>CAKJTW010000008.1:33352500-34602500 GCA_917880005.1 Nanger dama | reverse complement strand
TTGAAATTCTATATTTTATGCATTTGAGAGTCTGTAAATTTTGGTGGGAGAAGAGTAAATCCTTAGATAGGTGTACAATATCCCTCAAAAGAGATTAGGGACCCACCTCTAGGATGAATAACTGAAGTGTAAATCATCTGGAGTGGTTTCCAGGTTCCCCATCCCTGAACACCAGGCTATACTGATTATCAATGGCAGGAAGTAGGAAGATGCACGATTCTGGATGAGAATAAAGGAAAGCATAGTCTTTACTTTTCAATCTCCAGCTATCACTACTCATTGCTCTGCTGCATGTCTGCTAGCCATACAACCTCAGGAATCCACTAACCTTCTCTGAATCATGGTTTTCTCAACTTTCAGTGGAGCGTGGTAGGTTTCTCTTAAAGGTTGTTGTGAAGAATAAAAGAAATTGAGTAAATGCTTGACTATCAGTGGAAACTCAATAAGTGTAAGTTTCTTCCCATCACTAGTGGCGCTGATCCCAAAACTGACTATTTCAAAGATAGCTCCATCTATAACAATCAATTAACATTTATCCCAAATGTAAATTGGTATAGTTACTATAGAAAACAATAGGAGGTTCCTCAAAGAATTAAAAATGAGGTACGATATCACCCAGCAATCCTGCTTCTGGGTATATATCCAAAGCAAATGAAGACAGTATCTCAAAGAGATATCTGTACCCCCATGTTCGATGCAGCATTATTCACAAGAGCCAAGACTTGGAAATAAGTGTCCATCAACTGATGGATGGATGAAGAAGATTGATATATATACACAATGGAGTATTATTCAGCCAAGTTAAAAAAGAAATCCTGCCATTTGCAACAACATGGATAAAACTTGAGGGCATTGTGCTAAGTGAAATAAGTCACACAGAGAAAGGCAGATACTACATGATATCAGTTATATATGAATCTTTAAAAAAAAACTCATAGAAACAGAGTTAAGTGGTGGTTACCATGGGTTGGCAGAGAAGGACCAGGTGGGGAGATGTTGGTCAAAGGATAAAACTTCCAGTTATAAGATGAATAAGTTCTGAGGATCTAATGTACAGTATGGTGATTGTAGTAATACTATATTATATACTTGAAAGTTGCTAAGAGGGCAGATTTTAAATGTCTCACTGCAAAAAAAAGAAATGATAATTACGTGACATGTTGGAGGTATTAACTAACAGTATGATAGTAATCATTTTTCAATTTATAAGTGTCTCAAATCAACTTATATAATGTTGTATGTCAGTTATATCTCAATAAAGCTGGGGGTGGGATTCACTCCCTTCTTTCTTCTGGAGGAAAAGTGTGACATAGCAGCTAAGGGCTCAACTTTGGGTAGACGTGCGTTTGAGTTCAGCTCCCAAATTCTCCACTTGATGGCCGTGTGAACACAGGCAAAGAGTTCAATTTTGCTGCACCTTAGCAGCCCATCTCCAGAATGATATGGTTATGAGAACAGTCTATCTTTCCTAGTGTTGTAAGAAAATAGGAAGAGTACTTAACACCTTGTCTGGGACTGGGACATATGGATAAATAACTAACATGAGGCCCTCCCTCAGCTTCCTTAGCCACACCTTCTCTCCTAGGTACCATTTATGCACCTTGGGGAGTGTGTCCCTATAGCTGAATGTCCAACATGGATATCAGGCAGAAAGGGGGAAAAATCAACAAATAATATGGATTCTCCAAGTCCCCTCCCTATCCCCACCCCCCACTTCCACCCCCAGAGAGCCTACAGTTTGTTGCCATTTCTTTCAGGTCGTGACACAAACATCACTTCAGTAAAATCATGAGCACCCAGATAAAATTTCAAATGTGCCCCCAAACCATTCCATTTCCCCAGCCTTGCTTTATTTTCTGTTGCACCTGTCCACCTAGGGCACATCTCAGAATGTGCCGACTGCGTCTCCTCCCTCTAGACTATAAGCTCCCCAAGGACAGAGGGGTCTTTATCTACTTGGTTCAGTTGCTATACCCACAGCACCTAGAAGAGAACCCAGGGCAGGCAGTGGACGCCCGGTTAACAGTCTGTTTAATAAATGAGTGAGTGAGTGAATGAATGAATGACAAGAAGCTTCCCACCAGAAAGGCTGCACAGGGAGGTAAGGATGGGGGTTGGTCTCAGACCTGACTCAAGGCCCTCTAACCTGCTTAACAATTCTGCCTCTTTTAGGTTCCACGCAAGTTGCATAGCCCCTTAAATCTGGGTGCTCACTCCAGACCCCCCTCATTAAAAACAAGCACCCCTACCCCCATTTTGAAACTGCGCGGTGAACAGGAGGGAAAAGAACCCCAGAGGGCCACTCGGGGTGGGGGTGGGGGGAGGAATGGAGGGCAGGGGGAATCCCCACGCTGAGGTCGCCCTACCCCGCCGCCCTCTCTGCACACCCTACCAGCTTGCCCCCCGGGGCGGCGGGGGCGCAGCTGGCCTCCGAGCTCTACTGGGTGGCGGCGTCGGGGCTGCGGGAGCCTTCGCTGGACCCGCATTGCCCCCTAGTGCCGCGCGGAGTCAGGGCGCCGGGCTCCCCGCCTGATGTCACCGCCGTGCAGTCAGCCCAGAGGCGGCTCATTGAAAGCAGACCCTCCTCGGCGCTGGCTGGGCGGAGGCGCCGCTGTCCGCAGACCCGCCGCGGACCGGGCAGAGCCGGGCGCCCCCTGCCCTGCCACCCTCGCCTCCCCCGCCGCTCCCCGCGAGCCCGGCCTGGCACGCCTGACGTGGACCATTAAACTTGGAGCTGCCGCCTCGTCCCTTCTCTCCTCCTCCTCCCTCTGACAGGCGAGCGAGCGGCTCGGTGCAGGCAGGAGACGTGCTGCCGGGCTGGGCTGCCCGGGGAGATGACTTCTCGCCAGGAGGGCACCTCTGGGAAGAAGACCACGGGGGAAGCAAAGTTTCAGGGCAGCTGAAGAGCCTTCCCCGCAGCCTTCTGAGCCCTGTCACCCCGCTGGCTATGGAGGGCGGACTCTAAAATGAATCCCGATCTGGACACCGGCCACAACACATCCGCACCTGCCCACTGGGGAGAGTTGAAAAATGCCAACTTCACTGGCCCCAACCAGACCTCGACCAACTCTACACTGCCTCAGCTGGACATCACCAGGGCCATCTCCGTGGGCCTGGTGCTGGGCGCCTTCATCCTCTTTGCCATCGTGGGCAACATCCTAGTCATCTTGTCTGTGGCCTGCAACCGTCACCTGCGGACACCCACCAACTACTTCATCGTCAACCTGGCCGTTGCCGACCTGCTGCTCAGCTTCACCGTTCTGCCCTTCTCTGCTGCCCTGGAGGTGCTTGGCTACTGGGTGCTGGGCCGGATCTTCTGCGACATCTGGGCCGCCGTGGATGTCCTGTGCTGCACAGCCTCCATTCTGAGCCTGTGCGCCATCTCCGTCGACCGCTACATTGGGGTGCGCCACTCTCTGCAGTACCCATCACTGGTCACCAGGAGGAAGGCCATCTTGGCGCTCCTCGGTGTCTGGGTCTTGTCCACAGTCATCTCCATTGGGCCTCTTCTTGGGTGGAAGGAGCCGGCACCCAATGATGACAGGGAATGTGGGGTCACTGAAGAACCCTTCTACGCCCTCTTCTCCTCCCTGGGCTCCTTCTACATCCCTCTGGCGGTCATTCTGGTCATGTACTGCCGCGTGTACATCGTTGCCAAGAGGACCACCAAGAACCTGGAGGCTGGCGTCATGAAGGAGATGTCCAACTCCAAGGAGCTGACCTTGAGGATCCACTCCAAGAACTTTCACGAGGATACCCTCAGCAGTACCAAGGCCAAGGGCCACAACCCCAGGGGTTCCATAGCTGTCAAACTTTTTAAGTTCTCCCGGGAAAAGAAAGCAGCCAAGACCTTGGGCATTGTGGTCGGCATGTTCATCTTGTGTTGGTTACCCTTCTTCATCGCTCTACCACTTGGTAAGTGGGGGACTGGCCAAGGGGAACTGGGCATCCTCAGCTTTGGGGATTACTGATGAGCTTACTATAAAGTTTTCATGGGTTTTGCTTTTTTTATGCAGTTTGTGTGTGTTTGGAGGCTGGGGAATATTGTTTGTTCTGCAAAGCCTTTGCAGATTGGGTTGCTGGCTAAGAACCAACTCAGGTGTTAGCAGAACACGCTAAGGGGAGGTACGAGTTACTCGAAATAGAACCATGGGAGGAAAATCTGGTATGTGGAATGACTCATTCAACAGCCTTGGTTTAATAATTAAAAAGGACACTGGACTTGAACATCATACCAGCATTATTTCAGTTGTAATGATGTGTCGGCTAAGGCAGTGTCTGTCACTAATGCAGCATACAAAATAGTTTGCAGTTACCGCAGACACGACATTTGGGGAAGCAGAGAGGCAGCCTGGACACGGGAAGGCAGTTTTCATTCAGCATTTCCAGGGCTTTTGCAGAGACCCACGGTCCTCTAAAGCTTTGCAGAGGCTGCATTCTGCCCCCATCCTTTACCACTTCCTCTCACCTCCATGTACTCCCTTCATTATGAGTTAGTAAGAGCATTTTATGCCTCACACCCCCAACCAACCTTAAGCTAAAGCTTTGAGATTTGAAAGAGAAGGATAATGGTCAGAGGGTTATCCAAAAATATCCCAAAATGTCCCAAACTCTGGTGATTGATGGAATGCCCAGAATTAAATTATATTTGCCCCTCACCTTCAGCTGCTAGACACCAAATCCTGCTAGTATGAAACTGAGCCCTTCCTATCCTATAAACATGTGCCCATCTTCATTTGACTGGGGAGTCCTACTAAGTAGTTGTTCAAAATGCTACCTGACTTCCTCTAAGGATGAAGCCGAGGTATGGTTAGGAGGTAAACCTAGAAGAGGATACTGTACCATCCTGTCCACATAGCTCAGGAAACACTTGTCCCTTCTCTGAGGCAGCGATCTGCTTTAGTTTCTTTTCCTGTCCCTGGGGGATGCTCCAGAAAATGAATGGAGGGAGGTGATCATGGCAGTCATGTGCTGTGATATCAGAAGAGGCCACGGCTGCTACGTGCCATGGCCCACTAATGCTGCAGTCACACCAGGGGCTCAGTTGGAACCGAACATAACCAATCCCTCAAGTCACGAAAATCCTAAAGACACACTGCTTCCAAAAGAAAGCGCCAAACAGAAAGAGGGCAAGCAGATGTCAGGAGTTTCCGTTTAAGAATGACAAAGAAAAAAAGCTGTTTAACCTACTCTCATATTGTAATTTCTAAGGCTAGCTTTTGAGCTAGTGCCTTTCAGAAATGTTTTCATTGTGTTGAGCAGACAGGGTTCATAGCTCTATACACAGTAGCAGTCACATCCCACTGCCCAGCATTCTTTTCTTTCCTAAGGTATCAGGGCCCTTTTGCAGGCCTGTCCAGTTAAAGTGCATGACAGTTCACACTGCACTGGACCATACAAAGGTCATAGTCACACATGTGATTTGTCTACTAATTAGCCATGTGATCTTGGGCAAATGATGACTGTTCTGTGAGCCTCAGTTTCTTCATCTGTAAAGTAGGGCTAATTACTACTTGCTCCATGGGGTTTGCGCTACTGCATGGAAAGGACTTAATACAGTGTTTGGTACACAGCAAATGCTTGATTATAGGTATAATCCTATACCTGTTATTAAAGGCTCAGAAGGGAACTATTGACTAGATCTTATCCTTTCTTCCTTCTCCCCCTGATCCTCAAATGACAGAGGCTGTGACCAGAGCATCCTCAGGAAAGACAAGGTCCCAACAAGATGCGGGAATGAATCACAGCTGCAGACTTTCACTTTAGGAGCAAGGGAAACAAGTGAAAAGACTGCCAACATGTTCCAATGGAAGGAGCACTGCTCTGAGGGTCAGGAGCAATAGAGTTTGTATGTGAGCTTTGCCATCAGTTAGCTCTGCGACCCCAAGTGTGTTGCTTTACCATCTGGGCTTCAGGTCTCACTTCCAGGGAACACCAAGGGCTGGACTAAATCAAGGGTTCTCAAAGTTTAATAAAGATCAGAATCATTTGTGGATCTTAATAAAAATTCAGCTTCTAAGGCCTAACACATAGAGAAGCTAATTCAGTAAATCCCAGGAATCACATGCTTAACCAGCCCACCACCAGGCTTTGAGAAGCACCAGCCAGGGGATCTCTCAGTTCCCTTTAGCCGCCAGCCTCCTGGACACCGAGGTTTTTAAACACTGCACAGGTTAGCACTTGCCCACCCACACTCAGGTGCAGGACAATGGGGCTGCTGTCTGCACTCCTCTCTTCACGCCCACCCTCAGTTTTCTCTCCCTTTATAGTCTTTCAACTTCTGCCCCCTTTCTGTCCATCCTTTTCCTAGATCTTATCTTCCTAACAGCTCAGGTCCTTGGCTTCCCTGCCACAGAAAGTGAGGCGTTCTTGCCACCCAGAGATTTATCAGGGCTTGTTTCTCTTCTGCTTGACTTGATCACTTTCTGGCTGGCCATTGTTTCCCAATGTGCTGTCCCTGAGCAGACTCCATCCACATACTTCTCCCGAGGATCTCCAGCCCCTAGAGGGTAAGGAGTGTGGACTCCAGGCATTGAGTTTAGGACTTCAAAAGTTACTCAAGAGTTTCAAACAGAGAAGATATTTGATTAACATGTTCTTACCAATTTAGAAAGAGCATCTGAGCAAAATGGAGAGATGGACTTCTGCTTCCTCTGAGTTCAGATAACACCCAAATAAAAGTAACATGATGTAGAACAACAATTCCTTTGGAATCTGAAGCAGATTCCAAATTCTAAATTTTCCATGAAAGGCTTTTCACTCTGAAGAGGAGAAAGCAGATCTGGGGGAGACAGCAGCTGGCAAACAGAGAAGTCCAGGTAGGAGTAAACTTCCAGTGGTGAAAGACAGCCAGGTGCCTGGGTGGCACCCAGATTTCTGTCTTTGTGTTTTTCTTCTCCGTGGGAGAGGAGGGTTGGGATTCCTCCTGGGAAGGAAATAGCTTTGCCCCCTACAGGGTCCTGGTTAGGGGTTCCATTTGTTTTCTTTCCTCCCTTGTTTTTATTTTGGAGAACATGGTTGGGCTGCCTGCAGAGACAGGCCTCCTATCTCCTGTGCAGCCCTCTCCACCTGTAACACCCTCCCCTATCTCCTCCTCACCCTTTCCCTGTGGCTTCAACTGAGTTGGGCCAGGGACCAGCTCTCACTTACTCAGGAGCAAGGATAGATCCACCAAACAAGAACGCCTTTATTCAGCCCCTGGAATCAGGCCACAGAGGGACAGGAAATAATTGGAATATAATATAGCAGCATTTCTACTTGATGGGCCATGTGCAAGATGTCCAAGCAGTCTTCAGCTGCCTGGCATCATAATGAAGGCCAACTCCCACCCGCCTGGGGTGGTCAGGGTTCAAGAAGTGCCTGGGCTATTGAGGGATGTGCATTGCACTGGGGAGGGTGGGGGAAGGGTTTAAGATGGGAGTGGGGGTGGGTAGCAGGAAGCGCTGGGCAGCCAACTGGTAGCTGAGCTTGGTGTGTTGTTTAGAAAACACTGGAACCTTGCCTCGCTCCAAATCTTTCTTCCGTCTTTTAAAATGCTGAAAGGCACCAGGAAGCCATTATTGAACTAACTGCTTTTCCCTCCAAATAAATGAAGGTCAATTTCAAAGAAACAGTTGTGCTCTCTGTAGTACTGGAACCAAATCGGAATCCTTCTGTCCATTGATTTGTTTCTCCAGTCCTCTCATTCAGATCAGGCCTGATGAATTTCCACCTCCCACAGGAGCATAAGGGAGGGTGGGGGGTCTCAGGGATGACTCAGAACGGAGCCACCCCCTACAAACACAAGAAATTTCTGGTTCTGAGGTTTCAAAACACAGAGATTTGAGTTGCTCACAAAGAAAGTAACTGGGTTTGAGTGAGGGGAAATTTTACACACAGAGAACCCTTCCTAGGGGCTTCCCAGGTGGCAAAGAAACCAACTGCCAGTGCAGGAAACATAAGAGACATGGGTTTGATCCCTGGGCCAGGAAGATCTCCTGGAGAAGGGTATGGCAACCCATTCCACTTCTTGCCTGGAGAATCCCATGGATGGAGGAGTCTGGTAGGCTATAGTCCATGGGGTTGCAGAGTCAGACACCAGAGAAGCAACTTATATGCATTCAAGCCTTCCTAGAAAAGGGAAATCCTACTGAAAGAAAATATATTCAGCCACCTCTGAAATCATTAATGTAGAATTCCTAAAGCACCTACTATGTACTAGACACTGTACTAATCCCTGGGTTCTTGTGCCAAAGCAAACATGGTCCCTGCCTGCAAGAGGCTCATAGCCCAGTGAGATCATATTATCATAGAGCACATACTATGTACCAGGCATTCTGCTAGACCCTCTACAGACATTATCCCACTAATCCTCTCAGCTGCCCTGACAGGGGAGCTCCTTCTTCACAGAAGATACTGAAGCTCGGAGTGGGTTAGACTTCTTGCCCAAATTCACACAGCAAGTAAATAATAGAGACAAAACTTGAATCCGTGTCTGTCAGAACAGGCACTTACTTGGCCCAGTGCACAAAGGCGATGGCTGATCTTTTCGCTTTCTGGTCCCAACCTGCTCTCATAGCAAATGTTCTGCAGGAACCCCAGAGCCACCTTGTCAAAAGCTGATTATTCTAGCTCTGTTACAAAACCTTCTATTCCCTTTTCACCCCTTAAAAAGATTGACTCATAAAATATTAGGGAAGATCATCCGCATTCTAGTTCAAGGCTAGGCTTTCCCTTACCTCCTGTACTGTGTAGGATATGGGTCTCTCTATGCTGGGCATCTAGTCATCCCAACCAGGAAGAAAAAGTGGGATCTTGACCTTCATCTGGAAACCTGGTTCCACATCTTTATCATGTATTCATTCATTCACTGAATAATTATATATTTATTGGAAGCCTACTAGGTCTGGGCATTGTGCTACAGATCCAGTGGTGAGCAAAGCAGCTATTCCAGGTTCTCATATAATTTAATTCTAGTGGGGAACACAGGTAATCTGAAAAATACCCACATGCAAATAAACATAAATGGCTTGAAGAAAAGGGGTGTGCTGCTGTTAGAAGTATACACCAGGGATCAGTACATCACAGGGCTTCCCGAGCGGCATTTAAGCAGAACCCTGAACAGTTTGGAAGTTAGTTCAGTGACACAGCAGGTAGAAGAAGAGAGTTCCAGTCAGAAGGAAGGGCACACCTGAAAGTCCTGAGGCAGGAGCTGGCAAGGAACTAACAGAGCCTGGAGAATAGAGGGCCCCGCAGGTACGAGTCAAGGCTGGAGGTGTGGGCAGAGGCCAGGCCACGCCAGGGCTTTTAAGCCACATTAAGGATTTTAGGTTTTATGATAAATTGCACCGGCCACTACTGAAGGATTTGAAGCCAACAAGGCATACAGTATGAATTATGTGTTTAAAAGATGACTCAAGCAGCCATATGGGGCACAGAGCAGAGATGAAGCAGTTAGAACATAATCCCGGTGAGAGCTAATGGCAATTTAGACTAGGCTGGTGGCAGTGAAGGTGGAAGGAAGATGGTTCAGAGACTTGGGGATGGATTGTTTATGATACAGGAGAGCAAGAGATATATCTGGAATATCCTTGAGGTTACTAGGTGAAACACAACCAAGAAGATTCCTCCCAGGCTCTCCTCAGACCCCATTTATCAGGGCTCATAAGACACCATGCTATGCCAGACACTCTTCTGAGTTGAGTAGGGGCTTCCCTGGTGGCTCAGACAGTAAAGAATCTGTCTGTAATGCAGAAGACTAGGGTTCAGCCCTGGGTTGGGAAGATCCCCTGGAGAAGGGAATGGCTACCCACTCCGGTATTCTTGCCTGGAGAATTCCAGGCACAGAGAAGCCTGGCAGGCCACAGTCCATCAGGTTCCAAAGAGTCAGACACAACTGAGCAATTAACACTTATGAGTTGAGTAGACAAAATGTCCCAACGCAAAAGTCAGAACCCATCAGCAAACCCACATGCTCAGTAGAAACATCTGGCAGGGAACTGCTTTCAAAGGCATAGATGGTTGGAATTCCCCTTACAGACCCTTTGTATCAGACTCTCTCATATGGAACCATGAGTCTCAGCTTTTAACCAGTTCCCACAGGCAGTTATATCACCAGCATAGCACCAGTCCCCTGCCCCCCATGCCTGGTACCTGGAATGAACACTCCATGGGGAGCCAAGAGAGTCTGGTTAAACTTCGCCCAGTGTAGCCAGAAGCATCCTCAATCCTGCCCAGTCCTTCAGGCCAGTCCATATGGCAGAAGATTTGAGGGAAGGTGAATTCTTCAAGCTAGAGCCTCCCTGGAGAAGGCGAGTTGAATGAGCACTGTGGAAGCAGGTCTCCAGTGCAGCGGGTACACTGCTCAACACCGAATATTCTGTACAGCTTATAATTCTCTCAGCCCCTCTGCACAGCCAGTATCATCACCCTGTGTCTAGAGTTCAGAGAGGTTCATTAAATCTCCCAAGGTCACACAGCTAGTAAATGGAGTCTATCAGACTCCATATTTGGCACTCACTAAACATTTGTTACATTATTCTTGCTATTACTACAGTACTTCCAGACATTTGTCTGAGGTCTAGTGCCCATGAGTGATAAAATTTGTACTGGCTCATGACAAAAATGAGAAAAAAAAGTTAGGAAAATTCTGTGTTTTTCCAAATGTACTCAATATAAATGACTGTTCTTTCATTCTAAAGACTATGTCCTATTTTGGGAAACTGAAGTAACATTTCTTTAACGGAATGATGGTAATAAGTGATGCTGATAGTCAGTGTGTGTGTGTGTGTATGCAGTGTTTACTTGACAAGATAAAAAGTTGGTAACCCTATGTTTGTCCCCACCAAAATTTTTTTGAAATTTCTCTATGAGTTTCCTAAAGTCTTAGAATCATGGAAGACACCATGATGATTAGACATGAAAAATATTTGTGGAAGAAAGGAGGAGGAGGATTTATCCTCTCAGTGATGGATAAACAAATTAGCCTCAGCTTTGCTATAAGAGTCAGAGGCCTGGGGCAGGGGTTGAGGACGGGGAAGGATGATGTGTGTAGGGTCATGACTGTCAGATATGATAGTCTGGGGGCCATTTGTGGGAGCACCCGGTACTGCTGGGATGAAGCAGAGCACAGAAGTGCCCGCAGGTGTCCATGTGTAGCTGCAGTGCCATCACGGATGGCCCTCGTAAGATCTGTGATGCAGGCGATGCCTTTACCTGAGTGTTTGTGGCTCATAAAGATAACGGATGGCCGTCAGGCCACACTGGGAAATTGCTTTCTCCCACATCTGCAAGATGTTTCCGCAGTCACTGTGCTCCCTAACCATGTCTGCTAATAATAATACTAATAGCTCAATTTATTAGGTCTTGCCGTGTGCCTGGCTTGCACCGCAATAAGAGTGCTTTCCATGCATTCTCTCGTTCACTCCTCTCCAGAGATATACCAAGTGGATACTATTGTTGCCTTAATTTTACAGATGAGGAAACTGGAGTTCAGAGAGATTGAGTGATTTGCCTCAAGCTACCCAGCTGATTGAGGTTTCCTGGTGGCTCAGAGGGGAATGAATCCATCTGCAATGCAGGAGACTTGTGTTCGAACCCGGGATTGTGAAGACCCCCTGGAGAAGGAAATGGCTACCCACTCCAGTATTCTTGCCTGGAGAAGCCCATGGACAGAGGGAGCCTGGTGGGCTGTAGCCCGTGGGGTCACAAGAGTCGGACATGACTGAACGACTAACATTTTTACTTTTTCACTTTTTTCACCCAGCAGATTAATACCAGAACCTGAATTCACATCTAGGCAATAAGATAAGACTGAAAGCGTTCATTATCAGGGGGATCCTAGGTGTGGGACTCTAAGCCCTGATTTTTGGAAGCTCAAAGAGGCCCTAGGGAAAGCAGAGTCTATTCTGAGAAAATGGAAAGGAAGGGCGAGTGGCTGCCTATTATTCAGCCACCAAGAGGCATCATATCCTGGTGAGAACATAAAGAATATAAAAATAATTGGGTCTATCCCCTAGCAAGCTAAGTCACAATTTCTCTTTTATTATGAGTGCTTTAGACTTTTTCAGCTTCTCAACACATGAATGATGCCATATACCCTTTAAGGCTTTTATCAAATTTGGGTTTTGGAGTTAAACACATAAAATTTAGAACACTTTTCACAGCCTAATTTCTGGCTGTATACATTTCAGAGCTGGATTCACCTCTGCACCACATAGGTGTGGTTGAGACCACATGCACCATAGGACTCTCTCCTACCTTGAATCAGCCTCTAGTCCTATCTCTTGAAGTCACCAAGGCTGGCGTCATGGACAAGAGAGTATTTCTAAAAGCTGGTTTTCCACTTTGCAGTAATCCTGACTAGTGATAACCTAGCCATATAGAAAGAAAATACTGCACACCACATATGTATTTTCAAAAGAACCCAAGTGAAACATATCTTTAAGTCTTAGCTAGTTCCCCCAAATGTCCATGACCCCTATACTAACATGCACAGGAAGGGAAATACAGCAGGGGGAAGCTGGAGTGGAAATAGACAGTGGTCCTAACACATTGCAGGTAATAGATCTTACTCACGAGAACCTTACAAAATAGTTCAACCTGGAGGAGACACACTGGGATCCTTCCTGGGGCTTTGGAGGGCCCCATGAAGAGAGGCGCCCTGAGGCTAAGTAAGTGCCCGTGGTCCACCCCACACACTGCAGCAATGCTGTCTCTAGCAACCTCACAACTTACATGAGAACTCCTTGTAGGCAGGGACCACATCTTTCCATCTTGCGTAATACGAGTGCTAGGTGAGTGCTGTGACTCAGATCATTTGTCGCTTCCTCAAGTATACCCTGTATTTTCCTCCCATGTGTTTCTTCATACTGTCCCCTCTGACAGGAATGCTCTTCCTGTACCCTTGAATATCCATATCCTGCCCACCTGTAGACCCCTGATTCTGTGGACACCTCTCTTAGGAATCTTTCCTGGCGCCCACCTCTTTCTCAGGCAGTGACGGTTGCCTTTATACCTTGTGTATGGTGCTTGTCACGTTTGTTCATGGGAATCAGGACTGACAGGTACATCTTCAGCAGTGTTACCAGACCACAAACCTCTGGAGGAAAGGGTCCAGGTTTCACTTTTCTTCCTGTCCTTCAGGCCCAGAGACATGTACGTGCTAGACTCCCAATAAGAACAGCAACTGCAGCTATGATTCGTACAGTACGCACCAGACTTCACCTACTATTTGAACCTGCCAGTGACCTATCAGATAGGTATTAATGTTCCGCTTACTTTACAACTGAGGAAACAGATTTAGAGGTTAGGTGACTTTTCCCATTCCTTGAGACCACCACAAGCACGTTGAAAGGAAACTGCCTTGACTGCTTTTGTGAAAGCAAAATGTCAGTATGGGTCTGCTTATGGGGCCAGTGAAGAAAGATTAGATAGGTGAAGACCAGAGCGGACACAAGGTATGAGCTTGAAAATTAGACAACATCTTAATCCTTTATGAAAGGTTGCCATTCCACTGCCCCTAGGAGACCTGTCTATTGCCAGTCAGTCCCCATTTTCCCTGAACTTCTCAGCCCTTGTCACCTCCCTCTCACCTCTGGGAGGGCTGTGGTCAGAGCTGATCACCACAGAAGTGGGAGAGGAGGGCACAATTCTGGTGACTCTACATCAGGGCCCAATTAAGACCTTTGGAAAGGACCAAGATACTGAGAAGTGAATGCTGCCCCCACTTCCAAATGTAAAGTCTAAATTCTGCCTCAGCCACACACACACACACACACACATACACACACACACACACACACACACACACACACGGCCCTAAAATAAATGGGAAGAAGGCCAAGATTCTAATTTTTCCCAGGGAGTCTACTTTAATTTCTTTAACATCAAAGTGAAAGTGAAACTCTCTCAGTCATGTCCGACTCTTTGTGACCCGATGGACTATACAGTCCTTGGAATTCTCCAGGCCAGAATACTGGAATGGGTAGCCTTTCCCTTCTCCAGAGAATCCTCCCAACCCAGGGATCAAACCCAAGCATCTCCTAAAAAGTGAAGGTGCCCAGCAGCTCTGCTAACACTCTAAAGATACACTGAGTCTGTTTGTGGGTGACATAGCATTGCTCCATAATGGGGTGACCAGACATTCCACTTTGCCTGGGCCAGTCTCCACTTACGTCTGTTACCAAGGGCTCTGATGATTACTATAACCCTCTCTTGTTCTCGAAAATGTCTTAGTTTGAATGATAAAAAGTGCCTTGATATTTTAACTCCAGGAGTAACAGTGTTTACAGTAGAACAGCCAAGGGTGCCTTGATTTCCCTGAGAACCCTGAGACAGGGGTGGGAGGAGTATGGCCCCCAGGCCTCAGCAGTACAAAGAAAGATTAATAATGAGAGAATGAACTGGGCATGAATTTAAGGAGGAAAGACACAACTTCATGTGTGTGTTTTTGTGAGAAACAGATTAATGTAAAAGTTGGTTGTAAATGTTTGTCTTCATCAGTGAGTTTACCATGCGTGCACAAGTGAGTCACTGAGCTGGAATCTGAATTCATGGCTGTCTGACCCTAAATACTTCATAAGTGCATCCATTTCAGCACAAGGCAAATGGTGTTATCTGAATGATGAGTGTCTCCAGAAGAGAGGAGACAGAAATACTGTGGGCCAAAATGATATTTGAGGGAGGAAAAGAAAAGTGAACTATGTCTTAGGGACTTAGCAGGCTGGAATGGCAGTAGGGGTGGGGCATCTCCAACCATCCTTCATGCCCATCCTGGGACAACGGAGTATAGGTCAGCTCAGGGAACTGTCCTCACTGGCAGGCTTGTGTTCTTAGAATTCTGTCAACAACACATTCGTGACCACACCCAGAGGCAAGACACGTGAGCCCCCTCGGAGCACTCAAGTGCCCCTTTGTGGTGTCAGTTCACGAAGTACACTATAAAAGTCACGCCAATGAACAGTTCACACTGAAACGTTCAGAAACAGAATGTCCTAACACAGGCAAGCGGACCATTCCTTTCCTTTAATTTTTTCCAGGGGTATCTGCCCACAGTGTCTTGTTCCCCTGAAGCTGGGATGCATTTGGGGCTTGGCTTAGCACACTTTTTAAAATTCCTCTTTAAGACAGAGTTTCCTGCCAAGCTAACATGCATCGCTTAGGGGCTGAGCTCAGCACCCTGGCCATGCCCCCAGAAGGAGGTTAAAATAGGACCAAGGGCAAGCCGGGCTCACTGTCATTCGCAAGCATGGGCCCCAGGGCTCACACCACTAGCACAGGGCCAGGCAGAGATCCAGAGAGGCAGCTGGCAGGGGAGGACGGGATGCCACCAACTAGAACAAGCAAAAAAAAATTGCATCTCTGATTTCTATATTCAGGCCATCAATCACCCCCCAGCATCATGAGAAGGTGGTACCCGCCTCCCAGGTACACCCTCAGAGAGTCATTTGCGGCTCCTTGTCCCCAACTCTTCAGAATTTATCTTAAACAGGGGCTCTTGGGCTTTTTGTTCCATGGACCCCTTTGGTAATCTGGTGAAGCCCCTTCTCACAATATATACATAAAATAAGATACACACGATTTCAAAGAAAATCAATTATGTTGAAATAGCTATTATAATGTTGAAAAAACAAATTTATTGTGGAGTAAAACAATGTTCTTCTTTATTAACATATTAAATAAACAAGACCCAGCAGCAAGTCAAATAAATAACTACTATAATTTGAGGTAGTGACAGGTGGGAATATGTCAAGATATCTGCAACAAATGTAATATAACATCATAAATCTGATTTCTATGGGTGACAAACCCTCCTAATTCTTCTGTGGCTGGTTGGCTGCCTTCCTGCTGAAGAAAATGCTAACTTTCAACCAAAGATTAATTTTAAAAAAGAGAGAGAAAGAGAGAGGTAATTTTTCCTATCCTAATTCAGAGACTCCCTAACCCCAGAACAAGGACCCTATTTTATGACATTATAAAGATGTACTTCAGGACATGAGGTTTTCTATACTGTGTTCTTTCAAATTATATAGCCTTGGGACCGCAGGGAACTTGTACACCTTTGTGCTTCATAAGTATCTGGCATGTTTACTCGTAACAATTCTTAAATCTCGTTTCTTTATTTAAGCACCATTAAAAAAAAAAAAGTCTACAATAGCACATAGACTTTTATTTAAAACAAAGAAGAAAAAAATAGAAAAATTATTCTAACCACACCAGACCCCAGGTCCCCCTCTATCCAGCACCTTCAGTCTTTTTCTCCAGGAGCAAACATTGTTACCAGATTGCATATAGTTCCAGAAATAGCCTATTTATTTGTAAGCACCCACATACATACGTGTGTATGTGTAAATATTTGAGTGGAATGTGTGTGCATCCTGTGTATTTTTACAAACAGTATCATTTTATAAACACAATAGTGGAGGTTACATTTTACTCTCAATAGCATATCTTGGACATAGTTCTCTGTCAGAATTCTATAGTTACTGTTTTCCTTTTCATGGCTGTGTAATCCATTTATGGAGTATCCTACTTGATTTAACGTTTTCCACATTCATTGACATTAGGTTAATTTTGGTTTTTTCATACTAAGAACAGTGCTGCAATGAGGACTCTTGTCTCTGTGTCTGTGCCCACATACTCAGGATAAGTTCGGAGAAATGGAATCACTGGAGCAAGAAATATTTGGTATTTTAGGTTTAACCTGATTATGTTCAAAAATTTACTATCTAAGGGATTTAAAATATATTAAAAGGTAAAGTTGTTAATATGAGTAGGTTAGATTTATCATGCAGGAGGGTTGTTCATGATATTGAAGTGCAAACGATAATTCACAGGATTATTTAAACACTATTAACTTAGCCACCTTCAGGAGTATCATGAAGTGAGGAGGAGTAGATTTTAACTTTTATACTCCTCTGTGTTACTTCATATTTCACATTATTTCACATGTGTGCCTGTGTATATATACACAAACAGGACCAGGTAGTGCTTTTGTCACTAAATATAAAGTATGGACTTCTTACCATTTCAATAAATCTGAATCATTGCAGTTTTTAATTTATATTTCACATCTTTTAAGGATGTATTGCAATCCATAATGGAAAGTGTGTGTGTTTAGTCGCTCAGTCATGTCTGATTCTTGGCTCCATGGTTGCCATTTTCTCCAGGGAATCTTCCCAACGCAGGCATGGAACTCGTGTCTCTTGCATCTCCTGCATTGGTAGGCAGATACTTTCCCACTGGCACCATCTAGGAAGAACCATAATGTGATTAACCAGCCCACTATGACAGTAGTGGTCAGATTTATCTTGATAGGTAAGACGCACACAAGGTATCACATTCAGAGGCCCGAGTGTAGAACGCAAAGCATGTCCTGCTCACTTCCTTGCTTCCTACCTATCTAATTTCCCTCCCACCTATCTAATTTTCCTCCCTGGAGGCAACTATTATTACCAGTTTCATGCACATCCTTTCAGAAATATTCTAAGCATATAAAAGTATATCTATATGCTCTCTTTAATAGAAATAACATGCTGTTCTGCACTTTGCTTTTTCGGTGAATAGTGCATCTTGGAGATGTTTCCACTTCAAGATAAACGGAGGAACTTCATTCTTTTGCTAAGTTCATAGGATTCCTTTTTCCCCAAATAGACTTCAATAGAAGAACATTTAGGTTGTTTCAACTCTTTTATTATTACAAACGACACTGTAGTGAATATTCCTATACATACTTCACTGTTTCCCACATTATATGATTAAAATCCTGGAAGTGGACTACTCTGAGGAAATTTTTTTTTTTTTATAAAAATTTTCAAATTGTTCTTCGTAGTGATTGTACCAATTTGTATTTCCTTGACTGACATTTGAGAGTGACCACTCATTCCCTAATAGTTTGCTACCAAATTTTTGATCTTGCCAACGTCATGAAATTTCTGTGAATGAAGTTACATGCCTTTTTGTATGTTTGATAATCCATCCCCTCTTGATGTACGATTGCTTTGAGTTTTTAGCTGTGACAGATTTTCTTATACATGTATTTTTCCTTTAATATCTTTTGCATACTTGCTCTTCAGGATTGCCTTAGGATAAAATCCACTTTGAATGGTTAGCATCCAAAGGTAGACTCATGTGTAACACCTCAGACACATTATCAGATTACCCTCTGGGAAGGATGTAGCAATTTGCACTCCCACTAAGTGTGTTTCAGCATAGCTAAAGAAACCACTTTTATGCTGATAGCTCCTCACTGCCTGGGGAAGCTTCAGACATCTGTGTGACAAGTCAGCTTCCCCTCAGAGGTGATAAGATGGCTTGAAAGTTTCAAATCCTTCCAACTAATTTGGTGTCAGCCTTCCAGAGTTCAGGCTAGCAAGCCGTCCTCTTGGAATGCAACATCCCATCCATCAGGGGAGCCGAGCAAGCGGAAGCCTTGGAATGTGTATATTTCATACAGAATCTGAGAACAAAAAGCAGTCACCCACAGTGTTTAAACGGATTTGATCTTTCACAGGGCTGGCAGACCCACCGTGATCCACATCAATGGTTCGAGGCCCTGGGGCTCATGTACCCATTAAAAACAATAACTAAAAAGATACTCCCCCACCCTCCCTGCCCACACACCCCAGGAAAACAGTCAACTTTGAGGCACTCAAGGATGAGTTAATAACGAAGGATTCCTTCGGGCACCCAAGCTTGCCACACCCGATCGGAGGGCCTATGTGGATCCAGGAAATGCAGTGGACAGTCTATATTTAGATGAGGGCATTGCAAGTGCACCACATTTTGCAAGTGCAAAATTCAAATTGACTCTGGAAGATGCCAGCCTCACGAAAGTGAAAATTGAATTGAGTGTTACTTAAGAAGCAAGGAGAAGGCCTGTCAAGCAGATCCTGCTGGGGAAGAAGGCTTTTGAGAGGCAGTCCAAGGGCCCTGGTCATCAGGGTGGTGATGTACTCTTGACTTTGAATTGCTGGCCTGGATGGAGAGGCAGGGTTATTTTCAGACTGTACTAAATCTAGAGGTGTTGGAACCAGCATCCTGGACAGGGAAGGGAGGAGGTGAACTTTGACCCACTGTCACCAAGTTGGGAGATCAAGAAGATCCTAAACCAGAGATTCTCAGAACCTCAGGATACCCTTTCCAGCCTCTGTCATGGCCATTGCACCACTCTCATCCATTAAAGAGTGCTGGCACCTTCCCTTCTCTGCAACATCCTTGTTAGCCCTTTACAAGTTCTGCTTGACTGGCAGCTTAGAGTACTAGAAAGAACAGGGACATTGAAATCAGATGAATCCAGGTCTGAAGTCCTGACTCTGCAGCTGATCTCTCTAAGCCTCAGTTAATACATCTGTAAAACGAGACTGAGACGATCTTGTAGGATTGGAGTGAGGACTAAATAAGAAAATAGATAAAAAAGGACTCAGCTGAGTCCCAGACACTTGTAAATATTTCAAAATATTAACTATTAATATTTCAGCTATAACATTTTGAAGCCTTTAATGTAATATCAACTTTGCAGAATATATTTAATAAGTATCTGTTAACAAGATGGGCTATGTCTTTGGGGGAAATAAAAATGGGATCAGTTCCTTCTCATTTAAAGATTAGGAGATCAAAAATAATTTGAGATACCATGATATCTGTAAAGAAAGCTGAGCACCCAAGAATTGATGCTTTTGAACTGTGGTGTTGGAGAAAACTCTTGAGAGCCCCTTGGACTGTGAGGAGATCCAACCAGTCCATCCTAAAGATCAGTCCTGGGTGTTCACTGGAAGGACTGATGCTGAAGCTGAAACTCCAATACTTTGGCCACCTGATGTGAAGAGCTGACTCATTGGAAAAGACCCCGATGCTGGGAAAGATTGAGGGCAGGAGGAGAAGGGGACGACAGAGGATGAGATGGTTGGATGGCATCACCAACTCGATGGGCATGGGTTTGGATGGACTCCAGGAGTTGGTGATGGACAAGGAGGCCTGGTGTGCTGTGGTTCATGGGGTCGCAAAGAGTTGGATACAACTGAGCAACTGAACTGAACTGGTACCTATGACAGCCCTCTTTGGGACCTCCCTGGCAGTTCAGATGGTAAAGAATCCACCTGCAATGAAGGAGACCCTGACACATGACTCCTACATCCAGATTTACCCAATGTTAACCAGAGACATTACTTTGCCCACTAAGGTCCGTTAGTCAAGGCTATGGTTTTTCCTGTGGTCATGTATGGATGTGAGAGTTGGACTGTGAAGAAGGCTGAGCACCAAAGAATTGATACTTTTGGACTGTGGTGTTGGAAAAGACTCTTGAGAGTCCCTTGGACTGCAAGGAGGTCCAACCAGTCCATTCTAAAGGAGATCAGCCCCGGGATTTCTTTGGAAGGAATGATGCTAAAGTTGAAACTCCAGTACTTTGGCCACCTCATGAGAAGAGTTGACTCATTGGAAAAGACTCTGATGCTGGGAAGGATTGGGGGCAGGAGGAGAAGGGGACGACCAAGGATGAGATGGCTGGATGGCATCACTGACTCGATGAACGTGAGTCTGAGTGAACTCCGGGAGATGGTGATGGACAGGGAGGCCTGGTGTGCTGCAATTCATGGGGTTGCGAAGAGTCGAACATGACTGAGCAACTGAACTGGAACTGAACTGAACATGTTGCTGAATTTGCTACCTATCTTCTTTCTTCTCTTAAGAAATAAAATGTTGTAAGTACATCTGAAAGGGCCCACTCTTTGTCCCTTTCATCTCTTTCTTCTCCGAGGCAATCACCAAGCTGCCTCTGATTGAGTAGATTCTCTTCTCTACATTTTCGTAAATGGGTCCTCTCAGAAGGAAGGAGGAGAGTGGTCCAAAATGTGGCCTTGGATTAGATCAGTTCTGAGTTCAAATTCTGCTCCTGCTCCTTTTCTGGCTGGGTAGTCTATAGCAAACTGCTCAACCTCTCTGTTCCTCCTCTCCCACGGTCTTCTAAAAATGGGACAAATAACACTTCACTGGATTTTGTGAGGATGAAATAAGACTATTCATGTAAAGCAGTGGTTCACAATCAAGGATCAGTTTGCCCCACAGGGGACATTTGGCAGTGTCAGGAGACATTTTTGATGGTCACAACTGGGGTGTGCTATTGGCATCTAGTGGGAGAGACCAAGGATACAACTAAGAGTCCTATAGAGCACAGAACAGCCCCCCACAATAAAGAATAACCTATCCCAAGATCTTGGTTATGCCAAAGTAGAGAAATCCTAATAGAAAGCATTCTATCATTTTGTAAGGGCTTTAAAATATTGATTCAATAAATATAAAAAGTTATAATTTTATTGTTATGATATTGTGTTAGACATTTCCACATGCATTATCTCACTAGCAGTCAGTGCGTTGCTTCTTCTTAGTAAAAAGAAGGATAGAAGGCAAACACTGTTGCTTCTGCTTATCTGAGGATATCTTATTCTACGTATTAAACTGGTAAACTTACTTAAAATGCAAAATTTCAGGCTAATAGATTAACTGGAATTTGTTACTCAGATTCTAACCCTTCCTTGCTGTCTGTAAAGAACAAATTGTATCAGCACTTTCAGCCACAAAATGGGTTCATTTAAACCACAAATATTCCTTCAACCTAAGCAAGCCCAGGGACTAGCATAGCAAAAAACTAAAGCATCGTAATTAAGCTAGTCTTTTTGGCTCCTGTTCACAAGGACTGGCTCCCAAAACCCCAAGGAACTACAGAAGCGGAGTAGAATACGGAGAAGAGGAGAGAGGCCGTAGCACTGCTTCTCTGATTCACCGCAGGCTCAGGTCTGGGCTATGTGCAGAGAGCACTCACTAGGAAAGGCTTTTGCTCCGAGTCTCTAAGTGTGGTCCCTAGCCCAGCAGCATCCATATCACCCAGGAGCTAACAGAGATGATGCCCCAGACCTACTGAGTCAGAAACTGGGGGTTCAGCCAGGCAGTCTGGGTTCTCAAGTACTCCAAGTGATTCAGATGTACTCTCAAGTTTAAGAGCCACTAATCTAATAAGATGGCTCGCAGTGAAGAATGTGCCTGCCAATACAGGAGGCGCAGGAGACCGAAGTTGGGTCCCTGGGTCGGGAAGATCCCCTGGAGGAGGAAATGGCAACCCACTCCAGTATTCATGCCTGGAGAATCCCATGGACAGAGGAGCCTGGCAGGCTGCAGTCCATGGGTCGCAAAGAGTCGGACACAGCTGAGCATAAACACAACTTAATAAGGCCACGTCTCACATTCCCTGTAGGTCCATTTCCTGTCGCCCATGGCCCTCACTGCTGCAACAAAGCTTACAGAGCTCACCAATACCTGTTCAGAAGTGGAGGAGCTACTCTTCACTGGCGTTTCTCTTGGGCTGGAAGCTTCACATATATTCTTTAACTTGCATAAGAATATGAGAGAGATACTGTTATCCCTTTTTCCAGATAAGAAAATTTTAGCTGAGAAAGCTAAACAGCTTGCCCAGAGACATAGCTACAGAAAAGGACTGGAATCAGGATCTGAATCCAGGTCAACCTGCCACCAAATCCTATCCTCTTAACAATGACATCACACTGCCCACTGATGATGAAGAGAGACAGAACACGAACTCCTCAGCCCTGCTGGGGCCAAACTGTAAGCCTTGCCAAGTTAGTCTTTAGTGCCCCCTGTCACCCGTCCTGGGGTTCACCTAGCCATAGGTAATCCCCTGGGAAGCTTAACCCCCAGTGACCTGATTCTTCCCCCTAGAAGCCAAGGCTGCCCACACTATCATGTTCTTCTAGCCCTTGCCTCATATCCTGGGACTTCAAATCCTCACTCTTCCTCTTACTAGCTGTGTGTCTTTGAAGCTGACTTAACCTCTCTGTGCTCCTGTTTCTCATATGTAAATCAGTTATTGTAATACATTCATACCAAGGTTGTTAAAAGGATTAAATGAGATAATAAATATGAAAACATCTAGCCCAGTGCCTGATGCATAGTAAAAACTAATTAACTCTTGTTTTTTTTCCCCATGCTTTACACACCAACAGCTATCAAAACTACTCAGTCCAGGGTTGATTCTATTGCAGTCTCATTTATTGGCCAATTAGCTACTATGAGGAGCTAATCTTCACTAAGGTATTAATTCATAATAATGGTTTTCTGTGTTTGCCTCCACCATACCATTTACACTTCACCCAGAGGCCCTTGGTCCTTGAAACTGTGCATCTTGGGAGTGACTAAGGATAGAAATATTAGGGGATATGGAAGGCCAGTGGGGAGCCTTTCCCTATCCTTCATATTGCTCCCGTGCAACTCTGCTGCTGCTGCTGCTGCTGCTGCTGCTGCTAAGTCGCTTCAGTCGTGTCCGACTCTGTGCGACCCCATAGACGGCAGCCCACCAGGCTCCCCCGTCCCTGGGATTCTCCCGGCAAGAACACTGGAGTGGGTTGCCATTTCCTTCTCCAATACACGAAAGTGAAAGGAAAGTCGCTCAGTCTTGTCTGACTCTTCGCGACCCCATGGACCGCAGCCTACCAGGCTCCTCTGTCCATGGGATTTTCCAGGCAAGAGTACTGGAGTGGGGTGCCAGTGCCTTCTGCAAATGCAACTCGAATAGACAGGGAATCCTGGAGAAATGAGAAATGGGACAAGAGAGGGAAGTATGCCTTCAAGTTTGCATCTGGCTTTGAAGAGAAACAATGAGCTACTGGCATCTGAATATCAGGATAGGTTGGAATGATGCAAAAAAAAGTGAAATCAAAGACTAATGAGCCGTTTGCCAACATTTAATACAATTGCTTGGTATCTGCGTGGTTGAATGTAATAAACCTTCATTAAAAAGTAGTTATAACAACTAATAAGTCTTTAATTAAATTACCTTTCACTGGGCAAGCTGCTTGTGAGGTCCTAATTAGGTTATTTGCTGCCATTGGCCTAGCCTGGGAACAAAAGAAGATTCTATTATGTCCTCCATGATCCCTAGAAAGTCAGATCTTTAGTCTCATGCAAAAAATGATGAGAGGCTCTGAATCTGAGGTCTCAGACTATCTCAGCTCTCCAAAAACCATGATGTGTGGCCAGAGTGAAATCCCTTAATAGGTCCCACTGCTCTTAGGAGCCAGACAGTTTAAAAGATGGAAAGGGCATTTAAAGATGGAAATTCTAAGAACTTCATATTACAAAAGAGGGCCTAAGAAATTATTTATTCAAGGTCTTCCAGCCAGGAGCAATGTCCCCTCTCCACAACCTCCTCCTGCTGTGGTCTGGAAAAGACATAGAACTCAAGCTGCTAGTATGGATTTTCATTTGGGAAGGAAGAGAGAAACAGAAGGCACTGGCTTCTCAGAGTCTCCTGTCTTTGAAGCTCTGTGTGTGTGTGTGTGTGTGTGTGTGTGTGTGTGTGTGTTTGATGTGCTGAAAGTAGTTCAGTCTCAGGTAATTGAAGACCTACTTACAGTGTGGGTTGAGCTCTCTCCAAAACAACCAGTGCATTGCTGCCACAACGATCTTCCTAAAACACAGACCCAGTCACACTAGCATCCTGCTAAACTACCAGCGGGTAACTTCTGAGCTTCTGAGCATGGCAGAAATATTTTTCCACAGTTGGACTCCATCACTCAAGACTGGAAAAGGAGTACTCCAAGGCTATATATTGTCACCCTGCTTATTTAACTTATAAGAGTACAGAGTACATCATGAGAAATGCTAGGATGGAAGAAGCACAAAACAAGCTGGAATCAAGATTGCCAGGAGAAATATCAATAACCTCAGATATGCAGATGATGGCAGAAAATGAAGAGGAACTAAAAAGCCTTTTGATGAAAGTGAAAGAGGAGAGTGAAAAAGTTGGCTTAAAGCTCAACATTCAGAAAACGAAGATCATGGCAGCTGGTCCCATCACTTCATGGCAAATAGATGGGGAAACAGTGGAAACAGTGTCAGACTTTATTTTGGGGGGCTCCAAAATTACTACAGATGGTGATTTCAGCCATGAAATTAAAAGACGCTTATTCCTTGGAAAGAAAGTTATGACCAACCTAGATAGCATATTCAAAAGCAGAGACACTACATTGCCAACAAAGATCTGTCTACTCAAGGCCATGGTTTTTCCAGTGGTCAGGTGTGGATGTGAGAGTTGGACTGTGAAGAAAGCTGAGGGCTGAAGAATTGATGCTTTTGAAGTGTGGTGTTGGAGAAGACTCTTGAGAGTCTCTTGGACTGCAAGGAGATCCAACCAGTCCATTCTGAAGAAGATCAATCCTGGGTGTTCTTTGGAAGGACTGATGCTAAAGCTGAAACTCCAATACTTTGGCCACTTTACGCAAAGAGTTGACTCATTAGAAAAGTCTCTGATGCTGGGAGGGATTGGGGGCAGGAGGAGAAGGGGACGACAGAGGATGAGATGGCTGGATGGCATCACCAACTCGATGGACATGAGTTTGAGTGAATTCTAGGAGTTGGTGATGGACAAGAAGGCCTGGCGTGTGGCAATTCATGGAATCACAGAGAGTCAGACATGACTGTGCAACTGAACTGAACTGAACTGAAGACTGAATTTTCTGAACTGCCAGTAAATGCACCAGGATTGCTGTCACAAAGATGCCTCATTAAAAATATTAAATATAAAAGTTAAATAGAAAAATAAAAGGCTAAGCTTTATGCTCAACAAACAGGAGTCCCAGCTTTGCCCTCACTAGTGGGCAGCCTTGAGAAAACTACTTCCTCTCTCAGCTCCTACCTTCTGCCTATAACATGGGGATGACATTTGACTTATCAGGGAAATAGGAGAATTAAATGACAGTAAAGCAGATGAGCCACAGGGGACCCTGGTATTATGTCTCTCACCACACGAGAGCAGTCTCCCTTCCCTGAACATGCCTGCTCCCTCGTGTCCAAAGCCTTTGCACACGCTCTTCTCTCTGCCTATAGTACCCCTCCCCCTCTTCTCTGTGTCGTGAATTCTTCCAACTCAAATGTAATCAAATGTACATTTGCCATCTTCTACAGCTCCCCACAGTGTAGTGGACACTCCTGTCCTGTGCTCCCCTACCCTTCCTTCACCCCATCAGAACCTGGTCACCCTGGGCTGAATGGATTCTTGATGTCCCTCTCCCCCAGGAGACTGGGTCTTGCCCAGCACAAGCCCAGCACACATGAGAACACAGTAAGTGAACAGCACCTTATCACAGGAGCTATAAGAAGGAGCTGTGAACAAGAAGACAAGATTGGTTGGTTCCACTGTCACCTGTGTTCCTGTCCTCAAAACTGAAATATAAATAAATCCCATTCATGATCACACACACATTCAAAGACACACACACTTACACACACAAGATATTAGCAGCAATTACCCATAGTCTGTGTTTTCTTCTCATGCTTCTCTATGTCAAATATGTGTTGCTCTTGTATTAAGAACTAAATAATAAAGACAGTTCTTCAAACTGAGTGAGCTGAAAGCACAAAAGAGATACACAAAGGGCGGTTTTCCAAATATCTCTCTCTGAAAAAGTTGAGAGATTGCTGAATTTCAATGTGGAGCAATTCTGATTTAAGACCTTGAAGTCTCTGAATTTCTTCTCTGTCATGTCTGTGATAGGAGCTAGTTTGGAGCTCGGAGGTATAGATCAGGCAGGTCACTTTCTCAGTATCTTCAAGGTGATTTGGCGGGGGTGGGGGGGGACTTGGAGTTTTTACAGGAAGGAGAGAATAAGTACTCTGCTGTCCAATACGGTAGCCATTGGTCAGAAAACATGAATCATACTTTATTTATTCACTAGAAGTAAAGACAATTAAAAGTTCACAAAATTAAAAGTTCCTAAGTCACAGGTGTCACATTTCAAGTGTTCAGTAGCCATATGTGGCTGGTGACTGACATACTGGACAGCACATCTTCCAGAAGGTTCTACCAGGCAGTGCTGCGTTAGTGTTTTTCTCAGCTTGCTGTCAACATGGTTGGTGATATCTCCAGAGAGTAAACACATCCATTTACCCCATGAATATGTTACGTCTTACTTTAAAATATATGCATGAATGTTAGTTGCTCAGTCGTATCCAACTCTCTGGAACCCCAAGGACTATAACCCGCTTGGCTCCTCTGTCCATGGAATTCTCCAGGCAAAATACTAGAGTGAGTTGCCACATCCTCCTCCAGGGGATCTTCCTGATCCAGGGATCAAACTCAGGTTTCCTGCAATGCAGGCAGATTCTTTACCATTTGAGCACCAGGGAAGCCCTTAAAAATAATACATACGTACATATTTTTATATATTTTATATTATACATATTCATTACAATGTAAAATGATGAAGTGACTTTGGGAAACGGTTTGGCAGTTTCTCAGAAAGTTAACCATAGAGATGCCTTATGCCCCAGTAATCCCACTTCTGATATATACCCAAGAAAATTGAAACCATATGCTCACAGAAAAAATCTGTACATCAACTCTCATGGAAGCATTGTTCATAATAGATGAAAACTGGAAATAACTCAAATGTTCATCAGTTGAAAAATGGATAAACAAATTTGATAAATACATACAATAGAGTATTATTTAGCTAAAGAAAAGAATGAAGTACTGATACATGCCATAACGTGGATGAACCTTGAAAAGGCTAAGGGAAAGAAGCCAAATAGGTCACATATTCTGTGATTCCATTATACAAAATCTCCAGAATGGGCAAATCCACAGAGAGAGAAAGTAAATTAGTGGTTGTGAGAGGCTGAGGAGAGGGGGATGGAAGTGACTGCCTATGGGTACTAGGTGTTTTTTGAGGGTGAGGAAAATGTTCTGGAATTAAATAGTGGTGATAGTTGTACAACTCTATGCATAAACACAAAACCACTAATTGTGCACTTTAAAAGGGTGAATTTTAAGGTGTGATGTCTCTGTGAAGCTGTAATTAAAAACTAAAAAAAAAAAAAAACTCTTCTATTTGGAAAGCAAGCTAAATGTCCACCTGTAGGCAAGTGAGGAAAAATCCCTGACACATCCATACAGTGAACTTCAGTGCAGCAGTTAGAAAGACTGGATTCAATCTAGTGTAGAAAGATCTGCAAGATGAATTGTTGCGGAGAAGAAACAAGTTTCAGAGAGTTCAGTTCAGTTCAGTCACTCAGTCGTGTCCGACTCTTTGCGACCCCATGAATCGCAGCACACCAGGCCTCCCTGTCCATCACCATCTCCCGGAGTTCACTCAGATTCATGTCCATCGAGTCAGTGAGGCCATCCAGCCATCTCATCTTCTGTCGTCCCCTTCTCCTCCTGCCCCCATTCCCTCCCAGCATCAGAGTCTTTTCCAGTGAGTCAATTCTTCCCATGAGGTGGCCAAAGTACTGGAGTTTCAGCTTTAGCATCATTCCTTCCAAAGAAATCCTGGGGCTGATCTCCTTCAGAATGGACTGGTTGGATCTCCTTGCAGTCCAAGGGACTCTCAAGAGTCTTCTCCAACACCACAGTTCAAAAGCATCAATTCTTGGGTGCTCAGCCTTCTTCACAGTCCAACTCTCACACCCATACATGACCACTGGAAAAACCATAGCCTTGACTAAACGGACCTGAGTCGGCAAAGTAATGTCTCTGCTTTTGAATATGCTATCTAGGTTGGTCATAACTTTTCTTCCAAGGAGTAAGCATCTTTTAATTTCATGGCTGCAGTCACCATCTGCAGTGATTTTGGAGTCCAAAAAAATAAAGTCTGACACTGTTTCCACTGTTTCCCCATCTATTTGCCATGAAGTGATGGGACCAGATGCCATGATCTTCGTTTTCTGAGTGTTGAGCTTTAAGCCAACTTTTTCACTCTCCTCTTTCACTTTCATCAAGAGGCTTTTAGTTCCTCTTCGCTTTCTGCCATAAGGGTGGTGTCATCTACATATCTGAGGTTAGTGATATTTCTCCCGGCAGTCTTGATTCCAGCTTGTGTTTCTTCCAGTCTAGCCTTTCTCATGATGTACTCTGCATATAAGTTAAATAAACAGGGTGACAATATACAGCCTTGATGTACTCCTTTTCCTATTTGGAACCAGTCTGTTGTGTATTTATGTATAAATGAATCACTTGGCTGTACATCAGAAACTAACACGACATTGTAAATCAACTATACTTCAATTTTAAAAGTTTTTTAAAACCCAGAAGTTTGCAAGAAGTTGATTCCAGCCTTCATGGATGACCTTGAGGGGTTCAAGGCTTCAGAGCAGGGAGTCACTGCAGATGGAGTGTAAACAGCAAGAGAACTGGAATAAGATGTGACTGATGGGCTGAATTGCTGCAGTCTCATGGTGAAAATTTAATGGATGAGGGATTGCTCCTTATGAATGAGCAAAGAAAATGGTTTCTTCAGATGGGATCTGCTTCCAGTGGAGATGCTGTGAATATGGTTGAAACGATACCAAAGGATTTAGAATATTATGTAAACGTAATTCATAAAGCAGCATCAGGGTTTGAGAGGACTGACTTAAGTTTTAAACGAAGTTCTACTGTGGGTAAAATGCTATCAAACCACATTGCAAGCTAGAGAGAAATCATTCATGAAAGGAAGAGAAATGACACCAAAAGATTTAGAATATTATATAAAGTGAAAGAAAGGGAAAGTGAAGTCACTCAGTCGTGTCCGACTCTTAGCGACCCCATGGACTGCAGCCCACCAGGCTCCCCCATCCCTGGGATTCTCCAGGCAAGAACACTGGAGTGGGTTGCCATTTCCTTCTCCAATGCAGGAAAGTGAAAAGTGAAAGTGAAGTCGCTCAGTCGTGTCTGACTCCTAGCGACCCCATGGACTGCAGCCCACCAGGCTCCTCCGCCCGTGGGATTTTCCAGGCAAGAGTACTGGAGTGGGGGTGCCATTGCCTTCTCCGATATTATGTAAACTTAGTTTATAAAGCAGCAGCAGGGTTTGAGACGACTGACTTCAGTTTTAAAAGAAGTTCTACTGTGGGTAAAATGCTATCAAGCAGCACTGCATGCTACAGAGAAGCCGTTCTGAAAAGAAGAAGCCATAGATGTGGCACACTTCATTGGTGTCTTTTTTTTTTTTTTTTTTTAATTTTTATTTTTACTTTATTTTGCTTTACAATAGTGTATTGGTTTTGCCATATATTGACATGAATCAGCCACGGGTGTACATGCGTTCCCAATCCTGAACCCCCTCCCACCTCCCACCCCATATCATCTCTCTGGATCATCCCCATGCACCAGCCCCAAGCATCCTGTATCCTGTATCAAACATAGACTGGCGATTCATTTCTTACCTGATAGTATACATGTTTCAATGCCATTCTCCCAAATCATCCCACCGTCTCCCTCTCCCTCTCCCACAGAGTCTAAAAATCCGTTCTATACATCTGTGTCTCTTTTGCTGTCTCGCATAGAGGGTTATCATTACCATCTTTCTAAATTCCATATATATGTGTTAGTATACTGTATTGGTGTTTTTCTTTCTGGCTTACTTCACTCTGTATAATAGGCTCCAGTTTCATCCACCTCATTAGAACTGATTCAAATGTATTCTTTTTAATGGCTGAGTAATACTCCATTGTGTATATGTACATTGGTGTCTTATTTTAAGAAATTGCCTCAGTCACCCCAACTTTCAGCAACCTCAGTCAATGACATCAAGGCAAGACCTCTACCAGCAAAAGGATTATGATTCACTGCAGGTTCATGGTGATGATGGTTAGCAGTTTTTTAGCAGTAAAGTATTTTTAATTAAGGTACTATATGTAGTTTTTTGACATAATGCTATTGCACACTTTAGAGTATAGTATAAGCATAATTTTTATATACAATGGGGAAAAAATGACTTTACTGCATATTCCCTTTGTCACAATAGACTGAACCTAAACCTGCAATATCTCCAAATACGTGTACAAAGGGGAATAATACTGTAAGGTTATTCACCAAAAGATATCAATAGCTACATAAAGGAAGGACTCTGAAATTGAGGCAGTTGTCAAAGATAGGTTCTTAATTTTTACAAAGAAAATTGCTCATTTGTGTGTGTAATTAATGATTTTTAAAGCTCTCTTTATTAAAATAAAAGTATAAATTAGATCATCCCTATAAGTATAAAGAAAAATATAACAAAGAGCTTGCTTCAAAGAAATAAACTACCTAAGAATAATCAGATACTTTGTTAATTAACCTCTTATATTCTCCCAGGTAAAGCAAACTACGTTTTTTTTTCTCTTTAAATTGGAGTATAATTGCTTTAGAATGTTGTTTCTGCTATACAACGAAGTGAATCAGTTATCTGTATACATATATCCCCTCCCTCCTGGGTCTCCTTTCCATGCTCCCCCATCCCACCTATCTAGGTCATCACAGAGCGCTGAGCTGAGCTCCCTGATAAACATATTTGCAGGGCAGGAATAGAGACACAGAAGTAGAGAGCAGACATGAGGGCCCACTGGGGGAAGGAGACGGTGGAGTGAATTGGGAGATTAGCATTGACCATATATACACTACCGTGTGTGAAACAGATAACTCATGGGAAGCTGCTGTGTGCAACACTCCAACTTTGCCTATCCCTGAACTCTCTAGGGCTGGAAATTCTCCTGTGGGGCTCCTTCCTCTGGTTTCCTTGCTGAGGGAGCCCCAGACCTGAAGGGCCTGCACTCCAACCTGATTAGATTTGTTAGCTGGGTGAGTTCCTCTCTGTGTCACTGACATCACCTCTCACTAAGAGGTCTATCTCGGTGAAACTCTGAGATTCTTTCATGCTTCCTATAGCCTGTGCCTCTGCTGAGATGGTTGAGAACACTGCATGTGACCCTATTTAGGGGATTTTTTTTTTTCCCCAGAGTTTGGGAAGAAGAGAGATCCTTTTCATTCGATTTTTCTGAATTTTTTTTCCAATCTTTTCTTCCCCAAATCACAAGGAAAAAAGGTAAAATGAGAAAGAATACAAAGGAATACTTTATCATTATGTAGATAAAATGCCATGGTGATTCTCTTCCAATCAGTATGTTATTACTGAATGACTGACTTACGACCACAGTTGGCTCCTATTCTCCTTCATTCTCTGTCACTTTCTCTGACTCTCATTCTCCAATTGTATTTTTCTGTGTGTTCTCTTTTTCAGATCAGTAGCTCTTTATCATTCAATGAGGATCTTTACTCAAGATGTGCTCATTTATTTACATCATCTTACAGACAGCATTGTTTACCTTTGGGAACTTCTTAAAACAGACAAGTTCTGTTTCCTCTGAACCTTTCAAGCAGCCTTTCCTTTTTTGACAAAACAGTTCTAAAGATACCAGTTTACTCAGAATGTCCCAAGAACAAATGATCCCATTTGTTAGTGGAGAGCCTTGGCAATCTGCTTTCTCACCGGCCAACATCTCCTGGCTGCTTCTGTGTTTTCATTTCTTACATCTGACCGTGGCACAGTGTCCCACAGGCTGCTCATTCTTCTAGATACAAATTCCATCTGCCCTGCCTTTTGAAGGATGATCGCAGCCCAAGGTGTCTGTTAATCAGTCAATAATTGATTAACATGCAGAGAATGGCAAACAGCCAAGGAAACATCAGGATGATGTTGGAAAACCTGGCCCCTTGACATACCGTGTTACAATTTTGTCAAAGTATCCCTAATGAAAGATGACTGCTTGCTCATGATAAATGAATCAGAGCCCTCTAGTAGGTGTCAGATTAACAAAACCCTGCTGTTAGCACCAGCCAGCACAGCCAGCGTCTGTACGGCGTGCAGGGCCCTGTGCTAAGTGCCTTATATACATCATCTCCTGCAGTCGATACAACAACCCGAGATGAGAAGAGAGGCTTACTAGGAACCTAATTTCACAGATGTCTGTAAAGGCAGGAAGGAAGGACACATTGAAGTTCAGAGATTGAGAAGCTTATAAAAATCACACAGTCAGCTCACACGTCACACGTTAAGTACCTACTTTGTGTCAAAGTCTCTTCCAGGCACTGCAGCTCTAATGAGACAGGCAAAGCCTCCACTTTCCTGAAGCCATCATTCTTGGGGAGTGGGTCTGGACAAATACTCCGTATGTAAGTGAACAATATGTCTGGTGACTGTAACTCCTAGAGAGGAAATAAAACAAAGTGGTGGACTAGAACGGTGCAAGAAAGTGGCAGCCAGAGCATGAGAGTGAAGAGAAAGAGGAGAGAGATGACAAAGAATTTCAGGCTGAAAGACAGCATGGACATTTTGTATGGTCTTCCTGATCATGATAAAGAGTTTGGTTTTCTCTGAGTGTAGTAAAACATCACTGGAAGGTTTTACAGAAAATAATATAGTCTGATTTATGTTTTTAAAGACCTCTGTGCATAAATGGAGAATTGATTTTGAGACTCAAGAGTGGAAGCAGGAAGGACACTTTGGGGAGACAGTTTAAAAGTGGTCCAGGAGAGAGGTGATGATGGCTTGGGACTGTGCTCCGTTTTTATATATATAAAGTGAAACCATGCAGGAAACATAAACGTGATGTAGGATTTACAGAGAACGCTTCCTTCCTTACTAAACTGACTTGAGACATCTTTAGGCCTTGTCCCATCTCATACTAAATGTGTGCGAAGTATATACCACTTGTTTTTCTTTACACTTTTGATTGAAGTGTGACATACATACGGAAGAGCACACCAGTCATAAGGACAGAGCCCTGTTGGTTTTCATAAAGTGAACACATCGCCGTAAGCAGCACCCAGACCAAGAAAAAAAAATTTTCCATACCCCAAAGCTCCCTGTCCTGTCAGTCTCTGGCATTCCAAGTATGTTTTTCCAAAATGACATTCTGGAAATCAATTTTCTCAGTCTTGCCTAACCTATGACCCCTTTCTCCAAACTCAAAGTTGCATGCCCTCTGCCATCAGAGATTCTCTTACACAGCCAACCAAGATATTTGAGCCTTGCATTCTATGATGGGTAGTATGAAAACAACAGTATTTTCGTATAAACAAAAATTCTAATATAATGTTGAATGTGCTTTTTTCAAACCTGACATAAACTCCCACTCCCAGATTCTGTTAGGCGCCCCCTCTTGAGAATCACATTTCCAAATTCTGTTAAGACTGCAAGTTGCCATTGTCTAGAACAGTCTGGAAGTCTAACAGCACAGACTATAGGATTGGGATACATGAGTCTGTAATAGAACAAAGCCATGATTTCCGGGGTTTGTTCAGGGGACAAGACACTGGCAGAGAACCAATATTTACTGAACACTTATTATGTCTCTGGCACTGAACTAGGTGTTGCAGTATGTTTTCTTATTTAACCTTCACCACCCTTTGAGGATGAAGTCATTCTCTCCATTGAATAACTAAGAAAACTGAGGCTGTGCTATGCTATGCTTAGTTGCTCAGTCATGTCAACTCTTTGCGACACCATGGACTGTAGCCCACCAGGCTCCTCTGTCCATCGGAATTCTCCAGGCAAGAATACTGGAGTAGGTTGCTGTGCCCTTCTCCAGGAGATCCTCCCAACCCGGGGATTGAACCCAGGTCGCCCACATGGCTGGCGGATTCTTTACCATCTGAACCACCAGGGAAGCCTAAAACTGAGGCTAAAGGTGAAATAACTGGGCCAAGTTCTCAGGACTCATGGTGACCAGACTTGGAACCAGCTCTGTCTGCCTCCACATCCCATGCTCATTTCACTCAACCAAAGCAGCCTCTCTCATTTTTTTTTCCCTCTGATCTGTACTTAATAAATTGAAAATGTTGTTCCTGAAATAAGCCACATTTCTTCTAATGGTTTCCCATTTACATTTTTTAATGCATTGAGTTTGAAATTAACAGTGAGGCAACAACAACAATTTGTAAATGAAATGGGAAACCTGGCTATAACTTTGTTTTTTTCTGATGACGTTTAATCCTTGCTGTAAATCCAGGAAAAGAATGAATGAACACAACCTAAATCCCCCAACTCAGAGCCTGGCCACTAGAGGAACATAGAAGCCACAGTGTGTCTGTTACTGAGAAGGGAGTCAGCAATTTACAAACAATCTAAATTAACCGTGTTAACATCTCTGGCAGAGCAATTCATGTTCTCTGGCTTTCTGGAAGCTCCAAGCTCAAGCTGTCCCTAGGTTCTTTGGCTTTGCGTCATGAAGGGAATTGATTTGATCAATTACATTGCTGCTGCCTAATTAGTAAGCATGGCCACACTTGCCCATCCATTTCACAGAGATTAAACTTGGGATCCTGACTGCAGACCAATTTTCGTAGCTAAGAGTCGCTGTGCCTCTCATCCTCAATCCATAACATGTTCCCCAGAGTTAATCATAACAGGACTTTTGTCCAGAGCTGGGGGCCGGTTTTCAGAGTCCAGACAACTGGGTCTCCAGGGCCCTCCTGCATGGCAACACAGATTATTTGGGGAAAGCTATTCTGGTTAAGAGCCCCTGCCTTTCTGTGCACGTCAGGTATCACTCTTCACAAAGCACATTCACCCCACCCGTCCATTTGGGTTTCCCGGTTTCTCAGGAAGAAAGAGGCACAGCTCTCATTTTAGACACAAAGAAAGGAACCTTCACAGAAATAATTACTCAAGGCCATGCAGTATTTCTCAGCTAAGATTAGTCATCTGTTTTTATTTTTTATATATGTAACTTTTATTGGGTTGCTGCTGCTGCTGCTAAGTCGCTTCAGTCGTGTCCGACTCTGTGCGACCCCATAGACAGCAGCCCACCAGGCTCTGCCATCCTTGGGATTCTCCAGACAAGAACACTGGAGTGGGTTGCCATTTCCTTCTCCAATGCATGAAAGTGAAGTTGCTCAGTCGTGTCCGACTCTTCGCACCCCCATGGACTGCAGCCCACCAGGCTCCTCCGTCCATGTGATTTTCCAGGCAAGGGTACTGGAGTAGGGTACCATTGCCTTCTCCTTTATTGGGTTAGTTTTGTCTTATTGTTCATTTTTAGAAGATACAGAAAAACAAAAAGGTAATACAATGCCATTGTTCACACATAACCACTGAAATGTTTGATGTATATTTATTTACTCAGCCATTTTTCTATGAGATGATACCCTACATGCTATTTTGTAACCTATTATTATGAACATTTTTCCAAACATATTCACTAATTTAATCTTTAGTGGGTGAGATATATGGATCATTAAACCAAACACTTATATTGAATATTTGAGATTGGTTCAAAATTTTAGTTATGATAAATAATGTGGCAATAAAATTCTTATATCTAAATAATAATAACTAACATCTATTGACCATTTAATACTCAGATTCTGTACTAAGCATTTTACATGTATTATCTTTATTTATTGATTGATTTTTATTGAAGTATTCTTGCTTTACAATGTTGTGCCCCTCTCTGCTATACAGCAGAGTGACTCAGTTATACACATATATATGTATACATTTTTTAAAAATTCTTCTCCATGATGGTTTATCCCAGGAGACTAGATATAGTTCCCTGTGCAATACAGTAGGACCTCATTGTTTATCCTTTCTATATATGCTAGTTTGCATCTGCTAATGTCAAACTCCTAGGCCATCCCTCTTCCCTGCTCCTCCCCCGTGGCAACCATAAGTCTGATCTCTATGTCTGTGAGTCTGTTTCTGTCCTGTAGATGGATTCATTTGTGCCATGCTTTAGATTCCACATACAAGCAATATCATATAGTATTTGTCTTTCTCATTCTGATTTACTTCACTTAGTATGATAATTTATGGTTGCATCCATGTTGCTGGAAATGGCATTATTTCATTTTTTAATTTATTTTTTTAATTGAAGGATAATTGCTTTACAGACTTTTGTTGTTTTCTGTCAAACCTCTGAGTAGTATTCCATTGTATGAAACTGAAAGTGAAGTCACTCAGTTGCGTCTGACTCTTTGAGACCCCGTGGACTGTAGCTTCTCTGTCCATGGGATTTTCGAGGCAATAATACTGGAGTGGGTTGCCATTTCCTTCTCCAGATTTTCCAAACCCAGGAATTGAACGCAGGTCTCCCACATTATAGGCAGACACTTTACCATCTGAGCCACCAGGGAAGTATATTCCATTGTATAGTACCACATTTTCTTTATCCGTTGATCTGTCGATGGACAATTAGGTTGCTTCCATGTTCTGGCTATTGTCAATAGTGCAGCTGTGAACGTGGGGGTGCATGTATCCTTTTGAATTACATTGTAGTTTTGTTTGGGTATATGTCCATGGTAATTCTATTTTTGGTTTGCTGAGGAGCCTCCATACTGTTTTCCATAGTGGTTTCACCAACTTACATGCCCACCAACAGTGTAAGAGGCTTCCCTTTTCTCCATGCTCTCTCCAGCATTTGTTACTTGTAGACTTTTTAATGATTGTTATTCTGGCCAGTGTGAGGTGGTACCTCATTTGTATTATCAAATTTAACCCTCCCAAGAGTCCTATGAATAAATAATATTAACCTTCATTTCATAGGTGAGGAAACTGAGGCCTAGAGAGATTGAGTAATTTGCCAGCAATGACATAGATAATGACTCCAGAGGCAGCGCCCTGAATCACTAAGATAAATTCTTAGGATTGTAATTTCAGGATAACTAAATACACCAGACTGTAAGATCTCTGAGTCATATTGCCCAATTGCCCTCTAGAAAGCATGTTCCAATCCATATTTCCACCATCAGGATATGTATGCCCGCTCACTTGCATCATCGCCAACACGCATTATTAATCTGTGTTGTTCTTAGAGAAATAAAGTCCAGACTTCTGATAGCTTATTCATGCTTTTTAGAGCATGCGTACAACCTGGTTCCCAATCAAAACATTGACTTTCTTTAAACCAATTGTTCTTATCCTTTTTTTGGTACATGGGCCCCTTTGAGAATCTAATGGAAGCTCTACAGCAGCTACACAGAAAATGCACACATGTACATCAGATGACCTTGTGTTTTTGGGAATTCACGGACACCATTAAGGACTCCTATGCTTTCATTGAAACTAAAACTAAAAACAGGGCTAATGAACCTCGTCAAATGCTCGTTTGACTAGATGATTCTTTTAACAGTCCTGCAGTGTAAGGAACCAGATCAGAAGAAGCTGGAATAAAATGCCCAGGCACACTAATGGTCCATTTGCCCTGTGGAGGGGCAGTACCCAGATCAAAACTCTCTTCTGAGGTCGTGCTGTCCTCCACCAAACCAGCAAGACCTCAGAGCAGATGGACAGGCCAGCCCTGGCCTGCCCCCATTCCTGCGCTTCAGCAGCCTCCGAAGAACAAGGCTGGGCTCCTTCTGCCAAATACACTTCTTCACACACCAGTGTCTTTCACGATCTCCCCCTCGCATCCTGCTTCTTTATGGTTTGGAAAACCTCATCCCAGATCCATCAGGCCTCCCTATCACCAGCAGTGGAGGAAGATAAGAGGGGAGGGGAGCATGAGGGCCGGGATCTCGCCCATCCATCTGCTGTGATGCTGCTCTGCCAGGAAGGTTTTTCTGGGAACTTCCTTTGGCCAGAGCACATGCTTTGGGGGCCGTTTTTAATAATGATCCGTTGAGGCTCAGTGGCATTTTCAGAATCAGGGGCAGAACATCTGATCCAAGCCTTCAAGGAAGGAGGGGAACAGAGGAATCAGCACTCTTGAGTGCACTGCCTTTTGGGGTGACCCAGTGGAAGGTTCAGCTCCATCTGGATAGACACCAGACCACCAGCAGGCACACACGGAAGCTGCAGGCACCTCCTCAGGCTGAACCCTGGGCTTCCTGTCCTTGCTGCCTGTCCGTGGCCACCTTGGAGGTCTTATTCTGCACAGGACAACCCTATTCTTGTCAGAAACATGAAGAGGCGTGGTAATGAAAAGGGAGTTGCTCTGTCCTTTTATTGTCTGGCTTAGCTCTTTCTTTTTATCTCTGTTTATTAATGTTTGTTCATCCTAGGCTCTATGCTCTCACGTTTGTTCTCAGCATTGCAGGCGATTGAAGGGTTTGTGGGTTAAATGTCCCTTTACCCCCCACCTTTTTGGGTCCCTGGAGCTTACTTTCACAAGGCCAGGAGCTGACAGACAATGACTTTTCAATTCTAAATAATTACAGTTCCTCCTGGATTTGGCTGGGAATATGAGTCATCTGAAAACTAATATATTCACACCCCAACATAGCTCTTCTGTTTCCCCTGTACCCTCTTGTATCCTCTTGAGGAATCTGCTCTGCTTTTTAAAATGTCCTTTTAGTCCTTGGTGTTTTGGTGGCCTTTCTCACCAGGTCCAAATGGCAAAAGATAGGCAAGCAGAGGCTCTACTTCTTAATATCTCTATGACTCTGAAGAAGTAACTTCTCTTCTAAGCCTCAATTTCAGTATTTGTAAAATGGGGACAGTAATTGTACCTCGCACACTGAGTTGTTTTGGGTACTGAGATAATGTGTGTTAAGGGTTCAGTACAGCCCTTGTCTCTTATATGCTCCTGGTAGATGGTAACAACTATTATTATTGTTGTTATTGTTAAATTCAGATCACCACCATCTTCTGTATCTTCTTGGGCAACATCATAAGGATTGAGTCCATTTCTAGCTATCATGAGAGTCACCCCAACTTCTTCACCTTCCTTGTGATCAGAACACTGCATAGGACATCAGACCTCCCTACCCAAGCACTAAGTAGTCTAAGGTCACCAGCTCTCTGAAACACACCTGCCCCCAGAAACACACCTGCCCCACTGCTGTTACACCCTCACTCACAAAGGGGAAGCAATTCCCTCTTTTCAGCTCCTGTCTCTTCAAAATATGCAAAGATGGAATTGCTTTTGCAAGAAATTTCTCTGAAAGTAGCAAAATCTAATGAAGTGAAAGTCGCTCAGTCATGTCCAACTCTTTACGACCCCATGGACTATACAGTCCATGGAATTCTACAGTGTGAATACTGGAGTGGGTAGCCATTCCCTTCTCCAAGGGATCTTCCCAACACAGGGATCGAAGCCAGGTCTCCCGCATTGCAGACAGATTCTTTACCAGCTAAGCCATCAGGGAAGCATAAAATCTAATGACCCTTTCCCAAACTATCACCCACAAACACCTCTCCATTTTAGCAAGTAACCAGCGTTTCCTGATTTTCTTCTAGACCCCTTCACAAAGAATGTTCCAAGAAAATAGCAAGTCTCTGGTCTGTGGGAATCAGCACTGAGATGCAGAAAGATCAGATGCTCTGGGATTATGCCTGGGATTGAACCCTATCTCCACCACTATGTAATCTTTAATTGCTCTAAACCATAGTTTTCTTCATCCATAAAATGGGCATGATGGTTGTTTTATTAAACTCAGTGGCTTAAATCTCCTTGCTTTCCCAGTCAGTGTTAATCTCTTGGATTAAATTCTCAACCAGTTCCAGACACCTAGGAGATGTTGTTCAATAAAGACTCTGTGAAGTGGATCAAAGTTTGGGGCCCTCCCACTGCAAGCAGTAACCTAAAAACCTACATCAAACTGAGAAAGAAGCATTTGTTTACATGAAAGAGGTGAAGAAATTGTATTTTCTGAAAATATGGTTCTTTGAGGAAAGAAACTGTCTTTAAGAAAATATCTTAATTAGAGCTGAAGGTGGAAAGTGAAACCCATCTCCTCACATCACTACCCACATCCTGTCTTCCTCATTGCCCTCAATAATGCTGATGCCAAAGCTACCAGAAGAGAGAACAGAAATTATCGCCTTAAAAACAATAAGAATTTGGAACCCCTGAAGCAATGTGGGAGGAAAGGAGTTGAGGTGAGAGCGGGCAAGGAGAGGGGCAGGGAGCCCAGCCCTGAGCAGTGCTTTAAATTCTTGGTACAGGCGACTTCCCTCTTCACTGCCTCAGGGTGCTGTAGACAGGCATCTAGGGAATAGAGCCAAGAAACAGGAGAGACAGGGATGAAGTTATCCCCCTGCCCCACCCAGGAGCCAGGAACACTGAGGGAGAGTTTCAGACATCCCGGGGTTATGGAAAAGGGACATTCACGATCACCTTGCCTAGCTTTCAAAGGGAGGAAAGGCTGCAATTTATGTCACGGCTACATATATATATATATATACAGCATAGGCAGTAAATACTGAACAACTACATCCTGGCCCTTCATGAGAATTCTCAGAAAACATTCTTCCAGGGTCTCAGCAAGCCCAGCCGGCTCTCTGGCCTCCAGGCCACCTCTGAGTTGAGCTCGGAACGGTCTCCTAGGCACTTGCATCTGCAGAGTTTCCTAGCAGCGAGAAGCCTTCGAGCTGTGAGAAAGGGCAGCAGTTTGGGGGCCTTTTAGGCAGGTCTGTGAGCCTGGACTGAGGAGCAAGACGAGGATTTGCTGACATCTGGACAGCAGCACGTATTCAGCAGCAAAGACTAATCATTTCATCATACAGTATTCATGACACCAGCAATGTCCCTGGCCCTCAGCATACAGAAAGACAGGCAAGGGCTCTGGTGAGAAGGCAAGACGTCCTAGATAGAGCGGGCTGGCGCCATGCACCCTGAGGGCCGCAGGTGACAAGGGAGGCATGACGCCCGAAGGTGGTCCCCTCTGGAGGAGTGCATCCTGAACCAGGCCAGACCACTGGAGAGGAGGTGCAGAGCTGTCCAGGGGTCCCAGCCTGGACCCAGCAAGCCAGCAGATAAGATTGGACTCCCACCAGCCAAAGGACAGAACAGAGGGATGAGTCAGAAAGAGGAAGGCAGTGGGGGTCAGCAGACAGCTGCTCAGAGAAGGGATGAAAGGCATTGCACAGTGCCTAATGGCCTAAGTGGTCCCATCTCAGCATTTTACACCTGATTCCCCAAGGCCAGTAATGGTCCCCGTTCTTTCTGGAGCCTTTCATCCCACTGCTCTGAGCATCTTGGCCAGGCAGCAAGCTATCTGCTCCTCAGAGGGCAGGCTCCAGTACTTCACTGCCTGTCTGTTACAGGCTCGAAGGCGCTCTGGCCACAAGTATATTCCTGCCTTCTCCTCTAGTCTCCCTTTCACCTCGACAGTGGGGTGAACACAGCTGAGAATCCAAGAAGCAGAGAGCACGGGTGCTAATGCAACCCCTTGTTTCACACATGAGGAAGTGGGGCCCAGAAATGTGATGACCGTGCATAAATGCCAGTCAGCTAGTTAGCCCTAAGCTGACTCTTTTTGCTAATATTTTTGACTTCTCTTTCTCTCTCTCCTTTTCCCATCTCCCCTCTCTCCCTATTTCCAATTACAAAAGTAATTATTATTCATTGGAAAAATAATTTTAAATAAAAAGTGAAAATCTTCCCCTAAAGCCTTCCTCCAAAGATAACCGTTACGAAGTTTTTTTCACCTAGTTTTTTTCTATGAACATGCGTGTATATGTGCTCAGTCACTCGGTCATGTCCGTCCAGCTCCGCAACCGTATTGGACTGTAGCCTGCCAGGCTCCTCTGTCCATGGAATTCTCCAGGCAAGAATCCTGGAATGGATTGCCATGCCCCCTCCGGGGGATCTTCCCTACCCAGGAATCAAATCTGCACCTCCTACATTGGCAGGTGGGTTCTTTACCACTGACCCACCTGGGAAGCCCTATGAACATACACACAGACACATGCACACATGTGTGCACACACACATGTTTTTTTATAAGAATCAGATCGTACTAGACTTTCTTTCCTGAAATTTGCTTTTTCTACCTAACTGGGTCATGAGCCTCATTCCAGGTAGACCTAGCTTACCATTTTAATAGATGTATGGTTTTTCAATGCATGAATGTTTCATGGTTTATTTCACAATCCCCTATTGCTGGAATGTAGGTAATTTCCCATCTTGGGGGTGGGGACATTACTGGAGTATCCTGTACTTTTTAAAAATATGTATTTATTTATTTGGTTGTGTTGGACTTTCGTTGCAACACACAGGATCTTTGATCTTCATTGCAGCATGCTAACTCTTAGTTGTGGCAGGTGGGTCTAGTTCCCTGACCAGGGATCACACCTGGGCCCCCACATTGGGAATGCAGAGTCTTAGCCTTTGGAGCACCGGGGAAGTCCTCTGTACTTTCACCTTTGTTCTGTTTACAAGTACTTCTGTAGGATATTTTCCTAGACGTGGAGTATTTGCATCAAAAGCAAAAGCTAAGATCATTTTAATTGTATTAGGCAACACCAGTTTTTTTTACCCAAAATTTGCACTCCCACATAGAATATATGAAAATCTTTCATGTATTTGCCAAACTAATAGACCTGAAATATTTTGCAGCTTTCTAATTTGCATTATTTGCTTGGTAAAGGAATTTTATGGTGTTTTCATGAATTCACTGGCTACCCATTGTACTTAACTCTTGTTATTTGCTTATCCATATGGTTTCCTTTGTTTTTATTGAATTTTTTCCTTCTTGATTTGAAAGAGAGTTTTGTGTATTAGAAATATTATTGCTTTTACTGTTGTTTGAGTTATAAATGTTTCTCTCAGTTCCTATAGCTTTGTTTTCAAAGTTTGTGACCTTATAGAAAAGTCCAGGCAAATAGCAATACTTTCCAGATCCTGAACTCCTATCATGCTGAAAAAGGTCTTTCCTATTTCAAAATCATATAAAAATGTTTACTATATATTCTAATATTTTAAATAATTTTAATATTTAATATATTAGATCTATCTGGGTTTAATGTAAGAAATAAAGTAAGGATCCAGCTTTATTTGTTTCTAAATAGCTAGACTATTGTACCAACACCACTTATGGAATAATCTTTTTTCCCACAAGCATTGAAATGACATATCAAATTCTCATGGATACTTGGTTCTCTTTATAAACTATATAATTGCATTGATCTATCTGCCTTTTCTTGCACTTCCTGCCCTAGAGTTTTTTAAATACTTTTATAATGTGAGATGACTTTTTGGTACGTTTTACTATTCTATACAGGTAAGCTTCCACACACCACTCCTGTCACTCCTCTTTACTTGTTTTAATTAACCTGGATATTTTTTTTCATGGTTATTATTTTATCATCTATATTCTTCCATATATTTAGTTTGTGATCATTTAGGTTCTTCTCTCTACCCACCCCAGTCCCTAAAAAATACCCTGATGGTATTTTAATGAGATTCTCTTGAATTTACAGATGAATTCAAGGAGAACTGAAGTTGTCTTGGATAGAGACTTTCTATACTCATTAGAAAAGACCATGATGCTGGGAAAGATTGAGGTCAAGAGGAGAAGGTGCAACAGAGGACAAGATGGTTGGATGGCAGCATCAGTTCAGTGGACACAGGTCTGAGCAAACTCCAGGAGATAGTGAAGGACAGGGAAGCCTGGAGTGTTGCAGTCCATAGTGTCTCAGTTGGGCATAACTTAACAATGGAGCAACAGCAACATACTAAAGCAAGCTATGTCTCTCCCTTTACACATCTTCCTTTTATGTCCATTCACGGAGAAGGCAATGGCACCCCACTCCAGCACTCTTGCCTGGAAAATCCTATGGATGGAGAAGCCTGGTAGGCTTTGTGAAGAGTCAGACACGACTGAGCGACTTCACTTTCACTTCTCACTTTCATGCATTGGAAAAGGAAATGGCAGCCCACGCCAGTGTTCTTGCCTGGAGAATCCCAGGGACAGCGGAGCCTGGTGGGCTGCCGTCTATGGGGTCACACAGAGTCGGACACAACTGAAGCGACTTAGCATAAAGTTGTATGGCTTCCTTCACATAGATCCCATCAATGCTCAGTTTTAAAAGGGTTCTATTGGGAAACTGCCATTAAGGTCAAAGTGTGGAACACACTCAGTTTGGCATCAAAGATAGATCCTTAAGTGCTACAGAAGCCACTCCATCCCATCTGCTCCCAGCTCTGGGCCTAAGCCAAGAGGTCGCTTCCCTCTTCGAAGTGGGAATGGATCCATCAATTAACCAGTGGGCAATTGATGTCCCTGACCTGATCCCCAGTCCTGTGCTAGAAATATAGGACAGACTCCATCTTCAAACGGCTCTGATGCTGTCTAAAGAGACAAATGGCACTTAAGAATGACATTCCATATTGATCTATGTGATATGGCCTGTGTTTTGATGGAAAATACAGGAGAAGAGGCCTGGAGCAGTCAGGAAAGATTTCAGGAAGAGGACAAAAACTGAACTGGGCATTGGCCTGTGGTTACCTTTTGAAAAGTATTTGTCTATTTGGGTGTTGCAGGCTTTGTTGCAGCACACTGGCTTCTCTCGTTGTGGCTCATAGTGTGAGCCACACTTGTAGGCTCCAGAGTGTGCAGGCTCAATAGTCCTGGTGCACAGACTCTACAGTGCATGGGCTCAGCTGCCTAATGACGTGTGGGATCTTAGGTCCCTGGCCAGGGATCAAACCCATGTCCTCAGCATTGGAAGGTGAATTCTAACCACTGGACCACCAAGGAAGTCCAGTACTTACCATTTAAACAAATAAAGAAGAGGAAGGAAGCACATTATAAGCAAGAAAATCATCCCACACCTACCATGAATCACATAGACTGGGTTAGGCAGGTGAAAAGGAGGTTATATGCTCAACAAATAGTTTTACACATTCACTATAACCCAAGCTTTGTGTTTGGTGCTAGAAAAACAAGACGAGTAAGACTGACCCTGGCCTTGAGGAGCTTGTGAACGAGGGAGACAGACTCTTAGATAAATAAGTTCAGCAGCTGTTGTGATAGAATTCTGTGGAGAAAATAGCAGAGACTCTTAATCTGGTGACTGCATCTCCTGGGCACCCATGGATGGAATTCAGTGAGTCTGTGAACTCCTGAAATTATGCAGTGCTAAATTGCTTACATAACCAGAATACTTAGGTTAAGAACCACTGAGGTACAGTGCCACAAAATTCTTGGTTTCTGTGTTTTAATGGCCAGAAAAAGACACTATTACAAATAGAAAGTAAATAATTCTGGTCTTCCCCCAACTTAGAAGTATTTTAAGAGTTCAGAGGCTGTATTTTCTGTTATGAAAAATGCCCAGCTTTGGGACAGGCAGTGAAGTGAAGTGTTAGTCATTTAGTCGTGTCTGACTTTTGTGACCCCATGGACTGTAGCCCTCCAGGCTCCTCTGTCCATGGGATTCTCCAGGCAAAAATACTGGAGTGGGTTGCCATTCCCTTCTCCAGGGGATCTTCCCAACCCAGGGATCAAACCCGAGACTCCTGCATTGCAGGCAGATTCTTTACTGTCTGAACCACCAGGGAAGCTCATGCAGAGTTGGCTGTGAATCTCAGCTCTACAGTTTAATAGCTGTGTAACACTGAGTGAGTTCCATACACATGAAGACTTGATTTCCTCGTCTCTAAATTAAGTTAAGAATTACAGAACCCACTTCTCCCTCTTGCCTCACTGTGAGAGCAAGATTAGCTAAGCTGTGTCAGTTACTGGATCTGAGCAGGTCTTCACAGCCTGCCCCTTCCTTCTATTTTCACACTTCAGAGGAAGCTGGGCATTGTGGGCTGAGGTTATGAGAAGGAGGAATTTGAGCCAGGCCTAGAAGGGATGGAGAGGAGGAAGGGAAAGGAACCAACATTTCAGATCAGTGGACAGAGTAGATGAAAGGAAAAGAGCAAGAAAAGTCAACTCTTATGCTGTGAAGAATCAGTCCATTGCAGCCAGGTTGAACAGCTCTTAAATTCCAACCTAAACAGTTTGAAATTTATCCTATAAACTACAGGAGCCACTGCAAGGTTTGGGACAAGGAAGTCAATCCCATGTTGAGGTGACTTTCAGCCCAGCCTTTGCTCATCCATGAATTCCAAGATACCCAGGAAAACAATTTTTAAAAATAAAACTGTAATGTAGACTAAGGCAATGCTTCTTACCTCAGGATCTTGTTAAATAGCAGATTCTGATTCACTGGATCATTGAGATTCTGCATTTCTAACAAGCACTCAGGTGATGTTGTTGTTTATCCATGAACCTCACCTTGAGTAGCCAAGGGCTAACGTATTTTGGCTTGCTGTCTTTATTACTAATTATTATTCTTGCAACACATGTTGACTGAGTGGCTATTCTGTGTCAGGCACTGTGCGAGGCCCTGAGTAGAAAGAGAAGAATCAGACATTAACTCTCTTTTCTAGAAGCTCACAGTCTAATCTTAGATGAGGCATAGCCCCAAGCAACTGTAATTCAAGATAGAGAGTGATAAATGCCATATTTTAGCTTCAGATAAAATACTGTGACAGTTTAGTGAAGAGAAAGATTGTTCCAGTTGAGGGGGAAATTGCCTAGTGCTTAAAGAAATCAATAGAAGCTTCTTTTTCTTATTATTAAGCAATGAGTAAGAACCCAGACTTTAGAGTTAGATTTTAATCTTAACTCTACCTGTTACTAGACATGTGACTTTATTAGTTTCTTAAACCTCAGTTTCCTCATCCATAGAATGAAATATAATAATAGCAATGCTTCTGGAAGGATTGGATGAGAGAATGTTTGTAAACATAGTACCTAATAACTGGTTCTTAGTTCATTATAAATGGTGGCTCTGGTGATTATTATTGTTTTCAACATTTGCTTTAAAACTTAACATGGATCTGTTTGGCCCTGAGGATATTGTATTTGTTGGACAATTTTGTGATCTCTTTCCAGGGTTAAGTGGCAAATGAAAATGGAAAAACCTCGAAGGGAATTTCCAAATCCAAGGAAACCTCCTTCTCAATGCTGAAAGAATTAGTAACGAGTATTTGACATTTCTTGTTTTGTTTTTATTGGGTAAACTGTTTGCACTGGGAAGACTTGGCTTGGCTGAAGGTGTAGCCAAATGCTCCTAATAACAGCCCCATTGAAAGAGAGTTCCACTCTATTTACAAGCTGATCAAAATGGTTTTACCACCCACTGGCTCCCTTGAGGTCATCTGCTTGTGTGATGCTGACTGTGAAATAAGTCAAATCAAATTTATAATCCTAGAGACCCAGATTGTCAGAACTCAGAAGGATGTTACAAACCACCCAGCCCTGGGGGACCAGACAAATGATGTTCTGCATCTCTCTCTGCCTGGGTGCGACCCCCACCCGCTGGTCAGTCCTTCAACCAGTATTTAATGAAAGAATATTACAGGGTCCATAGTAAGAGAATAAGGTGCATCAGGGGACCACAGACACACCACGAACTAACAGAGGAGGCTGCTGGGCTTAACAACAAAAGGTCTCATTTCAACCCCCCCTCCCTCCCTTACCTAGAGAGCCTTGAACAAGCGCTGCCTTCTAATTACAGCTCTGTTTCTTCATCTGAAAAGTACGGATAATCCCACTTTGCTCAAAGAACTGTCATATGGATTATATTTAAATGGAACATTAAAAAAGTGTCTTTTGGTTCATTTTTTCATCTTTTAAGTAATATTCATTGGATTTTTCCCAATTACAAAAGTAATTCATGTTTATGGAGAAAATGTTGGAAAACACCAAAAGCCCAGAAAATAAAAATTCACCCATAATTTCAACACCAAAGGATAAACACAGTTGATGTCTCCTTTCATGTCTATTTTTTCAGTCCTTCGTACACATCAGCATGTGTATTTTGTTTCCCCATGAATTGTATTGGAAGTGATTAACAGCCTCTGTATGTGCTTCCTGGGTTCATATTCAAACTCTGCCCCCATTAGCTCTGTGACTTGGAGCTAGTTCCATTCCCTCAAGTGTGATAGTCATGGCCTCCAGTGAGTGCCCCTTTAGGTTGGGCCCCCAGACACCAAGGAGTCCAAGTGGGCAGAGTGGCGCCCCCTAGAGTCAGGCAGGGTGCAGTCACGCTGAGCTGTCCTAGCAACAGAGCTGGGTGAAGAAGTTAGAAAGGGTGTAAAGATGGTTAGGCGTTTGGCCAGTGACTGACACAGAATTTGTTGTTGTTGTTGTTTAGTCACTTTGTCAAGTCCAACTCCTTTGTGACCCCATGGACTGTAGCCTGTCAGGCTCCTCTGTCCCTGGGATTTCCCAGGCAGAATGCTGGAGTGGGTTGCCATTTCCTTGCCCAGGGGATCTTCATGCTGCTGCTGCTGCTGCTAAGTTGCTTCAGTCGTGTCCAACTCTGTGTGACCCCATAGACAGCAGCCCACCAGGCTCCCCCGTCCCTGGGATTCTCCAGGCAAGAACACTGGAGTGGGTTGCCATTTCCTTCTCCAATGCATGAAAGTGAAAAGTGAAAGGGAAGTCGCTCAGTCGTGTCCGACTCTTCGCAATCCCATGGACTGCAGCCCACCAGGCTCCTCCATCCATGGGATTTTTCCAGGCAAGAGTACTGGAGTGGGGTGCCATAGTAGCTACTATTCCAGAAAGAAACCTTGTGGTTTTGAAGAGTGGGGATTCACTGTTCAGATTCATTGAATAACACTTTAAGGATGACACACCCAGACCATGGTCCAGCCAAGAAGTACTTCTCCTTATGCTGATCCTGCTTCACTTTAGCTTTTGGAACCTTGTACTTCACCATCCCTCTAAGTCACCCTTCAGTCGGCAAAGCCCAAGTGATATGAGTGGGCTCACTGCACCATCTGCTTGCTGCTTTACCCCTTTCCTCTCAAGTTCTACCTCTTACTTGCCCCACCCAGATGTGAAGCTTTCAACCCCTCCCAGCCCTTTCAGAGGTGTTGTCTCATTTGACCTGTTTAAAAACCTCAGTAAGAGGCTAGCAAGAGGCATCCTAATGGAACCATGGGGCCTCCTGCAAGTGGTTTTCCAGAGCTGTGCCCACACTGCTCAAAATGACTGCAGATCTGAGTGATGTGCAAGATGGCTTGAAATGCGAGCCAGAGATGGCACCAAAAAACTGACTCACATATTCAGCCAGTCAATCAGTGAACAAATATTTATTTAGCACTATTAGTGCTAAATAGTGCCAAGGGCTGGGTTCTCTAGTGAAGAAATATTCCCTGTTCACTTCTCTTTCAATCCTTCAGGTCCTCAAAGAGGAATGAATGCCCCTCAGTTTAAGGCCAACAAGTCTTCAACACCTCTCAACCCGAGCTAATCTCCCTCTTTGAAAAAGAGAGAAAAGGCTCAGACACACTACATTATGGAGCCATCCAGAGCTACTAATAACGTTTTGTCTTCATCTTCTTTTTCTCTGCCATTGCACTGTTTATAGCAAATAATGCAGGTTTTTAAACAGTAATAAAAAGCTTTCTTTTAAAAAAATTTAGATACCAAAAGTGAGTTGATTTAGAGAAAAACATTAAGTAATGGTTGGTCCAAGGAGTAGAATGACTGATGCTTAGGAAGCTCTAGACTTGAGATGGGTGAGGCTTAAACCTTTGAGGGTTGCTGACCCCATCAAGCCCGTGATAGCTATGGATTCTCCCCCAGAAAATTGCATGAATATCACACACAGTTTCATCAAGTTCCAGAACCACCTGGAGCCCTATCCCTGGGCCTGTACCGGGAAGAGCAGCAGGGCGAGAGTCCTGACACCTGCTCTGCACAGGAGATCTGGTCGTCTTCTCCATTTCCTTCCTCTTGAGGGCAGCAACAGCAGCATTGGCAGTAGTAGCAGCAATTGTGTTTGCAGCAGTCGAATAGCTGTACTTATTGAATACTTTTAACATGCCAAGCACTTACCAAGCCTAAGCTCAGCTCATCCATTCAGACAAGAATCATCGCCATTCCTGTTTCCCAAGAAACAGAGCTCAAGCAGCTTCTCCAAGTTCACTCAGCTAAGAAGTCAGGGTCCGCACTTGAATCCAGGTGTACCTGCCTGTGTTCGCTGAACAGGTCCTTAATCACTGAGCTCCACTGTCTTGATAAATGTTGTTTTGGATCAAGTGAAGGACACTTGAACAGGTTCTGGCTCTCGTACTGCCATTCACCAGCCAAGTGACCTTGTAAAAGTCACTCACCCTGACTGACCTTCCCTTAAGGAAGAAGGTTTCCCAGTTCTGCCAAGCCATGATGCTAAGACGCAGGGCTGAGGCACATGGGAACATTTCATGGGCAGGAGATGTGGAGCCAGGCTCAAGGACATGCACTGAGAGTTAGTAACCCTGGCAAAGAGTAGACACCAGCCTTACTTCCAGCAGAGAGAGCAGGCTTCCAGGAACCTACATTTCCCACTGGTACTTGCTGCCTCTTTTAGCATCATCATGCTCATTGCTCAGTTCTGGCTGACTCTTTGCGACCCCATGGACTATAGCCTGCCAGTTCCTCTGCCCAAGGGCTTTTCCAAGAAAGAATACTGGAGTGGGCTGCCCTTTGCTTCTCCAGGGGATTTTCCAAATGACCCAGGGCTGGAACCTATGTCTCCTGTGTCTCCTGCGTTGCAGGCAGATTCTTTATCCACTGAGCCATCAGGGAAGCCCCTTGGCATCTTCACTGGCGCCCAAAGGTCTGTTTTTGTGCCTAGAGAAAAAGGATTCCTGTCACCAACATGCTTTCATGCCCAAGGAGGCTTGGCACCTTCCCTAATTAATGAGGGCTCTTGGCTCCCACCAGGGCATGCTGGTGTTGCACACAGAGCCCCTAATCCCGATGGCTGCTGTGCTGCTGGCAGGAGAGAGAGGAAGGAAGGGGCCGAAATATGTGTGGAATCCGAGGTGCATGGCAATCCAGTCCCTGACCCACACTGCCCCTCTGTGGTGGGTCTGGAGAAGCAGGGATGGGCAGGGCTTCTAGCGCTGGCCTCATAGAGACTGTGAATGATACGGCTGGACAAGACTTGGATCAAACCACTCAACTAAAGAAGGGAAACTACGTCAAATGATTAGGTACTGAACCTGCAACTAACATAGCATTGTCCATCAACTCTATTTCAGTAAAAGAAATAAATACATTTTTAAAGGAGGGAAACTGAGGCCCAGAAAGGGAAAGCAACTGACCCAAAATGATACATCAAGTTAACAAACATCGATTTCCTGTAGTTAGATTTCTAGCCCAATGAGTGGTTTATAAGAATAATTATCATTTGGTTAATTAGCATTAATGCAGAGTTGATTTAGGTGGCAGGATCCTGACACCCAGCATGCTAATAAGGGCTTTACATGTTTTATCTTGTTTAATCCTCAAAACAACTCAGGGAAGGTGATACTCTTATTAGACCCATTTTCCTGATGAGGAAACTGAAGCTCAGGGATAGTATGAAGCTTGCCCAAGGTCGCGGGTCTGGTGAGAGAACCAGGATTCCATCCCAAGAGTCAGAATCTAATGAGAAAAGGGCAGTCCCTGTCAGAAGTCACTGAGGGCTCGCTCAAGGTGGGAGAACCATTCTGGTCTGCTGGAGGATGAAATAAAGGAGTATGCAAATGGAACTAGAGGGTGGGCAAGGTCATTATTCAGCTCCCAGATACACAAGGATTCAAAACTGACCACACCACAAAGTTGTGGAGATGTGGGGAAAATATCACACTCATTACACAGTCAATGGGATAGTAAATTGATACAGCCAGTCAGAAGGCGGTTTGGCTAGCTGTCAGGAGTTAAATGTGGCACCTACCCAGTGATTCCTCATGAAGAATGTTACCCTGCAGAAACACTCAAGTGTGCAAAAACACAAGATGCACGAGGCTTTTCATTACTGCAGTTTGTAATAGCCCAAAATTGAAAATCACCTGTTTGACTACTATCAGGAAAAAGTTAAGTGAGCTACTATATATCCAGACATCATGATGTAAGGTTGTGACATGAGGAAATGTCTTTTATATATTCTAAGTGAAGAAATAAATTTGGGGAAAGGTATGTGTATGACCCCATTTTAAAAATCCATCTGAAAGGATAAAAACAGAACTGTTAACTCTGGTCCTATCTACTTGAGAAAGAATTTTCACTCTATATTATATAGATTCTTTTGTAGTGTGTAATTTAGCAGGTGTCATTTTTTTAATGTGACAGGTCTTTTTAGTAGAAGTTTAGGTAATTTATAATATTTGTTACTTTCAGGTATACAACAAGGTGATTTGTTTATATCTATCTATCTATATATATATATACATATATACTTTTTCAATTCTGTTACATTCAGTTTATTACAATCTGTTGAATATAGTTCCCTGTGCTGTACAGTAAATCCTTGTTGTTTATTTTATATATAGTAGTGTGGATCTGTGGAGAAGGCAATGGCACCCCACTCCAGTACGCTTGCCCGGAAAATCCCATGGATGGAGGAGCCTGGTAGACTGCAGTCCACGGGGTCGCTAAGAGTCGGACACGACTGAGCGACTTCACTTTCACTTTTCACTTTCCTGCATTGGAGAAGGAAATGGCAACCCACTCCAGTGTTCTTTCCAGGAGAATCCCAGGGACGGGGAGCCTGGTGGGCTGCCGTCTCTGGGGTCGCACAAAGTCTGACATGACTGGAGTGACTTAGCAGCAGCAGCAGCAGCAGTGTGGATCTGTAAGTCCCCTACTCCCAGTGTATCCCTGCCCTGCTTCCCATTTAGTAACCGTAAGTTTGTTTTCTGTGTCTGTGAGTCTGTTTTGTAAATAAGCTCATTTGTGTTATCGCTTTATTTGGCTGCTCTGGGTCTTAGTTGTGGCATGCAGGCGCTTTAGTTGCAGCACGTGGGATCCAACTCCCTGACCTGGGGTCAGATCTGGACCCCTGCATTGACAGTGCAGAGTCTTGTATCACCAGCGAAGTCCCATTTGTGTCATATTTTAGATTCCACATGTAAGTGACGCCATCCAGTGTTTGTCTTTCTCTTTTGACTTATTTCACTTAATATGACTGTCTCTAGGTCCATCCATGTTGCTGCAGATGGCATAATTTCTTTTTTAGTGACTAATATTCCTCTGTGTGTGTATGTGTGCACATGCGTGTGCTCCCGCCACATTTTCTTCATCCATTCATCTGGTGATAGACACTTGAGTTGCTTCCATGTCTTAACTATTATAAACAGTGCTGCTGTGAACATTGGAGTGCAGGTATCTTTTTGAATTAGAGTTTCATCTTTTCCAGACATGTGCCTAGAAATAGGATTGCTGAATCATATGGAAACTCTGTTTTTAGCTTTGTGAAGATATGTGTATTGTGTGTGAGTCGCTCAGTCGTGTCTGACTCTTTGGGGCCCCTGGACTATAGCCCACCAATCTCCTCTGTCCATGGGATTTCCCAGGCAAGAATACTGGAGTGGGTTACCATTCCCTTCTCCAGGGGATCTTCCTGAGCCTGGAATCGAACCTGGGTCTCCTGCATTGCAGGCAGATTCTTTACCATCTGAGCCACCAGGGAAACCCTCTTTTAAGGATGTGAGGTGTTTTTTTAATAGTCTTAATTTTTTAGAGCAGATCTATGTTCACGTCCAAATTGACAGGAAGGTACTGTGGTGAACCTATATTGACACATTATCGCCCGAAGACCACAGTTTACATTAGGGATCAATCTTAGTGTTGTACAGTTTATGGGTTTGGACAAATGTATAATTATATATATCCGCCACTATAGTATCATACCAAAAATTTCACTAACCTAAAAATTCTCTGTGCTCCCTCTATTCATTCTCCATTGTGTCACTTTTATAATAAAAATATAAAATATTAATAAAATGTAATAAAAAATATTCTTTTCCTGGAATGGAAAAGAGATAAAGATATGGTTTCTGCCCAGAACGAGTTTACAGTCTGGGTGGTAAACAAGGACTTAGCCAGCCCTGGGATGGCTCAGCAACATTAACAGACAAACAATAAAATAACAGAATAAGATCTGATTGTATATGTTCTGAAGGGTACAGAATAAAGGAGTCACTCTGGGTCAGGTAGGGTTAACCAGCAGAGTTCCTGGAGGATGGCAATGAATGGGCCAGGATATAATGTATATTTGGAAAATGGCCACCATTTATCAATTTTCAAGGTGCCAGACCCCATATCAAGTATTTTCACATAGATATTTTCATGTATTCAGAATAATCCTATGAAGCAGATGTTATCCTCAATTTATGGATAAGAAAATTTAGCTTGAGAGAGCCAATTAACTTTTCAAAAGTCAAACAGCCAATACTCCAAAAAAAAGGGATGCAAAACCAGGCCTCTGTGATCCCAAACTCTGAGCTCAAGTCACCAGGCCACGTTGCCTAAATTGGCTAAAGGCAAAGAATGACCTTCTTCTCAGAGGAACAGGCATCTCAGGGAGCCCAAGCTCAAACTGTGGCTATAAGTGAATATCGTGAGAAAATCAACATCATCCCCCTTCTCTTTGGCTGAGCACATCTCAGCCCACTGGTCCTTGGAGAGTGCTTTGTAAAAAAATAAAGACAAACTTCCAGCTCATCTTTATCCCTAACAAGGTGCTTTCAGTGTGATGCAGGTGAAGAAGAACCTAGGGAGAAATGCCGTATGGCACAGAAGGAGAAAATGACATTTATGCCCCTATCAAAATGCTGCGTGTGTTCCGGTGCAATGAACTGCCTCCTCACAAGCCTGTGGACTGCCACAGGACAGAAACACCCTTAATTGTATCCCCATAGGTTGGCCTCATGCCTGACGCTTAGCAGAGCTCCATATTTGTGGAATGAATGAATGAACAAATGAAAGAATGAATGTATAAAAATGTAAAAAGCTACCACTCATATGCTGGTGTCCTGATTCATAATATGGGACCAACTATAGTCCCTTCATCTAGAGATTATTGTGATCATTAAACAGGTGAATGGTGTAAAGGGTTTAGTGTAGGATGTCCATAAAGCACACACAATGTGACTGATGGTTCTGATGAATATTAGCTATTAGTATTATTGTAGTTCATGTATCCTTTAAAAGCTGGTCCTTCAGGATACAGCCCCTTTAGGCCATTTTACTACCATCTTCAACAGAGTTGGCAAGCAGAGTTATAAGTCTGTCTTCAGCAAGGATGCTCTCCTGCTCTGGACCCTCCCTACCTTTGCCGCAGTTGTCTGTGCCCTCCCCCAGCTGAATCCCAGGCCTTAACATGTCCTCATGGATGGTGTGCCTACCTGTGCACATGCTCACCAACATTTACCCTCCAGAGTAATGCACAAGGTTTCCAACTGTTAGCTCCCTCTCTCCGCTTCCCAGATTTATTCTCCAGTTTCCCATTTTTGTCAAGACCATTTTAACTATTCCCTTTAGACTCTGTGACAGAAACAAGACCATCTGCATGGGCAGAAAGAACTCGCCCCATCACGGATACTAGGTGTCCAGTTCAGTTTAGTTCAGTTGCTCAGTCGTGTCTGACTATTTGCAACCCCATGAATTGCAGCACACCAGGCCTCCCCGTCCATCACCACCTCCTGGAGTTCACCCAAACTCATGTCCATCGAGTTGGTGATTCGATCCAGCCAACTCATCCTCTGTCGTCCCCTTCTCCTCCTGCCCCCAATCCCTCCCAGCATCAGTCTTTTCCAATGAGTCAACTCTTCGCATGAGGTGGCCAAAGTACTGGAGTTTCAGCTTTAGCATCAGTCCTTCCAAAGAACACCCAGGACTGATCCCCTTTAGAATGTACTAGTTGGATCTCCTTGCAGTAAAAGGGACTCTCAAGAGTCTTCTCCAACACCACAGTTCAAAAGCATCAGTTCTTCTGTGCTCAGCTTTCTTCACAGTCCAACTCTCACATCTATACATGACTACTGGAAAAACCATAGCCTTGACTAGATGGACCTTTGTTGGCAAAGTAATGTCTCTGCTTTTGAATATGCTATCTAGATTGGTCATAACTTTCCTTCCAAGGAATAAGCGTCTTTTAGTTTCATGGCTGAAATCACCAACTGCAGTGATTTTGGAGCCCCCCAAAATAAAGTCTGACACTGTTTCCACTGTTTCCCCATCTATTTCCCATGAAGTGATGGCATGGTCTTTGTTTTCTGAATGTTGAGCTTTAAGCCAACTTTTTCACTCCCCTCTTTCACTTTCATCAATAGGCTTTTTAGTTCCTCTTCACTTTCTGCCATAACGGTGGTGTCATCTGCATATCTGAGGTCCATACATCATATTTGCATTTCCACTGGAGCCTTTTATCCAAAGGATAATCTTGAACAGTCAGTTCAGTCGCTCAGTCATGTTCAACTCTTTGCGACCCCATGGAATGCAGCATGCCAGGCTTCCCTGTCCATCACCAACTCTCAGAGCTTGCTCAATCTCAGATCCATCCAGTCGGTGATGCCAACATTGGGACAAAAACCCGACGGTGCAGACCTTTTCACAAATCAGACCACGAGGTGGCGCCTTCATGGGCCTCACCTAGCCTTAACCCAGAATTGAGAAGTCAGCATAGTTATAGTTTACACTAGATGGCACTAGTGGTAAAGAACCCACCTGCCAATGTAGGAGCTGTAGCAGACTCGGGTTTGATCCCTGGGTCGGGGAAGATCCCCTGGAGGATGGCATGGCAACCCACTCTAGTGTTCTTGCCTGGAGAATCGTATGGATAGAGGAGCCTGGTGAGCTACAAGTCCATAGGCTCACAAAGAGTCAGTCACGACTGAAGCAGCTTGGCACGCATGCAACAAGTATGGATAACCTTTCCAAGTTTAATCCCTCTCTGACTTAACCCTGCAGCAAGAACCCTGGCCAGCCACCATCCCTCTGTCGCCAAGCAGAGAATCAGGAGGCTCCCTGTAACAACAAGCCAGAGCTCAATAATCAAGCAGGTCAAGTACCACAGGGGGAAACTCAAGTGCAATCCAAAATTGGGATTCTTACGGCATCTATGCAACAACTGCGGGATCGTCAGCCACTTTCTGGGTCTCAGTGTCTCCATGGATCAAGTGAGGAAGTTGGATGTCAAAATTTGCTAAGATTTCTCCCACTCATATGCTCTTCCTTCAAATGGATTCAAAGGTGATCCCAAAGACCAGGCTGTTAGGAAGCTCACAGTGTAACAGAGGAGGTGAGACAGGAATACGAAAGTCACTGTGGTACAGGTGGAGTGGCTGGTTTAGGGACATGGTCTGAAGTTACAGAATGTTCTGTGAAGTATAATTGCATTTTTAAAACATTTACATATGTATATACAACAAATATATTCATTTACATATGTATATGTATCTACAACATTTACCTGTACATATGCAAACATTTACGTGTGTAGCATATACAATAGGAAAAAAATCTGGAAGAGATACCAAAATCTGGTGGAGATACCAAAATGTGGTATCTCTACATTGTGGGTTTATTTGTGCTTTTAAAATATTTTTCTTTTCTTTTTGCTTTTTAATAGCTTCTTATTTTTCCACAAAGGGAAATTAAGAGCATTCAAAACAAACACAAATGTTTCATATTCACACAGAATTGAGTTTAAATCCCAGCTATATTACAAACATGTTATGTGGCCTGGGGCAAGTCATTTAACCTCTCCAAGTCTCAGTTGCCTTGTATTTAAAATGGAAATCGTTTTGAACTTAATTTTGCATTAAATGCTTTTGGACCTCGATTCAGACGCATGAGTTAGTCATGTTTCTCAGTTATCAGCACTCCATCATCATAGGTCTAAGTCTGGCGTCTCTCTTATTCTATTGATTCGTTTCCTTTTATTCCTGTCCCCTATTCCCCTTTCCCTCTGCCTCACCCATAGACACCCATTTTGCATTTGATATCTGTTTTTTAACTTGAAAGTGTTTTTGCAAATGAGTTTGGTTGTTTGGTGTGTTACTTAAAAGATGTTATATTATAAAGCTCATTCTGTTTCCTACTTTTTTTTTTTTTTACAAAGAACAAGGTATTTGAGATCTCTCTATATTGCTATTTGGACTTTTAGGTACTGTGTAATTGTTCTGCTATGCATGTCCAAACTCTACTTTTCCATAATTCCCAGTGAGGGACACCCAAGTGTTTTCCAGCTCTGTCACCATAAACACCATCACCCTGAGCATAGTCACACATGGCCCCTGATGACCTGTGTGAAAATTCTTTCAGATCCCTGCCCTGGAGCAAAATTGCTGGGTCAGGAGGTATCTGTATACTTAATGGGATCAGGTCTTCACAGCCTGTGTCTGCCACCAGCAGGAGACTCCCCATGTTTCCACACCCCTGCCTGTACTTGGCACTATCCAGCTTTCTAACTTTTGCCAATGTAACAAACGTGTTCTCTCACTTTGTGGCTCTCACTTTATTTGACTGCCTAATATTTTGAGCACCTTGGCATATGCTCATTAGCCCTCAAGTTTTCTATTTTGTAAATTGCCTGCTCCTTTTCTTTGTCCACGTTTCTACTAGGAATGCTTTTTCTTGTTGACTTTCAGGAGTCCTAATATACTCTACGGAGAAGGCAATAGCACCCCACTCCAGTACTCTTGCCTGGAAAATCCCATGGACGGAGGAGCCTGGAAGGCTGCAGTCCATGGGGTCGCTGAGGGTCAGGCACGACTGAGCAACTTCACTTTCACTTTTCACTTTCCTGCATTGGAGAAGGAAATGGCAACCCACTCCAGTGTTCTTGCCTGGAGAATCCCAGGGATGGGGGAGCCTAGTGGGCTACCCTCTATGGGGTCGCACAGAGTCGGACACCACTGAAGTGACTTAGCAGTAGCAGCAATATACTCTAAATACCAATCCCTTGACAGTCCTAAGACATTGTAAATATCTTCTCCAACTCTTGCCCCATAGTTTATCTTTTGAAGTGTTAAGTCGTTTTTCTTCACCTCTCCATCTGTAAGACTGTCGGTTACCTTGTCTTCTTTTACCTTATAAAGGTTTACCTTTCACCTTTAGGTCTTTAATACATCTCATATTTCCCGTGGAAGTACTTCATAGCATTCTGTGAAGGATAAAATAGTAGGTGAAGAACCAACACAGTGCCTTTCCAATAGCTGTACAAGAGCTGTTGGTTATCATTATTATCATTCACGAAGAAAGTGGTAAGCGCTATCCTAAGAACGTTATAGATGCAGTTGTTTGAATCCTGTTTAGCTAAATCAGGAAAGATTTTATGGGCAAAGGTGAAGAGATGGAGATTGGACTTTAAAAAAGCATGTAGGAGTCATGTGTTTTGAGATGGAAAGGCAGTATTCCCGGCAGAGGAACTGGCCTGGGCAAAGGAGGCAGGAGACAGGAATACCACCGGTTGAGTTTGTGGGCAAATCACACGGAAGAGAGGGTCTGACTCCTCACCGATTGTCTTTCTGCCCGTGCCCACCCCACCCCATCCCCCTGCAGGCTCCCTGTTCTCCACCCTGAAGGCCCCCGACGCCGTGTTCAAGGTGGTCTTCTGGCTGGGCTACTTCAACAGCTGCCTCAACCCCATCATCTACCCGTGCTCCAGCAAGGAGTTCAAGCGCGCCTTCGTGCGCATCCTCGGGTGCCAGTGCCGCGGCCGCCGCCGCCGCCGCCGCCGCCGCCGCCTGGGCGGCTGCGGCTACACCTACCGGCCGTGGACGCGCGGCGGCTCGCTGGAGCGCTCGCAGTCGCGCAAGGACTCGCTGGACGACAGCGGCAGCTGCCTGAGCGGCAGCCAGCGGACCCTGCCCTCGGCCTCGCCGAGCCCCGGCTACCTGGGCCGCGGCGCGCCGCCGCCCGTCGAGCTGTGCGCCTTCCCGGAGTGGAAGGCGCCTGGCGCCCTCCTGAGCCTGCCCGCGCCCGAGCCCCCGGGCCGCCGCGGCCGCCGCGACTCGGGTCCCCTCTTCACCTTCAAGCTGCTTGCCGAGCCCGAGAGCCCCGGGACTGACGCGGACGCCGGCCACGAGGCCGCAGTCGACGTGGCCAACGGGCAGCCCGGCTTCAAAAGCAACATGCCCCTGGCGCCCGGGCAGTTTTAGGGTCCCCGCGCACCGCCTCCTTTCCCTGGGGAGCCCATCATCGTGGGGGAGGGCGGGCGGAGGGGGAGGGGAGTGTCGGCGCCCGGTAGACTCGGGGCCCCGCCGGGAAACGGGGGGAGGGGGCGGGAAGAGGGGCAGCTGCTTTTCTGGCAGGGGCATGGGTGCCAGGTACAGCGCGGAGAGCTGGGCCGAGCATGCTGAGAGCCTGGGGGACCCGACGCCGGCCGGGATTTCCGTCTCTCTCTGTATATATCTAAACGAGTCCCTCTGTACATGTATTTAACTGTGGGGTCACGTGCGTGTGTCTGTGCGATGTGCGTGTATTGCGTGTGTGCGTGTGTGGGGCCGCCCGCGAGGGGGGCAGAGCGAGTGTGCGTGCGCCCAGGAGGCGCCGGGGCGCTGTCTGTCTCCTGATTTCTTACCTCTCAAGCCCCTCCTGTACTTCCCTGAAGGGTGACACTTTGGCGGGGCTGGAAACAAAAGTTGGACATTAAAGGTCATTTCTCCTGTGCAGCTTTGAGTGGTTTGTGAATGCGGTGGCAGGTAGGCTCTTGACTCTCCTTTACCTTCGCGTTCAGGTATGCCCCTCTCTCCTACCGACCCTAGGGCTTCCCTGGTGGCTCAGAGGTTAAAGTGTCTGCCTTCAATGCGGGAGACCCAGGTTCGATCCCTGGGTTGGGAAGGTCCCCTGGATGAAGGAAATGGCAATCCACTCCAGTATTCTTGCCTGGAGAATCCCATGGACAGAGAAGCCTAGTAGGTTACAGTCCATGGGGTCGCAAAGAGTCGGACACGACTGAGCAACTTCTCCTCACCTGCCCACCCTGTGGGTAATGGCTGTGCTAGCCCCAGCTTGGCCCCCCGGTTTGTGCCTTTGCTATTCCTGCCTTTAAGGGCTGCACTAATCTAACCCTGTGGCTGAAAGTGACCCCTGGACTTGTCCCATAAATCCTGCTTGTCTGCTTTTGACCCTTAGCAGTTGTAAGTCCTCCTGCCATGGGCAATGCCTGCCCTGGTCCAGATCTCCAGGACCCCAATCCTAGCTGGGGCTACCTAGGTGGGCCTGTCACCTGTGAGGGCTTGGGTCCCTTACCTCCTCCAACATCTTTGGACAAAACACTGCATTGTTCTCCTGTGCCCGTGGAATTGGAAAAAGAAAGCCAAACTGCAGAATTTTCTGGACAAGATAAGGATCCATGTGTGGATACAACACATGTGGGTGTAAGAACTTTCCTAAGCTCTGCTAACTGAAGAGCCTGCCTGGAAAAGAATCACTGAGGAAAGATTTGCGGAGAGGAGGAGCATACCTTGAAGAAGGTAACTTCTGTTCTACTCTTAGTGCTGCTTCCAATTTAGTATATGACCTTGAGAAAGTCACATCTCCTCTGGATCTTGGTTTCCCATCTGTGTAATGTCAAGATTGATTCTAAGGTCTTTTCTGCCTCTAAAAGGCACTGGTTTGCTAAAAGAATAAAGGATGAGGAACAAAATAAGGAGCATTCTTCTTCCCTGAAATTGAAAACAAAAAACCTAAGAGGAAACCCCCTCTATCCCTTTCTCTCCCTGTTTTGCTTTTTCTATGTTGTGATTCATTAATTTTTAAATGGCAGTAGCTTCTTCCAATAATATTAGCACATCAGTCATCCTATAGATGATTGAAATAGAAAATGCCTTAAGAAGGGAGGAGCAGTCATTTATTTAGCTGAAAAGTGTTGGGGTATCAGGCATGGCTGGATCCAGGAGCTTAAATAGTACTGCCCACTTGCTCACAGGCTCTTACTCATTGATCTAGCTTCTATCTTTTAGCTCTGCATGTCTTTATAAGTTTCCCTTGTTTCCTTTCTCCAAATAGCTTTCTCACAACATTCTTATAACTTTAGCCCCCTCCCCTAAGGAGAAATATGATTCCCCAGAATATCTGCCAAAAAGAAAAAAAGAAAAAAATCCTTAGATGCTAGATGTTCTGTATCACAGACCCCTGATGAAAGCTATAGGTACACCTTCCAGGAAAAAAAAAAATGCATACAAAATAAAATTACTACATGTTCATCAAATTTCAAGTGACTCAGCTCTGTTTACGATCCTATGAACTAAGCATGATATCCCAGAGTCACTGGTGACTTGAATGAAACTGGATGTTCAGAATTATGTAGGCCAATGCCCTCATCTTAACAGATACAGAGGGTGAGGTAAATAACTTGCCAAGTCACACTAGCCTGGGACTAAGACCTGCTGCAACCCTGTCCAGTATGTTTCCCTTCCCTTGTGCTGCCACCTTGGGATTAAGTATATTCTCCAACAAAGAGCAAGTATCTCCCTGCCTCTATAGAAAAAAAGGAGTCCTAGGGAAGGAAGAGCCTGCGCCCAATTCCCAGAGGAGAAAGTACCATTTGAGAGAGTCCTCTGGAAATATTTTCTTAGCAACACAAAAATTTCAAACAAGTCTGTAACAGAATCCTGATGCAAGTGTGGCCTGGAGTGAAGTAGGAAAAGGAAGACAGAGCCTCAGCCCCTTGGCCTCCTCCCCCCATCTCCTCAGCCCTTTCCGTGGCCTGCCCCAAACACTCAAGGGCTCCACAGCATGAAGTCTGAAGACCACTAGTGAACTGGACTTGGAGTCAACAGGACTTGGGTTCAAGATCTTGGGCAATTTACCTTGCCTCTTCTCATCTGTTTCCGCATCTATCAAATGGACAGGATCATCAGAGCCCAGCAGGAAGCACAAAGAATTCCATGAGCTCACTGTGGTGTAAACACTGAACTGTGAATCACTGGGCAGACGCAAGTTATAATTTGGGCCTTGGGTATCTGAAGCCACAGTCACCAAAGGTATTCCTTGAGTTGCTCAGCTCCAATGACCTCAGACATGATTGGTGTTTGGAGGCCACAAAATAGCAGTGACAGCCTCATACCTCTTTCCAGAAGGAAAATTGACCAAGCCATGGCTCACATCCCCAGAGAATGCTAGGTTCTGGTCTGCCCCCAGCCAGGGCCTGCATTACGCTGACCTCTCCAGGAAGCCTCACTGCGGTGTATCCCAGCCAAAGCCACGAGTTCATCAAGAGCCCTTGGGGAGAGCAGGTCCTCTCTGCTCTGACCTCACAACTGGCCGTAAAGCAGCCCTACTTTATCATCTCCAGCCACTCAACCACTGCTGGGTCGTTTGTCACCCCTGAGGCATGCACGGGGATACATTTTCACAGCAACTAAAGTAAAGAGGGCAGTGGCTTGGCAAGGGCAGTAGTTAGCCCTGCACTTCTGGGCTCAAATCCCACTCCTGCCACAAGCTCAGTTTCCTTAACTATAAAATAGTAATACTAACAATACTTACTTCATAGGGATATTAGAAAGATCTAATGAGATTATGAGGGTAAAACACCACTGGTAGCTATTCACAGAGTATTAGTTATTCAATTCATTACTTTGATAGATGAAGTTTAGAGAATCTGAGTAAAAGGACAAAGAAAAAAATTCAGTGCTATTCATCAGATGTCAAGGTTTTAGGACTCAGGTCCAACCTGAGGAAAAAAAGACAAGTTTATGACAGAGTAAAAGAATTTTGTGTCTTATAGCATGAAGAAACATATTACTCAAAGCAGTGATCAGCCCAAACTAAAAGGAAAAGTGAAATTTAATAAAAAAAATAATGTTATAGAACAGTCTAGAGTGACAAAGCCAGAATATGTGTGTGAGGGAAGCATGGGAGTTTTAGAGATAGTGCATCCCGTGATAAAGGAGTGGGAGGAAGGGACACTGGGCTGCTCTGAACATGTACCTGGGTTCAAGGCCCATCTCCACTGTCTAAACCAGCTACTCAGGCCTGAGATTGAACGCCCTGTGTGAAAATAGTGGATACAATTAGCACTGACCTCACATTGGGATGAGACAAAATACAGAAGAGCTTGGCCAGACTGGGCATTATTTTTAGTATCTGTGGACCACCTTATGTGTACTGAACCTTCTTAAACCAACAGCTCCTTTAAGAGTCTGATAAAAACCAGAGAAAACGGAGCATAACAACCCAAAGCTCCTAACAGATACATGGATTTCAACAGATTTTACTCTCTTGATATATAGAAGTAGACAAATCAAGAGAGAAACATACACAAGAGAGATGGAGCCCTCACGGAGCCCAGCCTGGATGAGAGGTGGCTGAGTCACCAGGAAATCCCATTTACGTGTGTGACAGGATTTGGGATGGGGTGGTGTCTACACCATCCTCTCCTGGTGAGACCCCAAGTGTCAGGTTTCATCTACCATCTGGGGCACGGAGGTGATAGGTAAGTGCCCTAGGACCTTGGGAGGGGAGTGCACGGGACCTAGGCAAAGTACTGAGCATCACTTCTCCAGATGTAGGTTGGCCCCACCCTGCCTGTTATCCCCAAGAGGGCAGATTCTGGGTGGACTTCCACTTGGCCCTGGAAACAGACATAGTAGCTTCCAGTGACCCCACCTACTCTCAGTAGATTCCTTCAGGACCATCTTCACCCTACCCCATCAGTCCACATAATCTTTATTTAGGCTGGCTGAGGGTGAGAGTGAAGATATGAAGAAATGTCATGTCACTTCAGAAGAACTTACGTCCTCTCGCAGTCCTCCCACCTTGTACCTGGACCTGCCTTCTGAAGCTTAACAGCCAGGAATTGGCTGTGTTTGTCTTCCTATTTAGTTCACTGAAGAGTGTGAGTTGGGAAGTGGCGAGAGAACAAATGTTCAGTCTGTTCTGACGTTCTCTCCCAGGCCCTGCCCCTTCCCTCGCTCCGTTGTGTCCACAGTGGCCTCTGCTGGTCCTCAAATTGGGGAGCCTTGCTCCCTACTCTGGAGAAGGCAATGGCACCACACTCCAGTACTCTTGCCTGGAAAATCCCATGGGCGGAGGAGCCTGGTAGGCTGCAGTCCATGAGGTCGCTAAGAGTCGGACACGACTGAGCGACTTCACTTTCACTTCTCACTTTCATGCATTGGAGAAGGAAATGGCAACCCACTCCAATGTTCTTGCCTGGAGAATCCCAGGGACGGGGGAGCTTGGTGGGCTACCGTCTATGGGGTCGCACAGAGTCGGACATGACTGAAGCGACTTAGCAGCAGCAGCAGCATGCTCACTAGAAATGCAAGCTTCATGACGGTGGGTATTTTTGTCTGTTTTGTTCACTATTATATCCTCAGCATCTAAAATAGTGCTTCCCATACAGTAGGTGCTTGAATATTTTTAATGAATGAGTGTATGTTACCTCCCATGAGTGTCAGAATGCTCTCACAGCAGAACAGAGTGCTCAGGGACCTCATGGCAGGGGTTCCTACCTCTAACCTGATGTTGGGAGCTGGGCCAGGGGCAGTCCTGGTCAGGGAAGGCTTCCTGTAGGAAGTGGCATCTGAAGAACATCATCTGGGTCCTGCCTACCCAGCACCCCCTGTGTTTTCGTAGTTAGTGCTTTCATATACCCCCTCAGTGGAGGCGGGAGGCTGAAGGCCAGGCATTTGGTCATAGCCCAGCCCCCAAGTCCCCACCCCTCTCTAGGTTTCTATTGTCTGACAATCAGAAGCACTGAGTCAAAGACAACCCCTAAGCTTTGCCAATCCATGATTCCGCTTTTGTTCTCTCCTCAATGCACAATCCTCAGAGACAAGCTATTTGTGGAGACAACTTCATTGGGATTAGTAAGATAAAGAGCATTGGCCCTTGCTGATGGCCTCATTCAGAAAAGCAGCATCTATACATAAAGCTTCCAGAACAACTCAGGAGCAGATGAAAGTGTAAAAACCTGGTGACTGTTCTCACGTGTCGTGCCAGCTGCTACTGCTGGAAGCGTGTTTGTGTTTCTGCCAAACACCACCTGAAAGCCAGCAACCACTCTCACCTGTCCTTCACTCCCCACTTGTTCTTTCATTTATCCTACAAGCGATTGTTGAGCACCTACACAAAGCCAGGAGCTAACGAAACAAAAGCAAATAAAACACAGGGTTTGTCTTGTAAAAAATTCAGTCTGGAAGAGGATATTGGACATTCCCTGAAGACACAGGAATTTTGGAAGGACCCGGTGTCGTTGCCATTGGAGGCCAGTAGATAAAGGACTTTGGGAGTTCCAGGGAGAAAGGATTCGAGCTGAAGCCCTAACCTTCAATGTGATGGTATTAGGAGGTGGAGCCTTGAGGGAGGTAATTGGTTTAGATCAGATCAGGTGGGTATGGCCTCCATGATGGATGGGGGCTCTTATAAGAGGAAGCAACACCAGAGCATCCTGTCTCCGTCATGAGAGGATGCGGTGAGAGGGAAGTCACTTGCAAGTCAGGAAAGGGTCCTCACCAAGGACTAGGTCTGCTCGTGCTTTATCTCAGACTTCCAGTCTCCAGAACTGTGAGAAAGAAATGTCTGTTGTTTAAGCCACCTCGTCTGTAGCGTTTGTTTGGCAGCCCAAGCTGATGGATACAGGAGGCTCTAAGAGGCGACAAATGAGAACCTGGATGAAGAGGCACGTCAAAGAGGTGAGAGGTGACAGGGTGGGTGTCTTTAAAGGACTAGCCCAAGCAGTTCCGTGTCCACAGTGTTCCCAGAGCAGTTTTCCTAAGACAGGCTTAGCAAGTACAGGAATCCCCACCTGACAGACTGGGAAGCTGAACCTCTAAAATTTCCTTCCCGGGGTCACATGGCTGATAAAGGGGAGAGTCAGAACAAGACTAAACACTGCCTGGCCCCAGCCTAGAATTCGTCCTCTCCTACCAGGTCTGTCTGTGTAATAGACATGTTTCAAGCTTAGGTTCCAATCAGAACATAGCTTGGAAAGTGGCAGTATAGCCTGGTCATTAGGCTGAGTTCAAACCCTAGCTCTGCAACTGACCAGCTATGCGGTCCTAGTGAAGTGATTTAAGCTCTCTGAGCTTTAGTTCCCACACTAGTAAAACCTCCATGACAGAATCTTCTTCACACAGTTGCTATGAGGAAGAAATGAGCCAATGCATGGAACTGAGAAGTGTTGGGCTTACAGAAAGTGTTCAACTCGTGTTAGTGATTAGCTCAGTGTGGGGACACAAGGAAAACCAAGGGTCTCAGAATTGGCCAACAGGAAAGCGAAAACCTTCTGTCTGAACCAGGGTTAATGGGTGTTAGACGGTTCTCTTCTTGCTGGTCCATGCCAGCATGTGGAATCAGAGTCTCCTGACCAGGGATCAAACCCAAGACCCCTGCATTGGAAGTCCACAGTCTTAACCCCTGAACCACCAGGGAAGTTCCAGAAGGCTCTCTTCTGAAGCTACTTATGTCCACACTCCAGCTCTCCTGGGAGAAATCCTATTTGGGGAGATCTGACAATCAAGGCAAACCAGGAGAAAACAAATAGTGCATTCAGATCCTCTGAGCAGGGACAGATGCCACTAGGGCCTGGTGAGCAAAGCTCAGTGGCAGAACTAGAGGGGCTGGATTTCCAAGGAGTCTTCTAGGCTACGAGCTCTCAAGCTTTTTGACTACAACCCACAGAATGGAACACTGCACACTGCAGCCCAGTACTACTACTACTACTAAGTCACTTCAGTCGTGTCCGACTCTGTGCGACCCCACAGACGGCAGCCCACCAGGCTCCCCCGTCCCTGGGATTCTCAAGGCAAGAACGTTGGAGTGGGTTGCCATTTCCTTCTTCAGTGTATGAAAGTGAAAAGCGAAAATTAAGTCGCTCAGCCGTGTCCGACCCTCAGTGACCCCATGGACTACAGCCTTCCAGGCTCCTCCGTCCATGGGGTTTTCCAGGCAAGAGTACTGGAGTGGGGTAGATATCGATATATAGATGTACATATACCAGGGTTTCTTGAGGGTTTGAGTTGGATAATTTATTCCTAAGGGAGTGGGGAGAGGGTTCTCTTATGAATTGTAGGATACTTAGCAGCATCCCTGGCCTCTACCTGCTCAATGTTGGAAGCATTTCCTGTCCCGCTTTAGTTGTGACAATCAAAACTGTCTCCAGACATAGGAACAAAAGTTTCATAAAGTTTATACTTGCTTACAGAATGTACTGTTTCTCATTTTATATTACTAATTAGATGGTCACTTAAATAGTGCTAACTGTGGCCCACTAACTCAGTTTCACAGTGCAAGAACCATAGTTTAAGGAATGCTATTCCAGGTCAGGGTTTCTACTTATCTCAGACCAGAAACTCAGTTGTAACTGTTTTCCAATGTCACCTGTCCTTCTGGAGAAGAGCCTTTGCTAAGAATTGGGAAGATGTTTGGGTTGGGAAAGTTTTATATCATCTTAGGACCCCTGTAAAATGGGAGTCAAATGCCTACCTCAAAGGCTTGGGTGGATGGTAATGAGATAATCCCTAGAATAATCGCTCCTGCTGCTAAATCGCTTCAGTCGTGTCCAACTCTGTGCGACCCCAAAGATGGCAGCCCACCAGGCTTTCCCCGTCCTTGGGATTCTCCAGGCAAGAACACTGGAGTGGGTTGCCATGTCCTTCTCCAATGCATGAAAGTGAAAAGTGAAAGTGAAGTCACTCAGTCATGTCTGACTCTTCGGGACCCTATGGACTGCAGCCTACCAGGCCCCTCCCATGGGGTATTCCAGGCAAGAGTAATGGAGTGGGGTGCCATTGCCTTCTCCGAAGAGAACTACTCCCGCAAATGTAACACAGACCCACAGACCACCATCTCTGGCCTCTTCCGGCTGATTTGTTATATGGAAGTAAAGCCCAGTAATCTGCATTTTTCACAAATGATTCCGCTGGTGGGTAGACCACTTTTGGAGAAGCACATGCACCTTGTCAGGAAAAGGATCAGGTTTACTCCCCTTCCACATACACCAGAGTCTACTGTTTTCCAGGACCTGCTTGGGTAAACACAGTTGGCCATCTGCCTTAAGCCTAGGTGGCTTCAGAGAAACAAATTTTCTCCTCTGATCCTTCTGTCCCAAGTTGTTGACCTCCCACTCCTGCCTCCAGCGAGTAAGAAGCCAAGCCGGGGGGTGGGGGTGGGGTGGGAAGGACGGTGTTGTAACAAGCTTGGGGAGCCAGTTCCCAGAAATCACACAGCAGTTGTTACCATGTCTTTTAAGTCACACCAAGAGGTTTCAATTTCCTCCTCTAGCAGGCTCATAAATAAGTGGCATTTTCTGCCGCTGCCAGGAGTTGGAATCGCTGTTCAGGGGCGGGGGGCTCAGTGTGCACCGAGGTGCGCTGGGCTCTCCTGCGGGGCTGGCGCCGCCGCGTCTCCAGCTGCGCACAGCAGAGATGAAGCCTCCAGGGACCGCTCCTCGCCTCCCAGAGCTGAGCTTCCTTCCTGTGTACGTGCAGAGACTGAGAATCAGTACTTTAGACACTGCAGTGGCCGACACCGCTCCAGGGCTCCTTCTCCGGAGCAGGTGCTGCCAGCGGGACAAGCTCCGCGGTGAGGCGGACCCGGGCGCCACCTGTCGTCCAGCGCGCCTAAGCGAGAGGAGTGTGGAGGCATGAAATTGCTTTGCAATTCCGTGACCTCCCCAACTGACAAGTCAAAGAGAGGGAAAGTGCACCAAACACTGAGTGAATTTACTGAACTTCCTCCCTGTACCAGACAGGTAAGTCTACGTCTGAGTCTCTTTTGGAGAACTCTGGGAGTAGTGAGGAAGATCAAACAAGATTGCATTTTTTCTACCTGGGTATACAGATGTGCCAGGGACTTCGCAGAACTGTGGGATCGATGTGGGGCATCTCCTGAACACCAATTTTATGGGGTGAGACACGTATTAAAACATTTTAAATATAAAACTAGAATCTTAAACCAAGGGATTTGAAAGAAATTTTCCTCTCCCTATGCCGGACTCAGTCGTGCCCGACTCTTTGAGACCCCATGGACTGCAGTCTGCCAGACCCCTCTGTCCATGGGATTCTCCAAACAAAAATACTGGAGTAGGTTGTCATTTCCTCATCCAGGAGATCTTCCCTACCCAGGGGTGGAACCCATGTCACTTGCATCTCCTGCATTGGCAGACAGATTCTTCACCACTGAGCCACCAGGGAGCCTTGCAGTTATGCTCCCCAGACATTCCAGGTTCTGCTTTCACTCTCTCCTGCGGGTAGAGAGATTTTGATGGGTAAGCCTGAAAAGCTCTAGATTAAGAAACAGATGCTGCTGAAGAAGCAGTGGAAGGTGCAGTTAGATAGGCCTGGACTCCATGGAGGCCTCCAGGTGGGAGGTGAGGCCCAGGTGTCCAGGAAAATGCTGAGGCGGGGGAGCTGCAACCCACCTGAAGGATTTGGAAAGGGATTGGGGACAGTGGGGTTAGGGAGGAAATGCCTAGAGATAGAGAGAGAGAGCAAGAACAAGACCTAGCTGGTGGCCACTGTGTCAATGGAAAAAGTGGGCCATTTGGCTGGGGTTTTGGGGGCTTCTGAAAACCCAGCAGGAAATAGTTTTTAGATTGATAATCTAGTGAGAGTGTGAAGACAAGACAACCTCATGCAGTACTAGGGGGTGGTCTTAGCGAAAAATTTTGGAAGGCAGTTTGGCAATATCTGTAACATTTTAAGGGAACGTTCTTTCAACAGAGCACTTGTAGGCTTGTGACCCACAGAGAGACTCTTACAAGCCCACAGGGATGTCCAAGGATGTTTACTGCAGCTTTGTCAGGGGAAGGGAAAAAATGGAAACTATGTAACTATCCATCCAGAGAAAAATGCTTAAATAGATTATGCACAGCCCAGTTATGAAATGCAGTGTGATGCTTAGAAGGAATGCAGTCACTGGCTGTATACTGACATAGAAAATCTCTAAAATGAGGTGGACGCTATGGAAAGGGCAGGTTACCTAACCATATATATAGTTTCACTCCATTTATGTATGTCTTAAAGCTATATATTTGTGTGTGTGACTCTCAACAGGAAATGGGAATGAGAGTATGTACTAGAGAGAAAAAAAGAACAGAAAGGTTTTATTTTTTATTTCGTATATTCCCTGTTTGGCTTTTTCTGTATACAGGACACACACACACGCACACGCACACGCACACGCGCGCACACGCGCACACACACACACACACACACACACACACACTCTCCTAAAGTGCTCTAAGGTGTTTTGTGTGTGTGGTTTTTTTTTTAATTGCAGTCAAATACACATCACATAGGGCTTCCATGGTGACTTAACTGGTAAAGAACTCCGTCTGCAATGCAGGAGACCAGGGTTCGATCCCTGGGTTGGGAAGATTCCCTGGAGAAGGGCATGGTTACCTACTCCACCTCTCCAGCATTCTTGCCTGGAGAATTCCATGGACTGTATCGTCCACGGGGTTGCAAAGAGTCAGACACAACTGAGTGACTTTCACTTCACTCACACATAAGATTTACTGTCATACCCATTTTGAAATGTGTAATCAGTGGAGTTAAATATATTCACATTGTTGTATACCAATCTCCAGAATCATCTTGCAAAACTGAAGCTCTGTACCCATTAAACAGCTCCTTATCCACCCTCCCATGGACAGAGGAGCCTGGTAGGCTACAGTCCATGGGGTCGCACAGAGTCAGACATGACTGAGCCACTTCACTTTATCCACCCTCCACCTTCCTGCGCTGCCCCTGTCAACCTCCATTCTATTTTCTGTTTCTGTGAGTTTAACCAGTCTAGACACTTCACGTACAGTATTTGTCTTTTTGCAGCTGGCTTATTTAACCTAACATAATGTTCATCTATGTTGTAACATATGTCAGTTCCCTTTCTTTTTAGGGATAAATAATACTCCATTGTATGTATATACCACAGTTTGTTTATCCATTTATTCTCTGATGGACAAGTAGGTTGCTTCCATCTTTTGGCTTTTGTGAATAATGCTGCTATGAACATGGTGTAGGTATACCTCAAGACTCAGATTTCAATTCTTTTAGATATTTATCCAAAAATGGAATTGCTGAATCATCTGATAATTCTAATTTTTTGAGGAACTAACATATTGTTTCCCATAGCAACTGCACCATTTGACATCCACACTAACAGTGCCTAAGTATTCCAGTTTCTCCAAATCTTCATCAATAGTTGTTACTTTGGTTTTTTTTTAATAGTAACCATCTAAATAGGTATGAGATGGTATCTCATTGTGGTTTTTTACGATTTTTTTAATGGGCCATTTTTAAAGTCTTTATTGAGTTTGTTACAATATTGCTTGTTTTTTATGTTCTGATTTTCTTGGCTGGGAGGCTTGTAGGATCTTAGCTCCCCCAACAGGGGTTGAACCTGCACCCTCTGCATTGGAAGGCAAAGTCTTAATCACTGGACCTCCAGGAAGACCCTCTCACTGTGGTTTTGGTTTGCATTTTTGTAATGGTTAATGATGTTGAGGATCTTTTGCATGCTTGTTAGAAGTCCTTTGCCCATTTTTAAATTAAATTATTTCTTTTCTATGGTTGAATTTCAAGTATTTAAGTCAGTTTTATTGGGTATAGTTTATATAAAATAAAACTCTTAGAGATAAACTAGGAGTTTGTGATTAACAAATACACACTAGTATGCATAAAATACGTAACAGGAACCTACTGTATACCACAGGGAACTATATTCAGTGTCTTCTAATAACCCGTAATGCCACGGAATCTGGAAAAAATATATATAGTTTACTCACTTTGCTGTATACCTGAATCTAATACAACATTGTAAATTAATTATACTTCAATTTTTCTTAGTAGTTTAGAAATCTTTTTAGACTTTTTTAAGTTTATGGTTTGATAAATTTTGACAACTGTATGCATTTGTGTGACCAATACTGAAATCAAGATCTAGATTTCAACACCCCAAATTTCACTCATGCCTGTGTGTAGCCACTCTCCTCCCGCTTTCAGTCCTAGAAACCACTGATCTTCCCTACAGTTTTCCCCAGTGTCATAGATATGAAATCCTCCCTAGAGGAACTAAATATGGGAAAAGTGAAAGTCACTCAGTTGTGTCTGACTCTTTGCAACCTCATGGACTATACAGTCCATGGAATTCTCCAGGTCAGAATCTGGAGTGGGTAGCTTTTCTCTTCTTCAGGGGAGCTTCCCAACTCAGGGATCTAACCCAGGTCTCCTCCTGCATGGCGGATTCTTTACCAGCTGAGCCACAAGGGAAGCCTGACTCTTATTCCCCTCATCAGACTCTAGTGTTTCTCACAGTAGAATCTTATGAGCTACTTGGAGTTTTTTCTAGTGTCTGAAAACAAAGCCTATATAGCATTTTTATCTGGCAGTTTTTAACTTCATCCCCTGGAAAACTCTGTAAAAGCAAAGGCAAGACTGAAAACTTAACATCTTATATGTCTCCTTTGTGATGGCTGAAAATATCCTGTCAGTACGCAGCAGACTGACCTCTGCCGGGAGACCTCTTCAGCACAGCCAGCAGCGGAGGATCTTTGTGTGTGAACATATGGATATTTGTCTTTCTTTGCAGTAAATAGCTAAGAGTGGAATTGCTGTGTTGTATGGTAACTTTATCAAAACTGCCATACTGTTTTCCAAAATTACTGTACCATTTGCATTCCTTTCAACAATGTGTGAGATCTCTAGAAGCTCCATATCCTCACCAACACCTGGTAATGCTAGTCTTTTCAAATTTAGTCATTCTAGCAGAGAAGGCAATGGCAACCCACTCCAGTACTCTTGCCTGGAAAATCCCATGGGCGGAGGAGCCTGGTAGGCTGCCGTCCATGGGGTCGCTAAGAGTCGGACACAACTGAGCAACTTCACTTTCACTTTTCACTTTCATGCATTGGAGAAGAAAATGGCAACCCACTCCAGTGTTCTTGCCTGGAAAATCCCAGGGACAGGAGCCTGGTGGGCTGCCCTCTATGGGGTCGCACAGAGTCGGACACGACTGAAGCGACTTAGCAGCAGCAGCAGCAGCAGCAGCAGTAGGTGGATAGCTCCTATTGTGGCTTTAATTTGCATTTCCCTAATGACTAATGATATTGAACATCTTTTTATGTGCTTACATCTTTGATCATATGTATAAGTTACTCATTTTTATTTTTGTTTTAAATCTTACTGACTTTTAAGAGTTCTTTATATATCTTAAACCCAATTCTTTAAATGTATATATGCTTTGCAAATATTTTCTCCCAGTTTGTCTCATCTTTTCATTTCCTGAACAGTGTTTATGCTTTTTATTGTCCTATAAGTGTTTTTGGAATTTAAGAATCAAGCAAACCCAGCAGACAACCCTGCATGCTTGATGAGGTTTTGAGGAAGGGAAAACTTGCTCTTAGAGCAAAGGAATGCAGAGAAAGGAAAATTCATCCTCCTTCGTTGGGAGGACTGCATGGAAAAGGGGAAAGACAGTTGCTCCAGGTTCAAGGAGTGTCCAAGGCCTCATTGCTGACTGTTCTGCAGAATGAAGGTGGAGCTCTCCAACAGGACCAAATAATGACATGAATAAATATGTAACTGGAAACAGGGGAAGGTGTTAAAAAGGCAAAATGCACAGTGCTCTAAGAGCTGAGGACAAGCCCCCTGGCCTGGTGGGGGTGGCTTTCCTGAGAGAATGAAGCCTGAGCTAAGCTTTGAGGGTGTGGGAAGGGAGCATTCCAGGCAGAGGGAACTCTCCATGCTCTGGCAAGAGGATGCTTTCTGAAAAGGCCTGGGTGGAATGGTGCTGGTTAAAAGGCAGACAAGGACCAGGCCAAAGTCTGGAGGACTTGGGATGTTTTTTGTCTTTATCCTAAGAGATTGGGATCAAAAATCAGATGATGTGATCACATGTGCATTTTGGAAAGATTAATTTGGCTGCTGAGTGGAGAATTAATCAGAATAGAAATGGAGAGTTAGTGTTCAATGAAAGTTAGTCCATCTCTATAAAATGGCTACAATTTAACAAACAAAAACCCCAGAAATTGGAATCTTTGTACATCGCTGATTGAAATGCAAAATGGTATAACCCATGTGGAAAATAGGTAGGCAGTTCCTCAGTAACTTAAACATAGAATGACCATTTAACCTGACAATTCCACTCCTAGGCATATAGCCCAAAGAACTGAAGACAGGGACTCAAACACAACTTTGTATATGAATGTTTATAGCAGCATAGAGCAAAAGGTGGAAGTAACTAAATGTACCTCAGCTAATGAATGGATAAACAAAATGTGGTACAACTATAAATGGAAAATTGAAAGTAAAGTTAAAGTAAAGTCGCTCAGTCGTGTCCGACTCTTTGTGACCCCATGGACTGTAGCCTACCACATTTCTCCATCTATGGGATTTTCAAAGCAAGAATATTAGAGTGGGTTGCCATTTCCTTCTCCAGGAGATCTTCCCAACCCAGAAATTGAACCCGGTCTCCTGCATTGTAGGCAGATGCTTTACCATCTGAGCCACCAGGGAAGTCCCTGGTGAAATATAAATGGAATATTACTTAGCCATAAAAAACTAATGAAAAGTACTAATATGTGCTACAACATGAATGAACCTTAAAAACATCATTCTACGTGTAAGAAGCCAGATACAAAAGGCCGGATGTTGCATGATTCCATTTATATAAAATTGTAGTGTAAGCAAGTCCATAGGAACAGAGATCACATTAGTGGTTGCCAGGGCTAGGAGAGGGGGAAATGAGGAATGACTGATAATGGCTCCAGGCAGGCCTTTGTGGATGATGCAAGTGTTGTGGAACTAGATAGCAGTGATAGTTGCACAACACTGTGAAGATACTACATGTCATTAATAGTGAATTTCATGTGTATTTGACTACAATAAAAAATTTAGTTTGTCCTCATCTCCGCTTATCTATGCAAGAAGGGAATTGATTTCATTATGACCTTCTGATCCTTTTGTGAAAAATATTTATGGAGAAGGCAATGGCAACCCACTCTAGTACGCTTGCCTGGAAAATCCCATGGATGGAGGAACCTGGTAGGCTACAGTCCATGGGGTCACGAAGAGTAGGACACGACTGAGTGACTTCACTTTCACTTTTCACTTTCATGCATTGGAGAAGGAAATGGCAACCCAGTCCAGTGTTATTGCCTGGAGAATCCAGGGACGGGGGTGCCTGGTGGGCTGCCATCTATGGGGTCGCACAGAATCGGACACCACTGAAGCGACTTAACAGCAGCAGCAGCAGCAGCAGCAGCTGCTGCTGCTGTTAAGGGATCAAACCTGGACCCTGCTTGCACCACCAGGGAAGTCCCTGATCTTAACTTTTTAGATCCTGTAACTGCTCAGCTAGTGTACTTTGCATGCTGCCTACCTATAGGATGACTTAAGTAGAACACTGAATAGGCAATAATATTAGACGGTAAAATGAGAAAGTACTCTCTTGTCAGTTTCTTTTAGTCCTTCCAATTACATCATATTGAAAGTCTGACTTTGGTGCTAGTAAAGCCCAAACACCCCTCTCTGTTTCTCTCTTCCTCCGTCCCTCTCTTGTTTAAGTAAAGAAGTAGTACACCTTAGGCCCAGGGCTTTAAGCAGGCAGCCTCAGAGCTCAACTTTAATCATATTGTTTCGTTTTCATTGTACTTCTGCTGAAAGCTTCTTTTTAGAGCAAGTGGCATTAGTATTTCAACTATGCAGATGACATAAAATTTTTTCTTTTAAAATAGATTTTTAAGTGGTGAAGTTATTTTTTGTTCAGTCAAATTATTTTTAAATATACATAATTTATTGTTTTTATTACCCTAAATATACAGAAATAATAGAGGACCCCAGATATAGCAAAAATTATGCAATGACTGTACTAATGACTGAAGTTTGGGAAACAATACACTGTTCAAATACTTACTTTTCAGGAACTGGAGCCCATCAAACCTGTGGAAATTACAGGCTGTGGACAAAGTTCTGGCTAAGGCTCAACTTGTAGCAGGCCCCACCCCACCCCCACCCTGTCACTGTGTCACTCTAAGGGAGTAAGTGGAGTGAGCCAGGGAGGCCTGAGGCTTGGAAATTAAAGCTGAGGAGGCAGAATCTGGCTTTTCCCCCAAGGCCCTTGGAGCTGACCTCGAGGGTAACTGGGGACTCAGCCATGATTCTCTCACAGAAGTCCTCAACAGGGGAAGGGATGGATGAGTGGTGACAAGAATCAGTCAACTTGATGTGTTTCAAAACTATTTTAATTTTCTTCTTTTTGCTGTGCTACAGCGTGTGAGCTCCTAGTTCCCCAGCTAGGAATGGAACCGTGCGCCCTGCAGTGGGAGCTCGGAGTCCTAACCACTGGACGGGGAAGTCCTCAGTCAATCTTGTCAGTCTCACTGCTTCGCAAACCCCAACTCATCCTCCTGAAGTGAGAGCATCTTCTAGGAACAGGCCTTCATGAGTTATGCTCACAGTGCTGATCATAGCTATCCTCCCACGAGGATGCTACTAGCAGAGTCCAGAGTCCACTCCTCTCTAAGTAGCCTCGACAAGCACTCAGACTTCTTTTCATCATTCATCCATTCAAGGAGCCTCTCAGAGCAATGATTACTAAGAAGCCTCCAAATGAGCACTATTTCTAAATCGAAGATCTAAAAGGCTATTCATTTTAAGGTATAATAAAAGCAGCTCTCTGCATTTTAGTTCTTAGAAAAATCTTCCTAGATAAGAAAAAAACCTTCTGAGGAGTTTCCAGTGTCCTTCAAACTGATGCCTTGAGAGCCCCGGGACTTTAGTGTAGACAACTGGATTAAATAGCACACCAGCTCTGTAGCTTCCGGGAGGGGGTGACAGGGAGTGGGGCGGGATCTATAAAAATGCTAAAACATCACTGGCATAAATAAGGGGAAAAGTTAATTGGTCTCATTCCTGCTCTAAAAGACAGTTCTTGATGTGGCTTTTTTTTTTTTTAACCCACTCTTTCCTTACACAGGCCTAACTTTGTGCAATACACGTGTTTGGTCAGAGTCAACAAAACATTAGTAATCGCAGCAAAGAGTATTTTTAAGGTTCTACTTCTGCCTGTGCCTGGGAACATTCTCATACAAATGTTTCTTCTCCCTTTAAAAACAATTTAAGAGAAAAAGAAAAGATGTTCAAATAGTGATTGTATTTTGGCACAAAATGTGTCACAAATCAACATATAACTTTGTATAACTCCCCAGCAGAACCTAGCCAAACGAAAGTCCTCCCCCAGCTGAACTCAGCTCCTAGGGTAGAATAGCCCTGTTTACAAACATGGAAGAGATGGGCAGGAGGAACCTGGTTCTAGTTTAGGGGCAAGATTGGAAGGTCAGGTATGGAAGGGGTCCTTGTTGGGCCCCGAACTTCTCATATCTATTATCAGCACATGGCCTCATGAGCAGCTCTGTCCTTGGGCTTTCCTAGACACAGAAGGGGGAGACCTGAGTTCTATACTCTGATCCAGAAGGAATAGTGACTTTGGGTAAGAGATTTCCACCTAGAAAATAGGTCCCGATCTCAGGGTGTCCCTTGTCCCGAAGTCAGAAAGAGGAGTGGAAGGTAGACAGTTGATGTTGCTTCTTGCTTTTCCTTTATGCCTACATGAGAGAATAAGTAGTTTTCTTCCTAAGTGCCTGGTGGTAAAAAGTGATAAATTTCTTTGAACCATGCAGATGGGGTAAAACTAAAGCATGCCAAAAATATTTGACATTAGCCTCACCATAGCTGAAATTTTGACACTAAATAATGCATAGTGTGGACCTGTTTATGATGACTGGGTAATTTTGCACCCTTTAACCTGCCTCCCCAAAATTTGTCTGATTCAGAAAAATCACAAAAGAGAGTTAACAAGAAAATAAGTACGTGGAACAATAAGAGATACTCCCTGAATTTTTTTCTTAGAACATTAATTTTGCTTTGCCAGCAGAAGTGGACCCCACTGGGTGATTAATCTATTTCTATGCATTTGTAGTTCTAGAAAATCGGTTCCTTCTCATCCTCACTAAATCAAATCTAAATGGGAAGTTTGACAATATACTTGAGGAGATAATGTGGGCAAATGTTATCATGTAGTGCTCCTAGGAATGAAAGTGAAGAAAATCTCTTAAGGGGGAGGGCACTCCAGCCACCCCTAAGCTGAGGAATAACAAAAGCTGACTTTCTCCTTGGTAAAAGAAAAGGAATAGAGAGGTTGAGCACAATGAAATATTCTTTGATACATTGTCCGGCTCATGGACTTACATAATGAAGTATTAGTCAGCCCAAGTGGCCAAACCATGGACTGGGTGGCTTAAACAACAGAAATTTATTTTCTCATAGTTCTGGAGGCTGGAAGTCTAAGATCAGAGTGTTGGTAATGTTGCTTTCTCCACCGCCTTCTCACCATGGCCTGACATGGCCTTTTCTCTGGCCTGCACATCCCTGGTGTCTCTGCCTCTTATAAGGTCATCAGTCTTCCTGGAGTAGAGCCCTACCCTATGATTTCATTTAACCTTTATCACCTCCTTATAGGCTCTATTTCCCAATACAGTCACATTGGGAGTTAAGAGTTCTAACCTATGAACTGGGGTGGTAGGGGATGGGCTCGGGGGACACAGTGCAGTCCATACAGTGTATGGAAATTTTCTGGAAGGATACGCAGCAAACTGTTGTTAATATAACTTCTGGGGAATGGTGCTGGGGTTCCAAGTTAGTCCTATTTCTTCTACAGGAATTTTTAAAATGACACTATTTTAATAGTTGGTGATGATGATAAAAGGATATTAATTGGAAGAGGTGCCAAATTTTAGCCTGCCCGTTACACATACAGAGCAGAGTGCAGAGAAGTGCTCCATGGCTAAGGAAGCCTACTTGGAAGGGATTAGCATCCCAAGTGGTCCCCAGTCCATCACTGCTGGGGCAAGTGATGTCTAAGGAAAGAAAGGACCAAGTGGGAAATAGCACCATCCTGTTGTCAATACCCATAGGCAAGAGTGCCATCCATAGGACCTCAGCTTGGGTGGTAAAGGTCCAGCAGAGTAGCCATGGGAGCAGGGTGGAAGGGGCATTTGGGGTCTGAAGGTTCTTCACAACACCCTCCAGCCTCTCCACTCACTTCTCATCCCACAGTCTTCCTGTGAAGTCAGCATTGCTGGTTGGAAATAACATCTCCAGGGCTTATGCAAGAAATCTGAGGAATAAATGAGAAGTTGCTTTCATTCCCTGAATTTGTATAGGTCTCCTAATTGCTTCCATGTCTGTGGTTGTTAGCCACTAATTATTAGGTGTTTTGACTCTGTCAGCATTTTCACAAGCTATTCCTTTCTGTGAGACATGATAAGCACTTAATCAAGGTTGAGTTAGAGGCATGTGTGCCAGAGGGAAGGGCAGAGGAGTCTGAGGGGGTGGGAGGGTGGATAGGAATGGTGAGGCTGTGCATGTGGTTTTGCAGCTGTGAGCCAATATGGAAGAAAGAGCACTGAACCGCAAGACACTAAAACGAACTGCAAGGCACTGAAACAATAATAGTAACAGCAGCTGCCTTTCTCCAAAAAAAAGTTGAAATGTAGTTGATTTATAATGATTTACAATGTTGTATTAATTTCTGCTGTACAACAGAGTGGTTTAGTTATATATATGTATATATTCTCTTTTATATTCATTTCTTTTATGGTTTATCATAGGATATTGAATATAGTTCTCTGGTGTACAGTGGGACCTCGTTTTTTATCCCTTCTATATGATAGTTTGCATCTGCTAACACCAGCCTCCTACTCCATCCCTCCCCTAGCCTCCCCCACTTGGCAATCACAAGTCTGTTCTTGATGTCTGTGAGTCTGTTTCTCTATAAGCTCCTTTATGTCATATTTTCGATTCCACATATGTGATGTCATGTGGTATTGGTCTTTCTCTTCTGACTGACTTAGTATGATAACTCTGGGTCCATCTGTGTTGCTGCAAATGGCACTGCTTTGTTCTTTTTTATTTTTTGTTGTGGTTTTTTATGGTTGAGTAGTATTCCATTGTATATATGAACCACCTCTTCATCCATCCATCTGTGTTTCCATGTCTTGGTTAGTGTAAATAGTGCTGCTAGGAATATAGGGGTGCATGTATCTTTTCTGGATTAGAGTTTTGTCTGGATATATGCCCAGGAGTGGGATTGCTGGATCATATGGTAATTTTGTTTTTAGTTTTCTGAGGAACCTCCATACAGTTTTCCATAGTGGCTGCACCCACTTACATTCTCACCAACAGTGTAGGAAGGTTCTCTTTTCTTTACATCTTCTTCAGCATTTGTTATTCATGGACTTTTTAATGATGGCCATCTGACCAGTGTAAGGTGGTACCTTACCGTAGTTTTGATTTGCATTTCTCTGATAATTAGCAATGTTGAGTATCTTTTCATGTGCTCACTGGCCATTTTTTCTTGAAGAAATGTCTATTTAGATCTTATGCCCATTTTTTTGATTGGGTTGTTTGGTTTATTTTGTTGAGTTGTATGAGCAACAGCAACTGCCTTTAACTGTGCACTTGAAATTGAGCCAGGCACTGTGTTGAATCCTCTGTACCCTCTGATCCTCACCAGAAAACCTTGATGTTGCTCTTACAGATGCGAACCTCAGAGAGAGTCAGCCACCAACCAGCAAGAGGTGTGTGTCAGTGAGTGAACTGGCTACACATAACAGAACACAAGTAGCAGTGGCTTGAACAATTCAGAAGATGTTTTTTCTCATGTGAGAAGTTGGGGAGCAGTTAACCCAGGGCTTGTGTGGTTGCTCCTTACCACTGAGGATGGAGGCCCCATGTCCCTTCTAGCATTTGCCTGCATTGTCCTTCTAATGTGGACACCAAGTCTCTCTTCTGGACAGGAAAAGGAAAGGGACAAGAACAAAAGGCACATACTGCTGACTCTGTCCCCCTTTTATTTAAGGAGATTTCTAGAAAGTTCTATCTCTATGTGCTTCTACTGTATCACCTGGCTTTTTTTTTTTTTTTTTTTTTTGCAAGATGGCTATTGTGTGCCTGATACTGTGCCAGACATTCACATGTATTGTATTTATTAAGCAATCCAAAGTAATCACTTTCTGTTTCTGACCCCCAGTTTTCTCATCTGTTTTATGAAGGACCAGACTAGAGTAGGAGTTTTTAAAGTCTCCAGACCTTTCCAGGGAGCATGGATAAAACCCAGGAAGAAGGGTTGTGAATTTGGATGGGGAAAACCATTTCATTCTTATTTTCTCTACCCTCTAGTTGAAATTTAGCATTTCCTTCTATTATGACTGTAGGCAACAGACCACAATAATAGTAGCAGATTCTGTGACTTTTTTTTTACCGAAGGAAATCACAGATATTTTATAGCCTATTATAGTTATTTCAGATATGTTAAGATGTCATTTATGTTCATCACTACCTAAAATTGTGGTCCTTATTAGACCTGCCCTATTTAATATGTTAATTAAGAGGCATATATCTGTATAGATCTACCTTACAAATTTTGGTTTTAATATTTTAGTAACTTAAAAAAATGGGGCTTCCCTGGTGGCTCAGTGATAAAGATTCTCCTACCTATAATGCAGAAGACTCACATTTGATCCCTGGATTGGGAAGATCCCATGGAGGAGGGCTTGGCAACCCACCCTAGTATTCTTGCCTGGGGAATCCCATGGACAGACAAGCCTTGCGGGCTAAGATCCATAGGGTTGCAGAGAGTCGGACATCACTGAAGCAACTGAGCATGCATATTTCAAAGTAATTTATTTTCTTCATAATCATGTGTATTTTGCTTTATGGCTTTAAAACCATTTTCTGAGAAGGGATCCATAGGCTTCATCAGACTGCCAAAGAGCCCATCGAACAAATAAGACAAAGCTCCTGAAATACGAGAACTCTGCCTCTCTGGCTATAAATGAGACTATGCCACTAACTATCATGGTCATCCTGAACAACTTCCTTCAGTGCTCTATTTCCTCAGTTTTCTCTTCTGTAAAATGGGAATAATACTAGCCTTATTTAGTTAAGAGCTACTAAGAGAACCAGAGAAATCTGCATGTGAGTACACACAGATGCAGAGCTTATGCCTGTTCAGCTGTGCAGAGTCAGCTTCTGAAGTGGTAATAAATGAGGGTCATTAAGTTGTTCAACTTTAGACCTATTTCCCAGAGATGCTGATTTTTTTCAATCACTTCTAAATAAGTGTCCTGAGATAGTCATATAGATTGGGACTAGGAAAAACTCAATAATAAAGGGGAAATTGCACCTTAAATGCACGAGGATAGAACTACTTAAGAACACAGGAGATAAAATGAGATTTTTCCCAATGGGTCATATAACTCCAATTATTCTAGGCTCTGAGAAACTAGGAGCCTGGGAGCCATGGAATTTTCCAGGCAAGAGTACTGGAGTGGGTTGCCATTTCCTTCTCCAGGGGATCTTCCCGACCCAGGGATTGAACCCAGGTCCCCCACATTGCAAGCAGACACTTTTACTGTCTGAGCCACCGGGGAAGCTGGGCTTCACTGATAGCTCAGTTGGTAAAGAATCCACCTGGGTTGGGATGATCCCCTGAAGAAGGGAAAGGCAACCCACTCCAGTATTTTGGACTTCCCTGGTGGCTCAGATGGTAAAGCGTCTGCCTACAATGCAGAGACCCAGGTTTGATTCCTGGGTTGGGAAGATCCTCTGGAGAAGGAAATGGCAACCCACTGCAGTACTCTAGCGTAGAAAATCCTACCTACCAGGCTCCTCCATCCATGGACTCACAAAGAGTCAGACACACTGAGTGACTTCACTTCAGTTCTGAAAAACTTCAGTCAATAAACCATAGCTAAAAGAAAAAAATCACAGATTACTCAGTTGTTTCCTCTGTAATCTTTAAATGCAAGGATAATTGGACAAATGACTAGAAAGTTGAGAAAGTTGGTTTGTTTCTTTCATAGTCTGTACCTTTAAATATCTGTGAGTATTTACCAAATATTTATTCATCCAAGAAATCTGCTGAGGTGACTATAATTCATGTTTTAAGTAGCAAAGTAAACATCTACAAATATCTTATTTATTCAACAATATTTTAGAAATGAGCTCAAATTATGTTTGGAGTGTTAACTTCATGCTTTCATAGTCTTAAACTCAAAGACACAGTGTACTGGGAGGTAGTCAGCTTGGCCAAGAAAGATGGTTCCTAAACAAGGTGATATTTTGATCGGTTTCCCCAAGGACTTTTGGAAATACCCTGGGATGTTTTTGTTGAAGAGGATGTCTGGTTTGCACAATGGAAGCTGCCCTTTTTCTGGCTTTGAGAATGGAAGTCTGATTCTGCTGTCTTAGCCAGATAGAAAAGAACTCGGCTAAAAGTTAGAATTGAGGAAAATTTTTACTCTACTAAAATAGAAAAAGAAAAGCTTACTTCTATGTTTAAAAAAAAAAAGAAAAAACTCTGGTTTTCTTATCTTGATATTAATGAGAGGTCATTCATTCATTCATTTATTTATAAGTGTTCCTTGATTGCTCACTTTTAGCAAGGCACTATGCCAAGCACAACAGATGGGGCCCCTGCCCTCCTGACACTAAAGACTAATGTTGATAACATTAAAAATTTTGAGAGACAGGTTCTGTGCTAAGTATTTTACTTATGTGAATTCATTAATGCTTCCCAGTCACCCTAGAAGGAAAATACTGTTACCCCACGTTACATTACAGGTAAGGGATCACAAGTTTAAGGAGCTTGTTCAGGTTTACAGGGCTAGTCAGGGACCAAGTTGAGATTCAGTCTTGGCCAATCTAATGCCACAATCTGTACTCTGAAACAGGGGTTGGCAAACTACAGCCCACTGGCCAAGTCCAGCCCAATGTCTGCTTATGTAAATAAAGTTTTATTGAAACAGACAAGTTCCCATTCATTTACATGATGCCTTTGGCAGCTTCCGTGTAACAGTATTAGTCCAGTGGTTGCAGCAGAGACCACATGGCCCGTAGAGCCTAAAATATTTACCTGTCCCTTTACAGGAAAGAGACTGCTCTAAAACTCCAACTCCTGCTGCTTCCTCTCCCACAGAAATGACAAGAGGTACGTAAAATAATTGAAAATATTTTTTTAATGTACCGTGATTCATGAAATGGAACCCTGTGAAAGAGAATCACTGGAGTGGTGGGGCACGAGCTCTTTAAAATGTGAGTCCCCAGAGAGGGGACCTCCAAGCTGAGATCTGAAACCTGGGACAGAGCTTCTCGTTGAAGAACTTGCAGCTTATTTAGCTCCCCCTATATCCACTACATCTGCAAAGGATGACAAGCCAGTCTCCTTTCTGGAGTTAAAAGATTGCCTCTCCCTTTAAATGGGAGTCTGGGAGGATTCAGTGAGGGGAATGACAGATGAAAATGTTCAGCATGGTACTTGATACCCAGCTGGCACTTCCCAAACAGCCCTCCTTCCTTCTGTCTCCCGTCCTTGCCACCTGCTGAACCAAAATTAGTCTGCTGCCTAAACTTGCAAAGGTTTATACATCATGAACACAATGTGTTATGCTTTAAAATGGGCATTGACGTTTAATATAGTAAAGTGAGGGTTGGAAGTATGTGTCCTAACTCAGAATAAATTGTTTGGTCTAGTGGATGAGTCCCAAGGGGGAAAAATGTGCTAGCTAAGTCATTCCATTTGTGGTTGGGGCACAAATTCCCTTTCTTGATCCAAATGGCCAAGGCTGAGGCCGGGGGGTGGGGGGGCGGGGGGAGGTGGGCAAGTGGGTGCAGGATGCTTGCCTTGGCAGTCTTCTGCAAGAGTCCCTCCAAGACTGTCAGTCTCCATTTTATACGGTACCTTCATCCATCCATTACCAACATTAAAGGCCTCATCTTTAACCGGGCTCTGGGCCATTTGTTTGACAGTGAAAAACTGCTGAGTTTTCCTGCCAAGTATATATCCATATATTTTTATAGATATAAATTGCCTTCAAGGCCACTTCTCCTCTTAACAGTTAAGGTTACTATATCTGCCCACCCCTTTGGTTCTTTAGAAAAACACAGACTTTGTGGTTAGACCTGGCTTTATATCCTGGTTCTGTTCAACTAGCTGTGTGACCTTGGGGAAAACTTTTGACTTCTTTGATCCTCAGTCTTGTCATTTGTAATAATAATATCTATTACTGTCATCCATTTATACAATATTTGAGTGTTTCATATGTGCCAGGCACCATGCTGGGTTCTTTGGATTTCACAGCAAACAAGGATCTCAATCCTTGTGGCTGTTATAGTCTAGTAGAGGGAGTTGTTATAATCAAGTAAATAAATGCTTAAGATTGTTACAGATGTGATCAGTGATATGGAGGAGACAGGGTGATGTAATAGAGTGAGCTACTAAAGTGATACTGAGGCAAGACCTGTAGAATAAGAATGAGCAAACCATGGGAAGAGCTGTAAATGACATCAGGCAGAGGGAGAAAGGTCTGGAGGCAGGGAAAATGTGTTTTAGGAAGACAGAGTAGTCAGTATCCAAGAGGGGCAGTGGTACAAGACAAGATCAGAGAGGTGGATAGAGACCAGCTCACATGAGCCTTATGGATCATGACAAAGAGTTTTAGGTTTTATTCTAATTAGCCTGAGAAGCCAGTGAAAGTGACTGAGATACGTATAGGGTTCGCATGTTTAAAAGATCAGTCTGGTTACTGCATGTTGAAGGGATCATGGGGAAAAGGGTAAAAACAGGGAGGCCAAGGTTGTAAGGATTACCTAATATTACAAGGGTAAAATAATGAGCATACTTCCTGACACATAGAATTTCTCTATGAATGCTAGTTGTTTTTCTGAAAAATCGAAGCCTGTCTTACCTAATACAGTAGACAGTGGCTTCATGTGGCCGTTGAGCATTTGAAACGTGGCTAGTGCAATCATGCAAATGTATTTTATTTCATATTAATTAAATTTAAAAACTAGTATTTGACTCAGTCACTCGGGAAGTACTTTTGAAAAACTTGGATATATGAGTCTATTTTTAGCTGTAAATTTTATGAAATCTGAGTACAGATTTAACTACTTTTGATGAAAATTTAATGTCCAAATTGAGATGTTCTATAACAGTAAAATGCACACATGATTTCAAAATTTAGTATGAAAAAGAAAATGTAAAATTGTTTATAATTTTCATATTGATTACATGTTCAAATTTAGGACATACTAGGTTAAATTAAATATTATTTAAATAAATTAATTTCGCTTATTTTACTATTTTTAAAGCTTTAAAAAAATGTTAACTAACATATGTTACTGAGTCCAAGATTACTACTTCTTGCCATACAACAAGCTAATAAATTAAGAGATGAGATGTTGGGACAAGGAATAGAGACTTTATTCAGCAATCCAGCCAACTGAGAAGATGGCAGACTAGTGTCCCAAAGAACTATCTTCCCTAAATTAGAATTCAGGCTTCTTTTATGCTAAAAGGAAAGGGATGTGGCTCGATGTTGCAAACCTTGGTGCCAGAATCCTTTGTTCCTTGCCGGGAGCCAGCGTGAGGAATCCCACCCCTGGCAAAGGTCATGAGAAAGGAAGCCGGACAAAACGCAAGGGCGTGATCAGGCTTCAGGGGTTCCCCTGGAATTTCCTGAGCATCCACCCCCAAAACCAGAGTCTGCCTGCTTTACTGTGTTATGCTTTCCACCTACTCTTCTGACATTAACAGGGGGCTATCCCCCACCACCTTTTCTGGAAAAAGTTAATTTAGAACTTTTAGATAATAAATTTCCTGGGCATAATAAGAGTGTTTCAGTCCAAAAGCCCCTCTGATGGCTTTCTAGCCTGCCTGCCGGACTCTTACAGCTGCGCATATGATTGTTTGCAGCCTCCCGACTGCAAGAAGCACGGGAAGCTTAAAACATCCTAGAAATGTAGGGGCTTCCAAGGAGTCAAAATCATTAGAATAGGACTGATTAAAGGTTTCATTTGTTGAGCCAATACTTGATGCCAAATTTTCATATCTTTTATTTGTAGATATAGTTGGTATATAGAAAAAAACAGGTAATAGACTTGGTATTAGCAACATTAGATCTTTGAGTTAAGTACTTTCTTTGTTATAACCCACTGCACCTTTGTTCTACAGGAATGTAACTTTATTTAGTACTTTGAGGGTGATGCAGAGTAAAGAAAAAAAAATTCTAGGGAAAAAGAGTTTTCTGGTTGATAGACATTTATCTAGGAAGAGAGCCATAAAAATGTTAACAGACCTCTTGGCCAGAAGATAATGTAAACCACCTGAGACCTTTTGTATACGGGAAGGTATGCAAAAAGAAAGCCTGGTCTCAATGAGGGTCAGGACTGCTGCCCCTGCATAATTCTGCATATTCCATTATTTCTTTATGTACAACTTGGGGTATATAAGCTGATTTTTAAAAATAAAGTCTTGAGTCTTGCACCGATGCTGGGCTCCCCCATGTCATTCTTTTCTCCCTTTTCTGGCTGAATTCCCATCTGGAGATGGGTGCCCACCAAGCCTGCTAATTTTGCCCTGGCATTTAAGTTCCACGCAAGAGGAGCCCAAGGCGGGGCACCTTCCGATATTCAAGTGGGCGCCGGTGGCCTACGTAGGTGGTGCAAGCTTCTTGTCTCGAAGCTTTATTGGTATCCCACATAAACCAAGTTATTCAGCCTCTTTTTCTCCACCAATATTTCCTACTACACTATCCATTTCTAATCTCTCTCTATATTTGTAATTAAATAAAAGTTTTTTCCTAGGACGCTGCCTCCATCCCCGCTTCGACTTCGCTGGATCCACCGGGGCTGGACCCCGGCAGTTTCTGCCTTCCCTTTAGGTCTGTTTGGTAACAATGTTCCCGTAAACCTCCAACAAGACAATTGTCATTCTCTGTTCTGTGGTCTTTAGAGGAAAAGTGCTATATCTTTAAAGGTCAGAGCCTTGAGAATGGGTTCTCCTGTATATTGCAGGCTATAGGCAACATTCTTTTACAAAGGTGCAAAGTCAGCATGACTAAGCATGGGCCACAGAGCACATGGGTTAGAACTAAAGAAATAGATCCAATATGGAGTCAGGTTTGTTCTTGTGTGTTACACATGTGTCTCACATGTATTACTATTGGACATGCTGGTCAAACAGACAGAAATCTAGAAATTTAAATGCACAGGATGTTAACTCTTGATTATGTCTCCTATCTAGAAATCTCAATTTGAAGATTAGAACTGGCAAAAAATAAAAAGCAATAGCATCTTTTGGAAACACTAAGAATACAGGATCTGCATGTTAATTATATATTTGATGTGTATCTTAACCTCAGGGAATTCTTTTGGCATCCCTGACTATTCCTGGATATTGGACCTTACTTAAGTAAATTCAAGCACTCCAACTCTGGGAGAAGGAGGCAGGACTTAGAGAACCTGCAGGTATAAAGCTGAATCCCCAAAGCCAGGTTTAGTAACCTTGTGGTACTAATATATCCACTTTGAGCAAGAAAAGGATAGAGTAAGTCTAGCATAGATTGAAATCTCCAGCTCCAGGGAGCATAGATGCACAGAGCCTCCTAAAGGTTTAAAACAGTGTATTCATAGTAAATTACTGGGAGAGGTAGGAGTGATTTCCATCTCTGCCTGCAGATTCTCCACAAAGCAATTAAATAAATTGCTTTAACTTAAAGTATAGTTAGTTTGTACCAGGGTCTGTATGTAGTGCTTTAGGTTTGTTACCCCATTTAAACTTCATGAAACTTTCTGAGGTAGGTGTTAAGGTTTAGTGACTTGTCCAAGATCAATCATATCAACACAGCTGCTAAGAGGCAGAGCAAGGATTCAAACCCAGGCAGCCTGACACCAGAACCTACACTCTTAGTCCCCATACAGGCAGCAATCCTGTTGACATGCCAGTGACCCAAGGGACCACCCTTGAATATAAGACTTCTTCTCTACTTCCATCACTTCTAGCCATTGCTGAGACTTGCTTACCCCTTGCTAGTCCCTGCTCTGCTCCCAGCCCTGAACTAGCAGGCCACGACTAAAGGAGCAACTCCTTATGATTGAGAGATGGGTGTGTGCCACTGAGAAATCACCCAGTTGCTCCCTCCAGGAAAAAAACTAAAGAGTAAATGATTATTTTGCTATTCTCCAGATGTATCACTGTACCCAACACAGGGTCTAGTATGCTGCCTAGCATTCATTCAGTATTCATTCATTCATGTTCAGCTTTCATTCTTTCAACATACTTGGGTGATCAGTTCCCTGTCTTGTGAGATGTGAATGAACACTTCACAAATACTATCACTATTAGTAATATCGCTGGTCATCATTCAGTTCAGTTCAGTCGCTCAGTCATGTCCGACTCTTTGCGACCACATGAATCGCAGCACACCAGGCCTCCCTGTTCATTACCATCTCTTGGAGTTCACTCAGACTCACGTCCATCAAGTCCATCCAGCCATCTCATCCTCAGTTGTCCCCTTCTCCTCCTGCCCCCAACCCCTCCCAGCATCAGAGTCTTTTCCAATGAGTCAACTCTTCACATGGGGTGGCCAAGTACTGGAGTTTCAGCTTTAGCATCATTCCTTCCAAAGAAATCCCAGGGTTGATCTCCTTCACAATGGACTGGTTGGATCTCCTTGCAGTCCAAGGGACTCTCAAGAGTCTTCTCCAACACCACAGTTCAAAGCATCAATTCTTCGGCGCTCAGCCTTCTTCACAGTCCAACTCTCACATCCATACATGACCACAGGAAAAACCATAGCCTTGACTAGACGGACCTTAGTCGGCAAAGTAATGTCTCTGCTTTTGAATATACTATCTAGGTTGGTCATAACTTTTCTTCCAAGGAGTAAGCGTCTTCTAATTTCATGGCTGCAGTCACCATCTGCAGTGATTTTGGAGCCCCCAAAAATAAAGTCTGACCCTGTTTCCCCATCTATTTCCCATGAAGTGATGGGACCGGATGCCATGATCTTCATTTTCTGAATATTGAGCTTTAAGCCAACTTTTTCACTCTCCTCTTTCACCTTCATCAAGAGGCCCTTTAGCTCCTCTTCACTTTCTGCCATAAGGGTGGTGTCATCTGCATATCTGAGTTTATTGATATTTCTCCCAGCAATCTTGATTCCAGGTTGTTGTTCTTCCAGTCCAGCGTTTCTCCTGATGTACTCTGCATAGAAGTTAAATAAGCAGGATGACAGTACACAGCCTTGACGTACTCCTCTTCCTATTTCGAACCAGTCTGTTGTTCCATGTCCAGTTCTAACTGTTGCTTCCTGACCTGCATACAGATTTCTCAAGAGGCAGGTCAGGTGGTCTGGTATTCCCATCTCTTTCAGAATTTTCCACCGTTTATTGTGATCCACACAGTCAAAGGCTTTGGCATAGTCAATAAAGCAGAAATAGATGTTTTTCTGGAACTCTCTTGCTTTTTCGATGATCCAGTGGATGTTGGCAATTTGATCTCTGGTTCCTCTGCCTTTCCTAAAACCAGCTTGAACATCAGGGAGTTCATGGTTCACATATTGCTGAAGCCTGGCTTGGAGAATTTTGAGCATTACTTTACAAGCATGTGAGATGAGTGCAATTGTGTGGTAGTTTGAGCATTCTTTGGTATTGCCTTTCTTTGGAATTGGAATGAACACTGACCTTTTCCAGTCCTGTGGCCACTGCTGAGTTTTCCAAATTTGCTGGCATATTGAGTGCAGCACTTTCACAGCATCATCTTTCAGGATCTGAAACAGCTCAACTGGAATTCCATCACCTCCACTAGCTTTGTTCATAGTGATGCTTTCTAAGGCCCACTTGACTTCACATTCCAAGATCTCTGGCTCTAGATGAGTGATCACATCATCATGATTATCTGGGTCTTGAAGATCTTTTTGTACAGTTCTTCTGTGTATTCTTGCTACCTCTTCTTAATATCTTCTGCTTCTGTTAGGTCCAGACCATTTCTGTCCTTTATCAAGCCCATCTTTGCATGAAATGTTCCCTTGATATCTCTAATTTTCTTGACGAGATCTCTAGTCTTTCCCATTCTGTTCTTTTCCTCTATTTCTTTGCAATTGATCACTGAAGAAGGTTTTCTATCTCTTCTTGCTATTCTTTGGAACTCTGCGTTCAGATGCTTATATCTTTCCTTTTCTCCTTTGCTTTTCACCTCTCTTCTTTTCACAGCTATTTGTAAGGCCTCCCCAGACAGCCATTTTCCTTTTTGCATTTCTTTTCCATGGGGATGGTCTTGATCCCTGTCTCCCATACAATGTCACGAACCTCATTCCATAGTTCATTAGGCACTCTATCTATCAGATCTAGGCCCTTAAATCTATTTCTCACTTCCACTATATAATCATAAGGGATTTGATTTAGGTCATACCTGAATGGTGTAGCGATTTTCCCTACTTTCTTCAATTTCAGTCTGAATTTGGCAATAAGGAGTTCATGATCTGAGCCACAGTCAGCTCCTGGTCTTGTTTTTGTTGACTGTTTAGAGCTTCTCCATCTTTTGCTGCATAGAATATAATCAATCTGATTTTGGTGTTGACCGTCTGGTGATGTCCATGTGTAGAGTCTTCTCTTGTGTTGTTGGAAGAGGGTGTTTGCTATGACCAGTGCATTTTCTTGGCAAAACTCTATTAGTCTTTGCCCTGCTTCATTTCGCATTCCAAGGCCAAATTTGCCTGTTACTCCAGGTGTTTCTTGACTTCCTACTTTAACATTCCAGTCCCCTATAATGAAAATGACATCTTTTTTGGGTGTTAGTTCTAAAAGGTCTTGTAAGTCTTCATAAAACCATTCAACTTCAACTTCTTCAGCGTTACTGGTTGGGGCATAGACTTGGATTACTGTGAAATTGAATGGTTTGCCTTGGAAATGAACAGATCATTCTGTCACTTTTGAGATTGCATCCAAGTACTGCATTTTGGACTCTCTTGTTGACCATGATGGCTACTCCATTTCTTCTGAGGGATTCCTGCCCGCAGTAGTAGATACAATGGTCATCTGAGTTAAAATCATTAGTAACACTAATAATCAAGTTATAGTACTATTAGTAATTGGTCTTAATAGTCGTAATACTGTAACACCTTCATTAATAATATTTGTGGAACACTTGCCATGCTAAGTACTATTAATATTAATATCACTTAATTAGTTAGCACTTAGTAATTTTTTTTTCTGTTTTGAGCACTTAATTTTCTGTGTTTAATTCTCACAACAATGGTGTAAGGAAATTCCAGAAGCCTCAAAATACTACAAAACCCATGAGAGCACTGGGTTATTCAGTATTTTGACTATAAATTCCTGAAAGAGGGTCATTCACCCATGTGATAGCAGGATGTTCACTGACCCCTTACAACTATAAACAAAACAGACATGGTCTGTGCACTGCGAAAGTCACAATAGACCACCCCCGGATGGAAAACACTTCTTTTCCTTTTACAGAGCAGGGTTGCAAGAACAAAGAGACAAAAATCTCTACAGTTTCCTGAATTGATTGGTGGGCTTGCATCTCTAAAAATATTTCTTCTCATGCTCTATACCTCTGCAACATCCAACTCCTCATTCCCCAAAATGCTCCAAAGGTTTTCCTGATGTCCTCCAACCTCTCTTTTTGTCCTTTTATCCTCTTAATGAGTTATTCCTCCTCCAACAGATCTTCTTAGTGAAGATCTACCAAACTGGTCCAACTGCTTGTTTGTTCTTGATACAAAGAGAAAAGAATGGAGTGCTTCTTTTCGGCTCAGTAGTGCCTTCCTGCATCCCCAGTCTCCCAGCCTTCACCTCTAGCCTGTGAATTCATGAGGATACAGGAAGGCAGGGATCGTTCTTATTAGGTGTCCTGCACCCAGCTATTGTCACAAGGCCTGTCACATATTATTATCGTCTCTAATGTGCATTAAATATTATGTGCCAAGCCTGTGGGTCCTTGTCTTCTAGTTTATATCATTTTCTGCCAAAAAATCGAAGAGGGAGTAATGACTGGTTTCTTGTTTATTCAGTTACTATGTTGTGTCTGACTCTTTGCGATCCTATGGACTACAATATGCCAGGTTTCTCTGTCCTTCACTATCTCCTGGAGCTTGCTCAAATTCATATCCATTGAGGCAGTGATGTTACCCAACCACCTCATCCTCTGTCACCCCTTTCTCCTTTTCCTTCAGTCTTTCCCAGCATCAAAGTCTTTTCCCATGAGTTCACTCGTCACACCAGGTGACCAAAGTATTGGAGCTTTAGTTTCAGCATCAGTCCTTCCAATGAATATTCAGGGTTGATTTCCTTTAGGACTGACTGATTTGATCTCCTTTCAGTCCAAGGGACTCTAAAGAGTCTTCTCCAGCACCACAGTTCAAACGCATCAATTCTTTAGCACTTAGCTGAATCACCCATCATTTTATGTATTTAATCATCATGGTCGAGTACAGTTCCAACCTTCAGATACAACAAATTCTTCAAACTAAGATGCATTGTCCTCTAACACATCATTGAAGTTACGAAAACTTGAATCACTGCATTGTTAAGATTTTTACAAATTATACTAACAGGACAGGACACAAAGCTGGAATATTGGAGTTTGGGATACAAAACACTCCCCCATCAGTATTTATATTGATTGCTCAGACCTAATTTAAAAAGTCTATTGTACACTGTTAATCAAGTCATTAATGCAGTATAAGTTATCTGTGAAATGAGTCTTTGATCTTTCATAGAATTCTTTTTTCATTTAAAACAAATGCACAATTTTTGTAAAAGTCACTCTTTTGAGTACATTTCTTTGAAAAATGTTTATGGTTTTGTAATTATTTTCTTAGATATCTTTTGCACTACAGTTTTTAGGATCCTTTTGGAAATAGTGTGACTACTGCATTTGCAGCATGAATGGTAGTAAATGGTCTTAAGTTCTTAACAACAAATGGATTTCTCTAAAGAGACCAAAATGGTGACTTATCGGTTTTTCTTATGCCCCCTAAAAAGTGGCTCTGCTTCAGCAGATACTTGCCAGTTTTTTTATTTATCCATGACTTCTCACCCTACCCCCACTCCCATATACCTCCCAACATCAGCTGTCTTGTTTCATCACTTCTCTGGGGTTCAGTGTGCAGTGAGCAATTTTTGTGTCCGAAATCCCTTGTCATAACAAATAGATTTAACAAACTCAACTTAGGTAAAGCTACCTGTGTTCTCTTCATATATCTGTAAAAATATGTCCCTAATTGATTATGTAGTGTAAGAATAGTTAAAGATAGACCAGAGAGACTATCTGTGAATTAATTATCCTGCCTATGTAGAAGAACAGTGATCACTGAAGAAAACTAATTAGTTGTTACTAGCCAGTTTAACTCATTCAAAGCCTCTGTTATTTTATTGCATACTAAACTAGTGAATTAGTTGGAGAAGGCAATGGCACCCCACTCCAGTACTCTTGCCTGGAAAATCCCATGGACGGAGGAGCCTGGTAGGCTGCAGTCCATGCGGTCGTGAAGAGTCTGACACAACTGAGCAACTTCACTTTTCTTTATAGTCCAATTCTCACATCCATACATGACTAGTGGAAAAACCATAGCTTTGATTAAATGGACCTTTGTTGCTTTTTAATACTCTGTCTAGGTTTGTCATAGCTTTCCTTCCAAGGAGCAAGTGTCTTTAAATTTTGTGGCTGCAATCACCAGCCACAGTGATTTGGGAGCCCCCAAAAGAAAATCTGTCTTTGCTTCCACTTTTTCCCCATCTATTTGCCATGAAGTGATGAGACCGGATGTCATGATCATAATTTTTTCAATGTTGAGTTTCAAGCCAGCTTTCTTCACTCTCCTCTTTCACCTTTATCAAGAGGCTCTTTAGTTCTTCATTTTCTGCTATTACAGTGGTATCATCTGCATATCTGAGATTGTTGATATTTCTTCCAGCAATCTTGATTCCACCTTGTGATTCGTCCAGTTCAGTTCAGTTGCTCAGTTGTGTCTGACTCTTTGTGACCCCATGGACTACAGCATGCTGGGCTTCCCTGTCCATCACCAACTCCCGGAACTTACTCAAACTCATGTCCATCAAGTCAGTAATGCCATCCAACCATCTCATTCTCTATTGTCCCCTTCTCCTGTCACCTTCAATCTTTCCCAGCATCAGGGTTTTTCTAGTGAGTCAGTTCTTTACATCGGGTGGCCAAAGTACTGGAGTTTCAGCTTCAGTATCAGTCCTTCCAATGAATATTCAGGACTGATTTCCTTTAGGATAGACTGGTTGAATCTCCTTGCAGTCCAAGGGACTCTCAAGAGTCTTCTCCAACACCACAGTTCAAAAGCATCAATTCTTCGGCACTCAGCTTTCTTTATAGTCCAACTCTCACATCCACACATGACTACTGGAAAAACCATAGCCTTGACTAGACAGACCTTTGTTGACAAAGTAATGTCTCTGCTTTTTAATATGCTGTCTAGGTTGGTCATAGCTTTTCTTTGAAGGAGCAAGCGTCTTTTAATTTCATGGCTACAGTCACCATCTGCAGTGATTTTGGAGCCCCCAAAATAAAATCCGTCACTGTTTTCATTGTTTCCTCATCTATTTGCCATGAAGTGATGGGACCAGATTCCATGATCTTAGTTTTCTGAATGTTGAGTTTTAAGCCAACTTTTCACTCTCCTCTTTCACTTTCATCAAGAGGCTTTTTAGTTCCTGTTCACTTTCTGCCATAAGGGTGGTGTCATCTGCATATCTGAGGTTATTGATATTTCTCCAGGCAATCTTGATTGCAGCTTGTGTTTCATCCAGCCTGGCATTTCTCATGAGGTACTCTGCATAGAAGTTAAATAAGCAGGGTAACAATATTCAGCCTTGACGTATTCCTTTCCCGATTTGGAACCAGTCTGTTGTTCCATTTCCAGTTCTAACTGTTGCTTCTTGACCTGCATACAGATTTCTCAGGAGGCAGGTCAGGTGGTCTGCTATTCCCACCTCTTTAAGAATTTTCCACAGTTTGTTATGATCCATACAGTCAGAAGCTTTGGCATAGTCAATAAAGCAGAAGTAGATGTTTTTCTGGAAGTCTCCTGCTTTTTCTATGACCCAATGGATGTTGAATTTGATCTCTGGTTCCTCTGCCTTTTCTAACTCCAGCCTTGACCATCTCTAAGTTTATGGTTCACGTACTATTGAAGCCTGGCTTCTAGAATTTTGAGCATTATTTTGCTAGTGTGTGAGATGAATGCAATTGTGCAGAAGTTTGAGCATTCTTTGGCATTGTCTTTCTTTGGGATTGGAATGAAAACTGACCCTTTCCAGCCCTGTGGCCACTGCTGAGTTTTCCAAATTTACTGGCATATTGAGTGCAACACTTCAACAGCATCATCTTTTAGGATTTGAAATAACTCAACTGGAATTCCATCACCTCCACTAGCTTTGTAATCATGCTTTCTAAGGCCCACTTCACATTCCAGGATGTCTGGCTCTAGGTGAGTGATCACACCATTGTGATTCTCTGGGTCACGAAGATCTTTCTTGTATAGTTCTTCTGTGTATTCTTGCCACCTCTTCTTAATATCTTATGCTTCTGTTAGGTCCATACCATTTATGTCCTTTATTGTGCCCATCTTTGAATGAAATGTTCCCTTGGCTCTATCCCAATTTTTACATATGAGGTACATTTATATATTAAGCTTAGAAGCATTAATTTGTCCCAATGTCACACAGCTAGTCAAATGGCAGAGCTAGAATTAGGATTCAAATAATCAAATCATCCACCTAGAGCATTTCTCACAGCATATAGCACCTAATAAGCATGTAATCAATAAAGGCTAGCTACTAGAACTATCATCTAATGGTGGACAGCTATTAAAAAGCTTGACATTGTAATGTGTTGAATTAGTTTTGCTCTGAAATTTACAGCCTTCCACACCAGAATTTAACACACCAGACTTCTTAAAGATCATAAGACCTAACCACTTAACTTTTTGAAGGTCTTATTGTATTTAAAAAAATAAAAATATAAAAAGGTTTCTAAAATTCTGATATATTTTTAATATTTATTTTTGGCATATTAAAACTTTTGATTTACACAAAAATATAACTGTATGTATAACCTCATTCAGACACAAATTCAAAAGCAAATGTTATACCCTTCTTGAAAAAGTCACTTCCAGCTTTCTCTGCAGTAGGTTCTGTGAATTATAGAAAACTAATATTCCACTGTTATCCTTGGTTATGTATCTGGCTACCTTAAAGGGATTCTGTATTCCTAGTGGGCAATGCTTGGGGTCTAATTAGCATTCAGTAAACATCTCTTGAATGAATGTATAAGCCAACAGTTCACTTTTGGTTCCAGGACTGCTTAACACTCTCAAATGTTACTGAGGACCACAAAAAGTTTTTGTTTATGTGGGTTCTACCTATAACTGAAAATATTGTAATATCAGTTTATTAATTCACTTAAAATAACAACACCCCCATTATATGCTAACATAAACAGTCTTTCTATAGATAAGTTTTCCAAAACAAAAAGTGTACATATAGTGAACAGTGTCATTGTCTTACATTTTTGCAAAGCTCTAGCTTAAAGCACCCCAACTCCAGTACTCTTGCCTGGAAAATCCCATGGATGGAGGACCCTGATAGGCTGCAGTCCATGGGGTCGCTGAGAGTCGGACATGACTGAGCGACTTCCCTTTCACTTTTCACTTTCATGCACTGGAGAAGGAAATGGCAACCCACTCGTGTTCTTGCCTGGAGAATCTCAGGGACAGGGAAGCCTAGTGGGCTGACGTCTATGGGGTCACACAGAGTCGGACACGACTGAAGTGACTTAGCAGCAGTAGCAGCAGAAGCAGCAGCAGCAGCAGCAGCAGCAGCAGCAGCAGCAGCTTAATAAAAGACACCTGGATTCTCGTTGCTCCTGCGTTCAATCCATTGCGCTATCACAGGACATATAGCCTCTGGAAAAATCCACTGTACATTCACGATCCCATGGACTGTAGCCCACCAGGCTTCTCCATCCATGGAATTTTCCAGGCATCAGTACTGGAGCGGGTTGCCATTTAACAACTTATCAACACTGTTTTGATCTAGCTGTAGACCCCTTTCGACAAAAATACACTTTGAGAAACATTAGAGGGAAAACTATTTTTGAACAAGGTCCATGCTTCAGGACTCTTCTGTACACAGCACAGCTGGCATCTGAGAGGTCAGAGCTGAGTAAAAGGAAACTATAGAAACAGCCTTTCTCTTTTCCTTTTTTTCCTCCAGAGCCCGGTATCGCGGAGTCTCGCCGTAACCCAAGATGGCAACCATCGCTCATTTTCAGTCCGTACAGTGACGTGATAGAGCGACAGTGCCGCACCCTCTCCCTGAGGTTTTACTACATTTCCCAGGGTGCTTTGCCAACGACGACGCTATTGGCCGACGCCGACGGAAGAGCACCTGACTGAGCGGAAATAGAGATCTCAGCGGCGAGGAAGGTGAGGACGAGAGGCACAGTGAAGCCGTGAGTAGCCACATGGGTCTCTAGTCTCGGCGCTGAGGGACACAGCTAGGGGAGGAACGTTTGGGAGGTGTAGGGGTGGCCCTCCTTAACTCAGGAGCCTCAGACCCCTGTGTTCTTATTCTAGGCCTGGGAGCGGGGAAAAACAAAACGTTGCTGTGGAGGCAGTCTCCGTATTAAAATCGGGCTGTTTTAAGTTTTCTTGGGACGAGATAGGGGCGAATTCGGGTTCTGTCGCAACCCAAGGGTCGGCGTGATTTTACTGCGACCGGAAGAGTAGAGCTGCTGGCGGTCTGACTCAGCTTCTACAGTACTAGTTCTCAATTGGCTGCACCTGAAAGTCACCTGGGATGCCGTTTTAAAACTACAGACGCCCTGGCTCCACGCCAGACCAGTAGATCGAATCTGCGGAGTATACAATCTGGTCAGCAAGACTTGCTAAAGCGTTTTGAGTGTTAACGTTGTGCATCTGGGTTAAGAACCACGCTTTTTATGGCTAATTCTGACCCCTTAGGGAATCCTGATTAGGGCTACCTGAGCCAAGGCCTCCCTTCCAGTGTAACCTGCGTGGGCTGTACCACATGCAAGTGGGTGAAGTTGGTGATTGTTCTGTTGACACGGATTATATTTTGAACTCTACCAGAAACTTATTTTTGAGCTTCCTGCGGTGGTGCTGGAAATTATTTACGACCTGGTTATTCAATCTGAATAAAAATTAGAAACGCATCGTTTTTCTTGACATTGTTTTCGCTTCTGCCAGTTTTTTGCAACCCTGATAAACTAGGAGCCCTAGAAGATGGAAGAATCACATTAAAAGCGGTGTCTCCTATTGGCTTGTAAGAAGTCCTGAAAAGGGTAGCGGTTAGAATTACATTTGGCATTATTTGTGGGCTTATGAAAGCCTTTATATATGAATATATAATTGAATCAATGAAAAAAAGTTCGGATGTGGTTTGAATTTTGATGCAGAAGTTTGTTGAAATGTGATAGTTAGGATTGGATAGGCAGGTAGATAGCATTACCTAACCTATTTTCTCTTTCGCAGTTTCAGCTTCACCTCCCTCATTTATTCAGCATGGGGGAAAAGTCGGAGAACTGTAGGGTTCCAGAGGATCTGTTCACTGGTTTGAAAGTTACAGATCCCCAGGAAGCAGAGTGTGTTAACCCTCCAGTATCCAGTGGCAAAGAGCGTCATTCCCAGAGCGAACTGCTCAAGGACGTCGACGCCCAGCCCCAAGAAGACCAGGGGGAGGAGGGAGTGCTTTCATGACGCCAGTGCCTCATTTGATACGGAGGAGCCGGGAGCGGACAAGATTGAGAACAAACCTGAGGATGATATGAATTCCTCTGAACTAGATGAAGAATATCTAATGGAACTGGAGAAGAACATGCCAGATGAAGAGAAAAAGGTAAATATTCTATTTGGTGTGCATGATTTGCCGCGTAAACTTTTTTTAAAGTGCTAAATTTGATTGATATTACTATCATAGATTGCATCATTTGTGGTAAAGAGTGACTTGCCCATCTGTGTCCTTGTTGCTTTAGTAATGATCGATCTGAGATAAATCAGTGTCATGGTGGGGCTGCATTGAATGTGTCTGCTTAGCAAAGAAGTTTCCACTTTTTCTGTGAACTTTGGGTTCTTAGGTTCATCTTGTGTAATTATTTCTTATATATATACCTTTTAGCTTTTTTAAATGACCTTATTGATTGTTGGCTGCTGAAATTCTGTCGCGCATATTTTTTGGCCAGACTTTAGAATTTGGTATGCTGCCTGTTTGTTAATCCTTCGTTAGCAAAAAAATGACTGCCTGAATATCTTGGTGTTGATTCGCTTACAGAGGGCAGTGACTGGGACCTGTGTCATTTACATTTTGTTCTTGAGGAACAGGATTGTGTGTGATAGTAGCTCATTTGTTAAGCACCAGTAATATGCCAACCACTAAGCTTAAAATGTTGCTTGTGTTTTCATTTAATCTTTACAACATGCCTATGAAACATATACTGTTAATATCTCCATAAGACAGCAGCTTAGGGTAATACAGTAACTTGCCTGAAATCACATATCTGTTAAGTAGTAGAACTGTTTCTCAAACCCAGATCTTTTTGATTCCAAAGGTAAAATATAATGCAGAATTTAATAACAAAAACAACTGTCTTCCTACAAAGCAGATGCACTAATAAAATGTATACTGTCCTGCTCCTCTGTCCCTGGGCTAGTGACTGAGCAAGCATTTATTTTGGGAGACAGCCTTGGTGTCTTCCATATATTCTTTCTTCTGATCTCATAAGCAAGGTGGCTTAAAGAGGTACTGTAACATCTGAGATTGTCTGCAGAGAATATAAGTGAAATTGATAGCTTATGCCTCTGAAGCACTCACTCACTGAACAGGTTATGATGCATTGGTGATGGGCTGAGATGGTAAACATGCAGTGTAATAATGGGAGGGGGGATGTAGCAGGAAGTGAGGAGAAGCATCTTTGGCACTTTTCATTATCAGATCGTTTGGTTTTAACATGCATGTGTTAGCTTTTTGTGCTAGTGTGTGGCACTAGAGGAGAACGATAAAGGGCAAAAATGAGCCAAGTTCGTAAACTACCTCCAGCAGAAACGGCTCAGAAAATTAAATCAAGTACTATTCAATAACATTAGAGAAATGATTTTCCAGAAAGTGTCTGGCTCAATTTTCATAACACTGGTGTAGATATGAAATGACTATGTTAAAATATTAGCAATACTTTTCTGATACCTTAACGTAGTTTGCCCTGCTATAGTGAATTTTCTCCAATGCCATTGGTTTGACAATGGTGTGGTTTGTTACATGCTATACTTCCCATTCTTGTTATAGCAAAACATTTTTTGTCTCCTGGCCAGAAAATTTTAAGTTCTATAAATATTAGAAATAATTCTTTTATTGCTTATAAATCAAATATTCTAAATAGCAGAATACTTTTAAACTTTTTTCCTTTTAAAAATTAAGATATAATTTACATGTTGTAAAACTTTAAGTTATAATGTGTACTACTCACTGAGTTTTGACACTGTATACCTGTGTAACTCAAACCAATTGTAGTATTGGCTTTCTTTTATGATGCTTTGATAAATATCTAAAGTAGACACAGTTCAAATAATTCAACAACAAAAATAAACACAAAGGGTCACATGGGAAGACTTTCAGTAATAATTTTTAAATGCAAATTAAAACATGTCATTTCTCAGATCAGAGCATTGTTTGGATGTTGACAAGAAAAGGAAGTAGGAACTAATGTACTGACAGTGAGAGTTTGAATTGCTGCATCATTTCTATGGTGTACAGATGGCAAATTTTTATATAAACATTTCTTTAGATCAGGGCTACCGTGGAACTTTCTGCAGTGATGGGAATGTTCTGTATCTCCACTGTTCAGTATAGTAGCCACTGGCTACTACATTTTAACAGTCATTTGGCCATTAAGCAGTTAAAATGTGGCTAGTGCGGCTGACAAAATGAATTTTTAAACTATTTTTTAAATTTTAGTTAATTTAAACGGTTGCACATGGCTGGTGAGTCCCATAAAGACACATTGCAGGATCATTCATAATTTCAGAAAACTAGAACCTCCCTGGTGGCTCAGAGGTTAAAGTGTCTGATTGCAATGCAGAAGACCCGGGTTCGAAGCCTGGATTGGGAAGATGCCCTGGAGAAAGAGATGGCAGTCCACTCCAGTATTCTTGCCTGGAGAATCCCATGGACAGAGAAGCCTAGTAGGTTACAGTCCACGGGGTTGCAAAGGGTCAGACACAACTGAGCGACTTCACCTCACCTCACCTCACCTCAGAACTAATGCTGAACAGAGGGTATTACTTTAAACAGTTTTGGCATATTTATGTGTGGTGTACAATGTAGTCATTAAAAAGAGATAAATCTTATATTGACAGGGATTAATGCCTGAATGTTAAATGAATTAAGCAGGTGTTATAATATCACCCCACTCCAGTACTCTTGCCTGGAAAATCCCATGGACGGAGGAGCCTGGTGGGCTGCAGTCCATGGGGTCACTAAGAGTCGGACACGACTGAGCGACACTTCCACTTTTCACTTTTATTCATTGGAGAAGGAAATGGCAACCCACTCCAGTGTTCTTGCCTAGAGAATCCCAGGGACGGAGGAGCCTAATGGGCTGCCATCTGTGGGGTCGCACAGAATCAGACACAACTGAAGTGACTTAGCAGCGGCAGCATAATATGATTTATAATAAATATGTATTTGGTGTTTATCCAGTCCCTGACAGAGTTCCTAAGACCTTTGACATTTCCTAAGTGAAAAGAAATGAAGATTTATTTTGTTATTCATAGTAAGGCTTTTTCAACCACGTCTGAGTTAATGAGATGACTTTGGGAAAACCCCTAAGGATGAGGTCTGGTTGTCAGTTTGGAGCTCTCAGCCCCACCCCGACTCCACCCCACCTCTGGGGAGGGAAGGGATGCTGAAGGTTGAATTAATCACTAATGATCAGTGATTAGTCAGTCATGCTTACTTAATGAAAGTTCCATAAAACCCCTAAAGGATGGAGTTCAGAGAGCTTCAGAGTTGGTGAGCACCTGTAGATGCTGAGAGGATGCACATCCATAGAGCCTGGAAGCTCAGTGCCCCTTCACACAAATCTTGCCTCACACATCTCTTACATCTGACTGTTCCTGAGTTATACCCTGTATAATAAAGTGATAATCTAATAAGTGAGCTCTTTTTCTGAGTTCTGAGCCCCTCTAGCAAATTAGTTGAACCTGAGGAGGTTGTTGTGGAAGCTGTCCATTTATAGCCCGTGAGTCAAAAGCAGAGCTGGCAGCAACAGTGTGGATGGACCTGAGTGAAAGAGGCCAGAGAAAGACAAATACTGTATGATACCACTTGTGTGTCGAGTCTAAAAGATAAAGCAAACTGGTGACTATGGCAAAAAGAAACAGACTTGCAGATACAGGAAACAAACCAGTGGTTACCAGTAGGGAGAGGGAAGAACGAGGGGGCAGTATAGGGGTAGAGGAGTAAGAGGCCCAAACTCCTGTGTACAAAATAAGCTATGGGGATATACTGTACAACACGGGATATAGCTAATATTTTATAATAATTAGAAGTGGCTGGACTGGAAGAAACACAAGCTGGAATCAAGATTGCTGGGAGAAATATCAATAACCTCAAATATGCAGATGACACCACCCTTATGGCAGAAAGTGAAGAGGAACTAAAAAGCCTCTTGATGAAAGTGAAAGAGAAGAGTGAAAAAGTTGGCTTAAAGCTCAACATTCAGAAACGAAGATCATGGCATCCTGTCCCATCACTTCATGGGAACTAGATGTGGAAACAGTGTCAGACTTTATTTTGGGGGTTCCAAAATCACTGCAGATGGTGACTGCAGCCATGAAATTAAAAGACGCTTATTCCTTGGAAGGAAAGTTATGACCAACCTAGATAGCATATTCAAAAGCAGAGACATTACTTTGCCGACTAAGGTCCATCTAGGCAAGGCTATGGTTTTTCCAGTGGTCACGTATGGATGTGAGAGTTGGACTGTGAAGAAGGCTGAGCACTGAAGAATTGATGCTTTTGAAGTATGGTGTTGGAGAAGACTCTTGAGAGTCCCTTGGACTGCAAGGAGATCAGCCCTGGGATTTCTTTGGAAGGAATGATGCTAAAGCTGAAACTCCAGTACTTTGGCCACCTCATGCGAAAAGTTGACTCATTGGAAAAGACTCTGATGCTGAGAGGGATTGGGGGCAGGAGGAGAAGGGGACGACCAAAGATGAGATGGCTGGATGGCATCACTGACTTATGGACGTGAATCTGAGTGAACTCCGGGAGATGGTGATCAACAGGGGAGGCCTGGCGTGCTGCAGTTCATGGGGTTGCAAAGAGTCGGACATGACTGAGCGACTGAACTGAACTGATAACCTTTACAATCATGGATCACTGTGGTGTACACCTTTATGTATAACATTATGATATTGTGCATCTACTATAGTTTAAAATATATATATACATATAAACAGACACCCTCCCCCCAAAAAAAAAAAAAAACAGCAGTGACAACCTGGACTTGCAGTTAACGTCTGAAGTGGGGATGGAGCCAATCTTGTGGAACTCAACCTGTAACCTGTAGGGTCTGGCACTGTCTCCAGGTAGATAATGACATAATTAAGTCAAAGTGTAGGACACTGGCTGGTGTCCACTGTAGAGCTGGAGTTGCTTGGTTTGGGAAAAACTTCTACACATGTTCCACATGAGCCTTGAGAGTAGAAGAGACACGCAGGTGGTTTCTTTATCAGAGGTTAGAGAACAGTCCAGAGAAGGCAGTGGCACCCCCACTCCAGTACTCTTGCCTGGAAAATGCCATGAACGGAGGAGCCTGGTGGGCTGCAGTCCACGGGGTCGCAACTGAGCTACTTCATTTTCACTTTTCACTTTCATGCATTGGAGAAGGAAATGGCAGCTCACTCCAGTGTTCTTGCCTGGAGAATCCCAGGACGGCGGAGCCTGGTGGGCTGCCGTCTGTGGGGTCGCACAGAGTCAGACACGACTGAAGCGACTTAGCAGCAGCATAGAACACTCAGTGATTCCTTTTAAGTTAAAAACCTGTGTGAAAATAGTTTATACATGAAAATATGTTTATACAGGAACCAAATTATAAAAAGTGAGTAGCTCTGAAGGATGTGCTTGTTGGAGAATTTTCATTTATATTTAATTTTATAATGTTTGAAGGATTTTTTTTTAATGGTAAGCATATGTTACATTTAAGACCAACATCAAAAAAGTAACTCCAATTTGAGCATATAAATAAATAAAACTTCTATTCTTTCTAACCAGGGCAGACTTTTTATTAAAATAAGTACATAAAGCTGACCTTTGGGGATTTGGCAGATTTACTATCATAGGATCTATGTATTGCCAAACGTATCAGGTATCAATAGCTGAAGTCTGTTATTCAAGCAGACTTGACTTGCCCTGTGGCTGAGGAGAAGATCTAGGCTTAAGTGAGTGCCAGTTCTCAGCAGAACTCATAGATTAGGAGTAATGGAGGAGGGAGACAGTTAAGATTTGGTTAAAACCCGGCAGAATCTCTTCAAGAAAGCAGTGTGTGTGTGTGTGTGTCTTTCAGCAGCAATCTTGAGTATTTGTGAAAACTTAAATATAGACATGACTACTCTGTGTGTGTGTGTGTGTGTGTGTCTGTCTGTCTGTCTGTCTGTCTTTCAGCAGCAATCTTGAGTATTTGTGAAAACTTAAATGTAAACATGACTACCCAGAGGGATGGTTTTTAACTCACGTTTGAGATGCACTAGATCTGCAAAGCAAATAAAGGATTTTTAAAGGCTTGACTGAGGTGGACTTACCTGGTAGCAGATGAGAATTATTACTATAATAATATTATGATACAAAGATGCTTATAGTTTGAGAAACTATAGAATATATTTCTTTGTGGTGGTATTGATTTAAGAGAATCATTTTTGTGGGCTGCTTATCAAAGTGGAATTCTGAGTGTTCTTAGGCACACGCTAAATTTCAAAGACCACTATCTTCCTTCATTAAATAGCTGAGTAAGGTTTTCCGTCTCCCATGAGGGCCAGTAATTGGTCTTACAGATATCAGATTTTATCATTCATTTATTCAAGAAATATTTGCATTTCTTCCACATGCCACGCATTGTTTGAGACATTCAGGAATACAGTGGTGAATAAAACACTCATCTCTCATATTCTAGATGGGGGTATGGGTGGAGGTGAGGGGAGTGATGAAGAATGCATGGGGCCTGGAGGGGGTGGGCAGGACTACTTTTTTTAATTGGGATATAATTGCTTTACAATATCGTATTCGTTTCTGCAATACAACAACGTGAATCAGCCGTGTATATATATGCATCCCCTCTCTCCTTACCCTCCCTCCCACCCCCGGCCCGCCTCTCTAGTCATCACTGAGCACCAAGCTGAGCTCCCTGTGCCATGCAGCAGCTTCCCAGTAGCCGTCTGTCTGACACATGGTGATGCACGCATGTCCGTGCTGTTCTCCCCGTTCGGCCCACCCTCCCCTTTCCCCCTCGGTGTCCATAAGTCCGTTCTGTATGTCTGCATCTCTATTCCTGCCCTGCAGGTAGGTTCATCTGCACCATTTTTATAGATTGCATATATGTGTGTTAATATATGGTGTTTCTCTCTCTGATGTACTTCACTCTCTGTTACAGATGCTAGGTCCATCCACATCACTACAGCTGACTCAATTTCACTCCTTTTTATAGCTGAGTAATATGCCATTATGTACCTGTAGCACATCTTTTTATACGTTCATCTGTCAGTGGATATCTATCTAGGTTGGCTTCATGTAGGCAGGACTACTTTAAATTTGTTGGTCAGGGGAGACCTCTCTGGGGACGTGCCATTTTAGGAAAGACTGCGGGGGAAAAGGAGTCAAGTGTGTGAGGGTCTGATGGGAAAATATTCCATATAAAGGGAGCAGTTAGTGTAAAGGTTGTACGGCAGCTGTAAACTTGATGTATTTTTGGCATGGTCTTCCCTGGTGGCTCAGATGGTAAGGAATCTGCCTCCAATGTGGGAGACCTGGGTTCTATCCCTGGGTCAGGAAAATCCCCTGGAGAAAGGAATGGACACCCCCTCTAGTATTCTTGCTTGGAGAATCTCATGAACAGAGGAGCCTGGCGGGATACAGTTTATGAGCGTGCAAGGCCCGGGAGCTGGAGAAAAGTGATTAAGCAAGAGAATGGGGTGATGAAGTAAGAGAGAATCTGATGATGGAACACCTCAGGAGCCATGAGTAAGGAATTTGAATTTTTTTCCAAGTCCACAGATGGGAAATTTTAAGCCAGAGGAAAGATGAAAGTTATTAACATTTTATTGAGAATATTCTGTTGGTCATGGGGACAGGGATGAGGCAGAACACTGAGACCAGTTAGGGCCTAATCTGTAGCCTGTGAAAGATGATGGTAGCTTGAACTGTGAACTGAGTGCAGATAAATGAATACTTCAGGATTCATTTTGGAGGAGGAGTTGATGAGACATACTGGATTCCTTTGGGCGGGCTGGACAGAGGAATAAGCACCTGGCTTTGGCTCCTGGTAGCTGGTGATGTCCATTAGAAATAGGCAGATGGTGGAGGGCTTTTTGAGTTTGTCAGGTCTCTGGTGACTTCATTTTTGCGTGCAAATGAAAAAGGTTTTTATTTTAAGCCCAAGTGCAGACTGCATCCTTTTAATGGATTTGCTCCCTGTTGCCAGTTGTTTGCGCATCAAATTCATTTACAAAAAGTCTGTTGCTTGGTGAGCATGGACTCAGAGCATGTTGTTTCTGCGATTTTAAAACATTTTCCTTAGGTTCTGAAATTGTAAAGGATTGTTTTTTCCATTAGGGCTGTTTAATCTTTAACCAGGAATAGTTATTGGTTTAGTGCTGAAGTTCTTTATTAGTCTTTCCCCCGTCACTCCCATATTTCTTAAATCCCACATTACTTTATCCTTTTGATTTCCATGTATCTGCTGCCTCATTGCATTATTTTTTTTATTATTTGTTTTATTTATTTGTCTGTGGCTGGTCTTAGTTTCTGTATGTCGGATCTAGTTCCCTGACTTGAGATTGAACTCGGGCCCCCTGCATCAGGAGCACCAAGTCTTATCCATTGGACCACTGGGGAAGTCCCCATTGCATTGTTTTCATAATCTTATCAGTGTTGTAACTATGGGCATGGTTACCAGGAACAGTTCTCTTGGTTGCTTCCAGAAAGCTTTCAGTAACTTAGTGCCCTGCATATTCTGTTAACCTCATGAGAAAACCCCTTCTGATTTGTTCTTTCCCTTTTATTTCATTTCTAATGTGCTTTCTTTTGAACTAAGGTTGCCATCTTTATTAATTTCATAGCATTTACCAGTATTAAGTTTAATGAATGCTACTGACAAGTGATTAAATAAAATCCTAGAATTTAAGAACCGGAAGGGACCTTAGATTTCTGATCCTGATTTGAAAACAGTGGAAGTAAGGGTCTTTTACTCTAAAACATTTGGAAGTTATTTGCTGATGAAAGAGTTAAAATGGTGTTCGGTGTTTCTTTTGTTTACTAAGGAAGATCTTATTGTGTAGATCAGTGGTTCTCAAACTGAATTGTGTCTGAGAATCACAGGAAACTTACTAACCATGCAAAGCCCTGAGAAGTGTCTGCTACCACAGAATTGTGAGATAGCAGCCAGGAATCTCCTTTGTTAACAGTTGAAGTTAGTTGATTAACAGCGTTGTGTTCATTTCAGGTGTACAGCATAGTGATTCAGTTGTTCAGTCGCTCAGTCATGTCCGACTCTTTGTGACCCCATGAACCGTAGCACGCCAGACCTCCCTGTCCATCACCAACTCCCAGAGTCCACCCAAACCCATGTCCATCGAGTCTGTGATGCCATCCAACCATGTTATCCTGTGTCATCCCCTTCTCCTCCTGCCCTCAATCTTTCCCAGCATCAGGGTCTTTTCAAATGAGTCAGCTCTTCGCATCAGGTGGCCAGAGCATTGGAGTTTGAGCTTCAACATCAGTCCCTCCAATGAACACCCAGGACTGATCTCTTTTAGTATGGACTGGTTGGATCTCCTTGCGGTCCAAGGGACTCTCAAGAGTCTTCTCCAACACCACAGTTCAAAAGCATCAATTCAATTCACTTGTTCTTTTTCTCAATTTTATTTCTCTATAGGTTATTACAAAATATTGAATGTAGTTCCCTGTACTATACAATAAATCCTTGTGGCTTATTTTCCATGTCATTTTGGTTCAGGTAGAACTGTGACTGCACTTTGGGAGATAGAGAGCTAGATGGATGGAGATGACTAAGCTTCCAAAACAAGGAGTGTTGACTAACCAGTATACTGACTCCATGTAACATCAGAAGAGCTTACTAATAGGATATATATATATATATATGTATGTATATATATATTTTTTTCTACCCTGATCTTGTGCTCAGGGTTCTAAAAGATTAAAAGAGTTGGACAGAATTTAAGAAGTACCAAAATAAGAAAATTTATTTCTGTTGAATTGAGTTTTGGGAGATGGGATTTTCTGAATTAAGAAACAGGAAACTGTTTCCAAGATCAGTTGTCTTTCCTCAGAAGGACAAGGCTTAGTGAGAGGTTCTAACTACAGCTTCAATCTAGAGATTCTCCCTCCAAGCTCCTAGTAGGCTAATAAAGTGACTTGTGGAAAGAGCAAATGTGTGAAGCAAATGATGTCTTATTTCAAAGCAAACAAAACTGAAGCTTCTGTTTCCTTCTTAATGATAAGCCATTCCCTTCGGGATAATTTGTAGGTCAGTGTATTAGCCCTTTCAGTGTAGGGTTTCCTCTTCCCATCTAAATAGGGCTGAAGCAGAAAGTTCTGTTGTCTGTGCTTCCACTTTCCAGCCCTTCAGCAAGTATGTAACTTTTTTTATTCCTCTTTTTAGCCAGATAAGATTGATCTCTGCTTACTGTGCTTTAAAAGTTTGTACTTTTTATTTTGTAGCAATTACTTTACAAAGCTGCAGGGGGAAGCAGAGAGCTGCTGATAGATTTACAATAGGGAAATCTGCGGATAATGAACCTCTTGTTTTTCTCCCTGTCTATAAACACATACTCACTACAGAATTATTTAATTATGGGAAGTTTTTTTTAGTGTACTTAATGCAAGTTTTTATCATTTAATAATGATAGATGGGTTATACACTTGTAAGTTCCAAGTCAAGCGTATTGTATTTCTGTTTTGTTCACTCACCTGAAGTATAGGAAATATCCCTAGCCAGCCACTGCATCAAGAGAGTCTCTGGTGGAGAAGTGATTGTTTTGTGATTAATAAGGGGGATGGTTGAACACCTTCTGATATTTTTTCCAGGTTACACCAATATCTAAAGTTGTGTCGGTTGAAATTCTGTGGGATTCTGAGTTACAGAAAGCCATTCCCTACACTGAGCTTAAAGAGGAAGTCACCTGTTTTTTTCCCAGTAGTTATAGATTTTCACATTTAGATCTGCAGTCCAGTTGGAGTTTATTCTTGTGTGTGTTGTGACATAGAAATCCAAATTTTTCACTTTCCAAATAACAGCCAACTTGTCCCAGGACTGTTTCAAGATGTCCATCTTTGCCTCAATGATCTTGTTATATTTTAGTGTCAACTGAGTTTGTTTCCTTTCCCAAATGCTTACCTTCTTCCTGTTTGTCAGATTATCATTTAAATTTAGGTTATAGTGGCATTAGAACCTCATTTATATTCAGATTGGATTACCAGAGATTTGAGTAGTAATAAAATTTAAAAATAACTGGAGAATTATTTTAAAAGTATAAAAGTGTGCTGTGGAGATGGCTTTCTGCAGTATAATATTTCAGTTCTTTCATAAAGGACTGTGCCCCATGTCACATGAAATTATTTTACCCTATGACCCAAGAAAATAATTTCCTAGAAAACAGAATAAAAGATCCCATGCATCTGTATGTTTGTAAGGGCAAAGAATAAGGGAGACCTGGGTTAAGTCCCTGGGTTGGGAAGATTCCCTGGAGAAGGGAACGCTACCCACTCCAGCATTCTGGCCTGGAGAATTCCATGGACTGTGTAGTCCGTGGGGTCACAAAGAGTTGGACATGACTGAGTGACTTTCACTTTCAAAGAATAAGTACTTGCGGATTGCATTCATCCCTCTTCAAGGAATCCATTTTGCTAACTTACTGGAAAATGAACTTGGATTATCTGTAGTAGAAAAACCCAAGCCCAGTGGTACAAATCCCTGATTCACAGTGAGGTAGAGGTTTATTTTTAACACAGGTCTCAGAATCTTTATAGATCAGATCTCTGTGACTTGATGACATGTTCTGAAGTAGTGTCATCTTCCTTTCAGGTGCCCTAATTCTTGGTAGCAAGGGAATTTAAAGTCACTTTTTCTTCAGGACAGTGAAACGTGTAAGCTCTGTGCTAATTACCTTTCGGCAGCAGTTTCTGTGTCTGGCTCAGTTATTTATTCCTGCAAACAATTTGTTTTTTCCATACAATGAAAGACAATATACTCTTGTAGTTAAAAGCATGAAGGGTTAGACAGATGTGTCCTACTTCCATCATTTAACTTGGTATAAGGTGGGATAATAATACTACCTTTCTCACAAAGTCGTTTTAAGGATTAAATGACTAGCACATGAAAACAATCAGGAAGTGTTAGTTGTTAGCTAAGTTGGAAGTGTTAGTTGTTAGCTAAGTTGTAGCTAAAATTCAATGTGAGTGTAGACTGCAAAATACTTAGGGGTCTAGAGCAACCTCTAAGATCTCTTGAGTCCTTTTTGGACATGTTTCTCACAAGGTGGCAAGCATAAGTGAATATTTCACATTTTTAGAATTATGTTAGCCTCAGTTAATAATACATAAATTATTCTTCAAGTTAATTTATGAAGAACAGATTGTTTGCTGGGGGATGTGGGACTGAGGTGAGAAAGAAGGTATTACAAATTTGGAAGGGACACCTGGGAAACTTCTGAGGTTCTGGCAGTTTGTCGTCTTTATGTATTTTATAACTCTACTGTTAGGTGCGTATCCATTTTTATAGCTATTATATTTTCCTAACGACTTATCATCATGAAATGTTCCTTCTTTGTCTGTAGCAATATTTCTTGTTTTTAAAACTATTTAGTCTGATACTTCTGTAGGCACTACTATAGACAATATTTTCATCCTCCCAAAATTTATATCTTAGAAGCTTACTCCCAATGTAACGGAATTAAGAGACACGGAGCCTTTGGGAAATGATTAGGTCATGAGGGTGGAGTACTCATGAATGAGATTTGTGCCCTAATAAGAGATTTTGACCATTCTGCCACATGAGGCTGTAGTGAGAAGACCCTTAGGATCCAGAGAGCAGGCACTCACCAGATATTGAATCTGCCAGCCCCTTAATCTTAGACTTCCAGCCTCCAGAATGCTTGTTGGTTATAAGCCACCTAGTCTTTGATACTTATGTGATAGCAGCCCAAGCTAAGACATCCACTGTCTTTTATGGTTACTGATTCATATATTTTTGATATCCTTAAACTTTCACCCTGTTTGCATGTTTGAATCTGAAGTGTGTCTTAGAGACAGCATGTGATTGGATCTTAATTTCAGTCTGACAGTCTCTGCCATTTCATTAGTGTTTAGTCCCTTCACATTATGCTTATTGACGTGGTTAAATTTATATCAGACATTTTGTCTTCTATACATGTCTTTTTATTCCTTTTTCTTTTACTGTAGTCTTTTGTGTTAATTTTTTTTACTGTACCATTTTAATATTTCTGATTTTTTAGCCATTTGTTTCTTAGCTAAATTTTCTTGAAAGTGAAAGTCGCTCAGTAGCGTCCAACTCTTTGCAACCCCATGGACTGTATAGTCCATGGAAATGTCCAGGTCAGAATACTAGAGTGGGTAGTCTTTCCCTCCTCCGGGGGATCCTCCCAACCCAGGGATTGAACCCAGGTTCTCCCCCATTGCAGGCAGTTCTTTACCAGCTGAGCCACAAGGGAAGCCCTAAAAGAGAAAATAACATATTTATAGAGCATTTGGTGTATTTCCCATTTATAATGCCCTTCATTTCTTCAAGAACTTTTACTGTCTGGTGTCATCTTTCTGTCCAAAGGACTTCCTTTAGTATGTCTTGTAAGGCAGGTATGATAGCAGCAATTTCTCTGTCTTTATCTGTGAATGAATGCCTTTGTTTTGAGGTATGGTTTTCTTAAATATCTAATTCTTGATTGACAGTCTTTTTTCTTTTACCATTTTGAATGTGTCATTGTACTGCCTCTGCCCTTCATTGTTGCTGGTGAGAAATCAGATATTGACAGTTCTGTTGTTCCCCTATGCTTGATAAGTTGTTTTTATCTTGTTGCTTTCAGATTTTGTCTTTGAGCAGATTTGACTCTGGTGTCTCTAAGAGATAGATCTGTGTACTTAGGGTTCACTGAGCTTCTCAGATCTTTAGATTAACTCTTTACATCACAGTTTTGAGATTTTTAGTCACTTTTTCAAATACCTGTTCTCTCCTCATTTCTGGAACTCTAATCACATGTGTTGTGATGGGTCCTTTTTTTTTCCATCTTTTTTCCCCACCCTTAGTTCTTCAGATTGGATGTCTATTATTCTAACTTCAGGTTTACTTAATCCTTATGCCAATGCAAGTCTGCTGAGGCCATCTGTGAACATTTTATTTCAGTTACTGACTCTTCCATCTTTGTTTTCATTTTGTTTCTCTCTTTTTTTTTTTTGAGGATTATTTTTATTTAGTGTTGTGTTTGGGTTGCATTTCCCTTTTTGTGTGTGTTGTAGTTTTTGGTTTGTAGTTCCCATGAGGTTATGATATAGCAGTCTATATCAGATCAGTTCAGTTCAGTCGCTCAGTCATATCTGACTCTTTGCAACCTCATGGACTGCAGCACCCAGGCCTCCCTGTCCATCACCAGCTCCTGGAGTTTACTCAGACTCATGTCCATTGAGTCAGTGATGCCATCCAACCATCTCATCCTCTGTCATCCCCTTCTCCTCCCGGCTTCAATCTTTCCCAGCATCAGGGTCTTTTCAGATGAGTCAGTTCTTCGTATCAGGTGGCCAAAGTATTGGAGTTTCAGCTTCAGCATCAGTCCTTCGAGTGAATATTCAGGATTGATTTCTTTTAGGATAGACTGGTTGGATTTCCTTGCTGTCCAAGGGGGCTCTCAAGAGTCTTCTCCAGCACCACAATTCAAATGCATCAGTTCTTTAGCACTTAGCTTTCTTTATAGTCCAACTCTCACATCCATACGTGACTACTGGAAAAACCAAAACTTTGACTAGATGGACCTTTGTTGGCAAAGTAATGTCTCTGCTTTTTAATATGCTATCTAGGTCTGTCATAACTTTTCTTCCAAGGAGCGAGCGTCTTTTAATTTCATGGCTGCAGTCACCATTTGCAGTGATTTTGGAGCCCCCAAAATAAAGTCTGTCACTGTTTCCCCATCTATTTGCCGTGAACTGATGGGACCAGATGGCATGATGTTAGTTTTCTGCATGTTGAGTTTTAAGCCAACTATACAATGTTGTTTTTAAGTTACTGGACTTTTATTTTCAGATGCATTTCCCACTTCCTGCAATTGTAGTCTCATCTCACAGTTGCTGGTTTTAATGTCTTATTGATATGGATGAGTTTTTACATTTACTGTTTATTTGCCTTTATTGGTGAGCTTTCCCACTTGTGATTTTCTTGTTTCTAGTTATGGTCTTTTTCTTTTTCCTTCCTTTCACCCCTCACCACCGCCCCCCAACCCCTGCCTAGAAAAGTTCCTTTTTATCATTTGTTATAAAGCCAGTTTGGTGATGCTGAATTCTCTTAGCCTCTGCTTGTCTGTAAAGCTTTTTGATTTCTCTGTCAAATATGAATGAGAGCCTTGCTGAGTAGAATATTCTTGGTTGTAGATTTTCCCTTTCATCACTTTAAATATGTCATGCCATTCTTTTCAGCAGAGTTTCTGCTGAAAAATCAGCTGATAACTATGGGGATTCCTTTGTATGTTAAAGTTATTTGCTACTGTTAATGTTTTTCATTGTGTCTAATTTTTGTTAGTTTGATTCATGTGTCTTGACGTGTTCTTGTGTTCATCCTAGTAATATCTGTGCTTCCTTGACTTGAGTGTTTCCTTTCTCATATTAGGGAAGTATTCAGCTGTAATCTCTTCAAATATTTTTTTCAGGCCTTTCTCTTCTCCTTCTGGGACCCCTAAAATGTGAATGTTGGCACATTCAATGCTCTCCCGGAGATCTCTGAGATTGTCCTCATTTCTTTTCATTCTTTTTTCTTTGTTCTGTTCTGTGGTGGTAATTTCCACCATTCTTTCAGCTTACTTATTTGTTCTGCCTCAGGTTTTCTGCTATTGATTCCTTCTAATTTAGTTTTCATTTCAGTTACTATACTGTTCATCTCCATTTGTATTTCAAATCTTTCAGCTCTTTGTTAATAATTTCTCGTAGTTTCTTGGTCTGTTCCTCCATTCTTTTCCGAGATTTCATACCATCTTTACTGTCATTACTCTGAATTCCTTTTCAGGTGGACTGCCTGTCTCTTCTTTAGTTAGTTGTTCTTGTGGGATTTTATCTTGCTCCTCTGTCTGAAACATGCTTCTCTTGCCATGTCATCTTCTGTAGCTTTCTGTGTTTGTGGTCTCCTTTCCACAGGGAGCAAGAGAGTAGTTCCTCCCGCTTCTAATAACTACCCCCTGGTGGGTCTTGTCCCTCTGGTGGGTAGGGCCGTGTCAAGGGGTATGTTTTGAGGTGGCTGTAAACTCAGTACAGCTTTAGGCAGACTGATGTGGTGGTGACCAGGGCTCGCACTGGATATTGAGTGGGACCTCCCCTTTGCTCTGTGCTTGTCACTGCCCTGTCAGGGCTGGGATCTGCTCCCTTGCTATTGGAGTAGGAGCCCCCAGAGGTGTTTCTGAGGTACGCGTCTGAGCTGTGGTGCAGGATAGGTGGGATTGGAGCACTCCCACGAGAGAGCTCCCTGAGGACCTCCTTGGAGCTGCTCACCTGTGCTTATGCTTTGTCATGGCACCTTTCACCGATGTGCGGACTCACGGGTTACACCGTTGTCGGCACTGCTCTCCAGCCCTGTCGTAACCCTGGGTAGGCCTGTGGTTGGCCCTGGTGTCTCTCAGGCATTATTTTCACCGGGCCACCAGCACAGATTCACTGAAGGTGGGTCTCGGCACTTGGAGAAGCCATGCCCCTGGACCTGCTGTGGTAGCTATGGAAGCAGCTCAGCCGCTGGCCTGGCCCAGCCCCCCATGCGTATCTATCTGCCCACAAAGCCCACAGCTCTAAAGCTGGACCCATCTCAGCTTTGAGAGCACTCATCGTTTATTGGGCTGTTCTGTAGGTGCTGAATTTACAGAATCAGCAGCACGGATGTGAATCCACAGTTCACACAGCCATGAGCAGAGATATCATCTCTTCTCTCTCAGTCGCATGGCTCCTGGGACTCAGCTGGGGTATCAGCCCCCTTCTCCATATGGGCTCCCTAGCTGGTTTCTCCTCCTGAGGCTGCCCCAGGGCACATGAGCCTGCTCAGGCAGAATGGGGCCAACGCATGAAAACCTGAGTTTGTGAGTCTGCCCACATGTGATGGGCAAGCCCACCCCCTCCTAGTGGTGCCAGGGCCCAGTGTGAGGGGGAGAGGCTACAGTGGCGGCCGCACCCCATCATGCACCACTCAACCATGGAGCTTCATTTCTGTGGAGGCCCAGGCTTCTTCCACAAGCATTCCCGGTTCCTGGTTGTGGACTTCCTCGCTCCCATCCCTACAGGCTGTTTCTTCATAGCCAACAGCAGTCCTCTGCCTGGGTCTGTTCTCCAGACCCCGTGTTCCAGCCCCGAGCCCCTTCCACACTAGCAGACCCACACTTTAGGCTGGGGTGCGCAGGGCTGTGGCACACACCATCCAGGTAGGTCTCACTCCGTCATGCCTGCCACTGACCGGTTGCTGCACTCCGCTCCAAGCCCCCAGAGCTCCTTTTCTGACCCTGCTGACCTCCCTGCTGGTGAGGGTGCTCCCACAGGTGCGGGACTTCTTCTTTTCCTTCAGCTCCTCACCCCTCCCCAGGAGGGCAGGTCCTGTCCTGCTTGCTCTCTTTCTCTTTCTTCTGTTCTGCCCCTTCTGTGGGGATCTTGTTTGTGTCCTTTTGGGTGTCCAAGGTCCTCTGCTGGCTTTCTGCAGGTACTCTGTGAGAACTGTTCCATTCGTAGTAGTGTTCTTGATGCGTTTGTGGGGAGAGATGAACTCCGTGTTCTCCTACTCTGCCATCTTGATTCCTCCCTTCTGTAGCCGCATTTTGTGGGTTAGATCTAGTATCCCTGTATAATCAGATGTTTCTGTCAACTGCTGCTTTTTCCTGATTGTGGTCAAACTTTCTCTTTGCCTGTCTTACAATTTTTTTGTTGTTCGTGAATCTGGGTATTTTAAGTAATATTGTTGCAACTGTAAAGTCTGACCCTCCCCCATGCCCCAGTTATTTTTGTTGTTGCTATTTTGTCTGTCTGCTTATATGTGTGGTAATTTATCTGGACTTACCTGGACTTAGCTGTGTGATTCATTTCCTCTGGGATGTGTGGCCACTGATGGCTCTGTTTAGTTGGTTTTTGTTCTTGTTTTCTTTGTTTTTATTTATTTATTTATTTTTATTTTAATTCTGGCTTACTTGAGGTTGTGTCTGTTTCCACACAGTGTAGTGGCCACCCAGTACTGGTTAGAGATTATATTCAAACATATCAAACCAGTATGGCTTCCACTTACTATCAGTGGATCTATATGTGAATTTAGAAGTATGTTCCAAGTTGAGATAGTTTTCAGGTCTACGCCTCTTGTGTTTCCTTAGTACATGTGCACAGGCTTCTGATAAAACAAGCATGCGTGAATAGTTTGATCCTTCTCGAGTGTGCACACCAACTCCAGTCAGCCAGGATATTTGAAACGCTAGTCAAGTGCCTCTATGACTCTGTTTCTTTTTATCTTCCCAATACATTTGTCTGTCCCGTGGCTCTTTTACGTTTGTCTTTGCCCAACCAGGACTGCAACCACAGATCAGTAGAACCCCTGGCTCTCCCCATTTGCTTGGCTCTCAGATTACAGCACCACGAGGCATGGGTTATTTCACCTTCTTTAAATCAAGTCAGTCCTCTAGCAGTAACACTGCTGGTTATTCGTAGCTTACCTTGTGGTGTGAAAATTACCACACCGAATGATGGGAGGAAGAAAGGGAGCAGTCCCTAGGAAGTATGCCAGGGATTTTCATGGTGATTTCCTAAAGTTCAATAGTTTTTCATAAATAAGCGTTAGTCATATTGTCAAGCCTGTAATCCATTTCCAGGACACTGAAATGGTTGTGCTTGATCTTTTTGTCCAGTTTTGTATTTGCTCTTAGAGGGTTTGGAAACCTCGTTTGGCCACATCAGAAGTCTCACTTGATATTGTTTTGAACTGTGTAAGTATTTTACACTTTCAAATGTTAAAACTAAATCAGAAAGGATAAGGAAAATTAACCCTTAAAATGGATTATAAACAGAAACAAATTGCTGTAACTGTATCAAATTGATTACATGTTAGCATAACTATTTCAAGTTAATTACATAGAGAAGGTAATTCCAATAAATTTGGCTGTATATCCTTAGTAGAATATGTTCTAAAGTTGAAAAAAAATGAGATCTTGAACTTTTGGCACCCCACTCCAGTACTCTTGCCTGGAAAATCCCATGGATGGAGGAGTCTGGTAGGCTGCAGTCCATGAGGTCGCAAAGAGTCAGACATGACTGAGCAACTTCACTTTCACTTTTCACTTTCATGCATTGGAGAAGGAAATGGCAACCCACTCCAGTGTTCTTGCCTGGAGAATCCCAGGGACAGGGGGTGCCTGGTGGGCTGCTGTCTATAGGGTCGCACAGAGTCGGACACGACTGAAGCGACTTACTAGCAGCAGAACTTTATGTAGTAGATTATAAGTAGTGATTGTCGCATAGTATTTGAAACTTTTGTTTATTGTTGGATAGAGCAAAATGAGTTAAGTATTTTGCTGTTACTGGGATTTCTGTTTTATTTCTTTATTTACTCCTGGGATTTCTGTTTTATTTAAGATGTATTTTCATGAGTCTCTTCACTGAGAGGACCTAAAGCGATGACTCCCTCATAACAGCTAGATCTTGGTTTTGAAAAAATGACTGATTCCAGGTACAGGGAAGTTTGTACAGGCAGAGTACAAACTATTGCACTTGGACTATAATGTATACCTGCAGCAAAATTTACCCTTAGGGGATAGATCCAGGCAAAGATTCATGCAAATCCTGAGAGTGGGCTAAGAAGTCTTGGATAAAAATCTAGAGTATGGCCTAAAGGGCCCCCCACAGGAGGAAGAGTGTAGTCAGAGGAGGAGCTTGACTGGCCTATTTTGCCCAGGCCTAAGGAATGTGCAGTGTTCTTCAACTCATGAAACCATATAAAAAAAATTCTCTTATAATTTTTTAAAAATAACCTGAGGTAGAATTGAATTACCCAGTTAGAGGCGTTTTGTACAGTTTACATTCAGAAGAAGATCATGTGGGAAAGGAAGTGAAGGTAGTCCTGGGGAAGAGGTCTGGTTTGTGTTAGACTTGGAAAGCAGCAAAATTTGGTTTGGGCAGTTGAAAGGAAAATCTGGAAGAAAAACAATGGCATTTCCAAGGTGGGTGCATAAGCAAAAGAATGGAATGAAGAATAAGAGATCCAACTATGTAAAAGAGAGGACTTGTATAGTAATGGGAGATAAGACTGAGTAGGTTGGAATAGAAGTTCGTTGCAAAAAATAAAAGATTTCTGAATCTTGAATTTTTTTTTTTAACCTGTAAAATAGGTAAATACCTCCATGCCCATCTCTCAGAATTGTTTTGGGAAGCAGATGAGTAGGCTCTGATGTGTATGACAGCAGATGTCAAGCAGTGAAATCTATACTGGTAGAGTTTATAGTGAACTGAGTAACAGGCTGAAAAGTTGGCAGTTGTAGTGATAACAGTTGAAATAAACTCCCTTCATCAAGGGCATTGTGTTTTTGAGGTTTTCCGTGGCAGCTCCTGTGATGATTCACAATGCAAAATAACCTCTCTGTTTCCCCCTGAGCTTTCAGTAATGGGGAGGTCTACTGAGTTTGAGGTGAAGTCGCTCAGTCGTGTCCGACTCTTTGCGACCCCGTGGACTGTAACCTACTAGGCTTCTCTGTCCATGGGATTCTCCAGGCAAGAATACTGGAGTGGATTGCCATTTCCTTCTCCAGGGGATCTTCCCAACCCAGGGATCGAACCCGGGTCTCCCGCATTGGAGGCAGACGCTTTAACCTCTGAGCCACCAGGGAAGCCCCTACTGAGTTTAGAGTCCTGTAAAATTTCTTTGGTTCCCATTCTTAAGGAAATAAAATTCTAGAACAGATGTTACCCCATGAGGCCTCCCCAGAATCTGGAGGCATGTGAGAGGACCCCTAACCACATTAGACCAGAACCTGGAAGATTTGCACCTAGTAATGCCGCAGGATACCAGCCCTACCAGTTCCCTTACGTGTGATGCTCTTGGCACTTAGCAGGCTGAGTAAGACTTATGCGCTATGGAGTCTGTCCTTGGATTCCATAGCATTACACAGCGTGCGTGCCATCTTTTGGTTAAAGAATGTGTTCCGGCGGCAGAATAAATCCTAGTCTTTGTAATAGGATCAAGTTAGTCTCCTGGCACAGCTGGGAGACAGTGCAGCTTTCTTTTCAAAGTGCTATTTTTAGCTGTTGCCAAGGAGATATTCAGCATGATATTGATAATTGCATTAATCCTCAATTTAACACAGTCTGTGAAAGCAACAGCTCTTTTCCAGTGTTTATTACTTAATGGGTCACTGAGTTGTGATTTATCAGACCAAAAAAATAAAATGCCTTCCTTAGAATAATTGGCCTCTGTAGTATGTTCCAGAGCCTCCTGGCCAGTTCAGCGTTTAGGCCTAGTTGTAACAACACTGTGAACTTCTCTCAAGCTCCCTGTTCAGGCTGGCCCCTGTCAATAATTCCTTCTGGGTATACTTCGGACCTAGGCTTTTCTCATTGGAATATTAATGTTCTAAATTTACCAAATAATGATTAAACTCTTAAAACACTCTCTTCACAAGAGCCTGATCTGGCAGTCTGAATGACCTATCTGTGTTCATAGAACATTCTTGGTAAGTTGGCCTTGGAGAACAGATTATAGATCAGAAAGTACCTTAAAAATAGAGATTGAAATTGTTAATGGATGGGCATTGAATTCTTAATAACTTGATGAGCCACCCTTCCCTGAAGAATTTTTATGTTTGATTGTACTGTTTTAAAATATATATATATTACAGACCTGTGACTCATTTATTCATGTGATCCTATAATTTTCTCTTAACTCATTAACATGCTACCCTGCATTATTATATTTTCTAATGTGAAACCAATTTTTCATTTCACTGTTAGAACTTTATTAGCCAGTGATATATGGCTGTTTGTGTTTCTGTGAATTTAAGATTGATTGAATAAAGCCACTACTATTTATAGGGTTTTCATTTTACCCTAATTGAAATTATTTTATAATTTTTAAGTGTGGGTGTTTTTGTTTTTGTTTTTGTTTTCCACCCATTTCTCCACATACCCTCCTGCCCCAACCTTTGAGCTTGGTGTTTTTTGTTTCATAATTTGTTTAGATCCTGCATATAAGAGAGACCGTATGGTGCTTGTCTTTCTCTGATTTATTTCACTTAGCATAATGCCCTCGAGGTCTATCCATGTTGTGGCAGATAGCAAGACGTCATTCCTTTTTTTTTTGTCTTTTTTCTAAGAGGTCATTCTTTTTATGGCTAAATAATACTCCTTTGTGTGTGTATAACCAGTTTCTGTTTCCCTGATCAGTGTGTCTATTTTTATGCCAATACCATACCATTTTTTTAATTATAGCTTTGTAAGTATAGGTTGAAATCAGGGAGCGTGATGCCTCCAACTTTGTTTCTTCAGGTCACTTGGTCTATCTGGGGTTGAAATAACTTTTAACTGGATTCGTGATGGGGTTTTCTTTGCTTCCAGCATAGAATTCCCTTTCTTATGTGGAGGAAATTCCCCTTGTTGAGTGCTGGTCAGTCCCCCTGTTCACTCTGTTCTCTTGACAGCCAAGGCATGTGATACGCTTGGTTCATTGGATGCTTCTTACCAAGACTTTAAATCTAAATTAGGACCAAAAAAAAGGGAATGGTTAGGGTCTGTTGGCTGTTATTACAGCCCTATCTTGCCGAGACTCTTGTAGAAGACACATCAATATTTTTAGCTTTTTGACTTGAGTTGCCTTGAGTCCTGTCTGGTTTATAAGCCCGTATTTTAAGCCTCCCCATGATCGTGTGAGCCCCACACGAGCTTTCCAGTAAACTTATGCCCTTAAAAAAATTTTTTTGTCTTTTTGCCTGAGATAGACAGTCCTTTGCTTGCCTCCAGAAATCCTAACCGGGCTTCCCAAATGGCTCACTGGTAAAGAATCTGCCTGCCAATACAGAGAGACCTGAGTTTGATCCCTGGGTTGGGAAGATTTCCTGGAGGAGAAAGTGGCAACCCACCCTTGTATGCTTGCCTGGGCAATACCATGGACAGAGGAGCCTGGCAGGATACTGTCCATGGGTTCGCAAAAGAGTCAGACGTGACTTAGTGACTAAACAACAAAAAATCCTCATCAGTTCAGTAGAGGATATTACAGTTCAGGCACCTTCCTCTGGGTGGTAGTAGGTAAATGTGGCCACATTTTTGTATTTTGATTTTCATCACCACTACCCATCTTATTTTTTCCTGTATTCCCTTGGAATAGGCTTTCTTTAGATATGTTATATCCTAAAATGAATTATTATTGTCTGCTGAACATCTGGCCTATAATAGATGTCGTAAAAATTAGATTCTGTTTATACCTACTTCTTGGTTTCTTTATTGAGATTCATCAAGTGTTCTGTTTCTTTCAGAGTATAGTAATGAGCTGTTTGCAAAGCACCCAGATCTCAGCAGCTCATTTACAGATCTTCTCCAGAAGCATTATATTTTTTAAATTTGGTTCCTAATCTTTAGAATACCAACTGTTTAGGATGTCGCTTGTACTGTCGATGAAAAAGTCTGCTAATTTTGTGTTCTCCCATTGGAGTTTTTATTGAGTCAGAAACTTCAAGAATGAAGGAAGAGATTTTTGGAGATTCTCTCTTTTTTTTTTTTTTTAATTCTGTCAAAGGTGGCATGCTAGTTCTGCTTATATAAGAAGGCCAACTTGCCGAGGTGTTCAGGGCTGAGAGCATATAGGGGCTCAGCACATGTCTTCTTTGCCCCACAGACTAACGTTCACTCTGCCTTTGAGTCCCATGAGTGCCCTACCATCTGCATGAATTTCTGTTGATAGAAGAGGCTAGGAAAAGAGATTTCTCTGGGTTTCTTCAAGTTTTCCTGTTAGCCTGCTAACAGCATACCGCCTGACCCTGCAAATAAGATTCATCCCCCATACTGCACTCTGCCAGCCTCTGTATGCCTGCTTATGACAGAGTGCAGTTGTAGCTAAATAAGTATTACATTATTTATTTTACAGAAATATAATAGCTAATTTTTGAACCCTGATTCACCAGTGTATTGGAAACTTTACATACATTTTCACATTAACCCATAAATCTATTAGCCTTAATTTTTAGATGAAGAAATTAATGCCCAGAAAGATCTGAAACTTGTCCAAGATCATCTGCAATTAACAAGTAGCAGATCTAGAATTTTAATTTATAAAGGTAAGCATACCAGTGGGTATATTAGTTTCATTTTTAGTAAGTGGAAATTACTGTTCCATGCAAAAGCCAGAAACAAAGAAAACCTGGGTTTTGTCTTTTTAGTGTCAAGAATTCACTTGATGTTTAGCCAGATGGTCATGTGTTTTTTTTCTGTGTGTTTGAGATTTAGACAAAACTGACCCAGTTCTCAAAAGTCAAGCTGCTGGCTGTTGAATAGCCTAATGTATAATGAAAGCTGGCCTTTCTTTTCACTTATCATAATACTGTATTTATGTCATTCTCTGATCTTTTTCAGAAAAGGAGAGAAGAGAGCTCTAGACTAAAGGAGGAGGGAAATGAGCAGTTTAAGAAGGGAGGTAAGATGTGTTTTTAGCACTGATGCTGGCTGTCTTGACTCCTCATTCTTTTGTAGAGTGTGAAGAAACACTGAAGAATGTTTGAAAACAGCTAGCAGATCTGAACTGCTAACAGTATTGAAGAACAAAGCTCTGAGTTTTTGCTTTGGGAAACTCTAATCTGAATGTTAAAGGCTGTTTGCCGCATCTCAGTTCCTCACTTGGTGGCAGTGCTGTGAATGCTGGCCCCATGCGTCCTGTGCTGCCTTGAGAAGGGTTTTGCTTGCACTTCAGTTGCTCTTTCAAGCTCCTTTTTCTGTGGATGCCTTAACTAGAGAGATGGTCCTGATGCATTTCTTGTATTTGCTTAGGGATAATTGAGGTTCATTTTTATAATTTGGGAGAACTGTTTGATCTTATTATCAAATTTGTTGCATCTCAGAGTATGTATGCTTTGGATATCTAGGAGTAGTAACATCTTCCCTTTGTTATTCTTGGGTTAAAAAAATTTTTTTTTCCATATATCCTGATTTATCAATTATCACTTCTTTTTTCCTAAGAGAACTAAAGGTTCTCTGAAAGTTTTATCTCTTTATATTTTAGTATTAAATATTTCAAACCTGAGAAACGAGTGACTAGGCAATTATCTTTTAGTATCCTAACTATAATTCTGTATGTGGCAATGAATGTATGAGTTTATCACCATTTTCTAAGGTGTTTAGTTAACTAGTGGTTTTTAACATTTCTTTTAGCTCTTTAAAATGTCTCTCCAGACATTTCATGGAAGCATTTTTAGCCTGGTTGACTCCATGAAAGCAGAATATCTTTAATGAAAAATATAGAATTTTTTTCTTCATCCTGGGCTGTTAATTCCAGATTTTAGTCTCTTTCATCTGTCCAGTTTCCTAATCCCCTTTCAAAAGTCTTTACTAAATTGATAAGCCAAGTGAAAGGTGAATGTATAGAATGGAAAGCTATACATCCTGAGGTCATTTGGAATACAGTGATATCAGAAATAAAATCATAACAACTTCTTGTATTTTCCCTTATCCTCAGATTACATAGAAGCCGAAAGTTCTTATACTCGCCCCTGCAGACGTGTCCCTCCTGCTTCCAGAAAGACCGGTCTGTTCTGTTTTCCAACAGAGCTGCGGCAAGGATGAAACAGGTATGTCTTGGACCCTGTCTTTTTGGAAGCACATGAATTTGCACTGTTTTTGTAGGATAGTTTCTCTCCGGAAACAAGCATAGGGGTTTTAAAGTTGCTGCCTCTCTTTTCCTACCCCTATATTTCGCTGATTTAAAGAGCATGGGAAGGATAGAGGCATAATTTTGAAAAACTTAAGTCAGATTACTGTTTGTATTCCTTATTAAAGTGGCTGAGTGAATACTTTCACAGAAGGAAGCCTGGCACAGTTTCTACCACACCAGGATAGATTAATGAATCAAACAGCCAGGTAGTACATGTCCCAGAATGGCTCCAGCTGCTTACTCCAGGCCTCTGGAACTTTAGATAAGACTCAAAGGTACAGGAAGCAGTGCTTGAAACTGGACCTCAAGGTGCTTATCCCTGAGATTCTGATTTTCTGTTGAAAGTATGGACATAAGGAGAAGCATCCAAGAGTTGGAGTGAAAAGTACCCTTAAGTGCAAAATAGGTGTCAGGGAAAATTCAGAAGCATTTTTGTATTTCCAAAGGACTGAGAACCTGGTGTTGCAGGGTGAATGTAGAGAAGAGAAGAGTATCATGTTATTTGTTTGGTATCATGTCGGTATTAAAAGTTAGATTGGTGATTTGTTGATATTCCTATTTAGACAGCATAGTAAATCTTGCTGGATTGAAATGGTGAAAGCTTGGGGGAAAAAAAAAAACAGTACCACTTGTTAAAGACTACTTATATTCAAAGCACAAGGGTAGAGGTGTTTTTTTTTTTTTAACCTTTAAGCAAGCGTAAGGTTGGGTGAAGTGGTTTTCTGTTTGTTTTGATCAGGTATCTATGTCATTTTCTTTTGATGTTGACTGATGAGGGTTTGTAAAGGGGAGAGTGGAGGCTGCGCTTGAATGTTTGGGCATTCAAAAAGTTTTATTTTAATCCAGGCTTGTGTGTTTTGTTACTAGATTCAGTGTCCAGGGTGAAGTTTTAATATTTTTAGAGTGATTCATGTGACATAAGAGAGGGAATAATTCTAGAGCATACAGAGTATACAAATAGACATTTTGTATTAGGGGAAATAAAACAATTTTTAGATTTATTTAAAAGAACATTCATTAATACATTCTACCATCGATCAGAATTCACAACTAACAGTCTTTCAACTTAGCTGGAAAATTCTGATTTCACTTTTGCCTCTGGGAGACATCAAGCCACATTCATAGACTGGAAATTGTCATTGTGAATTGAGATCGAGGACACCTTCAGTGTCAGAGAAAACGCACCATACCCATTTGGCTCCTGAAATTTGGGATTCTTTGTTCTCACAATTGCCAAAATTAGTGACATTGCTAGCATTAGGCTAGTATGAGCAGCTCGTTCCTGAGTTAGGAAAATCGATGGCCTTGCTAGTCTTCTGTCTGTCACAGCTGAGGGGAACTCAGAAGAAACTTGCTCTGTAACTCTGACCTCTACAAGGGATAAGTTTGCTGGTGGGCTCTTTTTCTTTATTCTTTCAACTTTCATTCTTAATATTTTTAAGAAGATTCTAAAATTACAGACTTGGAGACTTTTAGGAATGCACTAAAGTGATTTAAGGAGCCTATTCTGAGTTTAAGGAAGTAATGGGTTAACTATTTTAAGAAGAATTTCTGAAAGACAAGTTTGCAGGCTCAGCATCCCTGATGGGGTATGCCTGGCCAAGCTTTATGTTTCACGTCTGGAGGGGGAAAAGGCAAACTTGGAGTTAGGGCAGGTTTCAGCTCTAGGCCTGACTACACAACAGTAAACAAAGTCTCACAAAAAATAGGTTCTAAGAATAGTTACTTGGGGGCACAAAGAATACCACCACATCAGCTGTACACACAAGTTATAGAGATTTACCCCTATATCAGAAACTTTAAAAATGACATTGTGTGTCTCAGACTTAACAGTTATCTAAAAGTGGGGGAATACTGACTTGCAGTTTTCTGTACTACAGGACTTCTTGTTAGAGTTTTTAGTATGTGAATTGCTATTTTTGGACATTGGAAGAGATAATGTAGTTAGTGTTTCCCAGACGACTCTGGAACCTGTTTTTGCTTATTGTGGGTAAAGTACACATACTATAAAATTGACCATTTTAACCATTTTTAGGTACATTCATAGTATTACGCAATGATCATCATGTCTGGTTCCAGAAATTTTTTATGACTCTAAGAAAAACCCATTAAGCAGTCACTCCCCATCCTGGAACTGTTTTTGATTGAATCCTGAAACTCAATTTGGTAGATAGTGCTCTAAAATATTCTACAAAATATTTGGCATTTGCCATAGTAGCCATTATGGAAGAATTAAACACTTATTTGAACTAACACCTCTCTAACAAACATTGTAGAACATTTCCAATTTGGAAAAAAAAGACATTTTAGAGCCTAGAAAAATTAAATAGCAGATGACTATCAGAGCTAAAATCTAGTTCTTTTGAGAATCTGGTTCTCAAGCTAGAATCTAGTGCTTTTGAAATCCTGTGTTCTTTTCACTGTGCCATGCTTCTCAGTTCAGCAAATTAAATTAGATATTTGGCAGGTTCTTTTGTATTCTTGTTTGGTCAGTGAATCAGTTAAGGTTCATAACTGAGACTACATGACAAGCCATGCTCTGTCTGTATATGGACCACCTCTGTACTTTCTGGAAAATACCACATTGGGTGTGATATGTAACAGTTCACCAAAGAGGAAGGTTACTCATTCGGTTATTCATGTGTCAGTCATTTGTCCTGTTTATTGATCACAGAGTTTTCTCACTATCAACATTCTAATGTAAAATGTCGCAGGCCAGTTGCAGCAATCTTTAAATAAAGATACTTCAGGAGGAAGCTCCTTGAATAATTTGTTGCCAGGAGGCTTTCAAGTCAGCTGTCAGCATAGTTTGAATTTTAGCTTGGAAGTGGCATGCATGTTTTGGTGTGATTTCCTTGAAAAGCATGCATCTATCTGTGTAAGCAATTATTAATGATCAGTTTATGTCATTGAGCCTTTGAGCTGTTGAGACAGAATTAGGGTGACACATATTAATGATCTATTTCCTTTTAGGACAAGAAAGAGATGGCCATCAGTGACTGCAGCAAAGGTACAGCTTTTTGGTCTTGTACATGTTAACATACAAGAGCATTACCTCCACTGTTGTTTAGTTGCTGAGCTGTGACCGACTCTTTTGTGACCCCATGGACTGTAGCCCACCAGGCTCCTTCAACCATGGAGTTCCCAGGCAAATAATACTGAAGTGGGTTGCCATTTCATTCTCCAGGAGCTCTTCCTGACACAGGGATTAAACCTATGTTTACTGCTTTGGCAGGTGGATTCTTTACCACTGAGTCACCTGGGAAGCCTATTATTTCAGCTAGACGACAAGTACAGAGGCTCTCAGTCAGATGTGTACTTGTACACATGCACCCTTCTGAGGCTGCTAAGTGAGAAGCTTTGGGTCTTTCTCAGAGGTGTCCCGCACAGTAGTCATCTTAGTGAAAGCATTTTTTGAATGGACAGTTCAGTCAGTTTATCCTGTATTGGTAAATACGTGGAGAAAATTCAAACCTACCTTGGCCACAGAAACAGTATATACTTCTTGCGTGCTTGCCTTTGAAATCGAAGATCTTAGCTGCTGTTGGGGCTTCTGAATCTGTGTGCTTGGATAGCAGTGGTGGTTTCTCTTAGGAAAATGGTACTCCATTCAGATGTACTTAATCCAAATCTCCTTGCCATCATTTTTTATCAAGTTCAACACAGTGAATCCAGTCTTTGTCATCTGATGTCTGAGTTCCATAATGATCTTTTCATTCTACCACCTCATAGAGACAGCTCCAGACATAGGGTCACTATTGTTTTGGGGTTTTTTCCCGAAAAATTTCCTGACAGGCCAGATGGTTGTCTTGTCTTTATAACCTGGTTGGTGTGGGGAACACACATAATCTTGTTTCTTGCATCTCGCTACTCACATGAGTTCTTTCAAGCTAATGTTGTTTTTTAAATATGTTTTTTTCTTCTCCATTTTGGATAATATTTTCTCCTTTGGATAATATTTTCTCTGAGAGAATCAGAGTTTAAAAGAACTTTATTTAAAAGAAGAACCTTATATATTATCGAATCCTACTCTCAGACCAAGCATGAATTCCCTCATCTGTTTTATTTCTTGAGATTTTTTAATAACATTAATTAGTCACCTTTTCTTCTTTATACTTGGCAATTCATTAGAGTCTCTGAATGAAACTTAACATATTAGGATCTAGCAAACTTATTCTGATCTATTACTATCTTGGACTGAAACTAATTGTAAATGTCCTGTTTTGTTTGGAAGAAGATATTTAACCTTAATCTCTGTGAGATGTGTGGGTTTGACAAGTTTAAGTTAGGAACAAGCTGCAGTTTTCAGAGTTCTTTTCTTGGTAACCAAATGGTGAGAAAATGGCTTGTAAGCTGATTAGCAGGGAATACACTAGAAAACCGTACATCTCTAGCTGTCGCCCTCAGTCTAGGAGCCAAGAGAATGAGAGGAAGTGGGGGAAGTGTTTGTTTTCCAGATTTGTTTTTGGTTTGGGTTAAACCAAAATACATGTGCTTATACTTAGTTGTTATAACTACCTATGGTTTATTGAATCCATGCGCAAAATACATTAACAGTAGTACAGTTTATTTGGATTAAGTAGTACAGATTATTTGGATATACAGGACCTTTCATTCCTCTGCCCCCAAATAAACACATGCCTACTCTGTGTACAAACTTTGGCAAAGGACTTAACTCATTTGGAGCTCTTTACTATGAAATACTATATAAGAAACTGTATGAAAACTGTGGAACAATATTTAATGCCAGTCACCTTTATGCTTTTAGCCTTAGCATGTAAATAAGTTTAAGTTAATTCTCTATATGGATTGAGAAAGCAAGTCACAAGTTAGAGTGGTAAGTTGGTGTTAGAGGTTCTTACAAAGTAGTCATAGGGAGTTCCCTAGTACAGTGGTTGGGACTCAGTGCTTTCACTGCCAGGGCCCAAGTTCAGTCCTTGGTTGGGAAACTAAGATCCTGTCAGCTGTGCGGCCAGTAAGAAGAGTAATCCTGGAAGGATTCCATCTCTTCAGTCAATATTTGCATTGTTACAAGTTATCCACTAGTTGAGAAAAGGGCAGTATAGGTGTTAAAGTGTAAATTAGGGGGTTCAGTTTTTTAAAAGATGATGTAGTAGAGGTCACTGGAGTATTTTAAGAGAATATGGTGTGCTAGACTAAGGGGAGGTTGACAGTATGTAAAGTTGAAATCCTGCAGTTAAGGAAAACCTTCTCCTGAACCAATATCCCCTTCCAGCCACTGCACCATTTCTGCCATCTGCTTCATTGAAAGACTATCTGCACATTAAGCAGCCCATCCATACCGTGTGGTTTTTATCTTCGGCCCTGCCCTGTAGTCTGGAGCCCTGTATCCCACTGCAAACTTGACATCTCCCTGGGATGTCTGGTCCCATGGTGTGGCAGATGTAATGTGCCCAGAGCAGACTGTGGTGCCTCCCAGCCCCACGCAACATGAATGCATGAAAACAACTTGCAGTTAGTTTTTTTCATACTAGTGAATGGCATTATTATCCATTCACTTGCTGAAACTCTAACACCTTTGGAGTCATCCCTGAGTTATTCTTTCATTCCACATGGCTTAATTAATCAGCAGGTCCACTGGGCTCTGATTCAGAGACATTTCCTTAATCTGGCCTCTTCTTTCCATCTCCACGTTTAGCAGCTTAGTGAGCATCCGCTGTCATCTGGACTGTTGCAGTGACCTCCCAGCTGTCTCACCCCTTCCACCCATACCCTTCACACTGTAGCCAAAGTGAGCTTTTAAAACTGTAAATCAGATTATGTCTTAATCTGCTTGAAACGATTCCAGTGGCTTCTTATCACACTTAAAAGGTCTAGTAAATGAACTATATTCCAATAAGAATTATAATAAATAACTGAAATAGACAGTCAGGGCCTACTTCCTCTGTAGCATAGGAGATGCTACTCAGTACACTCTGTACTAACCTAAATGGGCAAAGAACCTGAGAAAGAAGAGGGGTGTGTGAGTGTGTGACTTTGCTCTACATGCGAAGCTAACACAACATTGTGAATCAACTGCATTAATCCAATATATAAAAGCTTTTAGAGAAATACAAACTAGAAAAAGTCCAAGCTCCCTTCCCTGGCCAGCAAGGCCTCCATGGCCTGCTTGTTGTGTGTGTTTAGCCTCATCTCTTCTGCACCTCTACCTGTCACCAAGATGCCGAAGGTTATTCTTGCTTTTAGATCTTTTACTCTTTTTAGTTCTTTTTCCTATACTGTCTCCCTCAGCTTTTCAAATAGCTGGCTTCCCTGAAATAATCCCTTTTCAGATTCTTGCTGCTGTTTATAAAGTCACTTACTCCCCTCTTCTCTTGAATTTACATCACCTTGTTTTATTCTTCTCTGTAGCTCTCTAGCGCTCTCAAATTGTTTGTATGCCATCTTCTGTTGCCTCCTAGAATAGCTTAAAGTCTCATGAGGACTTGGACCTGTCTGTTCTGGTTGCCACTGTACTCTGGAGAGTCACTACCCTAGTGCATATATTAGGTATAGACAGTTACTGAAAGCATGAATGAATTTTAAAATGAGGACATCATTTGAAAAGAAAAAAGTTTTAGAGCCATGATACTGCTTTTTAACAGAAAAAGGAAAAACACAAGAATAGAAGAATGTAGTGTACTTGAACCAAAACATGGGCACCGGATTATTATAAGGCAATTGTTGGATCTAAGAAAGGATATTACACACTAGTGACCTAAGGGTGTTAGAGCAAGAATTTGAAGGAACAGTGAGGATTTAGCTAAAAATATAACCTTAGTTGTCGTTGTGTGACCTCCGTAGTTGAGGCCTAGAAAACGAGAGAGTAAATGATAGTTTGCCACTGTTCTGCCTCAGTTCTTTAACACGCACCTTCAGATTCCCCTCACTTTTTCACTGTGCACTAGGTGGAAACCAGGACCTGGGGTATAGACCAGGGTTGGGTAAACTACAGCCACAAGCCAAGTGCAGCCTGCATGCCACCTGCTTTTGTACAGCCTGCAAGCTAAGAATGGTTTTTACATTTCTGAATCATTGGAAATAAAATCAAAAGAGAAGTAATATTTCAAGACACATGAAAATTCTGTGAGATTCAGGTTTCAGTACCCATCAATAAAATTTTATTGTGATACCATCACCCTTATTTGCTGATGCATTGTCTGTGTTTGCTTTCATGCTGCAATAACAGAGTTCAGTAGTTGTAACAGTCTGTCCCACAAAGCCTGACATCTTTACTACCTGCCCTTTACAGAAAAAAGTTTGCTGACTCTAGGTATAACCTTTAACAAATAACTCTTACGGAGCCATGGAGAATGATTATTGAGGAAACTTGATATAACTGAGTGTGTGTAGGCCCTTTTTCCTCATAGTAACAGTTGCTTCTTCCCCTTTTATAGCAATTCAGTTAAACCCCAGCTATATCAGGGCAATACTGAGGAGAGCAGAATTGTATGAGAAGACTGACAAGCTGGATGAAGCCCTGGAAGACTATAAATCCATATTAGAAAAAGACCCATCAGTACATCAAGCAAGAGAAGCTTGCATGGTAAACTTGATTTTTACAAAAATATTTTCTATTCCTTGTGTTACTAGTCATTGAATCTTAAATAATCTTTTGAGACACAACTACATGCCATTTCTATGCTTTTGAGAAGCTTATTGGAAGGAATGTGCAGGAGATAGAGCTTTGAAGTGGTGGCTGCAACTCATTGCACCCTGTACTATTTAATCTTCATTCTAAAACTGTTGTCTTGTATAAACCTTTGACCTCTAGGGTTAACAAGAACTTTATTTTGTTGCTGGACTAGGGAAACCTTGTCTGCTTATAGGTGTACAGTTGTCGAGAGTGAGCCTTAATATTATAGATAATAAATTTCTGGTTTTCTTTTCCTTACTCAGTCACCAAGGTTCTACTCATTGTCATATGTGCAGAACATTTCTAGTTGAATATATCCTTGAATATATCCTAATCTTATTATCCCTCTTAAAATGACTCTAGTTCTTGTCCGTGTCACTAAAAATTCTTTTCCTTCTAAATGTCATATTTTTATGTCAGTAGTAAATTAAAACTAAATAGTGCTTGTTTTCCTCTCTTTAAAAATAACTGTATGTTTGTGCTTTTATCTTTATCATCACTCTTTATCTCCAATGCATAGAGTGATGTGTACTCTTAAGGATTTGCTGCAAAATTGGATGTGTGTCTCACTGCCCCAAAGTAACAGGTGTTCAAATAAGTTCGACTGACACTGGCTTTAACTAAACAGGTTTCTTGATTGCCGGGCTTTTCAGAGGGCATTAGAATGGGAGGTCTGTCCTGAAGCCAGTATGTAGCAGAGATGGCAGGAGCCAGAGAGCTACAGGCATCTTTTATTTAGCCAGACTTTTTGTTTTTTTAATTGAGGCTAGTTACCAACATTTAAAAATGGAAAGAATTTTTAAATGGATAAAATTAAATGGGTAAAAATCTAAGTCGGCTCCTTTTGAAAATTGGAAAATGTGGACATGCTGGCTCCTCCTTGAACTCGCACATGCTGGTGTGGGGCTGGAGTGCTCCGATTCCATGGCTGAGCACACCAGTGCTATTGCCTTACACCCGGTCCATTACTTATTTACGTTTCCTGAGGGCATCTGAGCCCCATATTCCACAGGATCTCCCATTTAGTTCATGGGAGTGTTTTTCCACCAGGCAGACCTGAGAAATGTTGACTCATCTCCCTGCATTCATATCAGTATCCTAGGTAGCTTGGGTTTTGTTTTGCTTTGTTTTTATACCCACTTGAGGTGAGTTCCTTCAGTCACAACAGGTCTTTTATTTACCTAGAAATGGAGTAATCGGAGAAAAGTTCATTTGGGTAATTAAAATACATACGTAATTTGAAAGCAGTTTTAATCCTTTATCTGACTTTTAACGTATCTCTGAATGGTGTTAGGATTAACTTAAATTGGACATGAGGAAAGGGAATAGAGTATTTAAAATCTTGGCTAAGTTCATGGTAGCCTTTATCCTTGTCAAATTAGTGTTAAGACAAAGGGAGCCTTTTATTAAAGCTTATTATTATAGGCATAAAGAATTTATTTTATCTTGAATTATTGCAACAGAATTAATACTGGAATTGCAGAGTGTGTGGGGGCAACTCCAGAGCTGACAGTGCCCAGAGCAGATCCGCGGCTCTCAGCTGGAAGTGGTCTGGTTCCAGGGGACATTTGGCCACGTGAGGGGTCACTTTGTCGTGGTGGGGAGGGTCCTGTTGGCATCGCTGAAGGCCAGGGGTGCTTTGACCACTGCACTGTTCACAGGGCAGCCCCAACAGCAAACTGCCCCATCCAGACTCAGTAGTGCCGGGTTGGAAAGCCCTAATGGATGATCATTTCGGAATATCTGCATATCAATCTGATGCTTTCTCAACAATTAAGTTACATAAAGAAAGGACCTCAAGTTAAAAATACAAGTGAGCAGAAAATATATATAAATATCAGCCATTATCCCACCACCTGAATATACCACTGTAAACATCTGATGTTTTTATCCTTTCAGATGTTCTGTGTGTGTGTGTGTGTATATATGTATTTTTCACCAAATTTTTATCGTGGCCCTCCTGAGTCCACTCCAGTGATCCAGGAACTGTGTATAGCATTGAACCAAACAAAACTCCTGTCTCTGTAGTGCCCCCACAGAGAAATATTTGGGATTTTTCTATAGTTAGTGGGATCATATATGTGTGCTTTAACCTGATCTCATTTTCACACAAGGTTTGTAAAAATGTTTCTCAAGTTCAAAATAAAGCCAAAAGATTTTCACAACCCTTGTTTTGGTGCTTTTTCCCTCAGAGATTACCTAAGCAAATTGAAGAACGTAATGAAAGACTGAAGGAAGAGATGTTAGGTAAGTCTGCCTCCCTTACCTTCTCTTTACCATAAATAGCTCAGAAGCTGGGGGATGCAGCCATCTGTCCTTTTATTCATTAGAGGAGAACTCAACAGTTGGAAACAGCTTTGAGGCCCTTCTGTGGTTCAGTACCAGTATCATGGGGCACCAGCACCTTGGGGCCTGTGAGTTCTTACTCAGTTTTGACTCTAAAGGACCAGTGTGGTTTAGCATGGATATCAGCTTTTCAAAAACTAAACTTCCATTTTGCTTTTATTTTTTTTGGTAAGTTTTCCTGCCTTCAAAATGCAAACATAATTAACGCCCAACCCTGGGGGTGCCACCAACCTCTCTTTCAGATCATCAATTTCATAAAAACAGTTGAGTTTGTTCACTGAGGAAACAACTTCAGTTTTTAAGTTCATTAGGATGCAATCAGCACAAGCCAGTACCCTGTGAAAACCAAGGGGATTTTTGTTTTGAAAATAACATTCAGAGGCCGTTTAGTATTTGAGAAGACATGAGAGGGTAAGAATTAGTAGTAAATGGGAAGAGGGGAAAAAACTGTGAGTGGAATCAGGGGAAATGGTTTCATTTGACCCATGTTTCAGTTAGTTCTTATATTGGCCAAACCGTATTTATGGTTGGGATTAGAGGGCTCTTCATTGTAAACAGTCTGCTTGACCAAGAGGAGTAAAGGTTCCTGGACAGAGACCTGCCCAGCATAGTCTGCTTGTAACCTGTGTGATAGTCATCTGTTCATGACCTCCTATATGTGCTCCTTGTGAAGAATCTACAGCATGAATTCCAGTTGCATGGGCCAAAAGGAAACATCATTTAAAATATGTTGAGCCTGGCCATTTATGGCCTTTAGGCATAGTATCAGAGAATGAGACAAATTTCCCAAAAGATCACTGACAGAAAGTTGAAGAAGAGAAACTACTGACTAGTAAATCCAAGTGTGGGCCCTGCTGGGTGGACTCAGACTCCTAGGAGAGCTGCTTCAGACGTGGGCAGATCTGTGGAGCCTTCCTCAGTTCTTCCAAAATTGGCTTTTTCTCTAATTTACATTCTTAATCAAATTTGACATCATGTTTGAGCCAAAAAGTTATTTTGGAGGTACTTTTTCTTCAAAGAAGGAAGAAAAACGTATTCCTCACCTATTCACAGTGATTATTTTAGCAAAAAGGAAAAGGTGTTTGCATTTAGCTGAGCTGAATTTCGTGCTGAAAGAGAAGACTTGGTGAATGACTGTGCTGGTCACTTAGGCACTCATCTCTGGGTCCACTTTTTTTTAATCACCATGAAACAATAAATGGATAGATATAAACAATCTTACTGCCATTGTCTCGGTTCCAGATGGAATTAAGTTCCATCTGTCCTTGTCACTCAGTTCTCATAAGCTGATGTTTCTTGCCTTGTGGTTTTGGCAGTTACTTATGTTGTTCCTTTCATGAACAACTTAAGTCGCTTGGTAAATCATACGTCAGTTTGTTGTTACACATCAGTAGTCTGACTGACCGGGCTCCTTTATTTGTTCATGAATATAATGATAGTGAATAAAATACTGCTTCTTGGTATCATCTATCATAGGAGAGCCTTAAAGGGAGAAGTCACTCTCACCATTGTATGAGCTTCCTGGTGTGTTCCTTCCTCGTTACAGATGAGCTAGCTTTGATTCGTGCACTTTGAGATCCTTGGAGGCTGGTCCCTCCAGATGCGCAGAGCCACATCACTTACTCAGAAGTCCTATGCAGGCTTTTTGCAGTGGACTGCATGACTTTTAGTTTGTTCAGTACTCTTGATTTTCTTTTCCTTTTCTCTCTGTAATTTGACTTCCTTTTTGTTGGAAATGTACCCCCTCCTTGGGAAAAAAAATTCTAATTGAAACTACGAGTGGGCAGAACATACTTGCTCCTCTCTTCTTAGCCTGTCATTTATTTGTAAATGTCATCCTTAGATCAGGAGTGGCCACTGGTCATAGTGCCACAGTCCTTGCCAGAGAGGATGATCGTGCTGATGTTAGATTAGAGGAAAGGGGTCAGTCACTGGAGTGTTTACTTGTTTGCCCTCTTCTCTGGGAAGACAGCCTCCCTGTTGTAGCCAGGGAACATAAGATTTAAAAGGACTGCAGGGTATAGTCAGTGGTTTGATGAAGTGGGAAAGATGCCCTGGACGGAGCATCTAGCTTCTGTTCCACCCATTCCAGATGATCTGTCTTCCCACCTCAGCTGAGAGTCTGTCCTGACCTGGAAAACCTAGAGCTGGACGTGGAACTCATTGACTCCCTCAAAGGTCAAGAGCCGTGGGTGAGGTGTTGCCCCAGTGACCCTGCCTTTCTTTCACTAGCTTCCAGCTGCTCGGCACACACGGGGGCCTTGTTTGTCATCCAGTCCAGCTTTCCACTTGTACCATCCCCTCCTTCCACCTTCTTGGAACATGTTACCAGTCCCGAGTCCTGAAGTTACTAAGGTGACTGCTCCTGTCCACTAGCATCCTAACGAGTATGCATTTGTGAACTAAATTAAGAACACCACCTTGTATGGTCCATGTTAAAAAGTGAGATGTGGAGCTGGAGGTAACTTGTTCATGTCATTGTAAGGGTTCTTTTGACTCTTCTTTGCACTGAGTGCTTCTGTGCAAGTGATTCAGGGTTCTAGAATCTGGTCGCCCACTCGCCTGTTACTGTCCCTGAAAGCTGCTGCAGCCATGCCCCTTTCCCACATTTTTCTTCCTGCTGCACTCCCTAGTCCTTAGCTCAGACTGTGCACTTGCCATGCGGTGGGCCTGGCCAGCAGAGAGTCTCAGGCCAGCTCGCGTTGCTGTTGCCCCTCAGTAGGGAAAACCAGTTTGGGGTTTCAGTGCCCTCCCTGCCTTTTGCCTCATTTCCTGGTTGCTATTCCCATAGCTCCTCCTCTCGGGACAATCACTCCTGCTGCTTTGATAGTTCTTGGTAAGGAACTAACTTCCACTTTCACCCAGGAGCTAATTTATAAGCATTTGAATTGGGTGTAAGTTTTATTTTCTGTATTCTGTGCTGTCTCTTAATTTGCCTTTTGCTCAGAGGACATTAGGAGTCAGCTGCACGGCTTAGTTTCCTGCCTCAGAAGAGGAAATGCAGTGTCATGATTCACTTGTGTAGAGTCTGATTCTCCTAATAGAGGATCTATTCCATGAGGCCCAGACCTCAGTGATCTTGAGAAGATGAAAACAAATGGTCTTCCTGCCTCTACTGACAGTAAGCTGACTACTGCACAGTCACTATCTCCAAAGAGAAGTGATGTATAACAAGTCAGTTGGTTTATTATAATACAGTGTTGCTTGCAGACACAGAAATTTAATATTTATCAGAACTGGATCCAGTGCCAAGCCTTGATCTCTAGTCATAAGTGTTCTTGTCTGAGCCCAAGCACTGTTGGACTCTTCTCTTTGCCACAGGATCTGGTCTGAGAGATGAGATCCTTACAGTTAAGGACATGTGGACACGTTCAGGCTAAGTGGTGGTACCGGGTTTGCTACAAGTGGAAAGAAGGGAACCTGATTGATTACTGCCCAGATAAGGGGCGGGTGAAATCTGGCAGCCAGTGGAGAGTGTGGGAGATGGGCCAGATGGCAGATGGTCCTGTCTGGGGTCTGCACAAGCTGCTTGAGTCTGAGAGTCCAGCCTGACTAAGCAGCAGCAGGAAGTCTGTGAGCATGTGATCGTGTACACAGCCGAAAGCTTGCATCTAGCTTCTAGCATCTAGCATCTAGCATCTCTCTGAAGGTGCTTCTCTACCACCATTGTAAACAGGGTGAATTGGGCAGACACCACAACTTGGTTCTACCTTAATGCTGGGCTCTCTTTCCTTATGTCCCTATTGGTCCTACGCTGATTTTAGAGCGTCGTCAAATTGAACTGTAGTTGATTTACAAAGGTGGCTCAGCAGAAGAAGAAAAAATACCTGCAGTGCAGAAGAGGCAGGTTCCATCCCTGGGTTGGGAAGATTCCCTGGAGAAGGAAATGGCAACTCACTCCAGTAGTCTTGCCTGGAGAATTCCACGGACAGAAGGGCCTGGCAGGCTATATATAGTCCATGGGATCGCAAAGAGTCGGACACGACAACTAAACAAACCGTCAGCACCATTGTGTTAGTTTCAGGTGTACAGCGTAGTGATTTGGTATTTTTGCAGATTATACACCATTTGAAGTTTTTACAAGATAACAGGTATAATTCCCAGTGTATCTTTTTGCTTATCTATCGTATATATAGTAGTTTGTGTCTTTTATTTCCATATCCCTAATTTCAGAGCTTCTTTACCCAAGAGCATAGACATCAGCTGTTTGTTCAGTGAATAAATGGCCTCTTTCCTGTAATGTTGCACTAGCTCTCTGTCAGAACCTTTGGGTTTATTCACTTTGCTGCACAGCATTAACACTGAAAGCTGTTCTCCAACTATCAGTGGCCTTGTCCTCACCCTCCTGCCTTCCTTTCAGTCCTGTGGACTCGCCGCCCTCCCTTGCCCACCTGTCTCCCATTTTCGCCTGCACTGCCCACTCCCTCCATCTCAGACCATTGCAGTCCTGCCTGTCCTTGGTGACTGAAATGCAGATTCACATACACCGCTCTGCCCGGTCTCCCCCCTTCCTGCCCAGGCTGGAGGGGATCATCTGCTTACTGACTCTCACAGCATTCTACATCTCGACTCCATGTGCACTGGCTTCTGTGTGTGTGTGCTTTTCCATCATACCTAAGCTTATTTTGGTATAAAGACAAGGTCATGTATCTTTGCATCCCCCACTGCACATACGTACTTGGTACATGTTGCTTAATTCAAGTCAGGTAACCTCAGGTCTTCTCTTACATGGAGACTGTTTAGCCATGTGTCTTTATTACATGTCTGGTACCTGCCAGGGACTTTATGTGCATTATCTATTTGGCAGGCAGGCTTCCCATCTTCTGTTCTGGTACTAATCAAGCTGTTGTGGAATGTTATGAGGGCAGAGATAGGAGAATAAAAGGAAAAAGTGATGCCACTTGTGTTAAGTTGGGACCTTGGAGAAACAGAAGCAAAGATTGGATTAGAAATATGAGGGGTTTATTGGAGGGAGCACCTGCAGAGGGAAGTGAGCAAAGTCAGGGAACTGGACTTGACCGGGATCCCGTCAGGTCCCTGAGAGGAATAGGGACCTGGGTCAGAGAAGTCCTGCCCTGCAGGTTAGTCCCGGGGACGCTTCAGCAAACCACTGGGGAGCCAACACCGCCTGTCACAGGGGCCCCTGCTCTGTCCTGCAGGGCTAGGTCACTGACAATAGCCGTGGGACCTGCGACCTTGGCATGGAGGCACCCTGCATCCAGAGAAGTGCATGTTCTGGCTGCCACTCAGTGGAATCAGCCAGGCCAAGGTCCCCAGCTCCTTGTGGTGCAGGCGCTTCAGCCTGATGGGCAAAGCGAGGGCCAGTGCACGGCCCCTGCTCTGCTCTGTCCTCATTGTGAATACTCGTGCCCTGGCTTTACTGCCATCTCCAAGGTACAGGGGCCTCCTCACCACCTTCAGTACCTGCTCCCATCCTTCAGAGCCTCTGCCCTCCTGAAACGCCTGCCTCACACCCCTGCACGGGCCTGGGGGCTCCTCTGCACTCACCCCAATCTGTGTCTGCCTGCTAGAATGTGAGCATCTCAGAAGTTACACCAGAGTAACTCGTACTTTTTAGATCCCAGTGCCTCCTGTAGTGGACACCAGATAATACACGCATTTGCTCTGGAGACTGTTTTCTGGCCGTGGACATGGCCATGCCGTGATCCCTTCCCCGGGTGGTGGCCCCAGGCTTGGGACAGGCACCCTCCTTGCTTCACTCACTCTGTGTCAGAGGAGCCAAGGATTGTGCCAGCAGTGACATTCTATTGGGCTTTAAATGTTTGGTTCCCTCCCTGTCCTCTTTCTTCAGTCCCAAGACAAACTGCCAGCGTTCTGGCTGACTCACACTCATCTGGGGAGGCCCTGCCTTTCCTGGCATCCTATCCACGCATCCATCTCCTGCCCCACGCGAGGCCTCTCTGTGCTGCCCCCAGCGCACAGGGACAAGCCCTGTGCAATGACTCTCCCTCCCTCAGCAGCACTGAGCACGTGTGTTCGGATTTGGGAAGCCTGTCTGGAGCGTGGTCAGTCTGGGTTTCTGTGAATGTGGTAAGCTTTTCCTGGGGCTAAATCTCAGACTGAGTCCAAAAGTTCTTTCCAAGAGTTCCCAGGAAAGGCCTTGGCACTTAAAGGCATGCATCTTTAAGTTCTTTACCTGGGATTTATTTCAAAGTGGGAGATCTCAGAGCAACAAAGCTGCCAACAAGGGCAGCAAGGTGAGAAGGAACCTGTACCTCTGATGAGCAGGGGTTTCTTTCTCTTTTACCCTCCTCCTCCTCTCCACTGGAAGCAGACCTGCAAGAAAAATTAGAACAGTTTAGAAGTGATTGAAATGCGTATTTACCCATCCTAGCCAAGATTTTCCAAAACACCCTCGTTTCAAATATCCCATTGTGTTGCCCCACAAATCCCAGTCTCCCAAATTTCCTGGAAACTCCTATTTGTGTATAAGCTCCATGTCCCCCTTACATGGAGAATCAACATAAAAATCCATGGTTATGCTGTGTGTGTTTTCATTTGACTTTATGACGTGAACTCACCTTGTGATTGATAAAGCCTGAAACTCAGGGAGGGAAACTAGGCTGTTGAGGTTGAAAGCTGTGCAGGAGAGCAAGATCTCCCATTTCCTCAGAAATGATGAGTTTGGTTTGGAATCTGAGACTTGACTTGGAAAAGTAGGAGGCTCTTGAGTTTCAGCTTCAGGTTCAGTAGAAATCTGCTGAGTGGAATTAGATTCAGCAAGTGGCTCTGCTCTTTCTTGGAGAACAGACTTGGAGGCGCCTCGGTCCTCCCCCGCCAGGCTTGGCCTTCAGTCCCCGGGCAGCAGCTCATCACTCAGCCCAGAGAGCCTGTCCCCTGGGGATTCTGGCCAGTGTGGCCAAGAAGTTTTGCTGTCCCAGCGGGGCCCCTTGTGCTCATCTGTGTGAGCGATGGCTCAGGTGGATAGCACTGAAATGACTGCTCTGCTGTTGGTACACTGGGGGTGAGGATTTCCTAATTTTAAAAGCAGGAGTTTCTTTAACTGCAGAGGAATACTCTATTTTGTAGTCAGATAGGAAGGCAGTTGGAATCTCCTGCTTCTGCCAACTCCCTGTTTTTACTGGACTTTTTGCTTTTACGTTGCAGGTAAACTAAAAGATCTTGGGAACTTGGTTCTCCGGCCTTTTGGACTCTCCACAGAGAATTTCCAGATCAAACAGGATTCCTCTACTGGCTCCTACTCCATCAATTTTGTTCAAAATCCAAATAACAACAGATAACAAAGATAACAATAGCTTTTAAAGCTGGCTTGGAAATTGTGTGCTGCTTGGATTAGCAAGGGGAAAGGCCCTGCCAGTGTTTAACTTCTAAAAGCATCTGATCTGGAGACAGGCTGTCTCGTAGAGCCCAGTGCTCCCTTCTCCCCCTTGTTTTACGATCAGGGTGAAACGCACTTCCTGATACAGTGAGCCTAACTTGATTTCCATTTTACGGTGGTGTCTGTGCTGCTGTTGCCCTGGTTCCGGCTGTCCTTTGTTTTGTCCAGGAGAAAGCCTGCTTATTGAGACTCGCCTCCCTGAGCTCCACAAACACAAACCCAGCTGGAGTCTCCTGGGCCGAGCAAACCTGCCGGGCAGAGAACCCCCGGGCCGTGCGTGATGGGGTCCTGCCTGCTGTCCCCTCACCCCGATCGCACACACTGCCCTGCGTGGGCTCCAGCATCTCCTGGTTTCCTCTGGTAATAAATGCTTTCTGTGACAGTCTGAGCTGGGTTGTGAATTTTGTCCCCAAAATAACAGCTAGAGTCGAAGGCGTCCTGGCTGTAGGAGGCAGTGTTGATTTCAAGCAGTGTTACTGGAGTCCAGTCCTCACAGAGCCTTAGCTGCCACCTTGAAGACGATCTGGAGGAGCTGAGCGTCCACCATGTACTAAGATTCAGAAACCCCACCTCACAAGCTGTCTCGGGCCTCTCCAGGTTTGTACAGATGCTTATCAAATTGGTATTTTTGACCAAGTAACCAGTCTTAGTGATTTCAACTTAAAATAACTTTATTTAGGAACGCTGGTATGTGAATCCCAGAACAAAACTGTATTCTTTTAGATTCCATGAACCCAGAAGTTTCAAAGGTAGTTTTTTTCTAATCCTCAGTGTTGTTAAAAAGCTTTTGATTGTTATGGTTTAAGGGTTAAAAGCGGTGACATTCAGGTTTCATGTTAGAAGTGAAGTATACATATAATTCTGAGTGACATGCACTAAGCATGCTCTGCTCCCAGTGTTAAAACTGTGCTGTTGTTTTGATCAGTTCCTCAGAGCCTCTTAGCGTGTGCTGTTAGGCAGTGGGATGGTCTGCTGTATCCACTCTGTGGCTCCCAGGGTTTCTGACAGGGGCAGCATGAGAGACCTTAGCTCCCCAACCAGGGGTTGAACCCAACTTCATGCAGTTTATAAGGGGGAAGGGGAGAAGGAAAAAGAATGTGGTTCATTTTGCCTTGCTGTCTTTATGATAAATCTAGCGTCTAATTTTTCCCAGAAGGTGTGTGAGAAGTCACACATGTAGCACAGAAACCTTGGCTGAAAGCTGCATGGCCCAGCTGGCGGCGGCACGTGCTCCCCGTGCAGCAATGCCCTGCTGGCCAGCACTCCACCGACCTCTTGATCTCAGCACTACTCCACGCTTAGACTGTATAAGGAGGGGACCTCCTGGCAGTCCTGTGGTTAAGACTCCATGCTTCCACTGCAAGAGGCATGGGTTCAGTCCCTGGTCAGGGAACTAAGATCCCACGTGCCATACCATGCTGCCAAAAAAATAAAGGAAAAAAAAAATTCAAAGAGCACTTTATGTGGACTAATCTCTTGATATTTATCAATATTTATATAAAAGTTAAAATAGAAATTTTAAAAATATTCCTTTAAAATAAAATTTATTTTTTGTTAGTAAGTTATTTCATAACCACTATGAAAAGTTTTGACCTCGTAGATACCTGAAAGGGTCCCAGGAACCCTTGGGGCACCTTGGACTACCTTGAAAGTCGTTCTGTCAGATTATGGTGGCCTGTATTTACCTCGTGATATAAGACGTATGATTTTAAAGTCTGTGATGCTTTTGTCACCCCACAAAAAAGGTATACCAGAATAGACTTCTAAGGTAATCCACGCTGTGACATTTATTTTTATGCCAGTGACATTGCAGTGGATCACAAAAATTTTGGATCTTCTAGAATTTCCTTGAAGACTCAAACACATTTTTAAAGTATTACTTATTCCTTATCTGCCTCCATGAATAGACCGTGAGCTTCTGGAAGGTAAGGGCCATATTTATCTTCTTAATAGCACCTACTGCTTTACTAGAAACTTAGTAAACTGGTGTTAAAGGATATGCCACAAGAAGTGGCCTCAGTGTGAACAGCCATTCTATCCAAACGTCTATAGGTTCTGTGGCCTTTCTTTATTTAGTACCTGTTTTGGTTGGTTTTGTTTTTGCAGCTTAAAAGACATTTGTAGAGTCCCTTAAGGCCAGTCGAGCCCATGTTGTGCAGCCATGTAGAATATCCTCAGATGGTGATCATTCACCCTGGTCTGTAAACATAATGCCTCCCGATTTTTATATTTTCATTTCTGCATCTTGGGTATTTACAAGGCTTTGTCTTGAGACTTTCAGAGATCCCCAGCTGGCCCTCTGGTTTCATGCTGCCCTCCATCTTCCAGGTCACCTTATGTTCTCACGTGAGCAGCTTTTTCATACATGGGAGCCTCTGCAGTAGGCTTACCCAAGGCTTGACTCTGTTACAGTCACACTTGGGTGGTAGTTTTTCTGTGCAGTGTACTGTGGATTTAGTTCATTTTGCACACACATCATGGATCTGAAGTATGGTTAAATCCTATTCTTAAAATCCAACCCTTTTCTAAGAACTCCTTTTCTACGTTTCCCTTCCATCACAAGCACTGCAGCTTGGTTTTTTCCCTATCCTTTTGCTCCTTGTCTGACCCACTGCCCAGATACCGTAACTTATTATGCTTACTGGACTAGAGAATGTTACCACGTGCCGAGATGTTGAGGCAGGGAGTGGCCGAGCCTGCTCGGTTATGACCTGAACGCTGCAGCACTGGGCCTGTGTTTGAGCTGCAGGAAGATGACAAGACCTCACACACTGGACCTCCAGAGCTTCTCAGAGTCAAAGGTGTGAGTGTTTAGTCCTACAACACTAGTTGAAGATAGAGAACTGCTTGAGGAAATGTGGCTGGGCCTGGTGATTATTTCTGGTGCTGCTTGATCTCTGTGCTGATGTCCACGCCTGTTGCTGAGTTTCTCATAGTTCTCAATCCAGACTGCTTTAGGAAGAGGCACAGGGACTTTATGGAGACCTGTTACCGTCAGGTTGGACTGGCATGGAATGGGGAGCTGGCGGTGGCTGTTAAATCTAAGCCCGATTAGGTATATTCGGAAGGTTATCTGTTCCCGAGAGCTAATGAGCAGACCTGCAAATTGCCTTACAGCCGGTTTAGCAAAACTTGGAATGTCAAAGAGGAACGTTATGATAGGAGGCCAAGGAGGATGGAAAGAAGTTGATAGCTGCTTTAATCTTGAGAAGGATCTTTAAAGCACAGAACCCAATAACCTTCCAAGACTAGAGTGTAAACCTGAGACACCACACCAGACAGGAGCTGCCAGCAGCTTAAACTCATTTCCTCCTCAGCTCTGTGTGTGCTCCCCTGTGGGAAAGGAGGGCCCTTGGTTGCCAGAGCTCAGTCTTGCTGGGCCTGCAGCCCAGGGATCACTGCCAGCCCACAGTTCTGTCCATGGTGCTCTTTGATCACTTTTGCTTTTGACCCTGCCTTACTTGTTAAGGCACTGAAATCTCCCTCTAATCCTCCTATGAGTGTATACTGTGTACCTGATAACACATTCCCACACCCTAGGGAAAATCTCCTAGAAGCAATTTCAGTGAGATGTTTCTCATCCTTTGCAGCCTACCCGTCTCTGCACTTAAGTAGTAAGCAGCTTAGTCCTTCTATCATCTGGATTTCCTTTAGAAAAGGAAGCATTGATACGTGAACATTCCACCAGAAGTGGCTGGAAATTCTCTTTCTTCAGGGAAGCTGCACAGCTAATGCAGAGAATGGCAGTTTCCAGTCACTGTCTGTTGTCTGGAGAGCAGCCTTGACCTCACACTAGACTGAGTCCATTAGTACTCCTGAAAATGAGAAATGGGTTACTTGCTACCAGCCAGCCCATAGTGCATCAGAATGACTGCTTAAGAACGTCCAAAGGGCAATCAAGGAAACTAATGAGGTTAGTTTATGAAAACTAGTGAGGATGTCCTTGTATTTTAGAGTATCAAAAATTTCAGTCTTTCTGTGAGTTAGTAGTTTATTAAGGTAAAGATGGGTACATGGAGTTTATTTCTTATACTAGTCTGCCTTTACAGATGTTTGAAATGTTCTAGGATTAAAAAAAAATACTCTATTTTCTTCTAATTTCTCAACTCTCTGAGGGCTGCAAGCTAGGAATAAACTCTTGAGAATTTCTATTGGCCAGACTAAAATTAGACTCCCTACAGCTTCCTTTCACATTTCCTCCCACCTTAGCTAAAGCACGGCAAAGTCTGTCACCCCACTGCCAGGGTAGCCCACAGCTAATAATCCGTGGTTGAGATCAAGTCCCAGCTGCTAGTTCTACCTTGCTTAAAAAAAAAAATGCAGCCTACCCAGATGCAACCCCAAGTCAGGCACTGGGGCTCCTCCAAACATGTCATGATGGACAGCTGTGAAGGGAATCAACCCAGATGCTCTTCAGGAAGCCTTTAGTTCCAGGTGTGACGAGCCAGATCTGCAGACAGTGGAACCTCCTAGTACCAGGTGGAGTGCTGTGCCAGCGGAGGTCCACATCTGACACCCCACCCCATCACAGCAGGCACACTGCCCTCCAAGTCAGAAACCAGCAAGCATGAACGCATCAAGCAAACTAAAGACGAGGAGGCCAGGGTTGGGGAGCGAGGGAACAGTGTGAGATGGGAACGTGTTTACATTTCAAAGGATGGAGGACTATCTGGTACTTGGTCTCAAGGACACAGGACTGTTGTATAGGGATAGTTTGGCTTTGCTATCTGCAGCGCTACCTCAGGGAGTTAGCTGGGAAACAAAGTCTTATTTCCAAGAGCCCCGTGACTGACTGGATTCTCAGTCGGCTCCAAGGCCAGGAGGCAGCTTTTCCAGCTGCTCCCTTTGTACCGGCATGAAAGCAGCTCTGTGGAAGCGCTTTCTTTGTGTCTCATTGAAGCCCCCGGCCTTGCGTTTCTAGGGCAGGGACACATCAGGTTCCTCTTTACTTCAGGGCACTGCCCATTGCTGAATCCGTTTGCCTCCATTAGATTACAGGTGTGGGCAGTCTGCTCAGTGTCCACAGGCGTCAGGCACAGGGCACAGGCAGAATTCAGAAAAGGAGGATTATTCCCTGAGTGAACTATTTCTATAGAGTTCCTGATGTCACCTGTGTTTTTGGCCTTGGCTGAATAGGAACTCGAGCTAGTTGAGTAAGACACCTATTTTCCATACCTCATCTTGGCTAGTGTGGCCACTAAGTGATTCTTCTGTCAATAAGGTAACTGATAGAACTAAGATTAAAATCCATGTCTCTACTGATTAAAGCAGGTTATTCTGTACTGCAGGCAGATTCTTCACCGACTGAGCTACAAGGGAAGTGCCTATTCAGACAGAAGCGTCATCCTAATACCACCCACTCACTTTGCCTCCTATATGTGAGGTTGCTTCTAAAACCGTGCTCCGCAATGCAATGAAGCGCTAATCCTAGAAGTATTAACTCTTCAGGACAGTGACCTAGCCACTGGTTTAGCCACCTCTTTCTTCCTCTGGCACAGAATGCCTGAGTTGTATTCTTCCATCCCAAGGTCATCACCCTTTGACATCAAAGCAAAGACCATGAAACTTCTTTGTGAATAAGCCAAGATTTGGCAGGGTGCTGTTCACCAGAGAAAAGTATGCTTAAGAAACACTCACAGTATACTCTCTTCAAAGCACTGAGGGAAGAATCATTACTTGAAAGTAGAAATGAGCTGTCACGTATAAAAGCAAGAAAACGGCTTACTTTTATGTGCAGTGACATGCCAGCATTCCCAGGGAGACACTCCAGTGGCTTCCTTCTTACACTCATTTAGGTAAACTGAAATGGGAGAATGTTTGCAGTTAAAGACTCTGTGTATATACTCGGGTATAACAGGCAGCCTTCTCAAGGATTGCTTTACTTAAAAATTTTTTTTACCTGACTTTAGTTTCTGGATCAGCCTTAAAAAATTTGTCTGGTACGTGTCCAGAGGCTAATTTTTCCTAACAACTGAGTGTTTCTGGTCAAACATTTGACCTCAGATTGGAGGTACTCAGCTTTTAAAGAAGCAACCATTTATCCGTAAGAGTAGAATTACTTGAAATTAAGACAAACCTAACAGTAGATGTTTAGTTACATCCACCTCTGAATGGTAGATTGTTTCTATCAGAAAACAGTAATGTTTGTGCACAAGTTCCTTATTAAGCTAGTTTCCTTCCTCTATCCTTGGTCATAAAGACATCCCATAAAAATCTCCCAGTGATTAAAACTATACTAAGGAAGCAGTGCTGCTTAAAAACAGCTTCCTAGAGAACAAGTGGCTGAATCTTAACAGTTTAAAAATAATTTTTAAAACCTAACTCTCTAAGTAGTAAACAAATAGTTTTTAAATAACTAAATTTTAAAAAAATCAAGACTTTATTGAATATATGTTACACAACATTCTTTAACATTTAGGTCTCAGCATAGTTTAGATGAGAAACAATTGTCATTCAAGTCTACAAAATGAAATAGGCTTGTGAAGATTTGAAATACAGATGAAGGTAGCATGAAGCAAAGCTTAAATATTAAGCAACTAAAGCAATGAAGGTGAAATAGCAAACATGGTATGTCTAGATTTTAAATACCACCAAGTTTCATTTTTAAAAATGAAAGTCTGGTTTATAACAAACACCACTGAGAACTGTCATAAAAATATTTAGATACTTAAAACCTGATCTCTCCCAGTTCTTTTGCCTTTATGTTACTTCCTCATCATTTCCATCACTCTGCAATTAGAAGTTTTGATTATGCAAAATCTGCTATGATCCGGGAGTTATCAGGTTCTTGAAATGAGCCTGAAGTGGTACTGCTGGGTTATGGATCTGAAAGAAGAGAGGGACCCCAGCCTAAGCTCTGGGCCAGAGCAGGGCGCCACTTGTGTTTAGAGCTCCCTGCTACTGCAGTTCCTGAGCTGACTCTTTCAGACTTGATCAAATGTACAATGACTTCATGATAAAAAATCTTCCATAAGGACAATCTTAGAATGGAATCAAGACTTTTAGTTACAGCATGATTAGGGTTGGCATTAAACTTGCTAGAAGCAAGACTGCCTACCTTTTCTAGAGTTGTAAAACAGATCCTAGCTGGTATAGTAAATGTTCTAAAACTTACCCAGAACTTTGTGTTAATCCTGAGTGTGGGGTTAATAATTCCAAACACATATAGTAAGATTATGCAAAGTTTGAGCACTGAAGCCAAATGCTCACATTTATGTTGCTTCAAATGAATTTTGTATTTTTATTTTTGGCATTTTTTTCCTTTTGTATTAAGTAATCACTATGGATTATCTTTCTGGTTTAAAAAATAAATCAGTATTGCCACTAAAAACTTCAGGTATATTATTAAAAGTACGGCACCATCAAATATAAAATGCCTTAAAAATGTAGTACTAACAAGTTCATCTGGTTTTCTCAATGTTTTCTCCATTCATTAAAAAAGAAAAAGGTTTTTATAATGTGTAATTTTCATAGATAAAACATTATGGTCTCTGTGAATAAGAATTCATACTTTATGCATGAAAATTTCACCGTCTTTATGGTTCCTGCTGCTTGTCCCCCAGGATCAAGTCCCATTGGACACCTCTGAGGAATTCTTGCACTTAGAAAGGGGCTCTCTGTAGAGAGAGGTCAATATCAAAATTCAGATATTATCACCTTTTGTGAACTTGATAAAATCAGTAAGGAGTAAGAATAAAGCCTTTCCAGCTCAGCAGGATTAAGAACTAGTTCCTAGAGAGTATGTTTTCACTCCAAGATTGACAGTAGCCTATCTACTTGGAGTCAGAATTTGAAAGTTAAGAATGTAGTTATGAAAATGTGCAGAAAATATTAAATACTGGTGGCAAATAAATACATCTTAATATGTTCTAACAAGCAAATGTATATTTAAGATAATATAGTCCTGCTTTATCAAAGAAAAGATCCAAATTTTCTTGTTGGGGTATAGGGACACTTTACCATCCTTTTGGTAGGATGTTTGATAATCTTTTCTGAGCTGATTAACAGTAAACCTTGGAGAAAGCAGTTTTAATATGAAAAATAATTCAGCATTTGTCGTCATCCCGTGCCTTTTAGGCATGTCCAAACTGTACTGAGAACTTCACGTTCAAAAGAAGGTACTGTCAGTGATTCTTCACACATAGAATTCAAGAGTTCTTTGCGTATTTCACATCACTTTCCTCATCTCATGCATAATTTATTGCAATAGTTTTTTTTCAATAAAATATTCCCCTAATACCTTTTCTTCAGTTTAATATAGCACAATATGCAAGTGCCTCTTTATAGACTGTTGGTTTTAACCACTGCCTGAACATTTACTTCTTAGTGCAGCTTTAAAAATCTGAGTCTCCAATTTCTTTCAGTCCTGATGCTCTGGTGTTCTCTGTCATTGTGGTACAGGTCCATGAAACCAGCAGCCTGCTAATGTCTTTGTGCTGCAATATAGTAAAGAAAAGGAAGAAAATGTAGTTAAGCACAAGTAATTATGATAAACATGATGTCCTTGTTTTTTAAGCCCTATATAGATTGTGGGATCACACTTGACTTTTTACTTAAAACCAACTAAATTTGACCAGTGTGCATTTTTTTGAGAAAACAACTTACTGCCACTGTAAACCAGCAGAAGCATTCTTATTCTTTCTAAAGTGTATCTGGCCAAATTCCAACACCGTCACACAGTCAATCTGCACTTGAGTGTATTTTTCAACACTTATTTGTGAATGTTTGCCTAATAAAAGGGGGATTTTAGCTTTGTTCTTTACGCCATTTCATAAGTAACAATATAAAAGTTTGCAAGTCAGCTTTGCCGTTGTGGACCATGAAACACCAGCAGTCTTCCTCTAGCACAGACTACCTACAGGATTAAGAAACATTTATATTGTACAAAACCAGGTAAAAATTGCTGCAGATGACACTGTCTACACACATGTAAGAGCGAAACAGAGAGGGTTGGAGGACGCCTCCTGGGATAGACACACAGCGCATCCAAGGCATCAACAGTACTGCTTTGCAGCCAGAAGACAACTGGCCATTGACCACAGTGTCCTTGTTACACCAGCAGACCAGGTTTCCAGCAGAGCCACTCTGCACTGCACCTCCAACTGAAAGCCCGACTCTGAAGAGAATATTTGTATAGGATGAGGCTTATCAAAAATCACTGCTAAGGAGCATGACCAGAACGCCCAACATTACAACCTCACTTTGATCCCAAGAAGTGGTACAGTCCCAGTGAAACCCTCTAGAGTTGCCTTTCCAACCTGGAACCTAAGTACCAGTTAGGGTTTGAGTTCCCAAAGAAGTGAACTGTGGAAAGAATGATGATTTTTTTTTTTGTCAAATGTATTTTTAAACCAAAGATATGGTTTCTTCAGTGGAATAACAGACAAAGCAAAAAAGGGAAAAGGAAAACCATCCCCATCCTTCCCGGTATTTGACTTCCAAACATTTCAGAGTAGGTGTAGTTCTCATTTTTTGATAGCACTCTTGATCTTATGTAAATTTCCCAGTGCTGCCATGCTTCATTCACTTACTGGATCAAGGCTTATAAATTTCACAGGGCATTCTATCACATTTCTTCTCCAGCAATAGAAAGTTACTTCTAGCCATAAATACTGCACACATCAAAAGAACAGTAGTCCACGCTTACTAAAGCAATGGAATCATTAACATGATTTTAAAATCTGACATTGAGCTAAGAAAAGTTTTTATCTTCTAAGACTATTACACTAATATAATACTAATAAATTTAGACTCATGGAAATTTGGAAGTAAATATCCTCATTTTATAAACTGAAAGAGAAAAAAAGGTAAAGAGCCAATTCTATATACATTTCTATTTATGACTCTCCCAATATTTTGCTTCAACCTTAGTGAGGCCTATTCAAGTCAGCAGGAAAGCCAAGGATTGAAGCTTACTATTCCTCCTATGGGAGATGAAGAAAACAAAATGCTATTTCCTCAAGGGATCACCAGTACCTAAGACTCCTATATAATATTTAGAGTCCAAAATATTTCACCCACAATCCCTGATCCAAAATGTGCCATTCTGACCTGGTTTGCAAATTTCAGCTCATACACAATGATACAGCCCAGTTACAGCTCTTCGCTAGCTTCAAACAGCACAGTTAAGTAGCATTAATTCAATGAAGCAAAAAAAAAAAAAAAAGATCCTAAATTCAAAAGCAGCATGACAACAAAAATCCCTAAGCCCTTCCTGCCATACAAAAGCCCCAAAGAAGCTTTTTGTGCATTATCCAAGGAGATTTTACTAAATGTGAAGAAACAGATTACAGCTGTACTTCAGAATTTTCTTTCGCCACCATCTTGAATTTTGACTTGCCTTATGTAAATGACAATGGTTTTGAGATTGATTTAGTTCACTTAAGTATATGTTCATACAGATATATACTCAATATATATATTAAGTAATGACTAAATAGTTAATGAATATAAAAGAGACGAAAGACTGAGAAAAGACAAGTCCACTAGTTGACTTTCTATGGAGCCTCAGTCACTACTTAACATAATTCTGCAACTGGACACCCAATTTCTCCCACCCTATGAGATAACTCCTCCATTCATGAAGTGCTCCAGAGGCGGCTCTTTTTTTTTTTTAACACAACAAGTAATAGTGACTGAAAGCTATTTTCACTCACAAAAAATATCACCAATATGAGGTACACCCAGCTACCACAGTCAGTGAAAACAAAGGAAAAAGAACCAGTGCATTCTTTTATGTCTAGCCTAATCTGCTTAGGGAATGATACGTGATGACATGATGCCCTCTTCACTTTGTGGCAGGGCTTAGCCCAGACAGACCTGCCCGTCTCACTGTCAACGTCAGTGCTCCCAGTCTGAATCCACAGTGGTCTGTCAGACACTGTAAGGGAGCAGCAGCGCTCGTCACTGTCTGATGTAATAGGTGCCATTGGTTGAGACCTATGGTAGAAAAAACCAAGTTAACAAAAATAGAGCATTTGCGTTCTTTTTCATCCATTTACCAAAAAAAGATAAAAATAGACTAAAATTCAGTTGAATTTCCATAATGAGTTTATTCTAGATAGCTTGCTGGCTTCACACAATGGGAAGCACTTGTAGACTTGAGGTGTGTACACACCAGTCTTGGCCAGGAGAGGGCACTCTCAGCCCAAGTCAGTTGAGCCGCAAAATGCCTTAAGGCTCATGAAAATGTTGCCTGCCAACGCTAACTCATGGTTTAACTCTGACAAAAATCTTGTACTAGCCTAACACTACCCTAGTGGTGAAACAGTCTTGATTGTCTCAGTATTCTACAAGGGCCAAAGCTGTCATCCCTACCTGTATTAATGAGCTCAGAGACTCCGCTTTGAAGAATCGCCAAAACTGCCTGAATCCCTTTCTCTGTAATGCCAGCGGCACCTCTGCGTACCATTCAACAGCTGAACTTACTGTGAGGTCAAACCTGCTTGAAATTGGTTTGACAAGGTAAGCTTTCTCTCAGGCTTTCAGAAGAGAGACCAAACACTAAGCAAAAGGGATACTGTTAAGCCTTTTTATTAACCTATTTGCTTATTTCCTTTTTCTCTAAGTACAGTATGAGTAAGAAACAACTCATGTATCATATCAGTGTAGGCAACTCTGGGATCACTGATTTAGATAATGTCCAGTCCCTATAATATTAAGTTCTAAATCAGAAATAGTAGCTAATCAAAACCTTAAAAAAGGCTTTTCTAACACTGAAAAAGAAAATTTATACACCTGATCTATAAACATGATTACTTACTGAATTTTAACTCGAGAACAGATTTCTTAAATGAGGTTCAATAATGAGGTTATTTACCCTTTTGTTTATGGGAAAACAAGTATACTATTAGCTATAACCCAACAGCAATCACACAAGTAGAAATATGAATACACAAAGAATTCTCTTTGACCTCTCCCTCCATGGGTAAAACTTAAGATTTCAACAATCATCCTAAAGAATCTCCTTTTCACTCAGGCAAGAGGAGGGCCAAAAAGCTGCATCAAAGAATCTTACCCTATGCATTAACCCAACCAGTGCCCAGAAATGCTGTGTGAAATATTAACATGCAAGACCCCAGTCCACAGAACCTGGCCTGTGAGTCTTTTGTGCTAATGCTGCATTTCCCCTCAAAGCTTTTAGGGTCTCAAGGTTTTTCTTTAGAATTGACCACACAGGATCCATTAGGAAGAACCAGGAAACCCTGACAGTGAGGTAGTCAATAGGAGAACCTCATGAAAGGTAGGGATTTCGCTGGAAATTACTTATTTTTGTCCTTTTTAAGAGAAAAGTTTACATACAGCAATTGCAACTACTCCTTGGGATGCAAGCAAAGACATAAAGGGGCAAACCAGAACAGGGTAAGAATTTTCCTTTTTTAGAGCACATGAAGGAATGAAGTAGAGGAGGTCACACTCAGAGAAAAGCCCAGAATTAAAAGCTAAAGAGCTAAGATTATATACAGCCTGCTGCCTCTCTTAATACAGTGTAGCATGATGCAACATGAACCACCAGGAAAAACATTTTACAGTAGACATTCTGGTTTTTCAGCCTCCATGCTGTTTTTCTAACCAGTCCTTTTTAGGGTTTTAGACAAACTGCATAGTTCTTCCCAGCATTCCAGGACTCCCACCAAGATGTGCCACTCCCAGCTGGACTCCCTGCTAAAAACTAAATGGTGAGGGGAAGTCACAGGTTGGTAAACAACAGCACCTCAAAAATGAGCTGCAGATAGAAATGACTACCCTCTGGAAATACAACCACAACACACACAGATCAAGGCCTTGGAATGTGAGGTATTTCCCTGCTAGAAATGGGAAACAGTCTCCCTACTCAGTCACACCAGTGGCACTAAGAAGGAATGTTGAAGTTAATGTCCACTTTTCCACCAATTGGCAAAATATTAAAATAATAAACACTGAGGTTCCAGGAAAACAAGAAAACCAAAAAATGCTAATTTATGCTACTTAAAAGCTGACAAGTATACCTCCATGGTTCTAATGCCTTTGGAAAGTCTTCATAAGAGGACCTCTGCCCCACTGAGCCTCAGCAGCTCAGACACTGCTCATGCCTTTGAAGGCTTCTGAGATGGTGACTGGTCATTGGTACACAAGTGTCTGAAGCACAATCACTCTTCCTCATTTAAGAGCTGCAATGTTCATGGACTTCTCCTTACTATAACCTCCATGACCTCCAACCCAGTTGCTCTCCACAGGTGACTGTTGAGACTACTCAAATCATGCCACTTTTAGGTATCTGATCATACTATGATTAGTGGGATTTTCAGATTAAAAAAATGGCAACCCACTCCAGTACTCTTGCCTGGACTATTCCATGGATGGAGGAGCCTGGTGGGCTACAGTCCATGGGGTTGCAAAGAGTCGGTGACTGAACGCACTTCACTTTCAGACAAGAAAATTTAAGTTTTTAAAAAGTTTATACTGCATGTATGTTGCTGAAAGATACTATCTGAAGCTACCAGAATGAAATTTCTATGCCACATACTGAAAGTGGTAGTTATGACAGCAAGTATTTATGTTAAGTCTTATGGCCAGGCACTTTATTGCATTGAAATTTAAATTCTCACAATTACCTTTTGAAGAGGTACTATTTTCCTCCCCATTTCACAGATCATGACACTGAAGTAACCTGCCTAGGAACACACAGCTTGGAAGTGGCAGGTCCAAGTCAGGCTTTGCCTAGGAAGTCTAGCTCAAGAGCCTGTACTTTCCACCATGTGCCTGAAAAGTGAAAAAGAACGATCCTTTGCTCAGTTAAAAGACTGATACCAAGTACTATTAGCGCAAAAATGTTAACTCCAGCTCACCTGCATCTGGCAAGTTATATTCTCATAAGTATCCATTTCTATCATTTACCCTCAACAGGATGATCCTCACATTTCTTAAAAAAATAAAATGAAGTCTCCCCAGGCAAGCGGGTGGGGGGGTGGGGGTGGGGGGGGGGGGAACCCTATTATAAAGTACAATAGGTAAAGTGCCTGGGGAACGGGGCGGGGGATGGGGATGTGCTTCTTCCTAGCGTTTTCAATAGATTTTGTGCTCACTTCAGCAGCACATTTATCAAGCTTTTTGGTAGCTTTTTAACCTTTGTGCTGCAGACAACTAAGTGAGGGATACTGAGGATTACAAAATTATTTTAAATATTTAAACAACAAAAAGCCCTTGCTAAAACTTGATGTGCATTAAAATTACAAGTTTTTAGTTTACATGAAAAAAAATACTATAGATGTAATACTTTTGCTAGGTAACTAAGGGTACCTAGTTTTACTTCTAGATAGCTACACCAGATAGAAAAAAAAACTATAAGGAGGTTTAAATGATGGTTCTGGTAATAAAAGCGCTCTAAGATTTCTAAGTCAATAAAAGGAAGTTAAGGGTCACATTCTTAAAAGGAAAATTCCATACTTAAATAAGGGCTGTGTTTTCAACTTATTTTTTAATGAGATCTTACAAATATCAAAAACTTAAAAGAATAACTAAGCTTAAAGACAATTTTAGGACTGGCCAGTTTTCAACATCAAAGTTTTATGAAACTGTTTCACAAACCAAAATGTCTAAAAAAGGCCCACAAGTTAGACTACATATACTACAGCCATCTAATTTATTCAGTGAACAGTGAGAATGACTCAAATTCACTGTTTTGATAAATCCTGGTAACTTCTGAGTCTGGTTTCATTTCCTTTACACATCCCCACAACCAGTCTTTAATTTATGCTAGCATGACATAGGATCGTATAAGAAAAAAATTCAAGTTTGGCAATTAGTTTTTCCAGAGATTAATTAGATACATTAAAACCTGACCCTATCCAAGATGGATTTTAAGACAGAGTATAAAATTCATTATTTCCTACCAGAGTGTGATAAGCAAGATGATCTTAGAATTCCAAACAGAATTATCTACATATGTCAAGGAATATCTGTTTTTTCATTAGTAGTACTCACATAAAAAGTGGAAAAACGGTACCCATATTATGAAAATATGGTAAAAGAGTGTGATAGCATGTAAACAAAGTTTTGGAAACTAATTAATTCCATTACTAAAATCATTTAAATGATTTTCATATTCACAAAATTATCATTAGGAAGTGATGGTTTTAACCCAAAACCTACTCTGGTAAATACAGTCATACTAATACTTAAAAATTTTACCAAGAGGTAGTTATAATTCTTAAAAATGGGCACCACTAGCACAGCACAGGACTGTAGGTTGGTTAGGAAGGAATGCTGGAAACCACGCTGCCAGAACAATACCATCCAAACTCAGAAGACTTCTATCCAAAACCAAATTACGGATGGATACTAGTGATGACTACTCAACAATGCGGATGCACTTAATGCCACAGAGCTGGTGAAATGGTAAACTGGGTTAGGTATATGTAATGAGTTTTTAAATACCAAAAAAATAAAATCCCAGCAAATCTATTAATATAAGAGAAGAAATGATTTCCACCTATAGTCACAAAAAAAGTAAACAGGAAAAAGGCCCTGTTTGAGTCTATAAAGGTTAAGTCTCTTACTTGAGTAAACAAAGAGCTGAGCTGTTTCTCTTCTCATCTCAGCATCAACTCTCCGTGGTAAAAACACCAAGACATCCTGGAAAACTAAAAATACATAGATCATCTATATCCCCAGGACTTTAACTGCTAAAGCTTTCATCTGTTAACATTTCTGTTCACTCTTTGTTGAAATAAGGTATACAGTAAACACACAGGCAAATAGAGTACATACAGGCAAATAGAGTATAAAGAGCCTAGTAACTAAGTCAGAATGAGGTAAAAGTAATTGAGACAGCTTAGCTGTTTTATTTCTCCTGACAACTGGCATGGCACCAGCCTCCTGTTCTATTTCTGAATTCCCTCTATCAGGCATTTTAATTGTTTTAATATCAACCATACTTGGTACAGTCCCAAAGAAAAAAGTAAATTTGTCCCAACTTACAAATAGGGGCTTCAGAATTTTCTGGCCAATCCCCTACTGGAAACCACCACTGGATACAAATCAGAACACTGTCCTGACTTAACATATAACCAACTTTTATAGACATTTACCAGTCTCTGCTATGAGTAGTAACAAATGTGAACCAATGTGGCACAAAGTATAGAGAAATTCACAACTTAAAAGGGAAAATCTTATGTTTTAGATCTAAATTATTGGTTTCTTAAAGTATTCCAGTTCCCAACTCAGGTACTTAAGAATGTATATGTATATAAAGGAATGTAAATGTGTTCTTCAGCATAACCACTGGCTCAGATAGGGGTGCAACTCAGTATTTTCACATTAGATATTCAGACTTAATGTATATATTCCTTTAGTTGATGTTAAGTCCCATATTCCTTTGCCTGCAGTCCACCCTCTCATATCTATATTCCTACTGTCTTTTCTACTCACTACTATAAACTTTACTGAATATCCAAGTAGGGACACTGTCAAGTCCTGCAAATGGGCTTCGGACAGTGAATTCTACTTTGTCTGTTTCACTGATAACTTAGATCCACATCTATGAAGAGCTCCTTCCAAATTTAAACCAAACCCTTTCTGATCTATAAATTCTAGAAAACTGAAACACACTCTGATGCTTTACATTTCTGAAGATTTCTAGAGATAGACATCTTTAGCCTTCGCAGCTTTTGCTTTGCTGAGTCTTCTTGGACCATTAGAGACTTGGCCTAAGCCTAGTATTCTCTCTGCTCGGGGAAATACCCACTTGGTTGTCTCCACAGAGTTGCTCCCCTGGTGGTTCAGATGGTAAAGAAACCACCTGCAACGCAGAAGACCTGGGTTCAATCCCTGGGTTGGAAAGATCCCCTGAAGGAGGGCATGGCAACCCACTCCAGTACTGTCTGGGAAATCCAATGAACAGAGGAGGCTGGCAGGCTACAGTCCATGGGGTCACAAAGAGTCAGACACGACTGAGCGACTATGCACAACACAGATAAGTGTCTCCATTTTTGTCATTAAAAGAAACTTGAGAAAAATGACAATTACCCAATTCAATTCTATCTCCATCTACAGTGGACCCTGAACCTTAGCTGCTTAAAAATTTCTCTTTGACTAAAACACTGTTTAGTTGCAGCTATTAGTGTTTGTTCTATACAGTACATCTTAAAGATTACAGATTTCTTTCAAACTAGTTTCCTTATTGAAAATTCAGATGAAATATACCAGACTGCTGGTTTAAAACTGAGGGCTCACTTGGCATGATTAGAGACATGCACAATTGAGATTATGCTTCCACTTTTTCCTCAAAGGTATGGACTGTATCAAATTAAGTTTTACTTTTATATTCAACAATCATGATTTCTTCTTTCCTTATGGCTTCTGAAACAAATTTAGTTTATCCCACAAGAGCACATTTGCCCAAGCACTTGACTACATTAGCAATATCCACTGTCAAAAACATTTGTTAGGATAAAACTCACCTGGATCATTTCATGAGACGTTAGAATGACATTACTTAGGTGACTCTGCCTATGTTTAAAACTTCCTAAACCTTAGATTTGAAACTTTCAGAAAATAACTGAGCAAAATCACTAATTGAAACAAATACTCTGAAAACCTTTAATATAACTTCCTTAAAACCCCTCAATCACACTGAACTTTCAGCCTATTATAATCAAAGAATTTTAAAAATACTAGTTATTTCTGTTTGCAGGAAAGAATATGTTTCTATTCAAGTGAAACATCTTTTTTAAATTGTGTGTTTATTATAATCAAAAAGCATTGACTGAGTTCCCCAGAAGAAATTCTACTTGTAGAAATCAGTACCTTACCTTAAGGAAGCTGACAGACTATTGATTTCAGTCTCCATTAAACTCTTTTCATAATTCCATAAGAACTACAGTATTTCAAACTGTTTACTTAGGAATCCACAAAAAGTTGCTCTCTTTAAAAGTTCCAAGTTTCTGAAAGTGTCAAATTGACATTATATCATACTTAAAGGTTAAGTTGGATGCATACAATATGAAACCAACTTACAAATATTGGGAGAAACTCGCCTCCAAAAGGTCATCAGATTTTTCACTAAGAATACAAAATCTAAAAATGGAAAATAAGAGATCAAATCTTAGGGACAGATGGACCATGTAGAAAATAGCTAAGTTACAAGCCCCAAAAGCAATGATACCTGAGGCAGAAGATCAAGCAGAAAAGAGAATCTTTGTAATTACCCAAATGTAAAACAAACCAAAAAAAATGAAGCATGTGATGAAATATTAAAGCTAAATATGAAGTAATTAAAACCCATGTACTTATGAGAAATTGGCTGGAGGATGGGCTCAAATCTAGAAGCTTATCAGACCTCTAAACTACAAAACCTCATTTTAAGACTATATTGATTAGTCTCTCATTTAAATTTTATCTATGCTCAGATTATATATTCCCTGATAGGGCAAACAGGAAAATATAGGTGATTTTTTTTTTCATCTTCTCTATATACTATTACAAAGAATAATTTTCTACCATCCTGAAATTTTTCAAAGCTTTTTGAGAAACACACACAAATAATTTGGATTTAGTCGATTTTATTTACAGCTTGTTTTTTTGTTTTTTTTTACATTTCAAAGCATTACACAATTACAGTTTCTCATTTTCTGACCTGCAAACAGATAACCTTAAACGGAAATTTTTTTAAAAATTATCAAACTAGGTACATCCAGAATGCAACAATTACATATATGACAATTAATTCACAAAGTGTAATTTACCAGGACATATCCTAAGAATTTAGGAACGGCCAGTCAGTCAGGAGAAATCTGACCAAATTTAGCAATCAACTATTTACATATCCAAAGACAAATCTATCTAAACTCCCAAACCAGAAGTTTGAAAGTTTTTGTTAAGTCCCCACTGGACAAGAGGGCGCGATGATTCAGACCTAGCCAGCCTTGACAGTCTTAATCCTCAGGACTGGGCTGCTTCCTCAGTCTGCAACTTAACAGCAAGCATCTCAGTTTGTCAGACATACAAATATCAAACTCCTGTGCCACTATGCACATGAAAAGTACTGATTAATTATAAAACAAGAAGTCATTAAATATCCTCACTATCCCCCCAGCTCACCAGCCCTTAAGATCCCAGATATGCAACCAGTGTCACATAGTGACAGGCGACATTTTATATATGTATGCATCTATGTACACACACATACGTGTACATGTGTGCATATGCATATACACACACACACACAGTACTAGGTACAAATGGCAATTAACAGTCCCTGCAAAAATTCATTTTCAGTTGAGGCTATGGCTCCTATGCCTTGGGATGGTTTTAGACTTCAAAACTGAAAAATACTGCTAACATCTCCTTTCCTAAAGACAAAATTTGATTGCTTGTTCAGTTTAAGCTTCTGTCTAAAAATGGCTATAAGTATAAAAAAGCAGCCAACTGAGTGCAGTTTCTCTCTCAGGTTTAACCAAGCTGTCTGGGAGAAGTTACCCCTCACTAGACTAGAAACCCTGGGGCACCTCCCAAAGGTTCTTGCCTACCTTACTCTCCATGTTCACGTTTCAAACTGCGTCAGCAGAGCCCGCACTTCAGGGGTCAGCTGCTTGGCAGCCTTAGCTGCCTCTGTGATAGCCTTGCGATACAGGCCCTTTCTCTTCTTATTAAAGCGTGACTGGAAGTTTTCTAAAAGGGGGAGAGTTGCGAAAGAGCCAGAAAAGATGTTGTTGGAGACCCAAACCATGAAATACGGGCCTCCTGTCGGACTAAGATGCCGCTATCTTTCCGGCTCACAGTTATGGTAAGAATACGGGCTGGCCACCAGGGGAAGCCATATATCTTGGCCCAGACAATGTCCCCTACACATATGGTCCTGCCATCTGGTGTGACGCACTTAGAGACGTTTTTGGAAAAGACTTTCATTTTCAAGGAATTACTGAGCTTTTTCTCTTCCTTTGAAGAGGAGGAAGTGGAGGTGGAAGGTGCATGCATACAGCCTGGAGGAAAATCAAAACTTTCAGAAGAACTACACTCAGAGTTGGAGGATTTCAAATCATCTGTGCTATCAATGCTACACACTGAAGCACTGGAAGAGTCAGACTTCTTTTGATTTAGGGTCATGTAAACAGAGATACTGCTTTTGCTGCCCTTTCTGCCCAGCGTCTGCGGCTCCTCCTGCTCACCAGGCACAAGCACTTCAGCTGCGTCCTGAACCCCACTGCCGGCCTCTCCAGGGCCTCTGGAGGGACTCTGAGTTTCTGAAGGGGCCTCACCTGCTGAGCGGGTAGAGGTACAGCGGGACTGGGGCTTGGGCGCCATCTTGCTGCTTCGCATCTTCTCCAGTCCGGTCTTCAGAGAAGAGTCATTCTCTTCATTCCTGTACCTCTGGGGCTTTAAACGAACCCGAGGTGGAAGGGAGCCTGAGCTAGGGGTTCTGATATCGACGTGTGAAATGGACTTTTGAATGCGCACTTCTGGATGTAGAGGTTTCACTCTGCTTCTTCTGTGCCTTTTCTTTGGCAATTTTCAGCACTTCCCGAGCTTTTGCATGATCCATGTTTTTATTCTGGAGCACTTTTTTAGTATTTAACTGAGCTTTTGATGTATTTGCCTGAGAAGAAACTTTGACTACTCTGCCTCTGCTGTGAGTGATATTTGAAACCTTAACCACAGCATTTCTTCTCTGGCTTTCATTTTGGTTTCTCCCATCCACCTTATGGTCAGTTTTCAGTTTTTTGTTCACAGTAGTTACACTTTCATTTCTCCGTTTTTATCTTCATATTTAGAAGAGTCACTTGCACTACCACCTTTCCTAATTTCTTTTTTTTCAGCAACAACACTGTTTTTACACTTGTCACACAAAACTTGCCTGGGTCGTAGTTTAATAGCATTCATTATTGAAGTAGGTTCTTCCCTGTACATTTTTCGTTTGGGTCGCTTAATTTTCCGAGGAGGTGGCTGAGGTATTGATTGGTTATATGTGTCCCTGATAAACAAAGGGGGAGGATAAGGTGCTCCTTCATGGAAGAGAGGTGGTGGTTTGGAAGTCCACAGGCTTTCGGCCAAGCTGAGCTCAGGAGGCGGGACAGGAGAAGGGTCATTGGGAACAGCACCATTCACTTCACACTTGACTTCTGTCCCTTCTTGGAATGTACTACTTTGGAGCTGCATGGCTTCGGGTTTATCCTTATATTCCCTTTTGGGAAATACTGTCACAGGGATCCCATGGGGCCCAAACCTTTGAAAGAAACGAAAGGAAAAAAAGAAACCATTAAGTTCGTATCAACAATTCCACTTCTTGAAAGACCACCTACTGTTTATGTGACCTTTCTTGAAAGCTATTTCACTTTAAAAAACAATTTCACTCTAAAAACCTACAGACAGACCTCCCCACAAAAGTCCCAAAGCATACCATTCCATTTTTTTTGTCTCACATTTTGGCATACACTCAACAGGAAATACTGAATAGTTGCTCTAAGCAATGCCATGATAGCTGCTGTTATTTTAAATAGATCTTTTCAGTCTTGAATCAGTAAGGAGGTTCTATCAGATAGCTTAATATTTAATGTCATTTGCTGTAACACTCTCACTACAGACATGTCCAATAAATACAACTATAAATGTGTACTATATAGATCTTCCTCTGGTTATATAATAGCTTTTTAAAGCTTCACAAAGCGAATTTGGCCTTCCTACTCCAAAATATTGAATCAGTAAAACCCTATCTCAACTTTATTGTTTAAACCCTAAAGATTCACAGGTATTTGCTTCTCTACTATTCTACCCTAGCTCATCCCATTCATCTACCCCCGCCCTATCCCCAAGGGGGTGGGGGTTGGGGGAAACGACACAGAAATATTAGAAATTCAGATAACCTCAAAAGCAGAGAGCTGTAGAACCATGGCTTTTGAGCTTTTTAAAAGTCACATCACACACATTAAGAAGTATTTTCACATTGCAATCCAATAAAATGTTTATGCACATATACATAAATGCATACATATGTAAACGCACACAGCTGAGCAAAAGCCTCAGTCAAGACACCTTATGTTTATACATACTTGTATTTTTTCTACTCTGGTCTATTTTCATTTGTTTTGATGCTAGTCAGATGCATTAAATGGATTTCAGAACTTTACAGATCCAAACCCAGTTTGTGAAGCAATGGTAGAGAACAAAAATCTCTACAATGATCAATTTCTAATAAAACAGGGGTCAAATAACCTTGCTTGTCAGGTGGACTTACTGTGGTTTAATCTGCCTGAGCTAAACATCAAGAACCCTTAAATCTAAACTTGCTATATACTCAGAATCCTGCACGTAAAATCACACTACCAATTTCATCAAGTACATGTTAACATGCTAATTTTAAGCACTAATTGAGTAAAACAATATTGAACACAATACAGTTCTAATGCAAATCCTCTAAAACAAAAGTGCGCAGAACCCAAGAACTGGCTTCAAATAGTCAGGTGGAACCCCTGACCTTATTAGATGCAGATGTTTTATATAGATCTGTATTTCTGGAGAATGGGTGAGTCTTGGTTCTCACATTCTCTAAACCATCCTTATGTCCCTGAAAATGTACTGAATTTTCTTCACTGGAAAGAAATCTTAAGATTGAGCTCTTAGGGCTATAGATACCTAAACTTGGGCAGGGATACAGGAAGAGCCAACACCAGGATATTTGGTTCCAAGGCCTGAGTAGTTTTCTTCCTGAAGTCTTTTGTTAGCTTGACTACCACAAACCAGCAACTTTTAGCAAATATAAGCCACAAAGGAAGAGGAAAGCCTTCTTTACCTAGGGTGGGACAAGTTTGGGTCTGTGCTAATCCACAAAGGAAGGACAAATTCCTCACTATGTCAGACTGCAAAATTAACTTTCAACTGTATACTTTAATACAAAAAAAAAAAATTTTTAAAGTAGCTTTCTATTCCAGTATAGCATTTTGTACCCAAGTGTTTGCTTCCTGACTACTTAATTGCAACGTACTTTGAGTATTTGCCCTTATACGTAAGTGCTCAACACTTTTTCAAGATGACAGGAAGGCAAAGGTATTTCTGTGTTTTATTCTGGAGCTACATAAAATACTTAATGAAGTGAGACCACTATTTGTAGTAACAGAATTCCCTAATTTGTATAAGCCATCATTTTGTCCCATTATACTTTCACTTATTTCCATAACTGAGAAAAAAACAAATTTCCTTCCTTTCATTAGGGGTAACTAAACTGCAATCATCTTAGTTTGTTTTCTAACAACTTTGTATCCTCAGGCAGTCCTAAAGCCCTCTAAATTCAGTTTTTGCTTGTATAAAAGAGAATAGCACTATTTCCTACCTTAGAGAATTCAGGGAGGTTAACAGATCAATAAATGTTAACCATTTTTCAAGTAATTTAATCTTACTTTCAACTAACAATTTACCTGAGTTTCAGATCCTTTCTATATCTCTTATGTATCATCTGGCCAATTACTTTAAAGCTGTTTATGTCAAATAAGCTGTGAAATCTGGTATGTCCACCTTCATGGAGTTTTTAATAAGAACATTAGTTTCCCCACTAGATCTTTTGCCTTTCCCTCTTATGCATATACAAGTATTACATGTTTTTAATAACATAGGGAGGCACTTGATTGTATAATGATAATGGAAATTGCAGGCCAAAAAAGAAAAAAAAAGAAAGAAGCCCAACTGGTAATTGTGGTTAGTGGGTTGGCAAATATTTTTTAACTGATAACAAAACTTCCAAAAAGAACCAAAACGATAAATTATTTTAAGAGGAAAAGGGCATCAATGTCCTACTCCATCTTAAGTGATCATTTAGGTTATAGTTCCAGGAAGAACACTTAATACCATGGCTGTTTTCAAACTGAGTGTGGAAAGGCTGGTTGCAAAATCAATTTTGTGAGTCATGTCTATGATTTAAATTTTCTAAAATGTGTAAATATATGTAACTGCAGTGCATCTGTCTCATGTATATGTGTATATTCGGGGACACAGATAAAATATATTTGTTACTATGCTCAAGTGTGAAAGCCAATTACTTATGAAACTGTAACCTTAATAAGAATATAAAGTAGCAATAAAACTATGGTTTCCTAAAAACCCTAAAATCTAATTTCTCAAATACAGTTGGGGAAATCTACAACACACCACCATTCAAGTGTTTGAAAAGGGAGATTCTTAAGCCCTGCCCCAAGACTGAATGTGAAGACTCTCCTAGGGTGGAACACAGGATCTAAATTTTTAGCAAGTATATCTGCTTTACCTTTTCTAAGGTGAACATATTTATGTCCCATGTGAATGCTCACCAAAGGGTGACCTCAGCAGAGGAAGATTTTAATGATCAGTGGAGAAGGAGAAAGCAGACTAATATCCCTTGCATGAGCTTTTTCCAAAAGAACTTTTACAAATACTTCAAGTCTTGAGTAGAAAGATTCAAACCATCCTTTCCCCCCCCTTCTTTGTGCAGCATGAGGATATTTATTAACACATTAGCAACAACTTATTCTAACTCCTATCCATTTCCCATCTTTAGTACCCAAATCTTCTAAAGGAAAATTATTCAGGTATTATAGCGTAATTAAAAATAGCTTTTGGATATAAAGTAGACAGGAGACCTCCCTGCCCTACCTCTGTGGATTCCTGTGACTCTAGTTCAGAATTAGTTTAAACTAGCAATCATCTTAATAATCTAGGAATAATGAATATCAAAATTCTGAGGGAAAATACTGGGGCTTAATAGTTATTTTGTCAAAGCAAGAAAAATCACTATGAAAAAGAATCTTCAGCCAATGCAGATGTAAAACAACTGCTCAGAAAAGAAGTTGAGGCAAGTTAGTTGAGACAGACACCAGCGTTCCGTTTGGACCAAACCTCCCTCCAATCAAGTATATGAAGGAAAGACAAAGGGAATCCTTTCTCTCTCAGAATTCTTTTCTCTTATAAAAACCTACAGTAGGAAAAAATTATATGCAATTAACCCATTTTTCTAAATAGCTAGATGTACTCATTTCAAGCAGATGTTTTCAGAACATCTACCTCCCTCCTTAAATCACCAATAGTTTAATCATAAGGGAGGGAAGCAAGCTGATTTTGGTTCACCGTGCATCTCTGCAAGATTGATGGTTAGGTCAAATGAAATTAGTTCAATAGTCAGCTACGTGAGATAGAAAATTTTATAAAAATACGATGTACATATATGCCTCAAAAAATTAAACACATCCACTTCTGAATATTTAGCCAATAACTGGGAAAAAAAAAGGTTTCTCAAAGAGATATTTGCACACACACATACATAGAAGCATTCACCATAGGCTAAAGATGGAAACAACCCAAATGCTTATTTACAGACTAATGGATAAAGTACAATGCACTATTACTCAGACTTAAAGAAATCCTATCACATGCTACAACATGTATTATCCTTGAAAACATAACACTAAGTGAAAAGCCCATCACAAAAAGACAGTATGATTCTACTTAGTCAGACTCACAAGAGTTACTTAATGGGTACAAAGTTTCAGTTTTTTAAGATAAGTTCTGAAGATCTGCTGCACAACAATATGAATGCACTTAACACTGCTGAACTACATACACTTAAAGAGCATACTTTATGTTTTACCACAATTAAATTTTTTTTAATTGTCTAATGAAGAGGGGCAAGTTTGATGAGTAGTAGTATATTTCCATGGTAATAAAGGAATTATTACTGCAGGGGAAATAATAAGTATGGTGGAGAATAACAGGACAACACCCTGACCTGAGAGAAGACTCAAACGGAACATCACCAGTGAGGCCACATGACCAGAGACATGGTGCCCTGAGCACACAACACGGCCTGCAGATTCTGAGCCTCTGATGAGTAAGTGACAGACAACTAAAGGGAGAACAGGCCCCATCTCATACATTCTACATTATACTGCAACTACATGCAGCACATTTACTCAAGGAAAAAAAGTTTTAAAGGACATTTTTGGGAAAATTGACAAAGTAATAAAACATGAGCTACAAAACAGATAAAGGTTCTCTTATCAACATTTCCTGAATTTGAAAACTATGCTGTGGTTATGCATGAAAATATCTTTGATCTTAGGAAATAAATGCTCAAATATTAAGGGGTAAGAGAATGATGTATGCAACCTACTGCTCTCAAACAGTTCAAGAGAAAAACATGTTTATATAATGAATGATAAAGCAAATGTGGCAAAATGTTAAAAATCAGTGCAGCTAGACAAAAGAGTTTAAGTTCTCTATTTTGAAATTATTTCAAAGTTTAAAAATTATTCTAAAAAGTGTAATCTTAAATTTAGTTTACACCTCAGTTCCATCAAAACTTTCAAGCAGGGACTTCCCTGGTGGTCTAGTGGTTAAAACTCCATGCATCCGCTGCAGGGTACACAGGTTCAATCCCTAGTCTGGGAACTAGGGATGCTGTGGCACAGACAAGGAGGAAAAAAATTAAAACCTCCAAAGGAAGTATATAAAAAGAAAATTTGCTCTGCTTAAGCATAAATGCCCATAAATTCACCTCAAGTACCACTAAGCACAAAATCTATTCAAATACAAGTATGCTAATTAGTCAGATAGTATAAAACTAGTTCCCAGCCCTAGGATCAACTGCAGTAGGTGAGACAGAATACAAAAGAGTCCCTGCTAAAAAAAGGTTCTAAACTAGAGGGAAAGAAAGTAGTGACCAGGCAATGAGCCTTGCAGTAGACTACAACTGGAAGGGCCCAAGCAGATTAAGTAAAGAGCAAAACAGGAGTGGCAGAGAGTGGTTGCCTGTTTTTGAATGTTGGTAACCAACTAAAGTTAGTTTTAAAAAGCAAAAAACTTAAGCCAGCCAAAGAATCTGCTTACCTGAATGTGTTTCTGCAGAAATTTAGAAAATGCTGGCAACAGGAAAGCCATGTTACAAGCCTTAAAGACACTGAAGTCATTAAGGTCCCTGAAAATGGCTACAAGGCATTTTAATGGGAAATACTTAATAAGATGTGCTATTTTTTTTTAACTTCACTGTAACTAGTGCTAACAACTTGAGAGTTTGCAAATTTTAGTAAAATCACATTTGTTTTTTAGAAAAAAATAAAAAGCCAACAGGTGATAAGATGCAGCACAGGAATTACCCGTCAGCAAACTGACACCCCCTTCCATAGGAGACAGTTCAGAGGCTTACAAGACAAGCAGTAAAATACAGATAATCCATATGGTGAGAAAAAAAGGACATGCTGAAGAGCTTGTGTATGAGGGAGGGTTAGGTTAAGAGTGTGAGGGAAGAATACTTAGTCTCCTAAAAAGACAGGCTTCAGCAATACATGAACCGTGAACTCCCTGATGTTCAAGCTGGTTTTAGAAAAGGCAGAGGAACCAGAGATCAAATTGTCAACAACCGCTGGATCATGGAAAAAGCAAGCGAGTTCCAGAAAAACATTTCTGGAATGTTATTTCTGCTTTATTGACTATGCCAAAGCCTTTGACTGTGTGGATCACAATAAACTGTGGAAAATTCTGAAAGAGATGGGAATACCAGACCACCTAACCAGCCTCTTGAGCATTCTGTATGCAGGTCAGGAAGCAACAGTTAGAACTGGACATGGAACAACAGACTGGTTCCAAATAAGAAAAGGAGTATGACAAGGCTGTATACTGTCATCCTGCTTATTTACCTTACATGCAGAGGACATCATGAGAAATGCTGGACTGGAAGAAACACAAGCTGGAATCAAGGTTGCCGGGAGAAGTATCAATAACCTCAGATATGCAAATACCACCACCCTTATGGCAAAAAGTGAAGAGGAGCTAAAAAGCCTCTTGATGAAAGTGAAAGAGGAGAGTGAAAAAGTTGGCTTAAACCTCAACATTCAGAAAAAGAAGATCATGGCATTCGGTCTCATCACTTCATGGGAAATAGATGGGGAAACAGTGGAAACAGTGTCAGACTTTATTTTTGGGGGCTCCAAAATCACTGCAGATGGTGACTGCAGCCATGAAATTAAAAGACGCTTACTCCTTGGAAGAAAAGTTATGACCAACCTAGATAGTATATTCAAAAACAGAGACATTACTTTGCCAACTAAGGTCTGTCTAGTCAAGGCTATGGTTTTTCCTGTGGTCATGTATGGATGTGAGAGTTGGACTGTGAAGAAGGCTGAGCGCCCGAAGAATTGATTCTTTTGAACTGTGGTGTTGGAGAAGACTCTTGAGAGTCCCTTGGACTGCAAGGACATCCAACTAGTCCATTCTGAAGGAGATCAACCCTGAGATTTCTTTGGAAGGAATGATGCTAAAGCTGAAACTCCAGTACTTTGGCCACCTCATGAGAAGAGTTGACTCACTGGAAAAGACTCTAATGCTGGGAGGGATTGGGGGCAGGAGAAGGGGACGACCGAGGATGAGATGGCTGGATGGCATCACAGACTCGATGGACATGAGTCTGAGTGAACTCCGGGAGATGGTGATGAACAGGGAGGCCTAGCGTGCTGTGATTCATGGGGTTGCAAAGAGTGGGACACGACTGAACACAACTGAGCAACTGAACTGAAAAAGACAATGCCAGTGAAGGTTTCTGAGTATATCGTGATGGGACCAAAAGTACAAATCACTTGTTAAAAAGTTCAGCTGTTCTAGTCTGGTCCCACCATTTAATAAGTAAAAAGAACACAAAACATCTTCCTTTCCCTAAGTTTGAAATTTGTCTTCATCAAAAGTGAGCCCCTTTCAATTATGTTTTAGAAGCAAGTAAGAAGCAGGACTAAATTTCCCAAATTACACTGTAATTTTCTCTTCATGACAAAGCCCGTAATTCCCTCTAAATCCATCTGCTCCAAGGGGTTATTGGGAAGAAAACATTGAGACACGTCCGTCACCATCCATCATGAAAACTCCTAGTTATCTCACTCCTTCATAAAATATAAACGCCATCCTTCCTTATTAAAACGGGAAAGTTATACTTCACCAGTGTTACTTGAAGCTTACAGACTTTTTCAAGTTCTTTGACGATGCAGATTATACTGCAGGCCACAATGCATTACATTGGGAGGCTATTCAAGCAAACCTATTTAAATGACTTTAATAGCTGCTGCATCTTAGTTCTGCCACTTAATAGCTACTTCGTAAAACTATGAATAGTTAACAACTATATACTACTTACTTTGTGCCAGGCACTATTCTAAATTATTTACAGCAACTGATTAATCATCACAATTTGTAGCTGATGAAAAACTAAGGCACAGAGTGTAATGACATTCCCAAGATCACATAGCTAGTGAGCAGTACAGCCAAGATACAAATCGAGGCAGTTGCCCCCAAAATCAGAATCTTAACCACAACTACTACAACCACAACTACTACTGCTTCCCCTCACTTCATCAAGGTACTTAACCCCTCTCCTCCACCTCTAAGGGAGTGGAGGAGCTAACAGGCCCACATACTGTTTTCTGAACCCCATCGAGGTGGACAGGCCTCAGAGTTTTCCAAGTTTCAAAAGATAATAAGCACTGATTCATCAAGCATATTACTAGTTCAGGGGTGAAATGAAACAACTTCATGCTAAATGGGATAAATACACGTAATATCCTCATATAACTTCAGTCAGGTTAGGCTTTGCCACCAAAAAATTTAACAGAAAATTGGTTTCAGAGCTTTTTCAATGTTGGAATTGAAGTAACTTGATAGAATTGTCAAGATTAATTAAGAGTATACATAATTACTGTATACTAGGCCTGGTGGGCTGCCATCTACGGGGTCGCAGAGTTGGACACGACTGAAGCAACTCAGCAGCAGCAGCAGCAGTCATAATATATGGTAATTATTATTATAGTAAAATTAATACATATCTGGGACTTCCCTGGTGGTCTAGTTAAGACTCTGCATTTAACTAAGGGGGCATGGGTTTGATCCCAGGTTGGGGAACTAAGATCCCTGGTTGGGAATCTGTGCAGCCTAGCCTAAATAAATAAATCAATATTAAAAAAATAAAATATATTCAATTGTGTTAACCGAGTGAATGGATATTTTTAATTAAAAGCCCCAAGTATTATAAAGGCAATCTGCAGGGACTGTGGGTACCCAAATGGGTGAGGAAGGAAGGAAGATAACTTTAGCAACATAAAAGCAAAACATCCACATATTATGAACAAGAATGCCAGGAAAAATTAACTAGGGGTGGGAAGCATGGACAGGGTTCATAAGTTTTAAAAGAACATCTCTGTAATCCTAAGAATCTACTCCATCTTCTAAAAAGTCTATGCAATTCCCTTTCATAAATATAGCTTTTGGAGGAAAAGAAAAAGAGGTTAATTGTGAATAATTTAGAGTTTAAGCTCCCACTCATATACCTTCAACTAATCCTCTGAAATAGGGGTCCCCAACCTCCGGGATCTAATGCCTGATGATCCCCAGTGAAGCTGATATAATAACAACAGAATCAAGTGCACAGGAAATGTAATGCACTTGAATCATCCTGCAACCACCCCCCTACCCCAGTCCGTGGAAAAACTGTGTTCCATGAAACCAGTCTCTGGTGCCAAAAGGCTGGTAACTGCTGCTCTAAAAACAACTACTTACCTGGATATTCTAGAAATGTGGAAACAACTATAGAGAAAACACACTTCAATCTTTTTCAAAGCAAAATGGCCATAATATCTGTATGGTATTCAAATTATTTAACTCCCTAACAGTAAATTCTTCTTTTAAAATAACCATCCAAGAAAATGATAATGACCATGAAGTGGCAAAATATTTTTAAGAGCTGACAAATCTTGACTTCACTTTTGTACAACATCACTTAGAGAAAGATACTTGAAAATGAATACTGGTATAATAAAAGAATCTTAATTATCAACATAAATACTCATTAGAGTTTTCAAACACTTGGAAAGAATCCCCTTGGTCCTGGCTCTAAGATACCAATACATAGTCTTAAGTTCTCTATGTTGATTTCTATATACTTTTGATATTTCTATATTATATCCAATAGGATCTATCACACAGAGGTCTAAGTTATTTCTCAATGGATAGACTTTTTAAAAAGCAACTAATTCACTTAATTTCACTATTTCTGTTTTACCACAAACAGGTTGTCCAACAACTTACTATAGGTTAGTCTTTAAAGTCTTTTCCAATTCAATCATCCAACACTTAATCTATGTGATCTTGTACTCAACAAGCTTCCAATCTGACATTTTGTGATTCCTCCCATGAAGTAGACTCCACTGTTGCCAGGACCAGGCCAACCAAGGCAAAACATTTAAGACCTAGGACCATATATGAAGAAGAAACCCCAGTTTCAAAAATGCCCCAAAGAGTTCATTAAGTTGAAACTAACTAAAAAGCAGTTCACATTTTAAAGTCAAGCAAACTAACTAAAAAGCAGTTCACATTTTAAAGTCAAGCAGCTACTTTTGGTGGCGTGAGAACACAGCGCTCTGCCATTTCTACCTACCAGGGTAACTCCCCACCAAAATTGTACGCTAAATGGTAATGGGAAAAAAATAGTTAAATGTATTATAATTAGAACAGGGCTGCTTGTAAATCTTAAAGAATTGTATGTCATTCAAAAATGCATCCTCGGGGACTTCCCTGATGGTCCAGTGGTTAAGATTTCACCTTCCAATGCAGGGCACGGAGGTTCGATCTCTCCTTGGGAAGTTAAGATCCCACATGCTTCTTGGCCAAAACACCAAAATCTAAAACAGAAGCAATATTGTAACAATCCAATAAAGACTTAAAAAAAAAAGGTTCCTCAGTGCTTTCCTATTCAAATCACAAAATGTAGTTCTCACAAACCACTGTGACTATCAGCTGTTCATCTTATTCCATGAGCAAAAGGTGTCTTCAATACACCTGCTAATTCCTACCACTTATAGTTTTAGGCAATTGACTCAATCTCTGAGCCTTGGTGTCTTAATCTGTGAAATGAGGATTAATAGAATTTAACTTCATTGGACTTCCTAGAGTAAAATGAAATAATATCTACAAAGTACCTGGCACAGTGCCTAGAATGGGAGTGGGAAATATACAGTAACTATTGTTAATTATAGAAAGTAAAGCTTGGCAACCTTCTTAGATGGTGGGAACAAGTAGAAAAGAGAAGTCAAATATTATAGGAATTATGTGTTTTAAAAAAAGGCTAAAAAACCCACAATTTTGTTAAGGCCACTTGGTCCAAAGGTAAAGAGACAAAAATTGACTTCTTAAACTTCTAGTGGGCAACCAGACTTAAGGAACAATTTGCAAGTCTAACTACCAATTCAACACAAAGGATCTGACCTGCCACCCAAGTGGCCCATGTATTGCTTACTTTGTACCTACATTCCAATCAAATTACCCAATAACTTTAAAAACAGGTTTAACAAATTTATGGTCCTACTTACTATCTTGGCAAAACTACCCCTCCCTAAAAGTCAGTTATCTCCAAATATGCTCTAAGAGTCATCTGTATCAGAATCAGCTTGTTAAAAACAAATTGGTGGAGCGAAGCTCAGAAATCTTAAAGCACATTTGTTTTGAGAAAAACTGCCCACAAGATTTTAGCCAAAACATTCTCTATTAAATCCATCCAGAGTATAATTTAACCTCCACTTTCCTGCATGATCTGCCACTAAAGCAAGCTCTGTTCTGCTGGTGTGCCTGAACTAATGAGGGAATTAAGATAGAATGGGACCAATAAATATCAAGAAACAAGGATGTACTTCGGAGGCACAATTTAACTACTAAAAATATCTTTCATTTTTAATCAATGTGAAATTAACTCAGCCATAACAGAGAAGATGAACACAAATTCTTTAATGGCCCCCCACAGAAAAGCTGATCTGAGGAAGATTAAACTTAGTTCCCTCAAGAGCATTGCTTTAAGACAGTACACAGTGAAGTATGGTCTTATTCACACATAAAAGGCTGAAATTTAACCTCATTTTATTGGAGACCCAACTCCAATGAAACATGCCTGGCATAATTTGTGTTTAACACATCTAGTTATCTAGTCTACAAAATTCATTTTCAATACTATGATATTACAAGATTCTTTACATTCAAACTAGACTTTTTAAATGTTCAACAACTTAATCACTTCCAAAAAAATCACTGCAGTCCAACTAGCAATGAACAGCTCACTCTCAATACAATATACATACAAGTACAGCAGTGGCTGTCCTAAAGCTGCCTGGGTCAAAGTGACTGGTACTCATCTCTCCGCTATTTAACTGTGGGAAATTCTTTATCATGTTTAGATATAAGCAGAATAATCAAAAATATTTTTAAGTGTTTTAAATATGCACAACTCAACACAATCATTCAAGCATACTACTTCAGGGCCTAAATTCTCAACCTGGACACTTAATATAAGCTACTCATACCACTACTCACTGCTTCACCAGAATGGCTGTATATTTTTCCCACCAAAAGTAGGGCTATTGCACCATGCGTTTCATGATGTCTGTAAAGAAAAAAAAATCAGTCTTGGTTTATATTTCCTTAAAAAAACAAGTAAATCTATAAATTGTCTTAAGAATTTAGTGAAATCTGAAGTTGTCTGATTTCTTTAGAAATCACCTCAGTTCTTATTAATGCAACCTGCATATACAAAAGTCAATTATTTGTAAAAGATCGTTTCCAAATACAACTAGCTACAATCTTTAATAAGTACATACCACAAAATTAAAATGCACAAGGATTTTTAAGCATAAGCATTTATTTCATGATCCCTTAATTCCTATCAGTTCCCAAAATACGGGATCAGAAAGATTTTTAGGACTTCAACGTGGCTTTATAACTTTAAAGATGTGAAGAATAGTAACTAAAACAGTTTAAAGATCCCTCTCATAGAAAGGAACCACAGGTCTCATACATACGTCCCTTCAAAAGACTCAGTGGTAAAGAATCTGCCTGCCAAGCAGGAGACCTGAGTTTGATCCCTGGATCAGGAAGATCTAGAGAAGGAAACAGCAACCCACTCCAGTATTCTTGCCTGGAGAATCCCATGGACAGAAAAGCCTGGTGGGGCAAAGAGTCAGTCACAACTTACAGAAAGACTTATTTTGTTTCAAGTATAGATTGAAAAGCCTGAGAAACTACATGTTCAGAAGCTCCAGCTGAAGGCTTTTGCCCTCAGCAAGTTATCTTGCCTGGTTAAACTTTTCTGTGTTTGGAATTACTAAAGCTGGAGGTGTGTTTAAGGGAAAGGCCTAGAAGTCTGCAGGCAGGCAAAAGATATCCTATCATTTCTACTGACCCAAAACAAGGCCCTTGGGGGCCTGTAGGGGGCCAAAGTTGTCCCATCTGTTTACTCCTGAGGGAAAAGAACTATTTTTAAAATGTAATGGAAATGTATCCAAGTGGATGCAACTGGAAGAAACTTACAATGTGGAAAATTCTACCAAAAAGGCTATGGATTAACAAATCAACTGCAAGGGAATAAAAGTAATGGCAAGAGAACTACAGATGAAAACCTTAGGGAACTTAACCAATTGCAATGTATAAACTTTACTTGAATTCTGATGAACAAAACTTAGATGTTTTAGGGGGCTTTCCTGGTGGCGCAGAGGTTAAAGTGTCTGCCTGCAATGCAGGAGACCCGGGTTCGATCCCTGGGTCGGGAAGATACCCTGGAGAAGGGACTAGCAACCCACTCCAGTACTCTTGCCTGGAGAATCCCATGGAGGGAGGAGCCTGGTAGGCTACAGTCCATGGGGTCGCAAAGAGTCAGACCCGACTGAGCGACTTCACTTCACTTAGATGTTAATTTTGAGACACTGACTGCATATATAATGATGTGAAGGAATTGTATTGTATTAGATGTGACAACAGTAATACAGTTAAAATTTTAAAGTCCTTATCTTTTTAGAGATCTGTACCAAAATATTTATGGTAAAATGATGTTTACGATTTGCTTCAAAATAACCCAGTGGAGGTGTGCATATGATAAAACAAATCTGGCTAACAGCTGACATGTCAGAACAAGGAACATCCACTTACCATAATACCATGGATGTTCATTTACCATAATAAAATTAAATATTGTACAACCAATGATTATTCTGTCTAAAATAAGCATTAAGACAGTTTAGCAACCTGAAGGAATGTTTACTATATAATACTATATAATGCTAAATGAAGAAACAAACGTACCAAAGTCAAAATTTCAAAAGCATAATGTTAAGGAAGAAAAGACAATAGGAAAACCAGACTAAATCTGGGAGTTACTTGATTACTTTACCTGCTAGTCATTAGACTACTGTCATTAGACTTCGCTAAAGTAGACAGAATTTAAATTACCTAAGAGGGCTGAGGATAAAATAATGGATAGGCCTAGAATAAACTAAATAATGCAAGCCTCAACTTAAAGCCATTCAGTTTCAAATAAATACTCCACTACACAAAATCTGTTTTAACTAGATATTCAAATATCCTCCTCATTTGTAGGGTGACCATGTTTTTTACTTGCCAAAGCAAGCTACTCTGAATAAAGAAAGGAGATCAACAATCAAACCAGGTACAGGAAACCAGATACCTGTGTAGGATGGTACAGGAAAACCAGACCACTTGGTCACCCTATTTAGGTCTATAAACTGAGGCGTAAAGTTTGTTTGCTTATTTGTGTCTAAAGTGAATTGCCTTAAGTCAAAATGAATTAGCCTCATAAAGACTAGAGACTGAATCCCAGACAGGCAAAGAGATTTGCCCAAAGTCAAGGTGTTAACTGGAGAGGCAGATGCTAGAAGTCAGCACCCATGTACCCTGAAACTCTGTCCAGATCAATGTACCATTCAGCACCACTTTCTTTAGGTTTTTTTTTTAATTACATGTGTCCTGCTCCTTTTCCACAAAAAGATTCTCTTCAAAAATGTCTTCTTCAATCAAATAATTCTAAAAATAAAGCAAAAAATAATTCAGTGACAGGAAGGTAAAGAATGTCAAACAAATGCTTACAAAAAGCAGACTCTTGATCAAGCCACATATATATATAAAATCCTGTACTCTAGGATCAGACACTCTTTCTACATGAACAACTCTTCCAACTTTAAAAGACATTTCTACGCCACACGTCAGAATAAAAAAATTAATAAAAGCATTAAGTGGTCCATTGGAAGACTGAAGAAAAGTACACATACAATGAATGATGAGCCTAGTAGCCTCCCAATCTGATCTCTCACTTGAAGAGGCAAGAACCAAGGCCTCAGAGCTTACTACGTTCCCAGTATACAGCTACGAAAACGGGGAGTCTCCAGAACAGGTTCTATGGCTATGAGCTGACTAAAAATACCTGCCTGGCTCCAGCATACACAACCTCTGTATTATCCCATATAGCTATTAACCGAAGGATAAGCATATATTTCAGAAGCATGCACTTCTTTACTTACTACTTAACAGGAAATTTGCCAGCCCAACTGCCTTTCTAATATGAAATTAGAAAATGCACAGGCTTTAGAATCAGATCAACTACATCTGAATCTTTGCAATTTACAAGCTAAATAACTGGCGAAATTGATGGAATTTCCTCCCATCTAAATGAAAAATACCCCCAGAATTAAAGCATGAGGTTCAAAGCCTGTTACTTAATAGGTACTCAAAAAAAAAAAAAAACAAACAGAGGAAGCTCTTGTCTTAATTTTTATATTGGAGTACAGTTGATTTGCAGTGTTGTGTTCATTTCAGGTGTATAGAAAAGTGATTTAGTTATACATACACGTCTTTTTTTTTTCATATTCTTTTCCTATATAGAGGAAGCTGTTTTTATTTCTACCTAAAGGTTTCACTCAATGGCCAATTCAAATAGGAAACAACTTATTTTTATCTGTCTCTTGGTCACGTGGCCTTGTGGGGTCCTAGTTCCCAGACCAAGGATGGAACCCGGGTCCAGGCAGTGAGAGCGCAGAATCCTATCCACTGAACAGCAAGGGAATTCCTGATACAAACTATTTTTAAGCAACTGATGACTCTACTCAGTCTTGGTAAAATCTGTAAAGATTTCTCTCCTGGATCATCAGTTAACCCCAAAACTGTGCATGAAAGTATGCAAAGTAAGCATATATTACAAAATAATGTTGGCAGATCTATTTTTCCATATTATATTATGAAAGATATTCAACTAATCAATCACCGATCCAATATTTCCTCAAAGAGCTAAATTTTAAAAACTACTTTATTTCCTCACCACTTCCATAATGTGTATGCCTCCCATGTAAGATTCTAGGAGGGTCAGATTGTGTCTCATACATATAGTATTCAGAATAGCCAGGAGGGTGCCTTACATAAATGTGCTCAATAAATATTTGTGGAATGAAAAGTTAATATGGTTCACTTAATGGCTTTTTAAAAATATTTTAATGAACAAATCTTTTCATTTCGAAACATTAAAATGTAAAAGGTTCATAACAAAAGCTACAAAAGAAGCTGCTGTTCATTAGAAGTACTATAGGTAAAATAGAACTGCCATTTCCTATGAAAGAAAATTTTAAAAACAAACAAAACACCTGGACAATGAGCACCTCAAAACAGGAAAGCACTATGGATTCCATTTCCAGAAACAACTTACCTTTTGCACCTTCATTTTGCAGATTTGAAATCCAGATTCTCACACAATCACTGCCCTTCACTTCTGTTTGATTCAATAGCATACACACTACTGACCATACAGTCTCTCTCTCGCTAATAAATACATCAGGAGAAAGCACACTGGTCTTATTCTGCTTTCTGTTTTACGAAAACAAAAGTGCAAAGTCCTCACCCAAAATTCTTTATAAATTAAAAAACTAAAAAAATTTTTCGAAAAGTGTTTGCGGTAATGGTAAAGGCTCCCATCTTTTCCCATACTTCTATTACATACTTCTTCCCCAAATGAGGAAAGATTCTTGTGTCTTGATGGGAGGGCAAGCAGATAAAAGTAAAACACACTAAAATAAGCCATTTCTAAACAGGTGAGATACCATCAGAGTGTGTGCTGTTGCAGGAAACAGAATGGAGAGTGGTGAATGGGAGTCTCTGCACTTCATATCTGCAAAAGAAGAGAATAAAGAGGTTAACTTAATTCTAGACTCGGAACACAGTATCTTCACCTGTCTAAACCAAAGCCCCAACACAATGTAAGAAATGAAAATGTGCTGAAGAGGTTTATGAGTGAACTCAACCATTCAAACTGTATCCAGTTTTAGAAGTTAGTATTTGAACACTTTTATACCACATCATCTTGATATTAAAAGTTAAATAACGAAAATCCCATCTCTTCTTTAAGCTTCTCTTAAAAGTTATCGTAATTACCCAAACATACTTCCATATTGAACAGTTATATAGGGGTAATTAGTTCTAACATTAAGAATAACAATCAAAGGGCTCATTTTGAATAAATGCTCTCCCTTTTATAATGAGTGACAGTTAACCTTTCCGGACCCCCAATGCACACACCCCCTTTCTCCAACCTCATTAAAGATTAATTTCGGGACACAGCAATCTCCCCCACCCTGTACCCCGTACTCTGCGAAAATCCTTCTGCGTTTTGCATTAACCCACCCGACTCAGTGTGGGTGAGCCAGGGTCAGGTGTGAAAGGAGGCTGGGACTGGGGATGGGGGGGAGGGTGAGACCCAGGAGCCCCTCTAGCACTCGCGCCCCCCACCTGGCGGCACACCTGCCTCCAGGCGCCCACCTGGGGCAGGGATCGCCCTTTCCCGGCCCCGCGCGCCTGCCCCACTCGGAGCGCGCGCCACGCGCCGCGCGGTACCCGAGGGCGGCGCAGGCGGCGGGGCGCCTGAGAGGCGGGAGCCGGGTGTAAAGGGGCAGCCTGGGCTCCCTCCCTCCCCGGGGACCGAGCGGGCCGGGGCGTCCCGGGGGCTGCTGGGGGCGGGCGCGGTACCTTTGGACAAATCCATGAGGACCCCGGAGAAGAGCTTCTCCCCGAGGCGGAACGACACGACGAGCGCGTCCTCAATGATGTGGTCCAGCGTGACCCGCACCTCCGAGCCGGGGATCAGTTGCGACACCGCGGAGTCCCCGCCCGCGGGCGGCACGAGAGCCGGGGCTGCTGGCTGGGGCAGCGGCGGTTCCTGGCGCTCCTCGGGAGCCGGGGGGCTCCTCCGGCGGCGGTACAGGAGAAGGTGGCAAGCTGGGCCCTTCCTGAGGCGCGGCTGCCGCCGGCTCCACCACTCGAGCGGGCGGCTTCTCCTCAGGCTCCAGCTCCAGCCCCGCCGCCTCCGGGCTGCGGGCGAGCTCCCCGGCGGCGGCGGCGGCGGCGGCGGCGGCGGCGGGAGCGGGAGCGGCGGTTCGTCGGCCTGAGGAGAGGACTGCTGCCCGTCAGCCTCGCCGTCCGGCACAGATGCTTCAGTAGCCGTGACCGGGAGGGGGTCAGTGCCGGCCTCGCTGCCGGGGATGGGCTCCATCTCCGGCTCGGCCTCGCCGGCGCCCCCCTCCCCGGGGGACGCTGCAGTCGCTGCCGCCTCTGCAGCCACGGCCGCCATTTTCTTCCTGGCTTCTCCCTCCTCCAACTCGGGCTGTAGCGGCGGCGGCGGCAGCGCTGTTTGGTTCCCTAGGCCTTCCCCTCCCTCCAGCAAACAGTTTTGTCCCGCCCTTACCCCGATGCTCGTTATTGGCACCGCGCCATTGGTCCTGTCCTACACCCCTCCCGCACTTGTGACATTTCATTGGTCAGGTGGGGACGTCTATCATTCAGTCGGTCCGTCCTTCTTATACAGAGTAGGAACTTCTCATTGGCCAGACGAGTTGTCAAATGTCGAATCATAGAGGCGAAGTGGGGGGGCGGGCTCAAAGGGGGCGGGGGAAGTCACAAAAGCTGAGCCTTGTACCTATCGCCTCTTTCTATTGGATGGAAGAGAAAGTAGGGTCTTATGGTTGGCTTACACTCCTGCCCATTATTAACCAGGTTTTCTCGGAGGCGGGATAAAGGAGGGTATCACGTGGCGTGCCTGTCCTTTCAAGGCTACAGAGGGGAGGAGTAACGAGGTAATGAGGGAGGGGGAACCACTTCCCAAGAATCTCTGCGCAGAGGTCCTTAGAATAAATGTTATTTCTAGGAGCGGACCTGCTTGCAGCCGCGTGTGGGCAAGAGAAGCTTCTTTGGGAAGGACAACTAAAGTTTGAAGTTAATTCTACAAACACTTTTTGAGTTCCTCCTATGCTAGGCACTGTGCTAGTGCTACGGAGAGAGAGATGTGAAAGACATTCTCCATAACTTCATGGCAGCCGCTTCAGCTCCCACACAAGGAGTGTCTCCTTGAGTACTCTCCACTTTCTAGGAACAATGCACCTACTTATTTCAAAGTAGGAAAATGCTAATGAAAACAAGAAGAACATCAGACACACTGAATTAAGCTGATGAATGTTTCAGAGACCAGTTTTGAGGCATTGCTGGACTTCCACATGAACAGCAATTTTTCAACCCAAATTCACTGGAAAGTGGTCGCACCTGGTTTCTTGCTTCAGCCTTTATCGTTGCCTCGTGTATGCTACAGGTGAAAAAAGCCTCTCTCTTCACTATCCTAATGCCCCTACTTGTCTATTACCACTTTAAGTTTCTTGATTTGTTTGTTTGGAAGACGCTACTGAACCCATTTCTCTCAAAGTGTACCTCAGAGTGAGCCTTTTCTCCAGAAGAGAGCATAGGCACTGAGAATGCCTACAGGAGGAAAGGAAGAAAGGTTACCAAAATTAGGAATGAAAAAGGGAATCATAAAGACTCATCACAGCCAATACTTAGTAAGCATCCCCTATGTGCCAGGCACTAGTACAAGCACTTGATGTAACACCTCATGTAATCCTTAAAATACTCCTATAAGGCAGTTACTGGTAATGTTATTTAGTTGCTAAATTGTATCCAACTCTTTTTCCACCCCATAGATTGTTAAGTGCACCAGGCTCCTCTGTTCATAGGCTTTCCCAGGCAAGAACACCGGAATGGGTTGCCATTTCCTTCAGGGGAGCTTCCCAACCCAGGGATGAAACCATGGCTCCTGCCACATTTCCTGCATTGCAGGCAGATTCTTTACCACTGAACCACCAGGGAAGCCCAACTGTTATTACACCTATTTTATAAATAAAGAAATTGAGACACAAAAAGGGTGCCCAAGGTCATATAGTAAATTGGAGAGTCAGAATTCCAAGGTTTTGTGTGTTTGCGGGGGGGTGGGGGTAGATACATTAGGAGTTTGGGATTAACAAATACACACTACTATATATAAAATAAACAACAAGGACCTACTGTATAGCACAGAAAACTATAGTCAATAGTTTATAATAACCTATAATGGAAAATAACCTGATAAAGAATATTTATATGAGTGAATCACTTTACACCTAAAACTAATACATTATCAATCAACTATATTTCAATTTAAAAAACCCTGCAGTTTTACATTGAAAGGATTGAAAATGGGAAAGAAAAATTGCCATAGGCCCTATTTCAAGGAGCTCTTAGGAAAGGCAAGTAGGAAATCCCAATCAGGGCAGGTTCAGCATCTCCAAACTAACAGAAGGAAATAAAGGTACTGATCCACTCTGTACCAGAGATTTCCCCCATACGCTCTCATTTAAAACCCTGTGAGTTAAACCTTCTCCCTGTTGTACAGGTGAGGAAACCGATCCTTAGCCAGGTTACAGGTCTTCTTAGCCATCACACAGATGGCTAGCAACAGATCCTAGAGAACGCAGATCCTTCCAAGAGCATGATTGTTTCACTCATTCATTGAACAAATCATCTGTCCCCTGCAGGCTAGATCTCTTGCAGGAAACAGCCATGGATCCCACCTTACAGAGTTTTTACCATGATTGCTTTTCTATATTTCAACATAATCAATTAAACATAACATATAGTTCTATGAAACTTAGAGACCCACACTGAGTTCCCACATTGCATAATATCCCACAGGGAGAAAAATACACTTCAGGTCCTAGGATGTGATTACTTCTTGCAGTAATTCACTGCAAGATGCTGTGGTAAATCCTTTAAATTAAGGATTTATAGCAGGTAGTGGCATACCAAGTAACCCTTCTAAATCACCATTTTCAGCCTGCAACTCAAGATTCTCTAGAAGCCTCTTATGCTTGTCCTTCAAGGCTCTCTCTGTTCCTATTTTATCTTTTGGGGTCTGCTCTCCCTTGCTCTTCAAGATTTCTAATACTGGGGAGATCTTTCATCCATTTATTCAACAAATATTCAAGGCCTACTATATGTCAGTTGGGGATTCCCAAGTGGCTCAGTGGTAAAGAATCCACCTACAATGTAAGAGACCCAGGTTGGTTCCTGGGTCAGAAAGATCCCCAGGAGAAGGGAATGGCAACCCACTCCAGTATTCTTGCCTGGAAAAATCCCATGGACAGAGGAGTATAGCAAGCTACAGTCTGTGGGGTCACAAAGAGTTGGACATTACTGAGCAACTGAACACACACACTGTATGTCAGTTACTGGGCTAGCAGTCAAAAGGCATGTAGAAAGAACACGTAAGCCTCCTGGGACTAATTTTTCTACTTAGGGAGCTAGAAAATAAGCAATGAATAAAAACATGATTACCAATTGTGAGCAATGCCATACAAGAAATAAACAGGGCAAGGTGATAGGAAATAGCTAGGGGAGAGGCAGAGAGTGTCTCTTTCAGATAAGGTGGTCAGAAAAGACCTCTCTGAGGACAAGACATTTTAACCAATGCAAAGGATTAAGAAGGAGCCAGGGACTTCCCTGGTGGTCCAGTGGCTGGGACTCCATACTCCTAATGTAGGGTGCCTGAGTTCAGTCCCTGGTCATGAAACTAGATCCCATATACCACAACTAAGGCTCAACGCAGCTAAGTAAATGAAAGTGATAGTGAAGTCGCTCAGTCGTGTCCAACTCTGCGATTCCATGGATCATAGTCTACGAGGCTTCTCTGTCCATGGGATTTTCCAGGCAAGAGTACTGGAGTGGGTTGCCATTTCGTTCTCTCCAGGGCATCTTTCTGACCCAGGGATCAAACCCAGGTCTCCTGCATTGCAGGCAGATGCTTTACCCTCTGAGCCAGCTAAGTAAATAAATATATTTAAAAAGAAGGAGGAGCCAGCTATTGACATTGTTGAAGGAACATCTAGGTCAATAGGAACAGCAATTGCTCAAGTCCTGTGACAAAAGAGGGCTTGGTTTACTCCAGAGAGATCAGTGTGACTTCCCTGGTTATTCAAATGGTTAAGAGTCTGCCTGCAAGGCAGGAGACCACAGTCCAATCCCTGGGTCAGGAAGATCCCCTGGAAAAGGGAATGGCAACCCACTCCAGTATTCTTGCCTGGAGAATCCCATGGACAGAGGAGCCTGGTGGGCTACAGTCCATGAAGTCACAAGAGTCGACCCTAATGATCGAGAAATCTCTCATTCAATGTGGTTGAAGAGGAATAAGCAAGAAGATAAGCTAGGGAGATAAGGCTGGAAAGGGAAATAGAAGTTTTATGTACTTCAAATACAAAACAAAGGATCTGCCCTCCAGGGTTTCCAGATCTACTGGGAATCCAGCTTTACATGGGCTGCCTCCACTGCCTTCAGCCTCCTCCTGGCGTAGGGTCAGCATAGAGGAGGTATTTGTAGGCTGGATGACATGAAAGTGAAAGTTGCTCAGTCGTATCCAACTCTTTGTGACCCCATGGACTGTATAGTCCATGGAATTCTCCAGGCCAGAATACTGGAGTGAGTAGCCTTTCTCTTCTCTAGGGGATCTTCCCAAACCAGGGATTGAACCCAAGTCTCCCACATTGCAGGTGGATTCTTTGCCAGCTGAGCCACAAGGGAAGCCCAAGAATACTGGAGTGGGTAGCCTATCCCTTCTCCAGCAGATCTTCCCGACCCAGGAATTGAAACAGGGTATCCTGCATTGCAGGCGGATTCTTTATCAACTGAGCTATGAGGGAAGCCCCTATAGAATGGATAGCCACATGGCATTTGTTGCTGAATTGAGAGAGGTTTTGATGAATGGTTGAAAGGTTGGTCCATTTATGCTGCTAGAACAAAATGCCAGAGACAGGGTGACTTATAAACAACAGAAAGTTGTTTCTTATAGGTCTGCAGCCTAGAAATACAAGATCAAGTTGCCAGGACAGTTCAGTGAGGGCCCTCCTTCAGCTTGCATAATTCTTGTTGTATGCTCACTGGCAGGAGGAGGCAAGAGTGCTTTTTGGGGCCTGTTTCATAAAAGCATTAGTCTCTTTTCTTAAGGGCCTTGTTTTAGCGACCCAGTGCTCAGTCACATCTGACTTTTTGCAACCCTCTGGATTCTAGCCCACCAGGCTCCTCTGTCCACAGAATGTTCCAAGCAAAATACCAGAGTGGGTTGCCATTTCCTACTCCAGGGGATCTTCCCAACCCAGGGATTGAACCTATATCTCCCACACTGGCAGGTAGATTCTTCACCACTGTGCCACCTGGGAAGTCCAGTCTAGTCACCTAATCATCTCCTCCAAAGTCCCACCTCCTAATACCATTGCCTAGGTGGTTGAGATTTCAACATGTGAATTTTGGAGGGACACAAACATTCAGACCATAACAGATGAATAGTTGTTTGGTTGGACAAATTGGTGAAAGGATGGGTGGATTGAGAAATGAATGGCAGGGATAAGAAATCCAGCTGACTAACCAAGCGTATTCTCACTGCCTCAGACTTTGATCTGAGTTCTCCAGAGTACTCCAATTTGTGTATGTGTTCAGTCGCTCACTTGTGTCCAACTCTTTGTGAACCCACAGACTGTAGTTTGCCAGACTCTTCTGTCCATGGGACTCTCCAGGCCAAGAATACTGGAGTGGGTTGCCATACCCTCCTCCAGAGGATCTTCCCTACCCAGGGAAAATATACTAAAAACCCAAACACTGGCGTGGTGGTTCATGAAGATGGAATATGGCTAATTATGTTTTAGTAGTTTTTGTTTCCTGGGCCTGGTCTCTCAGGAAATCGAATTACAGACAGACAAAAGCATGGGTCCTGGAGACTCAGGACAAAAGGAAGTAACTGTCAGCACATGGTCATGAAGTCACAGTGGCTGAATAAATTGCTCCTCCTGTTCTAGGCCTATTTCTGTCCAAGTAACCCACTCCCAGGCCAAGACTGTGATGCTAACTACGGACAGACATGTCGCTGGCTCTCCATGTGTCTCAGCGGTTCTCAATGTATTAACGGATCTCTGAGAATCCGCTAAAAAGTTGTTTTATGTACCGTGTAATCACATTTATATAAAGTACAAAAACAAAGAAAACAAACTTATGCTGTTACAACTCAAAATAGAGGTTATTCTTAGCAGGAGAAAGGGAACAATACATCTAGTGACTAAAAGGGAATATGAATGGAGTTTCCTGCGACTCTGATATTTTTCTGTGTTTCATCTACTCACTAGTTACAAGGAATGTTCAACTTATAAAAATTCATCAAGCTGTGCACATATGTGCTTTTTTGTGTATTGATTTGTATTAGTTTTCCTTTACTGCTAGTGTCTTAACATTATTTATTTTATCAGTGTCTTGGGTCAGAAATTCAGGCGAGGGTTAGCTGGGTCCTCTATTTAGGGTCTCTGTCAAGGCTATAACCAAGATGCCAGCAGGGGCTGCGGTGTCATCTGAAAGTGTGACTAGGGAAGGGCCCACTTCTAACCTCACTCTCATGATCCCGGCAGGATTCAGCTCCTCAGCGGCTGCCAGCCAGAGGCTGCCCTCAATTCCTTGCCATGTGTGCCCGTCCAGAGAATAGTTTGCGACTGACAGCTTGCTTCATCAGAGCAAGCAAATGACAAGAGCCGGGGAGAAATGGTGCAAGGAAGACAGAAGTCACAGTCTCTTATAGCCTAATCTCAGAAGAGGCATCCTGTCGCTTCTGTTGTGTTCTGTTCAAAGGCAAGTCACTAGAGCCAGCCCAAACACAAGAGGAGAAGATCACACAGGGGCCGGAGTACCAAGAAGGCGAGGATCAGTGGGAGCTGATGGATACCTGATTTAAAGTTTTTAAAAGATGAAAAGAAAAAATATTCTAGATGTTTCCCCAAACCTCCCCCATCCCGACACACTCATCCACAGACTCTGCTGAAGCCTCTTATTCAATGCAGATGCTATCCACACCATATTACCTGCCCCTAGTAACAGATCCTCACCTCAGACTGGCAGGTGGACAGGGCCATCATACTAAAAAAATAAATTCTGGGATTTCCAGTGGGTAAAAGTCTGAGCTCCCAGTGCAGGGGGCCAGGGTTCAATCCCTACTCGGTGAACTAGATCCTGCATGCCGCAGCTTAAGAGCCTGCATGCTACAAGGAAGATTGATCTTGCATGCTGCAACTGAGACCCAGCACAGCCATATAAATAAACGAACATTAAAAAACAAAAAGTAAATCCCAACACTGAAGAAAATTTTTGTAAAGAGAGCCATCAGCTATCCAGCTATTTAGTGAGCACCTATCATGTGCCAGGCTGAGACAGCAGCCAGATGAGCCTGGGGGAATCAAGCAAATCACAGGTGGGCACCATCCTGAGTCATCTTCCTCACTGGTCTCCGGTGTTCCTTCTTCACATGGTCCCTGCCCCTCTCTGTATATGGTCAACAGCTGCCATGTCAACATAGTTCCTTCAAAAGGGACCCTAAGGGTACTGCTTGGGAGGAAGTGGTTCTAGGCTGACTGTCTCAGTTTCTCTGGGACTGAAATATTTCCTGTGACACAGGATGTTCAGTGTTAAAAGTTGAACAGACCTGGAATTTCCCTGGTGGTCAAATGGTTAAGAACTAAAATCCTGCATTGCTGCATGGCACAATCCAAAAAAAAACCAAATGAAAAAACAAAACAAAACACAAGTCAATCAGGCCTAGCTAGGCAAACCCTAATGGTTGGCCAGACTCCATGCTTCGAATCTTACAGAAATGAACATTGATCTTTGCAACAACCGAGCAAGAAAGGGAGCCTCGGAGAGGGTCAAAGAAAGCTTCCAAAGCTAGAGACTGGGCCTCACAGTCTCCAAAGAATGCGCTCGGCAACTTTGATCTTTTGGCTGTTTCTTATGTTTCCTTAGCCATTCCCTGGGACAGGATCCGTGGGTAAATGGCAAATCAGTGTGCATTTTTTGGTCTAGCCTTCTAGTTTCAAGCTGACAGGTTAAATCTGACCTTTAAAGTAGAAAATCTAAAAAAATAAAAACAAAACCTGATCTTAGATTCTAAACACCTTTGATTGTACCCACCCCCTCATAATAATTCCAGGAACTTTTATTTACTTAACATTCCTCTGGGTTGGGTTCTCCCCTCATGTCAAATGTGGTAGCTATTAGATTATTAGATCCTTGTAAAGTAAGGACTTAAATTTATAGCTTCCTTAGCACAGTGCTAGGCCAAGTAATAATGTCTAATATTTATCAAGTACTTACTTTACATCAAGCCTTAAATCAATTAAGCCCTATGAGGTATAATCACATAATTATCACCATTACAGATTAGGAAACTGAGGATTAGAGAGGTTAAGTAAGTTGCCCAAGGTTACACAGCTAGTAAATATAGGCACCAAAGAGTAACATCTATTTGCTTATTGATTACAAAGAGCTCTCTGTGCTTTTTCTGGGGGAAAAAAAAAACAACTATCATTTGCTCTGACAGACTTAAGTGAATCTTTCTGAAAAACAGGTGGAAACCTCAGCTAAAGAGGTTCATATATGACATCCATTCTTGAAAAAACACAAACTCATTTTGATAGAATTACTTCTGTGTCATCACAGTTTCTCTCTGTATTGCTTTCCTTGTCTCTACCTCAAAAACACAATCATCTCTACCTGGATCAGGGCTGTGATGTTCTTATTATCCCTCCCAAAGTTCTGAAGGCCTGGGTGGGAGTGTGGAGGTCATTTGGTTCATCCAATGTAAGCGCTGGGCAAGACTGAGCACGCATACAATACAAATTCAGAGCTAGAGGCTGCCAGTCAGGCCCTAGTCTTAGCATTCAGTTCATGGCTACTCGTTTCTAAGCAGCTATTTCCATGCTTACCCCCAGTAATTTCTCTCACTACACAGGTGCTGGGCTTCCCAGGTGGCTCAGTGGTAAAGAATCCACTTGCTGATGCAGGAGATGCCAGTCCGATCCCTGGGTCAGGAAAATCCCCTGGAGAAAGAAATGGCAATCCACTCTTGCATTCTTGGCTGGGAAATTCCACGGACAGAGGAGCCCGGTGGGTTACAGTCCATGGAGTCGCAAAGAGTTAGAGACGACTTAGCAACTAAACAGCAACAACAGAGCTGTTATATTTGCAAATACAAACATAATAAAATATTCAGTTCTATGTTGCTTTGGTTCATTTTTATAGTAAGTTCCTACTTTCTGTTTTATTTGTATTTGTTTTTAAAATAACAGAGATTCTTCTTAGGAAGGAATGTGGGTACAGCTATACATAGAAAAATGCCCTTGTGACATCAGTCTTGTGTATCATTTGACGTCTTCCACAGAGCACAGTGCTTCAGCTCAGTGGTAAAGAATCAAACTGCCAACACAAGAGATGCAGGAGAGATGGGTTGGATCCATGGGTCGGGAAGATCTTCTGGAGGAGGGAATGATAATCCCATGCAGTACTCTTGCCTGAAGAATCCTATGGGCAGAGGAGCTGGAGGGCAGGGGTCGGGGGTGGAGGGTCCACTCCATGGGGTCTCAAAGAGTCTGAACATGATGGAGCACACAGAAAGCACAGTGCCTGGCATACAACAGACCCTCAAAAACATTTGTAGCAACCTCCCTGACAGTCCAGTGGTTAAGACTTCGTGCTTCCCCTGCAGGCAGCATGTGTTCAGTGCCTCATCTGGGAACTAAGATCCCACACACAGGACTGCCAAAAAAAATTGTAAAATTCATTAACAGATGACCAAATGAATAGTTATTACTAGGGAATAGGATCGCTGTCGGGGAAGGCAATGGCACCCCACTCCAATATCCTTGCCTGGAAAATCCCATGGGCGGAGGAGCCTGGTGGGCTGCAGTCCATGGGGTTGCTAAGAGTCGGACACAACTGAGTGACTTCACTTTCACTTTTCACTTTCATGCACTGGAGAAGGAAATGGCAACCCACTCTAGTGTTCTTGCCTGGAGAATCCTGGGAACAGTGGAGCCTGGTGGGCTCCCGTCTATGGGGTCGAACAGAGTCGGACACGACTGAAGCGACTTGGCAGGATCACTGCGGGCTCTCTTTTTCTTTTGCCCATCTACATGTCCCAGTTATCTTAATTTTCTCATTTTTCTACATAGAACATGTATTTCTTACAGAAAATATTTAAAATCTTTCTTCAGCAAATAAATAAGTGTATAAAATGGAACCTGGGAGGTCTTGTAACAGGAAGATCACAAACACAGGCTGTCTGGGTTGGGTGTGCAGAGCCTCAGACATGATTCAGAGACATGGGATGTGATGGGGAGAAGGCACAAGAAGAGTTCCGATCTGAGAACCCAGAGCCTCCGCCAGCCTGCCTTTTCCATTCTCCTTTGGGTCACAGCACATCATATTTTGCTCTCATAGGTTTACTGGGTGAAAACAAGAAGCAGGTCCTCAAAGAGTTTTTCAAGGACTGTGAATGATTCATAAGGAGCTCTTCGACCTTGACTGTTTCTGTGGCTCAGCGTTCGTTAGAGGTGGCGCAGCTCCCACCCTCCGCCTGTCCCTGAACCCTCAGAGGTGACCCCTTTCCGTAAGTATTTGGCCCCCATATCCAAATCTGAATCCCTTCCATACTTAGCCCTCTCCACCCAGGTTTGTGGCTGCTGGGGAAGAAGGGAACAGACAAGCCAATTTAGTTGCCGTCCTCACTTTGTTCACTTGACCTTGAGGCACTGAACTCAGCAGAGCTCCTGGTGTGGGGGGAGCCCGGTGCGGGGAGGCTGGCAGACTTCTGGAATGAAAGGCGAGAGACCTTGGAGGGCTCTTGGATTTGGTCACCATAGTGACTTCTCTCTGGAAGCCTCAACCCTGTGGTTTTTGCTCAATATTCATTCATAACGAGGCCACCTCTGCGTTTTCCACCCACGGGGAACAGGCGCTGAGTACATTCACAGTCATGCAGCTGACAACCCTGGGCCTTTACACCGGGGGAGGGGAGGGTGGCAGGGCAATGGTGTGCAGGGGCCTGAGCCTGGTGGAAGGGAGGCAGTGCTCTGCTGTGCAGAGGGAAGGGTCAGAGCTGGGAAGGGGTTGAGCCCCCTTTTGGTTCTGTCCCCTCAGTTTACAGAGGAGAAAGGACTCACCCACAGTTTCTCACCATCAAGGGTACGCAGGGCCCTTGTTCTCAGCCCAAATTTTCTAACTTCTTGGCCTATGTGCCAAGCACTGGGGATCCCACTTCCTGGGACTGTCACCAAAGGTTACCAAATTTATGGTAATCAGATTGTGATGAGCCCCTGGTGAAAGGCCAGAACTAGAGTTCCTGTAGGGAGACAAATCATTTTGATTTCCAGTACAAATTTGCAAGTAAATTAGCTCATTTAATCCTTAAAATTACCCTGCAAAGTGACTGTCATTATTCCCTTTTAAATTGGAAACCTGAAGCTTCAGAGAGTGGTTGTATCTGTCTACTTGGAGTCAGAGGCAAATTTGAATGCTACTCTGCAATTTACTAATGATAAAGGATGGTACAATAGCTCATTAGTTCAGGCAATGACTTCAAATTCACTGAGATCAAGTCCAGCCATTGTCCTGCTGTGTGACTTTTGACAATTACTTCACTTCTCTGAGCCTTTAGTTCTGCATCTGTACAAACATGATAATACAACCTACTTTATAAGTCATTGTGAGGATTTAATAAAGTAATGAATATAAATCACTTAGCACTATGCCTGACAGTCAATAAGTGGTTTTTGTTATTCCAAAATTTAAAAGTACTCTCCTGCTAGAACTTCTGGTCACAGACAAAAAAGAAAAGTCTACAATCTTCTTCCAGACTCACCCAGAGCCCCAAACCTTTGCTGTCAGCCAAGGAGCAGAGTACTTGAAAAAAGGACATCCATAGAGAGGAAGGTGAATTTGGAAGATGCTTTTCATAGCCTGATTTTCAATTTTCAAAAGATTTAGACGAGGGAAGAGAAGGGAAGGATGGAAATCTGTACCTCCCTATAGCCTTGCTGCCAATATTTTCAGAGCTATGCTGCCCAGCAGGGTGGCTGCCAGCTTTGTGTGGTTACTGAAGACATGAAATGTATCTGGTCAAAACTGAGACGTGATATAAAATACACACTGACACTTAAAGACTTTTGGGAGAAAAATTTTATAAAATATCCCATTGTAAACAGCAGGATCCTACTGTATACCACAGAGAACTATATTCAACATCCTATGATAAACCATAATGTAGAAGAATATATTAAAAGATGAATGTATATATATATATGTAGAACTGAATAACTTTGCCATATAGCAGTAATTAACACAATACTGCAAATCAACATAAATAAAAATCAATTATTAAAATTCAAAAATAAAGTATCTTCATGTTTGGAATAATTATATATATACACACACAGACACACACATATATATATGTATTTTTTTAACCCCCCCCGCCATGCCATGTAGCATGCCGGTGCTGCTAAGTCACTTCAGTTGTGTCTGACACTGTGCGACCCCATAGACGGCTTCCTACCAGGCTCCTCTGTCCCTGAGATTCTCCAGGCAAGAACACTGGAGTGGGTTGCCATTTCCTTCTCCAGTGCATGAAAGTGAAAAGTGAAAGCAAATCGTGTCCAGCACTTAGCGACCTCATAGACTGCAGCCTACCAGGCTCCTCTGTCCATGGGATTTTCCAGGCAAGAGTACTGGAGTGGGGTGCCATTGCCTTCTCCAGCCATGTAGCATGCAGGATCTTAATTCCCTTACCAGGGATTGAACTCACAGCCCCTGCAGTGGAAGTACAGAGCCTTAACCGCTGGACCTCCAGGAAAGTCCCTGGAATGATATTTTAAGTAAAATACATTATTAGAGTTAATTTCACCCATTTCTTTTCATATTTTTAATACAGCTACTAGAAATTTTTCAGTTATATATGTGATACATATTGAATTTTTATAAAACGGAGCTGGTATAGAAAATGCTAATTCTAGCTCAGCTAACCTATGAAGAACATCTCACATTTCTCTCCTTTAACTGTCACAACAATATTATCTGAAAGATATTGTTATCTATATTGTAGTAGTAGAGGACAAACTTAGGGATACTAACCCTTCATTTTGCCAGATAATAATAGTGATTTGGTGACTTTATGTACTATATCATTTTATAAAGAAAAGACTTCTTTAGTAAGAATAAAATTGAACATTTTAACTATATAAAACAGTATATTAACACCCGCAACTGTCTCCCATAAGAAAAAAAAAAAGGCACTATTATTTTGCAGGCACTGAGATAATATATACTTTAATCATTCATTTCTTTAAAATTCATGGGATTGGTACTATTATCCTCATTTAACAGATGAGGAAACTGAGGCTCTGAGAGCCATTAAGCTTATAAATTGAGGTTATAAGAATATAGGTTACAAGGTCCCCAGAGAAAGAGAACCAGGATGGCTTTCTTAATATAAAAGAAGCCATTTTGGCCTAAGCCATTTTGCAATCAGCCTGGCTGCACTGCTTGCGTTTGAACAGGTCTCAGTAATCCTTGATTTTAGAAAACAAAGAAATGCAGGAGCAGGGAAAAGGCAGTCAGACAATATTTCAGTGGTAAGACCTAGTTCCTTCCTCAGCGATCAATGCAAAGAAATAGAGGAAAACAACAATAGGAAAGACTAGAGATCTCTTCAAGAAAATTAGAGATACCAAGGGAACATTTCATGCAAAGATGGGCTCAATAAAGGACAGAAATGGTCTGGACCTAAAAGAAGCAGAAGATATTAAGAAGAGGTGGCAAGAATACACAGAAGAACTGTACAAAAAAGATCTTCACGACCAAGATAATCACGATGGTGTGATCACTCACCTAGAGCCAGACATCCTGGAATGTAAAGTCAAGTGGGCCTTAGAAAGCGTCACTACGAACAAAGCTAGTGGAGGTGATGGAATTCCAGTTGAGCTGTTTCAAATCCTGAAAGATGATGCTGTGAAAATGCTGCACTCAATATGCCAGCAAGTTTGGAAAACTCAGCAATGGCCACAGGACTGGAAAAAGTCAGCTTTCATTCCAATCCCAAAGAAAGGCAATGCCAAAGAATGCTCAAACTGCCGCACAATTCCGCTCATCTCACACGCTAGTAAAGTAATGCTCAAAATTCTCCAAGCCAGGCTTCAGCAATATGTGAACCATGAACTTCTATATGTTCAAGCTGGATTTAGAAAAGGCAGAGGAACCAGAGATCAAATTGCCAATGTCCACTGCATCATCGCAAAAGTAAGAGTTCCAGAAAAACATCTATTTCTGCTTTATTGACTGTGCCAAAGCCTTTGACTGTGTGGATCACAATAAACTGTGGAAAGTTCTGAAAGAGATAGGAATACCAGACCACCTGACCTGCCTCTTGAGAAACCTGTATGCAGGTCAGGAAGCAACAGTTAGAACTGGACATGGATAGACTGGTTCCAAATAGGAAAAGGAGTACGTCAAGGCTATATATTGTCACCCTGCTTATTTAACTCATGATGCAGAGTACATCATGAGAAACTCTGGGCTGGAAGAAGCACAAGCTGGAATCAAGATTGCCGGGAGAAATATCAATAACCTCAGATATGCAGATGACACCACCCTTATGGCAGAAAGTGAAGAGGAACAAAAAGCCTCTTGAGGAAAGTGAAAGAGGAGAGTGAAAAAGTTGGCTTAAACCTCAACATTCAGAAAACGAAGATCACGGCATCTGGTCCCATCACTTCATGGGAAATAGATGGGGAAACAGTGTCAGATTTTATCTTTTGGGGCTCCAAAATCCCTGCAGATGGTGACTGCAGCCATGAAATTAAAAGACGCTTACTCCTTGGAAGAAAAGTTATGACCAACCTAGATAGCATATTCAAAAGCAGAGACATTACTTTGCCAACAATGGTCCGTCTAGTCAAGGCTATGGTTTTTCCAGTGGTCATGTATGGATGCAAGAGTTGGACTGTGAAGAAAGCTGAGTGCCGGAGAATTGATGCTTTTGAACTGTGGTGTTGGAGAAGACTCTTGAGAGTCCCTTGGACTGCGAGGGAGGTCCAACCAGTCCACTGTAAAGGAGATCAGGCCTGGGTGTTCTTTGGAAGGAATGATGCTAAAGCTGAAACTCCAGTACTTTGGCCACCTCATGCGAAGAGTTGACTCATTGGAAAAGATTTTGATGCTGGGAGGGATTGGGGGCAGGAGGAGAAGGGGACAACAGAGGATGAGATGGCTGGATGGCATCACCGACTCAATGGACATGAGTTTAAGTGAACTCCGGAAGATGGTGATGAACAGGGAGGCCTGGCATGCTGCGATTCATGGGGTCGCAAAGAGTGGGACAGGACTGAGGGACTGAACTGAACTGAAGTCCTAGTTCCTCCTCAGGGGATATACATAATAATATATCTTTTAAATTCTGCATGAACAAAGGCGCCACCCTGGTGGGGAATGAAATGATGATGTTGACCCTCCGGACTTCAATTAACTAAAGGGTAGACTGTGACCTTGGCCCCAATTCTATTGTGAATCCTCCTCTGATCAAGCCTGTTCAGGACTTTGCATGTCCATGGGGTCAAAAAAGTGTCAGTCCTGACAGAGTCATTAACACTTTTTTTTTTTAAGCTTAAACTTTCCCAGTTTTGCTCTTGGGGAGACACTGCTTTGAGAAAGTTCCCCAGTGTTCTCCTCACTTGCTGCTAGTAATAATAAATCCTTCCTTCTAACCCCATCTTTGGTTCAACACATATCAAGAGCCAAGAGGCAAACCCATTTTTCAGGTAACAGAATTTGAACATTAAATGACAAAATAATACATCTTAGAAATGAGTATTCTGTCCTTTGCTTAAGTGAAAACAACCCATGGATTGTCTCACAAGCAGCAGAGCACTCCTTCCAAGGGATTTTGGGCAAAAGAGTATCAGATGAGGCAATGTGGAAACAGGGTGTGATTGACCAGGAGATCGGGGAGGTCCTGCTCTCTAGGGTAAAGTGAGCCAGCTTTAGCTGAGTTGGAGGATTGTGATTAGTTTCATAGACAGTCAGGTGTTTCCAGATAGTGTGGGCTGACTTAGATCAGACCACTGGCGTGCTTAGTCGCTCACCCAGACTCTTTGCAACCTCATGGACTGCAGCCTGCCAGGCTCCTCAGTCCAAGGGGATTCTCCAGGCAAGAATACTGGAAAGGGTTGCCAGGCCCTTCTCCAGGAGATCTTCCCAACCCAGGGATTGAACCCAGGTCTCCCACATTGCAGGTGAATTCTTTACCATCTGAGCCACCAGGGAAGCCCCAGGCTCCTTTTTGTATGTCCTGATATATGACTGTAATTTATCAATTCACCACATTTAATCAATACTCTCAGTTGTACTAGAGCATTGATCAAAACTTAAGGTGTTAGCTCTGCTCTGCACTACTGCTTTCTGTGAATGCTGGGATCAGGCTGGATCTCTAACTGGAATTCATAGGCTAGGATAACCAGGGTCTTGGTCCCTGAGTTGGCTATTTTCTTCATCTCATTTTTGACATTCTGAGGCAGGAGATAAATGGGCCCCAGGCTCAGCAGCCAGAGTTTGTCCCCCTGGGGACAGATACTCCCAGATGAGGAACCAGAGAATAGCAAAGTCCTGCCCAGATAAGAGATAAAAGACCACATACTCCTCATTCTCCAAGTCCAGGAGACCTTCCCAACTACACATGCACAGAAAGGCTCCTTGAAGGTCAAAAGGGAGGGGGCATCACCTCATAGTAAATGTTGTCAAAGTACACATAAGCCTCTTGACTAGAATCCATCTTGGCTAAGAGATGCACAGGTACACCTGGGAGGATCCTAAGATATGCCAAATACACTCAGAACTAGGAAGAGCAAGGTGATTGGCCAACGGAAACCCAGAAGAAATACCCTTTAAGAGTGATCCAAATCACCGCAAGGGTGCAACTCTCTCTGAGCCTGCCAGTGTGTGACTCTCTCTGAGCCTGCCAGTGTGTCTATCCACACTTACACTTTTTCCTCCTGATAAACACATTGTTAGTTTCACTACTTTTCGTCTCTATGTGGAAATTCATTTCTACACAGCTGACAAGCCAGGGTCTTGTCCCTGGTGGTCTAGTGGCTAAGACTCAGCACTCTCTCTGCAGTGGCCTGACCTCAGTCTCTGGTCTGGAACTAAAATCCTGCATCAAGCCCCCACCGGCTGAGGCCACCTGAGATCAGCTCTAGGCAAACGGAGATCATTTGTCTGGTTCCCAGAGGCTGCATGCATGCATTTAAAACCTTTGAGAGAACATGGCACACCAGGGAGATTATTAGAATGATTATAAGCAGATGCCACCCAATATTTGGAGGGTACTTTGAGGCCAAGGTCCGTGCGATGCAAACCAACTCAGATCAGATAGATCAAAGAAAAGCCTGTTGAAGGAGTCACCTTCTTAAGTAGAATGGTTTGCTTAGTGATCTTACACAGCAGAGTCTCAACTTCCCTAAATTATTAATCCAAGTGCAGCAAGTGGTGTTGGCCATAGTACAGATACCTCCTTGCTCATCTAAAAGATAATCAAGGGCTATCTATTATCAAGAACAACTTTGGTCAGAGTCCAGGGATTTTTGTTGGGCAGCTATTGATTTAGCAGTTCAGGCACTCAGACAACTTCTAAAAGTCTGCCACTATTTGGCACTCTCCTCACTTTCCTCCTTATGAAAGAAACTGCGGATAGCTTGTAAATACTTCTTCCTATTCTTATGGTGTGACATGGAACATAACTTATGGAAAAGAGATTGTGGGAGAACCAAATGGCCACCCTGAATATTCCAGAGCTTGGAGATCTTATTGATATAAAACCTTTTGAGGTGGTCCAGTGGCTAAGACTCTCTGCTCCTAATGCAGAGGGCTGGGGTCCAATCTCTGGTCAGGGAACTGGATCCCACATGCTGCAACTAAAAATCCTGAGTGCTGCCATGAAAGTTGAAGATCCCATGTGTCACGACTAATACCCTGTGCAAGCAAATAAACATATTTTTAAATATTTATTTTTATTTATTTGGCTGCACTGGATCTTAGCTGTGGCGCATAGGGTCTTTTTTAAGTTGTGGTATGTGGGATTCTAAAATGGTTAGGAAATGAGCAAATTTAATTCAAATGACCATTTTATCTATTACTGTGGGCAAAAATCCATTCATAGTAACCATCACAGTAATCCAAGTCTATGTCCGAACCACTAATGCCAAAGAAGATGAAGTGGAACGGCTCTATGAAGACCTACAGGATCTTTTAGGACTTACACCAAAAAAAAAAAAAAAAAAAGATGTTCTTTTCACCACTGGGGACTGGAAAGCAAAAGTAGGAGGTCAAGACATACCTGGTGGTGGTGGTGGTTTAGTCACTAAATCATGTCCGATTCTTGCAACCCCATGAACTGTAGTCTGTCAGGCTCCTCTGTGCATGGGATTCTCCAGGCAAGAATCCCACTGGAGTGGGTTGCCATTTCCTTCTCCCGACATATCTGGAGTAACAGGAAAATTTGGCTTTGGAGTACAAAATGAAGCAGGGCAAAGGCTAACAGAGTTTTACCAAGAGAATGCACTGGTCAGAGAACCCTCTTCCAACAACACAAGAGAGGAATCTACACATGGACATCACCAGACAGTCAAATACTGAAATCAGATTGTTTATATCCTTTGCAGCCAAAGATGGAGAAGCTCTATACAGTCAGCAAAAACAAGACTGGGAGCTGATGACTGTGGCTCAAATCATGAACTCCTTATTGCAAAATTCAGACTTAAATTGAATAAAGTAAGAAAAACCACTAGGCCATTCAGGTATGACCTAAATCAAATCCCTGATGATTATACAGTGTAAGTGACAAATAGATTCAAGGGACTGCACCTGGTAGACAGAGTGCCTGGAAAACTAGGACAGAGGTTCATAACACTGTACAGGAGGTGGTGACCTAAACCATCACCAGGTAAAAGAAATGCAACAAGGCAAAATGGTTATCTGAGGAGGCCTTACAAAATAGCTGAAAAAAAGGAGAGAAGTGGAAGGCAAAGGAGAAAAGGAAAGATATAAGCATCTGAATGCAGAGTTCCAAAGAATAGCAAGGAGAGATAAGAAAGACTTCCTCAGTGATCAATGCAAAGAAATAGAGGAAAACAATAGAATGGGAAAGACTAAAGATCTCTTCAAGAAAATTAGAGATACCAAGGGAGCATCTCATGCAAAGAAGGGCTCAATAAAGGAGAGAAATGGTATGGTCTAACAGAAGCAGAAGATATTAAGAAGAGGTAGCAAAAGAACTGTACAAAAAAGTTTTATTCACTCAGATAACCACGATGGTGTGATTACTCACCTAGAGCCAGACATTCTGGAGTGTGAAGTCAAGTGGGCCTTAGGAAGCCTTGTTCTGTAAGACCTCGCGGCCTTCAGTTCATGTTCTATGAACAAAAACCAGCAGAGGTTATGGGATTCCAGCTGAACAATATCAAATCCTGAAAGATGAAGCTGTTAAAGTGCTGCATTAAACATGCCAGCAAATTTGGAAAACTCAGCAGTGACCACAGGACTGGAAAAAGTCAGTTTTCATTCCAATCCCAAGAAGGGCAAGAAGGATTTAGAAAAGGCAGAGGAACTAGAGATCAAATTGCCAACATCTGTTGGGTCATAGAAAAAGCAAGAGAGTTCCAGAAAAGCAACTACTTCTGCTTCATTGAATATGCTAAAGACTTTGTGTGGATCACAACAAACTGAGATGGGAATACTAGACCACCTGACCTGCCTCCTGAGAAACCTATATGCAGGTTAGGAAGCACCACTTAGAACCAGACATGAACAATGGACTGGTTCCAGATTGGGAAAGGAGTAAGTCAAGGCTCTATATTGTCATCCTGCTTATTTAACTTATATGCATGTGAAATGCCAGGCTGGATGACTCACAAGCTGGAATCAAGACTGCCAGAAGAAATATCAAAACCTCAGATTAGGCAAATGACACCACCCTAATGGCAGAAAGCGAAGAGGAAATAAAGAGCCTCTTGATGAAAGTGAAAGAGGAGAGTGAAAAAGCTGACTTAAAATTCAACATTCAAAAAACTAAGATCATGGCATCTGGTCCCATGGCAAATAGATGGGGAAACAATGGAAATAGTGACAGACTTTATTTTCTTGGGTTCCCAAATCACTGTATATAGTAACTGCAGCCATGAAATTAAAAGATACCTGCTCCGTGGAAGAAAAGCTATGATGAACCTAGATAGCATATTAAAAAGCAGAGACATTACTTTGTCCACAAACGTCTGTATAGTCAAAGCTATGGTTTTTCCAGTAGTTGTGTACAGATGTGAGAGTTGGAGCATAAAGACTGAGCACTGAACTGATGCTTTTGAGCTGTGGTGCTGGAGAAGACTCTTGAGAGTCCCTTGGAGAGTCCCTTTAGGATTGACAACCAGTCAATCCTAAAGGAGATCAGTCCTGAATATTCATTGGAAGGACTGATGCTGAAGCTCCAATACTTTGGCCACCTGATGCGAAGAGCCTATTCATTAGAAAAGACCCTGATTCGGGGGAAGATTGCAGGCAAGAGGAGAAGGGGGGCGACAGAGGATGAGATGATTGGATAGCATCATCGACTCAATGGACCTGAGTTTGAATAAACTCTGGGAGATAATGAAGGACAGGGAAGCCTGATGTGCTCCAGTCCATGGAGTGAAGGAGAGTCAGACACAACTGAGCAACTGAACAACAGCAAATGTGGGATCTAGTTCTGTGACCAGGGATTGAACCCTGGCCCCTTGCATTGGGAGCTCAGAGTCTTAGCCACTGGCTCACCAGAAAAGTCCCCTAAATAATTTGTTTTTAATATGATTCCTAGTATTGGTGTCCTTAGTAGGGGAAGTGTGGATGCAGTGACTGTAGCATGAAAATCTTCCCATGCCTTTCTCTGGTATTTCAGGCTCAGTTCTTTAAGAGTGATTTTAATGATAGCGTGTTTAAAAGGGAGGAGAATGGTGGAGAGAAGAACTTCCGCTTATTCCTTCTTTTTAATAGGAGTTTCTTGAAGCTGCAAAACTATCTACCATGCCAAGGGCATGGTGGCTATCAGTAAATGTTAACTGCTTTTTCTTGAGTTATGATACATGGTCTTCTAGTGAAGGCAAATAATTCTGTCTGTTGTGCTGAATTACCTGCAGGAAAGGTCTGCATTCAATGAACTCATATTGAGTAGTGACCTTATCACCAGCTTGATATTTTCACTGTTTGAGTATGAGACCCATCCACATAGAGAATTAAATCTGGGTTATGTAGGCCTATGTCCTTTAGATCTGGATGTGGGGTACCTAACTGGAAAGTGACTGTCTCGCAGCCATGTTCTTCTCCTGCACGTGATAAGGGAAGCCAAGCAAGGCAGCGTTTAAGATGTTAGATGGAGACAAAAGCAGAATCTATAAGCAGTGGGTCTGCTTGAGAGAAGATGCTGGTCTTAGAACAACAGCGTGAGATGTTTGAGATAAGCATCAGTTCAGACCTGTTGGGGCTATTATTAATTGAGTTGCAGCTGTGACTGCCCTAAGCTGATTTGGGTGAGCCCTGGCTCCCACGTTCAGCAGCCTGCTGTCATATTTGGCAGGTCTCATTCTTCCTCTCCTAAAGCCTGGGCTTCCCTCATAGTCTAGGGGTTGAGAATCAGCTTCCAATGCATGGGACATGGCCATGACCCCTGACTGGGCAGCTAAGATCCCACATGCTGGGTGGGACAACTAAGCCCCTGTGCCACGAATAGAGAAGCCTGTGCACAGCAACTGCGGAGCCCACGAGCTCTGAGCCTGTGAACTGCGAAGAGAGAAGCTGGAGAGCTGCAAGGAAGACCTGGCACAGCCAAAAATTTAAAAAAAAAAAAAAAAAAATTCCTAAAGCCTGATTATTCCTTTCATGGAAGACTCCAAAGACGTGTCATAGCTGGGTAGCCCCCGTGCCGGGATTTTGGAGGGCTGTCTAAAGGTCAGTAGGTGCTTGTTCATGTTTGTCTTCCCCTGAGGATGGCTCTGGTGTGGTTTTGGTGAATTCATAAAACAGAGAAGCTTTTGAGGAAAGATTAGGAATCCAAAGCCTGCAATATCCTGCCAGGCCTAAAACCTTTATTTTTATTTTTTATTTTTATAGTAGGCTTGGGAAAGTTTTTTATTCACTATATGCACTTTGGAGAAAAGTAAAATCCCCTAGCACTTTAAATCATGTCCTAAATAGCAAATATACTGATTGCAAAACTCGACTTTTTTTCTTTGAGGACTTGTGACCTTTGTTTGGAAACTGTTAAAGTAAATATATTGAGTCTAATTTAGAGACTTCCTGTGTGGAAGAACATAACAACACATCACCCACATATTGTAAAACTGAGGGGATTGTAGGGTGCTCAGATCTTGCTAGAGGGGTTGGGAAAAATACTTGGAAGCCTCAGTAAATCCTTGAGGCATTGTGGTCCAAGTGTATAGCTGAGTGTTCCATGAAAGACAAATAAATGTTGGTGATGCGGGTCCACAGGGATGCTAAAGAAAGCTGAGCTTAAGGCTACCACTGTGATCCATTTAACAGTTGGTGGGACCTGTGATAATAGGTCTTTGGATCGGGTAGAACTGGAAAATGAGGAATCGCAATTTTATTTATCGACCTTAGGTCTGGGACAAATTGCCATCCTTGCCCACTTGGTGCAAGCAAAAGTAATCTTTGTAAAATTTAAGATTCAACAATGGGGATGATTCCTTGTGTAGCCTTTGGTATTAACGGATATCCAATCAATTTAGACTCTTGATTTTGCTAAATGTCTGATGATAAAGTTGCCCACAGATTCTGGGGAACTTCAGATAACTCTGGAGTCTCATAGGGTGAAACATCTTCAATACTATTCATTGCAGATTATGGTGTACGTAATAATCGTGATTCAGGTGGGCCAGGGAATTCAAGGGTTATTTTTCCACTGGGTGCGATCTTTATGTGCCCTTGTAATTTTTTTTTTTTTTTGGTGGCTCAGCTTGCAGAATCTTAGTTCCCTGACCAGGGACTTACGCTGCGGCCATGGCAGTGAAAGTGGAGGGCCCTAGCCACTGGACTGCCAGGGAACTCCCTTACCCTTGTAACTTAGTTTTAAATATTTATTTATTTGGCTGCCTCGGGCCTTAGTTGTGACACTCGGGATCTTCCTTGTGTAATATGGGACCTTTTGTTGTGGAGTGCGGGCTTTCGAGTTGTGGTGCGCAACCTCCAGAGCTATCAAGCTCAGTAGTTGCCACGCACGGGGCTTAGTTGCCTCTTGGCATATGGGATCCTAGCTCTCCAACCAGGGATGAAACCTGCTTAGCTATCACCTCTGCGTTATTACAAGGTGGGTTCTTAACCACTGGACCACCAGGGAAGTCCCTGACCTTGTAATTGAGATCAAAGATCACAGCCCATTAAATTCTAGAGAGGCTGAGTCACAAAGAAGAAAGGTATATGATTATTGGTGATTGGTCCTACAGTCACCTGGACCTGTTTTGATTCCAAACTGTATCTTATTTGAAATCCCATTTTATCTTGTTTTCTTACTCTAGAGATAGGCTGTTTTTAAAAGATAGGGCTTGACTTAGGTTTAGATTTGTGACTTGGGCTGGGCCACTGGGGCAGCCTCCATTTCATGGGTCCTGATGTGTGAATTTCCTTTATGAGAACCCACATCTGGTCAAACAATTCCAGTTCTCCATCAGTAATACGTCCCAATAATTGTCCCAGAAAGTGACTGCAGTTGGCATTTGGTTGTAAATTTGATGAGCTGTTGTGGCCTTTGTTTTCCTTTTGAGAATCCCATTATAGATTCACATCCTTCCCTTCCCCATCCACCCTAGTCTGTACTTGAATTTGCAGAAAGGTAATTACAGTTGAAGTGACACGTGTACTTAAGAGGAAATCAACACCTCTGCCTGCATCCTGCACGAATACGGAAGAGGAATTTCTCTCTAACTAGTCTCCCTCATTTTCGCTTCTGCTGGCAACTGTCAGGAATCTCTGGAGAAGGTCGGGCTGTAGCTGGGCTGCCTGTCTCTGTCTTTCCAAACAGTGCCTGAGGCCCTGGGAGGCCACTCCACTTCTGCCCTCTTTCTACCTGACAGGGGATTAGAAGCGAGCTTCCCATGCTTGAGTTACAGTCGATTTCTAACTTGTCTTTCTCCTGGTTTTCGGCTCTCCAAGCTCAGCTCTCAGGGAGATCACACTTCTGAAAGCTGAGGAGAAACCTGCTGGGCGTGAACCTCCAAATTCATATCCTGACATTGCAAATTTGCAGGGTGGGTGATTAGGGAGACTGGCATTTTAAAGCCACAAGTATAAAGGGGAGGCCATAATAATCACGTCTTTTAGTCATACTGGACTTGTGATTATAATAACTGTTACTTGCTAGATGCTTTGCAAATAAGAAATCATTTTGTTCTCATAGTAACTCTTATTCATCATACAAATGAGAAAACAGGCTAAGGAAAGTGAAGTGATTTGTCCCTGAACACACAGTTGGTGATAGCTAAGCCAACACCGCAAGCCTGGCCTAAGAGACTCCAAAACTTATTTGTTTATATATATACATATATATATTTGGGGGTGTCACACATTGCAGCATGTGCAACTTCCCCCACCAGGGACTGAACCTGTGCCCCCTTCAGTGGAAGGGCAGGGTCTTAATCACTGGACCACCAGTAAGTCCCAGACTCCAAAGCTTGGAACTGTAAACTAGCTTCCCCAAGGTCATGTCATGGCTTGTAAGAGATGGAACCAGAATTCCAATCAAAACAAAAGTGAGAGACTATGCCCTTTCCCAGAGAACTTGTAAAGATGAAAGAAATGGTGATATCAAATGTGAGTGAAGGTGAGTGAGATGAGCTTTCCTTTAGGCACTCAAGCCTCTGCAATTTGATATTTTCTTTTTGAATAGCAACTTGATAATATAAACAAGGTCCTTAATTTTTCAATTTCTAGGTGTTTTTTTTTTTTAACTTTATATACAAAGGATTTTATCACAATGCACTATGGCTCAGCTGGTAAAAATCCACCTGCAATGCAGGAGACCTGGGTTGGGAAGATCCCCTGGAGAAGGGAATGGCTACCCATTCTAGGATTCTGGCCTGGAGAATTCCAAGGATTATATAGTCCATGGGGTCTAAAAGAGTGGGATGCGACTGAGTGACTTTCACTTTCACCTTATTAAAGAGCAGAGAAAAGGAACAACCTAAATTTACCAAATTTACCTAACAAGGTTTGGTAAATTAATTATAATATGGCCACTCCATGGTATATTATGCAACTTTAAAAGTTGTATTCAGATTGCTGCTGTAAAAAACGATATTTGAATTTGGAATGAAGAGTTTACCTTGTTCTTGGGTCTCAGACATGTGAACAAAACTCAGACAGTATACAATTGAGAAATTCTAAGAAAGTTTTGAAAATTCACCACTCAAAAATAAAAGAATATCATCACCATTAAAAAAAAACCAAACTTGTATTCATAACAATTTGCATTAATATGAAAAGTGTTTATAAGTCTTTGGATATAAAGTATTACAATATTATTTAAATGTATAAAACCTCCTGGGAATAAATACTCTAAAGTATTAATATTTTACATTTGAATGTTAGAAATAGAAGGCATTGTAATTTTTCTTCTATTTTTCTGCATGATTAAAATTTTCCATAAGGAACAAACTTGACCAAGGAGGTGAGACTTATATGCTGAGAACTATAAAATATGAATAAAGGAAATTAAAGATAATTCAAAGAAATGGAAATATATCCCATGCTCTTGGATTAGAAGATTTACTATTTTTAAAATGGCCATACTACCCAAAGCAACACATAGGTTTAAAGTGATTGCTATCAAATTACACATGACATTTTTCACAGAACTAGAATAAATTATCCTACAATTTATACAATTAAGGAAACCATAAAAGACCTAGAATTGCCAAAGTAATTCAGAAGGAAAAAGAACAAAGCAGGAGACATAATCTTCTCGGACTTCAGACAATACTACAAAGCTACAGGAATCAAAACAAGCACAGGACTTCCCGGATGGTCCAGTGACTAAGATTTCATGACCCCAAGGAAGGGGGCCCAGATTTGGATCCGTGCTCAGGGAACTAGATCCCACATACTGCAGCTAAAGATTCTGCACTCCCACAACTAAAATATCCCACATGTGACAACTATGACCTGTCACAGCCAAATAAATTAAAAATAAACAGCATGGTATTGGCACACAAACAGACATATAGACCAACGGAACAGAATAGGGAGCCCAGAAATAAACCTACACACCTATGGTCAATTAATCTTTGACAAACGAGCAAGAATATAAAATGGGGAAAAGACAGTCTCCTCAGCAAGTGGTGCTGGGAAAGCTGGACAGTTGCATGCAAATCACCGTGTGCGCACACGAAAAACTCAAAATGGCCGAAAGACTGAAATATAAGACAGCATAAATCTCCTAGGAGATAACATAGGCAAACCATTCTCTGACATAAATCACACCCATATTTCTTAGGTTAGTCGCCCAAGGCAATAGAAATAAAAACAAAAATAAACAGATGGTATCTGGTCAAACTTACAAACTTTTACACAACAAAGGAAACCATAAGCAAAACTGAAAAACAAAACTGAAAAGAAAGCAAATTGAAAAAACAGCCTATATAATGGGAGAAATCTTTGCAAATTATGCAGCTGATAAGGGCTTAATTTATAAAACACGCAGTCACACAGCTCAGCAATAACAAAGAACAACAGGATCAAAAAATGGGCAGAAGACCTGAATAGACATTTCTCCAAAGAAACAATGCATTGGACTATACGGACATGGCACCCCCACTCCAGCACTCTTGCCTGGGAAATCCCATAGACGGAGGAGCCTGGTGGGCTGCAGTCCACGGGGTTGCGAAGAGTCAGACACGACTGAGTGACTTCACTTTGACTTTTCACTTTCTTGGATTGGAGAAGGAAATGGCAACCCACTCCAGTGTTCTTGCCTGGAGGATCCCAGGGATGGGGGAGCCTGGTGGGCTGCTGTCTGTGGGGTCGCACAGAGTCGGACACGACTGAAGCGACTTAGCAGCAGCAGCAGCATATGCACATGAAAAGATGCTCAACATTGCTAATTATTACAGAAATGCAAATCAAAACTACAATAAGGTGCCACCTTAAATCGGTCAGAATGGCCATCATCCCTAGTGGTCTAGTGGCTAAGACTCTGAGCTCCCAATCAGAGGGCCCCAGTTTGATCCCTGGTCAGCAAACTAGAACCCAAATGCCGCAACTAAGACCTGGCACAGCAAAATAAATATCTTAAAGTATATATATATATACATATGTATATGTGTGTGTGTGTATATATATATATATATATACACACATACATACGTACATACATATAAGGTGGTCAGGAATCTGACTGCCAATGCAGGGACATGAGTTCCATCCCTTGTCTGGGAAGATTCCACCTGTCAAGGGACAACTAAGCCCACGCTCTGCAACTAGAGAAAGCCCACCTGCAGCAATGAAGACCCATCACAGCCAAAAATAAATAAATAACTACAGGTAACAAATATGGAGAGGGTGTGAAGAAAATGCTACCTTCCTAAAATGCTGAAGAGAATTAAATTTGTGCAGCCACTATGAAAATGAGTATGGCAGTTCCTCAGAAAACCAAATATAAATGGTATCCAGCAATTTTACCCCTAGGCAGATATCCAAACAAAACTATAATTTGAAAAGACACATGCACTCTATCCTTACAGCAGCACTGTTCACAATAACTAAGACATGGGAAAAACTAAATGTCTATCAACAGCTGAATGGATAAATGCTGCTGCTAAGTCACTTCAGTTGTGTCCGACTCTGTGCGACCCCATAGACAGCAGCCCACCAGGCTTCCCCCGTCCTTGAGATCCTCCAGGCAAGAGCACTGGAGTGGGTTGCCATTTCCTTCTCCAATGCATGAAAGTGAAAAGTGAAAGTGAAGTCACTGAGTCGTGTCCAACCCTCAGTGACCCCGTGGACCGCAGCCTTCCAGGCTCCTCCATCCAAGGGATTTTCCACACAAGAGTACCGGGATGGGGAGCCATTGCCAAGTGTTATATATTTACAGTGAAATACTACTATTGCTGCTACTGTTTAGTCACTAAGTTGTGATTGACTCTTTTGCCACCCCATGGACCATAGCCCACCAGGCTCCTCTGTCCATAGGATTCTCCAGGCAAGAATACTGGAGTGGGTTGCCATTTCCTTCTCCAAGGGATCTTCCCAACCCAGGGATTAAACAAAAAAAATAGTGCTGTTTGCAGCAACATGGATGCAACCAGAGACTATCATACTAAGTACTCAGTAAGTCGAAAGAGAAAGGAAAAATACCATGATATTACTTATATGAGCAATCTAAAATCAAATGAACCTATCTATGAAGCAGGACTGGGCGACTTCACTTTCACGCATTGGAGGAGGAAATGGCAACCCACTCCAGTGTCCTTGCCTGGAGAATCCCAGGGACGGGGGAGCCTGGTGGGCTGCCGTCTATGGGGTGGCACAGAGTCGGACACGACTGAAGCGACTTAGCAGCAGCATGAAGCAGGAGGGCTTCCCAGGTGGAGCAGTGGTGAAGAATCCAACTGCCAATGCAGGAGATGCAGGAGACCTGGGTTCAATCCCTGGGTTGGGAAGATCCCCTGGAGAAGGAAATGGCAACCCACTTCAGTATTCTTGCCTGGAGAATTCCATGGACAGAGGAACCTAGCCGACTACAGTCCACAAGGTCTCAAAAATTGGACACACCTGAGCACACACGTAGACACACACATTTGAAGCAGAAATAGACTCACAGACATAGAGAACAGACGTGGTTGCCAAGGGGCAGAGGAGGTGGCAAGGGGGATAGACTGGCAGTTTGGGGCTAGTAATGCAAACTATTACATATAGAATGGATGGACAAGGTCCTACCATATGGCACAGGGAACTATATTCAATGTCCTGGGATAAACCATAATGAAAAAATATTTAAAAAATATATATGTGGGTATATATATATATATATATGGCTGAATCACTTTGCTTTACAGCAAAAATTAACACCACATTGTAAATCAATTAAACTTAAATTAAAAATTTTTTTCCTTAAGGATATTTTCCCCTTAATGGATACATATTAGCCACTATAAAGAGTATTCAAAAGTATGTGCTCTGGTCTTTGAAAGCTATTTCAAGAGAAGGAAAATCATAATCAATAACAACATCTTTCGCCTGGGTATAAAGCAGCTCAAAATGACTAATTTAAAGAAAGAATGATAATCTATTCAGACTCTGCTCCTCCCCCTTTCCTTTATACCCCTTTACTTGTTTTCTTTTCACCACTGGTCACTATAAGAAATGATGGTTGCCCCTCCCATACACCTCCTTCACTGCCCCTACCCCTGCACTTAGATAAGTCTCTAGCTGTTGGTAGGCCTCAAAAAATCTTTGCAGAAGGAATGAATTCACTCTTGCCTGACTTTCCCCAAAGGCCAAAGTGCTGTTATCATTACTCCCGGCAGGAGTTCAAAGAAGAAAAATGGAGAAGAGAAGGACAAGAATGTAATATAAAAAGATCTCTGGGAACTCCCCTGGTGCCCCAGTGGTTAGGACGCCACACTCCCTATGCAGGGGGCCTGGGTTGGATCCCTGGGTCAGGGGATTAAATCCCACATCGGCAACTAAGACCTGGTACAACCAAAAAGAAAAGATCTTTGGGGCTTCTCTGGTGGCTCAGTGGCAAAGAATCTGCCACCCTTCCAGTGCAGAAGATACAGGTTTAATCCCTGATCCAGGAAGACCAGTGCCACAGAGCAACTAAGCCCACGGACCACAACTACTGAATCCTGCAGGCCCTCGAGCCCGTGCTCTCCACAAGAAAACCACCACAGTGAGAAGGCTGTGCACCACAAAAAGACCCAACTCAGCCATAAAGAAATAAATAAAATTACCCCCCAAAAGGATCTCTGATCCATTTCATTGGAAGCCTGCAATGGGTCAGGATTCCCATAATAAACATGCCCACTGCCAAACTTGAATAGAATATTTCACTGTTGGCCAAAAATGTTAGTAAAAACAACTTCCATATTTGGAATGCTTACCACATGCCAAGGTCTGTGTTAATAAATGTTTATGTGTATTAATATCATCTCATCTTTATGACAACCCTATGGGTAGATATTATTATCCTCATTGAAGATATTTAGTTTCAGAGAAGTTAAAAGTCACCCAGATGGCAGGTGGTAGACCCAGCATCCAAAATGAGAGCATTATGGTTTTGTTTTCACTCCTTGCTAAACATGAGAGAATAGAGATTACCAGATCCCACCTAAAGTCATCAACTCAGGATTTCCCCATGTCTGGCCTTGGGATACACTGAAAAGTATCCAGAGGTGACCTGAAAACCACCAAAAGTTGAAGACCCAGGCCCAGTTTGGTCTTAATCCAAACTTACCTTTTTAACCGTTCACTCGCCTTGGACCCAGTACTAATCATATTTTGTTACTTCCCCAGAAGAATCTTTGTTTGGTAGAACCACTGATGGTCTTTGTGAAGGCTGTGGTCCAAAGATCAGCTTTCAGCATGTGACTCTGTCTTTGGAGTAATGGAAACCAGCCCACAGGCTCAGAGGAGTCTAACAGAAAGGGTCTCAAAAACCCAGATGATCTGATAATATCTTTTAAGCTCAAGAAGGTGCTTTTCTTTCAGCCTGGAGCCTCACATCCTCTTTCGCACATACCCCTCTATCTTTCAGGTCACAGCTTCCCACAAAGCTTTTCCAATTGACTTGTGTGATTAATATTTGTTGTTTCCCCCTGCACCAGACCAAACAGAGCAAGGACCAGGGCCTTGCGTTGCTCATCTCCAAACCCTAGCCCCAGACCTAGTATGTGGTAGGTGCTCAGTAAATCATAGCTAACCTTTATAGACCTCCTACTATGTGCCAGGTTCTGTGCTAAGGACTTCATGTTTATTAAATCACTTAATCCTTGCCACAACCTAACCCCCCTTTCACAAATGAATACACTGAGGCATATAAAGACCAAGTGGTCACAAGAGTCTAAAAGGCTCAAACACACCACACTAGTCCACGTGTAAAGCCCAGTTTCAAACCCAAGCTGTTGAACTCCAAATTTGAAACTCTTGACTGATTCATATTATGGAGGTTGATCAATTGATGGTTTCATTAATGGCCTGTGGAGCAGCCACACCCACAGTTCCCCTGCTGGCAGACAGACAGAACACTATGCTGAGTCGTGTCCACCTCTGCGACCCCATGCACTGTAGCCCACCAGGCTCCTCTGTCCAAGGGATTCTCCAGGCAAGAGTACTGGAGTAGGTTGCCATGCCCTTCTCCAAGAGACCTTTCCCATTAAGGGATTGAACCCAGGTCTCCTGCATTGCAGGTGGACTCTTTAGCATCTGAGCCACCAGGGAAGCACTGCTGGATATTAGGGCTAATGTCTGCCTGGGCAGGGCTAATCAGTGTTGAGGCAATGTGGCCAAGCACCAGCCATAGGAGAGATACAAGGTACCCTTGAGATACACCCTGGCTCCATCACTTACTCTCTTTGGACTCCAGTTCTCCCATAAGCTATGGGGGCTAGAAATTATCACCCTCAAGATTATTACGGAGGTTAGATGACCTGATATTCATGAAACAATCTCCCACAGCGTGTCATACCTGGAAGCAGGAATGCAACAGTGTTTCCTTTCTTTAATCAACTTCTCTCTTTCTGCATCTCAGTCTAAAGACTGAGCTCAGGCTCTAGCTTTTCCAACATTCTCCGGCTGAGATACAAAAGCAGCTGAGGCCTTTGCTTGCGTCTGCCTTCTCCCTCACTGAACACTTCTGCTATTTCTAGCTCATCTCTCATCAAGGTCCTTTTCTTTGTCCAAGGTAGCTAGGATACAGGCTTGCTGGACCTGGCTCTGATTTCCCGGAGGTGGCCGAAGCAGGGCCTTGGACAAGTAGCCACATGGAGAAACTGAAAAGCACAGAATCAAGAGAAAAAAATTTGCCCTGAGAATGGAGTCAAGCCCAACCAAGCCGTCTCCTCTGACAGCATCTCAGAAGCAGAAACAGGCAAAGGTGTGGGGGAGGGGATCTTCATTCTTTCTTTCCTTCCTTCCTCTTTCTTTTTCCCTCTGACCCTCCCTTCCTTTCTTCTTTCTTTCTTCCCTCCCTCCTTCTCTTCCTTTCTTTCTAGACAAAGGTCAGTACTTTTGAAAGGACTGAATGATTTGGAACTCCAAATGACCTGAGTCCCATGACCAAGACCCATGACAAGCTAGGAAGGACAGTATTTTTGTAGGGACAGGCTTCTGTGGCAAGTTTAAGCATAAGGAAAAGTCAGGCTCAAAAGCTCGTCCCAGTGGGTCTTTGTTTTGGTTGAGTAAACTTCCTGCTTGGCTGCGCAAATAACTGGCAGAACCTCTCCTGCAAGGACGATGGATCTCTTTCTGAAATCACTCTCTGGAGCACCAGTGAGAATAGGGAAAGGGGTACAGAAGGGAGTTCACACATAGACCTAGGTCCAAATGTCCTCTTTTAGAGATAGGCTTCCTGATTTCCTCTTTATATATAACATTTTTCCAGTAAACACCTGCACATAGTGAACACTGCAGACCACTCAAGAGAACAGAGTGAAAAATTAGCCTTCTTTCTACCCCGTTTCTTAGAATTTGGGGTACAACTATTACTATTATCTTCCCCCACCCTCCAAAGTATTATATAACATCAGGTCTCCTAGTCCAAGCATTTTGCTTCCTGTAAATTATTTCAATCACCAAATATATCCAGAGCCCCTTCTATGTGGCAGGCTCTAGGCTAGGTACAAAGGATACCATGATAAGCATAGACCCCAGCCCCTGGCCTCAGAAAGCCTACAGTTTAGAGAGGAAGTGCACTAGTAAATAAGTAACTGTGGGAATTCCCTGGTGGTCCAGTCGTTAGGCCTCTGAGCTTCCACCTCTGTGGGTGGGGATAGGGTGGTGGCTTCGATCCCTGGTTGGGGAACTAAGATCCTGCAAACCATATGGTACAGCCAAAAAATAAAATAAACAAGTAACCTCACATATCTAATTGTGAAAAGTGCCATAAAGGAAAAGTACAGGCATAGAGGGCTTCCCAAGTGGTGCTAGAGGTAAAGAACCTGCCTGCCCATTCAGGAGACATAAGAGACAAGGGTTCAATCCCTGAATCAGGAAGACACCCTGGGGAAGGCACAGCAACCCACTCCAGTATTCTTGCCTGGAGAATCCCATGGACACAGAAGCCTGGCAGGCTATAGTCCACAAGATCCAGAGTCGAGCACAACTAAAGCACCTTAGCACACGCACACAGGCATAAAAATGCCTGGCCAAGGAAATGATATTCAAGCTGGCACCTGAAGAATTTCAGGAGTTCAGTACAAGTGGGAAAAGGTTTTTCTGCCAGAGGGAAGAGAATGTGCAAAGGCCCTGCAAAGGGAAGGCACCTGCAGGAAGAACTGGGAGAAGGCAGTGTGCCTGCACAGAGAGGGAGATGTAAGGTGAGGTTCGAGGGTAGGCAGGGCTGGCTCACACAGTCATCTGGCAGCTCTGGCAACCAGCCCAAAGCTTTTCAGACTTGTAACCGTAACAAGGCCCTGTGCCAAGCACTTTGGACAAATCAAAGACCATTCAAAAGTTGAAAAAAAAAAAAAAGGACAAATGAAGCAAAGGCTGACAACAGGGAATTCAAGCCAAGGAGGCAGAACAGTCTTTGGGTGGGTTAGGAGGCAGGACAGAAGCCTTCACTGGGCCAGGAAGGGAGGGAGTAAGAGCTGTCTGTACATGCATGCTCATAGCAGCATTTATTCACAGTGGCCAAAAGGTGGAAGTAACCCAAATGCCCACCGATGGATGAACCGATAAACAAAATGTGGTCCATATAGACCACGGAATATTATTTGGCCTTAAAAAGTGGGACATTCTAACACATGATACAATATGGATAAACCTTGAGGGTACTATGCTAAGTGAAATAAGGCAGTCACAAAAAGACAGATACTGCATGATTCCGCTTATGAGATACCTAGAGTAGTCAAATTCAGAAAGATAGAATCAATACTACACAGGTTGCTAGGGGCTGGTGAGGGGAGGGGAATGAGGAGTTGTCTTTTTATCGCCTATATAAGTTCCGTTGTCCACACCACAGGCAAGATACAGAATAGCTCCATCACCAGAAGGATCCCTTGGGTTGCCCTTTGTAACCACACTTACCTCCCCACTTCATCCCCAACCCCTGCAACTCCTCCATTTCTAAATTTTTTTTTCATTGCAAAGCATATGGGACTTTCCCCACTTGACAGGTTCAGGTTAAGATTCAGGTTCAATCCCTATTTGGGGAACTAAGATCCCACATGCTGTGCAGAGTGGGGCACTCCCCCCCCCACCCCCCAAAAAAAGTGTTGTATAAATAGAATGATACAGTATGAGGTCCTTTAGAATTGACCTTCTTCCGCCTCAGTTCCATGGAGATTCATCCAGGTTGTTGCATGGATCAGTAATTTACTCTTTTATGTTATTAAGTGATAAATTATTCCATGATATGTTTGTACTTCAGTTTGCTTGACCTGTCACCACTGAAATATATTTGAGTTAATACCAGTTTTTGATTATTACAAATAATGTTGCTTAGAGTGTTTATATACCTGCCTATTTTGTAAGCATAAGTTTTTATTTCTCTGGGGAAATGCCTAGGATTGCTGCTGCTAAGTCACTTCAGTCGTGTCCGACTCTGTGCGACCCCACAGATGGCAGCCCATTGGGCTCCGCCATCCCTGGGATTCTCCAGGCAAGAACACTGGAGTGGGTTGCCATTTCCTTCTCCAAGGCATGAAAGTGAAAAGGGAAAGTGAAGTCTCTCAGTTGTGTCTGACTCTTAGCGACCCCGTGGACCGCAGCCCACCAGGCTCCTCCGTCCATGGAATTTTCCAGGCAAGAGTACTGGACTGGGGTGCCATTGCCTTCTCCGGCCTAGGAGTGCTATTGCTAGATTATATGCTAATTGCAATAATTAGTTTTTAAAGAAACCACTAAACTATTGTAACAGTCAGAAACAGACATGGAACAATGGACTGGTTCCAAATTGGGAAAGGAGTACATCAACACTGTATATTGTCACCCTGCTTATTTAACTTATATGCAGAGCACATCATGCAAAATGCCAGGCTGGATGACTCATAAGCTGAAATCAAGACTCACAAGCAGGGAGAAATATCAACAATCTCAGATATGCAGATGATACCATTCTAACGGCAGAAAATGAAGAGGAACTGAAGAGCCTCTTGATGAAGGTAAAAGAGAAGAGTGAAAAAGCTGGCTTAAAATTCAATATTCAAAGAATGAAGATCATGGCATCTGGGTCCATCACTTCATGGCAAATAAATGGGGGAAAAGTGGAAACAGTGATAGACTTTATTTTCTTGGGCTCCCAAATCACTGCAGACGGTGACTGTAACCACTAAAATTAAAAGATGCTTCCTTCTTGAAAGGAAAGCTATGACAAACCTAGATAGCTTATTAAAAAGCAGTGACATTACTTTGCCAGTAAAGGTCTGTACAGTCAAAACTATGGTTTTTCCAGTAGTCACGTATGGATGTGAGAGTTGTACCATAAAGAAAGCTGAGTGCCAAAGAATTGATGCTTTTGAACTGTGGTCCTAGAGAAGACTCTTGGAGAATCCTTGGATAGCAAGGAGATATAGCCAGTCCATTCTAAAGGAAATCAACCCTGACTATTCACTGCAAGTACTGATGCTGAAGCTGAAGCTCCAATACTTTGGCCACCTGATGCAAAGAGCCTACTCACTGGAAAAGACCCTGATGCTGGGAAAGACTGCAGTCAGGAGCTAAAGGGGGCGACAGAGGATGAGATAGTTGGATGGCATCACCAGTTCAATGAATATGAGTTTGAGCAAACTCCAGGAGATAGTGAAGGACAGGGAAGTCTGGCATGCTACAGTCTATGGCGTCACAGAGTCAGACGTGACTTAGTGACTAAACAACAAACTCTTTTCCATTGACACTCCCACCAGTAAAATGTGAGTGATTCCTATTATCTGCATCCTCATCAGCATGTGTTGTCTAATTTTTATTTTACCCATTCTGATAGATGTGTAATGGTATCTTATTGTAGTTTTAATTGCATTTCCTAATAGTTAATAATTTTGAACATAAAGATGTGACTATTTATCTACATATTCTTTTGATGAGCTTATTCATGTTTTTAACCCAAGTCTAATTAGATTGCTTTTTTAAAACTACTGACTTTGATGGTTCTTGATATATTCTAAATACTAGTCCTTTGTAAAATACATGGTTTCCAAATATTTTCTTCCACTGAGTAGCTTACTATTCATTGTCTTCATGGGGACTTTCACAGATCAAAAATTTTATATTTTGATAAGGTCCAATTAATCAATTTTTTTTTTTTATGAATCCTACTTTTTGTGTTAAATCTAATAATTCTTAACCTACTTCTAGATGGTTCACTCTTTTTCTAAAAGTTTTTTAGTCTTAAAGTCTGTGATCCATTTTGATTTAACTTTTGTATGAAGTATGAACACTTCTTCACCCAGTTGGGGCTTCCCTGGTAGCTTAGTTAGTAAAGAGTCTGCTTGCAGTGCAGGAGACCCAGGTTTGATCCCTGGGTCAGGAAGATCCCCTGGAGAAAGAAATGGCAACCCCCTGCAATATTCTTGCCTGGAAAATCCCATGGACAGAGGAACCTAGTGGGCTACAGTCCATGGGGTTGCAAGAGTCAGACACAACTTAGCAACTAAACCACCACCAGACATGAAGTGTGAGGTTTATGTGGAGGTTTTTTTGCCTATGGACATCTAATTGGACTTGTTTGATTTTTAGAAGACACATTTATTCAGCATCATGATCAGACTTCAGCTTCTCTGATAGCTCAGTTGGTAAAAAATCTATCTGCAATGCAGGAGACCCCAGTTTGATTCCTGGGTTGGGAAAATCCACTGGAGAAGGGATAGGCTACCCATGCCAGGACTGTTGGGCGTTCCTTGTGGCTCAGCTGGTAAAGAAGCTGCCTGCAATGTGGGAGACCTGGGTTCGATCCCTGGGTTGGGAAGATTCCCCTGGAGAAAGGAAAGGCTACCCACTTCATTATTCTGGCCTGGAGAATTCCATGGACTATATAGTCTATGGGGTCTCAAAGAGTCAGACACGACTGAGTGACTTTCACTTTCTATGATCAGACTATTAGATTTAGTCATCAGCAACAAAACAAAGAAAAATACCCAAACCTACATTAGAACTCTTTTGTTCTAATTAAACTCCTAGAAGAGATCACAAGCAAAACATTCTCTGACAAATCATGCTAATGTTTTCTTAGGTCAGTCTTCCAAGGCAGTAGAAATAAAAACAGAAATAAACAAAATGGTACCCAAACTTATAAGCTTTCTTATAGCAAGTTATAAATAAAATTAAAAGACCACCTACAGAATGGGGAGAAAACATTTGCAAATAATGCAACTGATATAACTGATAATGCTTTACTGCCAAAATGTACAAACAGCTTGTACAACTTAACAGTAAAAAAACAAGACAATCCAATCAAGCATTTGCCCTAGAGACCTATTCTTTGCACAGGTTCCTTGAAGGACAGGATATTAGTAGCAGCATTTTAAACTGGAAGGTGGTCAAGGAGAGGTAGGAAATAAATGCAGTAAGGATACAGATATGCTTAATGGAACTGAAATCTAACAAGAAAATCCCTTCTTGGAACCCCATGATCCCCTTGAGCCCTGTGATACCTGGAGGTGGTAGAGGAGTTTCCCAAGCATGAAGAGAATAGAAGCAACTCATGGAAGAAGGAATAATATATGCAAGAGACTAGTGGTGTGAAAACATGGAGACATGTGCTTGGTGACAAGGAAGTGGTTCTAGGAACCTGTAGTTGGACAGATCATAGCCACAAGTCACCTCTAACAAGAAATCAAAACAAACCAATCAACCAACCTTTCCCTCCAAGGGCAAAGCCAAAAGGAAGAAGGAATATAACCCTAAAGCCTGGGAAAATGATACCTCGGGTGGAACAAGTTAGGGGAAAAAAAAATCCAATAAAAAAACAGGCATTTATCCAAAGAATAGATAAACACATGGCCAACAGGGACGCAAAGATGCTCAACACCTCTAATTATTAGAGAAATGCAAATCAAAAGTATAGTGAGGTACCACTTCACACCAGTCAGAATGACCATCATTAAAAATCTCCAAATAACAGATGCTGGAGAGGATGTGGAGAAAATGGAACCCTCCTCCACTGTTGGTAGAAATGGAAGTTGGTGCAGCCACTATGTAAAACAGCATGAAGGTTCCTCAAAAAACTAAAAATAGAATTACCAGATAATCCAGCAATCCTACTGCAGGGCATATATCTGGACAAAACTATAACTACAAAAGATACACTCACGACCATCTTTATAGCATCACTACTCACAATAGCCAATGGAAACAACCTAGGTATCCACTGACAGAAGAATGGATAAAGAGGTGGTAAAATATACAATGGAATACCACTCAGCCGTAACGGAGAGAAAACAATGCTGTTTGCAGCAACATGAATGCAACTAGAGATCACCATACTGAGTGAAGTAAGCACAAAAACAGACAAATGCCATATGACATCACTTACATGTGCGATCTAAACTATGACACAAGTCAATCTGCTTATGAAACAGAAGCCGGCTCACAGACACAGGGAACGGACTTGTGGTTGCCAAGGGGGTGGGGACTGAGGGAGGGATGGAGTGGGAGGTTGGGGTTAGTAGATGTCAACTATTGTATAGAATGGATAAGAAACAAGGTCCTACTATATACCACAGAGACCTATATTCAGTATCCTATGATAAATCATAATGGAAAAGAATATTCAAAAAAGTATATATACAAATGGATACCTAAATCACTTTGCTGTACAGCAGAAACTAACACAGCATGGTGCATCAATTATACCTCAGTTTCAAAAACTCTTTGTTGTGAAGCTTTACATTTTTCCACAGAACAGAACGTAAAATAACCTTTTATACAATCAGTCACAAATACAGTCCTTGAGTTTTTGCCCCTACACGTAAGGAGAGACTAAAACACGTCTCCTTTGTAGAAACTAGGCCCTGCCACCACCTTGCTTGGCTGAGTTCACAGATCTCTTGTGACCTGTAGCTTCTCTGTCACTTCTCGGGCTCTCCTCTCCTGCTAAGCGTAATTTCCTGGCAGTAATTAAAACCATCTGCCACTGTCATAATTACTACTGCTGCGGGAACTGCCATAACCACCTTGGCTTCATGGTTTGACAAAGTATTGGTCTCCACCACCAGAAGGCCAGAGTTTTCATCTCCAAAGTTTCCTCTTTTTGTGGGCCTCAAATTTAAAAATCAACTGTAACTGCAGTAGCGATTAGAATATCACTAGCTTCCACAACCTCTGAAACTGTCTCCACTATTACCTAATCCATGACAGTCGTCCGCACTGCCATAATATCCACCACTACACCATGACCGCCCGAAACAGCCGCACTGACCCCTGAAGTTTCCTCCGTGACCAAAACCGCCTCGACGCCAATCAGACTTTCAGGGTCACTCCTTGGCTGGATGAAAGCACTAGCTATTTCTTGCTTAGCCCAAGTCTCCTTACTTCGTTAATACAATTTTTTTCTTTCTCTATGTTCCAGCTTTATTGAAATATAATTGACTACGTTGTATAAGTTTAAGGTGTGCTACGTGATATTTGACATACATATATATTGTGAAATGATCTTCACATTACAGTCGGTTAACACAGCCATCACTTCATATAGATAGCATGTGTGGGCAAGAACACTTTGAGATCTACTCGTAACAAACTTCAAATATACCATACAACACTTAACCACAGTCAGCATGCTACACATCAGAGCCCCAGAATATACTCATAGCTGAAAGCTTGTACCTTTTGACAGGATGGAGTCATGGTCATCAGCAGTTACAAAAGCACAGATGCCTTCTTCTCGCCACTGCTTCAGTCAGTCATGCTTTCAGACACTTCAGTTTTCTCACAGTGTTCAAAAGAACCTCTTGGATGATGTTCTTCGGTATCTTCTTTAATGCTGCCAGCAAAAATATTTGTCACTGTTATCCTCTCTGGACACAGCCTTCTTTGGTTCCATGACTCTGCCACGCACCTTGTGTGGCCTCGCGCCCACGGCTGCAGCCCCCTCCTCCACAGTGGCAGGGGACAAGCCCAAAGCCCTAGAATGCTCGGGGTTTAGACCTTTCCTGACCTCAGTCCGTGAGCCAGCATTCCCCACAGCTCAAGGTGGCTCCTCAGACTTTGATCTGTTGTTTCAAATCTCAAGGCTCTAATGAAGAGCCTCGCAGCTGCTGGTCCTCTTTGGGAGCCTCTAACTAAACGGGAGAGCAGGGGGAGGAGGCTGGAGCATGCTGACTCAGCACTGACCACCAGGAGAAAGTGCGTTTGCTTGACTTTGAATCATCACCTCTCTCCTCGTTACTCACTCCCAGTACACACAGAGAGGCCCCACTCCTTTAGGACACACGGGGTTAGGTTTTGTTAGATAAACTGACATTACCTTTTTAAAAATATTCACAGAATCTCCCTAGGGTACTAGAGACCTTTCTAGGTGTCCCCAGAATAAGTTTGGACATCATTGTACCAGAAGCTTTTGGGAGTTTGATGTATTGATTGATTTCACATGACACTCATGCTAACAGTTACCACATGTGATGTCCATATGCCAATTGCTTTGCACTATTTATCTCTTTTTATTGTCACAATATGCCTAGCAATTAGGTATTTTCATGCCTATTTTATGGATAAGAAATTGGGGATGAGAGAAGTTGATAGGAGAACTGGAATTTAAACCCAGTCTTTTCTGTTTTAAAGTCTGTTTTGAAAGTGAAAACAGAACCCACAGAATGGGAGAAAATTTTTGCAAATCATATCTGATAAGGGAGTGTTATCTAGAACATATAATAATTCTTATGCTGCTGCTGCTGCTGCTGCTAAGTCGCTTCAGTCGTGCCTGACTCTGTGCAACCCCATAGACGGCAGCCCACCAGGCTCCCCTGTCCCTGGGATTCTCCAGGCAAGAACCCCGGAGTGGGTTGCCATTTCCTTCTTCAGTGCATGAAAGTAAAAAGTGAAAGTGAAGTCGCTCAGTCGTTTTATAACTCAATATTAAAAAGGCAACCCAATTTAAAAATGGACAAAGACATTGAGTAGACTTTATTCTGGAGAAGATATATACATGCCAAAAAGCACATGGAAAGCTGTGTGATGTCATTAGCCATCAGGTAATGTAAATTAAAGTTAAGAGATACCAATCTCACCCACTAGGATGACTATTATATTAAAAAGATGAAGAACAGCAGTGTTTGGTCAGGATGTGGAAAGGCTGTGACCCTCATATACTCTTGATGGGAACGTAAAAACAGGTGCGGCTGCAGCGAAAGGGTACAGCTGGGTGTTCCTCAAAAGGTTAAAACAGAGTTACCACGTGACCCAGCAATGCCAATCCTAGGTAAATATCCAAGAGAAATGGAATGTATGTTCACACAAATACTTGTGTGTGAACGTACATAGCAGCATTATCCATAATAGCCAAAAAACAAAAACAACTCAAATGCCCGTCAACTGATGAATGAATAAATGCACTGTGGAGCCCGTCAACTGATGAATGAATAAATGCACTGTGGAGTATTATATAACAGAAAATTATGTGGCAAAAGAAAGAAATGAAGTACCAGACACTGAAAGACAATGTATCTTTTGATGTCATTAAGTGTCCAAAATAGGCAAATCCAGAGAGACAGAAAGATTAGTTGTGCCTACAGCTGAGGGAAGTCTAGGGGAAATGGGTCTGAGAACTAAGATCCCATGTGCCATGGGGCAACCAAGCCCACAAGCTGCAACTAGAGAGAAGCCTGCCCAGTGCACTGAAAGACCCCATGTGCTGCAACTGAGACCTAATGCTGCCAAATAAATAAATACTAAGAAAAAGGGGGAAAAAAAAGGCTCAATATTCGGCCATACATACCCCTGCCATGCAGATGTCACTAACATAGATCACACTATTCGAGATTCAGCCTCAGAATCCTTCTCAACACAGTGTTCTAATCAGCTACCATACCACCAATGGCTCAGAGTTAGTACATAAGCTTAGCACCTACTAGCTGTGTGTCTGAATTGGGTTGTTTCTAATATCCTGATGAGTCTGAGCCTCTAGGTTTGCAATCACAACAGAAACAGGGTATGGGAGCGGTAGGAAAGGAATACAGGCATTAGAATCAGAAAGTCCTGGGTGTGAATTCCAACAGTGCCACTTACTAGTTTCGGGATCTTGTGTAAATTAGCTCTCATCGAACCTCAGTTTAGTCGTCTCTAAAAAACAGAATCAAGGTTCCTCACACATACAGGGTTGTACAAATTAAATTAGATAGTGGTTGTAATGTACCTTTTGCTTGCACACAGAACACAGACCCATCCAGCAAGTGTGTCCAACACTAAGAGACTTGTCTTCCACCCTGCTATGCCCCCCCTCTCCATCCCTCACAGCAGAGAAGCCTTGACAAGTGGCTCCTGACATGTGCTGCCTGGAGTCCCCTCCTCCCAGGGCTGTCTCTTCTGTCAGTGTCGAATGGTTCTCTGCCCTTTCAATGCCCCTGGGCCCTGCCAGCACATCAGGGAGCTCAGAGTAGCCTCACAGTCTTCTGGGCAAGGCAGAAGCTGGAAAGAACCTTCAGAGATCAGCGAACTGTGGGCTTTCCCTCTGGTTTTCACGCTTGGCTTCTGCTTAACAACAGCAGCACCAGATGCTGGATGCAGGTGTGGATATAGTTTCCTAGAAGCAGGGCTGTAGCTAGGCTATTTTTTTGTCATTTAGTATAGGTACCCAGCACCACTGTGGGAAAACTGGGCTTATAATTTCTCTAGGCCCTAGACGGCAAGTTCATGGCCCAAGTATCACAAACCTGCCCACCTCATCCCACCCCCCCTCAACACCATGCTGCCTAAGAGCAGGGTTCTCAGGGAAGTAGACTCTGAGACAGAGATTTGCATGTGAAAAATCAGTACTAAAGATGCTTTCAGGACCAACAGCAGTAGGGTGGGGTGGGAAGGAAGCAGACTGGAGCACTGCAGAAGTTGAATTATGATGTATATGCAACAAAGGTCCCCAGGGCATCCTACTGGGAGCTCAGGAGCTGGAGTGACCTGGGCAGCATTGCCTCCTACTCTTGATGAACACTGACCAGTGGGGTGTAGCACTACAACCACAGGCAAGTTCTAGAGAGGCACCCCAATAACATGCTCAGCAGACAGGCGAATGTACAGCTTGAGCCTGGAGTCATAAACCTGCTCGAGGATCCTTCATATGTGTTCATGGATAGGTTGTATTTCTTCTATAAGGCAATATGGAGCTTCAGGAGTCTTCTCCTCCAGATTGCTCCAGGCAGCCGTCAGTAATCCACAGGGGCTGGCATGCTAGAGAAAACATATGTGTCATCCGTACTCCTAATCTTAACCCTTCATTTTGCCAAGTCAGAAGCTGAGGCTCAGGGACTTCCTGGCAGTTCAGTGGTTAAGACTTCCCCTTCCAATGAGGGGTGTGCAGGTTCAATCCCTGGTTGGGGTGCTAAGATCTCACATTCCTTGGGGCCAAAAAAACAAAACATGAAACAGAAGCAATATTGTTCAGTTCAGTTCAGTTCAATTCAGTCGCTCAGTCATGTTCGACTCTTTGCAACCCCATGATCGCAGCACACCAGGCCTCCCTGTCCATCACCAACTCCCGGAGTTCACTCAGATTCATGTCCATTGAGTCCGTGATGCCATCCAGCCATCTCATCCTCTGTCATCCCCTTCTCCTCCTGCCCCCAATCCCTCCCAGCATCAGAGTCTTTTCCAGTGAGTCAACACTTCGCATGAGGTGGCCAAAGTACTGGAGTTTCAGCTTTAGCATCATTCCTTCCAAAGAAATCCCAGGGTTGATCTCCTTCAGAATGGACTGGTTAGATCTCCTTGCAGTCTAAGGGACTCTCAAGAGTCTTCTCAAACACCACAATTCAAAAGCATCAATTCTTCGGCGCTCAGCCTTCTTCACAGTCCAACTCTCACATCCATACATGACTACTGGAAAAACCATAGCCTTGACTAGATGGACCTTAGTCAGCAAAGTAATGTCTCTGCTTTTGAGTATGCTCTCTGGGTTGATCATAGCTTTCCTTCCAAGGAGTAAGCGTCTTTTAATTTCATGGCTGCAATCACCATCTGCAGTGATTTTGGAGCCCCCAAAATAAAGTCTGACACTGTTTCCACTGTTTCTGCATCTATTTCCCATGAAGGGAAGCAATACTGTAACAAATTTAATAAAGACTTAAAAATGGTCCATGTCAAAAGAGAAAGCTAAAGCTCAGAGAAAGAAAGCCACTTGCTCAAGGCCACACAGATGAGTTAAAATCAAAGGCAGGACTAGAGTACAAGTCCCTTGACTCTGAAACTGATGCTCTAGACCTGTTCAGGTTTAGATTTAAATTATTCAAATTAAATAAAATTAGAGACTGGTTCCAAATCGAGAAAGGAGTACGTCAACTTATATGTTCATTTAACTTATATGCAGAATACATCATGAGAAGCATTGGGCTGGAGGAAGCACAAGCTGGAATCAAGATTGCCAGGAGAAATATCAATAATCTCAGACATGCAGATGACACCACTTTTATGGCAGAAAGTGAAGAAGAACTAAAGAGCCTCTTCATGAAAGTGAAAGAGGAAAGTGAAAAAGTTGTCTTAAAATTCAACATTCAGAAAACTAAGATCATGGCATCTAGTTCCATCACTTCATGGCAAATAGATGGAGAAACAGTGGAAACAGTGTCAGACTTTATTTTCTGGGCTCCAAAATCACTGCAGATGGTGACTGCAGTCATGAAATTAAAAGACACTTGCTCCTTGGAAGAAAAGTTATGACCAATCTAGACAGCATATTAAAAAGCAGAGACATTACTTTGCTGACAAAGGTCCGTCTCATCAGAGCCATGGTTTTTCCAGTAGTCATGTAGGAGTTGGACTATAAAGAAAGCTGAGCGCTGAAGAATTGATGCTTTTGAACTGTGGTATTGAAGAAGACTCTCGAGAGTCTCTTGGACAGCAAGGAGATCCAACCAGTCCAAGCTAAAGGAAATCAGTCCTGAATATTCACTGGAAGGACTGATGCTGAAGCTGAAACTTCAATACTTTGGCCACCTGATGCAAAGAACTGACTCATTTGAAAAGACCCTGATGCTGGAAAGATTGAAGTTGGGAGGAGAAGGGGACAATAGTGGATGAGATGGTTGGATGACATCACCGACTCAATGGACATGAGTTTGAGTAATCCCGGTAATTGGTGATTGACAGGGAGGGCTGGTGTGCTGCAGTCTATGGGGTCACAAAGAGTTGGACACAACTGAGCAACTGAACTGATGGAACTGAGAGTTTAGTTTCTCATTTGTACTTGCCATCCTTCAACAAAGCTAGTGGAGGTGATAGAATTCCAGCAGAATTGTTTCAAATCTTAAAAGATGATGCTGTTAAAGTGCTGCACTCAATATGCCAGCAATTTGGAAAACTCACCAGCGGCTATGGGACTGGAAAAGGTCAGTTTTCATTCCAAACCCAAAGAAGGGCAATGCCAAAGAATGTTCAAACTACTGAACAATCACACTCATTTCACATGATAGCAAGGTAATGTTCAAAATCCTTTCCAATGGAAACAGTGACAGACATTATTTTCTTGGGCTCCCAAATCACTGCAGATAGTGACCGCAGCCATGAAATTAAAAGACACTTCCTCCTTGGAAGAAAAGTTATGATGAACCTAGACAGTGTGTCAAAAAGCAGAGACATCGCTTTGCCCACAAAGATCTGTATAATCAAAGCTATGGTTTTTCCAGTAGTCACATATGGATGTGAGAGTTGGACCATAAAGAAGACTGAGAACTAAAGAACTGATGCTTTTGAACTGTGGTGTTGGAGAAGACTCCTGAGAATCCCTTGGACAGAAAGGAAATCCAACCAGTCCATCCTAAAGGAAATCAGTCCTGAATATTCATTGGAAGGACTGAAGCTGAGACTGAAGCTCCAATACTTTGCAAAGAGCCTGATGGAAAGAGCCTACTCATTGGAAAAGACCCTGATGCTAGGGAAACTCAAAGGCAGGAGGAAAGGGGGGGCAACAGGGGATAAAATGGTTGGCTGGCATCACCAACTCAATAGACACCAGTTCAGTTCAGTCATAAGTTTGATCAAACTCCCAGGCTCCTCTGTTCATGGGATTTCCCAGGCAAGAATACAGGAGTGGGTTGCCATTTCCTATTCCAGGGTAATTCCTGACTCCAGATCAAACCCAAGTCTCCTGCATTGCATCTCTTGCATTGTAAGCAGATTCTTTACCACTGAGCCACATGAGAAGCCCAAATACTACTGGTACTTTTGGAGAATTTATACATAGCCAACCAAACCTTTTCATGGCTAAGAATGAAATTAACTCCCTAATAACTCAGCCAACTTCTAAAGTTAAATCAAGAAATTTAACTTAAGTTTAACTTAAGAGATTGCCACAACAGAATATTCTAGAGTGTTACCATAGTCATTTTCTCAAAGAATGACTTTGAGTCACTCTAGGGTAGAAGAAAAAAATTAAAGTGAAAAGTGAAGTTGCTCAGTCGTGCCCACTCTTTGCGACCCCATGGACTGTAGCCTACCACCCTCCTCCAGCCATGGGATTTTCCAGGCAAGAGTTCTGGAGTGGATTGCCATTTCCTTCTCCAGAGGATCTTCTGGACCCAGGGATCGAACCCCACTCTCCTGCATTGTAGGCAGATGCTTTACAGTCTGAGCCACCAAAGACAGAATCCAAAGAAAGAATTAAGGTATATATCAAATATTAATTAAAAAGCAGAAACTACTATGAAGTAGATTTAAACAGCTACTAAGCAAAGATATTCTTACAAAACGGGTATCGTAACCTGGAACCCAGGTGCTGGAGATACTAAGATTAGTTAGATGCAGATCTTGCCCTTGGGACCTAGTGGGGGAAACACGAGGTACGCCTTGACGGAAGCAGCTAGGAGGGACAGCTGTAGAAAGTTTTTCAGGTAGGTAAGTGCTTTGCAACCACAAAGGACAGAGAAGTGAACAGTTGTAGAGCGACTGTGTCCCCCAGGGAAGCTTTGGCAATGTCTGGAGACATTTTCCATTGTCACAGCTGGGGAAAGGGGTGCTACTGGCAGCCTAGTGGGAAGAGACCAGGGATGCTGCTGAATATCCTACATTGCACAGGGCAGAGCCCAGGACAAAGAATGATCCCACCCCAAATCCTGCTACTGTCAGGGTGGAGAAACCCTGGGCAAGGTCTCTACTGGGGATCTGCAGGTGCCATCTTCAGTCCCAGGGCCATGGAGGAGGGATGGTGAGTAAGAGCACACAGGAATGAGAAGCTAGTTTAGAGGGCCACGGGAAACTACTGAAGAAGCTCAGCAGACTCAGTGGCAGGAGTAGATCTGCACTTGAGAAAAGCTCTTGTTGGAGTCCGGGGTAAGCCACCCCAAAATATGCCTCAATGGCATATTGATCATTTTGAATTAAACTTTCTTACGAAAAAATGGCCAATGCAAGAGTGATAGTCTGGCCTCCTTTCTGTTTCCCTATAAACAGGAAATCTCTCTCCTGTGAAAATGTACATTTTTCTTGCATCTGGAGGTACAGAAGTGTTGCAGGAAAGGGGACGCCTTCCAGGGGTTGCAAGTGGACTCCTGTCTAACACTTGGAAGTGAATGATCTGAGGCAAACACATACTGACAAAGCAAGAGGCTTTGTTGAGAAGGGGAACCCGAGAGGAGAGCAGCAGGGCAAGGGAACCCAGGAGAACTGCTCTGCCCTGTGGCTCAGTCTCGGGTTTTACGGTAGTAGCGTTGTCTCTGACCAATCATTCTGCCTCACGGTCCTTCCTGGTGGAGCACGCGTGGCTCAGACAAGATGGATTCCAACGAGAAGGATTCTGGGACTTTGGTAAGACATATGGACTGGTGTATCCTCTCTCCTTTTGACCTTTCCCAAATTCTTCCGACTGATGATGCCTTGTTAATTCTGTGTTCCTTACCAGGACCTCCTGTTGTAAGATAACTCATGCAAGAGGTTACAATCTTGCAGGGCCAAGGCAGGTGGTTTCAGTCAGGGGTCCCCTAACAGAAGGACAGTCATCACCAAAGATAAGGAATTAGGGCTGAGAATCCTATATAAACAAACTTTGTTACATCTTTTATTTACTATTCCAAGCCCAAACTCTGTTTAGGTTCTTCATTAATTGAGCACCCAAAGCCTAAGTGTCTTTGTCCTGTCAATTCCTCACAAATATATTGCTTCTTTGTCTAAAAAGTATAAAAGCTGCCTGCTTTGGCCACTTCACTCCTATGGGACCTCTCTGTACACAAATTAAGATGTGTTTCTTTTCTCCTGTTAATCTGTCTTGTGCCAGTTTTATTATTAGTCCAGCCACAGGACTCAGCAAGGATAGAAGGGAAATTTTCCTTCTCCCCGACACCCCTCCTAATTACTGGGTGACCAATAGACTGAAGGGCTTGGAAGCTGGGAGGCCTCAGGAGGCTGTTGACGGTGGTAGCCACGGAGACACAGCAAAGACACGGCGAAGAAGGTGGACTGTGGAGGAGCTATGGGGCTTGGTGGAGGGCCGAGGTAGAACAGGAGAAAACTGAGCACTTGTCACTGCTGTGACTGAATAATTTTTGTCTAATGGAAACTGAGCAGGACCCTGCGGGGCCCTCCTGGGTACAAAAGTCCCTCTGTGCCCCCCTGTTCTCGTTTGCAGAAAAAGGCTTTCGTCTCCTAGGTCTCCCTGAGTTCCAAAGAGCAGACTCAGGCTGTTACTAATTAGGGAAGTGAGGGAATGCAGAAACAAAGGAAAAGCAGTCAAGAAACATTAGTTCAGCATAGCAGTCCTAGTTCATCCTCAAGGGATTTACATAATAGTCTGACACACAACTTTGAGTTGTTTTGATGGAACTAGGACCCCCACTCAAGTGGAGGATGGTGACTTCATGCTGAGCATAAGCACACAGACCCCAGACTGGTTGGAACCAGGAGGTAGGTGATTAAGATTTCCAAAATACCACCCTGTTATCTCACCACTAGTCAATCAGGAGAAAATGCTACCTCACGACAAACGCTACCTATAAAACTCTCTCCTGAAAGCCCTGGGAGAACTCAGGCCATCTGAGCACAAGCCGCAGTATGTCTATGTGGCACCCTGCAAATATACACTGTAATTTCCTTTAGCACAGCCCGTGGTGTCAGCATATTGGCTTTGCTACATGTCGGGTGAGTGAACCCAAATTCAGTTCAGTGACATAATTAGCTGCTTAATGTCTTTCTTCTTCCCCACTAGACTGAAGCTCCAAGAAGGCAGGGATAGCATATCTTTTCATTCACTTCGTGGACCTGGGCAAGTTAATTCTTTTGAGCTTCGGTTTTCCCATTTATAAAATGCAGATGACACTGGCAACCCTCCTTCTCAACTAAGTATTAGGATTAAATGGACAATCTCGCAATTCTGTTGCCCTTCCAGTTTTCCAGGAATTAAGCCACTAGCTACTGCTGTCACCCACCTGAGGGTAATCCAGAATGGAGAAAAAAAACAGGAAGCCTTCTGTGCTTTAGATATACTGGCCTCTAGAGAATTCAAGTGCATATGTAACGAAAAATGTCAAACTCCCCCATACATTAATGTTGCTGTTGCTTTAGTTGCCAAGTCGTGTCCGACTCTTTTCTTATCTGGTGGACTGTAGCCTGCCAGGCTCCTCTGTCCATGGGATTTACCAGGCAAGAATATTGGAGTGGATTGCCATTTCCTTCTCCAAGGGAATCTTCCCGACCCGGGATCGAATATGTGTCTCCTGCATTGGTAGGTGGATTCTTTACCACTGAGCCACCAGGGAAACCCTTAGTCCATACATAGTCCATACTAAAATCATTAACTTGAGATGTCTGTTCTTTGTGATTAGCAGTAATCTTTCCATGCTTGATTACATATTTCCCCAGCAAAAGTCTATACACATTCTGGCTCCTCCTTTTTCAGAGCAGTTTCTCAGAGGTATCTGAGAGGCTGCATTCCAGGCTAGAGTCCACAGTAAGGTCCCCAAATAAAGCTTAACTCACAACTTTTACATTATGCATTTTTCTTTCAGTTGGCAGAGCGTATACCCAAAAGAACTGAAAGCAGGAACCTAAACAGATATTTGTACATCCATGTTCATAGAGAGTAGTTTCAGTACTATTCAAAGTTAACAAGAAGGTTGAAGCAACCCAAATATCTGTCAGTGGGTGAATGGATAAACAAAATGTGGTCCATACATCCTTCAGAATATTACTCATATGTGACTAAATGAAATTCATACATGACTAAATGAAATTTTCATACTGCTACAACATGAACCTTAAAGACGACATGCTAAATGAAATCAACCAGACACAAAAGGACAAATATTTTGTGATTCCACTTTTTTCAGATGCCTAGAATAGGCAAATTCATAGAGATAGAAAATAGAACGGTGGTTACCAGAGGCTGGTTGCACCACAGTGTGAATGTACTTAATGCCACTGAGTTGTATGTTTAAAAATGATTAAGACGGCCAGTTTATGCTGCATATATTTTACCACCATCATAACAAAAAGCTTTGTGTGTGTGTGTGTGTGTGTGTGTGTGTGTGTGTGCTATATGTTGGCTTCTCTAGTTGTGGCATGCAGGCTTAGTTGCCACATGGCATGTAGGTTCTTAGTTTCCCAACCAGGGATCAAACAAGTGTCCCCTGCCATCAGAAGGCAGCTTTAACCACTGGACCACCAGGGAAGTCCCAACAAAAAGATTAAATGAGATCATTTTATAAGGCCTCTTACCATAGGAATCCCAGGGATAGGGGAGCCTGGTGGGCTGCCTTCTATGGGGTCGCACAGAGTCGGACACGACTGAAGTGACTTAGCAGCAGCAGCAGCATAGGAATATCCATTATTCTCATTTTTCCCCCATAAATGTTCTAATAAAGGGAGGAACCAAGAGCTGGGGAAGCAGAAGCAAGCAAGCTGGCTCTCTGTCTGTTGTCGCCCCAGGGACCATTCACAGCTGAGATAACACTGGAGTGAGGCCTTGCTACAGGATGGAGGGTACAGGTCTGGGAAGCCAAAGCTATAGCTTCTATAAGCCTGAAACCACCAGGACTATCAGTCTTTAGAAGGGTCTCCACACCCTTCCAGGGCAGGAGCTGGGGGTGGGGGTGGGGAGTCCACCTGGGCCCTGCCTCCTAATGGCCTGAGGGTCCATCCTTTGTCTTTACCAGGCAGGGATTTCTGGGCCTTGAGACATTTGCATTGGGTTTCTGGACTGCTGACCTGCCAGCAGCTGCTAAACCATGATATGCTCTCTCTGAAACCCAACGGGCAGGCAGCAAATAAGTCAACCTGGCCTCCCCAGCTTTTGTGTCATAATTCACATTTTATTCCTTGTGTAGACAGAAAATAGCCAGAGCACCTGCTCTTAGAGGTGTCAGTTGCCACCAGGTGTCAGTTGCTCTTAGAGGTGTCAGTTGCAACATTCTTTATATGTATACCATTTTAGGGGAAAGATTTTTAGCACCCTTAATCTAACCCACTCGTTTCACAGCAAAGCCAGCACGATGCCAGAGAGGTCTACAGACTCGGGTTCAAATCCCAGCCATCTACTTACAAACTCTGCAACTCAGAGCAAGTTCTTTAACTTCTGGAAACCCCATTCATCTCTGTAAAATAAGGTTAATGGTACCTTTCTCTTGAAGATCTTCTGAGGAATGAACTCCAAGGCAGCTGGCTGGAGGGAAGCTTGGCTGCAACTCCTCCAAGAATGACCCCTGCATGAACCCCACCTTTTCACATTCTGTCTCTCACCTGGTGTTACTGTCTCACTGACATTTATCCTCACCTGAGATTGTCTATGTGTATACTTGGTGGTTTTATTCTTTGCCCTTCCTCTGCCAGAAGGTAACTCTGACCCACTCTGGTTCAGCACCAAGGGCTAAATCTAGCACGTTGATGGCATTTAGTAAATGTTTGTGAAATAAATGGCACTCAAGAGTCACACTGGGGTTACTGAGCCTCCTTTCTTTAAATTGTCATACAACACATGGGCACTTTAGGTAAATTATTTCAGTAACTGTTAAGTCATCAGCCTAAGAGAGATACATTAGCTGTGTGGACCAGAAATAGTTCATATCTCCAAGAAAAGGAGAGAAATAAAGGCCTTTGTACCAGACATTCCTCTGCTGGAACCCAGTGTCTAGGTAACCTGGGAGAAGCCCTGTATTTCTGAGGGTGAAGGTGGGAAGAAGATGGGTATAAAGAGAATAAGGCTGAGTGGGGGAATAAGACAACCTGAGTGGGACTGGCTTTTCTAGGATTCTGACTCTTGTCTAGGCAGTACATTGTGGACTTGGATTCTTAGAAATCACTGTGTCAAACCAGGGCAGCTCAGCAGTGAAACACATAGGCTCTTGGTCCTAGGACCATCCCTTACCTCCTGTGTGATCCTGTAACCACAGAATCAGGCCACACTGGCCCTGTCCTGGTCCTAACAAGACACTGAGCTGTTTTTCAGAGGCGAAAAACAAAACTGCAAGTCCTGCAGAAACACGTGCAGAGGAGAAAATTTTGACCTCAAACAACACCTGGAACCAAATTCACCTTCCACCTCTCCATCCACGGAACCAAAGGACTGGGACAAGACTGGAACTTGAATGCTGGAATCCAGAAGGGAAGGATTGGTTGTCCAGGAAGATCCGGCTAAAGCCCCTTTCCCATACCTGACCCTAAATGGCTAGGTTCCAGAGCCCTCCAATCAGAATCTGCCTGGCCAGGGCTTTAGCATACCAACTCCTGACTTTCTTGACAGTCCAGTGGCTAGGATTTTGTGTTTCCAATGCAGGGGCCACCGGTTTGATCCCTGGTCAGGGAACTAAGATCTTGCATGCACCAAGGTGAAGCTAAAAACAAACAACAAAAAGTATACCAGCCTTCCTCCCTAATTCATAAAAATTGACAGAACCACCAAATGGGGAAACAGATTAGAGCTGATCCTCCTGTCTCCTTGCCAGCCCACCATGCGATAAAGCTCACTCTTTTCTCAAAGCCTGGTGCCATAGTCTCAATTTCTATGCATGTCGGGCAGTGAGCCTTTGCTCAAGTAACAACCTGAAGTCAGGTGCATTTCCTTTCTAGGTTTGTTTTCTCATCTGTGAACTGGGATGATAATAATTCAAGGTACTTTACAAAGATAATTAAAAGTTATCTTGTAGTTGAATCAGATCAGTCACCCAGTAGTCAGCATGGTATGCTATTTAAATATATTTCTATTCCCGAGATGAAGCCACTTCCGCCTGGGGTACCAAGTCAGCAAATCAAAACTCAGATAACTTCCATGTCCCTGTAAATGTTCCGCCTGACTAGACACACAGTATGCCCAGGCAGCCAATCACCAAAAGCCATACTAACTTTGGGCTCTATACTTATTTCCTTGTTCCTTATTCTTTATCCTATAAAAGCTTCTTACCTTCTGGCCCATTTTGCAGTTTGGACCCTTGGGAACAGGAACTGCCCTCTTCATGAAGTGTTAAAGTGTTTGTATCACCTGAATTGTCTTCTTTAGTCATTTTTAACAGCACTCAGCACAGGACAGCAACAGAATCATCCTTAGCTATGTTTTTATTCAGGTGAAATGTTGAGATCCAGCACAGAGAGAGATATGACTGTCAGTTGGTGGCAGAGCTTAGAACTCACTGCTCTCCGTTCCTATTGTGCCCACTCTCTGTGGTGGCTGTCATCTCTTGTCTCCAGGGTCTTAGGTCTAAGAGGGGAGCCTGAATATGTAAAAACTAAATCTCAGTTACAAGCTTGACCACAGTTCAAAAGCATCAATTTGAACTGTGGTGTTGGAGAAGACTCTTGAGCATCCCTTGGACTGCAAGGAGATAAAACCAGTCAAGCCTAAAGGAAATCAACCCTGAATATTCATTAGAAGGACTGATGCTGAAGCTCCAGTACTTTGGCCACCTGACGCAAACGGCCTCCTCTTGGAAAAGACCCTGATGCTGGGAAACATTGAGGGCAGGAGGAGAAGTGGGCAACAGAGGACAAGATGGTTGGATGGCATCACTGACTCAATGGACATGAATCTGAGCAAACTCAGAGATAGTGCAGGATAGGGAAGCCTGACATGCGGCAGCCCATGGGGTGGCAAAGAGTCAGACATGACTTAGTGACTGAACAACAACGTAAGGATGACAAATGAGGCTTAGTATGTGTAGTAAAGTAGACGCATGTCTTACAACGTTAGGATCTTCAGAAAGAACCCCCTATCCAGAATGACAGTAATGAATATAGTTTATTGAGTGCTTTCTCATATGTTTAAGACATAGTTTGAATGTCTAAAATGATTATGTTATTTAATCTCCAGAGCAACCCAGCAAGTAAGAGCTGTCATGACTCCCACTTTATAGATGTGGGAATTAAGGCCATAAGAAGTTTAACTGATTCAAGTCATAATAAGAAAGTATGGGGACTTCCCTGATGGTCCAGGGGCTAAGACTCCACGCTCCCAATGCAGGGGACTTGGTTGCGATCCAGATTCAATCTCTGAGGAACTAGATTTGCAACTAAGAGTTCACATGCCCCCAACTAAAGATATGGTATGCCAGAACTAAGACCCGGCTCAGCCAAAATAAATTAATTAAATAAATATTTTTAAAAGTTCTAAGGATTTCCCTGGCAGTCCAGTAGTTAGTGGCATGGGTTCAATCCCTGGTCTGGGAACTAAGATCCCACAAGTCACAAGGCATGACCAAAAAATAATAATAATAAATATAAAAAAATTTTAATTGAAAATAAGAAAGTTCTAAGTGGAATTATATGGCATTCCCTCCTTACCCTACCGCAGATTGACTGTTCCAGTATTAAAAAGTCCTCCTGTGGATCATAACATCTTTTTTTTTCCTCTTTTTTTTTTTTTTTGGCCATAATATATGGCTTGTGGGCTTTCCCAGGTGGTGCAGTAGTAAAGAATCTGCCTGCCAATGCAGGAGATGTGGGTTTGACCCCTGGGCCAGGAAAATCCCCTAGAGGAAGAAATGGCAACCACTCCAGTACTCTTGCCTGGAAAATTCCACGGACAGAGGAGCCTGGCAGGTTGCAGTCCATGGAGCTGCAAAGAGTTGGACACGACTAAGCAACTGAGCACACGTGCTTGCACACATGCGTGCACAATACTTTTCGTGGGATTTTTGTTCCCCAGCTAGAGGCCCTCAGCAATGAAAGCACAGAGTCTTAACCACTGAACCACCATGGAATTCCAAGATCATTGCATCTTATATACTATACTTACTATAATATATAAGACTATACTAAGCCCTGGCAATTATGTGTATATTCAAAATGTATGAATCTGTTCACAGTAGAATCTCAGTGCTGACAGGACTATTAGCAATAATAACAGCTAATACCCTGTCAACTATTTTGGTAAGTTCATGTAAACTTTATAAACAAGACCACAAAGTAGGAACGATTATTATTCTTGTCCAACAGAGGCAGAGAGAGGTTAAGTAAGTGGCCACTGGAATGGCATGGCTGATGGCTGATAAGCAGAGCAGAGAGTTGAACCCAAGCAAGCCCCAGGCAATTTTGTGTCTTCACCTTGCCTGTCCTGACTCCTGTTAAATGACCTGCCCTATTGCTTGATAACCTGTTTGAAGGCTCAGATGACCCTTTGTGAATCTGAACAAAATAAAAAGCCATAAATACTCTCCTTAGACACATAACTCTTTGTGATTTTAGGGACTTTCCAAAGCCTCTGTCTGATATTATCAGAAAACCTCCCAAAAGGAATCTCAGCTCAACCTAGACCCTCTAATTCTAATCGCCTCACAACACCCTCATCATTGGCCTTCAACCTTGCTAGACCCAAGCCTGGTAACATCCTACTTCCCAGGCAGCTAATTCTTCAAACAGCAGGATTCAATAGCAACTTCTCCCCTCTGCCGAGATGATGGTGCCTCCCAGAGCTCACAGCACAGAGCCTGGAGCCTTGGAGAGCACGTCAGCTCCCAGATGGCTTTTCAGAAGACAGCCCTGGGTCTGTCCCATCCCACCCCTTGCTTCCTAGAAAGCTTCTGATAGGCAAGGAGCCCAAGCCTCTCATCTAGTTCCTTATCTCCCTCTCCAAGCAAGAGAAGTAGAGATGAGGGCAATGCTTCAGGAAGGATGTCCTTGTCCCTGCTGAGAGCCGGTGTGGATGGACAAGGGAGCCTAAAGACCCTTCTCGATCCAAGAAGTACAGGTGTGAATACCCATCCACTGGCTTGCTATGCATCCTTGGTCAGAGACTGGACTGCACCTTTCTGGGCCCAGGTTAGTCCTTTTGCAAAACTGCAGCAGGGACGGGGGTAATTAAATTGAAGTTGCAAACTCAAATGTTCACTGGGGCCAATAATGATAGAAATATCCAGGAGTATTCATTACCTCTACAAAGAAAAAGTTTCTCTTCTGATTTCCTTAAAACATGCCACTCTCGTTTTCTATTTCTTATGGAGCTCTGGAGGCGAACTATCTAAAGTAATAAAGACAAACTGTCAATGGTGAAGAAAATGGCAAGGGGCACTTGGTCTCAGTGGAGGGGACAAAGGGAACTGTAGCCCCTTTCCTGTCTGCAGGGGCAGCTGAGGGATGCTGATTCTGTCGACAGGAGTGGCTAACCCTCAGCAGCACCCATGTGGACACGCAGGTCTGGTGTTAGCGGATCTTACGTGCGTTCTAAAAGAACCAGACACATGAATTTCTATGTGAAACCTCCCAGTTTTTAGAACGTTGGCTCAAATTTTTCTTAAACAGTGGGAGAGCCAAATACAACATGTTCTGATCTGCAGTCCACCAGCCTGCAGTCTCTGGAGCCGATGTTTTTAAAGCTTCTTTTCTGCTGAACGTTTTGAGGAGGAGAAGTGAAGAGAGGAGGAGGACAGGAAGGAAGGAAGATGGCAGGAGCCGCAGGGGAATCTCTGAGACCTGATTTGGCCTCTGCTGAGCCTCAGAACCTCTGCTGGTTCAGCAAAGGGGAGAGGGAGGAGGAGCTGGGGTGCAGGGGGTCCTTTCTAGGCTGGGAGGCTGTGTTTAGTAAACTAGCCTTTCCTCTTGCTTTCAGTTCTCACTCAGGAGAAACACAATGGCCCCAGGCCTCAGGAGTGTCTGAGCAGGTCTGAACAGGAGGCTCCGGTTTGTGGTTGGAGAGGCGGTGCCCTGGCTGCTGGGGCTGATAGAGAGAGGACAGGAGAGGAGAGGAGAGGAGAGGAGAGGAGAGGGGGCCCAGCATCCTAGGGCAGGGGGGCCCTAGGCCTCAGTCTCAGGCTGGACTGTTGCCTGCTCCCTGGCTTGCTTCTAGCTCCCGAGGAGCCCTGGATATCTTTCCAACTGTGTCAAGGAGGGAGTTTATAGCCCATGGTCAGCATGGCCGACCGCCAACCTGGCGGGTGGCCAGAACCCAGAACACATTGAGAAGGAGTATAAACAAGGCCCCTGGTGGGCAGCTGTGACCCAGAATCTTCCAGCAGAAGAGAAGCAATCAGGGAAGAGGAACACTAGAGGGACCCTTCCCCTTGCCCCTCAGGCTCCCAGGACTCGGCCACCAGCACAGGCAGAATGGGCACCAGGCAAGCAGCCATCATAAAAGAGCTGCAGGAGTTCACTTAAGGGGACTTTCAGCCTCTGAGACGCTGTGAGCCCATGACTGTGATTCAGAGGGCGTCTGTGGTTGCCCCTCACCTGGAATCCACTTTGCTCCTTTTGTTGGCAGCACTCTAGTTATCCTTCCAGAAGCCATCCCTCCTCCACTCTCAGCCCATGTGGATCAGGTGAGGCTAACCTGGTCTTCCTTCCTTCCTGGCTCCAGGATGGGCAAATGGGTCAGGCCTGGCCTGACTGATCAGCCCATTTCTTCTGCTGGAGACCAGCAGAAGCCTCTGATGGCGTCTGGTCTCATTCCATGAGACCAGCCCAAGGAATTTTGCTGGAACTCTTGGGAAAAGAGACATTGTCAGCAGTCAGCTTCCTGCACAGCAGGAGGTGCTTGGAGACCATCAGAGGGAGCTTGCTTAAGGAAGACCATCACAGGAGACCCCATGGAAAGACAGGCAGAGAATCAGACAGAGGGAGGGAGAGGGGGCCAGACTGATGGACACGCTGATGTGTATGAGACAGAGACGTGATACTTGATGCAACAGTTAGAGCCTCTGGATCTAGTTTTAACTGATGAAGTATTGAATCCCTAGACTTTTCAGAAAAAGAGTCAAGAATATGCCACTGTGGCATAAAAATTACTTTGAGCAGAAGGCATTTGAGTTCCTGATATTTTTTCATCTGCTTAAAAACACAGCTTCTCAGAAGAACTCAATTGTCCTAAATCCCTCCCTGGGGAGCAACAAGGGATGATTGATAAGAGAAGAGAATTACCCACCTAAACAGACATTATCATAAAGTGATCGTATCTCGCATCTAGCCTCCTAAAGGCCCATTTCTCTTTCCTCATAGTTATTTGTTTTCCTGGAAGTGCCCTTCTCTCTCCTCCCCCTCCCCAGTTAAGATGGTACATAAACCCCCAAATTCTAATCACATTCTTGAGTCACATTTTCCTGTAAACTCCTAGTTGTTGTGAATAAACCTGTTTTTCTTAATAATTTGTCTATTGTTGGTTTAATCTGCAGGCCCCCAGTTATTAACATAAGAGAGTAGAAGAAAAGTTTTTCCTCCCTTACATTAGGTATGTAAGCAATAAAAGAAACTAACTCTGACATCAGTTTCTAGGACTCAACATTTCATATGCGATTATATAATTATATTATGTAAATCTATCATTTAATCTATAATTTGCTTAAGGAGTAAATTCTACTTAATCTACTTTTTTTTTTTTTTAGGCCACAGAGAGGCCGGCAATGACCCAGGCCTCTGAAATCCTGTCCTGGTTGCCTGAAACTAGAGGTATTTTCCCAAGAAGCCTCAAGGATCCTGGCTGCATTCCTACCCTGCCTGAACACCCAACATATATCCTAGACAGCCCTAGTCAGTGCCTAGACCTGCGAAAGAGATGTCATAGGTCCCAGCAGTGCCTTTATTCATTCATTTGTTAATCCAGCACACATTTATGGAGCACCAATTGTGTTCAGAAATGAAGTACTTATCCTCAGAGATCTAGAATTTGGTGAGAAAAACAGATCAATCAGAAGAATTTCATCAGAATGTGATGATTGCTATGCTAGAAATAAACACAGAGAAGGGACCTCCAGACTGGGGAGAGTGACAGGCATGTTTTAGAAGCTTCCTAAAGGAAGTGACCCCAGAGATGAATTCCACAGGATGAGAAGGAGTCAGCCCGGCCGGATAGAGGATAGAGGATGTGCTTTCCAGGCAGGCGGAAGGAACAGGAGATACAAATTCCAGGGGATGGGCGGGGCTTCGGCCTGCCAGCGGGACTGACCGGGAGAGATGGGAGGAGGTGCGGGGGTTGCCATCAGGGAGCAGGGCCTGTTTGACAAGATGGTTTGGATGAGCACTGCTTCCTGTGTGTGTGATCACACAAAGAGTTCAGCACCAAACATGAGGCCAGGGCAAAGCCTGACTCGTGCCTCAGAGGGAAAACAAAGCGGAGGATCCTCAGCCAGGGCCCTGGGTCAGGAATGTGCGACAGAGCCCCGCTGCACAAGTATTGGTGATCTCTGCCCACAGAGGGAGCTTGGTCCTCCCTACTGGAAATGACTGAAGGCAGGGCCTAGAATCTAATTTTCCATCTCCTCTCCTACTCCTGATTTCTCCCTCTCCCACTCCTTTTTCCTTGAGCTCTGCAGGGCCTGTGAGGATGGGAGTGATCATGGGTAAAAGCAGGTACTTTGGGAACCAGGCAACCCTGGGCTCCAGTCCTATAAAATAGCTGGCCCATGAACCCTCAACCTCTTCTTCAACCTGTGGCTCCTCCTCTGCAAACTAAAGCTAACAATAGTACTGATTCAATAAAGGAAAGCTTATCTGGTGAGTCATGAATTCATCCATTTACTCTTTTTTAAAATGTTGTCTCATAGCACCCCTTTCTTCTGGGATCCACACCATGCTCTGTCCTCCATCAAGACTTCTAGTCACAGGGACTTCCCCTGGTGGTCCAGTGGCTAAGACACAGGCTCCCAATGCCGTGGGCCTGGGTTCAATCCCTGGTCAGGGAACTGGATCCCACATGCTGCAACTAAAGATCCTGCATGCCACAACGAAGATGAAAGATCCTACGTACTGCAACTAAGATTGTGCGGTCAAATAAATATTTTAAAAAAGACTTTCAGTCACAGAGCCTTGGCCTCTTCCATGCCACAGGGATGGGGCATCGACTGTGCCCAGCCAGTTATACTGTCCTCTTTTGGCAACAGTGATTGGTCCCTAGGATGGATTAGAGACTCAAGTGTGCCAACCGGAGTCTGGATCTCTCCTCCCTGGTGGTACTGAGCTGGAAGAATATGAGTTTGGGGAGAGCCCGTCTACCTATGGGTGAAGTCACTGCTTAGAAGGAAACAGAGCCAAGATGATGGCGATGATAACCACCATCACGATGATGGCATCATCATGCACTGCTTAAAGTCAAATCTGATCCTGAACTTCCCGGTTTGAAGAACAAATTCATTCACATTTTCCTCATGCCAATCTAGTTTGGTTTCCTTTGCCTGAAGCTCCAAGGCGCTTATGCCATTTGGCATGTGAAACCCTGAGCAGAAACTCTGTCCCCATAGGAAGAGCTCAGTGAACTGTTACCACAATGAAAAAGGTGAAAATGGTCTTAAGCCCCTTCGCCATCACCCCTTTCTTTCCCAGAACACAGTCTCACCCCTTTCCATCCAGCCTGGGGAATGGGGTGCTGACTGTGTTGGCTTCCCATTTGCAAGAATGGGCTGGGGGGTAAAGGGTGGGAAGGGGGTTCAAGAGGGAGCGGATGTATGTATACCTATGACCAATTCATGACATACAACAGAAACCAACACAACACTGTAAAGCAGTTATCCTCCAATTTAAAGAAAGCTGGCTAAAAAGAAATCAGCTCAAGATTTCCCTTCATCAGAGGCTTTCAATCTGGTTTCCCTGTGAGCATGGAACTTCCTCGGTGCAGCTTCATAGGAGGCTTTGGGCCAGAAGGAATCAGGGTGTAATAACCCTTGTCAGCTTAAAGCAGAGCACCTTGGGGCTTCCCTGGTGGCTCAGTGGTAAAGAATCCACCTGCCAATGCAGGAGACACAGGTTCGATCCCCGGACCAGGAAGGTTCCACATGCCTCCAGGGCAACTATGGCTCTGTGCCACAACTCTCGAGCCTGTGCTCTAGAGCTCACAGGCCACGACTTCTGGGTCTGTGTGCTCTAGAGTCTGTACTCTGCAACAAGAGAAGCCAGTGCAATGAGAAGCCTGCAGCTACAGAGCAGCCCCTGCTCACCAAAACTAGAGAAAAACCCTCGCAGCAACAAATACCACACAGTCAAAAATAAATAAGTAAATAAAATTATTTAAAGCAGAGCACATTGAATTTGTCCTGCTTTATACATTATAATTTCATGTAAGAGTTATTGGAAATAAATGTCTCTAGGATCACCAAAAAAAAAGAATGGGCTGGCCAAGCACCCAGTGTTCAATAGTTAGCATAGCATAGCGCTGCAGCAGCCCCCTAGGCCTCCAGCCTGCCCACTGAATATGATCTGGATCTACTGCCTGGTAGAGTGGCCATCACCTGGAGACCCCCTGGCCTGAATCCTGTCACTGCAGAAGTGTGACTCAGTCACCATCTTTCTGGGCTTCTCTTTCCTTGTCTATAAAACTAGGACAATAACAGCTCCTGTCTCTCAGAGAAGCTGTGAGGATTAAATGAGAAAAAAGTTAATAGCACCTAGTATTGACAGTATGCTTGATATGTTCCAGGCTTTGTTCTAACCACTTTACAAACTTAGTCCAACTGACTTCCACAATAAGCCAGGGAGGTAGGTACTACTATTATCATTCCCACTTTACAGATGAAGAAACTAAGGCACACAGAGGTTAATAACTTGCCCAGGATCTCAAAACTAGGAAGGGGCAGAGATGGGCTGTGAATCCAGGCATTCTGACTTGAGTCCACATAATTTGGACTTAAGAGTTCACAAGCCTCAATTAAAGATCCCTCGTGCAGCAATTAAGATTCATTGAAGCCAAATAAATGAATATTTAAAAACAAACAAAACCCCATGCCAGACAGTTCAAGATAAGGAATTTAATATGGGCAACTAGTTAGAGAGGGGCTAGAGGAGATGAAAACCTAGGAAAGGTGGGGCAACTATAGAGATTAACAACTCTATGCTTGTGTGTGCTCAGTTGTATCCTGATTCTTTGTGATCACTTGGACTGTAGCCCGCCAGGCTCCTCTGTCCATAGAATTTCTCAGGCAAGAAAACTGGAGTGGCTTGCCATTTCTTTCTCCAGGGGATCTTCTTGACCCAAGGATCAAGCCCCACGTCCCCGAATTCACAGGCGGATTCTTTACCACTGCATCGCCTTGGAGCCCCTAACAACGATATAGGAAATCACTATTTCTCCAGGGCTAAAGGGACCAAGGGAGGAGTTGGTGTCACTGCAGCCCAAGAGGGGCCTTGGCTCCTGGTAGGAGCTAGGATATTGGAGGAAGAAGCCATCCTCTGGAGTCATTGCCAGAGGCTGCAGAAATGGTGGTGTCGGGATATGAGGGGGTAAGGAGGTGGGCACAACTCAAGTTCTCCCTACCCTCTGCTCTCTGATCTGCCAGTACCTCCCATTGGCCAAACTTAATAGGAAGTCCCTGTGTGGCTCAGCTGGTAAAGAATCTGCCCGCAGTGTGGGAGAAGTGGCTTTGATCCCTGGGTTGGGAAGATGCTCTGGGGGAGAGCATGGCAACCCACTCCAGTTTTCTTGTCTGGGGAATCCTCATGGATACAGGAACCTGGGAGGCTGCAGACCATGGGGTCAGAAACAGTCAGACACTTAGACCGAGGGACTAAGCACAGCACAATAGGAAGTCAGTGGGCAAGGGATAGGTCTGAGAGCAAACAGTAAATGACCCACACACCACCACCCCCTTGTGCCATCTAGCTTCCTCATCAAAATGCAGGGCACATAAGGGCAACTGCACCCACAAATGGGAATTGTAGGGACAAGAATTTAGATCCCTGACTCCTAGTTTAATGTTGTGTCTGGTACAGGAGTAGAACCTAACAGTTATGAGCATCCTGTGACACTGAAAAACAGAGGAAGGGGCCACTGGGGCTTCTGATGGTGCCTGCCTCCGGGTCGTGGCCTTGGCACATCGAGAAGCTTCTATGCACAGCTCTACACAGCTGCGTGCAGATCTGCCACAAGAAGCAAGCATTGTTTTTCTGTTTAAAGGGAGTGAGAGCAGCCTGAATATCCCCAGAAACTGCTCTGAGGTCTGAGAGAAACAGATGCAGCTGCTGCTGAAAACCAGGAGGCAAATAAGTGGGGTGAGGTGCCTCTCAGCTCCCCACACCCGCCTTTTGCAGAAGCCATTGTCTCTGTCCCTGCAAAGTCCCCTGCAGGGCCTGTATAGTCTCCATGAGTAGCTGGGAAGCAGCTGCCACTTGCAGCTCTGGAAGCTGGCAGGACTCCACAGGTGCCAGCATGAGCATGGGCAAAAGGTCCAGGCCAGAGCACAGGAGATGTTGAGTCTGAGCAGGTCCTGCCGGGATGGAGAAAGAGGTGGTCATTGGAACCCTCCCCTTTGACCAGGATTCGGCCTCTAGGGATTTATCACAGAGATAATCTTACACAAGTGCATAAAGGCTTCTGGACAAGGCTATTCACCGCACTGTGGGTTATGATTCACAGAAGACCAGGGGGAAAAAAGTAGCCAGTTGGAATTGATTTGATTGAGCAAATAATGGTGTAGCTGAACAACAGAATGCTCTGCGCATCTACAAGGAATGAAACATCTGTATGAGCTGATGTAACAGACTGATCTTCTAGACAGATTCTAAAGTAAAAAAGGCAAGGGACAGAATAGTGTGCCTAGTGTACTGAGGGGCAGGGCAGCAGGGGATATTCTTACATATATTTACATATTTATATTTACACATATATCTATGTACATTTACACAAGCACCTCTGCTATCCAGACCTGTTTGGTTTCCAAATTCAGATAGCAGGGATTCAACGCAAGGGATGCTACATTATTGGAATCTTCGACTCCTGTCTTTCTTTTCAGATAGCAAATAGCAGGAGTTCACTAACAAAGAGTTCATCCAAGAGGCTATATGAATCTATTTTGTCCCTGAGTTGGAATACTGTTTGGATAACCAGGGTAGACACTAGGGATGTCTGCCTATGTAAAACTATATGTCTGTTTAGGGAAAGAAAAAAAAAAAAAGCTTGTGTCTGTGTGTATCTTCTCTCTGGAAAGATACACAGGGAACTAATTAGTAGCGGTTGCCATGAGGAAGGGTAATGTAGCCCTGGGGGAAATGAGGACTTGTTTTTCAGTTTATAAATATGAGTTGAGGTGGTTTTAAAACTTGGCCCCCCAGTTCTTTGAGAGGTGGAGTCTATGTCCTGTCCTGTTCCATCAAAACTGTTTTGCATTTGCTTAGAAGGAGGAAGAATGGCAGGCATGATACTATGTGACCTTGAAGGCTAGGTCATACAAGGTCCTGCAGTTAGATCCGGGACACTTCCTCTCAGACCCCAGCCACCATGCTACAAGTCCAAGCCACGCGGATCGGCCCTGGATAGGCACTGTGGTCCAGCGCCACCTGGCCTTCAGCTAACAGCATGTGCAACCATGGGAGAGAGCCATCTTGGAAGTTCAGTCCCCGAGGAGCATTCAAATGACTGCGCCCTTAGCTGCCATGTGACCAAACCAATGCCAGAAACCCCAGATGAGAACCCCCTATATGAAGCGCATCGGCATCAGAACCACAAAGACAATGACACATTGCTGTTTCAAGCCACTGGGTTTTGGGGTAGTTCTTTGTGTGTATGTGATTATTAACTGAAACATATATATCATCATACATATTACCTATTCAAAACTAAGAGCACCTTCTTTGTAAACACACAGGGATGGTGCTAAATGTTAAATGTGCAGTATCTCAATGGTTCCTCACAAGTTCACTGTATCTCCATTTCACAGATGAGAAAACTGAAGCTCTGAGAATTTCTTTGGTTACTTGTCCAAGATCACACCTCAAGAAAAGCAGCCCTACGGGACTTCTCTGGTGGTTTAGTGACTAAGACTCCACATTTGCAATGCAGGGGACCCAGGTTCAATCCCTGGTCGGGGAACTAGATCCCTCATGCCACAAGATCCCATATGCCACAATGAAACCAAAGATCCTGCAGGCCATAACTAATACCCAACAGGGCCAAATGAATACTTAAAAAAATAATAAACATTAAAATAAAAATGTAGCCCTGGGATAAGAAACAAGGAGGCCTCTAACGTCTCAGGGCTATTGTACCTCCTGGGACCCTGCTCTCACTCTTTCCCACTATGGGCCTCCCCCTCTCCAGTGAGTGGTTGGGAAGAGGTGAGGGTGGAAACTCACAGCCCACAGCGGCCTGGTCAGTAACACAGAGGGCCAAAGTGGGCATGGTGGGCTCAGCTCCTGAAAGCCAGCTCAGAGTAGCCAGATCCTTGGATTTTTAAAATAGAATCCAGAAATCAGATTTTTATGCACAATCTATTTTTGTTTTAAAGTTAGCAACTAGTCTTTTTTTTTTTAACTTAGTAGACTGAAAAGCAAAACAAAGACAGAAGCCTGTGGGTTTGCCTCTCTGGACTAGAAGATCTCCAAGGAGTCTTCTGCACAGACATCCTGACTTTCAGCAGAGCCTCACTGGGGAGACAGTGCAATTCCAATCCCAGGAGGCTCAGATCTGAGAAAGGAGAGGGGTGGTGAAGACAGAGACGCCCCAGCCTCTCCGGCAGTGGTGAGGGGAGGCAGGGGGGTGCTGGGAAATCAGGCCACAGGGAGCCACAGCAGTGCTGGAGGGCAGCTGAGCCTGTGGTCAACAGCTGCCCAGAGCTGCCCGCCTCCCCCAGCTCAGTCTGCTCCGTGGGGCCGAGGGAGGCAGCCAGGGCACCAGGGGAGACTGAATTTCCGTTGCAATGGGAAACCACCTCCGCCCACACCAGCCATTTTCTCCAGCTCTCCTGCTCACCCTGCTGCTTTTCCAGTGGGAACCCTGCCCCCTCTCCTGTGACCGACCCTTCTTAAAGGAGGGGGGATTGATCCCCTCCTCAGCCATCTCCTTGGGCCTCTCTCCCCACCCCCAACTCCCTAGTGTCTTCGATTCCCTCCTGAGCTTGCTGCCCAGTCCTTCTTCAGCTGACTAGTCTTCCTCTGAGATCCAGCCTGGCAGAGCGCAGCAGAGTGATTGATGAGCTGAGGAGCTCTGGCTGGCAGGACAGCCAGCAAGAGACAGGGCTCTCACAAGACAGCTGAGCTGCCCAGGAAAGCCCCCAGCTACCAGTGTGCTCCCTGAGATGCCCCCCCACCCCCGTGCAGCCCAAATTGACATGGCAGCTACTCTGGACAGAGCAGATAACCATAGTACCTGGCACACAGCAGTGAGAACACTCTGCTCTCTCTCTGTTCCAAAAACAGAGACCCCAAGGCGATGAAGACGGTGAGCTTCTTTAGGGCTGGGAATGTTCTCATTCAGCCACGCCTCTCAGTTCAAGTGTTTATAATTTGTACACTTGTTCATTCATTCATGCAGCCATGAGAGTTTGCTGGCAGCAACTAAGATAATTGCTAGTGTAATCAAACCACTGGGACACAGTGGTTTGAATCCAGGCTCCATCACTTCCTAGATGTGTGAACTTGGGCATATCACTTTACCTCGCTGGTGGTTTAGTCACTAAATTGTGTCCAACTCTTGTGACCCCCATGGACTGTAGCCCACCAGGCTTCTCTGTCCATGGGATTCTCCAGACAAGAATACTGGAGTGGGTTGCATTTCCTTCTCTAGGGGATCTTCCCCACCCAGGAACTGAACCCCGGTCTCTGGTGTTGCATTTCTACTCTTCTAAAAAGCTGTTTTCTTTCCTGCCCCTCTGAGCTGTGCACACACAGATGCCTCTTCTAGGATTGCCCACTTCTCAGGCTGTTTCTATCCCCTGATATGTTCATCTCAACCTAAATTTTTTTTTGTTTTAACTTGTTAAGACCATCTCCTCCTATAAGAATCTGTATGGGCTCAGGAACAGACTGTGTCTTTCTTACTTCTGGATCCCAAACCCTTGGCACGGCCCTGCCCTTGGTAAACTCTCTGAGTACAGGTTGAATGAATGAGTGAACAAATGAATGACGGTGAGAGCTGAGAAATGAATTGAGTTAGACAGGCAAAGAGCAGGGAAGGGAGTGCTAGTCCAGGAAGAAGGTTTGACTTGAGCAAAGACCAGGAGACAAGAGAATGAGGTATAATCGGAAAATCAAGAAGACTGATAGATCTGCAGCTACTTGTATTTTTCTGAGTCCTCTGCCCAGCTAGCACACATGGGATCCTCAGTAAGCACGGAGGCCTCCCTACTCTCTCTCATGTGTCAAACAGAGAAACAGTAGCAGGATGATCAGAGTCGGAGAAACCCTGGGGGAAGACTGTGCCTCACTCTACGCCAGCCTCAGGCTGAGGCATCTTAGGCTCTCTATAGTTTTTGGACAGTGACTGAGGCTGAAAGGACATTTATGCCTCTGCTGAAAAAGTGACAGGACTTGATCATTCCAGAATGTTATTATAATTCCAATAAAGTCTTTACAGCCCAACCTGCCCAGGAAATGGGGAATGAGGAAACTGAGGACCAGAAAAGGGGATGGATTTGTGTTAGCCCCCCAGCAGATCAGTGTCAGAGTTGGGATGGGAGCCCGGATGTTCTGCCTGCTGACACAGAGCTTCTCCCTCCCTGTCTCCACTTCCCCAGTCCCCCTCTCTCCCTCCCTCTCCAGCCTTTGGCCTTTCAAGATGTCAGAAGCCAGCAGATTGGAGCCAACAGAAAATCTCTGAGTGCCTTTTACAGAGTGAAGGTGTTGTGTTACAGGGAGGGCAGATGGGGCGACCCATTAGTCAGCTAACACTGAGTTCCTGTGGGTTCCATTAGTGCCTCTGATTAACCCATTAGCACCCACGGGAAACAGGAAGCAGAGAGACCCCCCGAGGGGATGAGTAATGGAGTGAGCCGGCTTTGATAAGGCCAAGGGACCAGAGCTGGAGAGACAGAAAGGGGTCTTTCCTCTTTCCTTAGAAGGTGAGTTTCTTTGGAGAGGGTGCCAGGTAGTGTCAACGATGAAGAAGCCCAGAAAGGACTCAGAAGTCTGACATTTCAGAGCCGGAGGGAGCCAGCTGAGCTGATCCTTTGTAGAGATGTGAAAACTGAACAGCAGAGAAGAGGAATTTGTCCCTGAGTCACTGGGAGAAGCCAGGATTCCTGGCCATTATACATTACAAGACTCAAGTGTGCTGCCGGAATTACAGTGAAACATACAGCCAGCCATTATTGGAGCACCACACTAACTGCTCTACATATTTATCTTATTCTCACAGCAACCCTGGGAGGTAGGTACTTTTACCCCAAAACTGAGGCTCAGAGTGGTTGAGTCATCTGCCCAAATCACAGAACTAATAGGTGGAAGAGCCAATATTCAGATGTGCGCACACTGATTGCCAAGTCCTTGTCTTTGTCATCATGCTGTCTTGCTGAGCAGCAGAAATAGATAGAACCACCATTTGATAAACTGTCTGCAGAGCCCTTCACTTGGTCGTGCTTTTTATTTTAAGCACTTGAAGACGATATCCTCTTATTTTACAAGGAAAGCCCAAGGCACAGTGAGGCCAAGGAGCCCACCTAATGTCATACACACAGATATTGTCAGAATCAGGATGCAAACCCATTGATCTTACTCCATTGTTAAGGCTCTAGGCCACTCCACCACATGAGTGTGAAGACCCCCACTCTAGGACAAGTGTGTGAATGTGCCTACCTCTCTGCTTGGCAGGCAGGCTGATCCTTCTACTTATTTATCTTCATCCACTCAGACAAAAATGGAATATTGAGGGCCTGCTGTGTCTGCCAGGCCCCGACTTACAAGACCAATGGGATTCCAGTACTTGTGCAGTTTCCATTCTACTTGAGGGACAGGAAAGACAGACAGCAATTTCATTAGGGTAGGGATGACCTAGTTCTAGCAGACAAAGAAGGCCAAACTGGGACTTATAGGTCAAATAAGCATTGTCCAGGCAGAAAGGAGCTGGGAGCAGCACAAGCAGTGGTCCAGAGGTATAAAAGTCCACCAAAAGCTGGGCTGGGCCAGAGATTTATCTCTGGGAGGAGCCAGTGGAACTGGATATTCAGGAAGTGGCTGGAAGAAGGATTTTATCCCCAAGAAAATGGGGACCGCTTTTGAATATTACCTGTGCCATGAAGATCTGCACTGAGAAAGCCAGACTCTGGAAGAAGGATGTGATGGGCTGAGGGTAGATGCCTGGAGGCGAGTTTGGTGGAGTTTCCAAAGATAAGGAGGACTAGGGTGATTGATTAGATATGGCAATGGGAGGCAGGGAAGAGGTCTGGTTTCTGACTGGGCTGACAAGAGAATGGGGGTGGGGGGTTGGGAGAATGAGAGACAAGTTCCTTGGACCTGTTGAGTGTGAGAGCCCAAGGGGCTCTATCTAAAGTGTGGCTGGACTTACTGACCTGGATTTCAGGACTATGGGTCTTAAGATTTTGCAGAGAACTGACTCCAGACTTCCTTACCCCCATGCCTCAGTTTCCTCATCTGTAAAATGGGTAATAATAACATAATCTCACAGAGTTGTGAAGATTAAAACGATATATAGTTAATGTTGAAAGCATTTAATATAGTCCTGGGTATGTGGGGGTGCTTCTTTTTTTTTCTTTGTGTGCTTTTTATTGGCTATCTAGATCATTCCACCAGGACCTGTGATTTTCCATCATCTGAAACCATGTATCACTCAATGCAGCAATGCTGTTATTGAGGGTAGGATGTTAGTGCTATCTAGCCTGATCTTGAAATTGGAGTAGACCCATCCAGTTAACTCTGGCGATTCAACTCACCCACTCCACAGAGAAGACTTTTAACCATTATCTTAATCTTTTGGGCTCCAAAATCACTGCAGATGGTGACTGCAGCCATGAAATTAAAAGATGCTTACTCCTGGGAAGAAAAGTTATGACCAACCTAGATAGTATATTCAAAAGCAGAGACATTACTTTGCCGACTAAGGTCCATCTAGTCAAGGCTATGGTTTTTCCTGTGGTCACGTATGGATGTGAGAGTTGGACTGTGAAGAAGGCTGAGCGCCGAAGAATTGATGCTTTTGAACTGTGGTATTGGGGAAGACTCTTGAGAGTCCCTCGGACTGCAAGGAGATCCAACCAGTCCATGTTGAAGGAGATCAGCCCTGGGATTTCTTTGGAAGGAATGATGCTAAAGCTGAAACTGCAGTACTTTGGCCACCTCATGCGAAGAGTTGACTCATTGGAAAAGACTTTGATGCTGGGAGGGATTGGGGGCAGGAGGAGAAGGGGATGACAGAGGATGAGATGGCTGGATGGCATCACGGACTCAATGGACATGAATCTGAGTGAACTCCGGGAGTTGGTGATGAACAGTAGGCCTGGTGTGCTGCAATTCGTGGAGTCAGACACAACTGAGCGACTGAACTGAACTAATCTCTCTACCACTTTCCTCCTCACTTGTCCTCATTATCTGCTTCCTCTTGAGTTCTCTCCTTTAATCATTCCCTGTTATTTTAATCTCCCTCCATTACTCCATCAGGATGCTTAATAAAGGTTAGTGGAATCAATATATGAATGGATGATTCTTTGGGCTGTGTCTGCTACAAGTTATTTGGAAAGAGTCATGGACCTTTTTATACACCATGGTCTAGTGGGATTTATCCCATGGATGCAAGGACTTTTCAATATCCACAAATCAATCAGTGTGAAACACCATATTAACAAACTGAAGAAGAAAAACCATATGATCATCACAAAAGATGTAGAAAAACTTTTGACAAAATTCAACTCCCATTTATGATAAAAACTCTCCAGAAAGTAAACATAGAGGGAACCTGCCTCAACATAATAAAGGCCATATATGACAAACCCACAGCCAACATCATTCTCAACAGTGAAGAGCTGAAAGCACTTCCTCCAAGATCAGGAACAAGACAAGGGTGTCTACTTTTGCCACTTTTACACAATATAGTTTTGGAAGTCTTAGCCGTGGCAATCAGAGAAGAAAAAAAGTACAAATAAAAGAATCCAGATTGGACAAGAAGAAGCAAAACTGTCAGTCTTTCCAGATGACATGACACTCTCTGTAGAAAATCCTAAAGATGCTACCAGAAAACTACTAGAGCTCATCCCTGAATTCTGTAAAGCTGAAGGATACAAAATTAATACAAAGAAATCTTTCATATTTCTATACATTAACAATGAAATATCAGAAAGAGAAACTGAGGAAATAATCTCATTTACCACTACATCAAAAAGAATAAAATATCTAGGAATAAGCCTACCTAAGGAGGCAAAAGACTGGTATTCTGGGACTCTATAAACTAGAAGATGCTTATGGAATAAATTGAAGACGACACAAACGGCAAGCTACATTTGAAACGGCACCCCATGTTCTTGGGTTAAGAGAATCAATATTGTCAAAATGAGTATGCTACCTAAAGCAATCCATAGATTCAATGCAATCCCTGTCAAAATACCAATGGTATTTCCACAGAAATAAAACAAAATGTTTTAAAAATTTGTATGGAAACACCAAAAATTCTGAATAGCCAAAGCAACCCTGAGAAAGAAAAACAGCACTGGGGGCAAAGCAGGCTATAGTCTGTGTTGGCCCTGACACCAGACTATACTACAAAGCTACAGACATCAAAACAGAATGATATTGGCACAAAACCAGAAATACAGATCAGTAGAACAGGATAGAAAGTCTAGAAATAAAATCATGCACCTATGGTCAACTGGGCTTCCCTGGTGGCTCAGAGGTTAAAGCATCTGTCTCCAATGTGGGAGACCCGGGTTCAATCCCTGGGTCGGGAAGATCCCCTGGAGAAGGAAATGGTAACCCACTCCAGTATTCTTGCCTGGAGAATCTCATGGACGTAGAAGCCTGGTAGGCTACATCCACGGGGTTGCAAAGAGTCGGACACGACTGAGCGACTTCACTTCACGGTCAATTAATCTATGACAAAGGAGGCAAGGATACACAATGGGAAAAAGACAGTCTCTTCAATCATCAGTGCTGGGAAATCTTGACAGCTACATGTAAAATAATGAAATCAGAACATTCTATAACACCATACACAAAAACAGGGGTTTCCCTGGTTGTTCAGTGGCAAAAGAATCCACCTGCCCGTGCAGGAGACAGAGGTCCGACCCCTGATCTGGGAAAATCCCACATGCCATGGAGCAACTAAGCCCGTGTGCCACAACTCTTGAGCCTGTGCTACAGAGCCCGGAAACTGCAACTGCTGAGTCCAGATGCTGCAACTACTGAAGCCCCAGTGCCCTAGAGCCCGTGCTCTGCAAAAGAGAAGCCACTGCAATGAGAAGCTCAAGCGCCGCAACAAGGGAGTAGCCCCTGCTTACTGCAGCCAGAGAAAAGCCGACGCAGGAACAAAGACCCAGCCCAACCAAAATAAATAAATAAATAAAATTATATATACAAAAATAAACTCAAAATCGATTATTAAAGACCTCAGTGTAAGACAGGATACTATAAAACTCTTAGAGGAAAACATAAAAGCAGTGCATTCATTGACATAAATCGGAGCAATATCTTTTGGATCCACCTCCTAGAGTAATGAAAATAAAGATAAAAAAAAACCAAATGGGACCTATTTAAAGGTAAAAGCTTTTGCACAGCAAAGGAAACCATAAACAAAATGAACAGACAACCTACAGAATGGGAGAAAATATTTGCAAATGAAACAACTAATAAAGGATTAATCTCTAAAATATATAAGCAGCTCATGTAGCTCAATATAAAACAACGACAACAACCCAGTCAAAAATGGGCAGAAGACTTAGCTATCTCACCCAACAAGACATATAGATGGCCAAAAAGCACATAAAGAGATGTTCAACATCACTAATCATTAGAGAAATGCAAGTGAAAACTATAGTGAGGTATCACCTCATACCAGTCAGAAGGGCCATCATCAAAAACTCGAAAAAACAATAAATGCTGGAGACGGTGTGTAGAAAAGAGAACCCTCCTACACTGTTGGTGCAAGGGTAGACAGGTACAACGACTATGCAGGTTCCTTGAAAAACTAAAACTAGAATCACCATATGATTCCCTGATTGGGGAACTAAGATCACACAAGCCAGAAAAACAGCAGTGGAAAAGAAGGTATAGTACATACATTTGATGAAATATTAACTTGCCATAAAAAAGAATGAAATAATTCCATTTGCATCAACATGAATGGACCTAGAGATTATCATACTAAGTGAAGTCAGACAAAGACATATATCATATAATATCATGTATATGTGGACTCTAAAAAAATGATACAAATGAACTTTTAAAAAAATAGAAACAGACTCACAGAATTTGAAAACAAATTTATGGTTACCAAAGAGGAAATGCTGGAGGGAGGGATAAATTAGGAGTTTAGAATTAATATATACATACCACTATATACTGGGGGAGGAAGTGGCAACCCACCCCAGTCTTCTTGCCTGGAGAATCCCATGGACAGAGGAGCCTGGGGGACTACAGTCCATGGGGGGGCAAAGAGTCGGACATGAGTGGGCCACTGAATCACCATCACCACCACCACCAGACATAAACTAATTCACAAGAATCTCTATTTTGAAACTTTCTTGAGATAAGAATGATTTGTACAGTTTTAAAGACTGGGAAAAAAATTAGGCAAAGGAAATATGTTACCAAGAATCTCGGCTTCCCTGATAGCTCAGCAGGTGAAGAATCCTCCTGCAAAGGAGGAGACACAGGACACGTGCATTCGATCCCTGGGTTGGGAAGATCCCCAAAGAAGGAAATGGCAGCCCATTCCAGTGTTCTTGCCTGGGAAATCCCATGGACAGAGGAGCCTGGTGGGCTCCAGTCAATGGACTCACAAAGGGTCAGACACTGAGTCACTGAGCACAAACAAGAACCTCCTGTATATCACAGGGAACTCTATTATTCAATATTCTGTAATAATCTACATGGGAAAAGAATCTGAAAAAGAATGGATATGTGCATATGTATAACTGAATCACTTTGCTGTATGTATGAACCTAACTCAACATTGTAAATCAACTACACTCCAATATAAAATAAAATTAAATTTTAAAAAAGGGGAAATAAATCATGGCGATTTTCCCTCCTTCTTCAATATTCAGGGCTGGGTTGGAGAGCAGGGGAAAAGCATAGTAATGGCAGTTTAACCTGGAAAGGGTTGGGTAATAGAGGGGATGGTGCCTTTTCAATCCTCATCCCCACCCTGGAGACATGCACACATCTTTGAAGGTAAAACCTTTGTTAGATAGTGAATAACTATAAACCTTATCAACTGGAGGGAACTGGAGGTGGGGGTGGTTGGAAGACACGTTATGGGTGTAAGGCTTTAGGACATTGTTTTGGAGGAGAGGAATGGCCAGGCCTTTTCTGTGCTCTCTCTCAGTGGAGCTGGGGATCTTTCTACACGAAAGCACATTTTAATATAGGGAGTAAAGATCTCAAGGTAGACCTCAGAATTTTCATTCCCTCATTCACTTATTCATCCATCATTCAATTAATTCAGTGGTTCTCAGTCGGGGTGATTTTTCCCTCTGGTGAACATTTGTCATTACCTAGGTCCCATCACTTCATGGGAAATAGATGGGGAAACAGTGGAAACAGTGTCAGACTTTATTTTTGGGGGCTCCAAAATCACTTCAGATGGTGATTGCAGCCATGAAATTAAAGACACTTACTCCTTGGAAGGAATGTTATGACCAACTTAGATAGCATATTCAAAAGCAGAGACATTACTTTGCCAACTAAGGTCCGTCTAGTCAAGGCTATGGTTTTCCAGTAGTCATGTATGGATGTGAGAGTTGGACTGTGAAGAAAGCTGAGCCCCGAAGAACTGATGCTTTTGAACTGTGGTGTTAGAGAAGACTCCTGAGAGTCCCTTGGACTGCATAGAGATCCAACCAGTCCATTCTGAAGGAGATCAGCCCTAGGTGTTCTTTGGAAGGAATGATGCTAAAACTGAAACTCCAGTACTTTGGCCACCTCATGCGAAGAGTTGACTCATTGGAAAAGACTCTGATGCTGGGAGAGATTGGAGGCAGGAAGAAAAGGGGACGACAGAGGATGAGATGGCTCGATGGCATTACCGCCTCAATGGACATGAGTTTGGGTGAACTCTGGGAGTTGGTGATAGACAGGGAGGCCTGGCGTGCTGCGATTCATGGGGTTGCAAAGAGTTGGACACGACTGAACCACTGAACTGAACTGAGAGACATTTTGGGGTGTCTACCCCAACTGGTGGGGAAGTATTACGGGCACTCAGTGGGGAGGGGCTAGGGATGCTACTAAATATCCCAAAATACACAAGATAATCCCTACAACAAAGAATTTTCTAGCTCAAAGTGTCAGTGCTGTGGTGCTGGAGAAATCCTGACCTAGCTAGTACTTACTGAATGCCTATTGTGTTCCTATTAGGAAATACTGCAGGGAGACAGTCAAATTTACTACCAGGAAGGGGAGACACACAATCAATTTATCAGGTGATGATAAGCATTATCGGGAAGATGTGGGGGCTGCAGCACAGAGAAGGGACCTTGAGGTTTCAATTGCAAAGAGCTGGTGGAATGGAACTGCTAGGGCAAAGGCCCTAAAGGGGGAGTTTGGTTCTATTTGTTCTGAGCTTCCCTGGTGACTCAGATGGTAAAGAATCCACCTGCAGTGCAGGAGGCCCTGGTTCGATTCCCAGTTGGGAGGCTCCTCCACTCCAGTATTCTTGCCTGGAGAATCCCCATGGATGGAGGAGCCTGGCAGGTACAGTCCATGGCGTCACAAAGAGTCAGACACGACTGAGTGACTAAGCTCAGCACATTCTGAAAATGCTACTGAAGTGCCTCCTGTGCGTTAGGCACTGTCCTGGGTACACAGGATAGATCAGAGGGCAATAAAGATACAACTCCTGCCCTCATCCACAGTGCTGGCTCTGGTGCCTAAGGAGACTTTATAATAAAACGAAAAGTGCCTCCTCTGGGCACTGAGAAGGTGACAGCGAGCCAATATCAGAAGTGAGAGAGTGAGCTTCCCAGGAAGTGAAGCCCACCAGTGCAACAGTCCTGCGTTGGGAGGGAGCCTGTGGAAGGGGTGGGAAGAAGGCCAGTGTTGTTGAGTGAGCAGCCAGAAAGGGGCTACAGTCTGAATGTTTGTCATCCCCCACAATCCATATGTTCGAATCCTAACCTCCAAAGAGGAGGTGATTAAGTCAGAAGGGCTCTCATGGGATTGAAGCAAAGTCAAATGAAAGTCACTTAGTCATGTCCAGCTCTTTGCGACTCCATGGACTATAGCCTACCAGGCTCCTCTGTCCGTGGGACTTCTCAGGAAAGAATACCAGAGTGGGTTACCATTTCCTTCTCCAGGGAATCTTCCTGACCCAGAGATCAAACCCAAGTCTCCGCGTTGCAGGCAGATTCTTTAATGTCTGTCTGAGCCACCAGGAAGCCCCTCATAGGGTTAGTGCCCTTATAAAGGAGGCTCCAGAGAGATCGCTGTCTTTCATTGTTTTTCTGCTGCTCAGCATGTGGGAATCTTAATTCCCTGACCAGGGATTGAACCTGTGCCTCCTGCGGTGGCAGCTCCAAGTCTTGACCACTAGATTCCAATTCATGTTGTTTATAAGCCCTCAGTCTGTAGTCTTTGCTTACTGCAGCCTTAACAGACTAAGATGGGCCATGTAGGTCACTGTAGGGACACTAGACGATAGGGTAGGGGGAACCAGAGAAAGAGAACCAGGCATGGCTTTCTTGACTGAAAAGAAGCCTCTCTTTATTCTTGGCTGTACTACATGGCTTGTGGGATCCTAATTCCCTGACCAGAGACCAACCCCAGGTCCCCGGCAGTGGAAACTTAGAGTCCTAACCAGGGGGCCGCAAGGGAATCCCCAGGAAACCATTTTTGACGTAAGCCATTTTGTGATCTAAGCCTGGCCACAAAACTTGCCCTTGAACAAGTCTCAGTAATTAGTGATCTTAAGGGAAGTGAGGGAATACAGGAACAAAGAAAAACAGTCAGTAAACAATAGTTATCAGTGACAAAACAGTCCTAGTTCCTTCTCAAGGGACAGACATAACAATCTGATTTTGTCTTTGAGTTCTGCAGGAACTAAGGCCCCCACCCTGGTGGGGAATGGAATGATAATGTTGACCAACATGACTTGAATCAAACAAAGCTTAGCAGCAGCAGTGTGCTCGGCTGTGTCTGACTCTTTGTGACCCCATGGACTGTTGGCCACCAGGCTCCTCTCCCTGGGATTTCCCAGGCAAGAATACTGGAGTGGGTTGCCATTTCCTTCTTGGACTTTGTCCAGTATGGCCCCTAATTCTGTGATGAACCCTCTTCACCTAGAACCCCTTTATGAATATGCATTGCCCTTAGCTTAAAACTTCCCCAAGTTTTGCTGTTCAGGGAGACACTATCTTAGGAAAGATCTCTGGTAAGTAAGATTCTCCTTACTTGGTGCCAAATGATAAAGCTTTCCTCTCTCAGATCTTTGGTTTGGTTGTATCTTTCTGCTGACACCCACCAAAAGGCAAATCCAGTTTCCAGGATTAAAGGCAATATCTGACCAGTGAGAGCTGCCCAGGAGAAGCCTGTAGGAAAGAATAACAAGAAGGGCTGTGGGCAGTCTAGACTGGCAGTAATTAGTCCACAGGAAGCAGCGTGGACAGAGGGGAGAAGTGGGTGGCAAGGGTGGCAAAGTTCCACGAGGAGCAAGCAAGCCTCTACCCTATAGACTCTTCTACAGGGGTAGGCGAGAAAATGAACAGCTCCCCCTGAGTGTCCCGGGTATGGGTGTTAGGGGGATGTTAGGGGGACGGGGAGGGCAGATTTCAGGTCAGAAAGGGGAAACGAAGGTGCAGAGAAGAGGCTGAAAACCCAGCAGTTTTCTGATGAGGACTATGGGCTCGGGACAGCACCATGGCAGGGTGGTCGCAGAAGCGGGGACCCTGGGTCAGATAGGAGCTGTCCGGGGGAGGGGGGTGGGGCTTGTGGGAACCAGGGTCCAGGGATGGAGGACGGCCGTGGTGGGAAGCTCAGGTTTGTGGTGGTGAGGGGTCTAAGAGTTTGGCAGTTACACCTATTCTGATCCACACCTTTAATAAATGTTTACTACTACTTCTACTATTTCTCCAGGCAGCCAGAGGAAGGAGCTTCTGAATTCCTCCGGGGCGCCTCTCCCAGTTCACCCCGGAGGGAAACAGGCTGGGGCGGGTCTCGGATTCCAGCTGGGCGGCTGGAGCCACTGGGCACCCCTCGGCTGCCCTCGGGCAGCTCCAACCGATCCCTTATCAGCCAGGAGCTCCCCAACTCGGCGCGGATCAAATGCTGCTTTCAGAGCCGAAAGGAGCTGGGCGTGTCTTCCTTGCTTTGCCAAATCTGGGGGTGCGCGGGAAAGCCTGGGCGAAGTTGGAAAGCCTGGGCGAATCTTCTGGCCCTAGTAGGCCAGAGCAAGCAGAGCACGGGATTCGCCTTAGAGCTGAGCTGCTGCCAGGTGGGGGCCAAAGCCGCCGGAGGCGCAGAGCGGAGAGCAGAGACCGAGGGGGTAGGCGGGGCGGGCGGCGGAGACCGAATCGCAGGGGCCTCCCCTTTCCCTCCTGGGAGAGGCCTCCACAGACACCCCTTACGGCCCCGCCGCTGCAGGCCCCCTCCGGCCCAATTGAGGCCCCAGGGGCCGAGGCGCCCCCAACCCAGGCGCTGGTCCACGCCTCTCTACCCTGAGGGAGGCAGTCCCCAACCTGGCTGTTAGCCACGTGCTGGGTGGCCTTGGACAGGTTGCCTCCAGGCTCTGGGTCTAAGTTTTCACGTTAAAAGAGGACTCTGGACTCAAATTCTCCAAGGAAAATTTCTCTCAGCTCCAAGGAGTTGAGCTGGACTCAGCTCCTCTGGGTTGGAGCAGTTCCCACAACGACATAGCTTCTGATTTGGAACTCTTCTTTCCCCCTTGGCCTGCAGGTGGACCCTAGGTTATCTCAGATGCTATTTGTCCACTTTGTATTCTTGGGGACAGAACTGCTGCTGTGCCGCTGTGCTTCCCAGCAGAGGTCTGCACACTTTTTCTAAGAAGGACCAGATGATAAAAGGTTAGGCTTTCTAGGCCGTGAGTTCTCTGTCACAACTATTCAACTCTGCCCTTGGCAGCAAACGCAGCCCTGGAGGATGGTGAGCTAATGAGCAGCACTGTGTTCCCATAAGACTTTGTTCATGGCAGCTGATTTCAATTTTTAAAATTCTCGGGCATCAAGACAATATCGCTGTTTTTAGGTATATCGTTTCTTTCATTTAAAAACGCAGAAAGCATTCCTAGCCTAGCAGGCTGCGCTAAATCGTTTGTAACCCCTGGTTTACAGCCCAGGCTTTGTAATGTGGGGTCTGGGGCTGATTCCTTCACTTTTCTGGAGTTGTTTTCCCATCTACAAATCCTTGACAAACTTCAGCCTGGTTGTGGATGAAGCCAGACCACAAATGAAGCTACTACATAATTGATGTCATTCTTTGTGTTGCAGCTGGTAGTGTCCGCAGCAGAAGGTGGTGGCTTAGAAGTCAGGATGCTGTCTTGTGGGGTCCCACACTCCCCCATTTCCTGAGTGCTTATTATGTGACAGGCACTGTGTTAGTGGTTTGCATGCTAAGTTGCTTCAGTAGTGTCTGACTTTTGCAACCCTATGAACTATAGCCAGCCAGGCTCCTCTGTCCATGGGATTTCCCAGGCAAGAATGCTGGAGTGGGTTGACACTCCAGGTGATCTTCCCGGCCCAGGGATGGAACCCCCGTCTCATGTCTTCTGCATTGGAAGCCTGCTTCTTTACCATTAGCATTACCTGCTAAGCCCGCTGGGTTAGCTGCTCACATGCAAATCTCATTCAATCATCTCAGGCTCAGAGATAGAAATTGTAGGCAGATAGGGTAAGGGGTCCCAGAGAAGGAGAACCAGGCATGGCTTTCTTGACAAAAGAGAACCATTTTTTGGCCTAAGTCATTTTGTGATCTAAGCCTGGGGCATAAAGCTGGCCCTTGAATGGGTCTCAGTAATTAATGATCTTAAGAAGGGACGTGGCATCACTAACTCGATGGATGTGAGCTTGAGTAAGCTCCGGGGAATTGGTGATGGACAGGGAAGCCTGGCGTGCTGCAGTCCATGGGGTCACAAAGAATCGGAGACTGAACTGACTGAAGAAGGGACGGGAGGGAATGAAGGAACAAAGGAAAAGCAGTTCAGTGATGAAACAGCCCTAGGCCCTCCTTAAGGGATATACACAATAATCTGATTATGTCTCTGAGTTCTGCAGGAACCAAGGCCCCCACCCAGGTGGAGGAGGGAATGATGATGTAGACACTCCTGCCTTCAATCAACTAAAGCCTGGACCTTCATGAATATGAATGTACTCTTAGCTTAAACACCTACTTCTGCTTCATTGACTTCACTAAAACCTTTGACTGTGTGCATCACAACAAACTGTGGAAAATTCTTTGAGAGATGGGACTATTAGACCACCTTATCTGCCTCCTGAGAAATCTGCATGCAAGTGAAGAAGCAGCAGTTAGAACCGGACATGGAAAAATGGACTGGTTCCAAATTGGGAAAGGTGTATGTCAAGGCTGTATATTGTCACCCCGCTTATTTAACGTATATGCAGAGTAAATCATGGAAATGCCAGGCTGGATGAAGCACAAGCTGGAATCAAGATTGCTAGGAGAAATATCAATAACCTTAAATACGCAGATGACATCACCCCTTATGGCAGAAAGGGAAGAGGAACTAAAGAGCCTCTTGATGAAAGTGAAAGAGGAGAGTGAAAAAGCTGGCTTAAAGCTCAACATTCAAAAAGCTAAGATCATGGCATCCAGTCCCATCACTTCGTAGCAAATAGATGGGGAAACAATGGAAACAGTGACAGGTTGGGCTCCAGAATCAGTGTAGATGGTGACTGCAGCCAAGAAATTAAAAGATGCTTGCTCCTTGAAAGAAAAGCTATGACCAACCTAGAGAGCATATTAAAAAGCAGAGACATTACTTTGTTGACAAAGGTCCATCTAGTCAAGGTTATGGTTTTTCCAGTAGTCATGTATGGATGTAAGAGTTGGACTATAAAGAAAGCTGAGCACCGAAGAATTGATGCTTTTGAACTGTGGTGCTGGAGAAGACTCTTGAGAGTCCCTTGGACTGCAAGGAGATCCAATAAGTCAATCCTAAAGGAGGATATCAGTCCTGAATATTCATTGGAAGGACTGAACCTGAAGCTGAAGCTCCAATACTTGGGCCACCTGATGCAAACAATCTATTCGTTGGAAAAGATCCTGATGCTGGGAAAGATTGAAGGAGGGAGGAGAAGGGGATGACAGAGGATGAGATGGTTGGATGGCATCACTGACTCAATGGACATGAGTCTGAACAAGCTCTGGGAGTTGGTGATGGACAGGGAAGCCTGAGATGCTACAATCCATGGAGTTGCAAAGAGTCAGACATGACTGAGTGACTGAACTGAACTTAGCTTAAAACTTACCCAATTATGCTGTTGGGAAACGCTGCTTTGGGAAAAATCCCCAGTGTTCTCATTGTTATTATCTACTTGTTTAGTTGTGTCTGATTCTGAGACTCCATGGACTGTAGCCTGCCAGGCTCCTTTGTCCATGGGATTTCTCAGGAGAGATTACTGAAGTGGTTTGCTATTTCCTCCTACAGGGGATCTTCCTGACTCAGGGATCGAACCTGCATCTCCTGCATTGGCAAGCAGATTCTTTACCACTGAGCCACTTGGGAAGCTCCTATGTTCCAGTATTAATCCTTCCTTCTCCCTTTTTGGGGCTTGGTTGTGTCTTTTGGCTCAGCATCCACCAAGAGGTGAACCCAGTTTGACAAGATGACATATTCCTACTTTACGGATGAGGAGGCTGAGATTCAGAGCCCAGATCTGAACTGGATGTTAGATCAGAACCCTTTTCCTTGTTTCCTTGTTCTTCTGTTTGATAAAACTTAAGACTTGCTTAGTTTAGCAATGTGATCTCAAACAGAACAATTTTCTTCTAGACATTTATAATCTCTCTTGTCAAAGGACAAGAATTAATTCCCCATTATGTGTATCTGTCATTTTGCTCCCATTTTTTCAGAAGAGAAGACTGAGGCTTGAAGAGGTTGAGGACTGAAGTCTGGGCCTGGATGAGCCCTAAATCAAGCCCTTTTGACTGAGAACAGCTTCCATGTAACTGGTTAAATAGGCTCCAAGCCTAAGCCCTGGCTGGGTTTCCTCCTGTCCCTTCCCCCATGTCCGTATTGGCAAGTGTTTTGATTCATCCTCAAAAATATATCCGGAACCTATCATCTGAGGGAGGAGCTGCTTTAGGCCTATTGTGATCTTTTGAAAATGCAGAGTAAAACATTGGGAGCTTTCCTAGTTGACTTGGAATAAGATCCTAAACCTTACCCAGCCCACAGGACAATGTGCCACCTAGCCCAGCTCTAGCCATCTCCTGTCTCCCACTCGTGGCCACATTCCCTTGGTCCCAGCCTCAGTGGCTTCCTACCTTCCACTGTAATGAGAGACTGAAAGAGATAACACAGGCGCAGTATGGTCACAGGGCAAATGCCTGGTAAATGACAGCGTGATGACAGCGTGATAGTCCCTTTCAGGCTAACACTGTTGACATTTGGGGCAAGATCATTCTTTTGTTGTGGGGGCCATCCTGAGCCTTGAAGGGTATTTAGCAGCATCCCTGGCTCCCACCCACTAGAGGCTGATGGCATGCCCTCTCAACTTATGATGACCAAAAATGTTGACAGGTATTGCCACATTACCCAAGGAGACACAATCACATATAGCTCAGAATCATGGGTCTCAGGGAAAATGCCGCAGGAACCGAGAGGGTGGCGTGGAGGAAGCAAGAACAGGAGGTGATGTGAAAGGCAGCAAAGCCTGCATCCCCCTCCTTGCAAAACTCCACTGTCAGCTCCTCTTGCTCAGTCCCAGGAGACCCTTTGTCTCTGCAGAAGGCTTCCTTCTGATAAGGCTGCAGTAAACTGCGTGCATGCGTGTGTGTGTGTGTGTGTGTGTGTGTGTGTAAGAGCTGGAGAGGGAAGGGAGAGAGGGAGAAAGAAAGGGAGACAAAGAAAGGAGACAGTGATTGGTATGAGAATGAGAGGAAGAAAGAGCTCTATGAGGCTGGAAGCCCCTCTGGCCTCCAGGTCCCCAGCCTCTGAACACTCTGAGCCACATCCCTGGGGGGCTTATGGCAATAGAGTCTAGGGTCCTTTGCCCCTCTTCTAAGTGAGCCCAGCAGATGACTCAGTGGCCCTATCCTCAGGCTGAAGGAGTGTGGAGGGGGAGGCACCAGCCTGGTCTTGCCCCCTCCACCTGCGGCCCACCAGCTGTTTCTTTCCCTCTGGCCTCTCATATTCCTCAGAATCTGACTCCACCCCACTCTGGTTCAGCAACCATCCCCCTGTATCTGGAGACCTGAAGTCCTCTCCTAGCTGCTTCCCTGCTTCCACCCTCACCCTTGCTATCATTTGTTCTCCAAGCAGATGGAATGACCTATTATTAAAATTGCAATTCAGATCATGCCATCCTCGCTCACAGCCCTCCAGTGACTTCCTTGGACCCCAGAATCAAAGCCAAATGTCCAAGCCCCTGGCGCACATTCACGCAGATGTGGTCCTCAGCCCCCAGCTTTTACCTGACGTTCCGCTGCGTGCTCTCCCCTGTCCTCTGTCCTCAGCATGCCTTGCCAGACAGGCCTTCCCTTCCCTCCTCACCTTAAAACATTTCCTCAAACGTGGGCACTTCCTTCCGTCGCATATTTTTCAAGGCACTTTGGACCACACTTTCTCCTGGAGAAGGAAATGGCAACCCACTCCAGTATTCTTGCCTGGAAAATCCCATGGATGGAGGAACCTGGTAGGCTCTAGTCCATGGGGTCTCAGAGAGTCGGACACGACTGAGCGACTTCACTTTTCACTTTTGGACCACAGGGCTTACCTTCTTTGTCGTCTGCCTCGCCTTGCCTGGAATCTCAATTCCTTGTCTGCCATTAATTCCTACATCCACAGGGCCCATGTGGCTGGCACATAGTAGGCGCTCCATACACACTTAATGACTAGACAAAAGAATGAACAATTTGATGGTCTCAAGAGCCCCTGTCCTTGCTATGACTCTGCTGACTAAAAAAGATGTACAACTTGAGAGCTGTGAGTTAAGGGTTATTGGGGGCAAAATGAGGACTGCAGCCTGGGAAGCAGCATCTCAGATAGCTCTAGAGACGGCTCCAAAGCGGCAGTGGGAGAAAGTCAATAATATATAAGGTTTTGGTGAAGGGGGAGCTCAATACCAAGAAGCACTCAGTTTACAAAAGGGTTTTTGATAGTCATGAGGGTCTGACGTCACCATGAAGGGATTTAGTGTTTCTCTAGATATGAGGAGATGCAAGGCTTGAGAGCATAAAATCTGTTCCTAAAAACATCGACTATCTAAAGACCGGTCCCACCAGGTTCCCTGGAGTGGAGTGCCCCAGTCCACCCTGAACTCTCTCAGGGACTGTTGAAGGCCAACAGCTATAGCAGCCTGAGGTTCAGTCTCCGTGGAGGCAGATGGCAAATGCCTCTGTTGTTCAGTCATTGGCAGTGCTCTTGGTAAGTGCCAGTTTGTAGTTGACAGCTCCGTGCCTCATCACAGGCTTTGTGGCCTTGGGCTCAGTGAGGCTCACAGGCAGGGCCGGCTCAGCCTAGAGTGATGGGGCAGGAGGCACAGGTTCAGCAGCCCTGTGAACGGGTGAAGATGTCATCAGAGGCAAATGCAAGATGTCCCTGGTCACAGTGGAGGGGGCACTTGGGGAGTTACACATAGAAAGACTCTAATGATGACTCCACGGCTTCAAGAATCCTTTCCCTTCTTTCAGCAGTCTCAGGGGCGCTCTTTTTGAGAGTGCATCAGTGTTACTAAGAGTCGTACACAACTGAGCGACTTCACTTTCACTTTTCACTTTCATGCATTGGAGAAGGAAATAGCAACCCACTCCAGTGTTCTTGCCTGGAGAATCCCAGGGACGGGGGAGCCTGGTGGGCTGCCGTCTACGGGGCTTAGCAGCAGCAGCAGCAGTGTTACTATTATTAAGCTGGCTTCCCTCCACACGGAAGGACAATCCTGGGCGTAATGCCTGCCTGCGCCCAGAGATGATCCTGGTGGGGAAAAAGGGGTCGCCCCTCCTCCCCTGGGCCCCGCCTGCCCAGGGACATCCTGCGGAGCGCGCCACCAGAGGGCGCTCCAGGTCACCGCATCTCCTTGCAGCGGCCGCCAGAGGCAGCGGGGCTGGGTTTTGCTGCCTGTCCCACCTGCGGGGGCCTCTCTCTCCCCATCTCCCTTTCCTTCTCCCTCTCGTTCTCTTTCAGGTCTTCCTGTAAGAAGTGGGGCTGTACATGGCCTTCTCCATAGAGAGAACTCCACATCCCCACCCGCTACCTCACTGTGCAGTCACAGGCCACGTGACTTTCTGAGATGGAAAAGGCTTGTCGGGGTCTCTCTGCTTCACCTCACTGAAGGTGAATCTAAGGCAGTGAGACAAAATGTTAAACCTGAAATTTTTCTTTTTTGTCCTGATAGCTTGTGAGGTCTTAGCTCCCAACCAGAGATCCAGCCCAAGCCTCTGCAGTAGAAGTGGAGAATCTTAACTGCTGGACCGCCAAGACTGGATGTATATCTTGACTCTGTCTCTTAAGACCTGGGACGCCATGAGTTGGTTCCCTAATCTCTCTGAGCTCAGGCTGCAAACGTTCCAGCCTCTTAGGGATGCGGGAAGTTACACAGGCAACATGTTTATCGCTGTGCCTAGAGCTTCCCTGGTGGCTCACACCATAAAGAATCTTTCTGCAATGTGGGAGACCTGGGTGAAGATGTCCTGGAGAAGGAAACAGCTACCCACTCCAGTATTCTTGCCTGGAGAATCCCGTGGACAGAGGAGCCTGGTGGGCTACAGTCCATGGTGTTGCAGAGTCCATACGACTGAGACTACTACTTTCAGTTTCTATTATCATCGTGAAAGTGGCCTACGTAAGGCCACTTGTCAAGCTAAGGTGGCAGACCTGGGCCCAGAATCCTCTCACTCAGGCTCCAGCCTTTCCTCTGATGGGCAAGGGTCACCTCTGGTTGCTTATGGGATCTTAGTTCCCTGATCAGGAATTGAACCCAAGCCTTTGGCAGTGAAAGCTGCGGAGTCCTAACCACCAGACTGCAAGGGAATTCCCAAGGGAGATTTTCTTTGTGGCCCTTTTGTTACTCTTGAATACTGAAACATGTAAATATATTACCTATTTTGAAGCTTAATTCTAGAACTCTCTTTAATGAAAGAAAATGGTGACCAAAGAAAAATTATATAATACAACATAATATGATAGGACATGATATAATGTAATACATTTGGGTTGGAAGGAATTCATCTGGGATTTCTTCTCCATCCTCCTCTTCTTCCCTCCTTCCTCCACTGCCTCCTCCCTCTCTTCAGGGAACTGCCTTCTCTGGACCAGCCCAGATGGTGAGCTGTCCCTGAACTCATTCATTCATTCGCTTGTCGTTGATCTATTCACCAAATGTGCTCTGGGACAGAAGAAGGATTGAGGCAGACATAACTCTACTTTCCGCTGTCTGTGGGGAGAGAGAGTATTATGAATCCACAAGTACCCAGCAGAGTCATTGCAGTTAGTACGGGTGCCATGACAGAGGTGATGTGGCAGCACAGAAAATGGACCTCACCTAGCCTCCAAGGTTGGAAAGGCTTTTCTGAGGAAGTGACTCCCCACCATCACCCCTTTTATTCTTGGACAAGCTCTTATACTTTCTTTTGAAAGAACTAACAAATGTACAAACATATATAAACTATTATCGTGAACCCCATGCAGCCATCACCCAGCTCCCACAATGAGCAATGTGGGTAATCTTGTTTTGCTTCTGTACCACCCACTCCCCCACGTCACCCCCACCCAATTATTTTGAAGCATATCCCAGGCGGCTTATTATTTCGTCTTTAAATACTTCATTGTGCTGTGCCGTGCTTAGTCGCTCCGTCGTGGCTGACTCTTTGGGACTCCATGTACTGCAGTTCACCAGGCTCCTCTGTCCATGGGGATTCTCCAGGCAACAATACTGGAGTGGATTGCCATGTCCTCCTCCAGGGGATCTTCTCAACCCAGGGATTGAACCCAGGTCTTCCACATTGCAGGCAGATTCTTTACCATCTGAGCCACCAAGGAAGCCCAAGAATACTGGACCATCTAAGGGTTTGTAAGCTGCAGTAAGGACTCTGGCTTTGAACCTTACCCTCTTAGCAATAAGTAGCCTGTGAGAAAAGTGAAAGTGAAAGTCGCTTAGTCATGTCCGACTCTGAAATCTCCAAGCCAGAGTACTGGAGTGGGTAGCCTATCCCTTCTCCAGGGATAGGATCTTCCTGACCCAGGAATTGAACAGGGGTCTCCTGCATTGCAGGCAGATTCTTTATCAGCTGAGCTACCGGGGAAAACCAAATACTTCATTATGTATCTCTAAAAGATAAGGATGAAAAATCTGCATGCAATGTGGGAGACCTGGGTTCGATTCCCAGGTTGGGAAGATTCCCTGCAGAAGGGCATGGCAACCCACTCCAATATTCTTGCCTGGAGAATTCCATGGACAGAGGAGCCTGGTGGGCAACAGTCCATGGAGTCGCAAAGAGTCAGACATGATTGAGTGGCTAACACTTTCACTTTTAAAAGATAAGGACTCTTTAAAAAGAAAAATATCTCAGTGGTAAAGAATCCACCTGCTAATGCAGGAGACATGGGTTGAATTCCTGATCCCCTGGAGAAGAAAATGGCAACCCATTCCAGTATTCTTGCCTGGAAAATCTCATGGACAGAGGAGCCTGGTGGGCTACAGTCCCTGGGATTGCAAAAGAGTCAGTCATAGCTAGTGACTAACCAACAGCAACAAAAATCACAACACCATCATCATGCCTAAACAAAAGGAACATTTCCTTAGGAGAGGAAGTGATATTATGCTTACAGCAGGAGAAGCAGGTGCAAAGGCCTGAGGCAGAGAGGGGCACTTTATATATAAATATAAATATAAGGAATAAAGAGAAGACCTGAGTGGCTGAAGCAAAGGAGAGAAGGTGGTGGCAGTTGGCTGGACCAACTGCAGTAAGGACTCTGGCTTTGAACCTTACCCTCATAGCAATAAGTAGCCTGTGAGAAAAGTGAAAGTGAAAGTCGCTCAGTCATGTCCGACTCTGAAATCTCCAAGCCAGAGTACTGGAGTGGGCAGCCTTTCCCTTCTCTAGGGGATCTTCCCAACCCTGGGATCAAACCCAGGTCTCCCGTCCTGCAGGTGGATTCTTTACCAGTTGAGCCACAAGGGAACCCCAACAATACTGGAGTGAGTAAGGTAGCCTATCCCTTCTCCAGAGGACTTCCCAGCCCAGGAATCGAACCAGGGTCTCCTGCACTGCAGGCAGATTCTTTACCAAACTGAACTATGAGAGAAGCCCATAGCCTGTGAGTGGCTTTAATCAATGTTGAGAGGTGATCTGTGGGTAGTGAAAAAACAAGTCCAGCTGAATACCTGGGCCCCCATTGAGCCTGAACTGTGCTTTCAGGTTGAACAGTTATTTATCTCCTTCAAGATGTTCAGACCAGGGCTTCCCTGGTGCTCCAGTGGCTAAGACTACACACTGCCAATGCAGTGAGCCTGGGTTCAATCCCTGGTCGAAGAACTAGATCCCACAAGTTGCAACTAAGGGTCTGCATGCAGCAACTAAAGATCCCAAGTGCTGAAACTAAGACTCGGTGCAGCTGAATAAATAAGTTAATAAATATTAAGCAAAAAGATGTTTCGACATCTGTGTTCCTGTTTGACAAAGTGTGAGCTCTGGAATGAGGCCGTCTGGAATTCAAATCCCACCTCTGCTCTTTATAAGGGCTGTGAGTGGGGAAATTTCTCTCCCTTTCCAAGCATTGTTTCCCTCCTCTATAAAAAAGATCCACAGAGTCCTTGCTTCAGAGTTACGTGTAGAAATGGGGTGAAATTCCATAGGGAAGTTGCAGGCTTCCCTGCTTCCTGACCCCGCCATATTGTCCTTACTGGGAAATGTGCTGTCGAGTGGAAGAGAAGCCCAGGGCTCAGGGCTCACCAGGGTAGGAGGCTCCCGGCCAGCAGCCTTGAGCTCCACTTCCTGCTCTCTCTGAAATCTCGACCTGAAGTTTACAGCCCCTTGGGTGGGGCTAGGGTGGGGATCATGGAGGGAAGCCATATGGCAGCTAAGCTTGCCCATTGGCTGTTGGAGAATGGTGGTGTCCCAGGTAGAAAACCGCAAGCTCTCAGGGAATCAAAAATGTGGTGGGTCCCCTCCTCCACTGTCGGTAGTGTGGTTTCAGTTTTTGATAAGGCCTGATTCTTCTTCCTGGCTCGGGACCCAAGGCCTCCTAGTCAAGGGCAAGATCCCAGCGATGATTCAACTGTTACCTTGATCAGGATTTGCAGTCTCAGCGTATTTACCCAGGAAAGCCACAGCTCTGGCAGGTCAACCCCACTGACTTTCCCTCTTTTGTGGGCCCACACGTGAACCCCTGGCTCAAGTAGACGCTTGCACCTGCACTCACATACACATTACACATTTCCATGTGTGTATATGCACTTTTCTCTACACAGACTTGTGCACCTACATGTGCATATATGCACATAAACAGGTGTGTGTGTGTAAACTGACACACATGCACACAGATACACACTGCCCTGCACATACCCACACTCCTTAAAACATACACACCCAGGCAGAAGTGCACATGATCAGATACACCACCCTTCATGTTCAGGACGTCCTCCTGCTGTGGCGGAGCATCTTTAAAGATGGCTGCTGTTACTGCATTTCTTCTCTGACTGCGCATGCTGCCCTACCTATCCAAAGGTAAATTCTATTTCTTTCCTCTTGGATATCTGTGGAAGAAGTAACATTCTGAGATTTCTGAATCCAAGCTTTATGAGGACTGGCAGTTTTACTTCCTCCTTGCTGGAAGTCAGCAGCTATGTAAGAAGTGCAAACATCCTGAGACCACCATGCTGCAAGGAAGCCCACGCTAGTCACAAAAGAGAGGGAAGCCACGCTGAGGGGCATTCACATGCCAGACACGCAAATTTAGACCTTCCAGCTCAGCCCACTTACTAGAGGAACATGGCTTTGTGAGTGACCCCTGATGATACCATTTGGGGGAAATGACCATCCAGCCATACCTTGCACAAATTTTGATCCACAGAATGATGGGAAATAATAAATAAAACTTTGCTGGTTTAAACCATTATATTTTGGAACAGTTTGTTATGCAACAATAGGTTATCAAAACAACCATCCGCAACACATACTCACTTATGTTCACATATACAAAAACTCATGTTCACTTCTGAAAAGGCATACCTGCATATATGCACATATCTTTGTACTAGACATCTTTTTTTTTTTTTTTTTGCTGTGCCATGCAGCTTGCTAGAAAAGGGAATGGCAACCTACTCCAGTATTCATGTCTGGAAAATTCCATGTTCAGAGGAGCCTGGTGGGCTACAGTTCATGGGGTCACAAAGAGTTGGACTCAACTGTGCTGAGCACAGCACAGCAGTATGCATTTAGGAGGATTCTCTGACCAGGGATTGAACCTGGGCCATGGCAGTGAAAGCCTAGAAACCTATTCGACCACCGGGGAACTCCTGTGCTAGACACTGTTGACTGTCTATCCCACTCCCATTCCTACTTGTCTTCCTTCCTGACTGAACTGTCAGCTGACTACCATTCCAGCAAGCAGCTTTGGGCTTTGAAAGGCTATTTCCATCCTCAGTTCCAGGAGAGGGATCCTGTGAGTCTAAACCAACCTTGGTGGTCTCATCCCCTCAACAGATAGGCTTAGCTTTGGCCATGTTTAGTTCTACCCCATGAGACATGGGGGAGGTAGGGCTTGAGCTTCTGGGAAAACTTCCTCTCTAGAGAAAGTCACCCCAGAAACACTGGATTTTTTTTTGTTGCTGTGCCATGAGGCATGCAGGATCCTGGTTCCTCAATCAGGGATCAAACCCGTATTCCCTGCTGGGGAAGTGTGAACTCCCAACCACTGGACCACCAAGGAATTCCCAGTCACTGGATTCTTAATGTCCGAGTGTGGGATATGGAAAGGCTACAGTCATTTTGTGACCATGAGAATGCAGAATTAAGCCAAGAGGAGAGGTGGTTGTTGTTCAGCCGCTAAGTCGTGTCTAACTCTTTGTGACCTGACACAGGCTTCCCTGTCCTTCACTATTTCCTGGAATCTGCTCAAACTCATGTCCATTGTGTTGGTGATGCCATCCAACTATCTCATCCTCTGTCACCCCCTTTTCCTCATGCCTTCAATCTTTCCTAGCGTCAGGATCTCTGCCAGTGAGTCACTTCTTTGCATCAGGTGGCCAAAGTGTTGGAGCTTCAGCTTCAGCATCAGTCCTTCCAATGAATATTCAGGGTTGATTTTCTTTAGGATTGACTGGTTTGATCTTGCTATCCGAGGACTGTTAAGAGGCTTCTCCAGCACCACAATTTGTAAGCATCAGTTCTTTAGTGCTCAGCCTTCTTTATGATCCAACTCTTACATCCATACATGACTATGGGAAAAGCCATAGCTTTGATTATAGGGGTTTCCCTGGTGGCTCAGATGGTAAAGAATCACCTGCCAATGCAAGAGACCTGGGTTTGATCACTGGGTTGGGAAGATCACTTGGAGAAGAAAATGGCAACTCACTCCAATATTCTTGCCTGGAGAATCCCATGGACAGAGGAGCCTGGTGGGCGACAGTCCATGGGGTCACAAAAGTCAGACACAACTGAGCGACTAAGCACGCATGTATGCACCTCTGTCAACAGGCCCTTAAAGACATTATTGATCAAAGCGATCAGTCAGCTTGAGAGTCCCCCTTCCCCACCTTTGGAATTCCAGTCACGTGAGATAAAAGCTTATTTATTGTTTGGGAAGGGTTGTTTGCTTGTTTTTGCTTGAAGTCTAAGGCATCCAACTAATATCTACCCTCCCTTCAGTAAATAAACACTCTCACATAACTATATACAAACAGATCCAGGGTCATGCTCAGAAAGTCACAGCTGAGCACATGTGCACTCTCCTTTGCATGGAAACACCAGCACATACTAATATGCCACATGTATACCCTGTGATACACACCTACACACAAAGGCAGTATATATCCTACACACACAGATACAGGGGCACCTACACATACTTTCTCAGGACATGCATGCAGCTTCATTGTAGAGTACCGCAGATGTAAACGCTCCTGAGCAATATGCATTTTTGTACGGAGAAGCACAGACACACACACTGGCCACATTAACGTCAACATGAATTTAGTGATTCCTGCCCATGTCTGAATAGCAACAACAAACACAGAGCTCTGAGGGGCTCCCTGGCTGCAGTGAGAAGCCACTGGCAGAAAGTTCTGGAAATAGGAAAGAGGGACTTGGAGACCAGAACATGGCCCAGGAGGTGGGAGGTCAATTCCGGTGTGACCTAGACATGCATGGCAGCCTCATGGTCATGGAGGCTGAACTCAACACAGCACCAAGGCAGGCTGTGAGAAGCTTGTTTCTACCCTGAAGGGAAAGAAAACCTCCCCCACAGCTGCCCAGCACCTTCTTCCACACTAACACAAAAACCTGTGCTGTGAGGAAGCCCAAGCTAGCTTGCCCTCCAAGGGCCTCTTTTGGCTTTCTCTGTGGGCAAATGTTTGACACTGCGTGAAAGTAGATTTTCACCATTTATGGCAATGGGCATTCCAGTTAAAGATGAATACATGCAAAGGCACTGTGGTGCAAAACAGCATCGTGAGTGTGTGGGGTTCCAGTGACCATGGGTTTGCAACAAAGTCAGGGCATGGCAGAAAATGAGGCTGGGGGAGGGGCAAGGGCCACATCAGGCCCCTGGGTTTATCTCTAAACTCCACAATCCCGTTCAATCACCCAGACTCCCAGTGCCAAGCAACTCTGCTCTTAGGCCTTCACCCTCCGTTCACTGGTCTTCTCATGCCAAACGCCTACCTTAAACTGATAAACCAGATGCTTTGGGAGATAAGGTAGCAATAAGCAAATTTCCTTTCTGGCTTGCATATGAGGTTATTTGGACTTTATTCTCTCAATCCCCCTTCTTTTGTATCTTCCTATAACCCAGATGAGCTACCAAGGGTATTTTTGTTAAATTAGTTTTTATTATCATCTGATAATGTAAACTCATCTTTCAGAAATTTCATATTTCTAAAGTTTAATAAAACACAAGTTCTAAAACAAAATGTATGATACAATCCTATTTTGGGTAAAATGTTGACATGTATATTTATGTGCATATCATAATAACATCTGGATGAGTACATACACCAACTAGCAAACAGCTGTCATATCTGAGTAATGGGATTACAAATGATCTTTCTAGTTTTTAGGCTTTTCTGCATTTTTTGAAATTTTATGCAAAAACTGTAATTTACTTTTAACATCAGGAGAAAATGAAGTCAAACTAAAAAAAGAATTCAGGGACTTCCCTGGTGGTCCAGTGGCTAAGACTCTGTGCTTCCCCTCATTCCCCCTAGTGCAGTGGGCCTGGGTTCGATCCTTGGTCAGGGAACTACATCCCACACTTCACAACTAAGAGTTTAGATGCTGCAATTGAAGGTCCCAAGTGCCACAACTAAAAGATCTCACATGCCAAAACAAAGACTGAGCATCTATGTGCCTCAACTAAGACCCCACTTAGCCAAATAAATGAATAAAAATAATATATATATTTTAAGGAGTTTATCTATGTCTTAGCCAAAAGTATAAAGCTGGTTGTTAGAAAGGAAGAATAAAAAGAGAATTTCAGGGAGAAGTGGGGAAAGGAAACATGAATCAACTTGTGGATGATAGATTTTTCCAGGTGTCCTCAGAGCCCTGACCTAACCCTTATTGCCAGAGTCTTGCAGCCATGCTCTGAACCAAGGCCAGACAAATAGGTAAAGAAGGTCATAGACACAGCTGCTACCTCAAGGACTGTCTGATGCCACTGAGGTGGCAACCTGAGTCACATGTGCAGGAAATGTATGCCAGGCAGTAAATGAGGGGTGAGCTAGAGAGCTAAGTCACCTGGGGGTGAGGGAGACATGGGTTCTGTTCCCAGCTCTGGCACCCAGCAACCTTGGGCAAGTTGCCTCACCTCTGTGAACCTCAGTCTCTTATCTGTCAGAGGTATAATGCCGATAACTGGGATACTGTGATGATCAGATGAGATAACCTATCTGTGACAGCTTTGTGAACTCTGACGGTTGCTGTAGGTCACCTGTCAACCTGCAGCAGGGCCTCTAATGTAAAGGAATCCATTCCTATGATGAAAATTCAAACTCAAGCTGTAGGCAGTGTGGGGCAGGGTCACCTCTGAATGGGGCTTCCCCTAGTGGCTCAGCAGTGAAGAACCTGCCAGCCAATATAGGAGACATGGGTTTGATCCCTGGGTCAGGATGATCCCCCGGAGAAGGAAATGGCAACCCACTCCAGTATTCTTGCTTGGGAAATCCCGTGGACAGAGGAGCCTGGTGAGCTACATATAGTCCACCAGGTCACAAAGAGTCAGACACAATATAGTGACTGAGCGCAAGAACCACCTTTGGATGGTCTTTAAAAATCCTACCACACAGACTGCAGCCTGCTCAGCTCTGACATTGCATACAGAACATAAACTCAGGAAGGGCATTCATGTCTTCACTCAAAGACCCACACAGCTGGATCCCCACTGTACAGCAGTACAACCCAAGGAGAAAAAAAATAGAAGTGGCCACTTCCTGGCCTTCTCTAGTGTTCAGTCCTTTCCATAATTTAACTGCCTGCTTTGGGTAATTACTTTTCTCCTGCTTATGAGCTTAGAGCAGTAGTAGTTCCCAATAACTAGAGACTTAATAAGGCTAAATTATAATGAGTGTCCCGTGGAATTACATACTGCATTAGCACCAAATGAGTTCATTAGAAATTCATTAGGAATGATTCCTGTGGCTGCCACAGGTCTTAATCATGGTTAGCCAGCGGCAGGAGACGAGGCAATGAATAACTGAGCGGGAACTGTATGAAGACCTTTCGGCACCTGACTTTGGCCTGAAGCAATATTTCTCAAGGGTCACAGGCTGCTTTGGTTCTCAGTTTGGAGGGCAGGTTGTTTGGATGTTGTTGGGTCTCTCCTCCTTGCTTCCTCCTCCTTGCTGGCTATGGCCCCAGCAAGGGTCAGACCGGGAGACATGGCGGGGTGGCTCTAGGGTGCTGAGAAATTATAAAAGGGATTCAGGGTTCTTGCCTGCCCAGCATGCACTTCCCCTTCCTCTGTGTGAGGCCTTACCTGTTCCTTGAAGGGCTGCCTCTACCCCTCCTGCACGTGGGTCTTCATGGGACTGTCAGTCAGGACCCTCCACCCACCCCTAGGAGTTGAGTACAACCTAGTTAGGCCAACAGAACTTTGTTTCCTGGTACTTTTTTTTTTAAAGCGTGCTTGCTCGGTTGCTCAGTTGTGTCCGACTCTTTGTGACCCCATGGATTGTGGCCTGCCAGGCTCCTCTGTCCCTGGGATTTTTCAGGCAAGAATACTAGAGTGGGTTGCCATTTTCTCCTTGAGGGAATCTTTCCAACTCAGGGATCAAACCTGAGTTTGCTGTGCCTCTTGCATTAGCAGGCAGATTCTTTAGCACTAAACCACCTGGGAAGCCCAGGGTGTCTACATATTGGTTCAGTAATAAGTTATTTACAGTATTATGTGCAATTTAAAGACAAAAATACACACAAATACAAACCTATGCATGCTAAGTCAGTTCAGTCGTGTCCAACTCTTTGTGACCCTATGGACTGTAGCCCACCAGGCTCCTCAGTCCACGGGATTCTCCAGGCAAGGATACTTGCCTGTAGTGGATTGCCATCCACTTCTCCAAGGGATCTTTCCAACCCAGGGGTTGAACCCACGACTCTTATGTCTCCTACATTGGCAGGCGGATTCTTTACCACTAGCGCCACCTGGGAAGCCCAACACAAACCTACCAGTGTAATAAAATGTCATGGTATTTTTAACAGCTATGTATTTCTGTATATGATTCCACTTGACTCAAGAGGCTTCTAGGTCATTTGTTATAAATTGAATTTCCAATTAAGACTTGGAAATCATAACATAAATAACACTATAGCACCTTGAGACTTTGCCTGCTTTAATGATACTTGCTGAATTGACTGGCTGTTTTAAAAGCTATTTTTAATCTTTTTCTATTTTCAGGAGAATTTTTACATTCTCTTATATTAATAGTATTCATTAATATGATTCAGTATCATTTAAGGAAAAGAGGATCACAAGGTGAAAAGTCAAAATGACCACTAAAAAATAGTCCTTTAAATTAGGTAGCATCTATTAAGTATTTGCTAGGTGCTATGCTCCTTCCTATATACTTTCTTGTGTTGAGTTATCCAGTCCTCCCCATGTCTCTAGGCTGCTAAGTCACTTCAGTTGTGTCCGACTCTGTGTGACCCCATAGACGGCAGCCCACCAGGCTCCCCCGTCCCTGGGATTCTCCAGGCAAGAACACTGGAGTGGGTTGCCATTTCCTTCTCCAATGCATGAAAGTGAAAAGTGAAAATGAAGTTGCTCAGTCGTGTCCGACCCTCAGCGACCCCATGGACTTCAGCCCTCCAGGCTCCTCCATCCATGGGATTTTCCTGGCAAGAGTACTGGAGTGGGGTGCCATTGCCTTTTCCGATGTCTCTAGGAGTCAGGTTTAATTGTTAGCCCCATTCTGCCCACAAGGAGTCCCAAACACAAAGGTTAAGTGACCTGTCAATATAGCCAGTAATTGGCTGAGCTGGGAATTTGAGTCTCCAGTGGAGGACTATAAGAAGGGAGGGTGGGGAACTTCCCTGGTGGCTCATTGGCTAAGAATCCATGCTCCCAATCCTTGGTCAGGGAGTGAAGTGAAAAGTTAGTCGCTCAGTCAGGTCTGACTCTTCGTAACCCCATGGACTGTAGCCCACCAGGCTCCTCTGTCCATGAAGAATTCCCAGGCAAGAAATACTGGAGTGGGTTGCCATTTCCTTCTCCAGGGGATCTTCCCAGCCATAGGATCAAACCTGCATCTTCTGCCTGGCAGGTGGATTCTTAACCACTGAACCACCAGGGAATCCCCAGTATATCCATATGTGGATTAATTTAAGGTCATTAAAGTGATAGCAGGGGATGGGGCTGGCAGGCAGGCAGTGGGAGTGATGTAGAAGACTTGATAAGGGTAGCTGGCATAGATAATGGAGTTGGAAACCACCACTGATGAGAGGAAATACCACTGAGCTGTTCAAAACTTGGCTGAGAGCTGACATGAATCTGTAGTGGTGGTGCGCTCCTCTCCACCTTCAGTTGCGTGTTTTCTTCTGGTTGTAGTCAGCAGTCTAGTGAGGGGGAGGTGGAAAGACAATTTTTTTTTTGTCCAAAGATGGGACCTGAGAAGCCAGGGTGGCCAAAGGACATTGAGAGTCCTAGCAAAAGAAGTAAAGCACCTGGGATTTCCCTGGTGGTCCAGTGGCTAAGAATCTGCCTTGCAGTGCAGGGATGCAGGTTGAACCCCCAGTCCAGTAACTAAGATCCCACACACCATGGAGAAACTACTGAGCCTGCATGCTGCAACTAGAAAGTCCGTGTACTGCAACGAAAGATTCCACGTGAAACAACGAACATCTCATGTTCCACAACAAAGACCCAGTGCAACCAAATAAATAAATCAGTGAAGTACCCATGTGCTGGATAGGTAAGGAAATGAGGCTAAGAGTAGGAGATGAACCTGGGGAAAGGGAATGAGCTTGAGGCTACGAAATTCATTCGATGGAGTGGGGACTGTTTTCTCTTCTGCTGTGTATCTTCCTTCTCTAACACACCCAGGTGCTCAGTAAGTGTATTTTGAATGAATGAATGCATGGGTTATAACTCTGATGTTAGAGCCAGAGACTGGCATTCTGCTTTTCATCAGAGAACCATAGTGGTGGCAAATATCACTTCAGGTTAAAAAAAAAAAAAAAACTGAGTTCACACCCAATCTTGATCAACAACAAACTGTGACTCTGAACAAGCCACCTAACCTTTCTAAGCCTAGGATTTCTTTTTTGTAAATAGGGATGAGGTCAGATTTCTCAGAAGTTTGTTGCAGGGATTAAATGAGATGCCATGTGTCAAGTCCTTAGCACCGTGTCTGGCATTTAGGGATCACCTGCTAAGTACCATAGAAGAAATCATGGTCTCCAAGAGCCTGCCTGGTTCTGGAGGCTGCATCCAAATTCAACTTCTGTATTTAGTTAGAGGTCACAACAGCAAGACCTGAAGTAAAATTGCTTTCTCAGTCAACTAACTGACATTTCTGAGCCTGTTTCCTTATTTATATAGTAGGGATAATATCAAGGCCTACCCAATAGGCTGGTTGGGAAAATTTGAGTAATAATTTATGCAAAGCATTTAGCATACTGCAGGTGCACAACAGATGCTGGCTGCTAGGATTCCCCATTATTGGAGACGAGGAGGAGTTGGCTTTGTTGAGGGCATAAAAATAGGAGTTTTGGACCTGTGAGTCTGAGATGGCACAAGACATGAGGTGGAGCTGTTAGGTGGGCAGCTGAATGTAAATTCAGAGAGAAGGTCTCAGATGGGGAAAATATCCGGGAGTCACTGACATACAGATGATATTTCAAGCCAATAAACTGGGGACATTCCTTGGTGATCCAGTGGTTAAGAACTCCCCTCCAACGCAAAGGACATGGATTATAAAACTGGTCACAGAACTAAAATCCCACATGCTGTGGGCAACTAGAGATCCCACATGCCACAACTACTGAGCCTGCACATTCTAGAGCCTTTGCACCACAAGAGAAATCCAAGCACTGCACAGACCCAGCACAGCCAAAATTAAAACAACAACAATAACAAACCAGCTAAAAATTCAGCATTAAAACTAATAATAAGCCCATGAATTGGATGAGATCACCAAGGAAATAAGTGCTTAGAGAAAAGGCAAGAATGAGGACTGAACTCGGCAGCACTGGACGCTTAGCGATGATGGACATAATTGTCACTGCAAAGCTGGTGACCAGATACAGTGATGCTGAGGCTGCATAGCCAGCCTGCCCGAGCAACATTTACTTAACATGTTCTTATATACTGTGCCAGGCTCTGAAAAAAATTGCTTTATGAAAATTAGCTCATTTAATAGTCATAGCAACCCTTTAAGTTAGAAGCAGTTATTATGTCCATTTTGCAGATGAGAGAACTGAGACAAGAAGATAGCTAACTTAACCAAGGACACTCTGCCAGCAAGTAGCAGAGCTGGGATTTAAACCTAGGGAGCCTGACCTCAGAGCCTCCATCTCTTCTAATTTTAAACTTCTAAGTTTTACTTGTGGATAAACCAAGTGTAAATTGGATTTTCCAAGAGAAAGCTTAATTTCTTATTCTCTGACCATTGAGAGCAAAGCTAGAAGAACTGTCGTGGAATAAATTGCCATCAGAGGTCCCATTCATCCTGGGTACTCCAGGATTAACCCTAGTTAGCATTTTAGATTCTTGGTTGAGGAAAGAAGAGGAAGGGGATGGGTGGCTGATCAAGGAATCTATAACTCTGATGGATCACTCACTTCATACATGGCCCTGGAAAGTCCTGGGGTAAGGAGGTTAGGGGGAGGTCAAGGGCTCATGTTCCAACTTGTGGACTCAAGCACCTGCGTTTGCTACTTTCTTCACTAGTTATTCTCAGAAATAAAGGTGGCTGGTTTGACGCAGGAGCCAGAGTCCAGGTGGGAAGTTGGGGTGGCCCAGGGAGACTAACCTCGGGGCCATTCTTTATCTCAATGCGGAATAGCTGCTCTAGGGGTTCAATTGCCCCATAAACCCTCACTGTGACACGGAAGCAGTTTGAGTTCATTTACTCTTCTTGGAAGGTTCTCAATGAGTGTCTGAACAAATAGGTGAACCTCAGTTGAAGAGAGAGAGAGAGAGAGTGTGTGGGTGGGTGGAAGGCTGGAGGGTCAAATGCACAGGGATTCCAGTTAAGAGGAACACAGCTGAGTCAGGTGTCCCGGTGCCAAGCCTGTTCTTTCTCACACCCCTGCCCCTCCCATCCTGTCTGTGCTGCTGGCTTTGGACAAGCTACTGAGGAGAAGACGGTTCAGACCATCCACAAGGAAGTCCATGGGAAAAAGAGTGAAGTCGGGGTCTGGTGAACCCATCTGGTCCGTCTGCCGGCCGCTGCCCACGAACCCTGGCCTGGAGCTTCTCGGGGTAATAACTACAGCACAGCTACTGGGGATTCCAGGGCCCCATCAGGCTGACCAAATCAGAACTCCTGTGGGGCAGGGGCCCATAGGTTTCTATTTTTCACAAGCCCTCCTCTCCTGCACCCTTAGCAGTGTATGATTAAAACCACACTTGGAAAACAGTCTCACAGCCTATTCCAGACTGCTCTGAACCAATAAAACAAAATCAGAGATGTCCCAGTGCTTACTAGGTACACAGCCATAAACAAGTAGGAAATGCAGCCTCTTTCCTTAAAGGGATTATAATCTGATTGGGAGATAAAAGACACATTTTGTGAAGAGTTAAACTAATGCTACAGTAAATAGTGGGCATCCCTTGTGGCTCAGTGGTAAAGAGTCTGCCTGCAATGCAGGAGGCTTGGGTTCAATCCCTGAGTTGGGAAGATCCCCCAGAAAAGGGAATGGCAACCCACTCCAAGATTCTTGCCTGGAGAATCCCAGGGACAGAGAGCCTGGTGGGCTATGGTCCATGGGGTTGCAAAGAGTCAGACATAACTGAGCCTCTAAGTACACACACATACATACACACAGAGAAATAACAGTATCATTCAATGAACACCTACAAAATGCTAGATCCTGTGCTAAGCCCTTTATTTATATACTCTCATTCAATCCTCATTTAGTCTCTGGAAAACAGGTCTGTTTTTGTTTTATTTATTTGGCTGCACTGGGTCTCAGTTGCAGCACCCGGGATCTTTGTGGCTGCATGTAGGATTTTAGTTGCAGCATGCAGGATCTAATTCCCTGATGAGGGATCGAACCCAAGGCCCCTGCATTCAAAGCTCAGTCTTAACCACTGGATCACCAGGGAAGTCCCAGAAAACAGGTATTTTTATTCTAACAACTTGTCAGGATGGCTGAGTGGTCTAAGGCACCAGACTCAAGCTTCTGCTTCCCACTTACTAATGGTTTATTTGCCAATTTTCCTCACACCAGCCTTCCCTGACCCTTAAGAGATGACAAGAGTGATGCCTCTTTTTTCAAAACACCCCGATGTAACCGACTTTATCTCATTTATCACACCATGTTGCAACTGCCTGTTTACTAGGCTGGGTCTCTACAAGACTTGAGGACAGATACTCGGTAGTTCCAGGGTCTAGTGCACAGTAGGAACTCAGATAGTGTTTTCTGAATGAATAAAGATTCTGTCTGAAGTCTCGGTTAATATTGCGACTCTAAAGCCCAGGTTTCCCCATGAGCCATTACAACCAGCTGGTACACACCAGGCAGATTCCTGTAACTGATTTATCTATAGGTTGGAGTAATCGAAGAAGGCTCCCTGGAGAAGGTGGAGTTGGGAGGACAATTCAAATTTGGAAAGACAGGTGGAAGGTGAGCAGTCATTCCAGGCAGGCCAAGGCACAAAGGTAAAAGGGCATACTTCCTAGAGACCCCAGGGGATTTGAGGAGACTGTATCCCATCCCCTAAACCTCTCTAGCTTAACCATCTTACATCTAACCTACATCCCAAATACTGCTGTGGAATTACTTTCCTCCAAGCTTTCCAGGGAGATGGCAAATGCTCTTATTGGCTTCCTGCATCTAGACCAGTGGATTTCTCTGTTTGGAAAGTCCCTTTAAATAATGAATGGGGTAGTTTCAGTTTTCATGAAGAAATAAGATCCATTAATCTCTATGATATACTGCTAGGTGGGGGGAAAAGGCAAGGGAAAACAGTGTCTTTAGATATCAGCAACTGGGCGATCAGGGGCTAACCCAATTCAGTCCCAATGTGGCAACACATATTAAGAGTTGTAAGAATCTTCCAGATCCCATAACTTGGTAATCCTTTAATGCAAGAAAATACATGTAAACAAGCTCACTGTGGCCTCTCATTTAAATGAGTACTCCTTTAAATGAGAACCCCTAAAATTCCAACAGCAAACATTATGCAGCCGTTTCTAACAATAAACATGGCAGCTTTGTGACTTCCCTGGTGGGTCAGCAGCTAAGACTCTATGCCCGGCTTTGATCTCTGGTCAGTGAACTAGATCCCTCATGCCACAACTAAAGATTCCGAACGCTGCAACTAAGGCCCAGCACAGCCAAATATATTTCTATAAATATATATATATATAATGTATATATTTATAGATATATCTATAAATATATATATCTATGGCAGTTTTACAGAAACATAGAACTGTATTTACAAACAAATACTGAGCAAAGAAAAAGAGAATGGAATATTGCATTTACATGGTGACTATGCCTATTATATATCTGTTAGAATCAGCGAGAAAGAAAGCAAGGATGAGAGAGGAGAGAGAGAGGAGCGAAAGAGATAAGAGAAAGAAAAAGTAATGGGACTATGGAAGGTTTTTGGAAATGTCTTTAAATGATGCTACAAATTGTCTTGGTACTAAATATGAACTATACACAGGGACTCTGTGACTTTGAGTGGGATATTTAACTTCTCTGAACCTTGGTTTCCTGGTTTCTTCCTTGAAAAAATGGAGACAATAACGGTATTTACTTCATAGAGTTGTTTGGAAGATTAAATGAGAGAATCCATGGAGAACACTCGGCATCATGCCCAGTGGATGTAAACACTCAGTAAGTGTTAGCTGTTCCTGTCACTATGATGTCCTCAATGCCTCTCCTGTGTCCTGCAATGGCAGTTGGATTCTTTACCACTGAGCCACCTGGAAGCCCTATAATAGGCATAGTCACTATGTAAATGCAATATTCCATTCTCTTTTTCTTTGCTCAGCACTGGTTTGTAAACACAGCCCCATGTTTCTATAAAGCTTCCATTAAACATATATACCTGCCTGTGCCAGGTCTTAGTTGCAGCGTTCAATATCCTCAGTTGTGGCATTTGGGGATAAGGGGAAATGGATCAATGAAGGGAAACTTTCATATGCTCTAGAGAGGAGTGTAAACTGTTCTCGTATAGATATAGTTTTAACTTACATATAAGTTTCTATATAACTTTAGGTACAAAATCCCTTTGTTCTAGGAACTGCATGTCTAGGAATTCATCCTTAGCAAATAATCTTAGTAAATAAGCCAATATGTACACCAAGGGGAGTGAATGAGAATTTTGTCTCAGAGTTATTTATAACAGAAAAAGATTGGGAACAATCTAAAGGCCCAGCAATAGTTACATAAATTGTGAAATATACATACCATAGAATGTGGTATAACTTTATGTAATGATACACACATGTACTTACATCATTACATAAAGAATACATGACAGAACAACATAACCTTATTTACAGAAGAAAATACAGGTATTCACTTAAAAGTCTGGGAGGACAGATACCAACTGTTATCAAGCACATCTCTCCCAGAATTGCCACTTGCTCTGAATTATGAAATTTTAATATATATAGTTTAGCATCAGAAAATCCAAGATGGGGTGGAGGGGAGACAATATGGGTATGTGTTGATGTTGTTATTTTTTAAATAAGACTCTTGGCTGGGGTAAGGAATTCTAAAATTGAAAATTGTTGATTTGCAGAATGCGACAAAACTGGTTTCATCAGTTCAGAAACCACTCAGTCCCAGGTCTGGGGTTAGCAACTGTGGTGAATTCTGCTTTGCATATGGATTCTGCTGCTAAGTCGCTTCAGTCATGTCCGACTTTGTGTGACCCCATAGACGGCAGCCCACCAGGCTCCACCGTCCCTGGGATTCTCCAGGCAAGAACACTGGAGTGGGTTGCCATTTCCTTCTCCAATGCATGAAAGTGAAAAGTGAAAGTGAGGTTGCTCAGTCGTGTCCGACTCTTAGCGACGCCATGAATTGCAGCCTACCAGGCTTCTCCATCCATGGGATTTTCCAGGCAAGAGTACTGGAGTCGGGTGCCGCTGATTCTAAGGAACTCTAAAAAAGGAGACAGATGCAAAACTTTCTTTAATAATAATAAACATGAGAGCCTTTGTAAGTGCTTCATAATTTGCATGGCCAATCTATCTGATCCAGAGAGCAGTCCCATGAGACAGGCTGGGCAGGAGCTATCACGAGGAGATGGAGTCCTTGTGTGTGAAGTGGTGTCAGAGTCAAAATTGAGACAAGGGGACTTCCCTGGTGGTCCAGTGGTTAAGAATCTGCCTTCCACTGCAGGGGACATGGGTTTGATCCCTGGTTGGGGAACTAAGATCCTGCATGCTGTGGGGCAACTAAAACTGTGTGCCGCAACTAGAGAAGCTGTGCCTTACAATGGAGATCCAGCACAAGCACAGAAGAGGGACAGGAAGTCGGAGCCGGACGCCTGGCCCTCCCAGTTGCTTAGCTGGAACAGACTGAAATTTGCCACACTCCCAGCCCATGCCCGGCACATAGCTGGTCTCTAGGACAGCGGCACTGCCTCCTCCAATTAGCTCCCTGGCTTGTGGGCTACACTCCACGGGTGCAGATGATCACACCATCTGCACCCATCTCATGCCTGTGCTTCTGCAAGTGTTCTTTGCTACAGACAAACGCATTGTTTCCTTTCTTGGCGCCTCTACCCACCTTCATCACACTGTTCCCTCAACTTACAATGTTATCTGCCTCTTCCAACCTTACCACTTCTCTAAACATCCAAACTCTTTCAAGACCTGTATTAAATGCCACTAGCTATGCAAAGCTGCACCAGCCAGCTGGACCCCACTGCTTCTTCCCTGGATCTGTGTGTCTCAGGACATATCCCATCCTGCTTGCATGAGGATTCTCTGCAGGTGTATTTTGACACTGGACCAGACTGGAAGCGTTTTGGGGAAGGGGGTATGTCTCACTGTTTCCTCAGTGCTGGCCCCACACTGAGGTACCCGACACACTCTGGTCAATGAATGCAGGGGTGACTGAGTAAAGGAGGGATGCTAGGAGCATGGATGGAGGGAGGGCATGGATGGATGGATGGAGGAGGGCTGGGCAGAGATGGATGATCACTCAAACCCTGCAGCAGAGCCATCCCTAGCCTTGCCAATGGCAATAGGATTCCAGCCAGGAAGTCCCCAGGGTGAATAACCTCAGGGTTTTTGCTCCTCCACGTCCTGCCCACATCATAAAATTGCAAGTGCTTCCTCTTCATGGGTGGGAAGAAGTGGGGTGACTTTGGGGCTGAGCCTCAGCATCCAGGAGGGTTTATAAGCTGAGGCACCAGGCCCCTCAGCACCACAGCTCTTCCTTCTCATCCTTTGCTCCTGAGGCTCCAGCTCTTCAGCAGCATGGCCTTCACTGGCAAGTACGAGATTGAGAGTGAGAAGAACTATGATGAGTTCATGAAGCGCCTGGGTGAGTGAGCTCCTGAGAGCACCTTCCTGGGGTTGGGCGTCACAGCCAGCTCTGCACAGGGAACCCCAAATCCATGAGGCTCAGAGAAGCTGAGTGACTTAGTGCAAGGTCATGAATCTAGAAATGGGTGAGATGGAGAGTTGATTGGTTTATTCATTCAAACATTTATTGAATGCTTGTTATATGCATGGGCCACCTAATGTTACTGATGGGGCATTTTAGCAAGAACTGCCCACGGTTACGCATCAGTGCCAGAGGTCATGAGAACCCCCCAGGAGCCAAGGATAAGATGACAAGTGATGTCACCACATCCTGCCTGGAGAGAGGTGACAAAGGGGTGGGAACGTAGATACCAGGGTTGACAAGCTACTCGTGCATTCCATCATTCAGCAAACAAGGGCCTCTTACAGTGCTAGGCACCATGGCTGGAGATCAAACACCCCGCTCTTCTGACTGCTCGATTTGTAACACTGCTTGAGAGGAACCAGAGAGACAGTGGACTTGACAATCCTGCAGAAATCTTGGTGTCAGCCAAGTGTGAGGCATCGCAGCTGTCTAGATTCAGAGGACAGCCACAGGGGACCTGGGCCCTACCTGGGCCCAGGTAGGAGAGGGGCCCCAAGAGCAGGGGCCTGGGTCCATGGGGAGGAAAGAGCTCTTCTGAGTCAAGTACTGGGACTGGCCCTGAAGGAACAGGGACCTGGCTTCACCTACAACAGGCTAGTTGCAGGGATCTGTATCTGTAAAACAAGAGCATTAGGAGACAGTCTTGCAGGTCTCATTCATTTTAGGACTTTGTGAGCTTGGGAAATTTCTAGCATGCTACTTTCTAGTAGTACAGTAGTAAATTTCTAGTATAGTATAGAAGAGCAGCTGTTATTGTCAACTCCACGCCAGGAGTTTTACCAGACATAATCACTGTCATTTAATCCCTGCAACAGTCTTGTGAAATGGGCCTTATTATCTTCAGTTTGTGGATGAAAACCCTGAGCCTTGGAGAGATAGTAACTTGCCCAACCCATATGGCTCATGACAGAACTGGGGCTTGTGCTCTTGACTGTCAAACTAACCTGCCATGGGTGAAGCAAGCTCATGCCCAAAGCCACAGGTTGTAGACAGCTCTTACACGGCCACTCTGCTTGTCCCTGGGCCCAGGGCTCTCCAGCGACACGATTGAAAAGGGCCGCAGTTTCAAGGTCATCTCGGAGATACAGCAGGATGGGCAGAGCTTCACCTGGTCCCAGCACTACCCTGGGGGCCACTCCATTTCCAACAATTTCACCATTGGCAAGGAGACCGAGATGGAGACCGTGGGAAACAAGAAGTTCAAGGTGAGAGCATGCTAGCTACCCCTCCCTCCTTTCCCAGGCCTCTGGCTGACTTCTTGGTCCCCACCAAGTACCCTGGGGCTGCTCCTTAAGCTGAGGCTTCTTCTCAAGTCTGTGTGTGAGTGCTAAGTCACTTCAGTCGCATCCAACTCTTTTGTGACCCTATGGACTGTAGACTTCCAGGCTCCTCTGTCCATGGGATTCTCCAGGCAAGAACACTGGAGTGGGTTGCAATGCCCTCCTCCAGGGGATCTTTTGACCAAGGGATCAAAACCAGGTCTCCTGTGTCTCTTACATTGGCAGGTGGGTTCTTTACCAATAGCACCATCGGGGATGCCCTTCTTCTCAAGTCTAGTTTACAGCATTAAGAGCTTGAGTTACTTGGCAATTTAGCCATTCTTAGTTTTCAATGATACGTCAATAATGGACAAAATAATGATGATAAAAATTGTTCCCATGTGCCAAATCCTTCACACATATATCCTGGACACTAGCTGGATCTGTCCCACATCTTAATGCAGGTAAGCCCGTGAGGTCGCTATAACTACCGCCCCACTTTACAGATGGGGGGAGGTGGGCTGAGTCATGTGATTAAATAGCTGCCTGGATCCCACAGCAAGGCTGGGCCTGCACACCCAGGCAGTCTGGTTCCAGAGAGCATAACCACATTTTTATGCTGCTTGTAGTGTGACCTAGAGAGTAATCTTGCCCAGGCCCTAGAACTAGACTCATCTGGGTTCGAAACTGCAATCATGGGTAGCAAAGAAGTGAAAGTTGGCTGTTTATCCCCTTCCTACCCAGAATGGCCCATCAGGTCTTCCACCCATCCCATGTCCCCTCTGTAGCCTCCAATCCTGACCAAGAAAGTACTCTGCTCCTCAGATTGCCAGGGGAGGAAGATAAGCAGTCATAATATTGATATTCTGCCACTTGGGTATTTTAACAATTAAACAACTTCTCACTGTATCTTTCAGTTTCAGCACATATTGACTTGCCTTATTCATTTCTTAATGGTGGTATAGTGTCCAACAGTATGGAAATGCTAGTCAGCATTGCCTCATTAATAGATATTTAAGCTATTGGCTGGTGGATAACGTAAGTTGAATATTTAGGTTGTTCACTGTTACAAACAATGCTGCAATCAACACTCTCGGATGACATCAGCATCACTTAATAATGATGATCATAACAGATTCTGCAGCTAACAAGGAGTCCTCAGCAGGGAGCCAGGCGCTGCTCTAAGCACCTTACACATATCACGTGTGACTGTTCCTGACTTCAGGATCGAACCCTCCCCTTCTGAATTGGCAGGCAGAGTCTTTGCTTCTTCACTGAACCACCTGGGAAGCCCATATATATGACAGTAAATAATTTAATCTTCACAGTAACCCCATGGAGTAGGTACAAGTACTATCCCCATCATTGAGATGAGAAAACTGAGGCGCAGGAAGGTCCAGTGACTTGCACAGATTATCTGTATCTTTGGATGTATGTAATCACATGTCTTTGTTGTTGTTCCATTGCTCAGTCGTGTCCAACTCTTTGTGATCTCATGGACTGCAGCATCACATGTCTATAGGACAAATTAATTCCTAGAGGGGGACTGCTGGGGCTGGAGGCAGGTCCATTCACCCCCGAGGGCTGGTCTGCAACTGGGGGTGCCTGCAACTCAGGCTGGTCTGGGGGCTCTGCAACTCAGGCTGCCTTTTGCTTCTCTTTCAGGTCACCGTGAAGATGGAGGGTGGGAAAGTGGTCGTGGACTCCGCCAACTACCACCACACTGCAGAGATTGTGGATGGCAAGCTGGTGGAGGTAAGTGTTCTGCTGGTTCCCACATAATATAGAGGATGTTCTTCTGCCCTGAGAGGTGGGCCTCTGGGAAGATGGCTTTACAGGCATGGGCTCTGTGCTGATTGCTGGATGCACATGACTTCATCTGACATTCACAATCACGCTGTTAGGTAAGGATTTTTATCCTCATTTGGCAGGTGAGGAGACTGAGGCACGGGGTGACTAAGAGATTAGCCAGAGGGCACAGAGCTTTCTTGACAGAGCAGGAATTTGCTGTTAGGCGCCAGACTCCAGTGCCCGCACTCAGCCACCTCAGGGGCACAACTCTGGACTTTTCAGAGTATAAATGAAGCAGGGAGTCCTGGTGGGCCCTGCAAACACAGCTGCCACTCCCTCACTTCCATCAGGGACTTCAGGCCCTGAATGCTGTATCTTCTGGTGTTTCAAGAGAAGCTGGAAATTGGCACTTTAAGTGAAATTTCCAGACTAGCCAATATTGGCAACTAATTAAAAGATTTTTAAAAAATGTTGGCGGGGCCAACTCACACAGGACTGACCCCTCCCACAGGCCGTTTCCTCCTCCAGGGGATCATCCTGAGCCAGGGATTGAACCCTCGTCTCCTGTGTCTCCTGCACTGGCAAGCGGGTTCTCAGTAAACACAGGCTGGAGGTGCTCCATCCCCCATCCACCTCTTCCCCTGGGGGCTCCAGAGTTTCCCTAGGTGAAGGAAACGGATGTGAGGTGACAAGAAAAAGGGAGATGCTTCTACATGTCAGTCATTTCCCCTCGTGAGCTTATGTCTTGGGCTAGAGTCCTCCCCAGGGGAGGTTGGAGCTGTCCTCCCCAAGCCTCTCCAGGAGGACGTGCTGAGGGAGGCAGGGTCTGCCACCCTCATTCCTCTCTATCTTGCAATCTCTTCCCCGTTTCCAAGTCCAGTCTAGAGAAAAGCAGCACTTGGCCCCAGAGGCCCAATGCCCTCACCTTACTCCCATTTTACAGAGAAGCCGTAGAGGCTCAGAGACATAGGCAACTTGCCCAAGGCCACACAGCTAGTCTCTGGGGCAGGCAGATGAAATTGGCTGATTTCTAAACTCTGCCTGCTCTTCCCAGGCCATAGATTTTCTTACCCTCACTTCATTTCAGTTAAAAAAAAATCTATAGTGTTTTAAAATGTTTGTGTACATATATGTATACCCACATATACATACATATATATATACAGCATAGGCTTCTCCAGTGGCTCAGCAGTAAAGAATCCTCCTGCCAGTGTAGCAGATGAGGGTTTGATCCCTGAATTGGAAAGATCCCCTGAGAAAAGGAAATGGGAATCCACTCCAGTATTCTTGTCTGGAGAATCCCATGGACAAAGGAGCCACGCAGGCTACATATAGTCCATGGAGTTGTAAAGAGTCAGACACGACTGAGCAACTAAGCACAGGCACGAGCATTGTTTTCTGGATGGAAATTGACCTCTTGGAGAATCTGATGAAAGCTAGAGGACACTGACTCCCAGAGGCAGAGCTCCCCAGCCTGTGAGAGGTGCAGGAAGAACCCAGGGCAGAGCCTGTGAGGGGTACAAGGAGAATCCAGGGAAGAAGGAAGCACATTTGTGCCCAACAGGAGAACTCATCTTCCCAAAAGAAACAAATGTTTCCTAATTCTGGGGGACCTGACCGTGGAGCTTGTACAGTGTGAGCAGTGCCCAGAGTTCATGGCCGTTTCACACACACACGCACAGAGGCACAAGAATGCACACACACATATGCACATGGACAGACTAGGTGCCAGAGAGAAGCTGTCTTGGTTGCATATTTCCTCCCAACTCTGGAGACCCAGAATTATTCTGGACACCTTCCTCCTTCTCCACTCACAGGGATGCATTTTGTGAGCATCCTTCTTCCCACCTCCACCCACTACCAGCACCCCTTCTCTCATCACTCCTCCTCTAGACAGAGCCCTGGCCTCCCCCTCCACTCCATCCTCCATCCACCCCACATGAAAATCACACATCACTTTACTGCTGCCTTAGGCAAAACTGCTTCCACAAAATTCCATTTGCCACCCGTCCCCTCCCACAAGAAAGCAGCTCTCCTCTGCTGGGCATCAGGACAACTGATGCAATGAGCAAATCAATGACACATCAAGGCGTGTCTTGGCCTTGAGCCCAGGGTGCTGCACACAGCGGGCCTCTGCTGAACAGCATCCTCTTTTCAGCCTTTTCCACAAAATCTTATACTTCCTAAGGGCAGAGACTGTATCTCCTCATCACTGAGCACAGGGCCCCCATAAATGCTAAATGGTATAGAGGGTGAGCGTGGCCTTCCTCTTTAGAGGGGTGATTGACTTCTCTAAACTTTAGCTTTCTCATCTGTACAATGGGGCAAGCTCAGTGTTGGGGGGATGTGATTGGCATGGGTGAAATGAAATGGACGGATGAGTGGAAGTTTATCCCAAGGAAAGCCATATTGTGCCAACATGTTAGCACTTTGGCCACATAAAAGTGAACAGAGTGAGCCTTGAAACAAACTGGGAACCAGAGGCCCAGAGAAGCGGTGCCACGGGCTCACTCCCATCAGGGCTGGGACTAGAGGCCAGTCCACCTTCCCTAGGCCCAATGATCACCTTGGGATCCCTGCACTGACTCCCTCTGTTCCCGCTGTTTCTTCCAGGTCTCCACCTTTGGAGGCGTGACCTACGAGCGCGTAAGCAAGAAGGTGGCCTGAGCTGGCCTGAATTGGCGGGTAGGGCTCCATGGGGGCCATAAAGCCGTATCAATAAAGCTGGTCTAACAAGACTTTCTGCTCGTTCCAGAACCTCTCTTTGTTCTCTAGCGTCTTGGGGCAATTGGGAAACCCCTGCAGATGGCTGTGCAGGCCCACCTTGGCCCTGAGGTCCCTGTGGGCCCCATGTCACCACAGAGACTTGGAGTGTGGACAGGTGTGGACCTAAGACCCCTGGCCCCAGAGAAAGGGCACAGATGGTGCTCGAGAGGCGTGGTGGGCACATCTCTGTGGTCCCTGCCCCTACCTGCCACCCACACTCAGGGCGGAGAGATCACTCTTTCTCAAGTGACAAATGTCCCCTGGGAGGGGTGACACACTGACTCTCAGATGGGCCACAAGAAAGTGTATCAGAAGCAGGGGGCAGGACTGGTGATTCCCTGGCAGGACTCGCTGCTTCTGGGCGCCGAGGCTGCACAGTCGCTGGGATGGACGCACCAGCCAGGAACAGTGCTTCAGCGTGGCTGGGGTTCTCCGCTCATTCAAGTTCTTCCTTTGGACTTCAGTTTACCCACTGGTACAAGACAGGGCCAGGAGGACCAATGAGGGGCCGAGGAGAAATGGGAGTCTCTGAGATGACAAAGGGGTTATGGGTGTGCCAGGCAGGATCTGAAACGTCATGGATTGAACTAGCAGGGCTTGGATGGGGGCCAGGGGAGGAGCTTGGAGAGGCTGTAGTGGGATGGGAAAGGTGATCAGAAAGGTCACTCTGACCCCGGTAGGTGCCTGGACCCCTGCATCAGGGAGGACTCCAAGGCCGCACGTGGACTGAGCAAACGTCCCTGCCTGATCGCGGCATCTATTCTGGGCACGGAGAGGAGGAGGGGATCTGCCTGCCCCTTGGATAGATCATCCCTAACCTCGAATGGGATTTTTTCATTCTTGTCTTTCCTCAGTGCCACCCTGAGTTGTTTTCCCTTTTGTTTAATTGGCTATGCCACACTGCACACAGGATCCTTAGCTCTGGGGATCACACCTGTGCCTCCTGCTGTGGAAGTGCGGAGTCTTAACCAGTGGACCACCAGAAAAGTGCTTCACCCTGGCTTCTTTTTACCCCATACTTTTCTCCAGGACAATTCTTTTGTTTTTACTACAAAGGAAACTTTATATCACTTTCATACATGGAAAGCCATCATCATTTTCCATAAATAGATTTAAACTATTTTTAAAAAGTCAAAGCTGAACAATATTGACTTAGAGCTGGATTCTGTTGTCAAAGCTGTGAGCCTTAGGCCTCCTTTTGTGAAAAGGGAAAGAGCTGTACAATAGCCAGTAGCACTGAACAGGAAACTCCTTCCCTCATCCAAATGCCTGGACTCCATGACAAGAGATGAAGGTACCCTCTTAAGAACTGAATTATCTAAGTGTCCATCAGCGGATGAATGGATAAAGATGTTTCTCTCTCTCTCTCTCTCTCTCTCACACACACACACACACACACACACACACACACACAGAGGAATGCTATTCAGCCATGAAAAAGAATTAAATCCTGCCATTTCCAACAAATGGATGGAGCTTGAAGTGGAGTGAAAGTGGCTCAGTTGTGTCCCACTCTTTGTGACCCCATGGACTATACAGTCCATGGAATTCTCCAGGCCAGAACACTGGAGTGGGTAGCCTTTCCCTTTTCCAGGGAACTTCCCAACCCAGGTTTCCTGCATTGCAGGTTGATTCTTTACCAGCTGAGCCACAAGGGACGCCCTAAAGCCTGAAGGAATTATATTAAATAAGTCAGATGGAGAAAGACTTTTCTGGTGGTCCACATGATTTCAAAATAAAACAAACTGATAGAGACAGAAACAGATTAGTGGTTACTAGAGTCTGGCATACAACAGGTGCTTAATAACTGCTATGCTATCTGACCTCAGGTACCTGCAGCCTGTGTCATCTACAGTCTTTCACTCTCAGGAGCCTGCCTCAGCCTGGACAGATGGCACAGCCCAGCTCACTGGCAGCTCAGGCCTTGCCTCCTCCCACCCTGTGCCCTGAAACTTGTTTCTTTCCAAGAACAGCACTCAGCCTCCCCTAACCACGCACTGAGTCAGGACCCTGTGAATTCCAGCATTTTGCCAAGACTTATTGCTAATTAAGTGAACTAGAAAAGCATTAAATTAAACTAGCAGTGTTCCTGTTTTCTGTTCAGACTGAATAATTACTCATAATGAGCTTGGATAATAAGTCTCTAAATAACAGAGAGTTAAATACAACTAGGTGGAAAACTGAGAGAGAGAGAAGGGATAAGAGAAAGAGTGGGAAAGAGAGGAAGAGCTGGGAGGAGATGATTGTTTTTGCTCTGGGAACCGACTCCAGAACAAATTCAAACACTGCAGCCAGCGTTACAGAGTCACAGACTCCGGAGAACAGAAGAACCTCAGAGCTCAACTAGTTTAAATTCTGCATTTCAGATACGAAAACCAAGGCTCAGAGAGGTGAAGAGATTTATCTAAGGTCACATAGCTAAGCAAGTCTCTTGACAGAAATATGGGGCTGGGCATCGCCGGCTGATGGAGGTTTCAGGTTCTAATCCCAGTTTATGGGAGCAAGTGGAGTAAGGTGAGATGAGGTGAGGTATCCATTTTATCGGCATCTTGTAAAAGAAGTTTCCTCAACCAGGAGAATGGACATAGGTTAAGAGCTCTGACTCCAGAGTCACATTGAAGTGAAGTTGCTCAGTCGTGTCTGACTCTTTGCGTCCCCATGGACTGTAGCCAACCAGGCTCCTCTGTCCATGGGATTTTCCAGGCAAGAATACTGGAGGGATTGCCATTTCCTTCTCCAAGGGGATCTTCCCGACCCAGGGATCGAACCCAGGTCTTCTGCATTGTAGACAGATGCTTTACCATCTGAGCCGCCAGGGAATTTGCCAGGGTTCAAATCTCTCTTCTGCCACCTAGAAGCTGTGTCGCCTTGGGGTAAGTGTGATCCATTTCTCTGAGCCGCAGATATCTCACCTGTCGGTGGGGATCAAAACTGCACTTACCTAGTAAGAGCTGTCATGCTACGAATTAACTAGCCACTGTGAAATGGCCACCATCACCTCCATCATCAGCACCACCATTCTCAAGCCAGTGTGATGAAAGTGCCAGGAGTGCCTCCACTCACGCGTGAGGCATGTGGGCGTGCTGCAGTTTCTCAGCGTCTTGTCCATGTGTAAAACAGCTAATAAGGCCTTCCCTTCTTGGGATGTAGAGGCGTTTCACGGGTAAAAATCCATTAAAGTTAGATGCGCATCACCATTCTGCTGCACGGTCCAAGGTGCCCCTTTACCCTGACCCTTGGGAATCGTTGCTACCAACCACTTGCCTCCCACCAAGCTCACTTGCTGTTAACAGGAGCTTCCCAAAGTATCCTTAAAGACCACCACTAGGTGGCGCTCCACCACGCACCTGTGGTCCCAGGGACCCCTGGGTGTGCATGTTTGCTGGGGTGGGACAGGTGGTTGACCAGTGAAATCCGGAGTGATTGGGCCTTGGGGTGGCTGTGGATGTGTTCTCTGGGGGGTTGGGGGGCAACTCAGAGGCCACGTGGCTCCTCAGTCCAGCATGTCTAAGTGCGAAACAGTTCACCATTGCCTGTGGTGAGAACTTGGGCCTGTCTGAACCTATCATCTGAAAAATTGTGATTGTAAATAATGCTAGATCATGATGTTGAGGGGACAAAAGAGGAGCAGGGGGTAAGAGAGCATGAGGAAAGTGTTATGTACAGGGCCTGGAACACAGTAAATGCTCACTGAACAGGATCCTTATGGGTGGTTTGACTGGTAGAATGGGCATACAGTGGGTCAGAGCTTCTAGAACAAGAAGACCAAATCCAGATATGCATACACATTTCCTCGGGGGCATATTAAAAGGGCAGCCCAGGCCCAAACGCAGACCTACAGAATGGGACACTTTAGTTATGAAGACCAGAAAGCTCTAATTCTTCCAAAGTGCTGTCCAGCCAGGTGTGACCTTGCAGATCATGCCAGTCCCAATCCTCCCATTTCACAGATGAAAAAACTGAGATCCAGAAAAGGGGGGCTGACCTGCCCATGTCTGCACAGCCAGGAGGTAGCAGAGTTCTGACTTCAAGTATATGCTGTCTGCTGTGGCTCTGGCAAGGGCAGAACCTGAAATACTCGTTGGAGATGGGCCAGCACGAAGGCTGACCACTTAAGTTCCCCTCCCTTAAAAGTCAGAGCTGGGCTGGAGGGAGGTGAAGCTCTGGGACTCATCTGAACACCACCCCTCAAAAGGAGTGGTCCACTTTTGAGTCCTCAAAGGATGCACTGTTGGATAATGATTCCATATATTCCATGCTTTCTTATCATAAATCTAAAATGCAGCCCAGCCTGACAACATTCTCACCTTTATAGATGATGAGACAGAAGTTCAAAGGGGAGAGGAAGCTCTTCTCAAGGTCACCTAGCTAAAGGCAGGCAACTCAGATCTTCTCTTAGGTCCAATGTTCTTGTCTGCACACCAGAAGTTATAAGTTTTAGGCTAAGAATCTCCCTAACTGACAATGTGTTTCATTGGTCTTCTATTGCATCACAATTTTTTTGGTAGCTTTTAAAATTACAAATAATTAGATTTCCTAGAAAGTGTAGACTTCCAGGTTCTCTGAAAATCTGAAGTTGTGGCAATATACAGCTTACATTCCTGAAAGGCTGTAGTTAGTGATGAACAGAAGCCAGCCGTATCCCTTACAGAGGAACACAGGCTTTAACAGTCCCCACCATCTCACACTGTCTCAGTCACCCAGCTGATCTACTTACTCATTGTCACCTGCCTGATCCTGATGGGCCATTGGATTTGATACTCCTGCTAAAGGCTATGGTCTTTCTGCTGAAATTTGTCACAAGTGGCTTCCCCGAGGAACAGAGAATGAGATTAATGAGGCTGCTAAGATTGTTTCACTGGAACTCAGTGCCAGCTATTGCCAGAACCAGCCCAGAGGTAGTCCCTCCCAGGGGATGCTTGGGGAATGCCCCAAGCAGGATCTCAGATCTTCACCTTCACAGATGAGGCTGGGGGATCCCCTCCCAGGTCAGAGCATGTTGGAGGCAGGCAGACGGAACTGTAAATCATATTAGCCTGCGGCAGCTGTGCAAAACCATCTCTGTCTGCTACTGAGCATGCTCTAAGAACCCCCTGGGGCCCTGTCAATCAGGAGCACGAATGCCTGGCAACCCTTTTACAAACCCGTATCCATTACTGTTATGTCTTCTCCAGCAGGTGAGTGGCATGGCCAGCGGGAGCCTTGCACGCATCCAAAACCCCTGAGGCACCTCAGGGTGGCAGGGCAGCTCCTGGCTGCCTGAGTTTGAATTATGGCTCCTTCCTTCACCTGACCTTAGGCAAAGAACCCTCTGTGCCCGTTTTTCTGGTTTGTAAGATAACAGCTGATAATAGTTCCTACTTTGGAGGATTATTAGGACGATTATGGGAAATAATATGAATGAATTCCTTAGCACAGTGCTTTACGCAGCAAATAATAAACTCCAGTTGGGTGATATGAGCACTACTATCTAAAAGTATCTATATATTCTATTGGCTGGAAGTGGTTTAGAGCACAGCCATCAAACTCAGTAAACTAACAAGATGATTCCAGGTGATTTAACAGCTATGATGAAAATGAAAGGGGTAATGAAAGGGACCTGGGGGATGATAGACACTTCATTGGAAGGTGTTCTGTGGGTTGAGGTTTTTCAACCACAGCACTATTCTCATTTTGGGCCAGTCCGTTTTTCACTGTGGGGACTGTCCTGTGCATTGCAGGATGTTTAACAGCATCCTGGATTCTACCTGCTAAATGCCAGCCATGCCCCTCTCCCAATTGTGACCACCAAAAATATCTCCAGACATTGCCAAAATCCCCTGGAGGGCAAAAATGAGCCCTGCTGAGAATCACTGATTGAGGGGTTAGTAAAGAGGAGTGTCGGAGAAGGCAATGGCAACCCACTCCAGTACTCTTGCCTGGAAAATCTCATGGATGGAGGAGCCTAGTAGGCTGCATCCATGAGGTTGCTAAGAGTCGGACACGACTGAGTGACTTCACTTTCACTTTTCACTTTCGTGCATTGGAGAATGAGATGGCAACCCACTCCAGTGTTCTTGCCTGGAGAATCCCAGGAACGGGGGGAGCCTGGTGGGCTGCTGTCTATAGGGTCACACAGAGTTGGACACGACTAAAGCGACTTAGCAGCAGCAGCAGAAAGGAGTATTCAGATGACAGAACAGATGGCTTTGGAGAAATGGATTCTGAACCTAGAGGGCATGAGGAAGTGGAACCTTAGCTCTGATCCCAATGCAGGCATTCACAAGGTTTGGCCAATTCTCTAGAATAAATCACTCTCACTACATATACAATGGGCTCTCTTTTTCTGGAGAGCCCTGCCTAATTCGGTGGTGGTGCTGGGCTGACTCTTGCAGCCCAGCCCAGGCCCCAGGGAGGTGTAGCTCCAGCTCACAGGGCAGGAGCTCATCTTGCAGTCCACCCACTCCTCCCCGACCATCTCTGGGTACCAGTGTGAATCCCCGGGGCTGACGAGGAAGAGAGAGGGAGGGCTAGCTGAGAGAAGGCCAGGAAGAGAAACCAGAGAGGCCACAAATAGGTGATGTATTTATTGCAGGACCACTTTTTCTCTGGGCTGGGCTGGCTGTGAGTCTCTATTTGGGGGAGACCCTCACAAATAGCCAGACCCAGAAAAGACAGACACAATAACTTGGAATCCAAACCAGTTGCACATAAATAGGAGGCTGGCAAGGAAAAAGAGAAAACAAACGAACGTGCACTTTCCTATGCTAGTGTGACAATGTGACCCCTCCGTGCCGGCGTCCAGGCTCTTCTTTCACTCAGCTTCCATGCTGAGGCTCCCATCAGCTCTGAAAACCCCCTCCGGATCTGACTTCCGGCAGTCCCTCTGCCAGTCTCCTAGACTGGCAACCAAGTCAAGAAAACCAAAATGGGTTCTTCTTTAAGAAACAAACCAAAATACGCTTCCATGGTTCTTTGCACCTCCCGGTCCCAGGGGATGAACAATGTGACCACTGACCCCACACCAACCAAAAAATAAAATACACTGAGCACAAGCCGTGAGTCAGAAAAAAAACATATTGCACATGGTTCCAAGAGTCTTCCTGAGAGCCCTCTCACTGCAGAGACCCAAATACTGGCTTTTGATCCAATTCATCGCTGGCTGTCAGGGGTGTCACAGACCCCACACGCCCCCAAATCCAGCTGGCATCAGGCGTACATTCCACATTATGATCCTTTGCTCTGAGCCAAATGCAAGGCCAAGGCTGGGTTTAACCTCATGCACTAGAAGCATGTGGTGGAGGAAGGGAGGTGGGGGTTGCTGGTGTTAAATCTTTGTCTGCTTTTCAACAGTCTTTTTTCTCTGGGTGGTTATCGAAGTTCTGCAGATGAACAGAGCATCCAAGATGTGGAATCTTCTGGAACCGAGAACTTGGAAAGTGGTTCTCCCCAACCATACACTTTTGCAAAAGGGAGCTCTGTGGTTAACCAGGGGTCCATCCCAAGCTGGGTTAAAACCTACAGCCCACGCATGGGACAGGCAGTGTAGCAATCACCAATGTTTTTCTCCTAAGCAATTTTCAAGTATCACAAAATCCCTGATATAGCATGTAAACAAAATATCTTACTGAACAGAAAGCTAGGTCACTTCGGGAAGCAGCAACACGTGAAACATCTAAAAGGCTGAAGAAGGTTTTAGGTTCCACAACAAATCGAGACAGCTGCTCACTGTGTCTCAGGAGGCAGACGCACATCCAGGCCCCTGCGGATGGAGCCAGATGGCATCTTCTGGGGTTCCTGAGAGCATGTCAGGCCACCCCCTTTTCAATGGTGCAGCTGCCATCAGCACAGAATAAACGCGTCTTCAATGCTAAAACCTGGAGGTGCTCGTGGACTGCAGGTCTGCATCCAGGTTCCAGCCTCCTGGCCTCTTCCCAAGTCTTCCTCGACCCCTCTCCAGAGGGTGGCCACCGAGCCACCCTCCTGCACCCTAGCCACAAGTGGAAGACATTTTTCCAGAGGAATGCTCTCGGGTGAGGTATGTCATTGCCTGTTTTGCTCCGGGTCAGTTTTATTTAAAAGACCACAGGCCCGCTCTGTTCAAGGGCCCTGAGGCTCTCTGTGGGGACGGCCCCTCCCAGGTGCCTCGCTGGGCTAGGCTCCCCTGGTCAGCATCCTCTTCCTCTGCCCGGGTCTCCAAGGCCTCCCTGTGTGGCTAGAGGTGCCCTATCTATCAAAACAGCCTGCAGGGGAATGCATGACCCCCACTGAAGTAACTGTTCCCATAGGTGGCGGCGAGGCAGTGCCTGGGCTCGGCTGCGATCGCCATCTGCATGCTGAAGGATGCGGGCAGCGGCACAGGACACACGTCCAGGGGCTGGAGGGTGGGGTACAGGGCGTGGAGGGATGAGCTGGTGCCCCCTGAGAGCAGGGTCCCCGAGCGGTGGGCTTGCAGTGAGTCCCGATAGGCCAAGCACAGGTCCTGCACGGGGGTCTGGAACTGGGCCAGCGCCGTCGCTGACGGCTGGCTGAGGCCCGGGTAGGCGGGTGGCTGGAACAGCACCTGGGTGGGTGAGCCGGGCACCATTGCCAAGGCCTGGCTCTTGACAGCAACGGCATCCTTGAGGACGTTGTCATAAGCTCTGAAAGGAAAGGACTGGGTGAGACTTGGGAGGCCAGAGGCCGCAGCGCCAGTCACCTGCCTTGCTGAGTGGGATGCGACCCACGTGCTGCTGGCCTCTCCTGGCTTGTGCTCACTGTCTCAGCTGATCTCCAACTAAACCCAGGCCCCAGATCTCAGTTTGGATCTGATTCCCACAAAAGCCTGGCAACCCTCAAGACTAACCTAGCTGTTCATGTAGGCCCTCTGCACTGCCTCTACTTGGCGGTCAACACTGCAGATGATGACTTTCAGGTAACCACGTGGCCCCTAGTGTGGAGTTTAGGCTTCGAGAGGGAGGGCCCGTCTGCTTTTGCTCATCACTTCATCCCCACACAGGGCACAGGAACGGCTTCCTGGTGCTTAGGTGAGCAACCCTTCTGCCTTCAAGACACTTTCGGTCAGCTCCATCCCCAGCTGAGATGGAGTTATGAGACTTAGCAGATTTCAAACAGGTTGCCCCCAGGGGCCTGATTGAAAAGCAAGCTAGAACACAGGTTTTTTTCCATCTCAAAAAAAAAAAAAGCTTCCCATAATAAATTTGTTTTGGGAAAACAATTAGAGTGAAGCTGTAGCAGGTCTGAGAAGGGGGGGTACCCCAGAGCCTTGGAGAAGAGGCAGGACTGATAGCTAAGTATCTGGGAGACTTGTCCTCATTCAAGTCAGACCATATTCTCCAGCTTTCAAAAGGCAGAGATTTTAAAATCAGGGCTAGGGAGCATGACTGATTTCAGAGGATTGAGACAAAGGCAGCTGTGCAAGGAGGGTGAGAGATGGCTCTTCAGAGGCGTGGCCCTGAAGTGAGTGGGACCAGCATGCAGGAAATGCTGCCAGCTGTTGGATTCAAGAGGGACCAAGTGCAGCCAGCTGAGAGCTTTCTGTCCTCTCTGTCCTCCTCCCTGCAGCCACTACTCTTTGGCCTCCAATATCAGTTTTAGGGTGCTGTGTCTTTAAGCATCCTCTCTGAAACACTGAACATTTCCTCCACAAAATTCCTAGGCTATGGTCTCTTAAGTGAAGCCACTCTGGGCTGAGCAGGCTGAGTTCACTCTGTGACCACGTCTGAGAAAAGCAGCTCATAATGAGGGTCTCTCCATGTGATCACCCAGAAGACTGACTGAGACACTGGGTCAAAGAGCCCAGGCACTCAGAAAAACGTGCAGTGAGCCCCTCTTCTCCTGCACTGCACTCTTGACCTGACAATTGCAAACCCAAAGCTACCCAAAATAGGAAGGACCAACTCCCCAAATCTGAATTCTATCAGGAGTCATGGTGGTTCACTTTCTGTGAGCCACCGGGACACCATAAGCCTCAAACTGCAGGAAATCACCTGAGGTGGGCCTTACGAGCAAGTGGAACTTGGCTATTTCAGAAACACAAAAGGATCAGAAGAGGAGCTTACACCAGCAGGATTTCGATGCACGTGCTGAGATGTTCCAGGGAGTAGTTTGAGATCCTCTGCAGGTCTCTGGTCCAATAGGGAGAAAGCTGAAGGCAAATCCTAGAGGCCCCAACACAGGCTGCAGCCACCACGGAAGGCTGGAATTTATAGAAAATATGATCTGGAAGAGAAGCACAGAGAGAGAGTCACCATCAGAAGCCTGGCCTTGGAGCGCTGCCGTGTGCTCCCTGGGAACTGGGAGACAAATGATTAGGTCCAAGGTTGTTCACTATACATGCAGTGCAGAGGGTCTACATGAAAAATTAAAATAGCATGAATTTTCATTCTTAAAACACCTCAGCTCTCGGTCTGGGATTTCTGATGTCAGCCTAGAGCAGCGATTGTCAAAATACATCCCTGGCTTCCAAGGGCTACAAGGGACTTGCTGATGCTACAAGGAGAAACACTAAACATCTGTCCTTCCTTTGAAAGACAGTGGTGAACACACACCATTTCAAAGACTTCTGTTTGGGATGCTGACTAAAGGCTATTTAGTAATGAAGCCTGGCCCACAGCAAGAACTCACTGAAAATCTGCTGAAGAACGAACAAACAAATGAAGGTCCATAAGAATTTGATATTCATAAATTTACTGGGTAATCCTCCCCTCACCCTACCCCAGACTTATTGTACATTTATGATGTACAATGTGATGTTTTGGTACAAGTAAACACTGAAACGGGCTTCCCTGGTGGCTCAGAGCTTAAAGCTTCTGCCTACAATGTGGGAGACTTGGGTTCGATCCCTGGGTTGGACAGATCCCCTGGAGAAGGAAATGGCAACCCACTCCAGTATTCTTGCCGGGAGAATCCCGTGGATGGAGAAGTTTGGTGGGCTACAGTCCATGGGATCGCAAAGAGTTGGACACAACTGAGCGACTTCACTCACTCAAACACTGAAATAATATGAGAAATCTTAGTGTCCTACTAAGATATTTGGCAACCTGGCAAAGCTGGTACTAATATGTGCAAAGGCAAACTGCTCAAATTCCCACAGTTCTCATGAAGAATAGATGGTTATCTGCACACTACTTTCCTGTCTTAAACTGTTCATGACTTTCAATGATTTCAACATTTGCCTCTTAAAGTATGAATTAGGCAGGGTGGTATGGTTATAAGCACAGTCAAGAGTCAGACTCCCCAGCTTCAAATCCTAGCAGTAACTTCAGGATAAGTTACTTCACATCTTGAGTATCAATTAAGGAAACTGATTTGTAAAATGAGAGTAGCATAAGTGATCTTCATGTGAAGTTGCTGTGAGGTTCAAATGAAACAAGATATGCAGAGCACTGCCTGGTATACAGTAAGTGTTCACTTACTGCTTAATATCACAATTGTTGATATTGTTACTCATAACCATTGTGGCTTGGAGTGGGTTATCAGGTGGTTAAATCAACAGTATTTCTGACCTAGTGTTGTACCTAATACCTAGGTTTTAATACCCAGATCTTAAAACAGTTTAAGCAAAAGTCTCCAAATGGTAAAATTGTATTGTTAAGCAGATGGAAACAAAACCCTCTCTCCCATCCTACCTGTACGATACTCTTTCAGAATGACCTACCTGTGACTCTGGGCTACTCAGATCATTTGCAGTGTTCCAAGTAAGTTAAAAACTACCATGTAGGTGATCAGTAAACAGACAGACTACAAGCTGCCTGTACACAAGCTACTCCTCCTTTACCCATTATTGCTAACTCACTCCGTCTCTGCTTACCCCTGGCAAATCTTTCTCTGCCTATCCCTGCAAAGTGGGGTGATCTGGTGATGTGGGTGCACTGGCCCCCTGGCCCTGGCCCCCATGCAGGTGGGAAAGGGTGGACAGGCCTTGACATTGGCCCCACCTTGCAGGGTGACCTCGAGGAAGTAGTGGGCATACTCCTTGAGGCACTCTTTGGTCTTGCGGGGGGCAGGTGGTGGGCCAGCTGTGGCAGTGGTGGTCCTTCTGGCTGACGGAGGCTAAGAGGTAGTAGTCGAGGAAGTGGGCAGGCGTAGGCAGGCAGAGGTTCCAGCCAAAGGCCTCCAGCAGCAGCAGCTCTGTACTCAGCAGCTCCTTCCTAGTGAGGGAGAAGTTCTGGCTGCTCAGGATCCTGGTGCTGTTTATCTGCTCCAGCTTGGGGACGTGGTCTTCCCGATCCTCGAACTTACCTAAGGGAGAAGCAGAGACTATGTGAGACGGCACTTGCTGTATAGTGCCCAGACGGTGCTGGCAGGGGAGAAGAGCAAGCCCAAAGGCACATATTACAGATCTGTCACATTTGAGCTCGAATCCCCACACCATCACTTCCAGCTGCGTGATCATGGAAACATGTCTCATCCTCTCTGTGCCTCAGTTCTCTCCCTATGTAAAATGGAACTTATACCTCCTAAAGCTTTTGTTAGATTCAATGAGATAACACATACCAAATGTACAGACCAGCGCGTGGATCACAGAAGATGTTCAACAGCAGTCAGCAATAGCAGCAAGGGCCTGAGCCCTCCTGTCTGGTCTGTACTAACTCAACATCAGGACTCGTCAGGGGGCCACAGTCACGGTGACCTTGTCAATCTGGCCTGTCCTTCCAGATGTGGAGGAGCCCTTCAGTGGCTCCCCAGTATCTTCAATACTGAGCTTTAACTCTGTCAAAGGTTTCTGAGTTTGGATTTCCTTAAAACAGTTTTCCTGGGAGGTGAGCCTAGGGAAGATCGTAAGTAGTATAAGACAGAAAAGGGCTGAAAGCCAAAGGGGCATTTTATCTTGAAGAGGTATCTAAAGCCCATGTTCACTGAAGCATGATTCACAAGAGCAAGAAAGCCTGTGTCCACTGACAGATAATGAATAAAGGAAACAGTTATTTACATACAATGGGTCCCATCATTTCATGGCAAATAGAAGGGGGAAAAGTGGAAACAGTGACAGATTTTATTTTCTTGGGCTCCAAAATTACTATGGATGGTGACTGCAGCCATGAATTTAAAAGACACTTGCTCCCTGGAAGGAACGCTATGACCAACCTAGACAGCATATTGAAAAGGAGAGACATCACTTTTCCCACAAAGGTCTGTATAGTGAAAGCTATGGTTTTTCCAGCAGTCGTGTACGGATCTGAGAACAGGATCATAAAGAAGGCCGAGTGCCAAAGAATTGATGCTTTCAAACTGTCGTGCTGGAGAAGACACTTGAGAGTCCCTTGGACTGCAAAGAGATCAAACCAGTCAATCTTAAGAGAAATCAACCCTGAGTATTCACTGGTGCTAAAGCTGAAACTCCAATATTTGGCTGCCTGATGTGAAGAGCCAACTCACTGGAAAAGACCCTGATGCCGAGAAAGACTGAAGGCAGGAGGAGAAGAGGGGAGAACAGAGGATGGTTGGATGACATCATCAACTCAATGGACATGAGTTTGAGCAAGCTCTGGGAGATGGCTAAGGACAGGGAAGCCTGGCGTGCTGCAGTCCATGGGGTCGCAAAGAATCGGACATGACTGAGCAACTGAACAACAACATATATGCTGTCATGTCCGATTCTTTGCGACCTCACGGACTGCAGCACGCCAGGCTTCCCTGTCCTTCACTATCTCCTAGAGCTTAAAGCGATATTATTCAGCCATGAAAAGAAGAAAAATCCTGCCATTTGGGACAATATGGATGGACCTTGAGGTGAGTAATGAGAGAGACAGACAACTACTATACGATATTGTTACCGAAGATCACCAAGTCTGTATGCCCAACACACAGTAAGGCCAAACAATACTAAAACACTGGAATTTGGAACAGAGAAAGGTTTATTACAAGGACAAGAAAGGAGATGAGTGACTCATGCCTTAAGAACCCCGAAGTTACTGAAAGCTTTCAGCAAAGCCATTTTAAAAGTCAAAAGATGAGGGAGGGACATGGTTACTTTTGTCAGACCCTTTGTTCTTGAGGTCAGGTAATGATGTTCCTATAAAGCTCCACCAAATGAATGTTATTCCCTGTTCTGACACAAAAGGGCCAGGTCCCCGGTTTTCCTTCCGAGGCCCAGGTTCTGGCTGAGAGGAGGCAGAGCTCAGCTGGCAGCTCCCTCAGGGCCACGTCCCAATATCCTGTCCAGCTGTCATCGCCGAGGAGCAAGGCACTCAGGACCCAACTGGCCCTCACGCTCCTCAAGCTGCCCGTACGGCGGGGGCAGGTCCTGAAAACTGTGAGCCAGGCAGACGGCCACTGCTGTTGGGTCACAGACAGGGACTGAGGAGAGGTTCACAGCTGCCTTAATGCCTTGGCCAAGGCTAGTGAGTGGCCTTGGCAAGGGCTCTGGTGCCCTGCAGGACACAGTCCCCAGTCTGTTCTCCGGGCCCCCAGTTCACCCGCTGGCCCAGGGCTGGGTGAGTTGGGGGCCTCGGGGAGAAGGCCACGATCCACCTCTTAGCTCACTCTGCACCTCAGGACCACCACTTTGCAGTTGTCTGAATCCCCTCACTAACTGTTGTTGCTTGTGGGCGGGGCCCACTGCCCTGCTGTCCAGTGGCAGAGAAGAACCACTAATGGTTCCTCTTTGACAATGGGCGGGGCCCACTGAAGCACCAACCAATGACTGAGCAGGACCCACTGCCTGGTAACAGTGTGCAGAGTAATGACTCACAGCAATGGCTACTGTGCTAAGGGCTGAGCTTCCGGCACTGTGTTACAGTATTTGTTACATGTAGAATCTTTAAAAAACTGAACCCAGATACAGATAACAGATTGGTGGTTGCCAGAGGCGGGGTGGGGGGATGGGATAAGAAGGTACAAACTTCTAGTTATAAGATAAATTAGTCCTGGGGATGTAACATAGGGTATAGTGACTAGTTAACCATGTATATTTGAAAGTTGCTAAGAGAGTAGACCATAAAAGTTCTCATCTTAAAAGAAAAAAATTCTGTGTGAGATTATGAATGTTAACTAATTGTGATTTCACAATATATGCATACATCAAACCATTATGTTGCACAACTTAATACATTATGCCAAATGCATCTCAATGAAACTGGAAAACATGGTGTCAAGTAACTTCCAAGATAATGCTTTAAGAGGCCTTACAACTTTTAAAAAAATATTATTTTATTTTGGCTGCATTGAGTCTTAGTTGTGGCACACGAGATCTTCACTGTACCATGGCAGACCTTTCATTGCAGCACATAGACTCTCTAGTTGTGGCTTGCAGTCTTAGTTACTCCAAAGTATGTGAGATCTTAGTTCCCCAACCAGGGATCGAACCCACGTCCCCTGCATTGCAAAGTGGATTCTTAACCACTCGAAGACCAGGAATGTCGAGAGAGACCTTACAGGTTCAACTTGCCCTACCTGGAGTGTCATTCCCAGACCTCCATGTAAGGAAGCACATTTAGCCTCCTGGAGTCAAAGAAGCCACAAGGATGAGAAGAGAAGTACCCAGGCAACATCCAGCACTGATTCGCATACATGTGAATGAGGCCACTCTGGACCTTCCAGACCAGTGGATCCTCCAGCAACTGTATGAATGAGCCAAAGTGAAACCAACACAGAACCACCATGCAATGCATATTGCTGTTGTTTTAAATCACTAAGTTTTGGTGTTGTTTTGCAGGAACAGATAACTGGAATATACTCTCATCAGTGCACAGTGACAAAAGATATGAAATCCCACAGACAGACCTGTCACATAGCTCAGAAAGTACTTAAGAAACAATGACTACAGGGACTTCCCTGGTGGTCCAGTGGTTAAGAATCTGCCTGCCAGTGCGGAGGACATGGGTTTGATCCCTGGTCTAGGAACTAAGATGCTCAGAGGCAACTAAGCCCACACACCATAATACTGAAGCCTAGCCACCCTAGAGCCCATACTTTGCAACAAGAGAAGCCCCCCACAGTGAGAAGCCCTCGTATCACAACTAGAGAAAGATCTCACACAGCAATGAAGACCCAGCACAGTCATAAGCAAAATTAAATAATTAAAAAAATTTTTTTTTAAGAAGCAATAGCAGAGTCCAGAGATAAACAGGCTGCAGGTTAGACATTTACAACTGGTATCCTATTTGCATTTCTTGGGGCAGGAAGAAGTGGGCTTCAGACTGGACACTTCTAACCAGTCTCCCGCTTGCATTCCCTCAGATAAGAGACAGGTGGGCTCCAGTTAAGGCATTTACAATCAGCCTCCTGTTTGCCCTCCAAAATGGAAGTAACAACAGAAACAGGGGGAACAGCCAGCCGTTGCCTCTCATAAACACCGTAAGGTAATAGTCATGGCAAGGACAATAAAGGATTAAGGAATTTCTGCTCCCCACTTTTTTGGATAGAGAGACACTACACATGCACAGAAAGGCTCCTTGGGGGGCCAAAAGCCAGGAAATAATGCTGGACCATAATGAGTCTTGAGCCTCCCAGAAGACTTCACTTCAAAATCTATCTTGGTTGAGGGGTGTGCGCACATCCAAGAGAGGATCCCAGGGTAGGTCAGATGTGGAAAAAGAAACCAGATAATTGGCCAAAGGTAAACAAAGACCTGTAAGAACTGACCTATACAAATGACTTACCCACCTCTTTACTGCATTCCTCCTCACTAAGGGGGACATCCACAACCTTTCTCTCCGGGCGTGCATCTCTGCCTTGCTTCTGTCTTAACAAACTGCTTCTCTGTGTGCTCTCCCACCTGTTATGCGGTCTCTAATGATAAACTCTGTACCTGCATTTACAGTTCTTGTCTCCATGATAAACGAATTTTTCACCGGGGCAAAGATCCACGGAAAAATAGCTTCTAGCCTGTAACCCTGGTTGGTCTGGTGGCTGGGATTCCAGGTTTTCATACAGGCTACCCGGGTTCAATTCCTGGGTAGGAAATTAAGATCTCACCTCACGCCACTGCTCACTGCTGCCTCACTGAGATCATGATTACATACTGGAAGATCCTGGAAATAAACTGCATGAAATACATCCAAATGTAGCTAGATACAAACAAAAATAAAACACAAACCTTGGGTTATCCTGCTCAGGGTCAAGGGAATGGAGGATTTCCATAGTAATGACTCTGGGCTGGTGGAAGCCCCACGGGCAGCCTGCGCTGGAGGCAGCTCTACAGGAGAAACTCCTGGGGACTCCCAGCCTTCACACCAATGCTCAGGGAAAGCACTCACACCAGACTGTGGCCTTGCCCACTGAAGTTTTCTGAAGGCACTGTGCCCTCCTTGCCGACGAGCCTTGGTTAGCGCAACCCCCTCTGCCCGAAGCACCCTTTCCCATCGTCCTGTCATTCCACCAAGCTCACTCTGTCCTCCACCTCAATGCCACTCCCCTTTGGAAGCCTTCCCTGACCACAGTCCCCACGTGCTGCCTGACACCCACATCAGACGGTGCACCCAAGGCCTGACTTTGGTCCCATCAAGTTGGCCTCCAAGTCCAGCCTCGCTGTGTGCAGAACAGCTGCTGGAGCAGGTGTGGGAAAGGCAACGGGCGACCTAGTTGAGCTTGGAGCACACATCTGTTCCGACAGCGGGAAGAGCCAACAAAGCGTCCACACACCTGTGCACAACTGCCAGCACCCCGTGACCCAGTTCTCAGCCGACGCTCTCGCTCGCCAAGAGATAAGGAAGTAATCAACTTCAGGCAGGCGGCCCTGCAGCAGAGACAACACATTCCTCACCAAGGCCTCAGAAGACGTCACTGAGAAACGAAACACCGACTCATGGAGGCCTGCATCTTTCTTCTCAGGGAGCCAGGCAACAGCCAGCCCACCGGATGGGCAGAGGCGATGACATGCAGTTCTGGTCTTTGCCTCGGAGGAGGGAAGGAGATGATGCTGACCAGTGCAACCCAGACTCAGGTCCTTCCCAGCCTGCCAGGCATGGCCCTGCCTCCAGAGCACACACCTTTCCTTGTACCAGGGCAACTCAGGCAGGAAAAGGCGAGGCCAGTTCTGCCCCTTCCCCAGGTGGAAGAGGCCTTTGTATGATGAAATCCGGGGAGGGGGTGCTGCCTGCTGATCAGGCCTTGCCACGTTCCACAGCCTCAGGGGCTCCACACCCTCCCCAAACACTGGATCCAACCACACCTGAAACGTGACCCCTCCTCCAGCGGGGTGTGCTCATGCCCTCACCCACCTTATCACGTGTCCTCCAGAGCTTTGATCAGAGGCCACTGGGTGTCATCAAGGCACTTCTCACACTCAAGATTTTTTAATTTCAAATACTACTGTCAGTGGCCAGCACCTGGCCAATAGGTCACTAATAAGTATGAGAGCTTGCCTGGTGGCTCAGTGGTAAAGAATCTACCTGATCATGCAGGTGACGTGGGTTCGATCCCTGGGTTGAGAAGATCCCCTGGAGAAGGAAATGGCAACCCACTTCAGTGTTCTTGCCTGGAGAATACCATGGACAGAGAAGCCTGGAAGGCTACAATCTGTGGGGTCGCAGAAGAGTCAGACACGACTTAGCAACCAAACCGTTTACAAGTGTGAGCCCCAGAAGAACAGGAACCACATCCCACACGTTCTCAGCTGTGCCCGAGGTCCCAGCACAGTCCCGACACACAGTAGATGTCCCATGCCTATTTGTTGAGAGAATGAATGGTTCTCTCTGGATAGTTGAACTGTGCTTGTTGCTTCAGTCATGTCCAACTCTTTGTGACCCTAAGGGATGTAGCCCACCAGGCTCCTCTGTCCATGGGATTCTCCAGGCAAGAGTACTGGAGTGGGTTGCCATTGCCTTCTCCTTCTATAGATGAGGCTGAGGTTATTCAATGAAGCTGGGAAGCAGCATATCACATTTGAGAACCACAAGCCTCAACATCACCTAGGAACCTGTTAGAGACGTGAATCCTTCAGCCCTACTCAGACCTACTGTATGAGACTCAAGGTGGGGCCTAGAAATCTGCCTCCTAGCAAGCTGTCCAGGTGGTTCTTCGGCACACTCAAGTTTGAGAATCCCTGCTCTGGCACACTGTACTTCCTGCAGTTCTGTGGAAGCAGAAGAATCTCCCACCCAACCCATCCCTTATAGAATAGTTCAACGTCGTACTCTGTGAAGCCGTGTCAAACCCCTCAGTCAGCAGACCGGGTTCCTAAAGCACTTTATCCTGCCCCTATCAGAGCCTTTGCCACACTGACTTTAATTGTCTCTGATGCTGGGCTGCCTAAGGCAAGGAAGGGCATCTCATTCATCTCTATATCTTCAGCACTGGAATATAGCAGGCACTCAAAAACCGCTCCTAGAATGAACAGATGAGTGAATAATCGATGCCACAGTGCAGAGTGGAGGAGGGGTGGAGGGTGAAGGGGTGGAGAAGAGGAGGGTGCAGAACCAACCTCCCAGGGCCTTTCCAGCAATTTCACCCTGGAGTTGACCGAGCCCCAATTAACTTTTTTTTTTTTTTTTTGGCCTCACCCTGCAGCATGTGGGATCTTATTTCTCCTATCAAGGTTCAAACCTACGTCCACTGCATTGGAAGTACAGAGTCTTAAGCACTGAACCACCAGGGAAGTCCCAAGGCCCAGTTTACTTTGACCACCCTTCCCTGGCCTTCTCAGAGTGGCACTGGCCTCTGAGGGTACATATCCCAACAGACAGATGTACTCAGTCAGATTAGCTCCTCCCTGCCCTTGTTGCTTTCAAACTTTTCAGAGTTGTGCCTTTTCCGCAGCTATCAGGACCCAAAGAATCACCCTGAAGTGGAAGGGCCAACAATTACTGAGGAATCTGATTCTCCGGCTCCCTCTGCTCCCCACACAGGAGGAGCTTCCTGAGGACTCACTGCACTGCAGGCCAGAGCAGGGCAGAGTTGGGTCTGAATCCTCAAGTTGACTCTGGACCTAAAAGCACTGAAATCCACAAGCTGTTCATTTCCTTTCTAGGAACATGCCCCATGTGGAAAAAGCACGGCTGTGCAGTATGCAAAATCCTCTAAGACGTACCCAGCACAGAGAAATGGATGGACCCCCATGCTGGGCTGAGCACTGGGCTTTGTGCTGGACACATGCTGGATGCCCCCAGGTAGGTTCTGTTCAGAGCCTCAGGGACTTAGAGGAAAAGGGCCTGCAAGCACTCAAGTCCACACCTAGGAGCGACCTCACAGCCCATGCTATTAGAACAACACATTTCACAGCCAGCAAAGATTTTATGAGTTTCTGACACTGCATATGCCCGGCATCCTTCTTCCCAGGTCTGGGGGCCAGGCAGCCCTTTGTCCCCAGCCTGCCAGCACCAAGCACCGCCATCCAGCTGCTTGCTCCTAATTGACAAAGGGTACAGACAACAAATGCCAGGAGTCTTCAGGCAAGTCCCTTGGAGGAGTGGGGGACAAAAGTCTGAGTTTTTTCAAGTCAGGCAAGAGCCACAATTTGCCTCCAACTTGTTTGATGTACTTTTGATTAGGAAAATTTTCAAATCCACAGGAGAGATGAAAGAACAGAACAATGAACCCAGATGCCCCCTCCCCAGAGTCACCAATTGCTGACACAGAGCCACAAAATTGCTGTGTGTGTGTATGTGTGTAGTATATAAATATTGGTTTTGCTGGACTATTTTAATTAAGTTGCAGACATGACATGCCACCCCTTGTTACTTCAGCATCCATCCCTGAGGTCATTTTCCTATATTATAATGCCATTAACAATTCCAAGAACATCAACATTAATGCAGTGACTTTTTCTAACATTCAATCCGTATCTGGCTTTCCCCAAGGGTCCTGAAAATGCCTTTATAACCTTTGATTTTTGGATCCAGATCCAACAAGGCTACACATGGTGTCTATTACATCTCTTTGGCCCCACTCTTTGTTTTTCATGACACCGACTCTGGATGAATCTGGGCCAGTTGTCTGGTACAGTGACCCATATCCTGGACTTCCCTGATTGTTTTCTCATTATCAAACAGTCTGGTCAACAAGACTACAGAGGCGATGCTTTGTTCCTACTGTGTCTCCTTAGGAATTATACAAGGTCAGTTTGTCCCAGCAATAGCAATGCTAAGTTTGATCACTTGGTTAAGGAGCTGAAACCAGATTTCTCCTATGAAATTAATAAGTCATCTGTGAGGTGACACCTCAAGATGAAGTGAATACGCTGTTTCTCAACAACCTTTAATTCAATGGTTTAGCATCCATGGATGATTCTTTCCTAAATAAATTGTTATACTGGGATTGAAAAAAAAGAATTTCATCTGCATTTCATCTATCATTTCACCTACATTTTTCTTTTCACACTGTTCCAATTTTGAACAGTGGGAGCACTATCAACATACTAGGTTAAAAAAAAAAAAATCCTAAGATTCCCTGGTGGCTCAGAGGTAAAAAAATCCACCTGCCAACGCAGAAGACATGGGTTCAATCCCTGGTCTGGCAAGACCCCACATGCCGAAGAGCAACTAAGCCCATGAGCCACAACTACTGAGCCTGTGCTCTAGTACTTGTGCTCATTCCTGCCTAAGAACGCCCAGGCCTGATCTGCTTCAGAATGGACTGGTTGGATCTCCTTGCAGTCCAAGGGACTCTCAAGAGTCTTCTCCAACACCACAGTTCAAAAGCATCAATTCTTTGGCCCTCAGCTTTCTTCACAGTCCAACTCTCACATCCATACATGACCACTGGAAAAACTATAGCCTTGACTAGACAGACCTTTGTTGGCAAAGTAATGTCTCTGCTTTTCAATATGCTATCTAGGTTGGTCATAACTTTTCTTCCAAGGAGTAAGCATCTTTTAATTTCATGGCTGCAGTCACCATCTGCAGTGATTTTAGAGCCCCCCAAAAATAAAGTGTGACACTATTTCCACTGTTTCCCCATCTATTTCCCATGAAGTGATGGGACCAGATGCCGTGATCTTCGGTTTCTGAATGTTGAGCTTTAAGCCAGCTTTTTCACTCTCCTCTTTCACTTTCATCAAGAGGCTTTTTAGTTCCTCTTCACTTTCTGCCATAAGGGTGGTGTCATCTGCATATCTCAGGTGATTGATATTTCTCCTGGCAATCTTGATTCCAGTTTGTGCTTCTTCCAGTCCAGCATTTCTCATGATGTACTCTGCATAAAAGTTAAATAAGCAAGGTGACAATATACAGCCTTGACATACTCCTTTACCTATTTGGAACCCGTCTGTTATTCCATGTCCTGTTCTAATTGTTGCTTCCTGACCTGCATATAGGTTTCTCAAGAGGCAGGTCAGGTGGTCTGGTATTCCCATCTCTTTCTGAATTTTCCACAGTTTCTTGTGATCCACACAGTCAAAGGCTTTGGCATAGTCAATAAAGCAGAAATAGAGCATATCAAATAGAATACTGACTTTTCTGAAGTAGGACCAAGAGAAGCAATATTTTTAATTGCTTAAAAACCCCTCAAACTCTTAATTTCAGAAAATTTTAAATATTAAAAAAAAACAACCCACAGAGAAAATGTTATAATGAAACCCCATGAATGCATTATGAAGCTTTAATGATCATCCACATTTACACTGTCTTTAGAAAAAGTCTTACAACTTCCCTGGTGGGTCAGTGATTAAGACTCTGTGCTTCTGTTTCAGGGGTTCAGGTTCAATACCTGGTTGGAAAACTACGATCCTGCATGCCACACAGCCAAAAGAGGAAAAAAAAAAAAAAGAAAAGAAAAATCCTTAAACAAAAAGGTAAACAAGCACAGAATGGGAGTTTTTCTTAAAAAAACTGTCCTTTTAATAAAAAGTTGACTGTTTCTCATGCCCGAGCTCAGCACTGCCCATTCTCTACTAGACAGATTCCAGTTAATTCCTGCAAGAATCCTACATCCCTGGCAAGACACACACTTAAGAGATTCATTTAGGATTACCTGCTGCTCATTCAGCAGCTAAACCTAGGCTCAGACATGAGGCCAAGGCCTCCTGGCTAAAGAGACCAGGTTTTAATGCAACAGCTATGAAAACAATTCTTCTTTGCTAAAGAAGTGTAATGCCTTTTAAAATAGGCAAAGCTGCTCTTTCTCAAGAAAGGCCACTCTCCTATTTTAAAGTCTCCCCCAACACCCACTGCCCTGCTTTTCATCTGAGACGGAAAAACAAAATGTTCTCGATCAGGGACTGAGACCCCATGGCTGCTACTCCTTCCAGCAGCCCTCGGCCCTACTCCATGTGCAGCCGATGATAAAGGGAAGGGTGGTAAGCCGGTCAGAGGGTAAAGAGCCACTCTGGTGACTGCCTGGCCTTCCAGTGAACCTAACATCTTCTGACATGACTGTAGAAGGTGCTGGGTGGTAGAGGAGGTGAGGACCCAAGAAGAAAGAGAAAGCCCTGATGGAAAAGGCTTTTCCCCAATGGCTGGGAGAGGAAGTACTCGGCCCTTTAGTTCCCAGGTTGGGCCAGGCAGAAAGGAGACCTTTCTGATGCAAATTCTTCCTTAGTTTCTTCTTTTAAGGGAGGGGAGACAAGTGGCCTTCAGGAAGAGCAGGATTTTTTTGTTTGCTTTTTGTTTTTGAGCAAGATATTTAATGAGGGCTGAGCATACTGCTACCAGGGGAAGCCCAGATTCTGGGGCAGGGGGTCCTTAATGGAAACAGACAAGAATGCCTCCTCTCGAACCGTCACCCCCACCCCCACCAAGTGTTTCAAGTTCAGGCTCAGATGCTAGTTCTCCATCCTCACTGCTGTTATGATTCGCAGGATTCTGGGCAATCACATGGAAACCTACACCCCAAAGGATGGTTGGGAGGGCTCAAGGAGACAGAAGGCAATATGATTGGCAAAGGACTGGGGGTAAAGCAATCGCTCCATAAATGGTAGCAGCTGCTGCTATTATTTGCTGAACATGGTATTTATTCTTTGCACTTTGGACCTGGAATCTTCTTCTAAAGTCCAGTTAGTTAAGTAGAGACGAACAGGCGTTGGCAGTCAATACTACAAACATTTTCTTACAGGCTCTGAAAAGGGGGTGAAAGTAAGTCCAACCAAAGGCTCCCTCAGCCCCACTGATCCCAATGGCCAGGCTGTACCCACCCCCAGAGAGAATGCTAGAGTGGCTCCAGCCTCCTTGCCCTAGACTGTGACCTTGAATTCCACCCTTCTGCTGGTGATTTCAAGGTTCACAGAGACCTGGGAAGTCAAGGGCAGTGTGGGGTCCAAGGCCTTTCCCGGACGGGTCCTCCGCACAGGGAGGGACTTTCCTAGTTTAGCTGGTTGGCAAGAGGCAGAGAATCCATGCACCAGGATGTGAGCCCCAGAGGGCACGTGGTTCACTCTGGGCTCCCTTCTGTCTCCCAGGCTCCAGCACTGCACAGCAGGCATCAAACAATGCAGGCAGCCCCCAGGGAGGCGCAGCCTCAGGAATTGACAAGCAAACTCAGTTCATTCTGGGAACAACCCCAGAGGTTCGGAGTGTTTTCCACATGGAATTAGAAGCGCAGAAAGGTTAAGTGAGTTGCCCAAGAGCAAAATGCAGTCTGGCTAGCTCCTTATTCCACGAGGATGGGAACACATCTGTCTTTGTAACATTGTAGATACCCTTCACTTAGCACAGCAGCCAGCACAAATTTAATACTTAAGTAGTTTCTTTTTAAAATGAATACATAAATGGTTCCAAAGTCTAGAGTTTTCTATTCCACAAGCAAGAAATCTCAGATACAGTCACAAAGATCCTTGCAATCCCAGAAAGTCTCTGAGAGTATATTTATCTGGGTGCAGGAATTCCCATGAACATGGGTGTCAGGCCACCTGCAACTTCCCCATCTAACCACCATGTTGTCCACAAATACTCACCTCTGTTAATCCTCTTCTTTATGCCATTTAGTAATTTAATCCCAGAGCCTTTCCACTAAAGATGTGTATGATCAAAGAGACTTAGTTTTTTCTTCCAAAGCAAACTTTCTGCAATAAAGAATAGCCTCCCCTAAAGGATGTGGGGGAAAAGGAAACCTCCTACACTGTTGGTGGGAATGAACGTTGGTGCAGCCACTGAGGAAAAGTGTGGAGATTCCTCAGAAAATTAAAAACAGAATCATCATACGATCCAGCAACCCCATTCCTGGGCATATATCCAAGCAAAACCATAATTCAAAAAGATATATGCACCCTTATAGTCACATCGCATTACTCACAGCTAAGACATGGAAACACTCCAAACGCTCATCAACAGATGAACAAGATGTGGTACATGTATACTATGGAATACTACTCAGGCACAAAAAGATTGAAACAATGCCATTTGCAGCAACGTGGATGGACCTGGAGATCAGCTACTCAGTCAGTCAGAAAGAGAAAAACAAATATCCTGTGGTATCACTTATATGCGGAATCCAGAGTATGACACAAATGAGCCGATCTATGAGACAAACAGCATCAGGGACACAGAGAACAGACGTGACTGCCAAGGGGGAGGGCGATAGGGGAGGGACATACTGGGAGGGTGAAGTGAGCAGATGTAAGCTTTTATATATAAAATGGATAAATAACATCCTACTGTACAGCACAGGGAACTATATTCAACATTCTATGATAAACCATAATGGAAAAGGATATATTAAGAAAAGAATGTGTGTGTGTGTGTGTGTGTATATATATATATATATATATATATATATATGTAGGTATAAATGAATCACTGCTGTAAAGCAGTAATTAACACAACATTGTAGATCAAATATACTTCAATAAAAAGAAAATTTAAAAAAGGACAGAGTCTTCTCCACCCAAACCAGCTTTTCATTAAAAAAAAAAAGTTTTGTTTTAGTTATTGAGGCCAGAGGCTGTTTCCTATTCATCCCCAAACGGGCACTGCTCATATGCAGCTGACAAATGTCTCTCCAAGGAACCAGGGAGACAGTCTGAGCACTCTGATGGAGAAGCCAGAGCCAGCACAGCGCGCAGGGCCACCCAGGCTCTCTGGAGGCTCGGTCAATCACCGGCTGTGTGGCTAGGGGTGCGTCCCAAACCCAGGGCATGAGCAATTGGAGTGACAGGAGACAAAATGCTCGTGAGGATGGCACTAGGGCTCAGCATGCTCAGAAGGGCCCAGAGCTCAGCACTGGAATGAGCATGGCTTTATAAACATCTGCTCGCTTCAGAGCCAACCATGCAGTCAGCCACGGGTGCAGTGACAGCTTCACCTGAGGACCAGATTCCAGGTGGGAGAGAGAGGAAGCCAGGGACAGAGCAAGAAAACCCTCCCGCTGTAAGACAGTACTTTGGGGACTTCCCTGGAGGTCCAGTGGCTAAGACTCTGCACTCCCCATGCAGGGGGCGTAGGTTTGATCCCTATTCAGGTTAGACCCCGCATGCCACAAATAAAGATTCCACATGCCACAACTAAGACCCGGGATGGCCAAATAAAAGAATATTTTTTTAAAGATTAGATCTTTAAAGAAAAAAATAAAAGTGCTTCGGTGGCAGTCTTCAGTGAAGGGAAGAAGCTATAAAGACCACTGTAGGTGGGAAGTGGGGAGCATCCTACACCCCCAGTCTGCCCGTGAAGACCTACTCCAGATGCACTGCATCCAAGAACCTCAGCCCCTCCAGGGATCTGGAGGTTGGGATGCAGAAAAGAAGCCTGTGATCCCAGCCAAACTGGGGCATCTGGGAGACCCAGGGGGAAGGTAAAGTGGAGTTCTTCCATGGTTGAGCTCCCTGCCTTCCTTAGGACACAAAGAAAGGCTAAGGAATGTCCATGATCCCTGCAATTCAAGATTCCTTTCACACACATATGCCTACTATGCGCTGAGCCTGGGCGATGGTGGGGCCCGAGACGATCAGGTCCCTGGGCTCAGCCTGCCTTTCAGAGCCTCCCTGTCCCCCTCCTCACAGCAGACTGTTCTGTTATGACTGCATCTTCAGGGTCAGAGCTCAATAAATAATGAATGAATGACTGAAAGCACATTTCTGACAGGCTGGCTGAATTCCGGAGTTCAACTCTGGACTGGAGTGAGGCTGCGGGTAGTTGTTTTCTCCAGGAGGAAATTGTAAAAATGCCTCCGAGTCAGAGGTGGCATTCGGCCAGCTGGGTCACACACCGGCTTCCCTTCTGGCCATGAGGGCTTCCCTGTCTCAGGATGGAGCAAACTGGTGCGATGACTTCACTCGCTGACCACAGCAAAGCCTGGGCTCCTTTGTGCTCCTCTTTAAAAGGGACTCAAATAATTTCACTGAGTGTAAAAGCAGGGCCGTGCAATGTGGCCCCCTGTCATGTACATAGCTGGTTTCTGGGGCCAGGGTCTAGCAGTGCTTTGTGCAGAGGAAGGGATTTCTCCCCTGTAATGAAGGCAACTGCTTTGCAGAACGCCCCCTGCCAGCTGACCTGGGCAGCTCCGGACCAGGCCTGACTGGGCTGCCAGCCACAGAGAAGCTGACAAGTTCTCTTCTGAGCTGAAGGCGTGGATGTCAGGAGTTCTGGATCCTTTGTTATTCCAACTTCTCTGCTTGGAGAAGGGAGAAGGGGGGAGGGGGGGAAAGAGGAGGAGGTGGCGGGAGGAGGAGCAAGGCAGCAATCTTGGCCGCCTCTCTCAAGGTCAGAAGGGGAGCAGCTTCCAATCATGAGCCCTGGTCCCTGGGGCTGCAGCTTCCATCCAGGTCAGCTGAAAGCAGAGGAGCCAGGCATCTCTCTCCAGTTGCTGGTTTGAGTCTTCCTGCTATGGCCAAGGAAGAGAATGACCTGCTGGGTGATAAAGGCTATTGTTGTGCAGTGGCCGAAAGCAAGGACTCGGGGCCACCTGGGTCCCTATCCAGGCTGCTCACCAGTTGGAAAGTTACCCAACCACTGGGTCTCAGTTTCCTCCTCTGTCAACTGGAGGAAATAACAGTGCCTAATTCACAGGATGGTTTTGAAGATTAAATGAGCAAATCCACACAAAGAGTACAAAACACCGCCTGGCCTATAAACAATAAATCTTAACCATCCCATGATCACTGAGGCCAGGATCTGCCCTCCACCCCCAAATTCTGATTGTAGGGAAAAATGCAGCGGGTTTTCAAGTAGCTTTTATTGTATGCTTTCTACTTTTTTCTATTTTCTAATTTTCTACAAGGAACAAATATCATTTTGCCGCTGAGGAAAAACAGTTTCAACTTCTCAGAAATCAAGACGCCATTGTTGGGACCCTAGAAGCCAGAACCAGCAGAGCAAGTGCCAGAGAAGGTTCCTATATGTAGACCTGCCCTCATTCAAGACAAGGATGTAGGGAGAGGCAAGGCATGCTCCCTGAAGACCATCTTGAAAATCTAGGCAAACACAAATAATACAATCTCATCTCAGGGGAATTTCCTGGCAGTCCACTGATTAGGATTCCATACTCTCACTTCTGAGGGCCCAGGTTCAATCCCTGGTCTGAGAATTAAGGTCTGCCAAAAAAAAGAAAAAGATTAATCTCATCTGACCTCCCAGGGAAAGCTAGGCTGGCACATTTCCTTTGGGTCTGAAAGGAGTCTTAAAGCAAACCTCCTCTCTCGCCTCGTTTCCAAGATCACCAAGAAAAGAAGGAACAATGATCCTACAGAAAAAAGGCCGTGGTCACATGCAGCCTGTTCACAGCACCAACTATGCCCGATGCATGCCCAAGGATAAGGCATTAAAATGTTTGTCATTCAGACTTCCCTCGAGGTCCAGTGGTTAAGAATCTGCCTCCCAATGCACAAGACATTGTTCCCTGCCACCCCCTGGTCCAGGAAGATCCCCCACGCCTCGGGGCAACTAAGCCCAGGCGCACAACTACTGAAGGCCACGCCCTAGCGCCCCTGGTCCGCAACAGGAGAAGCCACCGCAATGAGAAGCTTGTGCACCCCAGCTAGCTAGCAGCCCCTACTCGCTGCAACTAGAGAAAGCCCATGCGCAGCAGCAAAGACTCAGTGCAGCCAAAAATAACTCTTTTTTTCTTTTTTAAAAAATTTGTCATTTGGAACATTGTAGAGGCCACAGCCGTCAGGGACGACAATTCTGAAGCAAGTGTTTTCGACGCCTCTGTGCTTCCCAAGCTGTATGTGAAACAACACTATTGCGTGAACTGTACCATTCACCGCAAAGCAGTCAACCAGGCGGCATTCTCAGAAAGCGCCACCCTGAACAACAGCGCCCTGATTTAGACTGCAGGTGCTGCTCCGCGACCTCCACTGAAGCCCATGAAAGGAGACAAGTCCTTAAAGACTGGAGAAATACTGTTCTCTGAAAAGACAATAAGATGGAAATCATACTTTTCTTTTTTAAAAATAATTCTATTTATCCTTCTCTTTGGCTGTGCTGGGTCTTTGCTGGCGTGAGAGCTCCTCTCCATTTGCAGGGCACAGGCTTCTCACTGAGGTGCCTTCTCTGGTTGCAGAGCACAGGCTCCAGGGTGCTCGAGGGCTTCAGTATTTGCTGAATGTGGGCTCAGCGGTTGTGGGGTGCATGGGCTTAGCTGCTCTGTGGCATCTTTCCAGACCAGGGTTCAAACCCATGTCTCCTGCATGGGTAGGTGGATTCTTTACCACTGAGGCACCAGGGAAGCCTGGAACTTATACTGAAGAGAGGAAAAAAAAAAAAGAAAAGAACTGAAAGCTGCCTTGCTGGTGCTACTGTAACCAATGCAGACAATTGGTGGGTGCCTCATGGAGGGCAGAATGCTATGACCAGAGGTGTGGACATCCCACCACGCAGAGCCCAAGTCTCCTTGGCAAGGCAGGGAAGGGCTCTAACCTGGAGGACAGACTCTGGGTGTGGGGAACTGGTGGCCCAATGATGGACTCTGAACTCTGCCCTCTAAGCCTTCAGCATTAGCAGCAGGATGCTTATAACGCAATCCTGGCTGTGACAGCAGAGAAAGAACTGTAAGACATTGAGCATTCACTGCTCGGTGGGTTCAAGGTTACTGTAAATAAGAAAATAAAGATGCCTAGATCCCAGCAGCCAAACCGCAAATAGCATGAGGAGCAGAGAGGGTGCCCAATGTCAATATCCCAGTCATGATGTGAGCCGAAGTGTTCTCCTAACAGTAAGGACACTCGGATCTTCGCAGGGTGACTGGCTTGTTCTTGGCGTGTGCTCAGGACTTGCTGGTCATGCCTGGCTTGAAGCCTGCTTTCTTAGGATGCGGGCTTGATCTGCTTTGTGCCCCGCTATGTGCTGCTGAGTCTTCCAGGTGAACTCCTTCTGTTCACCCTGTCTCCCTGAGGTTGACCGCTGTGTCTGGCATACAGCAAAGGCGGAATACAGGTTTTTTGTGACTATTTTACCCATGTTGGGTCAAGGGCTCTTGAATACCTCATGATAAATCAACTCATGCAGCTCAAGTTTCCCCATCCCCTCAAAAAATCTCTGAGACCAGAACAGCAGGCCTTTGCCGAACAGGTCTGGGCACTAGACTTGCTAGGGCAAATGGCACAGTTTTTCAGTGTCCAGCCCAGTCAGCTGTCTGACAGGCACTTCACACAGAATCCCTCCCTCAAATAGTTCTAAGCCTGCCAGTCTGCAGAAACAGGAACAGGAAATGGAAAATCACCACGTCCTTGTTCACTGTACAGTCACACTGGAGCTGCTCGGCATGGCCCTCACGTGACAGACCACTGTTTCTAGCCTGCCTTGTGCTGTGTGGCCACCGTTGAAATACTACGGATTAGAATACGCATCATGGACACTGCAGCAGCTTTCTGGAGGAAGTAACACACACTGGTCATATCAAGTGCACGCATCAAAAGTGAGACCCATCCTGACTTCTGAAATGTGAAACCATGGCAGGAAGGAAACACAGGGCCGACCGCTCTTGCATGAGAGGCAGAGAGCGCTGAATTATTTCCTGAACAGGGACAGCCAAGTTTCCTTGCAGATTTGAGTCTAATTCTATAAGCAAGTCTCACACTTTTTGAAGCACACCCCTGAACAAGGCTACCTGGAAAAATTGCCCCCACTTGCATCTGCTGAGACACAGGGTTGGGAAGATCCTCTGGAGGACGAAAGGGCAACTCACTCCAGTATTCTTGCCTGGAAAACCCCATGGACAGAGAAGCTTTGAGGGCTACAGTCCAAAGGGTTGCAAAAGTTGCTCGGACACGACTGAGCATGCAGGCACACAAACATCCTGTGACTGGTGCCCCAGTGGGGTCCCAAGAATCCCCAGCTTTAGGGCACACTGGGGCATCTTCCTTCATCCCTGTCCAGCAGGGACATCAGGAGGGATTAGGGCTGCTTTCAAGTTTCCGAAACCTCAATATCTCAGAGGGAGCCAGCCCATCCCCCAACTCTGCTGGCAAAGAAGCTGCTTCTCAGCTGCTAAGTAATTAAAGCAGGAAAAGGGGAGGGGAAGGATACAGGGGTGAGAGAGAGAGAAAGACAGTTTACTGGAGAGAAAGACAGGCCTCTTCTGGAATCTATGGAGGCCCAGAGGCAGTGCTTCTTTTGGTATCTTCACTAAGAGACGAGGCTGTTGATGTCCAGCTTAAGAAGCCTTAAAGGCAATTGTTGTGGGAACTCATTTCTTACCTGGGCATGCTGGACAGGACAAGGCAGAAAGGCGGGTGCAAATGCACTCCCCACTGGGAAGCCCTAGTGGATAGTGATGAGGGGCCAGGATAGGGGAGGGACATGGCTCTCCTTCTGATGGTGGAGAAGTGTGGCTCCAAAGGCTCCTGCACACTAAGTTCAACTGAAGAAAAAAAGGCTCTCCTCAGCTGTTGGTTTCAGTGCAACCTATCAAAATCTTAAATGCACACACCTCTGACCAAAGCCATCCCATCTCTGGGCATTTATCCCACAGACATACTTCAGTGTGCAAAGATACAAGGGAAAGGACAGTTGTCACATTGTCTAAAGCAGTGTAAAAAAAAGATGACAGTGTAAATATCCATTGACAGAGAAATCATTCTATAGATGTCGGTGTTTATAACATGGAGAACTCTGCACTCAGTTTAAAGAGTAAGGTGCCTCCACAAAGACTGATGGGAAAGATGTTCCCTAACGTACCACAAAGAAAGCATGTTTGGTGTTAACCCACTTGTGCAGATTTAACTGATTCTGATTATTCATGGTGCACACTGATATGGTGAACACAGAACCATGCTCCTAGAGGGAAGATACAGATCGCAATCAACCAACACATAAGCTTTTTTTGGACTTCCCCAGTGGTTCTGTGGTTAAGAATCAATCCCTGGTCCAAGAAGACTCCACATGCCACGGAGCAGCTATGTCCACGGGCCACAACTCCTGAGCCCATGTGCCTAGAGCCCAAGCTCCAAAAGAGAAGCCATGGCAACAAGAAGCCCACCCACAGAAGCTAGAGAAAGCCTGAGTGCAGCAACGAAGACCCAGTGGAGCCAAAAACCCGCTACATAAACTTTTCTGGGTATTTTTGTTTAATATATCATTGATTTAGGATCACTGAACTCACAACTTAACAGCACTATACCTTTTGCCTAAACAAAGCTTACCTAACACACAAGTGTTCTCCTAACACACAGCACAGCCTTCCTAAATGCAAGAACAGAATACTGTAGTTCAACATGATGGTGGGGGCCCATTTCACACAGCAAAATCACCAACAAGCAGAAAAATCAGAAAACATGGCGCTAAACAGAGCAGAAAAGGCCACCTGATACTTGCTATTAGTATGAGAGCCGAAATGAGAAAGCACAGAGCTGCCCCCCAAAGTTCTAGAAGTACTGGTTTTGGAGTCACAAATAAATTCCAGTGAGCAGGTGAATTTGCAAGTACAGAATCTTGGCTCATGAAAGCTGACTGTATGTTTGTATACACACAGACTATTCCTAGAAAATACATTCAATTGGTTTTGGGCAAAAATATAAGAAACTGTTCCCATGAGTTGTCTCTGGAGAGGGGGATGGGCAACAGATTTTTAATTTTATTCTCTGAATCTCATTACAAGTGAGTGTACCACTGCTAATTTTAAAACGCTACCAGAGGGAGATGGGCCTACTACAGGTAAGCATAGAATAGCAGGACTGACTCAGGCCCGGCTAAGGGAGCCTGCCCTGAACAAGGACCCAAGGACAGAGAGGGGTCCTTTCCTTGCAGAGACCATAGGGTCACCCTCCTGCTTGATGCCTCCCTCTCCTGGGGGAGAAGGATGAGGGCTGAGATGAAGGCTAGCACTGGACTCAGGCTCAGCTACAAAAAAATGGAAGTCAGAATTTTATCCCAAGAAACACATGGACTATCTCCCTGAGCTCCCACAGCTTTTCACAAAACAGAAGTCAGGGGCAGGATGTGGCTCACCAACAATTCAGCACTCAGTAACCTTGTTTTCCCAAGGAGTGGGCAGGGGTCCGAAAGTTACAATGAAAGAAAACAGAAGCTTGCAAAGAGAAAGTATAATGGAATTGGGATTAGCGGGAAAGAAAGAATGAAAAAAAAAAAGAATGATAAAAGGAGGAAGGGAGGAAATCTGGCAACTTTGTTTACTGGGCAGTTTATACAGCTGTTAACCTATGATTCATTCCCTCCCCCACTCTGAGAAATGAAAATGGGTTTATCTTCTCAATTATGAAAATACATAAGTAAATCTACATCTGGAATGATACACCCCAAACTTTGGGAATGAGACTATGGATTTGGGAGAAACTAATTTTTTTACACTAGGTGCTTCTGCTCCTTTTGGATTCTTTTAACAATAAAAACATACAGTTAAAAAAAAAAAATATATATATATATATACAGTAAGTCTCCTACATATGAAGCTTCAAGTTGCAAACACGCAAAGATGCAAATGTGTGTTCCATCAATGTCAGGCATGAGTGAAACTGCAGCTTGCTCTGTCTCCTATTGTGATGATCCTTCAGCTCTACCATCTCCTGCCTCCTCTCCCTCCTCCCGTCAGCAACTCTTCTTGCCTGTTCAATCGATACCAGCCCGGCTATTGTACTGTACTACTGTACTTTTCAAGGTACTGTACTGCAAGATTAAAAATGTCTTATTTTTTGCTTTTGTTTTTATGTGTTATTTGTATGAAAAAGTATTACAAACTTATTACAGTAGAGTACTACACAGCAGATTGTGTTAGTCAGGTACCTAGGCTAACTTTGTTGGACTTACGAACAAGTTGGACTTATGAATGCACTCTCAAAACGGAACTCGTTCGTATGTTGGGGACTTACTGCAACTCACATGTTTTATATCATCATCGTAAGATCTTATACTACATATAAGGCCTTGCCATCCCAGCAAAATGCCACTGGTCACGCCTCTTGCCTTTCTGGTTTTCTTTCCCTCCCTCTCTCCTTCCCCAGTCCATATCCTGGGGATAAGGACTCAGCATACGTTCATCTCTGAATGGCAATAACGAGACAAAGGCGAAACTCCAAGTTTCCTTCAAAAAGTTCAGCACAGAATAACCACATAAGGGCAGCAATTCCACTCCGATGTTGATACCCAAAAGAATCGAAAATAAATGTTCTAACAAAATTGGTGCTCAAATGTTCACAGCAGCACTAATCCTAGCAGCCAAAATGTGAAAACCACCCCGATGTCCATCAACATGTGAATGGATAAACAAATTGTGATCCATCCATACAAGGCTGTATGTATCCCTACAGCCGTAACAAGGAATGAGGCACTGAAGTACTGATACATGCTACAACATGGATGAATCTTAAAAACTTAAAAGAAACCAGACATAAAAAGGTCACATATTATGATGCCTTTCCATATGCAATATCCAGAACAGGCAACTCCATACAGACACAAAACAGACTGGTGGTTGCCAGGGGCTGGGGATGGGCAGGAATGGGAACCGACTGCTTAAGGGGGTACACAGGCACCTTTTGGAGTGATGGACATGTTCTGGAACTAGAGAGAGCTGATGGCTGTACAACAGTGGTACATGAACTAAATGCCACTTTACAGTGATTAAAACAGTAGATTCTATGTTGTGATATGAATTCTACCTCAATTTAAAAAAACAAAGCAAAATTCCAAACTGTGTGACTTTGGGCCTCTCTGAACCTACAGAATGGGCGGATGACTACACGGGCTGGTTGCGAGGCTTCCAAGTGATATGCGTATGAAGTGGCTGGCACAGGGCTGGGTGTGTAGAAAGGGACCAGTAAACAACGCAGCCACCCCATCAGGACGATGATTATGTGGCACTATCAAAGCCAACTCATCTGCCAAGTGGTGGGGTTTCTGTATTGTTGAATTGCCCTTTTAATTAAACAACCACCACCAAAAGACAGCTGGGGAGGAGTGCTGTGTAAGACGAGAGACTACAGAAGACAGTGGCTCTATTCGATTTATGGCACACTTATATCTAGATTATACTTACAGAAGGAGTCTCTCCAGGCTCTCCTGGTAGCTCACTGGTAAAGAATCTGCCTGCTAATGCAGGAGACATGAGTTTGATCCCTGCTTCGGGAAGATCCCCTGAAGGGAGGAAGTGGCACCCCCATTCCAGTATTCTTGCCTGGGAAATCCCATGGACAAAGGAGAGTGGTGGGCCACAGTCTATGGGGTCACAAAAGAGTCGGACACGACTTAGCAACTGAACAACAGGAGTCTCTCCGCTGTTAAGGAAGGAAATGAAGTTAACTTGGTCATACAGGGACTACCCTGGTGGTCCAGGGGTTAAGAATCTATTTAGCAATGCAGGGGATGAAAAATAAATAAATAAAACTTGATCACAGAGAGGCAAAGGGCGGCTCTGCCACTGGTCCGCCATGCACCAGCCCACAAACTCTTGCTTTTCTTCCTCCTTCCACAGTCTGGAGACATGGGTCCTTGACCGGCTCCTGTTTTATGGGAGCAGAGAAAGTGCGTGTAGGTGAGGGGGTTCCATCCATGCAAGACCCTCACCTGGAAGCAGCTGCAAAACCCGAGAACTGTCACCCTTCTTATCTAGTAATTAATTATCTGCTAGGAAATTAGCAGAACTCAGAACCTCCTGAGCAAGGTGACCTCCCTTGTGGCTGACCGTTGGCCTGGGGAGAGGCGAAGGAGGAATGAATAGGATTTCAGGCTGTCATGGAAACTTTTCTTGCCTGGGGCCCCTGAGCATATGGCAGGTGTCCTGAAAAATCCATTCCTGCCACTTGAGGCTGGCTGCCGCCCTCAGACGTGTGGGTGTGTCGAGGGCTCTGCCTCTCTGTCTGAAAGGCCCCCTCCTTCTGCCATGGCAGCCACTGCACAAAGAAGTCCCCAGTGCACACCTCCCGCCCCAGCTCCCCAGACAGACACCGGAGCCTCGGTGGCCCCATGGAAATCCAAGTCCCCCGCTGCAGGGGCCTCGATGCAGACCACAGATCACAGACAGCAGCAAGCCAGAGGCCACGGCGCAGACTCCTGAGGACCCCCGGAAATGAGACGCCCGTCCTGCCTTCCACTGACAGGGCCGTCTCGTCAGCCCCCAACTCCTCCCAAAACCAAAGAGAGCTGTGTGCTGATTTGGGACTTTGAAGTAGCAAGCAGGCCAGTCTCCCAGCAAGCCGGGCTGCCTTATATCACAGGGGAAAGCCAGCTGGTCCAAGGTAGAGAAAATCACAAATCCGGAAGGCTGTAAACCCAAAGCTGGCACAGGGATTATAGATAACGGCAGGTGGCAGGTGGCAGGGTGGAAACCAAGGCAGAATGCTAAAAACTCTAATGCCATGTATTTGGAACTGGGTGATGGTGAGGAAGGGTTCACAGCAGTGTGTGTGCCAGGGACAGACAAAGCCACTGGAGAAAACGGGCATGGTCTTTGGAAGCATCAGCGGGAATCAAAGAATGGGGAAGGGCCCCTGTAATAAAATAGGACAATAACGTAAAGTAGCGACAAAGAGAAAATCTGATTAGATAGCAAGGAAATGTGACTGCAGCTGGCCACTTTAGGGTATCTGCTCTTCTGCATTAAGGGCAACTTGGAGACGTGTGGACACCCTACTCTAAGGGAACTCTCGGCTCCACTCATTTCTTTTAGTCCACAAATACTATATTCTGAGGCCTTCCTATGTGCTCCTTTCCCCTCTGGAACTCACTGCTTAGTGGGAGTGTGCTGCTCAGTCACTCAGTCCTATCCAACTTTTGGACTGTAGCCTGCAGGTTGGACTATGACCCCATGGACTGTAGTCTGCAGGTTCCTCTGTCCATGGGATTCTCCAGGCAAGAATGCTGGAGTAGGCAGCCATTCCCTTCTCCAGGGGCTCTTCCCGACCCAGGAATTGAACCAGCATCTCCGGAATCTCCTGTGTCTCCTGCACTGCAGGCGAATTCTTTACAGCTGAGCCATCAAGGGAAGCCTGCTTAGTGGGGGAGGTGGGTTTTAATTAAAAATCCACGACGCCGTGGAATTGTACATCAGAGACACCTTACATACGCACCACTCACTCTGTAGGCAGTGGTGGAGTCTTTCTTGGGGATGCAAGCGCAGGGCCTAAGTGCCATCTAACCAAGACCAGATGGGCGGGGGAAAAGAATGGAGGCTCTGGGCAGAGGGAACAGCATGTGCAAAGCTCTGTGACAGGGGAACAGGGGGACTGGCTGGAACCCAGGCATGGAAGAGGAGAAAGGCATGAGGTCAGAGAGGCAGGACCCTGACGGCTGGTCCTTTTAAGACTGTCGGCAAACACGGGGCGATTTTAAAATGGCAGCATGGTATGGCAGACTGTGTTTGGACCAGACCAGAAGCATGTTCATTTCCTACCCAGGCAGACAGACAGATGGTCAAAGCCATGCTGGGTTTTAGTGAGGCTTCATTGAAAGAGGCCTGTGCCCAGGCCTGACAACTATATGAAGGGTCCTGCTTGGGCCTCACACAAGCAGTCACATTTCTAAACACGTCTAAGGACAGTGGTTGCTAGAGTTCCCCAGCCACCCACCTAGCACATTCAGAGGCCCTGTCAGAAAGGAGGTAACATGGGGTTAAGACACAGATTCTGGCATCGTGCATTTCTGGGCTCAAATCCTATCTGCTATAGACCCAAGCAAATTTCTTAACCTCTCTGTGCCTCGGTGAAATGCAGGTACTCAAAGATCTGTCTTCTAGAGTCATTATGTGGATTCTTTTACGATCAAGTTGCTAAAATCCTTATGCCTTATAGCCTGGTACATTTTAGATGCTAAAGAACATGTTGATTATTATTACTATAGCTTGCATCCAGCTAGGGCTTCCCTGGTAGCTCAGACGGTAAAGAGTCTCCCTGCAGTGCGGGAGACCCAGGTTTGATCCCTAGATTGGGAAGATCTCCTGGAGAAGGAAATGGCAACCCACTCTAGTATTTTGGCCTGGGAAATCCCATGGATGGAGGAGCCTGGCAGGCTCCATTCCATGGGGTCACAAAGAGTAGGACACGACTGAGCTACTTCACTTCTTCGCATTCAGCTAAGGATGAATACAGAAGATGCACCAAGACCTGGAAACATAGAACAATTCGGGAGCATGTGGGCTCATGGAGCAGGAGGGCACGGCCCAGGGAAGGAAGCAGGGTCCACGTACTTTGCGAGCAGGAGGCAGGAGACCGCCACAGCATAGAGCTGCTTGGAGGTGGTGATGTCGTAGCGATCCAGGAAGTGATCCAGCAGGTAGATAGCCAGGTGCCGGGCAGCGGGGCAGAGCTGGCAGTGGCTGCTGAGCAGGGTCAAGATGTCAACGAAGAACCGGCGGCTCTTCAGCAGCGGGGAGTGGGCTCGGAAGGTGGGCAGCTTCAGCTCCTGGAATACGTAGGGCAGAAGAGGGGGTCAGGGCTGCCTCCCGGGAGCCTCAGGGAGCATCAGTTCCCTCCATTCCCTCTTCGCTTTCCTTCAAGCCCCAGATGGCCATCGCTCTATTCTAGAAACTCTTGGACCATCCCCCTCCCACCCTCACTGAGCACGTCAAGTGTCAAGAACGTGAAGACGGAGGCAAGGGAAGCAGCCTGGTCATTCCCAGCAAAAGGTCAACTGCCTTAGATGCACATGGCCATAAAACACACAGGAGGACTTAAGTCGGAGTCCCAGGTCCAAATTCAGGTTTTTCCACTCAACCAGGTTGTATGACCTTGGTCAGCCCACCTTCACCTTGGCTTCCTTTCCAACAGCTGAAGGTTAAATGAAAAATGGTTATAAAGCACCAAGAACCCAGCAACCTCTCAGGGTCCTCGGCTTAATTTCCTCTATGGGTGGGACTGTGAGCAACACTTTTGAAAAAATTCAGTGTAAGAAAGGTTGTTAATTTTGAGCATAAGGACTTCCCTGGGGGTCCAGTGGTTAAGACTCCACGCTCCCAATGCAGGGGGCCAGGTTCAATCCCTGGTCAGAGAACTAGATCCCACATGCCACAACCAAGAGTTCGTATGCCACAGCTAAAGATCTTGTATGCAACAACTACAACATCCTGCATGACCCAATGAAGACCAGAGACCCTGAGTGCCACAACTCAGACCTGGCCCAGCCTAATAAAAACTAGAGTACAGAGAACTCCAAATAGCCGTCACCCAGATTCATTAGTTGTTACTTACCTTTTCTTTCTCTGTATACACACTTTTTCTAAAAGTAAGTTCCAGCCATCGTATGTCCCCTGAGGAGGTGACTCTTCCGTCATAATTTATATACAACTGTGTCATCTGAATTTATCAGTCAAACACAAGTAAATGCAACAAGAAAACTATGTCACCACAAGAAAACTATGTCACCCAAGAGTTTGATGAATGAAAAAATTTTCTTATACCTCTATCATACATTTAACCAAGCAGACCAGACACAGTTTACTTAGGAAAGGTCTTAGCAACATTTTGTCAAAAAGGAAACAAAACAGAAGCAAAAATCCAGGAAAAAATGTAAAGAAGAAGCTGCAGAAAAGGAACTCTGAGAGCTCACTAAGGGCAGGTTAACTGGAGGATAAAACAAACTGGTGACCCTCCCCTGCCTAACACCCTCTCTTAACCCTGGGGCTGTGAGTAGCAACAGCTTTGGGACAAGGAGATTTCTGTTCAGTCACTCATTTAAGAGATATCAACATTTTATTATTTTTTTTAATCATGGAGAAAATCATTGCTAATAAACAATTTTTAATTGAAGTATAGTTGATTCACAATATTTTGTTAATTTCAGGTTACAGCAAAGTAATTCAGTTAACATATATATTTTTTCAGATTCTTTTCCACTATAGGTTATTACAAGATATTGAATACAGTTCCCTGTGCTATACAGTAAATCTTTATTCTTTATCTATTTTATATGCATCTATTAATCCCACATTCCTAATTTATCCACCCCTCCTTTCCCCTTTGGTAACAAAGTTTATTTTTATGTGTGAGTCTGTTTCTGTTTTATAAATAAATTCATTTGCATTATTTTTAGATTCCACACATAAGTGATAACACATATTTGTCTTTCTCTATCTGACTTACTTCATTTAGTAAGTCACATAATAATGATACTCTCTAGTCTGTCTATCCATGATGCTGCAAATAGCATTATTTCATTCTTCTTTATGGCTGAATAATAATCTGCTGTATATATGTACCACATCTTCTTTATCCATTCATCTGCTAATGCACATTTAGGTTGCTCCCAAGTCTTGGCTATTGTGCTGCTATGAACATTGGTGTGCTTGTATCTTTTAGAGATAGAACTTTCATCTTCTCTGGATATATGCCCAGGAATGGAGTTGCTGGATGATATCACAAATTTTTTTAGTTTTTTTAGGGAACGTCCATACTGTTTTCCACAGTGGTTGCACCAATTTACATTCCATTCTCTGGTGGTTCATTGGTAAACAATTTACCTGCAATGCAGGAGATGTGGGTTCAATCCTTGGGTCGGGAAGATACCCCTGGAGAAGGAAATGTCAACCCACTCCAGTTTTCTTGAATGGGAACTCCCATGGACAGAGGAGCCTGGTGGGCTACAGTTCACAGAGTCGCAAAGACTTAGAACCAAACAACAAAATAGAGTAGAAGGGTTCCCTTCTCTCCACATCCTCTCCAGCATTTATTATGTGTAGACTTTTAAAATCATAGACAAAATCTTCACTTCTTTAAGGAAAGGATTTGACTTCTTTGGGTATTTTTCATCTTCACTGTTTGACGGATTCATGCTACCACCATGGGACTTCAAGCTCCTTGAGGGTGCAAGTCTGGGTCTGCCACTGCCCTGGTGTGACAAGAACATGGTCAGATGCCTGGAATTAAATGGTGAAGGAGTGAAGGAAGGGAGAGAGAGAGAAGAAGGGAGGGGCTGCAGTGGTGAGTGCTGACTGCCCAGGGCCCAGAGGAAGGTGTGGCCACTTGTGTAGAGTAGCAAGTCAGCGGAAACCTCAAGAAGACCTGTCTAGTAATTCTAGAAGGACGTCTAGGAACTGACTTATTGAAGATGAAGGGGAAAAGGAAGTTCAGCTGGAAACACAGCACCTGCAAGGCCACACTGGTGTCCCGTCTGGGGAAGCTGGAGCCCTTGGAACAGCCAGAGAGGGAGAGTATGCTTGAACAAAGTAAGTTGCAGGGTGGACGGGGTCTCAGTCTATATGTCCTACTAAGATGGTAAAGAACCCACCTGCCAATGCAGGAGACATGAGAGACACAGGTTCAATCCCTGGGTTGGGAAGATCCCTTGGTGGAGGGCATAGCAACCCACGCCAGTATTCTTGCCTAGAAAATCCTATGGGCAGAGGAGCCTAGCAGGCTACAGTCTATGGGGTCGCAAGAGTTGGACACACTGGAGGGATTTAACATGTAAGATATCCTGCCTGCCCTGTGGGCAATGAGAGCCAGTGAAGGGTTTGGAGCAGGGCAATGACAGTAAAGGGTTTAGAGCAGAGTGGCCTTGCAGGGAAGAACTCTCAGTCAGTCTTGTCCTGGCTTATAGCCAGACAGCTGGTATCAGCAGCCAATTTGTGGTTGCAGCCCTCTCATCACCAGGACTCCCTCCTCACCCTCCAGCAGCCCCCACAAGCTTGCAGCCTACTTGGGTATTTCCTTTAAGCAGAGGGTTCTAAGGCTCTTGACAAGAAGCAACAACAATCTCAGATATTTAGTGTTCCATAGGCAACAGCTGCCGGAAATTAGCAAAGTGACCTTTGGCCCGGGTTGCACTGCCCTCATACAGGCGGTTCAAAGGCTCCAAACACAAGAAGTCAGATATGCAACGTCCTGACTTCTCTCCGGTTTTAGCTCAGCCCAACAGAGATACACTCCCATCCTCTGCATTTTCCCTTGTGTAGGAAAAGCTCAAAGCAAGATGCTGTATGTCTTTCCTCTGCACACCCTCCTGCAGAAAGAGCCCCTGGCTTGAGCAGATTCTCTGAGGAAGCCATCTGTACATAAAACAGCTATGGACCTTTGGAACAGGCAATAGTAGCTGAAGAAGGAGTCAGCAGGTAGAGCTTCATGGAAAAGGCTGTTCTCAAGGGTGTGCAGGCTTCTAGGAAGGAGAACAGCTGTCTGTGATGCTCCCCAGCTCCACTTCTGCTTGTCCCTCAGACGGGTTTAATCGTCACTTATAAAGAGAGGCTTTTCTGATCCCTCATCATTTTTAAATCAGGTGTCCCTTGTTAGCACGCTGTTCCTCGAGGCCAGATATTTACTTATTTAAGTGTCTCTTCCTACTAAACTCTAGCTGCAAAGAGCAGGAGCCACATCCCCCCTGCCAATACCAACTGCCCAGAGTCTGGCACAGGGGCAGGTATTCAAAAAAGATCCCTGCATAAGTTAAAAAAGGAATGAGCATCCATCAAGAAGGCAAGGAGGAAACGTACATGCATGTTACTAAGTGGAAGAAGGCAATCTGAAAAGACTACCTACTATGATTCCAACTAAATGACAATCTGGACCAGGAAAAACCACAGAGAAAGTGAAGAAAGATCAGTGGATGCCAGAGGTTGGGTGGGGGAGAGATGAACAGGGGGAGCACGGAGGAATTTCAGGGCAGTTAAACTACTGGGTATGGTACTATAATGGAGGATACATGTCATTCCACATTTGTCCAAACTCACAGAACGTACACCACCAAGAGTGAACCCCAGTGTAAACTGTGGTCTCAAAGTAATGTGTTTATGTAGGTCCACTACGGGAGCGCTTCCTGAGCCGCCCCTCACTGGCTGCTCTTTTGTTTCTGGAATTCAGGTGAGGATTTGTAGGTTCACTGACTTGTTAACAGATGGACCCTTCTGGTGGGGGTTGTTGATAGTGGAGGAGGCTGTGGATGTGGAGGAGAGGCAGGGTACACGGGAAATCTCTGTACCTCCTGTTCAATACGCTGTGAACCTAAAACTGCCTGAAAACACAAAGTCAGTTAAAAAATAAGAATGAACACAAGGACATCCCTCCCTGTTCCAAATACACTCCTCCACATTTAGGGGAACAGCCTGGCACGGAGTGGAATCTGGGGTGGAATCTCACCTCTACTGTTTACTAACCCTGGACATGTGAATTCCGAACCCCGGGGTCCTCACCTGAAGAGGAGGTCACACTGTCATAATGCAAAGCGTGTGGCACCTAACAGCACTTAGGCCTGCCTTTCCCTCAAACCGGGCAATCAAACTTCAGATAAGCTGAGCTTATCTGCCTCGGTCGGGCTCTCAAAGGATCCTGATTTGTACTGCTGAAGGAGACATTCTACCTGACGGTTTATAGCTGGGCTTGGGTCGGGAGAGGGGGGTGGCGGTGCAGAGAGAGCTGCCTGCCTCCACTTGCTCTGCAGAGACTGAAAGCCAAAGGAAATTAGCACTCTGAGCCTTCACTTCTGCTCAGCACCTCAGAGCAGGGCGATTCTTTGGGAAATGAACAACAAACCAGGACGCCAGCATGCCTACCCTGTTTAGTTGAGAGTCTGGCCAATTATTCCCCTAACCCAATTGTGGAGGCAGGTGGGGTGACGGGGGGGCGCCGGCAAGGGTTGGGGGGAGGGGCGGGGAAGGCATCCATTACAAGGGCTTTGCATTCCTCCCGGAGCACTCTTGACCTAAGGCAGCTCAGAAGCAGCTGGGTGCACGAAGCCAGCCCTCTGCTGAGCAGCCAGAATTCCAGAAACAAAAGAGCAGCCAGCGAGGGGCGGCTCAGGAAGCGCTCCTGGATTAGGCAGGCACTTGGCAGGCAGGCAGGCAGGCAGCTGCTGGCGAGGGTGGAAAGGGGGCAGGAACCGGCCAGGCAGGGAGACCCCGCTCATGGTGGGGCCAGGGGGCAGCATCAGTGTGGCCAGCACAAAAGCCACACTGAGAAGGGGGGCGGGCAGAGGCTTCCTGAAACACTCCCTCCCTAGACCTTTATCACCTGAGCCAGACGGAGAGCTTTTACTTGCCCTCCCAGAAGGTTGATTGCCCAGTTTGAGCAGGTGGGGGCACAAAGACAGATGGTTGTGATGGGGTTGGGAAGGGCAGGTAGGTGGGGCTCCACCTTAAAAAACAAACAAACCAGCTTTTGCTATCTCAGTTGTTATTGTTTAGTCGATTCTTTTGCGACCCCATGGACTGTAGCCCACCAGGTTCCTCTGTCCATGGAATTTCCCAGGCAAGAATAGCAGAATGGTTGCCATGCCCTCCTCCAGGGGATCTTCCCGAGCCAGGGACTGATCTGGATCTGGTACAGTTAAGGGCAAATGAACATCTGGTGAATGAGGGGATGAATGTATTCATGAATGAATGTTCTGTGATGAACACAGGTACAACTCAACCAACACCAATTGGGGGAACTTCCCTCCACCTGGAGCCTTCTCTGCCCTCCTCCCCCAGATCTCCCTTACCTGGTCCTGCCTGCACCCTTCCCTGGGGGTAACCAAGATGGTTGGGGGACAGTCCCAGGGTGAGAAGCCCCAGAGGTGCCATCCTGGAGAAGAAGGTAATGGGTGTCAAGACAGGCTGGAGTCCTTTAGAAACACTCTCCTACCTGCCCAAAGGCTCTTCCAAGAGGCTTACAAAGCAGAAAAAGGACTGCCTGAGAGGGGCAGGACTCCGCGAAAGACCAGGGAGGTCTTTCTCGGCAGAGGAGGCAGGGCTGCCCTGAGTCCAGGCGTCCAGATCCCTCCCTCACCCCCAGCACAGAGGCACTGACCTTGGCAGAGGTGGCAAATCCTGCCCACCTGCGCTGTGCTCAGATGTGACTGGGAAGAGGAGCGAGGCCAGCTCCAAGCGCGGGCTGACAGACCCGGAGCCCACAGCCAGGAGAGCTGGGCGGGGGACCCCAGCCTGTCACTGCTACAGGACAGATGGGCAGGAAATTCAGTGTGCTCCTCACACACAGGCTCTGCTCACATTTTGAGGCTAACCTCAGAGGGCTCTGAAGGTCACATGCACTGTGAAAGTTCAGCCAGTCACCCCCGGTTTCTCACGATGGGAGGAAAGGAAGTCTTCATTTGACCCGGTGATGTCCTGTGCTATGTTACTTTCTAATTGCCTCTTAACCCACTCTTCCTGCCAATCTCAACTTAAAGGTCACTTCTGAAGAGAGTGTCCCCAGGGAATGCCCCTGTCAGAACTCAGGGGCATCCAGGACTTCCTATCCATCTCTCCATCCATCAATCCACTGTCCTTCTTCATCCCTGACCGCAGACATCATGAGGACAGGGGCTGGGTTCGTCTTGTTCAGCTCCAGGACACCAATGCCTGACACAAAAGAGATACTCAATTCTTCTTATCTCCAAATTTTGGGAACAGTAAATACTTGAAATGAAAAGGCAGGAAAAAATGAGTTGCTCCTGATTTATGTTGATAAAACTATTCATCTAGCTGGGCAATTCAAACTACTCAAAGCCTGGCAGTGTAGGGGTGGGGGTTGGGGGTGATGCTGAATTCCAGGGGAAAGAGAATGCTGTCCTTGCCTCGTAGTGGCATGTCCCTCAGTGTACCCAACAGCAAAGAGAGTAGGGTAACAAGGAGGAAGCAGGTCAGTGTTTACAGAGGACTGGAAGCTTTAAGAACCTAAATCATACCCTCCATACTTGGTCATTCCAAAGATACTGCTTGCTGACATGTGTGCCATGACACCCCAGCCCCTGAAGAGGATTCTGTGGGCCACTAGTTTGGAGAACACTGCATACCACATCCTGTGTGCACGCTCAGGCACTCAATTGTGTCCAACTCTTTGTGATCCCATGTACTGTCGCCCCCAGGCTCCTCTGTCTATGGGATTCTTCAGGCAAGAGTACTGGAGTGGGTTGCCATTTCCTACGCCAGAGGATCTTCCTGACCCAGGGATCAAAGTGGTGTCTTCCTGAAAGTCTCCTGCACTGCAGACAGTCTTACCTCTGAGCCACCAAGGAAGCCCACGACTACACTGTTCCTTCCTAAAAAGCATCATATATTAATTAGCCCATTAGAGGCCCAGAAACATGTGTTCAGAAAAAACTCACAGTTTTGGGAAACTCTGAGTTATATTTACCCACTGACCACTATCACCCCCACCCAGCCTTTTCGGTGATTTATGGTGCTGGCAGCTGGGACCCCAGCACATCTGCAATGCAAGACTCTGGTGAAAATCCCTGGCACACTGCCTAGTAATCTGATAACTCTAAATTTAGAGACTAACTGAAAAGTTTGATGAGATGGAAAACCACAGCTTCCACCTGCAGAACGGCCCCCTGCTAAGACCTTCCACATGGCAGTGGTATTAAGGAGCCTAGGAGGGGCACAAGAGGTCAAAGACGACAGCTACAGAAGCCCCAGGCAGCCAGGTGTTGGGTGTCCTGCCTTGAGGGTCTGGGGACTAGGCCCCAGATTAACCCCCGGCCACCCCATCCCGTCTCACGCCTGTGCTGTGAATGCATTGCATGCTCAGTCACCTCAGTTGTGTCCGACTCTTTGCAACCCTATGAACTGTAGACCGCCAGGTTCTACTGTCTATGGGGGATTCTCCAGGCAAGAATACTGGAGGGCATGGGTTGCCATGCCCTCCTCCAGGAGTCTTCCCAACCCAGGCATAGAACCTGTGTCTCCCACTCCTGCATTGTCTCCCACTACTGCTGAGCCACCAGGGAAGCCCATCTCACACAAATATAAACTTTGGCAGCATCCTGTCCTCCATAAACAGAGACCTGGGTTCCTCCTTGATACTCTGTTGTTACTGGATAGACTGAGGTACATACTACCCCAAGGCAAGGACAGAGCTTTCTCTCTCTCCTGGATTACACCTTTCCTCTGGTCTCCATGAGAATCTGGACTTGCTCCTTATGACGAATAGTTTTATATAACCTCCCATTTCATATATATGTATCATATATATATCTCATATATCACATAATTTGAAAGCTTATATGTCATTAGCCAGACACTATGTCTCATGCATTTTGTCCTCTCATCCTCCAACAGGCCCACGAGATGGGGATCATTGGTGTCCTGGTGTTCCAGACCAGGAAGGCTCAGAGAAGCTAAGTAACCTGCTGAAGGACATTGAGGTAATGAAGGACTTATCTGAGTCTGGGCTTTCTGACTCTGTGCTCTTAACACTCTGCTTTGGGGCCTCCATGGGATAATTTAGGCTTGTGTTTTCCTTCCAAAATAATGTTATATGAAATCGTTTATAAAATAAAGGCAATAGCACCCCACTCCAGTACTCTTGCCTGGAAAATCTCATGGATGGAGGAGCCTGGTGGGCTGCAATCCATGAGGTCGCTAAGAGCGGGACACGACTGACGCGACTTAGCAACAGCAGCTGCAGCAGCACCACTATACAAATTTTAGAAAATATGATGGGTACTGAGAACATCAAATCACCAGTAATCCCGCACTGGGAGACAACTGTGAGTCCACACAAGTGTCGTTACATGCCCTTCTGACATTGCTTCTCTACACAGAGATGCCCCCCAACAACTTAACCCGATTCAGGCTCTCCTCTCAACACTCCCTGTCTAGAGGTGGGCCCAGGCAGGGGAACTGCCACTAATACTAGCAGAACCCAGGAGACTGAGGCTCAGAAGTGCAATGGCCCAGGCCACACTGCAGGTCAGTGGCAAATCCTGGCATGGACATCAGAGGAGCTGGCTGGGCCTGGGGTGGGACACGGCTTTGAGTGTGACAACTGCTGCATAAACAGGCCAAGGTGCAGAGCAGGGCCGAGCTGCCCTCCCACACCAGCCACTGAAAGAAACCCACTCGGGGTCTCCTCCCATGTGCCTCCCACCGAGCTCTATCCTCCCTGCTGCCAACTGCTGCCTCCCTAGGGAGGCCGGGCCTCCAGGCACCGGGCCAGCTGCTTGGGAAACAGCTCCAGGCAGCTCCAGGGCTTGAGTCCGCCTGAGAACAAAGAGCAGCAAGCCGGTGAAGAAACACCACGGGTAACCAAGGTGACCAACAGGAAGTGGAGACTTGCAAATGGAAAGGGAGAAAGAAAGGGGAGGGGTGGGCTGACTCTTCAGAGGCCTCAGGAGGACAGGCCACAGACCTGGGAGGCCCTGCAAAGCCAGAGGATCACCCAACCCTTCCCTCCCCTCGCAAACCGATTGCTTCATAGAGCCCGAGGAGGCACTTTCCGTAAAGAATCAACTTCTCTGCGGGAACATTATTTCAACATCCTCGAGAGGGTGGCCTGCAGTACATGAAGCCAACAAGGCTGGTCACATCCTCTCCTGCTGATGTCTGGCCTGCAGCTTCCTTCCAGCACAGAGAGGCCACCCCAAGCCACCCCACCTCTCGTGCGGGCCCCCTGAACTCTGCAAATCATAGGAGGGCCAGCTCCAAACACCCTTCCTCATTCCCAGGAGACAGAGCCACTGCCCTTCAGGGCACAAAGGAAAGTCTGAGCACCCACCACCCTGCCCCCACTCCCAGGGGACACCCTTACATCGCCCCCCCACCCCGATAAAATGCCAGCACCCCCTGAGTTCTTAACAGCTTCCTGATACGACCCTGTCCCACACCTTCTGTACTGGAGGTACCCCTCATTCTTCCACACCCTCTATCACCTACGGGCAGGGGTCATGGTGTGCCCCCTTCCACGCTGCTTCTTTGCAATAGGCCCAACCCTCACAACTCTCCTCCTTCTCCCCTGGGTCACCACTCCTAAGCTGTGGCTTTCACTCCACACTTTCAGCTGCTGCTGCTGCTAAGTCACTTCAGTCATGTCCGACTCTGTGCGACCCCATAGACGGCAGCCCACCAGGCTCCCCTGTCCCTGGGATCCTCCAGGCAAGAACACTGGAGTGGGTTGCCATTTCCTTCTCCAATGAATGAAAGTGAAAAGTGAAAGTGAAGTTGCTCAGGCATGTCCGACTCTTCGAGACCCCATGGACTACAGCCTACCACCTGCCCTCATTGCCAGATTCCTTTTGATGCATTCTCCTGGGCATCCTGACCCTACTGTGCAGCCAGAAATGGGTCGGTAGTGGTAGTGGTAACCACCCCAGCTGCTGCCCCAGCTGCTCCAACTGGGATTCCAGCCCCCTGCTGACCTGGGCTCCCACACCTGTGGCCAGTTGATCACAGGCACTGGAATCTCCTGGGGATCTCCTGAAACATGGAGGCTGCCCCCCACTACTGAGTTGGATGGCATCTCCACCAGATTTACATCCACCCAGAACCCTAGAACGTGACCTTATTTGGAAATAGTGTCTTTACAGAGGATATCAAGATAAAATGAGGTCATACTGGATTAGAGTGGGCCATAATCCAATGACTGGTGTCCTTATAAGAAGAGAAAACAGATACATAGACACACAAAGGGAAGACCAGAGACACACAGACACACAGAGGGAAGACCAGGCAAAGACAAACACAGGAAGAGGGCCGGGTGAGGATGGAGGCAGAGAACAGACTGATGAAGCTATACGCCAAGGAATGTCAACCATGGCCAGCAACCACCATATGCTGGAGATCCTCCCTGCAAGCCTCTGGAGGGAGCACCATGCTGTGAACACCTTGATTTCAGACTTCTGGCCTCCAGAACTACAAGGGAATACACTTTTGCTATTGTAAGCCACCCAGTTTGAGGCAGCCCTAGGAATCTACTATACTCCCCATTTCCTGTCTTGCTAACTCAGTCCTCCTGGGATGGAGCTGGGCATCTCTCTGAGCTTTACAGGCACTTCATGTGAGCCTGATGCTCGGCTGTAAGCTCCATGAAGGTGGAGAATTTTATCACCACTTATATCCCCAGTGGCTAGCAGTGCATGGCATGTGATCAGCTGCTAAAAGACATGTGCTGAACGAAAGAATGAAGGTGGACCAGCATGCAACAACTAACTCCGCCTTGGTCAGGGCATTTCAGTTCTTTTCAGTCGCTCAGCTGTGTCCGACTCTTTGCGACCTCTTGGACTGCAGCACACCAGGCTTCCTGTCCATCACCAACTCCTGAAGCTTAGTCAAACTCATGTCCATCAAGTCAGTGATGCCATTCAACCATCTCATCCTCTGTTGCCTGCTTCTCCTCCTGCCTTCAATCTTTCCCAGCATCAGGGTCTTTTCAAATCAGTCAGTTCTTCACATCAGGTGGCCAAAGTATTGGAGTTTCAGATTCAGCATCAGTCCTTCCAATGAATATTCAGGATTAATTTCCTTTAGGATTGACTGGTTTGATCTCCTCACAGTCCAAGAGACTCTCAAGAGTCTTCTCCAACACCACAGTTCAAAAGCATCAATTCTTTGGTGCTCAACTTTCTTTATAGTCCAACTCTCACATCCATAAATGACAACTGGAAAAACCATAGCTTTGACTAGATGGACCTTTGTTGGCAAAGTAATGTCTCTGCTTTTTAATATGCTGTCTAGGTTGGCCATAGCTTTTATTCCAAGGAGCAAGCGTGTTTTAATTTCATGGCTGCAGCTACCATTTTGGAGCCCCCAAAAGTAAAGTCAGTCACTGTTTCCATTCTTTCCCCATCTATTTCCCATGAAGTGATGAGACTGGATGCCATGATCTTAGTTTTCTGAATGCTGAGTTTTAAGCCAGCTTTTTCATTCTCCTCTTTCACTTTCATCAAGAGGCTTTTTACTTCTTCACTTTCTGCCCTAAGGGTGGTGTCATCTGCATGTCTGAGATTACTGATATTTCTCCCAGCAATCTTGATTCCAGCTTGTGCTTCATCCAGCCCAGAATTTCGCATGATGTACACTGCATATAAGTTAAATAAGCAGAGTGACAATATACAGCCTTGAAGTACTCCTTTCCCAAATTAAGCAACAATTAAATGAGATGATGTGCATCAAACATTCAACAATGTCTGGCATGTGGTACTGGATAAACACCTACTCCTTTAATTTAGAGGGCAGTGGGAGTCTTGAAAAATTACACAGAAACTAGCAATTGCTGGAAGGAGCATTACAACAACAATCTTCACCATGAAAAAGGCCAATCCCTCAGCAATGGGAAATCACTTTGTTCCAACAAGTAAGAAATATTAAGTCTTTTACTCTGTTTGTTAACTGGTTCCTATGATCCTATTGCCTAATACTCTCAAGTCTTTCCACTTCCTGCCCTGGTTCAGAGGCCATCTCTTTGGAACACTGCCAACACCTAGGTCTTCAAGGACAAGGATATTTTCCAGCGATCCAGCCCCCATTCCTCAGAGTTCTCTATGTCTCAGGATAAGTGTAAATGTCTACCGAGACCCATATCTAGAGCCGATACTCCTGGTCACCCTGCCTACCCCCTACTCATCAGACTGCCCCAGGCAGACCCAATGCTTGATCACCGTATGCTGCAGCCCTGGGCCCTAGTAGATGACATTCCTCTATGTCTCATCTTCTGGAAGCTTTTCATATTTCCCAGGCAATGGGATGTCCTCACGAGTGTAGTGGTTAAGAGTGTGCACTTTGGAGCCAGTCTGCCTGGGTTCAAATTTTGGCTCTTTCATCTACCTGTTGCATGACCTTGGATAAGTTATTTAACTCTGTAAACTTTAGCATCTGTCTCATCTGTAAAATGGGGATAAAATGAAGATAATTTAGTACCTACTAGAGGATGGTGACTGCAGCCATGAAATTAGAAGACGCTTACTCCTTGGAAGAAAAGTTATGACCAACCTAGATAGTATATTCAAAAGCAGAGACATTACATTGCCGACTAAGGTCCGTCTAGTCAAGGTTATGGTTTTTCCTGTGGTCATGTATGGATGTGAGAGTTGGACTATGAAGAAGGCTGAGCGCCGAAAAATTGATACTTTTGAACTGTGGTGTTGGAGAAGACTCTTGAGAGTCCCTTGGACTGCAAGGAGATACAACCAGTCCATTCTGAAGGAGATCAACTCTGGGATTTCTTTGGAAGGAATGATGCTAAAGCTGAAACTCCAGTACTTTGGCCACCTTATGCGAAGAGTTGATTCACTGGAAAAGACTCGATGCTGGGAGGGATTGGGGGCAAGAGGAGAAGGGGACGACAGAGGATGAGATGGCTGGATGGCATCACAGACTCGATGGACGTGAGTCTAAGTGAACTCCGAGAGATGGTAATGAACAGGGAGGCCTGGCATGCTGTGATTCATGGGGTCGCAAAGAGTCGGACATGACTGACTGACTGAACTGAACTGAGAAGACTTAGGGGATTCCCAGATGGCACTAGCAATAAAGAATCTGCCTACCAATGCAGGAGACTTAAGAGATGCAGGTTCAATCCCTGGATCGGGAAGATCTCCTGGAGGGGGGCATGGCAACCCACTCCAGTATTCTTGCCTAAAGAACCCCATGGACAGAGTCCATGGACACTGTCCGCCAGGCTCCTCTGTCCATGGGATCACAAAGAGTTAGACACGACTGAAGTGACTTAGCAGCAACAGCAGAGGATTTAGATAATGGGATGTAACATAAGTCAGGCACAAAACAAGCACCCATTAATGGGGAAGAGTTTTGCTAACTTTGACAAATAGAATGGCCAGAAGTGGTCTGAGATGATTATCTTCAGTTGTAGTAAGAATAATCCCCCAGGAGTGAGGCTAGGGGCTGTAATATCTTCTGTACAGCTTCTCGATGTCTGTAGGTGACACATGAGATTTTGTGACCCCATGGACTGAAACACACCAGGCTTTCCTGTCCATCACCGTCTCCCAGAGCTTCCTCAAATTCATGTCCACTGAATCGGTGATGCCATCCAACCATCTCATCCTCTGTTGTCCCTTTCTCCTCCTGCCTTCAATCTTTCCCAGCATCAGGGTCTTTTCAAATCAGTCAGTTCTTCACATCAGGTGGCCAAAGTATTGGAGTTTCAGCTTCAGCATCAGTCCTTCCAATGAACATTCAGGGTTAATTTCCTTTAGGATTGACTGGTAATCTCCTTGCAGTCCAAGGAACTCTCAAGAGTCTTCTCCAACACCACAGTTCAAAAGCATCAATTCCTCGGTGCTCAACCTTCTTTATGGTCCAACTCTCACATCCATATGTGACTACTGGAAAATCATTGCACTGCCTGATAAAGAAGTGGTCGGCCAACAAGGCATGGGATAGTCCAAGGAAATGAGCCAAAATTCGTCTTCCCAGACTCAGAGCCAGGTCACCCTTCCTCCTGATCCGAATGCTATATCCCTTTCACCCAAAGCAGGCTTCCAGAGAGGATTCCTAGCTGGGAAGGTGCTGCTAGTGGTTTGACCAAAATTCCCCAGAATTTATGGCCCATCTTAAAAGAAACCATTGTAGGGACTTCTGTGGGTGTCCAATGGCTAAGACTCCGGGCTCCCAATGCTGAGAGCCCAGGTTTGATCCCTGATTGGGGAACCAGATCCCACATGCCACAACTAAAGATCCTGCAGGGTGAACCTATGACCCAGTGCACCCAAATAAATTAAAAAAAAAAAAAAAAGTAACCATGCAAAAGAAACCCTGAAATGTTAAGGGATAACAGGGCATTACATCTGCATCTTGGTCTGCAGCTTGATCCAGGAGAGGAAAAAAATGCCTAAAGAAAGAAAAAGGTGATGATAAGGCAAATGCGTTAAAGTGTTTACAATTGTGTACTGTGCTGGCAACTGCTAAGTTTGAAATATTTCAAAACAGCAAGTTAACACAAGAGACCCATGAGAGATTTGCACTCAGAGCCAACAGCTCTGTACCACTCGCCTCCGCCTTCTCACCTCCCTGTGTGGGTGCCCGGGTGTTGCCCTGCCGCCAGGGGAAGTTCCTGTTACACATCACTGCCTTCAAGGCTGCGTGCAACTCTGCTTGTTGAAAGTCAGATTCCGGACAGCAGATCTCAAGGTTTTAAGGTCCCAGCTCTCCCACTTAATGGCCAAGTGCTGAAGTCCTTGGAGGCTGTTTCTCTCCCAGCAGACGGAGTTACTGGCAGCCATGATACCTACCCCACCAGGCAGTGAGGTCCAGGAAGGTGAGGTGTGGACTATAAAGCACAGACCCCAGACCAGGCGTCCATGATGAGCACATACTAATGTGGGGTGGGGAGCTACTCATATGCAGCAGCTGCTCTGCTCAGAACTGGGCAGTTACAGTCCCAGCCTGTCTTCACAAACCTGCCATCCAGGGAGATCCAAACGGAGTAATTCCATTAATAAGTATACAATTACAAATTGTGCTGAGTGCTGAAGGAATAATCAAGGGTTGTCTAAGAACACAGCAGGGGCCCACACTGACCTTGTGCGGAAACCAGGGAAGGTTCTTCTGAGGAAGTGATGTTTGATTGACAGCTAGAGAACAAGAAGGTTACAGCATGTCCTAGTCCCACAGAATAGGGAAGTATACAAGCCAAACTTAACAGTGAAGTTAAGGACACCATGAGGAAGTAATGGGTCAAATCAAGAATATGGGGTGTCCTTGAGGACATATGACCTGGTTTAGCCAAAATTCAATGGCATGAAAAATAATTTTTAAGGCAATGGGAGGCCGGGAGACCATTATAGAATGAAAGACGTAAGAATAATTTTTAAAAACCTACTGAATAGTAGAAGTTATTTGCAATGATATGACTGACACAATTCAACAGATCAAATACAAATCAAAAAACCAAACAACTGGATTTTAAAAGGGGTAGAACTAAACAAATATTTTTGTAAAAGGAAATGCAGATGGCCAAAAGGCATATGAAAAGATGCTCAACATCAATAATCATCAGGGAAATGCAAATGAAAACCACGAGGTATCACCTGACATCTATAGAATGGCCATCATCAAAAACAACACAAGTAATGGACTTCCTCAGGGGGTACAGTGGATAAGAATCCACCTGCCAATGCTGGAGACAAGGGTTTGATCCCTGGTTTGGGAAGATTCCACGTGCCACAGACCAACTAAGCCAGCATTACACAACTACTGAGCCCCTCCTCTAAAGCCCTGAGAAGCACAAATAGCAAAACCACGTGCTGCAACTACTGAAGCCTGTGAGCCCTAGTACCTGATTGCCCTAAAGTTGGTGCTTCAAAACAAGAGAAGCCACTGCAGCGAAAAACAGCCCCCCAATTGCTGCAACTAGAGAAAGCCCATTCGCAAGAACAAAGACCCAGCACAACCAAAAGGGAAAAAAAAAGAATACAAATAACAAATGTTGGCAAGAGAACCCTCCTACACTACTTGTGGGAATGGAAACCGGTACAGCCACTGTGGAAAACAGTATAGAGAGTTTCCAAAATATTAAAATAGAACTACCATACAACCAAGCAATTCCACTCCTGGGCAGATAGCCGAAAAACCAGAGACACAAATTCAAAAGATACACGCACTCCAGTGTTCAAAGCAACATTATTTACAGCTACCAAGGTATGGAAGCAACCTAACTGTCCTTCAAAAGCTAAATGGATAAAGAAGATGTGGTGTATACATATATACAATGGAACACTGCTGCTGCTGCTGCTGCTAAGTCGCTTCAGTCATGTCTGACTCTGTGCAACCCCACAGACAGCAGCCCACCAGGCTCCCCCATCCCTGGGATTCTCCAGGCAAGAACACTGGAGTGGGCTGCCATTTCCTTCTCTAATGCATGAAAGTTAAAAGTGAAAGTGAAGTCGCTCAGTCGTGCCCTACTCTTAGCGACCCCATGGACTGCAGCCCACCAGGCCCCTCTGTCCATGGGATTTTCCAGGCAAGAGTACTGGAGTGGGGTGCCGTTGCCTTCTCCACCATGGAATACTACTCAGCCCTAAAAAGGAAATTATGCCATTTACAGCAACATTGACAGATGCTAAGTGAAATAAGTCAGAGAAAGGCAAATATTGTATGATATCACTTATATGTAGAATCTAGAAAATGTAACTAGTGAATATAACCAAAAAGAAGCAGACTCACAGATATAAAAACAACAGACTACTGGTTACCAATGGAGAGAGGAAAAAGGAGGGACAATATAGGAGAAGGTGGATTTTAAAACAGTGTTATTACAGGATTATATTAAATCATGTATGTGAAACTTCTGAAACTTTTATAGCACTATAGAATTTAAAGAACCTGTCATTCAATTAAGAAAATGTAATGCATGGACCTTATCTAGATCATAATTGGAACAAAACAACTATAAAAGCCATTTATGAGACAGCTGGGAGCACTGAACATGAACTGAGCCATGCCGCCGCTGCTGCTGCTGCTAAGTCGCTTCAGTCGTGCCCAACTCTGTGCAACCCCACAGACAGCAGCCTACCGGGCTCCCCTGTCCCTGGGATTCTCCAGGCAAGAACACTGGAGTGGGTTGCCATTTCCTTCTCCAATGCATGGAACTGAGCCATAGAAGACTATTAATAAATGATAGTGAGTTTTGTAAGACTGGCATAGTTGTTATGTTTTTTAAAAATGACCTTTATCTCTTAGTAGATATTTATGGGTGAAATGATGCTGTCCGGAGAAGAAGAAGCACGTACTGAAGCTAGGTTGAGAGTACAAGGGGATTCACTCCACTATTGTCTCTACTTTTGTGTAGCTTTTTAAATTTCTATAATAAAAAATTAAGGACAAGATCACTCCAAAGAGTCAGACCTATTAAGTCATTTGATCACTTTTACAATGATCAGAAAAATCAATTGTTATTAAGTATAAAGTTATGTACCTTGTCACATCTAATAATTCCAACTATTTTAGTGCACGGATGAACCAGAGGGAAAGCAATTCCTCTCCGATGGGTTTTCTACAACTTTTCTACTCCGAGGTTTTCTACTTTTCCTTACAATAATTTAATCAATCCAATTCCTGACGCTTCTTGCTGTTCTTATGATCCTCCCTACCCTTCCCTGTCATCCCAACCCACCCACTCAAGTCACCAGATGATCACTGTCGACTCAGTAAGTAGCTGGTGCTACCAGCAGGAATGTCCCTACCAAGAGAACATCCAGGCTCTGGTACCATCTGCTCCAGTGACCTACAAGGGGGCAGTGCCTCAGGAGAGTTCAAATTCAGCCTCAGGATTCAGTTTCCAAGTAACTGCCGTGTGAGGACAGAGGGAAGCACACTGCAGTGGCGGGGCTCAGGGCGAGGTGGGGAGTTCTGTGGCCTGAGTCCAAGGGGAGCAGGCCATCCAGGACATGAGCCTCAGGATGGCTCTCTGCTGCAGATGGGCCTCCCCAGATCCTGAAAAGTGTTCAGAGTTCTCTACCCCTTCCTTTGCAGCTTTTAGTACTTTTCCTATTCAGAGTTCCTGCTTCTTTTTAAACACAGACAAGAGACACCATTTGACCTATTAAAACCTATTTTCCTTTTTTACCATTTATTTTATTTGTCTTAGCTGCAGCATGTGGGCTCTTCGCTGAAGCGCATGGACTCTCTAGTTTTGGCTCGCAGGTTCAGTAGTTTTGTTGTGTGCGTTTCGTTACTCCAGGTATAGAGGATCTTAATTCCCCGACCAGGGACTGAACCTGCGTCTTCTGCATTGCAAGGCAGATTCTTAACTACTGGACCACCAGGGAAGTTCTTGGACTTCTAGAAAAGGCTAATACCAGGGTTGGCAAAGTTACTGGGAAGCAGATACCCTCCCACACTACTGGTTCGAGTGAAAGCTGGTGCAACTTTTGAGAATTTATTAGCTGGTGAAATACAAAGTTCTTAAAATCATACCCTGTGACAAGCAATTCCATTCTAGGCATTTATTCTCATGAGCACACTCACAGACAGCAGAGTAGGATCAGCACTGCAGTGTTGTATAAAATCAAATGGAACAAGAGAAATGACCCAAAAGGCCATCAGGAGGGGGACGGACAAATTATCTAATATACATACAGTGGAATATTACTCAGCAATAAAAAGAAACAAACTCCTAATAGATATAACACAGGTGAATCTCCAAAGTGTTAAAAAACTAAGTTTAAAAAGACAGACAGAAAAGAGCATGTAACTCCATTTCCACTCTGGACAAGATAAACTAATCCACGCAGACAAAAAACAGCTCAGTGACTGCCTGAGTGACTGCCTGGTGTTGGAGCAAGATGGGGTGAGTGACTGAGAAAAGGTACCTGGGAACTTTCTAGGTTGATGGCAATGTTTTATCTCTTGACAATGGTGGTTGCTACATGTATATGCGTTTGTCAAAACTTGCTGTATACTCAAAATTGCATAACCACTGTGTGTTGTATCATATATAAATTAACTTCAGCTTAAAAAAAAATGAATAAGCAGCTCCATTTAAGTATTCAACAAAGAAATGAGTTAATCCAATCATGGTATATCCATACAATAAAACATTATGCATGATACCTGTAGACCAATAGTTAACTTAGAAAGTTATTTAGTATAGACAGTTAACAAAAAAATTGTTATGAAACTATAACATACTGTAAATACACTATGACAACATTTATATAAAATAAAATGTATACCTTTGGATAAAAAATGGCCAAAAGAAACATTTCATTCATTCATTCAACACAAATATATTGAGTATCTACACTATACCTTTATTGTTACAGTGAGCAGAAAAGACCAAAAAAATTCCCTTCTGGTCATGGAGCTTCTGTTGGTGGTTTCATAAAGATGTTTAAATTATTAAAATGTAAACATTTAAAAATCAAATGGTACAGGAAGTGTATAAATTCTACTACCACTTGTGTCAGAACACACACACATGGCTGTTCACACACAGGATAACTCTGGAAAGATTCAGGAGAAATTGGAGTCAGTGGTACTTTTCAGGGAGAGAACTAGAGCCTCTTCACCATCCAACCTTTCATATGTGTTTTTTTTCTTTCTTATCATGTTCTTATATCGTCTATTCTAAATAAACACAAGGAATTGTTTCAAATTTTTGCAAAAGTCCAATAATCAGGATTGAGTAAAGAAGAATGATATGGAAATGTGAGCATGATATATTATGAAATCAACAGTGTTTGAAGAAAAGACATTTTCCATCTTCACTAAATAAAAGCTCTATAAAAATGCGATGACACACACACAAAAGGACAGAAGAACGTACACTAAAATGTCAACAGATTACTACAAGGAGTGGGATTGCGGGGAGAATATTGCTTTCTTCTGTTTGCTTGTATTTATTTTCGTAGTTTCCTAAACAAAAAGCGTACTTTGTGTGTTTAATAACTTTTTTAAAAAATGAAGGGAAATCCCTGGCCACCCAGTGGTTAGGACTCAGTGCTTCCACAGCAGGAGCATGGGTTCGATCCCTGGTCAGGGAACTAAGATCCTGCAAGTTGTGTAGCATGGCCAAAAGAAGAAAAAGAAAGAAACAGCAGACCAACAATGTCACCTCTTTCTGGCAGGTTCTCTCAGAGAGAATTGCTGGCTGCACTCCCTTTACCCAAGGGGCTGTGTGGTTTAGGAAGACAAAGAACAAGTCAAGGGCAAGGGCATAGAGCCAACCCAAAGTCTTAACTGTCCTCCTTCACTTAGGGAGCACAGACCTCCCCAGCCAACTAGGATGCCCGCCAAGACCCTTCCCCACTCCACAATCCAGAGGCCCGGGAGACGAAGGAGGATACCCATACTCATTTTCTCCCAGGATACCTGGGAGGCAGGGAGCAGGAATCACTCTCCTGGTTTACAGATGAAAGGGAGCCTTTGAGATAATCTGCTTCTTCCACAGATAATGGATAACGTGCAAAGATCTAGTCTCAGCTGAGTGTTGAGGGCACACTGGGGGCTTCCTCAGTATAAGGCTGCTAGGACTCGAGAGAAAATGCCAAGTTCTGGTTGAATTTTGTCCCCAGCTTCCTAGGGAATACAGGTAAGGCAGAAAGAGGAGTCAGTGAGTCTGCAAGCCAGATGCCACTTTGAAGGCCATCTCCTCCTGCCTCTGAACGCCATTTTCAATCCATCTCCCATCCTCTGTCTGCACACACCTCCAGGGCAGCCTGCAGCGGCTCTGGAGGATGCACACCAGAGACTTCTGCTTCCGCTGAAAGCTTCACCCCTTACCTCTGGGCTGGCTGTCCTCCCACTTGAAGACCACCACCACAAGGTGCCCGTCAGTCCCCAAGGTCTTGTCCCAGCCAGCATTTGGGGTTGAAAGGCCTGGGTGACACATTCCTGGAACTAAGCTGGGCAGACACATCCCAGTATGTGGAATATTTTCTCATGGGTGGACCTGCGTGTGCCTCATGATTTAGGAAGAACTGCTCCTGGGGGTGCAGAAACCCAAAAATGAGGGGAAGGGAATAGAAAAACCAAGTAAAAGGTAACCTGGGTCAACACCTTCTATAAGGAGACAGATGTTCAGCTCTGCAGTGGGGACATTCAAGGAATGTAAGGGAAGGAATGAGAAGAGGGACTACTGATGTTGGAAAAGAAAAATAAAAGAATGTACGCACTTTAGGGGTCACTAGAAGACAGTGCGGTTTTAATCCAAGTGAAGAACCGAGCTGGGGTGAGACCCTACCACATGCAGCTGTCAGAGTTCCAGGAAGAGGGAGGTCTCGAGGCATCTCACCCTTTCCTGGGCCAGGAGAAACAGGAGCAGCCCTGCAGGTGCACCCCAGGGTCAGGCAACAGTGGAAGCCAGATCACTTCAAGGTGAGAAGCCCCATGCACAAGTGCGGCAGGGGACCCACCAGGACAAGATGAGCGAGGCCCTGCCCTGGGAGTCAGCAATTCCCAATGCCCAGGTTTCTCAGGATGGTTTAGGGAGAACCCAGCCCTTGGAGAGCCATCGGACCACAACTAAGATACAGAGTCTACAGTGTCACGGAGGGCAGAGCCTTGATTGTTTCTGGCACTGTATTTCCATTTTTGGTTAAAATGGGTGGTTTTCTCCCAAACAAACTTATGTTCAGGCTCTGATGCAAGCAGGGATTTGATCTCACGACAGTTACTGACACACTCTGTCTTACAGTTTCCATCTACAGGATCAGTCTAAGAACCGGGGCAAATATAAGGTGTAAGTAAGATAATACACAGGGGTGTGCTTGGCACACTGTCTGAAACATAGGAAGTGCTCAAGAAACAGTAGCCACTAACATTATCATCACTAAACATCATTTCTGTTGGTGTTTCGGAATTTCTCTGTGTAAATTTAGTCACAGATCAGTAAAAATGTGCTTTAACACTCCACTGGTTCAAAAAACACAGTCTCACACAGTTAAGGGCCTTTAAGTGTACAAGGAAGCCAGCTTCAGGAAAACTGGCTGGGAAGAGAAAACTGGCTTTTAGGGAATATACATTCTGTGGCTGCTTGCTCTGAAGATGTCAAATCTGGGGTGATGGAGAAGACCCCAACGGTACCACGTGACTCCAATCCTGGGAGAAGGTGAATGCCTGATAGAGGAAGAAGGGGCTGGAGGAGGAGGAGGCCTCTGGCACACAGGCTCCCAGAGTCCTGGAAGAGAAGGCTATCAGCACTGCCAACGTGGCTTCGGGAGGGTGGGGGTACTTCTTCCCAAAGTAATCCTCTGAAATCCTCATATTCAGAAAGTCTTCCACATACCCAAGAAGCCTTAAATCACAGTGATGAGAGCTCTTAAACATCTGTTTTACTAACATAAGCACTTCCTCCTAACTGGAATGATGATTATGTGTGAAATGGACATAAGTCAAAAGGAGACCAGAGTGAGTTCTGTCTATTGTACTGCTCATCCAAAAACAAAATTCAGGGAGGAAAATGGAACCTCCCGGCAGAAGTGGGGGAGAAGTGATCTAGGTTTCTATTATTCGGGCTAAACCTGTAGCTCTTTTCCTACAATCCCAATGCAGGACTTTGGTCCAGGGCAGTCGGTCTGTCTTTGTGGGCAGTTCTTTTCCTAGTCCCTCCTCTATGCCTCTCCTGCCCACTCCCACCCCCACATTATCCCAGAAGAGAATGAGACTATCTACTGTCTAAGGCTATAGGAGGCCAGGAGGCGGCCTTCACCTGATCCTGTCTCTGGCACCACGGCCAGCACTGCAGCCACTCACGTGGACAGGCCCCGCCAGGCCAGGGCGACCCCACAGAGGGCTCCTGGGAAGCACTCCTGCACCACCATTCGAGTGCCCCAGGAAGCCCACCTGAGCCTGGTCCTTTGCCTCTGCACTGCCCCCACGGCTGTGCCTGCAGCAGGTGGAGCAGTGGACACTCCTTGTCTTCCCTCCATACCGCTCGCTGGTCTGGTCAAGCTGAGATGTCACACAGCACGCCACATGCCTGTGAGAGGCTCACAGTCTGGTGAGTAGGACACAGGTAACAGGACCATGAGGGAAGCATGAGGTTGGGGCCAGGACACTTGGGGGAGGAGAGAGAGGCTTGAAGGACCACGAAGTTGGGCCTCGAGCTGAGAGCCATCCCCTGCCCTAATTCCATCATGTGTACCCAGAACCTGCTCATCTTAAATGGCTGGATGCATCTTTTGGCAAAAAGAAAAAAAAAAGTGGGAGTCAGTCTAATCCGAACACTCCTTGGGCCATATGCCTGCAAAACATCACCAACAGCCTCACTGTCACCATCAGCCTGGTGGGGATGATCTGCTCCTCTCTCATGTTCAGTGAAGAAGTTCAAGGGCACAGGTGTGATGGGGAAGAATCCTGACTCTCCTTTACTGGGGGCACCCCCAGGCCCCACCAGAAAAATAGTTAAATGAGGAGGAGCTCTAAGTCTGCATCAACAGAAGCAGTAGGGTCAGGGAGGATGCTCAAAGGAGTACTTTAATATTCACAAATGATGTGACCTACAGGGCTCAATTTCCAAAATATACAAATATAGTTCATACAATTCAATAACAAAAAAACAAACAACCCAATCAAAAATTGGGCAGAAGACCTAAACAGACATTTCTCCAAAGAAGACAGACAGATGACCATTAGTTACCTGAAAAAATGCTCAACAACACTGATTTTTAGAGAACTCAAAGTCAAAACTACATTGAGGTATCACCTCATATGCTCAGAATGGCCATCATTAAAATGTCTACAAACAATAAAAATGCTGGAAAGAGTGTAGAGAAGAGGGAATCCTCCTTATCATTTGGTGGGAATGTAAATTGGTGCAGCCACTATGGAAAACAGTATGGAAATTCCTCAAAAAAACAAAAATTAAGGTGCCATATGATCCAGCAATCCCACTCCTGGGTTTATACCCAGAAAAAATACAAATTTGAAACGCCATTCACAGCCCAACGTTCACAGCAGCACTACTTATAATAGCCAAGACATAGAAGCAACCTAAATGTCCATCAACAAATGAATGAAGATGTGATATATATACAATGGAATACTACTCAGCCGTAAAAGAATCAAATACCACCATTTGCAGCAACACGGATGAACCTAGAGATTACCATACCAAGTGAAGTTACGTCAGAAAGGAAAAGACAAGCACCATACGATATCACTTACATGTGGAATCCAAAATGTGATACAGGTGAATTTACTTACAAAACAGAAACAGACTCACAAACTTGGGAAACAAAGTTATGGTTACTGAAGGGAGAAGAGGGGAGGGGAGGGATAAACTAAGAGTTTGGGATTAGCATATACAAACTATTATATAGAGGATGGATAACAGTAAGGTCCCACTGTACGGCACAGGGAACTATATTTAGTATCTTATAATGGAAAAGAATATGAAACAATGTGTGTGTGTGCATATATATATATATATATATATGCATAGCTGAATCAGTTTGCTGTACACCAGAAACTGACACAACATCATAAATCACCTATATGTCAATTAAAAAGAAAAAGGAACTAATAAGACCAGTTTCAAGTCACAGGTGACTCTGAGCACTAACTCAAGTGAGTTTCAACCTCTAACACGTAAGACCTGGACAAACCCATCCTCCCTCAAGGTAGGCAGCACAACAGTGAACTAACACGACGTGGGTGAGGCACAATTAATGGGGAACTGCCTGCCCTGCTCCTTCGAGTGGCTGAAGGAGCGATTAGAACATTCTTATTTATATACAAAAGTCGAGGATTTCAGGTAACTGAGCTGGTTGAGTTTACACTGCTCTCAGAAATCCTTCCTGCCAGAAAGGAACCAATGAGGTCAAAGCCATTCCCCTAAGCTACAAACAGAGCTGAGAGCCACTGGCACCTGCAAAGAATAAGCAAGTCCCGTTTTTACAGCAGGCCTCACTAATTCATCTAGCCACCACCTCCAGAAAAGGACCAAGACCTTATTACCTGGTCTACCACTCCCACTGCCTGCATGTTAACTGAACCGGCAAGATCTGGATTTCTTTTCCATGTGCCTTGATATGCTTGCACCTTGAGCCATACTGTTCTGGGGAGAAAAACCAAGGAAAGCAGAGGAAAGCCACAGCCCTGACAAGCAATGCAAAACAGAGATAGACTAGTAGGTACAGGAAAAAGATAAGATAATTGGACTGGAATACAGCTACCCTCTCATGAGGAAAAAACTCTGAATAGCTAATGACTTTTTAAGCAGAACTCCACAGACCTTGGGTGCAAATGCACTGGATGTGAGACCTGTCTATGCAGGGATCCAAGGACTCACTAAGGAGACCTCCCCCTCGCTGTACTGGGTTGGATAGTGTGCCCCCACAAATTCATGTCTACGCAGAACCTCAGAATGGCTTTATTTGGAAATAGGGTCTTTTCTGATGTGATTAGTTAAATTAAGATGAGGTCAAGCAGCCCCCATTCCAACGAATGGTGTCCTTATAAGGCGAGAAAACAGAGGCACAGACAGACCGACAGAACACCACGTGACAAGAGGCAGAGGCAGAGTGATGCGTCTACCAGCCAAGGAAAGCCAAGGAGCAACGTGGCCCTGCAAACACCTTAACCTCGGACTTCCAGCCTCCAGAATTGCCAGAGAGCACATTTTTATTAAGGCCCCAGGTTTGTGGTAGCTTGTCCAGCAGCCCTAGGAAACCAATGCTGCTGCTGCTGCTAAGTCGCTTCAGTCGTGTCCAACTCTGTGCGGCCCCATAGACAGCCTCCTACCAGGCTCCTCTGTCCCTGGGATTCTCCAGGCAAGAACACTGGAGTGGGTTGCCATTTCCTTCTCCAATGCATGAAAGTGAAAAGTGAAAGTGAAGTCGCTCAGTCGTGTCGACTCTCAGCGACCCCATGGACTGCAGCCTACCAGGCTCCACCGTCCATGGGATTTTCCAGGCAAGAGTTTTGGAGTGAGGTCCCATTGCCTTCTCCATACACACCTTTTATTACACACCTGTTCCCCAAACCACCCTTCCCAGTCTCAGCTCAGGGGCAGGAGACAAGACACACAGGGCATACCTCTAACCCACCTGGAGTCCGCCACCTTCCCAGAGCCCATCAGCACTTCTCCCTTTAAGGGAGGGATGGAGGAGAGCAGAGATCACATTTCAGCTGTCCCGTCTTCTGCCAGTGGAGGCACACTGGCAGGGGAGTGCTGGTTTTCTCCCACATTCTCCTAGTTTTGTAGCCTCTCCTTTAGACTAGTGTTTCTAAAATCTTATTCAGTCCCATCCTAGATATATTTGGGGTGGGGCATAACTATATAGTTTTAGTCTAGCATTAACCTAACTGTTCTTATATCATGTTACTACTTTTACTTAAATAAACATATTTCAAGGAACTGCTATATCGTAACAATAAACGGAAAATCAGCATCATTTATTCTACACAGAGCTTGCTAGATACATGTTTTTAAATTGCACATTTAATACATGATAACTTTTTTTTTTTTAAGTCCGTTCACGTATCCTTTAAAATAATCTCGGGTGACAATACTATGGGAAATACCACCTTAAGGAGTACAGTTTAGTCGTCTAAGAACTCTGAGCTCCTATGCAGAAAAACCAATTTAAGCTCGCTAGTCCCGTTTATCATTCCCCTTCTTCCCGCGACTGTCCCAGGAGGAGGCTAAGAGCAGGAGGAAAGAAAGGCACCAGGAGTTCCTAGCTCCGACGCAGGGCGACCCGAGGATATGGAATCAAGAGCGAAAGGGACTTTAAATACCCAGTCCTGCGAGTGACAAGGACGAGGAGGGACTGACCTTCTCGCGCAGGGTGCAGTGGACGTCCGAGGCGACGCGCCCTTCCCACCACGGCTCATCCATCATCGCGTCTGCAGCGCCGCTCTCCGAGGCTACCGGGTTTTGAGGGCACACCCTGAGTGGACACAGGCAACTTCAGAGCCCGCAGGGCGCCCCCAGCTCCTACCCCGGCATCCCCATCCTCTCTTGTCCTCGGCTCGGGCCTCTGCCAGGCGCCCCCTTCTGCCCCACTCAGCGAGGACAGTCGCCTCCTATCCTAAGAAGGCTGCACCGTCCCCTCCCCTTTACTCGTGGGACCTGAGGCGACCTGGAGCTCTGCAACAACTTGCAGGAATTTTATCTTCCTTTTTGCAAAAGTTGCACAGAAAGTTGCAGACTCCGCTAGCTCTCCAGAGGCCGGGGCTCCGGCAGCCGCCACCGGCTCGCCGTCCCCAACTCCTCCCCCCGCCGCCCAGCCTTTGTCCTGCTCCCCACATCCTGCCCTCCAGCCGGGGCGAAACTCACGCATCCCTCTCCGGAGGTGGGGGCTGCGGGCGCCAGGCCCTTCCCAGGGCAGAGCCGGCTGTGCCCTTGGGTGCCTGCAAGCGAAGGGGCCCCTGGTGCGGGGCGCTCCAAGCTCTCGACGGCCGCCTCCGTAGCCCTGCTCGCCCGTGCCGCTGCCGCGCCCCCTGCTTGCGCTCGGGTCCCGCCGCGGCTCGCAGCCTCCGGGCCGCCGGGGGCCTCCCTCCTTCGCTGGGGGAATTGGGGGCCGGGCCTCGCGCATGCGCCGCCGGCCCCGCACCCCGCGGGGCTGGGGGCTGGGAACTGGAGTCTTTCTTTCGCCCGAGCTGGCTGTTTTTCCAGTCCGCACTCCACCCCCGCCTGGGTGGAAAGCTTCCTCTCACCTTCGCGGGGACTCCCGGTGGTCTCCTGGACACCCGTGTGCTCACGCGGGCAGCGCTGGAACCGCGGCGCCACCTGCGCGCTCCACTCGTGAAGGGCGCGGCAGGATGCCCGCAGAAAGTTCTGTCTCTCGCGTGCGCTGTTCTGACCTACCTTTAGTCGGTTCCACCTGTTTTTCTTTTTAACAAGTCCTGAAATACGGAGGAGGATGTCTAAACGTAAAATTCCCACGGAAGCCCCCTAAACCCGCTCTTGATCATCCAAGAGTCCCTGTTTCTAAAGGAGGCTCAGTAAATCAACGGATTTTGTTTTGTGCTCCTGCAAAGTATTGATCTACTCGTTACATTGGGAGAAAACCAGTGTTTCTGGAGGGCCAGGTGGATGGAAAGCATTGTCTTTTTAATTTAGTTTTAATTTGTTTTCGGAAAGACACTCCCTTGAATCAGCCCCTCTGATTTTTAATTTAATTAAATAATTTAATTTAATTAATAATCAATTTGTTAATTGATTGCTTTTTGTGATACTTTTGGAGATTCACAGACTCGTTTCAAATCCAGCTACCGACTGGATGACTTTTGCCATGTTCCTCAGACTCTCTGGGAACCCTCATGTGAAAATTGGGAATAAAAACACCAATCTGCTGGAGATACTGCATCATTAAATAAGGTAATTCATATAAAGGGATAATCCCCATGTCAAGTATAAAACTAACAATAACTAGGTGCTACTAAGGAGGCTTTGGTTTCTGACTAGTTTCCTACAGGCAGGTACCCACCTGGAAAGAAATTTTTAAATCAGCTTTGATAAGCTTCAATAGGTGCTTAAAGAGAAGTTTTAATGTTAAAAAAAAAAAAACCACCTTGTAAAAGTGAAAAATATCAATGAATAAGCATTAATAAATACAGGTTCTTAATAAAGACATTATAAAGGTTGAGCAGAATAAGAAAAGTTTGAGGAAATAGAAAAAGGTGAAAATACCAACTTTGCACAAATTAACTTTTTAAATAAAATTCTAACGATTGTGGGTAGATGGGGGTGGGGGGAGGGATGACAACACTTCTTTTTCTAACACTTAAATGGAAGAATATCAATGAGTAAAGCTAAAGATTTTTATCTTTTAAAAATGAGGGATAGAGCTATATATTGCCAAATCTTAAAACATATCACAGATCTATGATTCAAACAGTGTGGTGTTGACACAAGAATGGGTAGATAAGTGTCAGTGGAATAATCGAAAATTTAGAAATATATGCCACATACTTAGAAACTAACCATGATAAATGTGGCATTTCACTTTTAAGGGGAAAAGGATAAATTCTTCAGTAAACTGGCCAGGGGAAATTAGTTAATTTGAGGGAAAAAGTAAAATTAGGGATTTATTTAAACCATCATCAAATTAAAAATAAGAACCTGTTAAATGATAAAACTAAAACAATTTAGTGATGGTTTGACGTTATTTATTTGGGGCTTCCCTGGTGGCTCAGAGGTTAAAGCGTCTGCCTCCAATGCGGGGAGACCCATAAGGGAAAATAATTCATGGATTGGGAGAGTACAGCGCCTTAGGAACAGTGGAACATTCTTCCCAAGGAATTTTGGGCAAAAGTGAATTTTATATGCATAATAATGGAACCTAAAAGTTAATACTGATGAATCTACTTGCTGGGCAGTGAAGGAGACACAGACACAGTGGGGGATGGAGAGGACCAGATGGGATAACTTGAGAGAATAGCATTGAAACATATATATTACCATATATAAAGTAGATAGCCCATGGGATTTTGGTGTCTAACTTAAACACCTTGAGGTGATTGGCAGCGAACCCAAAGCTGGTGCTCTGTGATAACCTAGAGGGGAGGGATAGGGCAGGAGGTGGGAGGGAGTTCAAGAGGGAGGGGACGTATGTATACCCGTGGCCGATTTCTGTTGATATATACCAAAAACCATCACAATATTGTAAAGTAATTATCCTCTGATTAGAAATTTTAAAAGAGAGATAGTTATGCAGAGTGTTAGAAGAAGGAGGAAACAGGGCATGACTGACAAGGAGGTCCTATTTTTTAGGGTAGGGTGAGCCAGCTTTAGCTCACTTGGAGGACTGATTGATGCACTTAGTTTCCCTAGACAGTGAGATGTTTCCAGTCAGTGTGGGCCGGCTGACTTAGGTTTAAATGTGTGATGTAGGCCAGACCACTGGGGTGGCCTCCACATAACGAATTAACTTTATCAAACCCAGAGAACAACAAACAAATGACAACCTCCACCATAAAAAAAACACACACACACACACACACACAAGATAATTAAGAAATAAAGCAAGAAAACATAGGTGATTTATTTCAGACGAGAAGGTCTAGAGGTTAAGGCACAGGAAGAAACAAAAGGCCAGGATGAGTATATATATAGATTTGAATAAATAAACCCAGAGAATCCCATGGACAGAGGAGCCTGCGTCCATGGGATCACACAGCCGGACATGACTGAAGTGGCTTAGCACTCAGCACTCAGCCATCAAATATCACCAAAAGGCAAATGATAAACCGGAGAGAATGTTGGTAACAAGTGTGACATGGTTGATCTTACCATATAGACCTCTTGTAAATCACTATGTAAAATACTGACAGCTGAGATGCAGGAATAGATGAACAGGCGAGCATGAAAGAGGAAATTCAGATGGACAATTATCATTTTTAAAAAGCTTTTTAAAATGCTCATACTCACTAGCCAAGACATTAAACATGTTTTAGAAACGGAGTGTATCTCTGACAAGAATTTTTTAAAGCACAATATACAGGATTGACAAATACAGTGTTGGTGGGAATGAAAAGTAATACTGTTTTCTGATAGACAATATAATTGTATTCAGACGCAGTTCTAAGCTGACTGGGAAGCAGACGACACAGCCCGCGGGCCTGGGCCCTGCCTGGCCCACAAAACTGACCCACATTCTCCCCTGTGGCAGGGCTTCCTCCACTTCGTGGTGAGCTGAGCAGGCGTCTTATTCCTGGAAGGTGCCCGGCCCTCAAGTCTTCATCAGAGACAAAGATCGCTATTTGCAAGGCTCAGCTAAAACCACTTACAGTCTTTCTGCACATAGATTGTAGTCACTTTTCTCTCCAAAACCTTAGACTTTTTTTTTTTTTAACTTTCACTGATACACTCGATTATTGTCTTTTATATTGAGATGCTGGAAAAGTAGGAGACAGTTGTGCCTCATCTATTATTGTAAAAATATAACAATAAACTTCCTCAAACTTAAAAAAAAAAAACCCTTAAAAAAGTATCTCTGGATCCAACTATTCCACTTCTGGAAATTCACTCTAAAAAATAAGCATATGAGTACAAAGATTTCTTTACAAGGAGTTTCATCACAAAGCTTTTCCATTATAGTGAACAGGGACTGGTTAAATATTAATTTGGCTCGACATGTTTTAAGAGAATAAATAATTATCTGAGAAAATGTTCACAAGATATTAAGTGAAAAAACAGATTAGATTACGATCTCAATTATACATTATGCTCACATGCACATACTCTAAAAAAAAATGTCCATAAAAACATTCAATCAGTTCAGTTCAGTCGCTCAGTCATGTCTGACTGTTTGTGACCCCAAGGACTGTAGCACGCCAGGCTTCCCTGTCCATTACCAACTCCTGGAGCTTACTCAAACTCATGTCCATCGAGTCGGCGATGACTTCCAACCATCTCATCCTCTGTTGTCCCCTTCTCCTCCTGCCTTCAATCTTTCCCAGCATCAGAGTCTTTGCCAATGAGTCAGTTCTTTACATCAGATGGCAAAAGTATTGGAATTTCAGCTTCAGCATCAGTCCTTCCAATGAATGTTCAGGGTTGATTTCCTTTAGGATGGACTGGTTGGATCTCCTTGCTGTCCAAGGAACTCTCAAGAGTCTTATCTAACACCACAGTTCAAAAGCATCAATTCTTCGGCGCTCAGCTTTCTTTATAGTCCAACTCTCACATCCATACACAACTACTGGAAAAACCATAGCCTTGACTAGATGAACCTTTATTGGCAAAGTAATGTCTTTGCTTTTTAGTATGCTGCCTAGGTTGGTCATAGCTTTTCTTCCAAGGAACAAGCATTTTTAAAACATTATCCTGTGTAATCAGAGTGGTAATATTATGGGAAATTTTAATTTAGTTTTTATTCTAGTATATCTGAGTTTTCTAAATTTTCTTTAAGAAACATGCATTACTTTCACAATCAGAAAAAAAGAGTGAATGCTATTTTTAAAACATCACTTGATATATTTACAGAGTGGCCTTCCATTGAATAACAATTCACAGGGTTGTTTTGTTTCTGATTTGGTTTTATCTTTTTCATAGCAGTATTATTTCTTTCTCAGGGTACACCAAAGGAGTTCAGGTCTTTATTGTTCATTGATTTGGAGTTCTCTCTTCCTAACTTCAGGTTCTCAGTTATCCAGAGTCCCAGTAGGTGAGCGAGATGCAGAGACTTTGATCTTTTCTCCCAGGGCTATTTTAAGAGGGTATTAAACATCATTCATATTCTTCAGTCTTTTGTATATAATTCTCAGGAGTCTCTCATTTTTGAAAGATAAAAACATGTTGCACTGATGGTTTTGGTAGTGAGTCCTGTCCACAGGTAGAAATGATGTCAGCGCCCTTAGCAGAAGAGGCTTCCTATGGTAGACGACAGAGGAAAAATGCAACTGGAGTTATTTCTCCCACTCACTGCATTATGAGAAGTAAATAAGCCTAGGAGTATTCATTCATTCATTCAAAACCTACAATTTTATCAAATATGAACTATGAACCAATTGCTGCCTTTCCACTTCCAATCTCTGAAACTCACAGGATGGGAACCAAAGATTTAGAGCAAGACCATCCTACCGATCTAAAACTTTCCCATGTATAAAATAAGAAAATAATTTTTCTCTCTGATCTTTCCAATCTTCCTCAGAGGACAAATCAATCTAATATTATCAACTGCTCACTTTTTATTTGCAACTGGGTCACCTTAACTTTCCTTTGTCTTTTTCCCCCTCATAGGATACAAGCTCTCACATTATAAATATATATTTATGGTGAAAAGGATGTGTTCTCATCCTGTTCCCAGGCTTTGATCTCCTCCCCAAGGATAAGCAGCGCCTGATGTTTCCTTCCAGAAGTGATCCACGCACTTACCAACATGAATACCCATGCCTTTCCCCTTTACATGAATGGCAGCGTATGGAACACATCCTTCTGCATCTTGTTTTTCCCTCTCGGTTGTCCCGTGGCAGTGCCCATAGAGCTGCACAGTTAGCCCATGTGCTCAGTAGACCACTCATGTCTGGCTCTTTGTGACCCTTTGTACTGAACCAGGCTCCTCTGTCTATGGAATTCTTCAGACAAGGATACTAGAGGGGGTTGTCGTTTCCTTCTCCATGAGATCTTTCCAACCCAGGGATCGAACCCCCATCTCCTGCATTGCAGGAGAATTCTTTACCACTGAGCCGTCGGGGAAGCTCCACAGTTACCCATAGTCACATAGTATAGATCCATCCATCATGATAGATGGACCCAGTCTTCTTCTGCTGGACACTTACGTTGTCTCCAGTCTTGCTGCCATAATCACACTACAGTAAATATCCTGGGTGGCAGGGGGTCCATGATACAAATTCTTCAGGCACACAGCTTTGCAGGTCCTAAGCTGAGGCTAGACTTTGAATAGTATTTCCAGAGAGCCTTTGTTTGTTTGTTTGTTTCTTTTAAAATTTTTATTGGCGTATAGTTGATTTACAATGTTGTGTTAGTTTCAGGCATATACCAAAGTGAATTAGTTATACATTCCTTTTTAGATTCTTTTCCCATATAGGCCATTACAGAGTAGTGAGTAGTTTCCTATGCTTTACAGTAAGTTCTTATTAGTTATCTATATTTTATACATAGTAATATGTGTATGTAAATCCAAATCTCCAAATTTATCCCTCCCCCTCTTATTTCCTTAGTGTCTTAATGGTTTGCATTGCTCCATTTAGGACCAAAAGCACAAAGCCTGGCTCAGTTTATAGGGACAGAAGGAAGACATCTGGGCTATAAACTTTGAGACATAAGCCTTGTTTACCACTTTGGTCTTTAACCAAAAACCAGTCCGACCCTTTAAACTCTCTCTAGTTCTGTACTCTACAGAGTCAAAAGAACATTGACCAAATCCTTTATGATCCTTGATTAGAAATTCTTGACTTTAAACTCTACAGATTAGGTCTGAGACCCTAGCAGGATGAATTTTTAAAAGCATCATTTTGTGAACAAAACTTGAAACCTAGGATATTTATAAAGCAGGCCCATACTATTTTTTTCAATTAAAAAGATAGCATGGCATCTAGAAGGCACAAAAGATAAGAAAAAGTAAATTTCCTTCTCACTGGGTCAATTCCGGGGTGTGTGACTTATGCAACTGCACAGGCTGAAGCTCAGAAGGGCCTTGTGCTTTTTATGTTCTACTGTCACACCTTGAAATTCTTAGAGAGTTTTATCTTTGAACCTGTGTTTTGTAAACAAAGTATAGGACAGAGGAGCGTGTATGGGAACAAAGGAACTTTGTGCCATCAGTTCAGTTCAGTTCAGTTCAGTTCAGTCGCTCAGTCGTGTCCGACTCTTTGCGACCCTATGAATCGCAACATACCAGGCCTCCCTGTCCGTGACCATCTCCCGGAGTTCACTCAGACCCCAAGTTCATCGAGTCCGTGATGCAATCCAGCCATCTCATTCTCTGTCGTCCCCTTCTCCTCCTGCCCCCAATCCCTCCCAGCATCAAAGTCTTTTCCAGTGAGTCAGCTCTTCTCATGAGGTGGCCAAAGTACTGGAGTTTCAGCTTTAGCATCAGTCCTTCCAAAGAAATCCCAGGGTTGACCTACTTCAGAATGGACTGGTTGGATCTCCTTGCAGTCCAAGGGACTCTCAAGAGTCTTCTCCAACACCACAGTTCAAAAGCATCAGTTCTTCAGCACTCAGCCTTCTTCACAGTTCAACTCTCACATCCATACATGACCACAGGAAAAACCATAGCCTTGACTAGACGGACCTTAGTCGGCAAAGTAATGTCTCTGCTTTTGAATATGCAATATAGGTTGGTCATAACTTTTCTTCCAAGGACTAAGCGTCTTTTAATTTCATGGCTGCAGTCACCATCTGCAGTGATTTTAGAGCCCCCAAAATAAAGTCTGACCCTGTTTCCACTGTTTCCTCATCTATTTCCCATGAAGTGATGGGACCGGATGCCATGATCTTTGTTTTCTGAATGTTGAGCTTTAGGCCAACTTTTTCACTCTCCTCTTTCACTTTCATCAAGAGGCTCTTTAGTTCCTTTTCACTTTCTGCCATAAGGGTGGTGTCATCTGCATATCTGAGGTTATTGATATTTCTCCCAGCAATCTTGATTCCAGCTTGTGTTTCTTCCAGTCCAGCGTTTCTCATGATGTACTCTGCATAGAAGTTAAATAAGCAGGGTGACAATATACAGCCTTGACGTACTCCTTTTCCTATTTGGAACCAGTCTGTTGTTCCATGTCCAGTTCTAACTGTTGCTTCCTGGCCTGCATACAGATTTCTCAAGAGGCAGGTTAGGTGGTCTGGTATTCCCATCTGCTATTCCTTGCTGCTTTGGGAGCATAGAATTCCAGTGGACTGACAAGGCACAGGAGTTGAGTGAAATCCAAAGAAGTAGAAGGTTAAGTGTGTTACATCTATAACTGCAGGCCACAAGGCAGGAAGAACTGACAACCCTGAGACGCTATACTTTCCACTTGAAATAGACTTGCTTTAAATGCAAAAAGAAGGTGTGACAGTTTCCCAAAGGCTACTATTAACAAAATACCACAAACCGTAGGCTTAAAACAACAAACTTGTACTCTCTCACAATTCTGGAGCCTAGAAGTCTCCATGGTGTTGCAGAGAGTCTGACACAACTGAGCACCTGAAAAACAGCAGAAGTCTGAAATCAAGGTGTCAATGGGGCTATGCTCCGTTGGAGGCTCTGGGTAGAATACTTACTTGCCTCTTCAGTTTCTGGTGGTGGCTGTCAGCCCACTGTGACTTGGCTTCCAGCTGCATCTTCTTCATCTGCCTTCACCTTCATAGCATTCTTATAGAACACTAGTCAGTCAACTAGATTAAGGGCTCACCCCAATACTGTGATCTCATCTTAACCAACTATAACTAGAACAACCCTATGTCCAAATAAAAGTTAACATACTTTGGTGGGGGCACAAGTCAGCCCACAACAGAAGGCAGTAGCGTTCTGAGAAATATGAACAACCACAGAAGCCTATCACAGTAGTTTCTTACTGGTGTTGCTTACTTGGATTAAGCAACACCATATTATGATAGAGAAGGAAAGGAAAAGATGGCGCAACCCATCATTCCTTTTCCTTTCCTCTCTTCCCTGCTTCAGAGAAGGCAATGGCACCCCATCTTGCCTGGAAAATCCCATGGACAGAGGAGCATGGTAGGCTACAGTCCATGGGGTCACTAAGAGTCAGACACGACTGGGCAACTTCACTTTCACTTTTCACTTTCATGCATTGGAGAAGGAAATGGCAACCTACTCCAGTGTTCTTGCCTGGAGAATCCCAGGGACAGGGGAGCCTGGTGGGATGCCTTCTATGCAGTCACACAGAGTCGGACATGACTGAAGCAACTTAGCACCAGCGGCAGCTTCCCTACTCATGAGTGAGCCAGAGGTAGAGAGTGTTGATAAGATGTGCACATCTCAAGAAGTTCACTGCAGCAGTATTCACAACAGCCAAGACATGGAAACAAACTAAGACAAACAAACAAACATTGATGGACGACTGGATAAAGAAAGTGTAGTATATTTACACAATGGAATATTATTCAACCATAAAAATGTAGGGAATCTTGTCATGTTTAACAATATGGATGAATCTGGAAGGCATTATGGTAAGTGAAATAAGCCAAACACAGAAAGACAAGTACTGTATCACTTACACAAGGAAGCTAAAAAGATTGAATTCACAGAAGCAATAGAACAGTGGTTACCAGGAGTGTGAGCTAAGGGAAATGGGAAGCTGTTGTTCAAAGGGTATAAAGTTACAGTTCTGTAAGATGGATAAGTTATGAGGATCTAATGTATAGCACAGTGGCTATAGTCAATAAAATTGCATTGTAGGAATTTCCCAGGTGGTCCAGTAGACCAGAATCCATCCTTCCGAGGCAGGGGGTGTGGGTTCCATCCCTCATCAGGGAACTAGGATCCCACATAAGGCATGTCCAAAAACAAACAAAAACTGCATTGTACACTGGAAATTTGCTAAGAGAAGGCCTCTCAGGTGCTTTCACCACCAAAACAAACAAAAACAAAACCTTAGGTAACTATATATTCTGATGGGGGTGATGGATACGTTAATTAGCTCAGCTGTAGTAATCATTTCACTGTGTATAGGTAAGGCTTCCCTGGTAGCTCAGAGGGTAAGGAATCTGCCTGCAATGCATGAGACCTAGGTTCAATGTATGTGTATATCAAAACACATGTTGTACACTTTAAATTATATAGTTTTTATTAAAAACGAGCGTCCCTCAGTCACTGGTTCCTCACCTCCAGGCAGCCCTTTGTGGGGGTGAGGGCGGTGGAAAACAAAGGGGCTGAGCGGAGGCGCAGCAGAGGTGGGCAACCAGGACAGGGCAGAAAGAGGACAAGCCCTGACCTCCTGAGATGGTGCCAGATAGGGCTCCTGGCTGTCCACCGGCCCCCGGCCCAGGAGCGGACGAGGCTCTGCCCCCACGAGGGCCCGCCTGCCCTCAGCGCGAGTCGACGTGTGGCCAGCAGTCGCAGCCGTGGCCACACAGGTGCCCTCAAGCCCAGAACTTTCCTGGGCCTCCCTTCGTATCAGCAGCAACTCTGAAAGCATCTGGAGTGGCCCTAGACCCCTTTGCCTTGAGGCTCTGAGCTGGGTCTGGCTGTTTGGAGGAGGCTGCTGCACGAGTTTGAGCTCCCCCAACCCCGTGCCCTGCACAGATGGCCAATGGCTGATGAGCTGGAACTAATATTTATTTTAGGGAAACCTCGTGCCCACTGTTGAAGGCTTGGGTCAGCCCACTACACTCTTGTTGGCCAGCTGGTGGTTCTCTTTGTAGGGGAAGGGACTGGTGCTGGGCATTGCTTGTGGCCCGCCCGACTTTTGGGGCGGTGGTTCGTAACCCTACTCTGCCGCACGTGCTGAACTTACCGCGGCCCTGGCATGGGAGTGAGCGCCCTCAGCTGGCCCCCTGCAGGCCCAGTGCTTCACCTGCCCTCAGAGGCAGGACATGGAAGGCCCTGAGGCCACCAGCTCCCTTCCTTCCTCCTCTGACTCTGGGTGGCCTGAGGCCCCACCTCCATACACTCCCCTAGATCTGGCTCCTCTCTCTGTCCTTCCAGCGTCACATTGCCCAGGTGCAGACCTGCGCCTCTGGAGAGCTGGGTCCTTAAAGGCCAGAAAGTGAGTCCGAGAACAACTCTGTCCTAAACTGAGAACTACAGGCTGAGGGTTAGGCTCCAAGATGAAGATTAGCCTTCCTCATGTAAGGAACCTGCGTTGACGTCTATTTTGCAGCAGATATTTTAATCTCACTGGTGGCCTTCTCAGGCAGAGGACAAAAGCAATTTCTACTCTGTGAAAATGCTGATGAGAGCCGCAGATGGGGGCCACAAGCTTTTCCCGCACACAGGCAGCTCCTGCCCTGTTCTGACAGCTTGATAGCTGGGGCACTGGGGAGAAACAGGCAGTCAAATCCATGGAGAAGACAACTTCCCATCCAGAAAGTGGGGACATTTAAATGACAGACAAAAATACCTTTTAATATGTATCAGTATTTTTTGTTCATAAAAACTGGTAGATTATTGAAACAAAAACAAACAAAATAGAAGTGAAGCAAAAAGTTGGTGTTATGGAGTAGGAAATGGCAACCCACCCCAGTATTGTTGCCTGGAAAAGTCAGTGGACAGAGGAGCGTGGCAGGCTACAGTCCATAGGGTCACAAAGAACCAGACACAACTGAGCAGATGAGCACAAACAAACAAGGGCTCACCTTAATCCAGGTTGATCTCATCTCAAAATCCACAATTACACGTATAAAGATTGTTTTTCCAAATAAGGTCATCTTTGCAGGTTCTAGGGGTTACAACTTGGGCATACCTTTGGGGGCCACTGTTAAACCTGCTGCCATCTGAAAAAAAAAGTTGGTGTTAGTCGTGTGCAGCATTTCCACTGCTATTATGTAAGCTAAATGCATATGTACTACAAACTGTAAACTATGAATTGTGTAATTTCAGGTATCCTGAATATTAGTTAAGTTCTCATTTTTGCAGCAAAAAGTGACAATGCACAATATAAAGATGAATGATAAAACTCACAGTAATATTTAAATTAATTTGTTTTTCTTTTTAAAATTTTTGGTCTGCCAGGTAGCGTTTGGGGATCTTAGTTCCCCAACCTGGAAATGAACCTGGGACTGTGACTTTGGCGGTCAGAGTGTTGCAGGGAAAAGCCAATTCTGACTCCATACTGGAACTGTTTCTTTGATGTGCTTTTCACTGCTTTTGTTCTTATAATCAAACATAACGGCTTGCCTCAGAGAATACTGCCCTCTGCCTCTCTGTTAAACTGAAGTGCCTTTGTTCAGAACCCTGTCCACCTGTAGATGGCAGGAAGGAAGAATCAACACATACCCTGCCTGAGGCTTGACATTCTAGGATATATTGGCAGGATTAACGGCCTTTTACTTTGTTTCCTCACCTCTCCCCATCTCTAATCTATAGAAAAACCTGGCATTTGGCCCTCACGTCTTAAACTGGTTATTTTGAGACATTGTTCTGTCACCTTCTTAGTCAATCAGCTCTCTGAATAATATTCCTCACCTCAGCACCTCATCTCCGATCCATTAACCTGTCCTACTTAGACTGGACTCAGTAACAAAAGCTTGGAGTCCTAACCACTGCACTGCCAGGAATTCCCAATTTTTCTTAACTTGGAACATTAAATAGCAAATAAAACCATGACAAGCTGAGAGATGGCAGATGAAGTGGAAAAAGCCTATATTTTAAGAAATTTAACAGCACTTGTTCTGTGCTTTTGAACTAGGGGCCTCGTGTTTTCATTTTGCACTAGTCCTGAGCCTAGCTCCCCACTCTGGTCCTCTGACCTCTACCTAAGGGGAAACCCACTGCTATGGTCTGAACCTTTGTGTCCACCCCTCCCCCACCTCCCAAATTCATATGTTGAAATCCTAACATTCCAAGGTGATGCTGTTAGGAGCTGGAACCTTTGGGATACATGTACGTCTTGAGGGTAGTGCCTTATGAAAGAGACCCCAGAGAGATCCATGGCCCCTTCAACCACTCAGAAGACATGATGAGAGAGTGCTGGCAGTGAGCTAGGAGGAGGGCTTTCACCAGAACACAACCATGCTGGCATGTTGATCTTTGTGTTCCCAGCCTCCTGAACTCCTGAGAAATAAATTCCTGTTGTTTATTTGTTTGTTTGACTGCGCTGGGTCTTCATTGCTGCACACAGAAACTTCAATCTTTGTTGCGGAATGCAGGGTATTTCGTTGCACCGTGTGGGACCAAGTTCTGTGACTAGGGATGGAACCCTGGGCCGCTGCATTGGGAGTGCAGAGTCTCAACCACTGGGCCACCAGGGAGCCCCCTGTTGCTCATAAGTGACCCAGCCTGTGGCATTTTGTCACAGTAGCCTAAACGGAGTAAGACACCCAATTATGTTCCTTCCAAAGATAGTCTTATACCTTACAATGAATAATCTGAACGCACCCATCCCCCCCCCCATGGGCAATTGTTGGGGCAAAAATTTCCCCTTCTCCTCACCCTCAGTATTTACCCTTACATCATTTAGGCTCCTTGAGGAAAAGCACAGTGCCTTATGTAAAGGAGGGGTCAATACAGGTTACCTGAATTAACAGAAAAATGAGGGCCATGTAGCTAGCAGAGCTAATAGGGTCTGAAGGAATCACCTGGCTCAGACTTCGGCTTGGTGAAGCATTACCCCCAGTTTTTATTTTTATTTTTTTATTTTTAATTTTTCATACTTTATTCTCTACATTGATAGGTTAAGAAAGTGAAATCTTCCTAAATACTGATTCATAGATAATGCTTATAAGCGGCACACAAAACATTCAGTTTCACAAAGAGTAATATCCAGTGATCCCTTTAAATGCAGTTTTAACCCATACTCTCAGCTAAGTGCAAGAATAATACAATGAGCTAAATACACACAAAATTTGTGAACTACAAAAGTGGTTTCCATAGCCACACCTGGTTTTAGTCAAGTATACGTTTTCAGAATAAATAAATACTAACAAATATGTTAATAAAACACTACCCCAAATGCTTACCTGCCATCAACTTTTCAGCAATGTCATTCCTGCTACTGAAAGCACTTTCAGAAGTTTTAATCTGACCTGGGAAAATGAGTTCTTTTAAAATCTGACAAAAAAAAAAAAATCTGACAAACAGTATAATATAAACCCCAAAGATTTTTAATCCAGTATGTCTTCCAACACAGAACCATTCATAGGAAATTCTTAGTTTCTCAAAAATAAAAAAATCACTCTTGTTATCTAAAGAAGAGTATTAAATTATCTTAAGACAAATAAACACTCCTACAAAAGACTGTATTTTCTAATATTGTTTTCTCCTTAAAATAAACACAAACCAGTTCACCACCTTTTAATAACTTACACTACTTTGGTCTAAAAGCCTTAGAAATATATGAAACACATCTCAGCTATCAAAGTCAAAGGTGCCATTTAGATTTCACCTATTAAACAGCTATAGTACAACCTACAATGGCACAACTATACATAAATATTAATTCATCATTGAGATGGTCAAGAGTCAGAAGAAACTGAATGGTTTGCAAACCAACGGTACTTTGACTTACATGTGGTCATTAAAATCTAATATGTCATTCAAGTAGGGTAATATAATGGCAGGCAATTAAAGGCGCATATATCACTCTAAAATTGAAAACATGAAAATAAAGCCTGAAAACTTTGTGGTTCTCCATTTTTCATTCACATGGTTAGGTATCAGGGCCTTACTGTGGAAAATACAGTTATTAAGTATGTTTTCCCCAGAACATAATGAAGCTTCAGAAAAGATGTCAAGATCCATAGTTTGCTTCATCAAATGCTTTTCTAGCGCGTTTCAGTTCTTCATTCATAGTAAGCAAGTCTTTAACCCTAGCAAACTTTCTTGGGTCCTTTCGAATCAAGAAGACGATATCTTCAACTTGTACCCGACCTTGTCTTCCAGTTGTCATTGCCTTATGAGTCATTTCAGTGATGAACTCTATGACAAGGTCTTCAAGAATATCTACTGATTCAGTATAAGGATTCTGGTCATCTCCAAACCCATACATCATACACCGTAATTCTTTAGAAAAAAGTCTCTTTCTTTTACCCTGTCCACCTTCTGCACCTCCTCCAGTTTCTTCATTTTCTTCCTCAAAGGTGGGATCCTCTTCTTCATCTGCCATCCCACCAGCCAGCCACCCTAACCCCAGTTTTTAAATCAGACTCAGAAAGTTGTGTGACTCCAGACACTTATGCTCTTTGGTTTTAGAATGGAGGAACTCTGTTTCCTTAAAAGACTGTTGTGATGATGAAAAGTAGGGAGGTGAGGGAGTTCTCTGGTGGTCCGACGGCTAAGACTCCACCCTCCCAATGCAGGGGTCCCAGGTTCAATCCCTGGTCAGGGAAATAGTCCTCACATGCAGCAAATAAGTGTTTGGATGCCACAACTAAGAGTTTGAATGCCGCAACTAAAGATCTTGCATGCTGCAACTAAGACCTGGCACAGTCAAATGAATGAATTTTTAAAGACAACAACAACAAAAAAGAAAGGTGAGTGGAAGTACAAAGTGCTCTCTAATATTGTGTCACTCATAAAGAAACAAGTGGCCTTCCTAAGACACTGCACTTTAGAGCCTGAAGTAAGCGCTGTGCAAACTCACTGAAGGGACTTGATAAGCAACACTTCTTCCACAGGGCTCAGTTTCTCCTTCTGTCAAAGGAGGGGAATCAAAGGAGAGGTTGGGATTAGATCGTGGCAGGGGCTAGGGGGCACAAACCCAAGGGAATCAACATGAGAGAATCTTTTCGGGTGGAGGAAAGCTCCAGCCCTCCTGTGTAACTCCCCCACCCCCGACTCCTCATTCTGAAAGAGATGGAGGGATGGAGAAGTATTTTTCTCTGTGAGGAAAAGAGCAGCCCAAGTTTGATGGTCAACAGCCACGCCACCAAGGACAACCAGGGTACTGAGGACTGACGTGAGCCAGACTGCTCCCAGCACAGCCAGAGTGAGGCCCCTCTGTGCTGCTCTGATTGTTCCAGCTCCATTATCACCAGTGGTTAGATTTTTCAAAAGAGAAACCAAGACATCTTCTGAATTTTAAAATACTGGCTTTTTTTTTCTTTCCTGTCTTGTTTTTTAGATTATGAAAGTATGATAACACATTTACAGGAGACTTGGAAAATACAGAACTTTATTTGGAAAACTCAGCAGTGGCCACAGGACTGGAAAAGGTCAGTTTTCATTCCAATCCCAAAGAAAGGCAATGCCAAAGAATGCTCCAACTACTGCACAATTGCACTCATCTCACACGCTAGTAAAGTAATGCTCAAAATTCTGAAAGCCAGGCTTCAGCAATACTGAACCGTGAACTTCCTGATGTTCAAGCTGGTTTTACAAAAAGCAGAGGAACCAGAGATCAAATTGCCAACATCCACTGGATCATGGAAAAGGCAAGAGAGTTCCAGAAAAACATCTATTTCTGCTTTATTGAGTATGCCAAAGCCTTTGACTGTGTGCATCACAATAAACTGTGGAAAATTCTGAAAGAGATGGGAATACCAGCCCATCTGACCTGCCTCTTGAGAAATCTGTATGCAGGCCAGGAAGCAACAGTTAGAACTGGACATGGAACAACAGACTGGTTCCAAATAGGAAAAGGAGTACGTCAAGGCTGTATATTGTCACCCTGTTTACTTAACTTCTATGCAGAGTACATCATGAGAAACGCTGGACTGGAAGAAACACAAGCTGGAATCAAGATTGCCAGGAGAAATATCAATAACCTCAGATAATGCAGATGATACCACCCTTATGGCAGAAAGTGAAGAGGAACTAAAAAGCCTCTTGATGAAAGTAAAAGAGGAGAGTGAAAAAGTTGGCTTAAAGCTCAACATTCAGAAAACAAAGATCATGGCATCCAGTCCCAACACTCCATGGGAAATAGAGGGAGAAACAGTGGAAACAGTGTTAGACTTTATTTTTGGGGGCTCCAAAATCACTGCAGATGGTGATTGCAGCCATGAAATTAAAAGATGCTTAGTCCTTGGAAGAAAAGTTATGACCAACCTAGATAGCATATTCAAAAGCAAAGACATTACTTTGCCGACTAAGGTCCGTCTAGTCAAGGCTATGGTTTTTCCTGTGGTCATGTATGGATGTGAGAGTTGGACTGTGAAGAAGGCTGAGCGCTGAAGAATTGATGCTTTTGAAGTGTGGTGTTGGAGAAGACTCTTGAGAGTCCCTTGGACTGCAAGGAGATCCAACCAGTCCATTCTGAAGTAGGTCAACCCTGGGATTTCTTTGGAAGGACTGATGCTAAAGCTGAAACTCCAGTACTTTGGCCACCTCATGCGAAGAGTTGACTCACTGGAAAAGACTCTGATGCTGGGAGGGATTGGGGGCAAGAGGAGAAGAGGACGACAGAGGATGAGATGGCTGGATGGCATCACGGACTCAATGGACATCTGAGTGAACTCCGGGAGTTGGTGATGGACATGGAGGCCTGGCGTGCTGCGATTCATGGGGCCGCAAAGAGTCGGACACGACTGAGTGACTGAACTGACTGACTGGAAAATGCAGAACTACATGTAGTTCCACTATATAATTATTTTTTGGTAGATAAATTAAGATTTGTAGTTGGAGTTTCAATATCAAACATTCAAAAATTAATAGAATGAATACACAGAGAAGTAGAAGGATATAGTAAGCCTGAAAAGCACTGTGAATCAATTCAGCATAATTAAGATTTATACACTTCTCAAACAACGATAGGATACAAATTCTACTCAAGTTCCCATAGACTGTAAACTAGGAGACACTGGAACATATCCAGGGACATAAAACAAAGTGCAAAAATTTCATGGTCTAAAGTTATCGAAATCATACAGAGTCCATGCTCTTATCACTGTGGAACTATGTTAGAAATTAATATCAAAAGATATTTGAAAATAACCCAAATATATTTTCAAGTGCAATGTGACATTTACCAAGAGAAACCTTCAACTTAGCCATCAAAATCCTCAGTAAAGTTAGACTGAAAAAAAGCACAGAGGGCGATTGCAGAGAAGGAAGCATTTAAGCGAGAGATTAATATTTGAGACACTGTAAACAAATTCCCACATATTTCAGCTTAAACATCCATTTTTAAATGATGCGTGTATCTACCTTTTTTCTTTTTCTTTCTTTTTTTTTTTAATGCTTGAGGCCACACTCACAATCAGCCCCAGTTTGTGAACTCTGGACTAGGTGTGTGATAAGGAGCATTCCAGCCTGACTAGGAGTCTGTGGGGAACAATGGAACAAGAGCTTAAGAACTGCCCAGACTCCAGGAGGAAATAAAAGCCGTTATTAACTTAAAAGCCCCTGAGCCTGCCAGACACCCCCTCCTCTGCCAGACAATGAACAGGAAGGAAACTGAGACTGGACAGTAAAAGCAACCAGACAAGCCTGCTGGGGCCTGCCCCTGGCACCCTCAAGCGGAGAGGGTCCTGACCGCAAGTGGCTGGCACCGCCTTCCTTTGGCCGCAGGATGCCACGAGGTCTCCCTTCCTGAGGGGCTCCCGAAGCTTGCAAGTGCTCAGAGACCCAGGCTCAAAGAGCCAAGAATTAGGGCGGCAGTTGCTCAGCTGGGGACCCTGAGGCCAAGGGTGGGGGAAGGTGCTGGGCAATCTTCTGTTTTGACATTTTTAAGTTACACAGGTATCACTCTGTTTGAAACAGTATTAAAGCATGTTTAAAACATGTTTAAGATCCTGAACAACCCCACTGCCCCACTACCACTAGGCAACCATACGGTATCAGTGTGATGGTGTCCTGGGCTGCGGACATAGATGGTGGGAGTAAGAGCAACCAGGTCCGAGGCTCAGGGTGGAGGCGATGGGGGAGATGAGAAAGGGCCAGACTCAGAGCATGTTTAGAAGTTAGAGCTGATAGGATCTGCTGATAGACCAGATGTGGGGTGTGAAAGAGGGGAATGAAGATGAAACCAAGGCTTTATTTCTGAGTGTGAAGGTGGAAGTTGTCATTTCCTGAGACCTTAATCCCATCACCCAGGATATTTTTGATGTCTTGCCCCCCCCCACCCTGGCCTCTCTGCCTCCTGCAAGCTCCATGATTCAGAGTCCTGAGTGAGACTGCCCAGACTGTAATATTTTTTTAATTAATTAATTTTAAAAATTTTAATTGGAGGATAATTGCTTTACAATGTTGTATCAGTTTCTGCTGTATAACCATCTGAATCAGCTATAAATATACATACATATATCCCCTCCCTGTTGAGCCTCCTCATTCCTCCCGTATCCCACCCTTTAAGTCATCACAGGGCATGGAGCTAAGCTCCCTGTGCTATATAGCAGCTTCCCACTAGCTACTTATTTTACGCATGGTAGTGTATATGTCAGAGAAGGCAATAGCACCCCACTCCAGTACTCTTGCCTGGAGAATCCTGTGGACGGAGGAGCCTGGTGGGCTGCAGTCCATGCGGTGGCTAAGAGTTGGACAAGACTGAGCGACTTCACTTTCACTTTTCACTTTCATGCATTGGAGAAGGAAATGGCAATTCACTCCAGTGTTCTTGCCTGGAGAATCCCAGGGACGGGGAGCCTGGTGGGCTGCCATCTATGGGGTCGCACAGAGTCGGACACGACTGAAGCGACTCAGCAGTGTCTATTTCAGTGCTACCGTGCTTCTGACCTTGCTTCTTTCTACTTGATGATCTGAGGCAAGCTACTTAACCCCAGATTCCTCATTTGTAGAATGGGATAATAAGGAATACTTCCTTTATAGAGTTATATGAAGATCAATTCATGCCTGGTATGTAGATCGCACTAAGTGTGAGTCAAATTTAGTATATAATCATGAAGTTGTAATCATCTGAATGCAGTTTTGCATCCTGTTGCTTCTAAGCCCCAGATTATCTCATGAGTATTTTTATGAGCTATCTTAAAAATATCTTTCAAAAAATATTTTCAGGGGCTTCTTTGGTGGCCGAGTGTTTAAGATTTTGAGCTTTCACTGCCATGGCTCGAGTTCAATCCACTGTTGAGGAACTAAGATTCTGCAAAGCTGCCCAGCACAGCCGGAAATAAAATAGTAATGGCTGCATAATATTCTTGCATATTGCCAAATCATTTATTTAATTAGTTTTTATTTTTGGATAATTTAAAATACAACTAAGAGTATTGGTAACACACTGTAGGGGTTGTTTTTTTTCTTGTGTGTGTGTGTACAATAGAAATAAAATCCTAAAGACATACTGTCTTTATGCTTCTCCAATTCTATCTTGAGGATTCACTCCTAGAAGTGAGATTGCTGTGATAAAGAGTATGACAGTTTTACGCCGTCTAAAATAGATTATAAATGGGCCTCTAACAACGTTCTACCAAACACATTTCTGTCAATACAATGTTAGAAAGTACCTACTTCCCTGGATCCACCAAGACTAAATTATCATTAAAAAAATTTTTTTAAGCGAAAGTATGCTAAAGTTTTCTCCAAACTGATTATGAAATTGAATATAGTGTTTCAGTTCACATTTCTTTGCTTTCTAGTGAGACCGGAGTTTTAAAATGAGATTATTTGTGTGTCTTCTATAAACTGCCCTTTATCCATCTTTGTGTTGGCATGTTAGAGTTTAGCTAACAGAAGTGCTGCCTCCGCTGCCAAGTCGCTTCAGTTGTGTCCGACCCTGTGCGACCCCATAGATGGCAGCCGGCTCTGCCTTCCCTGGGATTCTCCAGGCAAGAACACTGGAGTGGGTTGCCATTTCCTTCTCCAGCGCATGAAAGTGAAAAGTGAAAGTGAAGTCGCTCAGTCATGTCCGACTCTTAGTGACCCCGTGGACTGCAGCCCACCAGGCTCCTCCGTCCCTGGGATTTTCCAGGCAAGAGTACTGGAGCCTACTAGTTATATATTAAAACTAACAAGACTGTTAAATTTGTGGCAAATGTCTTTCCTGCTGTCTTAAATTTTATGTTAGATTTTTATGATATATATAGTCAAACCTATCTTCCCTTCTGAGAGTATGTGCTTCCAACCGCACCTGGGAAGCCAGAGTGCAGGCCCTTCCTGCCCTAACTTGACATGCACCTGCAGGCCTGTGACATCTGTCAGATCACAGAGTCTCTGCCTGGCAGTGGGGGGCAGATCTGATTAGACCTCAGAGCCTCCTCCCAGCTCTGGCATTCTCTGATTCCAGTTCTAGAACTGGAAATTTGCCTCTGAGCTCACATTTCAAGAAGCTGTCATTGCCAATTATAATACTCTCTGTCTTACCCCAGGCTGCTATGACAAATTACCACAGCCTGGGTGACTTAGACAACAGACATTTACTTCTCACAGTTTTGGAGTCTGGAAGTCCAGGATCAGGGTGTCAGCATGGTCCGGTTCTTGGGGAGAAGCCTATTTCTAGTTACAGATGGCCTCTTTCTTGCTGTATCCTCACATGGCAGAGAGAGAAAGCTCTGGGCCCCCTATAAGGGCACCAATCCCATCGTAGGGGGCTCCACCTCTCTGACATTATTCAAACCCCATTACTTTCCAAAGGCCCTACCTACAAACACCATCACATTGGGGATTAGAAATTCAATGTATGAATTGAAGGTGGAGTATACTAACATTCAACCCCATTTGTGATCCCTTCATGGTCTGATCTTTCATTTATTTATTTATGGCTGTATTGGGTCTTAGTTGCAGCATGCAGACTCTTTTGTTGTGGTGATGGACTCAGTAGTTATAGTGCGAGGACTTAGTTGCCCTGTGGCATGTGGTATCTTTGTTCCCCAACCAGGGGTTGGAACCCACATGCCCTGCATTGCAAAGAGGATTCCTAACCACTGAACCGCCAGGAAAGACCCTTCATGATGCGGTCTTTAAGTGGCATCACTATCAACGGACCTTGGGAAGCTCTGAACACCCTGCTCAAGGTTCGTTAACAGACTCCAAGCAAGCCTTTGATCTCCTTTCCTGTTCTCCCAGCCTTATCGACCTCTGCTCTCTGTAAAAATGAATATTTGTGGTTCCCCAAATATTTCTGTTCATACCATTACCTTTGCCTTTACAGTGCTCCCACACTAACTTTTACGTGGAAAAATATTACCTAACTTTTAACTCCAGCTATGCACCGCCTTCTCATAAAGGCTTTAGTAACGGCTTCCCAGTTCAGAGAGAATTTTCTCTTTGAACGACAGAGTCTTTCATAGGCCACTTGCATTATGGCTATTGATATTTATGCGTTACTTCCTGAACATAAGTATGAGGCAATATGAAAAGCCACTGTATGTGGTGAGTGCAAACTGGCAGTCTATATGCTATTTTCAGAACTGGGAAATTTCACATAAAGTCCCAATTCCCATCTTCTTTTGGAAAATCAGATCTGGACTACATTCCTTTAAGGCAGGGGTCAGTAGACTACAGCCCATCACCCATCATCTGTTTTTGTAAAGGATGTTGTTTTATTGGAACACAGCCACACCCATTTGCTTACAAATGTTCAGTGGCTACTTTCTTGCTACAAAGCAGAGATGAGTAACTGCCACAGAGATTATACGGCTCCCTAAACCTATTTACTACCAGGCCCTTTGCAAAAAGGTTCATTGACCTCTGCTATTAGACACCAGCTGTGGGCCACCGGATCTTCCCCTTAATGGAGCACGTGCCCTCCAGTGTGTGGCAGATCTTCCCCAGTTGTTCTTATATCAGAGCAGGCCAACTCCAAGTATTTATCTTGCTCTCCAAGGCCTTTGAGTCATTTGCACTTTTATTCTTATTCATTCTCTAAATCACACCCTAATACCACATGAAAGCCGTTATGCCACAGAAGCAAGACAATCTCTAAAAAGTACCTAAAACCCTTCTACTGCCAAAACTAAATGTGATGACCAAGTCGAATGATCTTTCTCAGTAACTGTAGCTGCTGATGAACGAAGTTCTTGTAGTTCTCAGCTTGGGGTCTAAAGTCAGAGTGCTTGGATTGATAATTCCAGCTGTACCACAGCTGCAAGCAAGACTGAGTTCTAATTTTCTCATTGAAAAATGAGGATAACAGCAATACATACGCTTGGATTGATGAAGGGAATAAATTCCTTCAACTAGTATTTATTGATACCTGCTATCTGCCAGGCACCATGCTGGGCTCTTGGAAAATAGCAGTGAGCAGAAAGAACAGTCTTCTCTCACTAAAAGTTTACACTCTAGTGGGGAGACAAGTCAGGCAGCAGACCCTGAGCCTATAGTGAAGGCTTTCAGCCTCGCTTTGAGTTTAGATAGACCTGTGCTGACTTGCCTCTGGTGTCAGTTGCTTAATCATGTCCGACTCTTTGCAACCCTCTGGATGGAGCCCACCAAGCTCCTCTGTCCATGGGATTCTCTAGGCAAAAATACTGAAGGGGATTGCCATCCCCCTTCATCCAGGGAATCTTCCCAACCTGGGGATCAAACCCAGGTCTCTTACATTGCGTGCAGATTCTTTACCATCTGAGATACCAGGAAGCCCACAGCCTTCTCCAATACAGCCTTGCAGCTGAAACTAGCTTGGCCCAAAGGCAAGCAGAGCCTAGAAGTCAGGGAATTAAAGCCTCAGAGGCAGCCTTCGGTGAAAGAGCCATCAGAGCCAGCAGCTGAAGGCGTAGCCCATAGCAGGACAGACAGTCCTGTGAGGTGTTCTCCAAGCTTAAAATGGGGCTAATAATAGTATCCAACACAGAGGGATTTTGTGAACATTAAGCAAGTCAACTTATCGCGGAGGGGGTTAGGATAATGCCTAGCATTCAGAAGGCCCTATTTGTACTTTCCATTCTTTTCTTTCTTTCGTTTTTTTTTTTTTTTTTTTTGGCCACACTGCTTGTGGGACCTTAGTTTCTGACCAGGGATCGAATTCCCCGGTAGTGAGGCTGTAAACATATACAGACCTTGCATCCTCCCCCGTCTCCCTGTCCCTGCGTTTCCAAGTGCTGCTTTTTGGCCACATCTTCCAAATACGCCAGCGGCACCCAAATCCTAGTCTCAGTCTCTGTCTGGAGGGGAATGCAGAATAGAACAGACACAAACAAAGCAAACAGGGAAGTGAGGATCCTCAGAGAACTGAAACTGGCATGAGTGAAATTAGTGAGCAAAGGCCATGTGACACTGGGGATGTGGGAGGCCTCAGATGAGAGCTCAGGACGAGAAGAATCTAGCCGTGCACAGACTGGGAGAAGCAATCACCTGGGCAGAGGAAGCAGTTGGGCAAAGACCCAACCCAGGAATGTGCCTGGCATGTTAAGGAAGGGAAAGGTCAGTGACACTGGGACGTAGTAGATGAGGAAATGAGGTAGAGAGGAAGACCAGATGGTGAGGGACGTAGTAATCCAGGAATAATGATCAGGACTTCATTCTAGATGCCATGCGTGAGCAGTCAGAGGCAGATTCTAAGCAGAGGAGTAACCCAGACTGGTGTGCAGTTTCGAAGGATCACCTTGGCTGCTGTGTGCGGGTGGGTTAGAGACGGGTGTGAAAGTAGGACTCCCAGTGGGCAATGACGGTATCTTGGACCAGTGTTATCACAAAAGAGATAGAGAGAAGGAGATTTGGGATATGTTTGATAAAGAATGGAAAGCACAGGGGAATTCCCTGGCAGTCTAGTGGTTAGGACTCTGTGCTTTCACTGCCGAGGGCCTGGGTTCGGTCCCTGGTCAGGAAACTAAGATCCCACAGGCAGAGTGTCCCCCTGCCCCTGGCCCACCCCCCCCAAAAACAAAAGGAAAGAAGGAAAAGAATGAAAAACACAAATAGGGCCTCCTGTATGCTAGGCATTCTTCTAATCCCCTCCATAATTTAACTCATTTAATGCTCACAAAATCCCTCTGTGTTGTATACTATTATTAGCCCCACTTTACCACTGAGAAAATGGAGGTGCAGAGAGATTAATTTGCCTAAAGTCACCCAGAACAGAGATTTGAACCAAGTTCATCTGACTCCATAGTCTAGGCTCTGACTGTGGCAGTACCCTCTTATCCGTGGAGAAGACATTTCAAGATCCTCAGTGGTGGCTTGAAATCGCGAATAGTGCCAAATCTTATATATACACCATGTTTTTTCCTATACGTACTTACAACTCCAGTATTCTTTTAAAAAGTATCCATATTTGGCCTCATTGAGTGGGTCTTAGTTGCAGCCTGCAGGATCTTCAATTTTTGTTGAAGACTGTGGAGTGTTTTAGTTGTGGCATGCAGAATCGAGTCCCCTGATCAGGGATTGAATCCAGGCACCCTGCATTGGAAGCACAGAGTCTTAGCCACTGGACCACTAGGGAAGTCTCCACTCCTGTATTCTTGCCTGGAGAATTCCATAGACAGAGAAGCCTGATGGGCTACAGTCCATGGGGTCGAAAAGAGTCGGAGGTGACTGAACAGCTAAGTACACACACATGTTTTTTTCCTACACATACATACCTATGACAAAGTTTAATGTATAAGTTAGGCACAATGGGAGATTAACAACTAATGATAAAATAGAGCAATCATAGCAATACACTGGAATAAAAGTTATATGAACGTAGTCTCTCAAAATTTAATGCCTTGTACAAATGTAATGCATTTTCTTTCTTAACAAAACACTTATCACACACTGAGGTTTAACTTTTGCAGTCTGAGGTGCAACAGCAAAACTAGCACGAGCGTTTTCTTCTTATTCACAAGTTGATAGAAAATGCATTCTTACTGCAGATCTTAGCAACCTCAGTGTATGATTTTTTTTTTCCTTATTAAGTCAAGAACTTTCACCTTTCCATTTAAAGCAAGCACATCCAGTTCCTCTTTGGCAGATCTGAATTACCAGCATCATGGAGGGCTCTTGCACTTTGGAGCCATGTGAGTAAAATGAGGGTGACTTGGACACAGGCACCATGATACCGTGATAGCCCATGTGATGACAGACTAGAGTGGTAAGGGATGATTCAGGGAGCGGGAGGGCGGTGGATTTCATTACACAACTCAGGACGGCAAGCAATCTAAAACTTATGAATTGCTTATTTCTGGAATTTTCCTTTTAATATTTTCAGACTGAGAGTAACTGAAACTGCAGAAAGTGAGGGCTTCCCTTGGGTAAGGGGGGAACTTACATTGCCCTGCCTCCCCGGGAGGGTGACGTGCTGGGAATCTGGTGGGAAGGAAGCAGCTGGGAGTCAGTGGGAGGCCCAGAGTCCCAGGTGTTTAGGACAGGCTTCCCTCAGCCTCCAGGCCCCTGCGCTGGTGCAGTAGACCACCACCTTCTCTGTGCTCCAGGCAAGACCCTGCCCCTCTGCCTCCCCAGCACTCACCTTCACCACCATATGATCCACCTCTTCAGCCCAGGTCTCCCAGGCCCCCCGTCCCTTCCCCCAGGCTCTCATCCCCATGCTCACCACCCTCCCTTGTTCTAACCTGTCCCTAAAGTCCACCGTTTTCCTCTAACCCCAGGCCCATCCTGGGCAAAGCCTCCCACATCCTCAAACGCCTCTCTGTGTCCCCTTTAGCTTCTATTGTCACTCCCAGGCTGTACATTTAAGTCACCTCCAGGACTCAAGAGCACACTAAAGTCCAGGCTCCTCACCAGACTAATTAAATGAAAATGCCGGATGGTGGGGTCCAGGCACTGACAGAGACACAGAGTCCCCCAACATTGATCATCTGTGGCTCAGGCGGGAGAACCACAGACCCTGGTTCTCCAGGGAGCTCAGCTTCTCAGCCTTCTCTGCAGGTGGAGGTGGTGGCGCTCCTGCCTCTCTGCTTGTGGACCTGGAGGTGGAGGGCTCTCCCTGCTCCCCCTTGTCTCTGCTGCACCTTCTTCCATTGTCGTTCCTGTAAAACATTCTGGCTTGGAACCACTTGTCATCAGAGTGCCGCGCCTCCTTATGGCAGTCACCTCCTGACCACTAGGCCATGACTTCTTTGCTTGAGGATTTTAATGCCTGTCTGGCTCACTGTCACTCTCTCTAACTGACTTCTGTTTTAATTCTTCGTATTTTTAATATCCAAGCAGATAGATGTACATTCCAAGATTCTGGCCTCTTATTCCTTGACTTCCCATCTTCCAGTCACCCCATCTTCCTTACCATGGTCTCACCCCATCCATAAGTTCAGTTTCTAGTTTTCTTTCTGTAGAACCCAGATCCCAGTAATCCTTCAAGCCCTGAATCCTAATACCTCTCTACTGTCTCACCTCATCCAGATTCAGTTCCAAGGTCAATCAGTTGAGTCACTCTGGTGGCACTAGTGGTAAAGAACCCACCTGCAATGCAGGAGACATAAGAGACTTGGGTTCAACGGCTCAGGAGATCCCCTGGAGAAGGGCATGGCAACCATTCCAGTGTTCTTGCCTGGAGAATCCCATGGACGGAGGAGGCTGGCAGGCTACAGTCCATGGGGTCACAAAGAGTTAGACATGACTGAGCATGCATGCACCAAAGATTTCAGCCTGATGATACTGGTGGCTTTCTCTTAGATTTATGCTTCATCTTACAAATTGTCACTGACTTGCTTTCAGTGATGCATTAATGCTGACCCAGAAAGTACCTTTTCATCTGTTACCCATATTTGCCAAGAGGCAAACTGTGGTTGACTAACTGGAAACACACAAGCAAATGGACTGACTTTATCAATGTGTTCTGTGTACCCAAGGCCATGGCCCATTTCCCACCAAACTTCAATATTATGCAAAGATTTGGCTAAGAAAAACATTGTTTCTGTGTTCATACAGTGTTAATGAGTAGAATGTCAGTCACATATATTTTAAAGATTAAAACATATCAGCAAAATTCAGGAGCTGGGCCATGGAGCAAAATATCAACAGATGGGAATTGTGGTAGGAGGCTCCATCTGCCGAAGTCCTGCTAGTTGAGGATTTAAAAGAACGCTGTGTGTCAGCACTGTGATAGAGGGAACGGCCTGACATGCCTGAGCAAGCATCAAACGTGATGACCTTTGTTGTTGCTGTTTAGTTGCTAAGTCAAGGCTGAGTCTTTGTGACCCCATGGATTGTAGCCCTCCGGGCTCCTCTGCCAGCTACTAAATGAGAGACCTTGGGGTAGAACCAAGGGTTGTGGGTTCAAGTCTCTGGTTTTATGCTTCTAACTGCAGGAGTCTTCATTTCATTATCTGACATGGATGACTCCAAATTGCCTCAATTCTGTCATTCACTTTTGACATTTCTAATACTGAGAGTGTGTCTTGAAGGAATAGTGTTTGTTTTTAAATGAAAAAAGAATAAAACAGAAAGCAATTCTATTTCTTATTGTTGAGTTTTAGTGAAGCGGAGAGGCCCCTGATACAGCACATAAAACTGTTGAGAGGATTAAGTCAGCAGAAATGAGTTGTTGTAGGTAAAGCATTTAAGCGAGTGCCTGAACCTGGGGGTGGGGAGGAAGGGATGCTGTAGCCCTCTGTGTCGCCCTTCCCAGACCCAGCATCTTATCTATGCTGTGACATGGCAGAGCAAGGCAGAAAAAGGAGAAAGAAAACATCCCTACCCTGCTCTGCAGCGTTACTTCTTATCTATAATTTGTCATAAGGAGGTTCAGGGATTTCTGTGTTGCTATTTCCTACCCCCCTTCCTTTATTTTGTTGATCACCTTGAATCCTATTTCAGAACTCTGTCAACTCTCGCCCACACGTTCAGCACCTCCACAGGGGGCCTGCAGCCTGCATTTGCTTCCAGTTTACCTGTGCATCATTTATGCAAAACCATTGTTCAAACACTCCAGGGACTATCCAGGTTCAGTTCAGTCACTCAGTCGTGTCTTATTCTTTGCTACCCCATGGACTGCAGCATGCCAGGCTTCCCTGTCCCTCACCAACTCTCAGAGCTTGCTCAAACTCATGTCCATTGAGTCAGTGATGCCATCCAACCATCTCATCCTCTGTTGTCCCCTCCGCCTCCTGCTTTCAATCTTTCCCAGCATCAGGGTCTTTTCCAGTGAGTCAGTTCTTTGCATCAGATGGCCAAAGTATTGGAGTTTTAGCTTCAGCATCAGTTCTTCCAATGAATATACAAGACTGATTTCCTTTAGTGGTTTGATCTCCTTGCAGTCCAAGGGGCTCTCAAGAGTCTTCTCCAACACCACAGTTCAAAAGCATGAATTCTTTGGTGCTCAGCTTTCTTTGCGGTCCAACTCTCATATCCATAAATGACTACTGGAAGACCTATAGCTTTGACTAGATGGACCTTTGTTGGCAAAGTAACATCTCTGTTTTTTAATATGGTGTCTAGGTTGGTCACAGGTTTTTCCAAGGAACAAGCATCTTTTAATTTCATGGCTGCAGACTCTCCGTCTGCATGCTAAACCCACGTGAGGTCAAAGGCCCTTAATGATCTCCTGCCATTGGTTCTCTAGTCAAGGTGGCCAGTCGGCTGAACACAGAGTGTGAGCTGCCAGCTCAAGCCTTTGCTTGTGTCATTCCTTCTGCCTGAAATGCTCCCCTCTTCCATAGCACCCTCAGATAGTTGCAACTCATCCTTAAAGAGTGAGATGGCTAACACTCAAGTGCCACCTTTGCAGTAACACCTTGGGTTTCCTTAGAAGTTTAGCTGGTAAAGAATCTGACTGCAATGCAAGAAACCCCGCTTCAATTCTTGGGTCAGGAAGATCCCTGGAGAAGGAATAGGCTACCCACTCCAGTATTCTTGCCTGGAAAATCCCCCTGGACAAAGGAGCCTGGCGAGGTACAGTCCATGGGGTTGTAAAGAGTCAGACAGAACTGAACGACAAAGCACAGCACAGTTCACCTTTTCTGAACATAGTTCACCTTTTCTGTCGCTAAATTCCTTACCTGCATCTAACAAGCTCTCTATGTTCTCTACTAGTTTATTCTCTCTCCATAGTGATTAAGAATACGAAACATATTATGTTATCTTTTTACCTGGTTTATTGCCTCTCTTTATTACAGTACAAGTTTCATGAAGGCAGGAATCTTCCTCTATTGTGTTTGCTGCTTTATCACCACTGTCCAGATCAGAGCTGCACGTATAGTAGTACTCAGTAAGAACTAGTCTTTGGATGTCCCAGGTGGCTCAGTGGTAGAGAATCTGCCAGTCCATGCAGGGGGCACAGGTTCCATCCCTGGTCCGGGAAGACCCCACATGCCGCAGAGCAACTAAGCCCATACGCTACAACTACTAAGCCAGTTCTCTAGAGCCTGGGCAGCGTACCTACTGAGCCCACCTGCCCTAGGGCCTGTAGTTCACAATAAGAGACGCTACTGCAGTGAGAAGCCAGCACACTGCAACTAGAGAGTAGCCCCTGCTCTCTGCAAGTAGAGAAAATCCCACATATCAATGAAGGCCCAACACAGTCAAAAATCGATCAATCAATAAGATTATTTAAAAAGAAAAGAATAACTAGTCTTTATATGTTTCACATATCCCTTCTTTATTTTTTTAAATGCATAAACATAAGTCTCCATTAGAGAAATTGTACATATTGTTGAATATGGTCAATGGTCACATCTATGGGTTAATTCCTTAAAAATCAGAACCAATAATTAGGATAGATTCTGTGCTCTCTTTGTTATATTGTGAAGTGTCTTGTGTAGTCATATTCTATTGCTGGAATGATAGCTTGTACAAATTTCAAGAAAATTAGAAGATACATATGAACACCAAGTTCTCCCCTCCTTCTGCAAGTCTCAATGATTTTCTTCATCACCTCAGCATGCCTGCATGGGCGAACTGAACACATAGGAGGTGGTGGGAGATGAGGGTGATTTTCAGTGGTCACTGTTTTCTTCACATGATCTTGACTGATGTCTTCATACATGTGCTCAACTGTTAAAGGCTGCCGTTGCTCATCATAGCCAAACAACCATAGTCGTGGTGTCTGGTAATATTTATCATAAGTGATGTAAAGATCATATGTTCTGGTTTGCAAAATAGCATCTTCACCTCCAGCATCAGTTTTAGCTTTACAAGCTTCTACTATTTTCCTCGTATCTAGAGTAGCCTCATCTGTTTCCAACAATCCACTCTCTTCATATTCTTGCATATCTGCAGCTTCTCCATCTTCCTCTTCCTCCTCCTCACATAAAGCTGAGCAATCTTGGAGTTTTGTGCTGTCGGTGCTTTCCAGTGTAATCTCCTTAACTGCTTCAGTTATTCCTGCAGTACCTGTATTATAATAAATATCTACTACCCATCCCCCATCGCCATCATCTTCTTCAATGATAGCTTCCAATTCATCTGAAGATTCCATCTGTTTACACTGCTTGTAGCATGGAACATTTTTGGTGACCAAAATTGTTTGCTGATGGTAGGTAAGCCTTCACTTTCAGTTCTTCCCGTGTAGCCCATTGTTGGACAGTGGTGGACTAAGTGGTCTCCAGCTGCCACAAACTCTTCTGGGGTGATACCTCCTGTTTCCTTAAACTTTGATTCCTTGAGGACCGGGGTCAGGTACTCAGCCACTTCCGGTGCCTTTCCCTTCACCGTGTTAATCCCATTCTGCATCCTGGGGCCGGAGGGGCGGCCGGCCCCGCGAAGGAGCGGAAAGGGCAGCAGGGGCAGGGAACGAGAGTCAGTAAATGTCCCCGCTGCCGCCGACTGGCCTCAGCAGCCGGCCGGCGGCACCCGAGGGGACGGGTCGCAACGGGACGGGACGGACGGGACGAGGAGGAGGGGCGGCCGGCGCGGGCGCGCGGGGGCGGGGCGCGCTCCTCTCGTCCCAGGCAGCGCGCCCCAGGCCCGCCCGGCTATCACCTGGCCGCGAGGACTGGCCGAGCTGGCGGGGAGAAGCGGGCGCACGCGCACCCCTTGCCCTCTGGGGAGCTGTCTTCACCAAGCTTCACTCGCGCCCCTTCCGGCTTCCCCCTATCCCTTCTTTAAATTGGAACTAAAAGAGGAGGCCAGAGGACTGGGCACAACCTCCAAAAGAATGACATAATCCTTGAGGATACAACATAAATTGGTTAGACCTAACTAGGTCCAAGACGGGGGAAGATTTAGCTTCCAGGAGATCCTGAACCTCGTTACATGCTCACTGTAATATATTCATGCGCGCTGAATCAATTCAATCATGTCTGATTCTTTGTGACCCTATGGACTGTAACCAGCTAGCCTCTGTCCATGGGATTCTTCATGCAAAAATACTGGAGTGGGTTGCCGTGTCCTCTTCCAGGGGATCTTCTCGCCCCAGGGATCGAACTCAAGTCTCTTACTTTTCCTGCCTTGGCAGGATAGTTCTTACCACTAGCACCGCTTGGAAGCCATTGTACTACATTTGCATAAGCTAAATGATACCCGTAAGCACCTGGACAGTTCCAAGGCTGACCATAAAAGGACCAAAAGTGGGTGGTGGCCCAATTACTGCAAATTTCCACCCCCTCTTCCAAAATAGTGGGATAATCCTCCCGCTATTTAGCCTATGAAACTACCCAGCCCATAAAAACTAGCCACCCCCCGTATTTCAGGGGCTCTCACCTTCTGAGATGCCCTCCACTTTGTCTGTGGAATGTGTTTCTCCCAGAGCCCTTCTCTCCTTTTGAGATAGACTGCTTGTTGTCTGTGGAATGTGTATGTCTCTAAATAAATCCACTTCTTAACCTATTACTTTTTCTCTCACTGAATCCTTTTTAAGGCCTTGCCACTTGCGAGATCTTAGTTCCCTGACCAGGGATCAAACACCTGTTCCTGCAGTCCTGCAATGGAAGCACAGAGGCCTAACCACTGGACCGCCAGGGAATTTCCCTAAACCTATGATCAATTTTGACTTACTTTGTGCAATAAAGTGTGAGATTGGGTTGAGATTTTTGTCTTTTCCTATGGATGTCTAATTCGGAGCCTGCATTTTAACAGATCTTTGGGAACATCAAGGTCTGAGAAATTTCGGGGAGGAATTGGTAGGATTTAGATGGTAATGTGATGGTAAATGTTTCACAGCCAGATCTCGGTGGGGGGAGGGATAGTTTCCTTGGTATAAATACAACACTTCTAGCCAATTGCCAGCAAATAATAAGATGCCCCTGAGCACAGAGTTAGGAAGAGATTCGTAGGAGCACACTGTTATGTAATACACTCACACTTACAATAGGTGCACATGACCTCAGAAGTATAGAGAATAATAAAGGTGGTAGGAAGTGATGCATTTTGAGTATTTATCACCTTTATTTTAAATATAACTTATTCAATTGTCAAAAACTTTGGAGGTTCTAAGAGTTTGCTGTACTTGCCAACTAATACATTGTCAGTTTCAGGGAAGTTGATGGAAGACATGAGACTCCTGGGTCAGACACAATGGACTTTATTATTTACAGCAACTGCAGTAACTAGAGTGTCAGCATTGTCTTGTACTAGTTCCTTGAGCCCCAGGTCCTGAATGGTGATGCAAAGTGGACCAGCTGGCACTTGCACGTGTAATGAGTGAGTTGTAGGAGAGGAATCCTGAGCTTAGGGACCCAAATCTTCTATAATGCTAAGTAATCATCTTTTATAATGCTCAGAGCCAGACATTATTTTTATCATTCTGGACGATAAGCAAACTTGCCCTTTTTTTTTTTTTTTTTTAAATAAGGGAAACACAATACAAACAAGCTTGAAAAGATAATCCTGAACAAAGACTGTTAGTGCTCCCTCTCACAGGACCAACTGGAAACGAGAGAAACTCTTAAAGAATTGGCTTCAAATAGCTTACATAATTTAATTTTTAATAATGGCTGTGTTTAACAATCAGCCCACAAATTCCTGAAGATGGAACAATAGGCCCTCAGAAGCCAGTACAAATTGGCTCCAGTATTCCAATGTATTTTGAGGGGAAAAAAAAAGGAAAGACAAAAGGAGAGACTCCCTCTGGGTTGATTTCACAAGCTGGGAACCCAGGAGGCCTCATCCTCAGAGAAGCTGTTTTAATGGTTTGTTTTCCAGAATGTTTAATTTTTATTTTTGGCTGGATCTCCTGGCATATGGGATCTTAGTTAACTGACTATGGATCGAACCTGTGCCCACCACTGTGGAAGCTCAGAGTCTCAACTACTGGACCAATACGGAAGTCCAGAATGGTTAGTATCATAATGGAAATTCTACTAAGGGTTATTAAAGTAGAAATAGCAACTATTCTTTGTTGCCTGTGAGTACAGTTTATTCATTTGGTGGGCTTTTTATCTCATTTAATCCTCACAATGATCTATGAACAAAGGACTGTTACTATCCTCATTAATAAATGAGAAAACCGAGACTCTTAAGAGGTCAAGGAAAAAATCTGAGCTGGGATTGAGCTTGTCAGGCAAACTCTAACATTGAACACTTGAGAACTCATAGTCTTAAAAGCAATTTTTCTGTTCACGTCAACTGGCATTATGGAGACCCTGCCTGCCTTTTCTCTGCCCCTCTCAGAAGCAGAGCTGTGTGGTGTCATACTAGCAAGGGCCAAGAGTGCAGATTTCTGGTTTCTGTTCCCCAGTGAGGTCTATTGTGACCTTGGGCAGATTGTTCATCTCTGTACCTCTATTTAGTCATCTGTCCAATGGGCTGATGATACTGCTCTGCCAGTCTTGCAGCTGCTGCTGCTGCTAAGTCACTTCAGTCGTGTCTGACTCTGTGCGACCCCATAGACGGCAGCCCACCAGGCTCCCCCATCCCTGGGATTCTCCAGGCAAGAACACTGGAGTGGGTTGCCATTTCCTTCTCCAATGTGTGAAAGTGAAAAGTGAAAGTGAAGTCGCTTAGTCGTGTCCGACTCCTAGCGACCTCATGGACTGCAGCCTACCAGGCTCATCAATCCATGGATTTTCCAGGCAAGAGTACTGGAGTGGGGTGCCATTGCCTTCTCCGCAGTCTTGCAGAGTTATCCTGAAAATCAAACGTCATCGACATCATCTGTGGTTGTAGTTTAGGCCGCATGACCTTGCATCAGCCATAAAATCTCTGGAACAACTGCCCCGCGAAGGTTCTTATTTGCATTATGGGGACAGGGCATATGCAGTCTCCATAAAGCTGTCAGATTCTGAGTCTCTAAGTGAGATAATAGCTCCAGAAGGTTCTGGAAAAGGCAGAAAGCAGCCCCTAGATGTGAGGTATTGTTTTTGCTCTCTGCTGTCCCATCTCTTTCTAACTTCTTGCCATTGTGCAGTCATGAGTCAGAGAGGATCAAGTAAGCATTTGTGACTTGAGCCTTGGACTGCAGGAATGATGGCCGTTCAGGGGGCGGGGTGGGGGCTGGTTTCCCTGGAGGCAATTAAAGACTTATCCCAGGTATCAGAGAGAAGGTGTCTGGGAGGAGCAGGAGCCTTGGGTAGAGCCTGCCTCTGGGCCTCTCAACTCAGAGTCTGTTCAGAGCTCTGTCTGGGCCCCACCTGAGTTCCAGACCTGGAGTTTCCAAGTGACTGGCTGGGGGAAGGCATTCCAAGGCCAGGGACCAGCAAGTATCAAGGCCTGGAAGGGGGAATGAACTGGGCAGGTTCAAGTGGCAGCAGACCAAGTGGCTGGAGAGGGAAAAGGGAGAGGGTCAAATACCCATATCCTGCTCCAAGCAGCAGAACCCCCAAGAAGCCAAGCAGGCCCAAGGGGACAGGTAAGGGCTGTTCCCACTACTTTCTAAAGCTCCAGAGGCTCTCAGAGGAGTCCATCAGTCTCTGGTAACAGTGCCCACCTGAGATCAGCTGACCATTTCTCTTCCTCCTCTCCACTTGTCTGCAGGCTGGGTCTGGGCCAAAGGTGAGTGGCTGGCAGGGCTTAGAGATGCAGCCTGGAGGACTTGGCTTTCCCTGCTCAGCCGTTAAAGTCAAACTGATGTCACCAAAGTCCCTCAGCTTTCATTTGTCAGTTCCTGAAACCTAGTCACTTTGGGAGAAAGGCTTCTGGCAGCAGAACTGGTGAAATCACAGGCAATCTGAGCAGGAAGGGAATTCACAATAGACTCACCTATCCACAAAAATTCCCAAAGTCCTGGCTGCACTCTGAGCTAATTACATCATAACATCTTCAGGGGAGGATCTGAATATGTACACCCCACTCAGGAGATTCCATTATGCAACCTCAGTTGAGGACCAGGGCTGTAGCCCCTAGGAGCTTTCAGTGGTTTGGAAGTCAGGTGAAATTTGATTTGAGCTCCAGCTCTGCAACTTCACCAACTGAATGAGTTAAACCGACTATCTGAGCCTCTGTGAGCCTTTTTCCCTCATCTGTGAAAAGTGCATCATAGTAATACAAAACCTTACATGTTTTCAAGGCCAAAGATATTCATGCATAATAAACACATGGCACAGAGGGCTCATTCCTAATAAAACACCATCAGTTCAGTTCAGTCACTCAGTCATGTCTGATTCTTTGCAATCCCATGGACTGCAGCATGCCAGGCTTCCCTGTCCATCACCAACACCCAGAGCTTACTCAAACTCATGTCCATCGAGTCGGCAATGCCATCCAACCACCTCATCCTCTGATGTCCCCTTCTCCTCCTGTCTCCATTCTCTCCCAGCATTAGGGTCTTATCAAATGAGTCAGCTCTTCACATCAGGTGGCCAAAGTATTGGAGTTTCAGCTTCAGCATCAGTACTTCCAATGAATATTCAGGACTAATTTCCTTTAGGGTGGACTGGTTAGATCTCCTTGCAGTCTAAGGGACTCTCAAGAGTCTTCTCCAACACCACAGTTCAAAAGCATCAGTTCTGCTGTGCTCAGCTTTCTTTATTGTCCAACTCTCACATCCCTACATGACAACTGGAAAAACCATAGCTTTGACTAGATGGACCTTTGTTGGCAAAGTAATGTCTCTGCTTTTTAATATGCTATCTGGGTTGGTCATAGCTTTCCTTCTAAGGAGAAAATGTCTTTTAATTTCATGGCTGCAGTCACCATCTGCAGTGATTTTGGAGCCCCCAAAATAGTCTCTCACTGTTTTTCCATTGTTTCCCCATCTATTTGCCATGAAGTGATAAGACCAGATGCCATGATCTTAGTGTTCTGAATGCTGAGTTTTAAGCCTGCTTTTTCACTCTCCTCTTTCACTTTCATCAACAGGCTCTTTAGTTCTTCTATGCCATAAGGGTGGTGTCATCTGCATATCTGAGGTTATTGATATTTCTCCTGGCAATCTTGACTCCAGCTTGTGCTTCATCCAGCCTGGCATTTTGCATGATGTACTCTGAATATAAGTTAAATAAACAGGGTGACAATATGCAGCATTTTGGAACCAGTGTGTTGTTCCATGTCCAGCTCTAACTGTTACTTCTTGACCTGCATACAGATTTCTTAGGAGGCAGTTCAGGTGGTCTGGTATTCCCATCTCTTTAAGAATTTTCCATAGTTTGCTGTGATCCACACAGTCAAAGGCTTTGGTGTGTCAATAAAGCAGAAGTAGATGCTTTTCTGGAACTCTCTTGCTTTTTTTGATGCCCACGGATGTTGGCAATTTGATCTCTGGTTGTTCTGCCTTTTCTAAATCCAGCTTGAACATCTGGAAGTTCATGGTTCATATACTGTTGAAGCCTGGCTTGGAGAATTTTGAGCGTTACTTTACTAGCATGTGAGATGAGTGCAATTGTGTGGTAGTTTGAGCATTCTTTTGCATTCCCTTTCTTTGGGATTGGAATGAAAACTGACCTTTTCCAGTCCTGTGGCCACTGTTGAGTTTTCCAAATTTGCCTGCATATTGAGTGCAGCACTTTCACAGCATCATCTTTCAGGATTTGAAGTAGCTCAACTGGAATTCCACCACCACCACTAGCTTTGTTCATAGTGATGCTTCCTAAGGCCCCCTTAACTTCGCCTTCCAGAATGTCTGGCTCTAGGTGAGTGGTCACAACATCGTGGCTATCTGGGTCATGAAGATCTTTCTTGTATAATTCTGTGTATTCTTGCCACCTCTTAGTATCTTCTGCTTCTGTTAGGTCCATACCATTTCTGTCCTTTGTTGTGCCCGTCTTTGCAGGAAATGTTCCCTTGGTATCTCTAATTTTCTTGAAGAGATCTCTAGTCTTTCCTATTCTATTGTTTTCCTTTCTTTCTTTGCATTGATCACTGAGGAAGGCTTTCTTATCTTTCCTTGCTATTCTTTGGAACTCTGCATTCAGATGGGTGTATCTTTCCTTTTCTCCTTTGCCTTTAGCTTCTCTTCTTTTCTCAGCTATTTGTAAGGCCTCCTCAGACAGCCATTTTTCCTTTTTGCATTTTTTTTTTCTTGGGGATGGTCTTAATCACTGTCTTCTGCACAATGTCATGAACCCCTGTCCATGGTTCTTCAGGCAGTCTGTCTATCAGATCTAATCCCTTGAATCTATTTGTCGCTTACACTGTATAATTGTAAGGGATTTGAATTTGTAAGGGATTTGAATGGTCTAGGCTTCCCTGGTAGCTTAGAGGTTAAAGCGTCTGCCTGCAATGCGGGAGACCCGGGTTCAATCCCTGGGTTGGGAAGATTCCCCTGGAGAAGGAAATGGCAACCCACTCCAGTATTCTTGCCTGGAGAATCCCATGGACAGAGGAGCCTGGTGGGCTACAGTTCATGGGGTTGCAAAGAGTCGGACACGAATGAAAGACTTCACTTCACTTCAGTGGTTTTCCCTTTCTTCAATTTAAGTCTGGATTTAGTAATAAGGAGTTCATGATCTGAGCCACAGTCAGCCCTTGGTCTTGTTTTTGCTGAATGTATAGAGCTTCTTCATTTTCAACTGCAAAGAATATAATCAATCTGATTTCAGTATTGACCATCTGGTGATGTCCATGTGTAGAGTCTTCTCTTGTGTTGTTGGAAGAGGGTGTTTGCTATGACCAGTGCATTCTCTTGGCAAAACTCTATTGGCCTTTGCCCTGCTTCATTCCATATTCCAAGGCCAAATTTGCCTGTTACTCCAGATATTTCTTGACTTTCTACTTTTGCATTCCAGTCCCCTATAATGAAAAGGACATCTTTTTGGGGTGTTAGTTCTAGAAGGTCTTGTAGGTCTTCATAAAACAGTTCAACTTCAGCTTCTTTAGCATTACTGGTTGGGGCATAGACATGGATTATTGTGATATTGAATGGTTTGCCTTGGAAATGAACAGAGATCATTCTGTCGTTTTTGACATTGCATCGAACTACTGCATTTTGGACTCTTTGTGTTGACTATGAGGGCTGCTCCATTTCTTCTGAGGGATTCTTGTCCACAGCAGTAGATATAATGGTAATCTGAATTAAATTTACCCATTCCAGTCCATTTTAGTTCCTAAAATATAGATGTTCGCTCTTGCCATCTCCTGTTTGACCACTTCCAATTTGCCTTGATTCATGGACCTAACATTCCAGGTTCCTATGCAACAAAACCCAATTCATGTGTTTATTGTTATTACTTTCCCAAGATTAAGCATTTGATTGCAAAGGTCCTCTTTCGGTTAAATTGCAATGGCTATGACAAGAGTGATCTCAAAATCCAAGTTTGCTTATGTCACCCATCCATTTAAAATCATTCTGTTGTTTTCCTTTATTCTCAGAGTCAAGGCAGAAGTCTTGAATTTGACCTAACAGCCTTCAAGCTCTGAGCTCGGCCCCTTCATCTTATTATTTTGCAGTGTCCCTCCATCCCTCCATCCCCCATCATGACCTGGGGATCATGGTGGTCATCATATTGATTCCCCCAACCTGCCCTCTGGTCCCCACAGGGCCTTTGCATATGATGATCTCTCCCCTTCTCCCCTCAGATACCTTCCCCACCTGCTTCAGGACTTCCCTGGTGGCTCAGCTGGTAAAGAATCCGTCTACAATGCAGGAGACCCCGGTTTGATTCCTGGGTGGGGACATTCCCCTGGAGGAGGGATAGGCTACCCACTTCAGTATTCTTGGGCTTCCCTGGTGGCTCAGTTGGTAAAGAATCTGCCTACAACGTGGGAGACCTGGGCTCGATCTCTGGGGTGGGAAGATTCCTCGGAGGAGGGCATGGCAACCCACTCCAGTATTCTTGCCTGGAGGATCCCTATGAACAGAGGAGCCTAGCTGGCTGCAGTCCATGAGGTCACAAAGAGCTGGACACCACTGAGCGACTAAGCACACCCGCCCTACTTCTCCAATAATTCACCCTGCAGTTCTCAACCAGTACGGTTCTCCTGCCTTGCCATTCTCATGACACCATCTGGCAGCTGACATTCTGCATTTACTACCCTGCTCATTTGTCCAGTGCTTGTTGCCTGTGCTAGACTCAAGGGTCCAGGGAGACAGAGACCATGTTTGCATTTTGCTTATCCCAGCATCCCCAGTGCCTAACTCAGGGTTTGGTGCTGAGTTGAGGGTTGTTCAAATATCTGTTGAATAAACCAACTGGCCAAAACTGGTCTCATGATAAAGTCCACCAGTTCAAGTTCAGCTACTCACAGCAGTCAGTGCCCTGGACTACAGGACTGCCCTCCAGGAGTGGGCAGGTACCTGGGGACCCCTGCTCTTCTCTCCTCTCCATTCCTTCAGAAGCGGCTCTTCCAGACCTCCGTGTGCTCCAGGAGCTGAAGCGTGATTTGTCTGTACAGTTGTGCCAGGTGAAGGGGCTGCCCAGAAGTGTTTCAGAATTTAATGCCCTCCTCAGCCTTTTACCTCTGAGGCCCTTGTTCTCCATGTAATTAAGCTCATACATTAAATGAGTTTTATAGAACGGGAAAGGCCCATGTGGAATACCAACTTTTCACACCAGGAGGCCACTTGGGGCAATTGTCAGCCTCAGCTTGAAAAATCACTTGGAGTAGGGATGAATGTGTGTTTTGAGTTTACAAGGGCTTCGCTGAAAATAAATTCCAAGGATGAAGCTGAACTCTTCTTTTTGTTTCTTTAAAATTTTTTTTTTCCTTTTTTGTCTATGGCTTGTGGAATCTTAGTTCCCCGAATAGGGATTGAATTCAGGCCCATGGCAATGAAAGTGCAGAGGCCTAACCACTGACTGTCAGGGAAGTTCCTTCCTTCTTATTTTTCATCACGGTCAATCTGAGGCAAAATGATAAGGCAGATGATGAATGTCTTTTTTTTTTTTTTAAGTGACGTGCCCAGAGCCATTTGGGATGCTTTCTGAGAAATTCTGTTTAGGCTTTGTCTCTGAAGCAGGAGAGGCCTGGAATTTTGCAGAGGTTCTTAGAAGCCAATAAGTAAGCACCTGCCCTCCTCATGCCCTTGCTGCTACCTGAGGAGCTAGACCTCTCAGGGGAGGTAGGCTTCCATCTCAACCTCAGAGTGCCACGGCCAGCAGGCACCGGGGCCTGTGGAAGGAACTCCAGGAAAGGAGCAAATAACAAAAAGGGACACACACAGGTTCCAGCCCACATTACAGACTAAAATCTGAGTCTTTTGTTTGGTAGTTTTCCCTCAGCCTGGCCCAGGGATCGGCGAAGTGGCTGTACTCCAGAGCTGGCTTGAGGAGCTTGGTTAATGGGCCAGACTCCCAAGCCCCGCTGAGGAAGCTGGAGGAGGTGTGGCCATGTCCACACCCCCCTCTGCCCTGGGACCTTCTGACTCCCCACCTGTCTTAGGGACCACGGGCAAGTCCCCTGGCCTCGCCACAATGAGGCCTTAGGAGGTGTCTGCTGAAATGAAATCTGTAATCTTTAATAGTTTAGACAGAATCCTGTGTTGTGGGAAGGAAGTATTTGGGGCCCAACCCATACCGTGCAGGAGTGCTTCTAAATCTGGGCTGTCTTGATTTCTCTGGTTCCCCTCCCATGGGGTGGCGGGGGAGCACACAGTGTGGCAGGGAAGTCCTGCTGCCCACCAAGAGGCCCGTTCATGGCCAATGTCGCTCAAAGTGCAGACTCTAGATTCACTCATTTGGTTCCAGCCTTAGCTATTGGATTTGATCTTGGTGAGGCAGCAGTGAGCGGAAGTGAGAGATGAGATCTTAATTTCCTACTCAGGATTTAAACCTGGGTAGCCTGGATGAAAAGCAGGAATCCTAGCCACCAGATCAAGCACGGATATAGGCTAAAGATCCAGGGGCAAATGCCCCCAGTGAAAACTGCATTAATCACGGAGGCAAAAACTATAAATGCAGCTATAAAGTTTATTACTAGACATATAGCACAACAGCAATTTGTTGTGTGCTGTGAGAGCACACAGAGAAATGACTTGTTTAGTTAAGACAGAAGTAAGGTAGAGATGTACACCCAAAGAGAAAGGGTGTGGATGTCCCCCTAGTGAGGGGGAGCGCAGTAAAGGGGTGGTTAAGTCATTGATATAGGTCAGTTCTTCCAGGTCTTTATTTATCTTTAGCCAATTATCTGGGTCCTTTTCCCACACCTGCCCTGCCCTAGGAAACTCCCCTGAGTGTGCATGCACCCCTCAGCCAAGATGGATCTTGAAGTGAAGGCCTCTGGGAGGAACAAGACTCATGGACTGGCGTTATCCCCTGACTTTGACCCACATGGAGACTTTACATATGTGTAGTGTCTTCTTTGTCTCAAAAAAAAGGTTGTGGGGGGGGATCGCAGATTCCGTAATCTCTGATAAGGCTGGCTGTTTACTCTGTTTCTGTTGTTACTTTTGTTTTGGAGGGAAAACAGGAGGCTGATTGTAAAATTGCTCAACTGGAGCCCACCTATTTCTTGTCTCAGGAAGTGCTTAGAATTGTAAGCATCCAGCCTGAAGCCCACCTCTTTGTGGCCCATGAAATGCAAATAGGAGGCCAGTTGTAAATGTCTAACCTGGAGCCCATCTATCTCCTTTGGCATTGACCCAAGCTTTTGAGGACTCAACTGTCCCCATATTTAAAGTGGGAATGGTGGTCATGATAACTGCTCACAGCAGGATTAAGAAACTGAGAAAAGACAATACATGTAACACCCCGCATGTGGCTAACGTTCACTAGTAGTGAGTCTTCTTGTCTTCCAGCTCAGGAAACCTAATAATAGCAACCGACGATTGTTTTCCAAAGAAGCAGAGGGCCAGATGTGAAAGTTCAGTGCTTCAGAGCATGCTGGCTTGATTCATCCGGCTGTTTTAATTTATGTTTCAGTAATTTCAGGCTCTTTTCTTAGCTCTGCTTTGGAGACTGAAGCACAAATGTTTAGTGCTAAATGGATTCTGAGACCTCATCTGATCCATCCTTTGCTTCTCAGATAGAGAGAGATACTTGAGGCCATCTGACATTAAATAACTTGGCTGAAGCCACACAAGGAATGGGAAAACAGAGCTAGGACTGGAACCCAGATTTCTTGTTTCCTGGACAGCCGCTGTGTTCCTGCACTCTGCCAGCTGCCTCTGTAATTGTGAATGTGAGCACGGAGAGGCCTGGTGGGCTACATCCATAAGGTCACAAAGAGCCAGACACGACTGAGTGAGCGAGCGCAGCATGCACGCACAGTCCCTTTAACTGAAAATGCTAGGAAGATGCGTGGCTCTTGGGTTCTTTTTCTTTTCTCCAGCAGAGGGTCACGGTCGAATAATATCATGGATCAGAATCTCTCTTTCTTTCCATCTCCGCCCCCCACCCCCACCTCCCCCCTTTGGCTCAGAATCTAGAAACAGCGAGAGAAGACGCCAGGGATGTCTTCCAGCCTCTAAGCGGCGGGACTGATTGGTGAGGTTTGTGTGGTAGACGCTCGCCCCCTAGTGGAAAGAGTGAAGGTGACACCCATGGGACTGAAGAAGCGTTTCCACCTCTGGGGCCTGGCTGCCCAGGAGTCTGAGGCATGCTTGTGTAACTGGGCCTCCCTTATCTTGCCCGAATGCCGGCACTGTCAGATCGATCCCATCTTTACTTAACATTTTGATATTTTGTTCATCGAGACTTTTTGCATTAATTTTGATTTATTAAAATGTTGCATTAAAATATTATTTCTATTGACTACTTTGGGGGACACCCCTTGAATTCTGTGCCTGAGGTGACTGCTTTGTTGACCTCCCCTTGATCACAGCCTTAATTCAGAAGTTAGCGCTGGAAGACCCTGCTGGTACCTGATGTGCTGACACCCTCATCATCAGGGGTGCCCTGAGGTCGGGCGAGCAATGAGCTGGCCTGGCCTGTGAGGGCAGTGTGGGTCTGGGGGCGCTCTGCACTGTAATAGTCAGAGCTGTAGATTCCCCAGGCGTCCTCCAGAAGTGAGTGGTGACAAAGATGCTCTCCTTGCCCAGACTCTAGCCAGGCTCCTTCTTCTTTCCTGGGCCTGTGGATTGCGGCCATAAGGACTTGGTGCTGCTGCTGCTAGGTCGCTTCAGTCGTGTCCGACTGTGCGACCCCATAGACAGCAGCCCACTTGAACAAACACTAATAAAGCTTTCAACAGCTCAAGGCCACATCCTTAGGATGACCCATCCCCCACTTAAAGTGTCCGCCTGAAAACACTCAAGGCAGCCAAAAGAATGTACTGATCGTTCCACCCAGCATCTGAAGACAGCACCCCGTTTCCCAGTCTTTGTGGGAGGGTAGGAGGCCCATTTTGATACAGTGTTGGGGGCCAGTGTGAGGAACTCCGCCTATGGCAAAGGTCATGAGGAAAAAGAAGCTTGGCATATGCAAAGGCATGATCAAGCCTCAGGAGATCCCCTGTTCCCGAGCATCTACCCCAAAACCAGAGTACTTTACAGGGAGCTCTCTCCCATAACCATTTCTCTCAGAGAAGGAGTTAACTTGCAGCTCCAGTTGATACAAATTCCTGGGTGTGATAAGAGTGTTTAACCTTCAAACTCTGAAGATTCTCTAGCCTGCCTGATCAGGTTGTCCTGCAGCATGTGATTGTTTACAGCCTCCCAACTGTGAGAGGCACGGGATGCTTTAAAACTTTCTAAATACAGACTCTTTTGAGAAGTTAGAAGATTATTAGTATAGTATTAGTGGGTTGATTAGGAATTATATTGGTGAAGAGTTTTTCATTTGTCATGCCAATAATTACTGCTAATTCCCTGCCTTGGGTGTGACAAGGGTGGCTCAGGTCAAACCTCTCTGCTGACAGACTAGCTTGTGTGACAACCTCTCAACCATAAACAGCACAGAGAGTTTGGAGTATTAGCATAGGGCTTTTCTCATTTGATTGCCGCCAGGCTTTCATATCCTTAGGCACCTGAGAATATATTAATCAATGTATTTGGAATATAGAAAAGGAAATATAGTAGTTTTTGATGTTAGCAATACTAGACTTTTTGAGTTAATGAATTTTCTCTTTTGTTATAGACTACTGTACTTTGTTATAAATCACTGTGTCCTTGCTGTGCAAAACTGTAACCTTATCACTATCTTAAGACTAAATAGATTGTAAAGGGAACATTGGTGAAGGGTTTTCATTTGGACTGATGTTTGCTGCTAAGTCTTCATATTCCCTGCCCTTATAATAAATATAACTAGCATATAGGAGAAATAAGTATTAACCTTTAAGCATATAAGAGAAATAAGTATTAACCTTTAAGACTAATCATGTTAAACCTTAGGTTAAGTAAATTCCTTTTTTGATTGTAACTCACTACACCCTCACTCTATAGGAATGCAACTTTATTTGGGGGTGGTGCCTGAAAAAATCACTCCTGGAAAAATAAGCTTTCTGGTTAACTGGCCAGTACCAGAAAGGGCCATAAAATGTCAGCGGACCTCATGGTCAGAAGATGATGTAAAAACTCATAAGACCTTTGTATAATTTTATATGAAACACCTGATTGTGACAAGGGTCAGGTCTGCTGACCCCCGCGTGCCTCTGTATTCATCCCTATGTGTAACAAAAGGTATATAAACAAACCTGAAAAATAAAGAAATCGGATCAGTTCCAGAAAGACTGATTCCCTCATGTCGTTCTTCTCTGCTCCCCAGTTTTCTGGCTGAATTCCCATCTGGAGTGTGGGTGCCCGCCATTCAGATGGTGCAAATTCCTTGTCTGGAATTTTATTGGTACCCCACGTAAGCCAAGTTATTCAGCCCCTTTCTCTCTCTCTTACTATTTTCTGGCCGAATTCCCATCTGGTGCATAGGACCCACCAAGCCTACTAACTTTGCCTGGGCTTCTAAGATCGGACCGGGGGGTGGAGGGGGCCCTCAGTGCCTCCTCTCCTTCGGGAGAACAGGAAGAGCCTGCGGCCTACGTAGGTGGTGATTGGTACCCTGTGTTAACCAAGGTTATTTGGCCTCTTTTTCTCTGCTAAATTCCTAATCCCTCTCTATCTGTAATTAAATAAGTTTTTCCTAGGCCGCCTATTCTGTCCCCACCTTTGAATCACCCTGGATCCACCAGGGCTGGACCCTGGCAATAAAGGCCTGTTTGATTTTTATTGTTCAGTCGCTCAGTCCTGTCTGACTCTTTGCGACCCCATGGACTGCAGACACCAGGTTTCCCTGTCCTTCACCATTGGCGTGCTAGCAGGCTTAAAGGCACATCCGAGATTCACGTGGATCAGCCCCTCCCCATTCTGTAATTTTCCATTTCCCTGAGTCTAAAGAGCTCCTCCCCTCCAGCCCCACCCCCACTCCCTTATCCTTCATTTAAAACACTGCTGCATAAACCAAAGTGAGTCCAGTTCACACTGGACTCTTCCCTACTGCAGTGATACATGATTGATTAAAATCAGTCCTTACCACTTTAACTCACTATCAGCTTTGTTCCTGTTAGTAATGGCTGCCTTTTGAAGTGTGTCTCTTATGAGAAAAGACCCTGGGGCCAAGGGAAATTTTATTCCACAAAGATGCAGAGATCTTCACGACCCAGATAATCACAATGGTGTGGTCACTCACTAGAGCTAGACATCCTGGAACGCAAAGTCAAGGGGGCCTTAGGAAGCATCACTACAAACAAAGCTAGTGGAGATAGTGGAATTCCAGTTGAGCTGTTTCAAATCCTGAAAGATGACACTGTGAAAGTGTTGCACTCAATATGCCAGCAAATTTGGAAAACTCAACAGTGGCCACAGGACTGGAAAAGGTCAGTTTTCATTCCAATCCCAAAGAAAGGCAATGCCAAAGAATGTTCAAACTACTGCACCATTGTACTAATCTCACACCCTAGCAAAGTAATGCTTAAAATTCTTCAAGCCAGGCTTCAACAGTGAACTGTGAACTTCAAGATGTTTGAAGTGGATTTAGAAAAGGCAGAAGAACCAGAGATCAAATTGCCAACATCCACCGGATCATGGAAAAAGCAAGAGAGTTCCAGAAAAACATCCACTTTGTTGACTATGCCAAAGCCTTTGACTGTGTGGATCACAGCAACCTGTGGAAAATTCTGAAAGAGATGGGAATACCAGACCATCTGACCTGCCTCTTGAGAAACCTATATGCAGGTCAGGAAGCAACAGTCAGAACTGGACATGGAACAGACAGGTTCCAAATCGGGAAAGGAGTACGTCAAGGCTGCATATTGTTACCCTGCTTATTTAACTTATATGCAGAGTACATCATGTGAAATGCTGGGCTGGATGAAGCACAAGCTGGAATCAAGATTGCCAGGAGAAATATCAGTAACCTCATATATACAGATGACACCACCCTTACGGCAGAAAGTGAAGAAGAACTAAAGAGCCTCTTGATGAAAGTAAAACAGGAAAGTGAAAAAGTAGGCTTAAAACTCAGCACTCAGAAAACTAAGATCATGGCATCTGGTCCCATCACTTCATGGCAAATTGCCGGGGTCCAGCCCTGGCGGGTCCAGGAATTCAAAGCGGGGATGGCATTGGCAAGGAAAGATTTATTTATTCGTTAATATAGAAATATAAGATTAGATTAGGAAGAAATAGTGTAGTAGGAAAATTAAGTGGAGAAAGAAGGCTGAATAACTTGGCTTGTGGGGAAGGCCAATAAAATCTCTGGACAAGAGATTTGCACCATCTACATGGGGCCACCGGTGCCTGCTTGAATCTCTAAGGGTGCCCCTCCTAGGCTCCCTTTCGCATGGGTCTTAAAAGCGGGGACAAGTAAGTAGACCTGGCGAGCACCCCCAATCCCCCCACCCCCTCATCCAGGTGGGAATTCAGCCTGAAGTTAGAGTGAAGAGGAGAGGGAAGGAGAGGGAGAAAAGGAGCAAGAGAGAGACATGGTGGGGAGCCAGCTTCCCAAGAAACTAGGCAGAGAGACTAGTCCGAGAACTGGTCCATCCTTTATTGTTCTGAAGGCCTTTTATACTTTTGATAAAACATGAAGATCAATGGGTACACAGTTATGCAGTGTTAACAGCCCAGACTCATCAAAAATAGGCTTTTTCTCTGCATATCTAATTGTATACACAAGTCTTAGGTAATTTACATCATCTTCCAGCCAAAAAGGGCCAATTAACATTTTATAGCCTTTTTCCGATAAGGGTTTGTCAACCAGAAGACTTATTTGTGTTGATCTTCCCAAGGTCTGGTGTTACTCTCAGAAAAGCACTAAACAAAGTTACATTCTTATACAGCAAAGATACAGCAACTTATAACAAGGGAGGGAGTACAGTGATTTACAGCAAAAGAGAAGCAATTAACTCAAAAGTCTAGTGTTGCTAACATCAAACTACTATATATCTTTTTCTACATCCTGCTTACATTGAGTAACATCCTCTCAGGTGCCTAAAAATAAAGAATATGAAGGTTTGGCAGCAATCCTTGAGTCAACAGTGAAAACCCGTCATCAATATGATTTTTAACTCTTTAGAAAAGGCTCTGTATCTTAAGGATGCTTTCAAGCTTTGTGCCTCTCACAGTTGGGGGGCTGTAAGCAATTCACAAGCTATGAGAAGTCTGGGGAACCTGTTAGGCAAGCTAGAGAGCTACCAGAGGGGGTTTAGCTGAAACATCCCTTTCAAATGCAGAAGACTAAAGCCCTGATTTGACTTTTTCCTAGAGAAAGTGGAAAAGCAGAGTGCAGAGGCCAGCAGATTCTTATTTTTTGGGGGGTGGATGCTCAGGAAATGCCATGGGGAACCCATGAAGCTTGATCACGCCTTGCATATGCCAGGCTTCCTTCCACATGACCTTGTCACAGGAGGGATTCCTCACACTGGCCTCTGGCAGCAAATAGATGGGGAAACACTGGAAACAGTGAGAGACTTTATTTTGGGGGCTCCAAAATCACTGCAGATGGTGACTGCAGCCATGAAATTAAAAGACACTTGCTCTTTGGAAGAAAAGTTATGAGCAACCTAGACAGCATATTAAAAAGCAGAGACATTACTTTGCCAACAAAGTTCTACCTAGTCAAAACTATGGTTTTTCCAGTAGTCATGTATGGATGTGAGAGTTGGACTATAAAGAAAGCTGAGCACCGAAGAATTGATGCTTTTGGACTGTGGTATTGGAGAAGACTCTTGAGAGTCCCTTGGACAGTAAGGAGATCCAACCAGTCAATCCTAAAGGAAATCAGTCCTGAATATTCACTGGAAGGAATGATGCTGAAGCTGAACTCCAATACTTTGGCCACCTGATGTTAAGAACTGACTCATTGGAAAAAGCCCCTGATGCTGGGAAGGATTGAAGGTGGGAGGAGAAGGGGATGACAGAGGATGAGATGGTTGGATGGCATCACCGACTTGATGGACATGAATTTGAGCAAGCTCCGGGAGTTGGGGATGGTCAGGGAGGCCTGGTGTGCTGCAGTCCATGGGGTCGCAAAGAGTCGGACATAACTGAGTAACTGAAATCAACTGCACTGAGTTCTGGGTCTTCCTCAGTGCCTAAAGCATAAAGGCTTAAAGACAGTTGCTGTTTGCCGAGTCCCATAGGAAGCAGCCAGACCTGGAGGAGGGGCTGGTGCCCCAGGATGTCTGGGACAGGCCACTTCCTTGGAACACCTTCCTTAACTGGGCTTGCATCCTGCATCACCTGCTGGAGGACTCCAAGTCCTCATGGCACCTAGGAGGCAGGCACCCTTAGAAGGTTTAGGGGTACATCAGCCCTCATCCTTGCTATCAGAGACCTCTCAGCTGTGTCACCTGCTTCTGTCCACCTGCCACAAACCCAGCAATCCTATCTCACCCTTTCCAGCAGCCCTGGACCACATCCAAGGAAGACGAGACCCTGTCCGTTTGGTCCTACAAGGCCTCTGTGCACCTCTGCCCCACCCCCACAAAGAGTGCTGAGTGATCCCCATCATCCCTACCACCCTTTCTGGGGGTTTCCTGGCAGGCTGTTAATGGGACATGGGTTTAGGTCAGGCCCAGAAGTGGCAACTATGGACCTTTGGGGCCCTGCCCACCTTTATCAGGCTGGATTTATTACCCAGGCTTCACAGGATTGTCACCTGCCTTCAAATATCTGCAACCCTAAAGGAAGGGAGAGGAAGTGGCTAAAGATGCTCTTTTAAAAAGAGTAAAAGAAAGAAAGAGACAAAAGAATTGTTCATAGACAAAGATGCTTCTTGAGCTCAGAAGCTGGCTCTTTTTACAGGGAGCTGGGGAGGGTCCCAACCACATACTAATCTACTTGGGGCCCAAACCCTCCCCGCCCCATAGGTTTTATACATCAAAGAGAATGGAATTAAAGCAAACTCCAATTTGTTTATGGATGGGTCCACTCCTTCCAGGACTACTCCAGGTGGTGTTCTCTGTCCCCGAGGGTCCCCCTGGTTCCACTTTTCCAGCCAGCAGTCAGTCAGCACAGTCTGCTAGCACTGTGGCTCCATCAGAAAATCTTCTTCAGTAATTGACCTGGGAGGGAAGGGGGCCTTCTCAGCACCAGCTTCTCAGATCCCTGCACGCTGGAAACCCCCTGGGCTAGGGGCTAGATTTGTCTATAGGCTCCTCATGTCTGCCCGGTGGTTCTCAGGCAGGCTGGCATACCCCGTGTACCCCCTTGAGGGAGAAGTGGGCCTGGGGGTGAATTGTAACTGATAATGAAGCACTTAAGTAGGACTCTGACTTGACTCATGCCTGGAACAGACTCAAGGTCATCCCTATCTGACCGTCGTGCTCACTCTTGCTTTCTGGAGAAGAATGAACTCTTTGCCGTGGCCTGTGAGGTTCTGAATAAACTTCCGGCCTCGCATCTCTTGTCCTTGCCTCCTTTCTCACTCACTCACCCCTCTGGCCTTCAGCTGGCTCCTCAGATAAGCCAAGCTCTTTCCTGCAGCAGGGATGCTCCTTCTGCCAGGACGCCCCTCCCTCCTTTTGTCTTGCTATAGCTTGAGCTTTGGGGCCCAGCTTAAAAATTAACCTTTTTTTGTACTGGTGTGGAGGGGACTTCAGATTGTCTTGAGGAGTTGGGGAGCTGATGATATTCTGTACTTGATCTACATGAAGGTGACAAGGTATGCAAATACATGAAAATTCACTGAGCTGTCCATTTAAGATTTGTAGACTTTATGTGCGTGCTACGTCTCTTCAGTCATGTCCGACTCTTTGTGACCCCATGGACTGTAGCCCGCCAGGCTCCTCTGTCCATGGGATTCTCCAGGCAAGAATACTGGAGTGGGTTGCCACGCTCTCCTCTAGAGGATCTTCCTGACCTAGGGATCAAACCCTGGTCCCCTGCATTGCAGGCAGATTCTTCACCGCCTGAGCCACCAGGGAAGCCCAGATTTTATGCAAACAAACCCCAAAAGACAATCTTAAAAAAGAACAGTTTCACCTACTTCCCTGTCTCCTGTTCTGTGGCTCTCCACCGTGGCCCGTGCCTTCCCATTCTGGTACAATAGTTACACTATTTGTTGTTTGTAAATTGTTTCTCCCATTAGAATGTAAGCCCCACGAGGAGAGAACCTTTCTCTGTCTTGTTCATTGAGGTGCCTTCTGGAGAGTAGCGCAGTGCCTATTAAGAAAATCAGCAAATGGATAGATGGAAGAATGAATAAAAAAGCTTGGATTTAATGATGGAGGAAAAGGGGGTGGAGGAGGTCGGCCTGAGGTTAGATGCTCCTGACTTCCAGCTCCCAACAGTTGAGGGGGTCTTGTGCTGGAAGCCCAAGTCCAGGACCAGCTGGGAGACGAGCACCGTCCTGTCTACACCTCACTGGGGCTGTCCTGGTCTGCGTAGATGAGGAAGCCCGTGAAGAGGCTGTCGGTCCAGTACGGGTCGTAGAAGAGCCCATTCTGCTCAGAGTAGAAGATCTGCAGCCAGACCTCGTCCCCCTGCCTGAGCGCCAGGATGGTGGAGCCTGAGGCCACGTCGTGGTTGCCCGTGTTGGCGTCGAAGGTCCGGATGCGATACTGGCCGTTGTGCACCAGGCCGATGGCCAGGTGCTTGTTGGCCAGCGTGATGTCGTAGGTGAAGAAGTAGATGCCCGGCACGCCACAGACGAACTTGCCGCTGGAGGCGTTGTAGTGTCCGCCCTCGTTCATTAGTATCTTGTCGAATTTGATGGGCAGCCGCTCCGCGGGATAGCTCTTGGTCACTGCCACGGAGAAGGCCGACTTGGCGTGGCTGCTGCCGCAGCTGCAGGGCCCCGGGAGGCCCGGTTCCCCCTTCTTGCCCTTGGGCCCCTTCTTGCCGGGTATGCCGTGCTTGCCCGGGGCACCGCTGACCCCTTTGGGGCCACGTGGGCCGGCCCGCCCAATGGCCCGGCTTTGCCCTTTGGGCCTGGCTTCCCCCGATTACCCGTCCGGCCAGGTGAACCTGGAAGACAGAACAGCTGGTGTTATGGAGGGGACCGCAGAGAACTAGGCAGAGGGCTTGCTTTGGCTTTCCATCCTTGGAACACAAGGCTTTGGGTAAAAGAAAGAACACAGTCTGTGCAGTCACACAGAAATGGATGTAAATCATGATATTACCAGGGGCATTTCTCCCATCTTGTTTGGAAAGTGGGAATGGTAATATGCACTTTCCAGAATCATGTGGATTGGGGCAAAGATAACTTGTCACAATTCATGCCCTTCCCTTGTCCTGCCTTTGAATGAAGAGTCTGGTTCGTCTGCCAGGTCAGCCCTTCCCCAGGCTGTGCTAATAATGGGTTGAGACAAGAATTGTAAGAAGCCTCTTGACTTCAAAGCATTGACCTTAGTGAAATCCTTGACCGGTGCCCGAGATCCCTGCCCACATGGGCAAGGGTTTTTACAGCAGCATTGCTTACAATAACACAAACTAGGAACAATTAAATGCTTATCTAAAGGGAGATGATGAGAAAAATTATGGTCCATCCCTATATGCAATTCTCTGCAGGAGTTTTTTTTTTTTTTAATGACAGATTTACATGTACCATATGAAAACTTCTCTAAAATATACTGTTAAGTGGAAAAAGAAGTAGCAGAAACTCTTTTTTGTTCAAAGGAAACCACAGTGCCCATTACTTTGCACATTTGAGTGCCTGGCACCTAGTAACCGTTCGCTAGATGTATACACTTGGTGTATCCTGCAGAACATTTCCATGGTAATGTGTGTCTGCAGAACACCTCTGGGTTTTTAATTCCCATATTCCAGTAATGTGCATTTCTCTCAACACAGTAGTTTTGGCTGATGACTGTATAAAAACATTTGTATTTATGTCCCCCAAACTCAATACAACACTTTACATTTTAAACAAAACGTATGGGTAACTGGAGTCATATCCAAACACAATGGTTAACTGAAACAGTTGGCAGGCTGGCAGAGCTGGGGAGTGGGCAGATGTTTTGGAAAGCATGTTTATGCTTAGTCATGTCCGACTCTTTGTGACCCTTTGGACTATAGCCTGCCAGGCTCCTCTGTCCATGGGGATTCTCCATGCAAGAATACTAGAGTGAGTTCCCGACCCTCCTCCAGGGGATCTTCCCAATCCAGGGGCTGAATCTGGGTCTCCTGTGTCTCCTGCATTGCCAGTGTATTCTCACCCGCTGAGCCATCAGGGAAACATGCTGGATGTCAATTAAGGAGACTGTGGCTGGAGGTTGCCAGGTGTAAGCAGTGTCTTAGCATCACTGCTCACAAAGCAAGGGTCCGTTAACCACCCTATTAACTGATCAGCAAGTAATGCTGCACATGTTTTACATCCTAACAAGGTGCTTTGCTTCTCATATGTATATATGCAGGCCTTTTTGTGTGTGTGATTTAGAGTTTTGGGTTAATGTGTAATCCATTTAAATTTTTCCTATTTTAAGTAATTGGGAAATAAATTCCCAAATAGCATTTTCTCACTGAACATCTAGTTTTCAGGAACAGATTGCTTATGCTAAGTACTTGGCAATGTTTGGTATTAATATACATATATGTAAATACACAGAAAGAGACCAGGAAAGACATGCATTAACTGGTTGATAGTGATAACCGTTGTAGGATGACAGGAGGATGCTGAGGTGGAGTGGACAGTCTCCAGTGGGTCTACTGTCTGCCTGGCACCCCTTCCTTTGGAAAACTGCTGTTCACTGCTTGATGTGGTCCTAGTAAGGCTGTCAGCCACAGTGATCAACTGCCCACACCACACATACAACACACACTCACACCTAGGGGTGGGCACTTGACCCAGTCCTGGTGAATGGTGGTATCTCACCTCTATGGTCAAAGTGATTGGTTCAGAATGAATATGTGATCAAGAAGAATCAGTCATCCTGAGAATTGCTCTATGGACCAAGTGGGCATGTTATAAATTCCAACCTTTGTGAGAACCAAACCAATATACATAGAAGCAAAGCCTTGACAGTATTTGAGCTCCTGGATGCAGCTATTCCTGAAGCTTGGCTCTTGGACTTTCTAGTTGTATCAGCCAATAAATTCCATTCGGGGCTATAAATTGGGTTTCTTTTTAAATTTTTATTTATTTAAATTGGGTTTCTGTCTCTTGCAACCCAGAGAATTCTGAATTCTATTTCAGGAGACTTGCTTAAAATCACTGAGCAAATCAACAGTGCAGCTGGGGCAGGAACAGAAAATTTGAGGCTCACTATTCGTTTCCAGAGAATACATCATTTTTTTTTATTAAAAATTTTTTTTTGGCTGAGCTGTGCAATATAGGGGATCTTAGTTCCCCAACCAGGGATTGAACTCATGTCCCCTGAAGTGGAAACTCCTAAACACTGGACTGCCGGGTAATTCCTACTCTGTTGTTTAAAGAGACATTAGCTTGGTTTATAAGGCAATAAGATTCAAATATATTTGTTTTCATAACTTTGCAAACCCCTTTTGAGTCAGACGTTATCAACAGGTGGGAACAGGAGGGACAGGGACTGGGCTTCTTACCTTCCTCTCCGCTCTCCCCTCGGTCCCCCGTCCTGGCCATCCTGGCCGTCTTTGCCTGGAAAGCCCATTCTTCCCACCATTCCTGAGGGCCCTGGGGCTCCTGGGGGCCGGGTGGACCCTGGGGGCCAGGCATGCTGCAGATGAGTTGAGGGGAGCCCTTCTGGAAGTCTCTGCGGGCGAAGGCAGCCAGCAGTGGGTCGGCCGCACAAGGAAGGGCACAGGCAAGGAGCACCCAGGGGATCATGGTGGCCACCTGCAGGAGGCAAGAGAGCTGTGAGCAGGTGAGTCTGGCCACGGAGCTAACTGGAGGTCAGTCGCCCAGAGAAGGAGAGGGCACCTGGGAGAGACACGGTTATACTTCTGCTCCTCCCTCCCTCTCACATCACACCCAAGTAGCAGGAGAGTGTTCCCACACCTGGACGTCTCTGGATGAGCTGAGTCATGGACTCAGAATACACTTTGGAGGGGTCCTGGATGGGGGAGGCACTCATCCTCACATCCTCATGCTCTGGAGTGGCAGGACTGAGCCCAGTGACCGCTGATGGGGACGAGCTGTGGATGGAGAGAATCGATCCATGGTTTCATTGAAATATGTGGCCTGAATGGAAGTTACAAGGGCAGAGATACTTCAGACTGCTGGTGGTGATTTGTAACTCTGCTAGAGGATTCAGGGCAGCACATGAGCGGGCGAGAAGTGAGGCATCAGTTCCGAGTGTCGGTGCCGCAAGCCTGAGCAGCACTGGCAGACGACGGGCACAGCTCTTCTGCCGAGGGCTCCCTGTGTACCAGGCCTGGGCCAGGAGCTTTCCACACGTTACTTAATCTCATAGCATCCTAACCAAATAGCTATGAGGAGGAAAGGGAGCTCAGAGAAATTCACAAGGTGACTAAGGCGGGCAATTAGCGTAGCAGGACTGGGATTTGAATGAGGCCATGAAGATCCAGAGCTCGTGTGCTTTGCTCCAGGCTACACTGCTTTTGTTTTCATTTAAAGAATAGTAAAAATGATATACTCACATTGTTATAAAGTCAAATAATAACATAAAGCTTATAATGAAAAACCGTGCATGATCTTCAGCCCTACCCATCCTCCACATCAACCCTCGCCCCTCCCTCAAACTCTTTTGGCTATTTCTTCTGGAATTTATTGACATTAAAAGATAATATGCTTATGTAGCTTCTTTTTATCTGTTTTAAAGTTGTTTGTTGTTTTCTTTTCTTTTTTGTACTGTGCTGTACAGCATGCAGGATTCTAGTTCCCTCACCAGGGATTGAACCTGTGTCCCTTGCAGTGAAAGCTCAGAGTCCCAATCACTGAACCACCAGGCAGGTCGCATCAATTTCAGACATTGCCTTTTGAATTCCTATTATGACAGATGAGGATTTAGCCCTCTTGCATCACTCAAGGACCCTGTTTTCTCCCTCATGCTGTTTTAACATAATTTTTGACTAAACCAAAATTCACTCTTTGAAGTATTGTTTACTGCTAAGCTAAGCACCATATTATAATTATACTTCCTTTGTTATATACATTTTTCTTACTGGAGATATTAATAATTTTATTTGCTTAGTTTTCTACATCACTATTTTTTACATTATCAAATATATCAGATAATTTACCTCTCTCATTTATTTTACTGAAGACATAAGTCCCAGAGCCCTCCCTCCTCCCATTCCAACTGTGTACACACTTTACAGCCCAGGACTTTCCTTTATAACCATCATGGTGATTCTCTTTGCCTCTCCTGTGTTTTATCTCCTGCTTTACAAATTCATGCCTTCCTTTTATAGTTTTTCACTCTCTTATTTTGGTGGCACATATTCTACCATAGCTTCCTGGATAAGAAGTGTGGGATGTAATTTTGTGGGCTACTTTGCAAGTCTCAATAAGTCTTAATTTCACGCCATGTTCTTAAGGCTGGGGCAGTGGCGACATGATCACACCAGAGACCAGAGTGTTACATGACCAGAGATTGTCTACCCCAGCCCCTCTCCAGGAAGATGCCAAAGCAAAGGCCCAGAGCAGAAAAAAAGCCACTTGTTCAAGATCTCTCAGCAAACTGACTCCGTCACTTTGCAACCAATAGCCTCTCTCCTAGGAATGAAACCAGGAGGGAGAATATTCTAAGCAAGACTGTCTGCCTCTAGGATGGGCTCTGAAGTGGTAGCTGGCTTTGTAAGCCCTTTCCCTCTCTGGGCCTCAGTTTCTATGTGCTGGAACATAAGGGATTGGAGGACTTCCCTGGTTGTCCAGTGGTTAAGAGTCTGCCTGCCAAAGCAGGGGACATGGGTTCAACCCTTGGTGTAGGAAGACTCTACATTGCCACAGGGTAACTTCACCCGTGGGCCACAGCTATGGAGACTGGGCTCTAGAGCTTTCAAGCAGCAACTACTGAGCCCACGTGCCACAGCTACTGAAGCCAGCACACCCTAGATCCCATGTTCGAAACATGATAAGCCAGAAAATGCGAAGCTTGTGTACCAAGGAGGTGACCTTCCCAGACACCCTGGGGGACCAGCCCTTCCTCTGCCTGTGTGACTCGGCAAACACCATCTGTCTTTAGGCCTTCGTGCTTTAATCACTGAGGAAGACCCAGAACTCAGTGCATCTCTCTGAAATAAAATTGTCCTTGGCCCCACGTCTTTTCTCATAAGGGACACACTTCAAACGGCTCAATTAGAGAAAGTCCATACTCAGCCATGAAGACTCAGCACAGCCAAAACAAAACAAAAAAAAATTTTTTTTTAATCTACCAAAAATAAGGGGTTGGTTTCCACACTCAAGTGTGCATCAGACTCAACTGGAGGACTTGTCTAAACCCAGATTTCTAGGCCCAACCCCCAGAGTTTGCAGTTCAGCAGGTCTGCATTGGGGCTGGAGGATTTGAAGTACTTCGAGGAATGCTGAAGCTGGTGGTCCAGGGACCCATTTGATTGCTACTTGGGCTTCCCAGGTGGCGCTAGTATAAATAACCCACCTGCCAAGGCAGGAGACACCAGAGACGCAGGTTTGACCCCTGGTCAGGACAATTCTCTGGAGGAAGGCACAGCAACCCATGGCAGTATTCTTTCTTGGAGAATCCCTTGGACCGAGGAGTCTGACGGGCTACGGTCCATAAGGGGTCACAAGAGCTGGACACGACTGAAGCAACTTAGCACACACACAGACTAGATGGTTTCTAAGGCCCTTTCACCCTGATGCTGACTGAGACCCTCAGACTCCATTCTGCCCTCTCTTAACAGATGCAAAGCCTTGCTGGCTTCTCTGTTCCCACATAACCTTCGACCACTTCATCAGAGCCTTCAAGCACGAGAGGGCTTCCTGCAGCCGTAGGGCTGGCAGTAAAGCTGAAACACTGCTCAGGTCTCACCGTCAAGGGTCACACTTCCCTCCTGGGCCCTCAGCCTCCCTTTACACTCTGCTCTGCCCAGGGCTTGGGGAGCCTGTACAGACCTCTGCACTGGCTCTGGACACAGGCTGACGCCGCCCCTCCTCCTGGCCCCTCCAAATCTTTAACCCTGGGAACACATGAAGAGGAGAGAAGACCAGGCCTCCCCTGCCAGGAAGAGGCGTGGAGCTGGTGCTGGGACCTGGGGAGCTGCTCTGGTTTCAGCTCCGTGCTCACCAACCTGGTGACTTTGCACCAATCACTTTCCTTCTCTGGACCTCAGAGAAAAAATGTCACAGAAGCATCCCTGGCCAGGGAGAGATGATTTAGTACCAGACACTGCCTTAAATAACATGTAGTTTCAAAGTTATTATCTTTTCAATTTCTGTAATCCTAATTAAGTAAAGAAAAAGGTTTTAGTTTGCTGACAGTATATCTTTCATGTCTCCATACCCCTTCCTAATATCCCTTTCAATAAAGAACACTGTCATCTGTGGCAGTGCACCCCATTCTTATGAAATTTTGTGCAATTTGGAAACCTTGGAGACCCCCAGACAGAACTATGGTGCCAGACACCCTGGGACGGAGCATCTGCAGGAGTGTAAGGAAGGCCCGTGGCCCAGTGTGAGGATAGGGACTCAACAAGGGCACAAGATAGCTCTGGGGATCTAGTCCTTTGGAGAGGATGCAAAAAGTACTTAGTGGGTGATAGAAAGAGTGTGTTAAAAATCCGTATTTTCATCTGGGCACCAGGACATATGTGAGGACATATTGTATGCTCAGTTGAGAGGTCAGGCCAAAATGAAGAACCGACAAAAGAGGAGCTTTTTTGTTGTTTTGTATTTAAAGTTCTTTTTCTTTCCTTTTATTTAGTTACTTATTTTTGGCTGCAGTGGGTCTTCATTGCTGTGCACAGGCTTACTGTGGTCACAGCGAGCCGGGGCTGCTCTGTAGTTGCAGTCCACAGGCTTCTCATTGTGATGGCTTCTCTTGTTGCAGAGCAGGCTCACGAGTTATGGGTCTAGAGCTCAGGCTCAGCAGCTGTGCTGCAGGAACTTAGTTGCCCCATGGCATGAGGGATATTCCTGAACCAGGGATCAATCCCGTGACCCCTGCATTGACAAGCAGACTCTTAACCACTGAACCACCAAGGAAATCCAAAGGAATAGTTTTGAGAGCTCATTCCATGACTCTGGGCACTCTTGGATTTTAAAAAGGCAAGCTTGGAATTCCCTGGTGGTCTAGTGGCTAAGATATTATTCTCCCAATGCAGGGGACCCAGGTTGGATCCCTGGTCAGGGAACTAGATCCCGCATGCTGCAGCTAAGAGTTCACATACTGCAACTAAAGATCCCGCGTGCCACAACAAAGACCTGGAACAACCAAATAAGTAAAATTTTTTTAAAGTGCCACTCTTGAGGCTGGGAGGGGAGGGCTGTGGACATGCATCTGAGGACTGCATGCCAAGTTGGCCGCTGGGAGAGCAGCTGCCTGCCGAATGGAAGGAGGAAGAGAGCTCTCTGGGGCACAGGGAGGGAACAGACTGCCTTCTCACCCTCTTTGGTACACAGAAGGTACCAGACATTCTGCAGTAGGGAGCCAGCCTGGGCCAGAGGGACCAGGTCAGGAAGTGAGGGGCCCAGCAGGGATAATCATGCAGGGTTATCTGAAAATGAGAAGCCTGGACTTGCCTGCAAAATGAAAGTGTGATGGACTGCTTCACAGTTGTTACAGTCAGAAGGCTTAACTTGGGAACACCCACAGAAGGTACCCCAAGAAAGAGACATCATCCGTGTCTGCCAGGTCCAGGGGAGCTTAGCCCTATCTCAGCCATGAAATAGGAACCATCTGTCCAGTTAGTGCTTCTTCTGCTCCTTCCTTCAACCTGGAAAGAGGTGAGCTAAGGTGTCCCAGCCAGCATCGCAGCTGCACTGCGGGACAGGAGGAAGCCTCACCTTTGAATGATGACTGAAGAGCAGATTTTCAGGGACTGGACTGCCAGGGGGAGCACCTTTGAAGAGGAAAAGTTAACATTTTACCTCCTTCTCCTTCTGCCTCTGTAACTCAGCTTGTTCCTTGCAAAGTCTAGATCATGTAAGTCTCAGAAAGTGGGGACTCACAATACTAGGAACTGGAGCTTATCTCACTCACCCTTGTCCTGCTCTTTGCAATTGCCCTAACCCTTGCAAACTCGAAAACCCGCTTAACCAGGCCTGTCCATGTATAAAAACCTCTGTAACCCCTTTGTTCGGGGCTCAGAGCTTGGAGTGTTAACTCCTCTGGGCCCTCCAGCATAATAAACCTGAGTTCTCCAACTCTCCAGTGTGGTGCTTTGTTTCTCGAGTACTGGTTTCTGCAACACCTTCACTGGCTAAATTATAAAGGGGCATGCGTGCTAAGTTGCTTCAGTTGTGTCTGACTCTTCAATCCTATGGACTGGAGCCCTTCAGGCCCCTCTGTCCATGGGAGTCTTCAGGCAAGAATACTTGAGTGGGTTGCCATGCCCTCCTCCAAGAGATCTTCCAACCCCAGGGATCAAACTCTTATGTCTCCTGGATTGCCAGGCGGGTTCTTTACCACTAGCGCCACCTGGGAAGCCCTATAGAGGAGCTTTATAGGACCTAAGAATACTGGAGTGGGCTGCCATTTCCTTTTCCAGGGCATCTCCCTGACCCAGGGATTAAATCTGGGCTCCTGCATTGCAGGCAGATTCCTTACCATCTGAGCTATAGGGAAATCCCTATAAAAGAGCAGAGGGAGGCAAAAATTAAGCTGCAGTTTAATTAAGCTGCTGTCTTCTGGAGTCTCCTGTGCTCAACATGGGCCATGTAGTTAGTGGTAGAGATGGGAGGCAGACTTAGGAAACATGGTGGAAGCTTACATGTTTGATGTATTTTTGGAAAACTGTGTCCTAGATTCCCCAGGCTCCAGGAATCTCCATCTCTTTCCCTTGTCTGCTTGACGAGAGTCTTGCAAAACTAGTCTTAGTGTTACTTGTGAGCTGGGACACATCTGGGACCCCAGAAGAGAAACCCACTTCTCAAAGCAGATTTGAAATAATTTGGAAAGTTACAACCTGCAAATATTTTGGATGAGGGAAGGAGGGAAGGAGGAAGGGAGCAGGTGGGAGCAAGTCTTCCAGGCAGATGAGAGTCCGCAAGATAGGCAGGAAAGAGAGAAGGCAAGAGGAGAGAGAGAAAGGTGAAAGGGGAACCCTGTGCTTCAGGTTGGCTCCCCTCTTGCTTCTCATCTCTATTCTGGACACACAAGCCTGGCAAGAGGGGAGCAGGATCCATGCTCTCCAGCCTCGGTGGACAGCAGGGGATCTGGCTCAGTGAAGCTGGCCCAGGGCAGGCCCCAGGGGCTGGGTGGAGGCTTGGGGCTCTGGAACTCAAGGGAGGAAGGGATTTCTCTGAGCTAGAGCCTGAAGGTTCCTGCAGCTCCAGCCAGCAACTGTTTTGGAAATAGAGGCGGGGAGACTAGGTTCTGACTCCAAACCCAGGGAAGGAGAGGAGAGTTTCCTTCCCTCTGGGGCACCTCCAAAACAATCAGCGCTACACAGCCCTGCTCCCAGCCTACTCTCCATACCACAGTGGTGAAAAAAACTAGGGGTGAGTGCATGGAGAATGGACAAGTGCCCAGGCATCCAGACAAGTGAACTCTTGCTGAGTTTTAAAAATAAATTTAGGTGCTCGCTTTGGCAGCAAATATACTAAAATTGGAACTATAGGGAGAAGATTAGCACGGCCCCTGCACAAGGATGACATGAAAATCTACGAAGTGTTCCCTATTTTTAAAAATAGATAGCCAGTGGGAATTTACTGTATGACACAGGGAGCTCAACCCAGTGCTCTGTGACAAGCTAGAGGGGAGGGATGGGGTGGGAGATGGGAGGAAGGTTCAAGAGGGAGGGGACATACGTATACCTATGGCTGATTCATGTTGATGTTTGGTAGAAACTAACACAACACTGTAAAGCAGTTATCCTCCAATTAAAAATAAATATATTAAAAAAACTTAGAATTACAAACTTGAGGAGAGAGCCCCAAGGGACCATCTAATCCAACCTGATTGATTACAGAGAGGGAAACTGAGACAGAGGCAAACTGACTTAACTAGACCCCTAAAAGTTCCTGGCACTGTTCAAAGCTCTTTACTGGAATTATTTTATTTGAAGTTTACAATAAGCCCTACAAGGCAGTAAACTTACTGTCTCATTTTTCAACAGAAGAAACAGAGGCTCTGAGAAGTGAAATGATTTACCCCAAATCACACAATTTGAGTTCTGGGGAGAATATTTGAACCCAAGTCTGACGGGCTCTGGAGACGATATGTAATGTACTACGCCTTGTTCCTTCTCTGCTATTTCTTCCCCCACTCTCTGATTTATAGAAGAGGAAACTGAACTCAGAGAGGCGAATTTGCTCGTGTTTATACAACTAGTTCATGGCAGAAGTTATATTTGAATTTGCGTTTGGCTGACCCTATGCCCAAATGCTTTCCATTATGTCAGCATTTCTTAGATTTTTCTTCCTAAATATCCCAAATCATAGCAGAGACCTTAAAGCATAGGCCAAAGCCACACACAGCAATAGAGAAATTTCTTTGATATCCTTTTATTATATCATTTCACACACCGAGACACACATGCCAAACATACACACATATATAAAATATGTGATTTGGAAAATGTAAAAGTGATGCTTTTTCTCCCTCCGGATATTTGAGATTGACATTTGAGCGAAACTCCTGTCCTCTGAGAGGCCCATATGTGGCTTAGCCAAGGTGATTAGGAGCAACCTTCTGAGCCCTGACATCCCGCCATTGTGATGCCCCTTTGGATAGTCAATGGGGTGTTCCCAGGGGCTGAACCAAAAGCACCTCCCCCAAGCACCATGAGCTCATTCCTGGCTTAGAGCTGGCCAGTGCCTTCACCCAGGTCCTTGCCCCCTGATGGCCATTCGCCTGCCCAAGCCAGAGGGATCATTTACAAATGTAACTCAGCCACATCACTTTCTAGACAGTCTTACTCCAGTGGCTGCTGGCTACAAAGAGCAAATATTGGAACCCCTGATGCGGAGCTATAGGAAATGGCCCCCTGCTTCCATCCTAACCCAGGCTAGTCCCCTCTCTTCCTACACTCCTCTCCCTTTCAGGCCAAGCTCTAACCCACCCCTTGGTCTGCAAGCTCTGTTCCACCACCTTCTTTTTCACCTCACAGAGCACAGGGCTCCACCCCTCCTCTGGGGAGAAGGCTTGCATAATATTTTACACATGGCAGGTACTCCATAAATATCTGTTCAATTGATAAGAAAAAAAGTATTGGTCCTTCCTTATCTTTTATTTGCTCATTTATTTGGCCACATTGGGTCTTAGTTGCAGCATGTGGGATCTAGTTCCCTGACCAGGAATTGAATCCAGGGCCCCTGCATTTGGAGTGTGGAGCCTTAGCCACTGGACCACCAGGGAAGTCCCCTTCCTCATCTTTAAAAAAACAGCTCTCTTAGTTCCTACATTGTCCTTGCTGGTGTGAGGTGAACAGGGAAGGCTGCATGGTAACTTTCCTGCCGAAGGAAAACAATATTAGTTGGTTCAACCCCTAAAATGGAATCATGAGGTGCTGAACTTGGATGAAGTTCTTCAGTCTAGTTTTAATTTGCTTAGTCCCTGGGTTCCTTGTCTCTCAGTTAAGTAGCTAATGAATCATAAAGCCATGTGTTCTAGGAAAACAGTCAGAGCTAAAGGGCCTCAGCCTGAGGTCCACCGTCAGGACCTCCTCCCTGCTCTTGTTCATGGTCCTCAGGACACAAACCCCTGCTTCATTCCCAAGGGCCCTCTATTCACAAAGTGACATGAGAAGGGCCAGCAGCGGGGACATGGGTCTCTAACTGCCTCTACCTGAATGTGGCTGCCAGTGCGAACGCCAGAGACACTTGTCCAGGCCTTGAGGCTGCTGAGTCTGAGCTTTGCACAATCTTCCTTGGAGACTGGATGATATAAATTGTGCTCAAATAAATTTGACCTGTTAGTTACCAGGTCACACTGACAGGTAGTGGTGGTGTTTCACTCAGTGCTGCTGCTGCTAAGTCATTTCAGTCGTGTCCGACTCTGTGCGACCCCATAGACGGCAGCCCACCAGGCTCCCCGACCCTGGGATTCTCCAGGCAAGAACACTGGAGTGGGTTTCCATTTCCTTCTCCAATGCATGAAAGTGAAAAGTGAAAGTGAAGTCACTGAGTCGTGTCCTACTCTCAGTGATCCCATGGACTGCAGCCCACCAGCCTCCTCCATCCATGGGATTTTCCAGGCAAGAGTACTGGAGTGGGATGCCATTGCCTTCTCCATCACTCAGTGCTAGTAGCAACTATCCAAAGGGAATAACAGTATACTCAACTCATGGAGTTTGTGCAGGAATGATAGCTAATGTATGCAAAGCTTCTAGCCCCAAGTGTGACACAGTAAAAAGTTCAGCAGCTGAAGAGAACTCTGAACTCTGCCTAACTGCCTTCCCCTTGGAAGCCTTCAGATAGCTGCCTGCCTCATGCTTCACGTCTCAGGGCTCATGCCTCCACAGAGAGACCCACCCCTGCCTGTTTGCTCAGACCACCCTGGTCTTCCTTCTGAAGCACTTGGCCCAAGTTGTGATTATATATTTTTTTGTTTCTTGGCTCATTAACTTTCTGCTGTCTTCCCCCTAGGGTGGAAGGTCCAGGAATATAGAGGCCCTGCCTATCTTGCTCTCTGTTATGTCACCAGTGCCCAGAGCTCAGCTCAGCTGTTCAACAGCCTGGAATGAAACGGTCACTCGTATGTAATAAAAGAGCAACAGGAATAAAAGGATGACTAAGCCACACCTGGCTACTGAGGGAAACCCAAGGAGACTACTGGTCTTGGATTCAGAAGAGGGGGGTCCCCGACCTAGTTTTGTAACTCATTGGCCATGTGGCTTTGGGAAAGTCGTTTCCTCTTAGCTGGGCCTCCACTTTCTCACCTGTAAGATGGAGATCAAAACCCTCACCCTGGCTGCCTTACAGGGTTCTTCTGAGAATCTAACAAGATAACCAAAGTAGAAAGCAAAACATGATATAAAAATTAGAACCTTGTTTAAAACAGTAACTGCCACCAACTGAGCGGAGCTAACAGCAGCACTGTCCTGATCTCCCAGCAGAAGGCCCTGGAACGCTTCAGGGGAGGACGCCTGACTCTGACCCTGCAAACACAGGAAATTCTCCCTGTGTTTGCAGTTGAAACAAAAGGGCTGCTGGTGGGAATGGGGTGGGGCTTGCTCGCTGAAAATTCGCTTTGATGGGAGCGAAAATTCCATGATGAAAAACATCCCATGCCCTCCCTGAATTCCAGGAAGCAATTGGAAACAGCTTCTCTGAGAAGCTGAGAGAGGCCCGATGGGAAGAGAGAGGGGCTGGCTGCCGATCCTCCCACAGTGCTCACGGAACCAGTCCCCTTTCTCCTGGTATCTGGAGATGGATGCCCATGTGGAAACACTGCAACACCGAGTCTAAACACAAAGGATTGAAAGTCATGGGGCCCACTTGCCAGGAGACCTCCAAAAATACCTGATCTGCTGGCTTTCTCCTTCTCCCACCCTCTGCCCCTGTTTTTGGCTCAGTCTAGAGACGATTGAAGCGCAGCAGCAGCAGCAGCAGCAGCAGCAGCAGCAGCAGCAGCAGCAGCAGCAGCAGCAGCAGCAGCAGCGAATAAAAAGGGTCCACCACCAAAGCGTGACCTAACGAGGCTTAGGAGCCAGATATCGCGAGATTTGCCTCAGCTGGAACTCTGACTGCACACTGGAAGTCAGCCTGGCACTGCAGTATGCCACCAGGTTCTAGTCTCTGACAGATAGAGCCAATCTGTTACACACCAGTGCGCGTGACATGTGGTGGGCGTGCAGCCCGCTCTCTGGGCCCGAGGCTGCTTCACATGGGACCTCAGCTGTGATCAGAGTCAGACTCTGAGGCGGCTGAAGCCAAAGCCGTCTTGTTTCAGTGCTATCCACAGCTTTCTCTGCCCTGGAGACCAAAGAGAGCAGGCAGCTTGACGTATAGGCTGTGAGGACGGGGTGAGGAGGCCCGAACATGTTAAGAGTCCTGTGTTCAGCTTCTACTGAGTTCTGCCCTCCAAGTGGCCTTCCCAAGTGCTGCCCAATAGGAGGAGGATATGAGTCACATGTGTCTTTTTAATTGGTTTCACCGCCACGTGAGAAAGATAAAAAGAAGCAGATGAAATTAATTTTCATGCTATTTAGCCCCATACATCTCAAATACCATCATTTAACATGCAGTCAGTGTAAAAGTTGTTGAGGCATTTTACATTTTTTAATGACCACTAAGTCTTTGAAGCCCACTGTGTATTTCACACTTGCAGCACTGGCCACTAGCTGTGGGTCCTTCTACAGGTTGCTTACGCTCCCTCCCCCTCATCCTCATCCCCCTCCAAAATGAGGATGATAAGAATGGTACCTACCTAAGAAGGTTTTTATAAGGATTTAATTTTCCTAGAGTAAGGCCTGGTATAGGGGAAGAGATATAAAAGCATTGCCTATTCTGTCCTTCTGAAAAGCAAACAAGGTGATGGTTTTTTTTTTTTTTTTTTTTGATGGAGTTGAAACATGATACAAAAATTCAGACCTTGTTTAAAACTGTCACCAACAGAAACTGAATCAATGAGAAATTACCCTCACCTCCTCCACGAGTCCTGTGGCATTTCACCTGGAGCCTCTGTATTCTCCTAATAAATTCTCCATTTTCAGGTAAGGTAGTTTGTTTTTCTGTCTTTTGCTACCAAAGGAGAATCCTATGGAGGCTTGGCCTTCACTCCTGCCATTCCATCAAGAGGGAAGAACAGGGGTGTCGGGTTGGCCCCCTACCCCTGATCCATTTGGCAGGTTCAGGCTCCACGGAAGAGAAATAGGGGAATCAGAGTGTTGATCTCATTAACTGACAGGAGGACCAAATGGGCTATCATGTTTGCAAATACTTGGTACCATGACTTGGAAAGGATGCCTAATGGTGTGGCTTGTCCTTATTGCATTGGAGCCTAGACATTGGGGATCTGAAGATGAAAAGATGTGGGTGCTGCTCTTATAGGGCACAGGATCTAGTTATACTGAGGGTCCCACTGGCATACCTATGCGACCAGGTGAGAAACAAGCCTTGCTCCTCCTTTCTCCTTGATCTAGGCTCCCTTGAGGAGCATCCAGGACCATACAGAGGCAGGGGAAGGCAATTTGGGAACTAGTTGGATCCCTTGGAACGGTATGGAAGGGACTATTCTTGAGGATTCAGGAACTAAGGGAGAGGAAAAACTATGTACTCTGAGGGGTTCAGGAGAAAAGCTGTTTTCCTTGACTCCCTTGGGCTTTCTGGTTTCCAGGAACTCAATTCCAGTCAGGCCATGATGGGCATCCAGGGTAACTTTAAAGGTGTGACACAATGCTAGCCTTTGAGAGCACACGGCTGAACTGCTGGTTAAGAAGTGGTTAACAGTCATTTTCTAGCTGTTCGACCTCTGTCACGTTATTTAAGCTCTCAGTTTTCTTGTCTGTGAAATAGGAAAAGCCATGTGTATGGTCTTATTTGAATTAGTAAATTTGAAAAAGCATGGTATAAAAATATTTATTGTTTCAATTTATATGTGAAAATTTGTCAAGAACCTTGCAAGGATATTCTAATAGGTGAGCAGAAATACTAATGGGTAAGCAGAAATACCTGTCATCCTTCAGCAGATGAGTATTGAGTTACATCAGTTTGAATTATTTGAGGACTTTAGGAATGTTTCCATGAATAATTTGATTGCTCATATCTCATTATAGAGTAATTATGAATATTACATAGGATCATTCAGTAAATAGCTCACAGTAAGCCCTCAGTAATATTAATAATGGTATTATTCTAATATAATGATAAAATTAGAAGACAATGAGAGAGATAATGGGAGAAGGATAAATGAGCAGACCTGGGTCTGCTGTTTCCTCATCTGTAAAATGGTGAGAACAGTGACCTTGTGAGGAGTTGAACAGTTGTGAGCTTTGGGATAAACAGCATCGAAGGCAGTTGTAACAGCTGAGGTGACTTTATGGCATGGCATGAATACAAAGTTACAGGATTTCTATGGGGAGTACCCATACCAGAAATGGTATGGACCTAACATAAGCAGAAGATATTAAGAAGAGGTGGCAAGAATACACAGAAGAACTGTACAAAAAGATCTTCATGACCTGGATAATCACAATGGTGTGATCACTCATCTAGAGCCAGACATCCTGGAATGTGAAGTCAAGTGGGCCTTAGAAAGCATCACTAAGAACAAAGTTAGTGTAGGTGATGGAATTCCAGTTGAGCTATTTCAAATCCTGAAAGATAATGCTGTGAAAGTGCTACACTCAATATGCCAGCAAATTTGGAAAACTCAGCAGTGGCCACAGGACTGAAAAAGGTCAGTTTTCATTCCAATCCCAAAGAAAGGCAATGCCAAAGAATGCTCCAACTACTGCACAATTGCACTCATCTCACACGCTAGTAAAGTAATGCTGAAAATTCTCCAAGCCAGGCTTCAGCAATACGTGAACTGTGAATTTCCTTATGTTCAAGCTGGTTTTACAAAAGGCAGAGGAACCAGAGATCAAATTGCCAACATCCGCTGGATCATGGAAAAAGCAAGATAGTTCCAGAAAAACATCTATTTCTGCTTTATTGACTATGCCAAAGCCTTTGACTGTGTGGATCACAATAAACTGTGGAAAAATTCTGAAAGGGATGGGAATACCAGACCACCTGACCTGCCTCTTGAGAAATCTGTATGCAGGTCAGGAAGCAACAGTTAGGACTGGACATGGAACAACAGACTGGTTCCAAATAGGAAAAGGAGTATGTCAAGGCTGTATATTGTCACCCTGCTTATTTAACTTCTATGCAGAGTACATCATGAGAAACGTTGGACTGGAAGAAACACAAGCTGGAATCAAGATTGCCGGGAGAAATATCAATAACCTCAGATATGCAGATGATACCACCCTTATGGCAGAAAGTGAAGAGGAACTAAAAAGCCTCTTGATGAAAGTAAAAGAGGAGAGTGAAAAAGTTGGCTTAAAACTCAATGTTCAGAAAACGAAGATCATTGCATCTTGTCCCGTCACTTCATGGCAAATAGATAAGGAAACAGTGGAAACAGTGTCAGACTTTATTTTGGGGGCTCCAAAATCACTGCAGATGGTGATTGCAGCCATGAAATTAAAAGACACTTACTCCTTGGAAGAAAAGTTATGACCAACCTAGATAGCATATTCAAAAGCAGAGACATTTCTTTGCGACTAAGGTCCGTCTAGTCGAGGCTATGGTTTTTCCAGTAGTCATGTATAGATGTGAGAGTTGGACTGTGAAGAAGGCTGAGCGCCAAAGAACTGATGCTTTTGAAATGTGGTGTTGGAGAAGACTCTTGAGAGTCCCTTGGACTGCAAGGAGATCCAACCAGTCTATTCTGAAGGAGATCAGCCCTGGGATTTCTTTGGAAGGAATGATGCTAAAGCTGAAACTCCAGTACTTTGGCCACCTCATGCGAAGAGTTGACTCATTGGAAAAGACTTTGATGCTGGGAGGGATTGGGGGCAGGAGGAGAAGGAAACAACAGAGGATGAGATGGCTGGATGGCATCCAGCCAGGCTGGATGGCTCGATGGATGTGAATCTGAGTGAACTCCGGGAGTTGGTGATGGACAGGGAGGCCTGGTGTGCTGCGATTCATGGGGTCGCAAAGAGTCGGACACGACTGAGCGACTGAACTGAACTGACCCTACTTTAAACAAGGATCTAAAATTGGAATTTAGTCATTCAATGATCAGCTTTTTGTTGAGATTGCGATGTGCAAGGACTTCTGGCTGAGCGCTGTGGAAGATGGTCCTGCCAGTGATGAAGTTATAGTCTAGACAAGAGGTGACCAACTGGCTTATCAATGGTGTTATGCAAACCACAGACTGCACTGTGCTTTCATTCATTTATTTATTTATTTTTAACTTTGAAATTGTTGTCAGTGTAAAATTTGGGAAATTCTATGTTAAAATCAAGATTTCAAAATAAAATACAGAATATATCTAACCAAGGTTGTAAAAGGCTTGTACTTAGAAAACTTTAAGAGTTTATGAAAGAAATTAAAGATGACAAAAACAGATGGAAAGATATATAGTGCTCGTGGATGAAATGATTAATATTGTTAAGATGACTGTACTACCCAAGGTAATCTACAGGTTCAGTGCAATCTCTATCAAAATACTAATGGCATTTTTCACAGAGTTAGAACAAATGATTCTAATATTTGTATGGAAACACAAAAGACCCCAAATAGCCAAACAGTCTTGAAAAAGAAGAAAAAGGCTGAAGGTATCATGCTCCCTGATTGCAAACAATACTACAAAGCTACAGTGTGGCTCTGGCACAAAAACAGACACTTAGATTAATGGAACAGAATAAAGAGCCCAAAATAAACCCATACTTGTATGGTGAATTAATCTATGACCAAGGAGGCAAGAACATATAATGAGACAGAGACAGCCTCTTCAAACTTGATGTTGAGAAACTGAACCACTTTCACATACTATATACAAAAATAAACTCAAAATTGATTTAAGACTTAAATGTGGGACTTGCAATCATAAGACTCCTAGAAGAAAACATAGGTAGTATGCTTTTGACATCACTCTGAGCAATAATTTTTCTTATTATGTCTCTTCAGCCACAGGCAATGCAAGTAAAAATAAAGAAATGGTACTACATCAAATTACAAAGCTTCTGCATAGCAAAGGAAACTATCAACAAAATGAAAAGACAACCAACTGAACAAGAGAAAATATTTGCAAACAGTCTATCTGATAAAGGGTTAATATCCACAATATACAAAGAACTCATACAACTCAGCAGAAAACAAACATGCAAACAAAACAAACCTGATGAAAAGTGAACAGAGGACCTGGATGGACATTATTCCAAAGATGGCCAATAGGCACACGAAAAAGATGCTCAATATCACTAATCATCAAATGCAAATCTAAACCACACCATCATCTCACAGTTGCCAGAATGGCAGTTATCAAAAAGACAACCTGTGAATGCTGGACAGAATGGGGAGAAAAGGGAACCCTTGTACGTTGTTGACAGGAATGTAAATTGGTGTGGCCACTGTGGATAACAGGAAGGAAGTTGCTAATAAAATTAAAAGTGGAACTTCTGTATCATCCAGAAATTGTACTTCTAGGTATTTATCTGAAGAGAACAAAAGCATCAATTTGAAAAGATATGTGTACCCTTATGTTCATTGTAGCACTATTTACAATAGCCAAAATATGGAAGCAACCTAAGTGTCCATTGATAGATAAATGGATAAAGAAGATACAGAATATTACCAGCCACGAAAAAGAATGAAATCTTGACATTTGTGACAACATAGACAGACCTAGAATGAACATAAAGGATTTCACTTCACAGGAAATAAGCCAGAGAAGACAAATACCATATGATTTTCAGTTACATGTGGAATCTAAAAAGCAAATGAAGAACATAACAGAAACAGAGTCATAGACACAGAGAACAAACAGATGTTTGCTAGGGGGAGGCAGAGGAGACATGGGTGAAATAGGTGAAGGAGAGTAAGAGATAAAAAATTCCAGTTACATATAAATAAGTCACAGAAATGTAACGTGCAGCCTAGGAAATATAGTCAATAATACTGTAATAAACTTTATAGTAACATGATAACTAGACTTATTGGGATTATTTTGTAGTGTGTAAAAATATTGAATCACTGTGTTATACATTTGAAACTAATATCCTAAGTCAGTTGTATTTCAGTTAAGAAAAAGATTTCCAGGCAGCCCCTGCAAACGTGGCACTGTGAGCAGCTGGTGCGGAGTGTTCAGGCTGTCGTCTGTTGCCTGCACACCATCTATGCACCCAATGTGCCCTGCCCACCGTGGCCCTGGGGACCCCGCTCTGAAGACAGCGTGGAAATTCATGGAAAGAACATGAGTGGGTAACAACAGAAAATAGTGTTGAATCAGTGGCAATCAGCAGTTTTGCACAGGAAGTTTTGGGAGATGTTGTTTACTGTAGTCTGCCTGAATTGGGGACAAAATTGAACAAACCAGGAATTTGGTGCTTTGGAAATTGTGAAAGCTGTTAGGGAACTCTGTTCTCCTCTATCAGGAGAAGTAACTGAAATTAAGGAAGCTCCAGCAGCAAATCCAGGACTTGTTAATAAAACTTGTTATGAAGATGGTTGGCTGATCAAGATGACACTCCATAACCCTTCAGAAATAGATGAACTAATGAGTGAAGAAGTATATGAGAAATACACAAAATCTGTTGAGGACTGAAAATGGAACCCTAAATAAACTAGTTTGAAACAAAAAATGATTTCCGGCTGTTTTTCAGGATCTGGAGGACCTGGCAGCATTCTGGCAGGGCACCAATTGACTGCCACTTGGACAAGGTGTTATGGACTGAACTGTGTTTCTCCAAAATTCATGTGTTGAAGTCCTAACCCCTGGAACCCCAGAGTGGGACTATACTTAGAGACAGGATCTTTAAAGAGGTAATTGATGTCAAAGTCATATTGATGAGTCCTAATCCATTATGACTAATATCTCTATAATAAAAGGAGATTAGGACACAACACCCAGACCAAGGGATGACCGTGTGAGGTCACAGTCAAGAGACAGGCATCTGCAAGCAAAGAAGAGAGGCCTTGAAGAAATCAAATCTGCGATCAACTTAATCATAGACTTCTGGTTCCAGAACTGTGAGAAAATACATTTTTGTTGTTTAAGCCATCCAGTTGTGTTACTTTGCTAAGACAGCCCTAGCAAACTAATACCCAGGACCTGCGTTCTTCAGTGTCCAGCCCTCACCACTCCTAAATGCTATGCGTCCTGTTCGCTTACGTGTCATGCATGGTCTCTGTTGGCACATGAGTTTGCAACCCCTGATCTAGCGGAAGAGGGAGTTCTGCATATGTGTTCTCCATATAAGTTGTGTGTTTCTGTTTCAAAGCTCTCATGTTCATTTTCTCCTTTCATTTTCCCCAAACTTCTAAGAGGCTGGTTCTGTAATCCCCATTTGGCAGGAAAGAATACAGAGCTCAGAAAAGTGAACTCATTTTTCCCAAGTCAAAGCTGGGACAGAACCCAAGCCTTAACTAACTGGGCAGCTCTGTGTGTGTGTGTGTGTGTGTGTGTGTGTGTGGTATAAGCCAGTTATAGCAATGCACAAATGCAAAGGAAGATTGTTTTCTTGAAAACATATTTGGCATAGAATTCCCTTCACAAGTGAAATCTAGATTAGAACTTGATTCACAGAAATCTGACTTATGCAGCAGTTTATCTCATGGAGGCAGTGCTGGCTTGGCAGGCTTTTGACCTGGAGGAAAGAGTTGGGGAAGCTATGGGTAACACAGGGATTGTGCTGACCATAATGAGCATTTGGGAGTAGAAAGCATCAGAGACTGGGACTGTGGCAGAGAAGGTCTAGTCATCTATATCCAGTCTGCAGGTGAAGATGAGAGGAGGAACAGCAAGATAGGGAAGAATGGAGGGATGTGCAGAGAAAGAAGTAACTTCCTGGGGGAACTCGCTGAATATCTGATGGAGGCTGAGTGGCTTTCAAGATGCCCCAGACTTGTGAAAGAAAATTCGTTTGTGTAATGACACACTATACACAGGAACAAAGTATATGCAGATACAGAAAGATGAAAAAGCAAGTTGCAGCAGGAGATGTCAAGTATGACTTTTCTTTGAGTTAAACAAGACAGACACAGATAAATAGAGATGTATATCTATATGTATGTATATATAGACAGATTTTATATATATAATGAAATTTCTGCAAGGACACACATCTTGTTAAAGGGGTTACCTCCCAGAATTGGGAAAGAGTGTGTGGGTTTTTACTTTTCACTTTCCACCTTTATATACTGTGTGAATTTCTTAAGATAAACGTTGTTAGTTTTGCATCATTTAAAACAAAAGGTAACCCTAAGGCTTGAGGATTGGAAGATAGGCAAGGTTGTGTCCCAGCTAGGGAATGTGAAGTCAGACATCTGGCAAGAAAGGAAGCCTGTGTTGCACTGGATGTATTAGAATGAAGGGCAATAGTGAGGGTGTGAGAAGTGTGGAGGGGTTGCAGAGGGGCAGTTGAAAGTGGACATAATGGATATGACTACCAGACAACAGAATGAATCAGAGGAGAGCTGTGTAGCTGGGAGGGCAAAAATGGAGGAACAGAGAGGATTTTGAACAATGCTAACTGAGCATCAGCTTTGGGTTGACAGATACAGGACAGGGTCGTTGCAGTTGCTGCTGATTCAGTGGGGTCTCTGGGAGATGGCACGACTAAGGAGGGGACCCTTGAAGGATTCCATACAGGAGAGTTTTTCAGTCAAAGAGTAGAGGAGGAGTGCACTGAGGTTGTGCAAAGGACTGACCTGAACTGCGAGGCTGCAGGGGGCAGTGCAGCTGTTTAGTTGAGAGGAGCACTCCCAGAAAGGGGCAGTGGCAGTGGGGATGGAGAAATAAGAACAAAGTAAATAAGACAAGGCTTGGAGAGAGGCAGTGGGGAGGGAAAGTGAAGAGAGTTGTGAGGAACTGAGTGCATATCTCAGCTTGCTGGTTGCAGATCTCAGCTTGCCCATCTGTATGATATATTTAATTAAACTAATGTCAAGAATCAATGAAATAATGCACTTGATAGGTAACTATGATTGTTAGCTCAGGTATTGGGCTCAGACTTACCAGGGTTCAAATCCTTTTACCACCAACGACTAGCTGTGTGACTTGAGCAAGTCATTATTGTCTCTGAACCCGGTGCCCCTTCTGCAGGTGGGCATTACGTGTTGTCATGGAAATGATGCTGGCAGGGCCTGGCACAAAATAAGCGCCCAACAAACGGTCAAGCTATTACCATCACCATCAAGAAAACCACTGAGCACAGATCCTGCCACAGGCTCTGTAAGCGCTCAGTAAATGTCAATTCATGTTGTAATTCCTAAGGCAGAAGACGAGAGCCAGGAATCGTGGGTTGCCGGCCTGCGAAGAGGGGCTGTCGGCGGTTCCCTCCCTCGCACTTCCTCCTACCCGCCGCGCAGCCACTGCCTATTCTCCCCATCCCTGCCCGCAGTTAATGTCCCTGCCGCAGGGCGGCGGAGGTGCGGGCCGGGTGGACCGCATGTGGACACTTACCCTCACCACCGCTGGCCACGTCCAGGGGCGTCTGCAGCCACGAAGCTCTGGGCCGTCCCGCCTCCCGCTGCTGCAGCCCAGCCGGCGCCCGCCCCAGGCATACTTTTCCCATCCCGTCATGGGCGGGAGAGCTTCCACCCGGTCACGTGGGCGGCCCGCAGAGCGGCGTGCGCTCTGGGGCTTTGGTTGGAAAAAACCTCTCAGCTCCTGTGACAACTTGATTGTGTTGATGGATCTTTCTGTGCGTAGAACTTGTCAGTGCATTTGAAGATTTCTGTGCATGAGAGTGATCCTTATCCAGGCGTTTGCAAAGGTGTGGGTATGTGGCACATGTCTAATGAGGCCTGTGTGTGAGCATGCATCTCGCTGTGAATCTAGGAGCACTGTGGCCGTGACAGCTTATAACAGAGTATCTTTCCATGTGTACTGAATGTAAGGGTGCTCCAGAGAGATTATGAATTACGTGTATGTGTTTAGTTTTATGTGTGTGTGTGCATAAGAGCATGTGTCCAAATATACATCAGGGCTATGTTTGCACATACACATGCATATATCCAAGCTTGCAGCTTGGTGTGCAACAGAAGTATACTTCAGTTGTGGTATGTACACACTAGTGGTTGGATGTCTCTGTTGGGTGCACGTTTAAATGTGTGTATGAGTAGGCAACAACTGCTTATCAATGTGTATGTGTATGATACTGTGTGGCACCTGTTTGTGCAGTGTTTATATGTAAATGTACCTTGGTGTGGGTTTTGTCCAGATGTGAGTGGGTGCACACACATAATAATGGATGGGGGCCTCTGTGACCCCACCCTCATCTCCCTCCTCCCCAGAGGATGAGGCTTCACTGGTCTCACTAACTCTCTGGCCCAGCCTCAGGTCCTTGAGAGACATGCCCCTGCTGGAGGACCCCAGCCCCCAGATGGGCAGGGTGACCATGTTTAGGTAGTAAGCAGACACCAGAGGAAAGAAAAGTGATTAGAGGCCTGGCTTTTGCTTCTCCCTATTCCTTCCCCTGCTCTCTTTCATTAGCTACCAGTATTTCACTTGGCTGCCAGAGCATCTGATGAACAGATGGTATATGACACGGGGTTTATTTGAATGCAGATATGTATTCAAATTCTCATGCTGGTTCCACCGACACGTCAGTTACCTAATGTGATATTTCACTTCCTGAAAAGGAGGGAGAATAATAATTATATTACTTGCCCTGACTTTCCGCTTGGAGCTGTGACACGCACCATGGAAAGGTTTGGTAAGCCATCGAGCTATGTAGAGAATTACTATTAGGTAAATATTATTTGAGGATGAAAGTTAGTGGGCTCCACAAGCATTTAGTAAAGCCCCATCTAGGTGCTGGGGATCTAGATGCCCCCGTATTCACTTGTATGACTCTGTGACCCTATAGACTGTAACCTGCCAGGCTCCTGTCCATAGGGTTCTCCAGGCAAGAATACTGGAGTGGGTAGCCATGTCCTCCTCCAGGGGATCTTCCTGACCCAGGGATTAAACCCATGTCTCCTGTGTCTCCTGCATTGCAGGCAGATTCTTTACCACTGAGCAACCTGGGGATCTAGAGGTAAACCAAATAGACTTGGTGCCTGGCCTTCTGGAACCTAGAATCTAGTGGGGATGATTCAGGTGATTTCATGTGAAATGTATTACAGAAGAGGGAGATACTGAATATGAAACTGAGAGGTCAGGGGAAGACCTGGGGAAGCAGTGTTCAGTTGAGCCTGAGGGATGGCGGGGACTTGTCTAGGTCTAGTGGAGTTGAGAGGGTGAGAGCTCTAAACTGACTGAAAGATAACATGTGATGTGGAGTTCACAGGTGGTTGGAAATGAGACCTTGGTCTGTTCCCAGATGTGTCAGGAATAGATAAGGTGAGGGAACCTGGCTAGGGATGCATGGAGGCCATTCAGAATCTAAAGGGTTCAGGAAAGCCCCTCTCCTAGGGTAGGGTAAGAATCTCACCCTCCACGGGTCTCCACTGTAACTCAGGTTGAGATCACTGGCATGCCCTTGTTGGCAAGAAAATGGATAATGAACAGTATAGGGAAAGGCAGTGGTGCCACACTTAGCCCTGGGCAAGCATCTAATAAGTGGTTACTGGCTGCGTTAATGGGAGTGGATGCTTTCCCCAACTTTAGGAGGTACCCTGGAACCCAGGTCCCCTGAAGCCGAGGAGATTCCTGGGGACCTTGTCCTGTGGGTCTCTGCAGTGGTGATGGTTTCACAGAGCAGGGAATCTAAAATATTCATGACATGGCTATTCCGGGAGCTACTTCTAGCTACATGGGGGTCAGGACTTCTCACTAACTTGTTTATGTTTTTTATTCAGTCCACAAACATGTATTACGTGTTATGAATGTGGAGACCGAGAGATGAACTTCTGGTCTACAGGGGGATGAATGTGAGTACAAATTACTCTAAGATACAAAATACAATATGTCAGAGGAAAAGTACAGTGTGTTATAAAAATGAGAAGGCTTTTCCCCCTTTGATTCAGTTCAGTTCATTTCACAGTTTCATTCATGTCTGGAGAACATCCTCACGGTTGAATGAGAGAAGATGAGTACATTAGGATATGGATGACCACAGAGGGATTCCAGTCTGATAGGGGCAGCCATGTACCTGACAGGGTAAATTTGCTTTTCCACATATGTCCACGCCTCTCTTGAGTGTGCCATCTCATACTGCAGAGGTTGTTGTTGTTCAGTCACTCAGTTGTGTCTGACTCATAGCTACCCCTAAGGGCTGCAGCATGCCAGGCTTCTCTGTCCTTCACTATCTCTCTCAGTTTGCTCAAACTCATGTCCATTGAGTTGATGATGCCATGGCTGGAAAACTAAACATCCGTTTGCTAAGCTCCTTGCTGCTGGGTTCCTGTTTGAGATTTAGGTTTAGCTAGTCGAAAAGTTATGACCAACCTAGATACCATATTGAAAAGCAGAGACATTACTTTGCCAACAAAGGTCCGTCTAGTCAAGGCTATGGTTTTTTCAGTGGTCATGTATGGATGTGAAAGTTGGACTGTGAAGAAGGCTGAGTGCTGAAGAATTGATGCCTTTGAACTGTGGTGTTGGAGAAGACTCTTGAGAGTCCCTTGGACTGCAAGGAGATCCAACCAAGTCCATTCTGGAAGGAGATCTGCCCTGGGATTTCTTTGGAGGGAATGATGCTGAAGCTGAAGCTCCAGTACTTTGCCCACCTCATGCAAAGTGTTGACTCATTGGAAAAGACTCTGATGCTGGGAAGGGGCAGGAGAAGGGGATGACAGAGGATGAGATGGCTGGATGGCATCACTGACTCGATGGACGTGAGTCTGAGTGAACTCCGGGAGTTGGTGATGGACAGGGAGGCCTGGCGTATTTCAATTCATGGGGTCGCAAGAGTTGGACACGACTGAATGAACTGAGTCCCGTGTGCTTGTGCAAGACCTGAATTCAAAACTGAGTTAGGAAGAAAAACTGATTGTGTACCTTGGTGTGGGTTTAGTCCAGATGTGAGTGTGTGCACACACATAATAATGGATGGGGGCCCCTGTGACCCCCATCCTGTTTAGAGAGGAGGCAACATCCTGGGAGAAATCCATTTTGCTGAGATCAGCCCAAAAGGCACAGCAAGGCGCTGGAGTTCTTGCAGTAGCTCCTGGTGTCCAGATTATACCTAGGATGGTGTGTTCCTGTAGCCAGAGACTGGGCCAGTTCATCCCTGAACTCTAGCTTCCAGATTGGATGTGTGTGGGGCAGGGGCATGCGGGGGTCCAGTATTATGGATAGTGTTCTGGGAATCATTCCTGGAAGCCCAGGTAGAACTCGCTCTGTGCTGATTCTGAACTCACTTGATTTGATTAATTCCATGCTTTCTTAAAATCGCTAGAAGGGTTTTATCTCTTCACTTGAACCCTAATTGATATGTTATGCTGTGAAGTACAGGTGCCAGAAAAGTCAGAGAAGGGACATGAGTGCAGAGTGGAATAAGCAGGGAAGAAATCCAGAGGACTGCAATTCTTTCCTCTTTCAATTTCACCTCCTACTCTCAGCCCCTCTTCCATCCTATAATCAATCTTCAAATGAATTAATCAATTGAATTGATTGTGTCAAACAACTACAGTGCACAAGGTACTCTGATGTTGAGGGTCACAGTTGTAAATAGATACACAAAGTCTCTGCTTAGGCAAAGACGGATGTTCTACCACCACTCAAATAAACACAGAATTCAAAATCATGGTAAGAGTTATGAAGGAAAAGACGAGGAACTGTGGGAGAAAATGATGGTGTGGAGTCTGCAAGAGAACTTATTTTGATTGGGAGGTCTGGGAAGATTGTTCAAGTAGGTAACCTTTTAAGGTGAGCTGCACAGAAATAAAAAGAGCCAACTGTGCCAAGGGCAGAGGAGGTGCAGGAGAGATGTCAAGCAGTAGGAACAGAGTGTGTAAGCCATGTGAGCCTTTCTCAACACCTTCCTGTTGCTCCCTGTGTAATAGCCATAGGATAATGCCTCAGTCCTTAGCCTTTTGTGCTGAAAGCTGAAAGCCCTCTGTGATTTGTCATCCTTCCAGACATTTCTTCTGTTTTTCCCATGTGACGGTGTTCCTCAGTCTTGGCATTAGTGACATCTGGGGCTGGATGAGTCTTCCACTGTGGGGACTGTCCTCTGCCCTGTTAGATGTTACTGCTGGCCTCTACTCTCTAAGCGATAGTACTTAGGCCTCTGCCCCTAGTTGTGACAACCAGAAATAACTCCAGACATTGCCAAATGTCCCGAGAGGGGCAATGTCACCTCTTTGAAAAAAAACTGCCGCCTCCCCTCCTGCTCCCTGCCCCCTCTGCTTTGGTCAAGTGGTCTTCTTGCTGGCTCCCAAATACACCTTTAACCTTCTATGTTTCTGCACCTCCGCTAATGCAGTTCCCTCTAATTATTACCTCCTCTTCTGCCCCCTACAAAGCCTTACCCATATTTCTACGAGAAACGCATGGCTCTTATTTATTCAGCATCCCTCTGTCCTTTGGGGGCATTTGTATTGGATGGCTCTCATGTGTTTGAATGGTAGAGGAAGAGTGTCCTGCTTGCCCAGGTGTGTGGAGCCGTGACCTTTCCTTCTGTGTCCATTTAAGAGCCAGAGGCTGGATGTGAACCAGCCAGCCATCCAAGCCGAGCCAGCCAGGCTTTCCATGAGCTCTCCATGGGAGGACACCCTTCTGAACTGTTAACTTGAAGTACAGAGCCCTGGACTGCCACCGGCAGGGAGCCTGCCACTTGGAGAGGGCCTGCTCCAAGCCTGTGACCACATTACTAGAGCCTTTTGTTCAGAGACTTGTGCTAAAGTATTCACATTCTATGTTCTCTTTCACCTAGTTTGGATTATTTCTGTCAGTTATCACGAAAAGTGTCCTAATTCAATTTCCTCAATGCCTGGTTCAAATCTCTCCCTTTAGGACATGCCTGCTGAAGGAAATGCTTGCTTTAAATCCATTGCTGGTGGTTTTCTGGAGCCAGCAGCCAATTCTTTGCCTCTTTTCCCAAGTTTGAGTTTAGTGACATCAAGCTGCTATTTGAAATCATCATAGAGAGAATAATTAGGGGGTGCCATTACCTTCTCCGAATTATACCATGGAAATCAGCAAATACTAAAAATCAAGGGTCTCTTTTTCCCACCTCAGCCAGTTTACCAGCATACCACTGTCTAAATCTTCTCAGTTGTACCCCCATTTGAATATTAATCATTCACTAATTTGTGGCATCTCTAGCTTTTTGAATATGATGAGGTTGGGAAGACAAGCGCCCTCAACATAGCCTGCATCTAAGTCTTCAGAATCTCAAAGGAGGAAAGGTCTTGAGAAATAATATGGTCCAAGGTCTTCACTTCACACACAAGGACAAAGAGATCCAGAGACCTTCAGTGACTTGGTAGTTGTGAAGTCAAGATAAAGCCCAAGATCTTCGGACTTACACACATTATTAAAATACAGGCCTTCCTGGTCTTCCTCTGTGCCTTTTCCAACCTTTCCTTTCTCTGATTTTGGTACAAAAGAGGGTTTTAAAATGATTGTTGAATCATTCCAAATAGCTAATGGTCACGATCCAAGTTGTCAGTGGTTATATTCAACAAGGGACTTTGAGGTTGTGAAGTCTCCAGAATGAGATCATTCCAGATGGGGTCTTAAAAATGTGGCCACACTGGGGAGACAGCTGTTCACAGAGGGGACTTGCTACCTTCCCATGGAAAGATCACAATGCTGGAGTGAAGGTCGCCTGCCCTGGGTGTTGTAACACTTAGAATGAAACAAGATGATAGTTGAATTGCAAGGAAAGCTTTGCAGATTTATAAAAATTCAAAATACACTAGTTTTTAAATATAGCTGTTCTGTGTCCAGTAATTTATGCTGGAAGTATTCATAAGGGTATCCATTGCAACCTTGTTTGAACTAATAAAAGACTGGAAACAATCTTAATGTTAAGCAATAGGGGCTAATTAAAGAAAGCATTTTAAATATATATATATATGTATATACATGTGTGTATATACATATATATATGTATGTATGTATACACACACACACACACACACACACACAGAGGCAGAATTCTATATACTATTATGGAATTTTCTCCAAGACATACTGTTTAGTTGTAAAAATAAGAAACAGAATGGTGTGTATAGTTTGCTGCCATTCAAATTTAAAAAAGAAGGGGAGAGGCTTCACTGGTGGCTCCGTGGTACAGAATCTGCCCGCCAGTGCAGGAGACATGAGTTTGATCCCTGGTCTGGGAAGATGCCACGTGCCACGGACCAGCTAAGCCTGTGCACGACAGCTACTGAGCCTGTGCTCTGGAGCTCGAGAACTACAGCTGCAGAAACCCGTGTGCTGGGAGCCTGTGCTCCACAACCGGAGACGCGGCCACAGTGAGAAGCCTGCACCGCAGCTAGAGTAGCCCCCACCACTAGGGGAAAAAAAAAGCCCACACAGCAGTGAAGATGCAGCACAGCCAAAAGTAAATAAACAAAAAGTTTTAAAAAGAACAGGTGAGGAAAACACAGATGCACATGGATGTATGAGCATATTCTATCTCTAGGAGGATTTACAAAAACTGTTAACGGTAGAAGTTGTCTCTGAGAGATGAACTGGAAAATCCAATAAGAGAGAGTTGTATTTTTTGCTTATGTCTTTTGGAATAATTTGATTTTTAAAACAATGAAAATAATTTACTTAACACTCAATTAAAAAAAAAAGAAATGCTGTGTTGTGCTTTTTAGAAATTCTTCTTTTGCTCTGATAGATGAGTCATATCTGGGGATGTGGCAGAGAGTTTAGGGAGTTAATAATAATACCCTCCCCCAACAATTATATATTTACTTAAAAAAAAAAAACATTCTCAAAGAACAGTCTGTTGCAGTCTTCCACTTTGGGGACAAGTATTTCCCCCTTGTACAGTTGAAGGAACTGGGGTCACAAAAGCAAGGCCATCTTCCCAAGGTCACACAGTGAGAGAGGGGCAGCACTGGGATGAGAGCTCAGAACTTGCCCAGGCTTAAGTTCCTTCTTCTTGGCCATGTTTAGCTGGGCAGAGGGCTTCAACAAGCATAGTTTTCATGGGAAGAGAAAGAAGAACCAGAGAATTCTAAGGGGCTTTTCTGGTCTGAGGTTTCAGGAAAGTTAAAGGCCTGAGCCAGCTACAGTCCCAGCACAAATGAAGTCAGACCAAAATAGACACCACTTACATTCAACGGGAAATGACCCAGAAAAGATCCAACCAGTTTCCAGATGTAACTTGAAAGGCTTCAGTTGCAGAGACTTCATTTTGGAATCTGATGCAAAAACCTCTTGATGAGATTTCTCTCAACTCAGTTTCTGGATCGAAATATGAACAGACGTTTGATTTGAGGGAGATGCTCTGTTAAGAAAGTCTAGAGCCTTCTGGTTTGTAGAATCAAGCTTAGAGAAAGTAGCCTATGAGTATAGGAGGCAAATCTTTGCCATGCTTTGCCAGCACAATTTTGGGAGGGAATATGTGAAATATAGGGTCTGTCCCTGCCTTTTGGCTGAGAGGAAGCACAGACATCCCAGATTGAGGGAATTATGAGAAATCTCATAAATGAGATTTACCTTGTGGCTAGAAAGAAATGTTTTATTCTGTTAGCTGCTGTGATGTGGAAAGAGATTAATTTCTCTAAATCTTGTATTTTAAAAGATTTCTGCAGATTTAAGAAATACTCAGAAGACACTTAACTCTACACATCTCATCCACTTTATTATAGATATGATAAAAAATTTAAAAAGCACACCAGTCTGTCTAATGTGCTACTGATTACGAAGATAAAAGTTTATGTGCACACACATTTTTAACCACTCTTTAAAGACATGTAACCTGGTAGCCATGGCTGCCTCTTAGGGAAGAGAACTGTGGGAGCTGAGATGGGGTCAGAGCTAACAGCCTTCACTGTACTGTCTCAATTTACCATATACCTGTTTCACATTTTAAAAGTAAAACATGCTCTTAAAAACCTCAAAGGGAAAAATATACCTTTATAATGGAGAGATTTGGTGGCCACTCCGCTAATCAAGTAGGGGAATTTAGCATTACCAAGTGCATGAAACCTGACATTTACATGATACATCCAGGTTTTAACCTGACTATAATTAAACCTTCACACCTAACCTCTGATTAGCAGAAAGCGTAGGGAATAGAGAAACTAGGTAAACAACACAGGAGAAAACAATCAGTTCAGAGAGTGAGGCATTCTTCAAAATGTTAATGTCATAGAAATATTAAAAGAGGTTTAAAAAATTAGGAATAAAAATATTTGGGGGGCAATTGGAAGAAGTTTGAATATGGTCTGAGTATTAGACAATATTAGGGAATTATTGATAATTATCTTGTGTGTGAATAGTGGTTTTGTGGTTATATAGGATAACGTCCTTATTCTTAGCGGATGCATGCGGAAGTATGGAGGGAGGAATCATGATGTTGGGAACTTATTTTTAAATGGTTTAGAAAACACACATGAACACACAGAAACTCACATACACACATGAACAGCCCCTCCACTCCACCCCACTCGCTCTACACACACACACAGAGTTGATTAATACTAAGCTGGGGTCTTAGTTTCAAACTGAGCCATGTGATGTCAGGGCTGGGACTCTGCAAATGACCTTATGTTAGTCCTCTGCTCTGTTTCTCCTCTGCCATTGGCCCTTCTGTTAGTCTGCCTGTAGGGGGCTCTAGGGAGAAGGCAATGGCACCCCACTCCAGTACTCTTACCTGGAAAATTCCATGGATGGAGGAGCCTGGTGGGCTGCAGTCCATGGGGTTGCTAAGAGTTCAGCACGACTGAGCAACTTCACTTTCCCTTTTCACTTTCATGCATTGGAGAAGGAAATGGCAACCCACTCCAGTGTTCTTGGCTGGAGAATCCCAGGGACAGGGGAGCCTGGTGGGCTGCCGTCTATGGGGTCCCACAGAGTTGGACACAACTGAAGTGACCTAGCAGCAGCAGCAGCAGCAGCAGCAGCAGGGGGCTCTAGAAGAGAATTAGGAGTCTAAAGGAGTCAAAGAGCTTGCTAGTTTCTGTTTTGCTTCTGTTACTCTCAGCCTCACCCAAGCAACAGTCCCTTACCCTGGGAATGCCATTTATTTCCTGTGGGAGCAGCTTGTTTAAGTTTACATTTTTTCCACAATCTTAGAACCAGCCTCATGCTTCTTCAGACATACCTGTTATTGTTGTTCAGTAACTCAGTTGTGTCTGACTCCTTGCAACCCCACAGACTGCACTTCCCTGTCCTTCACTATCTCCTGGAATTGTTCAAACTCATGTCGGTGATACCTTCCAACCATTTTACCCTGTGTCCCTTCTCCTCCTGCCCTCAATCTTTTCCAGCATCAGGGTCTTTTCCAATGAGTCAGTTCTTCACATCAGGTGGCCAAAGTAATTGGAACTTCAGCTTCAGCTTCAGTCCTTCCAATGAATATTCAGGACTGATTTCCTTTAGGGTTGACTGGTTTGAACTCATTGCAGTACAAGGGACTCTCGAAAGTCTTCTCTAACGCCTACAGTTCGAAAACATCAATTCTTCAGTGCTCAGCCTTCTTTATGGTCCAACTCTCACTTCCACACATTACTACTGGAAAAAACATAGCTTTGACTACACAGACCTTTGTTGGCAAAGTGATGTCTCTTCTTTTGAATATGCTATCAAGGTTTGTCACAGCTTTTCTTCCAAGGAGCAAGCATCTTTTAATTTCATGGCTGCAGTCACCATCTGCAGTGATTTTGCAGCCCAAGAAAATACACGTATCAGCTGGCTATTGCCTTCTCTGTCCCAGCTCCATGAGACCCCTAATCCAAGCTTCTAAATTCTATTAATCCTAAGCTCTTCTCCTATTTTCCAAGACAGGAGAAGGCAATGGCACCCCATTCCAGTACTCTTGCCTGGAAAATCCCATGGATGGAGGAGGCTGGTGGGCTGCAGTCCATAGGGTCACTAAAAGTCGGACACGACTGAGCGACTTCACTTTCACTTTTTACTTTCATGCATTGGAGAAGGCAATGGCAACCCACTCCAGTGTTCTTGCCTGGAGAATCCCAGGGACGGGGAAGCCTGGTGGGCCGCCGTCTATGGGGGTCGCACAGAGTCGGACACAACTGAAGCGACTTAGCAGCAGCAGCAGCAGGGATGGTAACTGCTTTCTGTGTTTGCTATAGTATTCCTTTTACCTTTCTAGTTCTCTAATACTTGGTTGCTGCTGCTGCTGCTGCTGCTAGGTCACTTCAGTCATATCCGACTCTGTGCAACCCCATAGACAGCGGCCCACTAGGCTCCCCATTCTGGGATTTTCCAGGCAAGAGTACTGGAGTAGGTTGCCATTGCCTTCTCCGAATACCTGGTTGACAGTTCTTTAAATTATTTCTGCAAAAGTAACTGGTGGCGTTTGTGTCTCCTGACTGAACCTTGACTGATACAGAAATTGGAACAAGGGATCTCAGGAAACAGACCCCCTTTTTTAGGTGTTTGGGTTTGTATTTAGACTTGAGTGCAGTGTAGAACTCCTTGTTATGGAAATGAGATGCTAGTAACTCATGGTATGGAGTGGCCTTGATTAATCAAATTATCGGCTGTAGATTACTGTGATAAGGAATCTCCTGGGGACTTCCACTGCAGGGGGTATAGGTTCAATCCCTTGTTAGGGAACTGAGATCCTGCATGCTACAAGGTGTAGCCCCCAAAAAAATCTCCTAAAGAAGGTACTGTAGGAAGCAAGTACAAGAGAGAAAAAGCAGACCCCAAGAAAGGCATGCAAAAGCATTATCAATCTTGCAGACAAGATACCTCAAGACATATGACTCTTGGATTAAGTCCAGAGGGAACAGAAAAACATCTTGAAAGCAGGATGTGTGTCTGGAGGTGGGAAGCCATCAGACTGTTCCATGACCTGGCGTCTTGGAATCAAATGTTTTTTGTATCTGGGGCTTTGTTATTTAGACAGCAACCTAAATCATTAGTTAAAACGAAGTCTTTCTTAGTTAATCTTCATGTCACATTCCTAGCCTATCTTTAACAGCCATATAGCTCCATATGCTTCTGAGAGCATGTTCTCCCTTGCACGCATTCCCCTGCCTGAAAACGTAGAATAAAGCTGACTTGATCAGTTTGGGCACCTTCACCTCGGAGCGGTGTTGGTCCCCTGACCCTCGCTTTCATTCTTATCTCTTTCTCATTCTTTCTCTGTATTGTGCTTTCGGGAAACCCTGGCTTGTTGAGCTGGACACGACAAGTGGCAGCCAAACAGGGACCTGAAAGTGAAACCAGCCTATGATGCTCAGCTCAGAGCAGTGGAGAACACAGGGAAATCCAGCTGGTGCAGTGGACAACTGAAGTACTTGGTAAGTACACCCCCGTGGATTTGTGAATCAGGGTAACAATGGGGCGAAATCCTTCTAAGCATGAAGAATATATGCCGGTTTTAAAGACTTTGTTGAAAAGCTCGGGAGTGCAAGTCTCTTAGTCTGCTGTTAGACTTATTTTCTGCTATTTAAAAACACTGCTATTGGCTTATCCAGATAAAGGAACTGTATGGCAAGAAGTAATGCACTGCTTGTGTCGAGCTTATCAAAGTAGAGAAAAAATGCCCTTGTCAGTACGGTCATTAGGAAATCTCATTCGCACGGCTTTGGGTCCACTACAATCCGAGGTCTCCAAGTCTGATGATTCCACTTCTCAAACAGAGACACAATTAGAAGAAGAGTTAAATATATATGACAACAGTGATTCAGAGGAGGAGAAAAACCTTTAAAAGCAAAAATTAAAAAGAGGGAAATGTTATGAAAGTAATGAACAAATTTTGTTTGCTAGAACAGCTCGCCTGTCTGCACCCCTGGGTGAGCCTCCTCCTTTTGATCCGGAGACTCCTTGGGATGATGGCTTTATGTTAAAGCCACAAGTAACCCTTCCCAATCCGATCTCTCCATTTCATAGGGGGAATTCGTATGGCTCAGTTACAAGGTGATGAAGATGCTTTAGCTCTTCCTGTAATAGTGACACAAGTTCCACCCAGACCTCAATTCCCATATAGAGCATTAAATTATGATTATAACCCTTTACCTTCCAAAATTATTAAAGAGATCAAACAGTCTTGTACTCAATATGGAACTAATTCTCCTTATACTATGGGATTGATTCAAGGTGTGTCACAGGCAGAAAGACTAATCGCTCATGATTGGGAGATGGTTGCTAGGACCTGTTTAACTACTTCTGAATTTTTACAATTTAGGAGATGGTGACAAGATGAGGCTAGTCAGCAAGCTGATAGGAATGCAGCCACCAATCCCCCCCCCCTCCGCCCCCCAACCACTCTGATAACATTTCTTTAGAACAATTGATGGGATCTGGTGCATATTTTGGAATTCAGGCCCTTAACAAAAGAAAAACTAGAAGGTTTAACCACATTAGTTAATGAACAAAAGAATTGGGACATGTCATAGAATTTACTAGCCCCTGGAATTCCCCTGTTTTTATAAAGAAAAAATCAGGAAAATGGAGAATGTTAACAGAAGCTATACTTGAATGGGTATTTTTACCTCATAAAGAAGTAAAATTGCTAACCACCTATATAGATATGATCAGCAAACTGATTTTTAAAATACCTAATCATACTCAACATCTTTCCAGATATGATCCACACAATGTTATAGTCCCTCTTTCAAAGGAATAAATTGAAATTTATATATGCAAAATATCGAAAGGCAAATTGCTCTCTCTAATTTTATAAGTAATATTGTCATTTTCCATCATCTAAACTTATTAATTTTCTAAAAAAACATACCCTGATACTACCCAAGATTACTAAATCAGACCCTATAAAAGATGCTGATATTTATTTTACAGATGCAAACAAAGATTTTAAATCTGGATATTTTGGCCCTATAGAAAAAATTTGACAGTCCCAATATTATTTTGTACAAAAGCTGAATTAGATGTTATTCTTACTGTTTTGACATATATCAATGCCCCCATTAATATTGTTTCAGATTCCCAATATGCTATAACAGTCACATCTCAGATTGACTACAATCCCTATGTCCAATCTAATAATATATCAAATATTTAAAAATTACAATCAGTAGTAAACTGCTCTCTTATCCTTTCTATATTACCCATATTCGTTCCCATTCCCAACTTCTTGGACCATTGGTGGCTCATAATGAGACAATAGATACCAAACTTATCTCTTTTATGACACCCACTCAATCTCATGATTTAACTCATACAAATGTAAAAGGACAATATAAATTTCAAATTTCATGGCAACAAACACATCTCACAATGCCCTACATGTCAACAAACTAACGTCATCCCATCTTTACCAGAAGGCATTAATCCTTGAGGATTATACCCCAATGTTATATGGCAAACATATGTAACTCATGTGCCATCTTTTGGAAATTCTGGACTGATTCATGTATCTTTTGACACGTTTTCAGGAATGATTTTTGCTTCACATCATGTAGGAGAGACTACTTTCCATTGCATTTCTCATTTTAAACAAGCCTTTGCATATATGGGACTCCCCGAAACTATAAAAACAGATAATGGCCCAGTGTATAAAAGCCATACTTAAAAATTATTTTTTGAAGATTGGTCAATTCAACATGTAACTGGAATTCCCCATAATCCTCAAGGTCAAATGACAGTAAAAAGAGACCACCACACATTAAAACAAATATTATTAAAACAAAAGGGAGAGAGAGGTATGGATTAGGGCCTAACTCCCCTAAAAATAAACTTGCTATAGCCCTTTTTATATTAAATTTATTTTAAATTATATTTATTTATTTTATATTAAATTTGTTATTTATTTATATTAGGGAAGTAATGAAAAGCCAGCAGCTGAAGTATATTGGGATGAAGTACAAACATCTCATGAAATAATTGGTAAAAAGAACAAACACAGTTCACCAAAAATAATGTGGAAGGATGATAAACAGTGGAAAACAGGGCTTATGCTTAAACAAGGATGAGGTTATGCTCTTAGTTTGACAGAAGACAATGAACATCTGTGGATCCCAAAATGAAAAATCTGGTATTGGAAAGAAAAGAACATGGTTTGACATAGATCCCCTGTTTGTGCCACCAATTGGATCCATGTCTCAATTAATACTGAGACCAGGTCCATCCAAAACTAAACGGATACAGAGCGCCACTCTACCTACATGGGGACAAATAAAGAAGCTATCTCAAGAAGCTGAAAAGATAGTACATAGGCGAAAAACGTCCTAAAACACCTGACAACCTGTTCTTGGCCATGGTAACATTGTTAACAAAGGCAGTAAGTGTACAGGCTAATTCCAATTATTAATATTGGGAGTGAGCTTCCCTGGTGGCTCAGATGGTAAAGGTGCCTTCTTGCAATGTGGGAGACCTGGGTTTGATCCCTGGGTGGGGAAGACCCCCTGGAGAAGGAAATGGCAACCCACTCCAGTATTCTTGCCTGGAAAATTCCATGGCTGGAGGAGCCTCATAGGCTACAGTCCATGGGGCTGCACAAAGTTGGACATGACTGAGCGACTTCACTTTCTTTCTATCTATGTTTCTAACCCACCTCTATTACATGGGAAGATTCAACAGTTCCCGTTTTTGTGAATGACTCAGCTTGGCTTCCCGGCTCCTATGATCAAAGTTTCCCAGATAAACCAGAAGCAGCAGGACATATATTAAACAATTACACTATTGGGTCTGAAAGTACCCCCATTTGCATTGGACATGGAGAGATCTATTTAAAAACAGATTATTCAAAAATGGTTCAGTTCAATTCAGTTCAGTTCAGTCACTCAGTCGTGTTCGACTCCTTGAGACCCCATGAATCGCAGCACGCCAGGCCTCTCTGTTCATCACCAACTCCCGGAGTTCACTCAGACTCACGTTCATCGAGTCAGTGATGCCATCCAGCCATCTTATCCTCTGTCGTCCCCTTCTCCTCCTGCCTTCAATCTTTCCCAGCATCAGGGTCCTTTCAAATGAGTCAGCTCTTTGCAACAGGTGGCCAAAGTATTGGAGTTTCAGCTTCAGCATCAGTCCTTCCAATGAACATTCAGGACTGATTTCCTTTAGGATGGACTGGTTGTATCTCCTTGCAGTCCAAGGGACTCTGAAGAGTCTTCTCCAACACCACAGTTCAAATGCATCAATTCTTCAGCACTCAACTTTCTTTATAATCCAACTCTCACATCCATACATGACCACTGGAAAAACCATAGCCTTGACTAAATGGACCTTTGTTGGCAAGTAATGTCTCTGTTTTTAATGGGACTCAGTACAGTTAGTAATGAATCTTTGATTTTGCATGGGGTAGGATTTTCCCCTCCCTTTCCGCATCTAGTTCACCATCCTATTCATAATGAGATCTGGAAAATACCTATGGCTTTGAAAACTTCTGAAACATGGAATGGTTGATATACCGAATATATCTTAAATGATCCTAAAACAACTTTTACAAAAAACTGTACTCATAATATCCAAGCTTGTGTTAGACTTCCTTTTGTATTCATGGTTGGTCCAGCTAATTATGATAAAATTACAGGACTTATAAATTGTTTAGTGTTCCTTTTACACATGTTTAAATAATACTATCCCATCCAGTGACAGCTTACAGAGTATTCTTAAAACTAGAGTGGACATTTGGATACCAGTAGATTTACAAAGAATCTTGGCAAGAAAGTCCTACACTGTATGCCACTGAAGAAATTATTAAAGGTTTAAAATGTGCCAAAAGATTCACTGGAATGCTTATAGCTGCTATTTTAGGTATTATGGCTATCACTACCACGGTTGCGGTGGCAGCAGTAGCTTTACATTGGTCTGTTCAAATAGTACAGTTTGTACAAGAATGGCATAAGGATGCTGACATTTCATGGTCCACTCAACAGAAAATAGATGGAAAATTAGCTTCTCCAGGTGGCTGATCTGCAACAGACAGTAATACTATTGGGAGATCAACTGGTTAGTTTACAAAGGCAGCTAAGATTAAAATATGATTGGAATTACACCTCTTTTTGTGTTATAGCGCATAAATACAATCAGTCAAGGTTTAATTGGGACAAAATCAAGCAACATTTATTAAATCAAGAAAATATTTCTCTAGATATTCAAGATCTACAACATGATATATTAAAAACCTTTAATAAAAAGTTGGATATAATTTCTGGATCTAATTTACTTGATACTATTGCTAATGGTATATCCTCTCAAAATCCTCTTAAATAGAACAAGGCCTATGGATATTGAATTATGTTAACCTATGCTATAAATTTAATTGTTTTCTTTTGCTTCTGTGTAGTCTGGAGAACAGCGAGATGACAACATCACCACCAACAACTAGCCTTTCTTAAAATTACTTCACTTGCTGAAAAACAAAAAGGGGGAGATGTAGGAAGCAAGTACAAGGGAGAAAAAGCAGACCCCAGGAAAGGCATGCGAAAGCATTGTCAATCTTGTAGACCAGATACCTCAAGACATAATGACTCCTGAATTAAGTCCAGAGGGAACAGAAAAACCTCTTGAAAGCAGGATGTGTGCCTGGAGGTGGGAAGCCATCAGACTGTTCCATGACCTGGCGTCTTGGAGTCAAATGTTTTTTGTATCTGGGGCTTTGTTATTTAGATAGCAACCTAAATTTTTCAGTTCAGTTCAGTTCAGTCGCTCAGTTGTGTCCAACTCTTTGCGACCCCATGAATCGCAGCACGCCAGGCCTCCCTGTCCTTTACCAACTCACGGAGTTCACTTAGACTCACGTTCATCAAGTCCGTGATGCCATCCAGCCATCTCATCCTCTGTCATCCCCTTCTCCTCCTGCCACCAATCCTTCCCAGCATCAGAGTCTTTTCCAGTGAGTCAACTCTTCGCATGAGGTGGCCAAAGTACTGGAGTTTCAGCTTTAGCATCATTCTTCCAAAGAAATCCCAGGGCTGATCTCCTTCAGAATGGACTGGTTGGATCTACTTGCAGTCCAAGGGACTCTACCAGATTAGTAAACCAAAATCAGTTACCACATTCCTAGAGGAAAGTGGCGAGATTAGTGCCACTATCATAGACTTAATTGGAGAAGGCAATGGCAACTCCAGTACTCTTGCCCGGGAAATCCCATGGATGGAGGAGCCTGGTGGGCTGCCGTCTATGGGGTCGCACAGAGTTGGACATGACTGACGTGACGCAGCAGCAGTAGCAGCAGCAGCAGCAGCAGCCTAGGCTTAATATGTATCACATTCCTATTTAAATTCACCCACAGAGTCTGACACAACTGAAGTGACTTGGCAGCAGCAACAGCAGCAGCTTTTCTTGTGCATAAGGTTGTCAGATCTGGAGAATGACTACGGATTACTGTAAACTGCACAGATGATGACTCAAATTGCAGCAACTGTTTCAGATGTATAACTCTACCAAAGAGAATCAGCATAACCCTTGGCATATACCAGTAGTGATCTGGCAAATGCTTTTGCCCTTCTATACCAACTTAACTCAGATGACCATTATATCTACTACTGTGGGCAAGAATCCCTTCGAAGAAATGGAGTAGACCTCATAGTCAACAAGAGAGTCTGAAATACAGTACTTGGATGCAATCTCAAAAATGACAGAATGATCTCTGTTCGTTTCCAAGGCAAACCATTCAGTATCACAATAATCCAAGTCTATGCACTGACCAGTAATGCTGAAGAAGCTGAATGGTTCTGTGAAGACCTATAGGACCTTCTAGAACTAACATCCCCAAAAGATGCCCTTTTTATTATAGAGGACTGGAATGCAAAAGTAGGAAGTCAAGAGATACTTGGAGTAACAGGCACATTTGGCCTTGGAGTACAAAATGAAGCAGGGCAAAGGCTAACAGAGTTTTGCCAGGAGAATGCACTGGTCATAGCAAACACACTCTTCCAACAACACAAGAGAAGACTCTACACATGGACATAACCAAATGGTCAATAGCAAAATCAGATTGCTTATATTCTTTGCAGTCAAAGATGGAGAAGCTCTATACAGTCAGCAAAAACAAGATGGGGAGCTGACTATGGCTCAGATCATGAACTACTACTACTACTACTACTACTACTAAGTCATTTCAGTCGTGTCCGACTCTGTGCGACCCCATAGATGGCAGCCCACCAGGCTCTCCCGCCCCTGGGATTCTCCAGGCAAGGACACTGGAGTGGGTTGCCATTTCTTTCTCTGATGCCTGAAAGTGAAAAGTGAAAGTGAAGTCACTCAGTCGTGTCTGACTCCTAGCAACCCCACAGACTGCAGCCCACCAGGCTCCTCCATCCTTGGGATTTTCCAGGCGAGAGTACTGGAGTGGGTTGCCATTGCCTTCTCCCAGATCATGAAATACTTATGGCCAAATTCAGACTTAAACTGAAGAAAGTAAGGAAAACCACTAGACCATTCAAGTATGACCTAAATCTAATCCCTTACAATTATACAGTGGAAGTGACAAATAGATTCAAGGGATTAGATTTGATAGACAGAATGCCTGAAGAATATGGATGGAGGTTTGTGACATTGTACAGGAGGCAGTGATCAAGACAATCTCCAAGAAAAAGAAATGCAAAAAGGCAAAATGGTTGTCTGAGGAGGCCTTACAAATAGCTGAGAAAAGAAGAGGAGTGAAAGGCAAAGGAGAAAAGGAAAGATACACCCATCTGAATACAGAGTTCCAAAGAACAGCAGGAAAGATAAGAAAGCCTTCCTCAGTGATCAATGCAAAGAAAGAGAGGAAAACAACAGAATGGGAAAGACTAGAGATCTCTTCAAGAAAATTAGAGATACCAAGGGAACATTTCATGAAAAGAGGGGCACAATAAAGGACAGAAATGGTATGGACCTAACAGAAGCAGAAGATATTAAGAAGAAGTGGCAAGAATACACAGAAGAACTAGATAAAAAAGATCTTCAGGACCCCTATAACCATGATAGTGTGATCACTCACCTAGAGCCAGACATCCTGGAATGCAAAGTCAAGTAGGCCTTAGGAAGCATCATTATGAACAAAGCTAGTGGAGGTGATGGAATTCCAGTTGAGCTATTTCAAATCCTAAAAGATGACACTGTGAAAGTGCTGCACTCAATATGCCAGCAAATTTGGGAAACTCAGCAGTAGCCACAGGACTGGAAAAGGTCAGTTTTCATTCCAATCCCAAAGAAAGGCAATGCCAAAGAATGCTCAAATTACCACACAGTTGTACTCACTTCACACGCTAGCAAAATAATGCTTAAAATTCTCCAAGCCAAGCTTCAACAGTATGTGAACCATGAACTTCCAGATGTTCAAGCTGGATTTAGAAAAAGCAGAGGAACCAGAGGTCAAATTGCCAACATCCGATGGATCATCAAAAAAGCAAGATAGTTCCAGAAAAACATCTACTTCTGCTTTATTGACTATGCCAAAGCCTTTGACTGTGTGGATCACAACACACTATGGAAAATTCTTAAAGAGATGGGAATACGAGACCACTTGACCTGCCTCCTGAGAAACCTGTATGCAGGTGAGGAAGCAACAGTTACAACTGGACATGGAACAACAGACAGGTTCCAAATCGGGAAAGGAGTACATCAAGGCTGTATGTTATCACCCTGCTTATTTAACTTATATACAGAGTACATCATGCGAAATGGTGGGCTGGATGAAGCACAAGCTGGAATCAAGATCGCCAGAAGAAATATCAATAACCTCAGATACGCAGATGGCATCACCATTATGGCAGAAAGTGAAGAAGAACTAAAGAGCCTCTTGATGAAAATGAAAGAGGAGAGTGAAAAAGTTGGCTTAAAACTCAACATTCAGAAAACTAAGATCATGGCATCCAGTCCCATCACTTAATAGCAAATAGATGGGGAAACAATGGAAACAGTGACAGACTTTATTTTGGGGGCTCCAAAAATCACTGCAGATGATGATTGCAGCCATGAAATTAAAAGATGCTTACTCCTTGGAAGAAAAGTTATGACCAAACTAGATAGTATATTCAAAAGCAGAGACATTACTTTACCAACAAAGGTCCATCTAGTCAAAGCCGTAGTTTTTCTAGTAGTCATGTGTGGATGTGAGAGTTGGACAATAAAGAAAGCTGAACACCAAAGAATTGATGCTTTTGAACTATGGTGTTGAAGAATACTCTTGAGATTCCCTTGGACTTCAAGGAAATCCAACCAGTCAATCCGAAAGGAAATCAGTCCGGAATATTCATTGGAAAGACTGATGTTGAAGCTGAAACTCCAATACTTTGGTCACCTAATGCAGAGAACTGACTCATTTGAAAAGACCCTGATGCTGGAAAGATTGAAGGCAGGAGGAGAAGGGGACAACAGATGATGAGATGGGTTGGATGGCATCACTGACTCAATGGACACGGTTTGAGCAAGCTCTGGGAGTCAGTGATGGACAGGGAAGCCTGGCGCACTTCAGTTCATGGGGTTGCAAAGAGTCGGACACGACTGAGTGACTGAACGAATACCGCAAGCAAGTTGTTTTCACCTTGCAGAACCAAGAGATCACCTTTACAGTTCTGCCCTAGTGCTACATTGACTTAATGTCTGTAATAATCTAATCTGCAAAGATGTGGATGCTCTTGCCATTTCACAGATCATCAAATTTGTCCCCCTCACTGATGACTTACAGAAGGATCCGATAAGAATGCAGAAGAAACTACTTTAGATGCCTTAGTGAAATGCATATAAGTCAGAGAGTGGAATTTAAACCTCAGAAAAATTCGGGGACTCATCCACTTTGGTGAAGTTTCTAATGTGCTAATGGTCTGGAGTATGTTGCAATAGTCTATTCCTTTTAAAAAAAATTAAAATAAAAAGCAAAAAAATTGTCTTTCTTATTTGAAATATATTTTGACTTAACATTGTAAATTGGGACTTCCTTGGTAGTCCAGTGGTTAAGACTTTGCCTTCCGATGCAATCAATCCCTGGTGGGGAGCTAAGATTCAATATGTCTCTAGGCCAAATACCAAAATATAAAACAGAAACAATATTAACAAATTCAGTAAAGACTTTTAAAATGTTCTACATTTTAAAAAATCTTAAATAACATTATAAGTTTAAGGCTTACAACATGCTGGTTTGACACATTTATAGATCATGATTGCCACTGTAGTGATGTTAGCACCTCTGTCCTGTCACATATTATCATTTCCTTTTGGCAGTGGAATACTTAAGATTGAGTTGCTTAACAAGCTGATAATTGTTAACACAACACTGCTGTCTGTATTGCACTAGTCCTTACAAGGGACCTCTCTTGCCACTACAACAGAGGCACCATTCTTGATGGGCCTTTTTGGCTTTGGAGGCAACATACATTTAGGTGTTATTCTGACCCACAACACGCCCAGGTTGAGTGGAGACCTGAGCACCAGAATGTTCTGCAGCAAGCTCATGCTGTAGTGCTTGCTACTCCGCCACCTGAGACCCAGCAGATCCAGCAACACCCGAATGTGGCACATAAGGCTTCTGTGTGGGTTCTTTGGTAAATGCCAGTAGGGGAATGGAAGCATAGATCCTGAGGGTTTTGGAGCAAGTCTACACCTTCTCTTTTTTCACACCCTCTTTTGAAGTTTGCTATTCTCCTTTTGAGAAATAGCTCTTGGTTTGCTACCAGGCCCCGTCAGAAGTGAACACCTGACCATGGGATTGGCTGCTGGTGATCCAGCAAGTAAGTCATAAATTGGAGCATGCACAGCAGTCATATCTCCCATGAGCTGGAAATGGTATACGAGGGCTAGAGATCAGGCAAGTTGGGAAGGTGTAAGCAAGTTGCTTGAAGAGGTAACCCCGCTCCTGTGACAATTACTTTTCCTGAAAGCCTTCCTCTTCTCTCAGTCTATAACTCCTGGCTGCGTGGGGAGTTCCTTAGGACTAGTTGACTAGGAGGAAGTAATTCAGGCCTGGTTTACAGTTTATTCTGCTCAATATGCTAGAATCAGCTGGTTGCTGAAAAAACTTCTGTAGAAGTACAATTCCAATCAGGTATGTCTGTGAAAGAGTCTACTGAAGGGAATCTTCTCAGGGAGCAGAATTCTGAGCAGTACATTTGATTGTCTATGCTGTCTAAATTGAGCATGATCCAGAAGTATGGATCTAAACTCTAGTATTCAAGGTGTTACTCGTGGGTTTTTTTTTTTGTTTTTTAATATTTGGCTGCACCAGGTCTTAGTTGTAGCACACAGGATCTTTAGTTTTGGCATGTGGCATCTAGTTCCCTGACCAGGAATTGAACCCAGGTCCCCTGCATAGAGCTTCTCTGGTGGCTCAGATGATAAAGAGTCTGCCTGCAATGTGGGAGACCTGGGTTCAATCCCTGGGTTGGGAAGATCCTTGGAGAAGGAAATCGCTACCAATTCCAGTGTTCTTGCCTGGAAAATCCCATGGACAGAGGAGCCTTGCAGGCTACAGTCCATGGGATTGCAAAGAGTCAGACACAATTGAGCGACTTCACTTTCTTTTTTTTTTCACTCCTGCATTGGAAGCATGGAGTCTTAGCCACTAGACCACCAGGGAAGTCTCACTCATGGTATGATGGATGGTGAGGGTCTTGGAAAGAAAAGACTTAGAAGACAAGTGACAAGAAGGTCTGGGGGTGAGATATATGGAAGGAACTCTCAGTGGGCAGAGTTGAAGGTAATTGTGCTCTGGGACAATGTTCACCAAAGGACTGTGCAAACATGAGAATACACTCTGAAGACATACAACTACAGGGAACACCATTAACCAAAGCCGTAGCTGCTACCCTCTGATGCACACCACTGCACCTGGGCTCGTTTACACTTCCCACGAGCTGTTCCCAGCAAGTGACTCAGAGAGGCAGGGATACTCAGTTCAGTTCAGTTGCTCAGTCATGTCCAACTCTTTGTTACCTGTCCATCACCAACTCCTGGAGCCTACTCAAATTCATGTCCATCGAGTCAGTGATGCCATCCAACCATCTCATCCTCTGTTGTCCCCTTCTCCTCCCACCTTCAATCTTTGCCAGCATCAGGGTCTTTTCTAATGAGTTAGTTCTTTGCATCAGGTGGCCACAGTATTGGAGTTTCAGCTTCAGCATCAGTCCTTCCAATGAATATTCAAGATTGATTTCCTTTTGGATGGACTGGCTGGATCTTCTTGCAGTCCAAGGGACTCTCAAGGGTCTTCTCCAACACCACAGTTCAAAAGCATCAATTCTTCAGTGCTCAGCTTCCTTTGTAGTCCAACTTTCACATCCTTACATGACTACTGGAAAAACCAGAGCTTTGACTAGATGGACCTTTATTGGTAATGTCTCTGCTTTTTAATATGCTATCTAGGCTGGTCATAGCTTTTCTTCCAAGGGTCAAGCATCTTTTAATTGCATGGCTGCAGTCACTATCTGCAGTGATTTTGGAGCCCCCCAAAATAAAGTTTCTCACTGTTTCCATTGTTTCCCCATCTATTTGCCATGAAGTGATAGGACCAGATGCTATGATCTTAGTTTTTGAATGTTGAGTTTTAGCCAACTTTTTCACTCTCCTCTTTCACTTTCATCAACGGCAGGCCTATTCCTGTGACAGCTGCCTTTGGCTCGAGGACTTCCTATTGGCCTTGCTGAACCTACATTAATGAAGAGGAAGCTCTCTGTAATCAAGAGGACAAGATGATATACTTTGCAGTGATTAGTCAGCCTTTCTCCAGTCATCCTAATCCCCATGGGCCCACGTACAGCAATGGCCACACTGGCAAGAATGGAGGCTCAAGAACATGGACCTCCCTCCTTCCTGTCCCACTGAGTGCCTGAGCTGCCAAATGCAGAGACTAATACTTAGCCCCAGACATGAGCACCTGGTGGTGGTTTTATTACATTAGATTCTTTCTATCATGGAAGAGGCAGCTGCTTAGTCTCACGGGGAAGAGACACACCATCTGGATGTAGCTTCGTCTTCAGTGCCTCTGCCAGCCTTGTGTCCTTGTATCCTGCACCACACTGCACCTTATCAAGCAGCAGCAAAGGATTGTGTGTTAATCTGCTTGGGCTGCCATAAGAAAATACCATAGACTGACTGGCTTAACCAACAGAAACTCCTCAGTTATGGAGGTCAACAAATCCGAGATCAAGGTGTGACAAGATAGGTTTCATTCTGACCTCCTTTCTTGGCTTGTAGGAGGCTGCCACCTTTCTGTGTACTCACGTAACTTCTTTGTGCACCAGAGATACAGAGCAAGACTTTCACAAAGGCATTAATCCCACTGGGCCAGTCTTCCACCCTCATGACTTCATCTAAACCTAACTTACCTCCCAAAGGCCACATCTTCAAATATTATGAATTGGGGGTTATTACTTCACTGTGTGAATTTGGGAGTGGACACAGACATTCATAACAGAGTGTGGCAACAGATTGACACCTATGGAATTTATTGGTCTTGTCATGGACTTGATCACTCAGAAGCACCTAGTCTGTTAGAATGACAGAATGACTTACTTAATACTCAGTTACTTGCAACTGGTAAAAACTAATCTAAAAGCTAAGGTTCTTATAGGATGCAATTATGCTTTGTATTGGTCACCAGTGAATATACTTTTTTTAATCCACCAAGCCAGAATACATTAGTCTGGGAATCAGGGCGGGGGTGAGCACCTAATAATTCACAGAACTTTTGCTTTGCTGTGACTGTGGCTCCCTTGTTTTCACCAAGGGACCTAACAGTGTTTCTGCTGAATTGGGAGTTGAGACTACTACTGACCTTATTTGGCTTGTGCTGTTGGGGTTAATGCCAGTGGGCCTGAAATTGGTCTGGTCAAGGCATGGCATATCCTGATGAATAGTGTTTTGTAACCATATATCTGAGGAGTTTTAGGGTGGTTTGTACAAATTTATTTGTGTTTATTGTAACAGTGAGGTAGATGATTTATACCTGGAGACTTTTTGCCCACTCAAGCCTACACAAAAAGTTGGCTGTTGGGGCTAGTTTTTAGGCAGAATAATTAAATGGCACTGTTACTAAATGTGAGGAGTTAAGACTTCTGTTTCCTCATTCTGGGGAGAAGGTAAAGCATCTTTATTTGTACAGAGGACAGTTACATCTTAAGAGAACCACAAAGCTATGTTTATTGTATAGTGATTCAATTATGGATAGAAGGATGAGCAGCCAAAAGATGGGCTGTGCTGGTTACTAAGCTATTGTCTTTCAGCTTCAAACCGACCCTCTCTACTTCCTGTCATTTGCTTTGTCAGGCTGGGGCTGGGATCTCACAAAGTACACTTCTTTATCACCCAGCTTTCTGTTAGGCCCTGTAAACAAGGGGCAAACAAGAGACATGGTAGAAATCTAAAGGACCAGGGACTTGCCCCTTCCTCTTTTGCGTCCTACTGCTGATGGTATCATCTGTGAAGCGATTCTTCACCCTGGCAGTGAGAGTCAGTTAGGAGCAGCAGTTGGTTTAGGTTTCCAGTGTTTTTGGAGCCAGCCTCATCATACATGCTTAGACAGCAGCACCAGCAGGCTGGCACCGATTCTTAAGACTTTTGAGCTCCTAAGACATTAATACCAGTCAGGGCCTCTTCCTCAGACACCGGAGTCTCACTTCTAAGGGACCCCTCATTCAAGCTTGTGTTTTAATAATGTCAGCCTCTTTTCTTGTTTATCTAGCCCTATTGATGCTAGCCATTTTGTGCAATCATTATCTCTGTGACACCTCAGTATCCCTCTGTGCCTTTCCAGTTCTCTAGTAGCAGGTCAGTGATTCTTCATTGTAGATACTTATTTAAAAATTGGTAGAGTTTCTGTTCTTACTGGACCCTGTTGGATACAGGGACAACTATACATTTATATAAACAGATAACTATAGCAAAATGTTAACAGTTTTTGAATCTAGAAAATAACCATATGGGTGTCCACTGTATTACTTGTCCAACTTTTGAGTACGTTTGAGACCTTTCATAATATAGCATTAGAGATAAAGGTCTCTTGAGTATTTGGATAAATATCAGTACCAGAGTAAAAAAGTAAACCTCATAAAGGGTGAAAGTGTCCAAAATTCTAGGTTATGTCTTTTGTTAGTAGAAGGAAATGATATATAGGAACTGTGACTGCTCCAGAAACCAAGCTGATGCCATTACCAAAAGAAAAACAACAAAAGTCTATTTTTCTGTTTATATCTAGGAAAGGGTCTACTATGTCATACCATACCATCAAAATTCAAAAATTAAGCAGATGAAATATGACCTCTGTAGAAAAAAATGAAGTTTCCCCAGGGAAAACTCGTCCAATTGTTTTATCTTATAGGGACAAGTTAAGAGTTGTCCAAAATTGATAGTAAAATTTATGGAGTCAAAACTTTCCTGTTCACCATACGTAAAAGTAAGACTAGAAACCAAGTATATGAAGTAAGTCTTGGTTGCATGTAACAGGAAACTGCGGAAGAAGGAATTAGTTTATAGAACTAAAAAGTTAGAAAAGTATAATGCATTTAGGTGTGGAAGCAAAGTCGTAAGGAATCTCTTTCATTTTCTTGGCTTTGTCTCTGCTGGCTTCACCCTCTGGCAAGGGAGTTGACAACTGGAAGCTCCAGATTCACACCCCTTTTCTAAAGATGTTGAAAATCATATATTTGGGGAAATTGTAATGAGAGTAAGTTTGCTTTTAACCAATCATGCACTAAGAGTGACATTTGCTGGTTATAAAATTATGTCTTTATACTTTATACGTCTTGACTTTTTGCAATTATCAATGACCTCATATTGTGAAAATATAAGAAAAACAATTATTTCTACCTTGGAAGGAAAAGAAACAACATATAGGACTTAAACCTGCCAATATATGAACCACTGAAGATTTTTTTAATTAAAAAAGAAAAAATTCAAGTTTTCATTTTAGCAGACACTGCAGTCTCTTTCATTTGATCAGAGGAAAATGAACTGTTCTAGAATTTAAAAAGAATGAAGAACTTGGTTAGCCGTTGCCTTTAGAATGTCCTTTGGATTTTTGTTACAGAGCAGAAATTAATGAATTTAGTCTAAGAGAAAATTCTAGTGGACTAAACGCTGGCTATCACAAGTCATTTGCTTTTGGCACTTCATCCTAATCTTGCTATTCCATTGTGGGTCCCAGGCTTCATTCATGCCTTTGCTCCCATCCCTACTTCCTTCCTATCTTTAGATATGCATACATATTAAACTTCATATATACCTTTCCAGATTTTTTCCTGTATTAGCTTTGGAAATTTCTCCCACTGCTCTTGATGTAAGATTATACTAGGAAAAATTAGGGCTTATATTTTCTAACTAAAATTTATATAAAAAGAAGTGGTTTATTTATATTCATTGATAAAGCATTTTGGTGGATAGTTTAGTTTTGTGTAGGAAATATAAATTTCAATTTGCATACTCAAGTGGCATCTAAATTTGATAGACTTCATTCCCCTTCAAGTTAAAAAAATTTTTTTTTCAAAAATGCTATGATTACCTACCTTATAAACTTTGTGGATACCCCTGATTCTTTCCATGTGAGAAATTCCTAGAGGGAAAAAATCTTCAATCAAAGGGCTATGAAGAATGAACAGAGGAAACAAAATTAATACTGCCATGACAAAAAACTGGAAGCAGTAGGAGATGGATGCTTTATAAATTCAGTCCTTACATATTATCTAGAGGAGTCAATATATAACTTCTGACTCTTGGAAGTCAAAACTGGCATATGTGTATTTGGTGTAACATATTACTTAGATATTTTGGGGGACTATAAATTGTTAAAACAGCAACTGTTAAGGTAACTGGGTAGGAAGGGGACTGTGGCTTTTCATTATACAACTCATGTCTTCTCCAGCCTTGAGCATAAAGTGCTTGGATAAAACCGTATGATTTTTATTTTTGAAATAAAAATCCTAGTTTCTTTACATTTACAAACAAATCTAGCCAAATTATCATCCAGGAAAGTATATTAACCTAGAGTTCCACGGGGACATTTTTTTGGTGGCCCTGAATTACTACAGTGACTTCATGTTAATTTCTCTATTATTTATATTTTGATCTACTCAAAAGTTTTAATCTTAGAAAAATACAAATAGCATAAGGTATAAAATAAGTGAAGAAACTGGGGCAAAGGAAAACTAAGTGTAGGAAAAATAAGATGAGGTGAGAGGGCCAAAGTATCCATCAGAAGCATCTGGAAAGCTGGTTCAGAATGAAGCTCCTTGGCCCAGGCCAGTTAAATTAGAAATCTCTTGAACAGAGCTCTAGGATCTCCTCTTTAGCTGCCCCAATGACTTGGAGTCTAGATGTAACTTAAAAGAAGACAAGGAGTGACTACCAAGATTTCAGGATGTTTATTAGTGTCATGGAATTTAGAGCACAGAACCAGAGGAATGGACAATGGGACTAACTCCAAATAATATATTTAAAAATAAATCTTATATTAACTAGGATCATCTTTTCTTTTACTACAACATTTCAAAATCCTCTTCTGATAACATTACCTCCCTAAAACAACCCTCAAGGACATGGGAGGACTCAGTATGTCATTTCATCCTTTGCCTTTGCCTTTTAACGTGTGTTCTGGGAGGTCTTCTCTTTTCTCTTGGCTCTATTCATAGCCTATTATACCAAGTAGCTTGGATATTCCAGTGCTTGGGTGCCTTTTTATATGTATCACATCAAAAGGTTAAACAGATACTTAGAAGAACCCTATGTATTAGTAGCACTTAATCTTTTCTGCTGCTTGTGCTCTTATTCTCAAAACATATTTTCACATGAAATCAAAAGTTAAAAATGTAAACTTTCTAAAACATAGGATTTGGTATATCATAAATATAAAAGAAAGAGAATTATAGCTTAATTTTACAATGGACTTAAGAATATGTTAAAAATTATACACAAAAAGTTTGTCATTTTACAGTGACTTCTGCTGGAGCTGTAGTTTTTGTTCAATGATATCTGAGAAACGAGGAACTTTTTTTTGAAATAGCCACACGGATGTCATCACTCATATTCAAGCAGCTTCTGGACTTTGTTTTAAAATGCAAAAGTGATGAAAATCCCAACTCACAAAGGTATGTAGTTGCAAATGGTATAAGGATTTCTAGCGCTGTCTTTGCCAGGCTGGGAAACACTGTGAACTGAGCACACCAGAAGTCCTCAAGCTTCATTGTCTCAAATTCCATTAGGATTTGGCCACTAGCTCGTAATTCAGCAAGATCATTTTTCACTAAATAACCATCATCGACAAAGTCCAGATTAAAGAGAAACGGATCCAGTATCCATTTACTTGCCTCATCGAGATCTCCAACAGAGAAGTAGCCATGGAAGAAGCTGCTGAGCTGTTGCAGGTGCCGTGTTATTTCAGCCGCGATGCATACAGCTTCATTATCAGAAATAACAGTTTCTTCAAGAAAAGGAAAGTTGGTAAAATTTCTTTTCTCAATCCGCTTTAGCCAAAATGGAAACTTCCTAACAAAGGCAGACAACTTCTCTCTAGCGGATACTGTGTTCATTCCAGTCCTTTGCAGAGATGCACTAAGTTCATTTAGGTGTTTGAATAAATCTGCAAGGTACGCGAGGTGAATTTTAAACTCTTTGTTTTCAAAGCCATCAACTAAATTGCTGCTTTGGTGGTGAAGAAACTGATTTATTTCTTCATGCATTTCAAAAATATGAGTAAGTATCTGGCCTCGGGAAAGCCACCTCATTTCAGTATGGAAAAGGAGAACACTATATTCTATTCCAATTTCTTCAAGAAAAGCCTGAAACAGGCGATGATTTGGAGCTCGCCCTTTGATAAAACTTATTACCCTCACCACAGTAAAAAGAGCATCCCTCAGTTTTGTAGGCAATGTCTTTGTGACAAGTGTATGAGGGTTCAGCAAACAATGTGTGATCACGATATGAGGTACCTCTTTTTTCACACAGCAAACAAACTCTGAATTTTCTCCTAGCATAGTAGAGGTACCGTCAGTACAAACAGAGCCGCATACATCGAGTGCTATCTTATGTTTCGAAAAGAAGTCTCTGAACAGGTTAAACACATCTTTTCCCTTCATTGTTAACTGCAGTGGTTCACAGAACAGGAATTCTTCTACAATCTCTCTCTCTCTTACGTATCGCACAAATGCCATCAGCTGACTGCAGTCATCCATGTCTGTTGTCTCTGCAAGCTGAATACCCACTTTAAGAGGACTGGCTTTGATATCTTCTAGAACTTGCTGTAAGATATCCTGGCTCATTTCATCAATTCTAGAATGGATCACATCATCTGATAAGGGTACCTGCTGAAGCTTCTTTTGTGCATCTGGTCCCAAAACTATTTGTGCTATTTCCAATGCACAAGGTTTCACTAATTTTTCAGCTATTGTATGAGGATTCTTCTCCTTGGCACATAAATATGCAAACTGATATGATGCCTGTAGTAAGGCATCTTCCTGAGATGCAACTCCAAATGTTTTCAGGGTTTCACTCTGATCAGCTGGTGCTGGCACCGGTTTCAGGCTACTGAGATCATGCCCACCTATACCACCATGCTGTCTGTTAAAATGGTCAGACAGTTTTGATGGTCGGAGGTCAGCATTTGAAAATACCGAGTTACACAATACACACTGTGGGCGCTGAGTTCCATCAATCTCTGTCATACAGGTGAACCAGTAACGAACATAGTCATCGTCCCATTTGCGTTTCTTCGACATGGCACCCCAAACTTCTCACGCAGTATTCCACAGATGTTGAAGATTTTTGCTTGGAAGTAAAATATAACCCAGACATTAAAAACCAGTGGCTAACTGAATTAAAACAAAGCCACTTCTCATGCCATCCTGTCATCTGTGTACATGTCAAGAAATATCCTGTAACATGTCAGTTCAAAGTAAGCCATGACAATATAACAACTTAAATTGAGCAAACTCACAGCTAAAGTCCTGGAACAAACACCATGCCAGCAAGTTATATATGAGAGATTAGGGCTTATGCAAATTGTGAATACCCTGTAAGTTCTCTATTGGTGAGCTGCAGTTATGGCTTACTTTGTTTTCAATGATGTATATTCCAAACAAATCTGGTACATTTTGTATCCCCAGGAAAGGCATCTCACTGCCATCCCTTCCTTCCATCCTATGCCAGAGATGCATGCACACACCCCCAGTTATGAACTAGTGAATGGAGAAGGAAGTCTTCACTAAATACTCTAAGGGCAGATTCTGACATGCTGGCTAGTTCTTTCTAATATATAAGGATTTAAATCAAATAGTCTATAAAACTATTTGATCCTTGAGTGGCTTTGATTCCAACCTAAGCAGAAAATTTCAAACAAGTCTGACTAAGCCACCTTTGACACAGAAGCAGGATACACACTATCAGTCCATGATTCATACTGTCATATAAAAAAAGCAAAACAAGTGGCTCAGGAGAAACACAACTATTCTTGTTATTGAAATTTCAGAAAAAGTTCTATCATAGAAGAAAAGCCTTAATTATAGTAGGAAAGGATGTAGAAGGCAGATATTCTTTAGTTTAGTAAATAAATGGAGGAATCATCTAAGTCTCTTGCTAAAATACATATTCTTGGACCCTACACTCAGATATTCTGATCCCCTAGCTCTGGAGTAGGAGCCCCAACTATGTACTCTAAATGAAGTGTTTTAGATAATTTTTCTGAATAGTACTCAGAACAGTAATCTCTTAATGAGAGTGCCTATCACAATCACTGGGAGCACTTCTGAAAGAAAACATGTCCCTGTACCACCTCGGAACTAATACATCATTATTCTCCAGTAGTAGGACAAGAGAATCTAAAATAAAGTTGTCCAGGTGATTCTGATACATATCCAAGTGCACAGACAGATTTAGAGGAATGCCTTATAGATATTCTAGGGTGCTAAGTAAACACTAAATGCTTTAACACCCATTTACCTTTTCTGAGCTGATGACAACTTCCTATGAAAGCTGAGGGACCTAAAAAGAAAGATGTTTTCTTTTTCCCTCTTTCTCCCTCATGAGCAATGAGTATACATGTGGTATAACCCACATGTAGGCTCAAATATACCTTAGAAAGCAATTCTATCTCCCATATAAATGATTCTCAAAGTTCTGTGCCACAGAATGTGGCTGAAATAATGTAACAGGGGTACACTGAAATCCAAATACCCACTTTAGCCATAAAAAATTACAGTAAATAAGCCAAGAATATTTACTTAAAGCCCTAGCTTGCTAGGGGCTCTGCCAAGAATAACTAGTTGTAAAATGTACTTCCATGTAACTATCAAGTTGACCTACCATATGGTTGCTATTGACCAGTTTAAAATTGAAAGATGTCCGCCAGTCAGTAAAGACAATTTAGAGTTGATCTTAAGCTTTCTTTTGTCAAGTGAGGAGACCATGGGCAGACTGTGTGTAGAACCTCTCTAACTGATAACAGAATTATGAGATGAACATAAAAAAAATGCTATCTTTCTGTACATTGTTATGTACATTTTTGGGGTACAGAGAAAGCGAAGGGTAAAGCTTTACTTCAAATGATTTTCTTTACTTTAGGTTTACTTCTAATACTTCCAACTGGAAATTACAGGATGAATTAAGAGTACATTCCTATCCATTCTATGCTACTCACATGTATTTTGATTGAAGATTTACCTGTTTGGAACAAGATAATTTTTAGAAAAATTCTTCTCCCTCCCCCCTCAAAAAGGGAGACTAGGTAGCAAGAAGTTTTAAGATCCTCAAAGATGAACTTACCGCCCAAGAGGCTTTCTTGTGTTATAGAATCTCACAATTCTCACTTGTTCCTTTGTGGTATTTAGCAATCACAATACCCTAAAATATGTAAACATTAAAAAAAGCATCATCTTATTAAGGAATCATTATTAACTGAAACAGTGTGAAAATGGTATGGTTGTGTTTTTAAAAAGTCTTCATTATTAGAAACACAGACTTAATTATTTACTGGTGGAATGATGTCTGGGCTCTCTGAAATACAGTACTTTGGCACACATACACACACAATGGGAGCAGAAATAGGACTGGTCTTGAGTTGGCTGGATGATGGACACACATCACTACACCGTACTCACTCTATGTATGCTGGAAATTTCCCATAATAAACAGTAAAATAAACAAAAAGGCTTACTTACTAAGATAGACATAATTACTTTTCAGAAAGATTTTTGAGAATTTGCTGAAAGCCATCTAAAGATGCAGAATGAAAGAACAGATGCAACAGAGTAAAATGTTTTGCAAGTTTATGAAGGGTAGATATGCAACAGTATCACAATGAAAGAAAAATCAGACAGTTACAAGTAAACATTCATATAACCTAAAACATCTGTGTCAGCAGTGACCACACCAAAGTGCGGCAGTAAACCTTAAACACCAAACCAAACACAATCAGACTTCTACCTGGCCTCTGCCTGTGCCAGTCCATGGTAGGTGCAGGTATCCAGGGAGGCAGAGGACTGAAGATTCACTATCTTTACGTTATGAAAAGCAAAAGCCAGGAGAGAAGGTACGGGAATGCAATGCAAATGCTCCAGAGGCAAACGCCTGGGATGCTGGCTTTGTCCCTTAGAGGCTGGGACCTGTCCAAGCTTCAATCCCTCAACTGGGGATGACAACAGTACGTACCTTACAGGGTTGTTGGGAGGTTTAATTATGAGCGTGCATGTAAACGACATGGGCTCCTAATTGGTAAGGCTTGGTGTATTATAAAGGACGGAGCATTTAGGAGGCTGCCCGGGTGAGCTAAGGACGCCGGTGGCGCGGGAAGAAGACTGCTCGGTCTCCAGCCGACGGCTCCGAGACGCAGGCGCAGGCCCAGGGGATGCTCGGGCCTCGTTTAGGCGCCCGTTTCAGGCTCCACTTCCCTCTCCGCTCAGGCTGGGGCTCAGCCTCCGGGAGCTGGAACCAGTCTGGGCGGCGGCTTCTCGGGTGCGACCCCGGAGCAGGACCCTGCGGGGCGCGGTGTGATAGCTGCGCCCGCAGCGCCCCCCGCTCCTACCCCGCCGGGCTCCATCCGGGTTCTCCTGGAGCCTTCCCGCCCGCAGGCTGGGCGAGGCGAATCCTCGCACGCAGGCGCACTGGCAAACGGTTAGGGGCCGCCCCCCACCCCCATCCCCCGCCGACCGCCGCCAGGAAACGAGCACGCGCGCTGGTTCTTTTCAGGTTGTGTACATGGAGCTGGGAATTTTCTGCATATTGTGTCGGAGATGCATCGTAGAATCTCAGGGACGAAAAGCACTGTAAAGCCACATAGTTCTACTTTTTAACATTCAGAGCACTAGAAATAAAAATTTATAGTTAGGCTTTTATCTTGGCGATTATGAAGCTCCAATAATTAACCATTTTCTTTGTGGAATCAATGAGAAAGAAAAGAAGTTAATTCTACTTCCAAATTAAACATCCAGGCAAATGAGACAAGCTGTAAATTCTGTTAAGATAAAATGGTAGAGGATGAGCTTGTGTCCTCTTGCCGGTGCTGGTTGCCCTCATCTCCCCATTAATTAGAGCGTGTGGGTGAATTTGATGAGAATCATCATCCATCTTAGAGAAATGGCTTTTAAGATTCTTTTAAACAAGACTTTTAGAGAAATAAACCCATATCAGATTTTAGAGAAAAAAACCTAAAGTAGGAACTAGAAAATGGTGAATGAAACAAACTCTAATACAGTCTTTTCTATTTTAAGGGGTTTTCATGACATCACATTTCATTCATTTTTGTATAGTCAGTCTTGTGAGACACATCCCACAAGCCTAGGGGAGGGAGAAATGTCAAAGAAGATGGGGCAGATACCTCATTTTCAGGTATTGAGGGTGAGCCTGATAAAAACACCAAGAGCCTGCCTAAGGTTTCTGTCAATGAGAGAAACTGCACAAGACCAGCCTTCCTGGTTCAAAAATCTGGGCCTTAAATGTGAGAGAAACGAATAGGCTTTAGAGTCAAAGACTTTGGTTTACGTCCTGACCCCAACCTTTTACTGTTAGGACCTGAGCAAGCTACCTGGACTCAATGAGTCCTTATGCTTATTGTGAAATACGGATATCATCCTATTACTCACCCCATGAGTCTTCTGAGGGATAACATATGCAAACTATAGCACATAGTTCCAGCACTCAAGTCATCTATAACTGAGATAATAAAATCAAAGCTCATATCTTGAGTAATGTTCTAGATGTTACCTTTTATCCAAAATGAAACAAATTAGACATGATTTCAGATATTATAGAATTCTTCCTAAAATCAGCTTAAATTAGGTTTCACAAAAGAAAACAGAAGCCCCAAAATGTTAGGTGACACATTTTTTTCAGTTAAAGTGTCCTGAAATTTTCTAATTCAAATATGCAGAAGCTAACTAAGCCTTCCTGCCAGTCCTATAAACTACTTTTCTGCCAAATATTTGAAATAATGCTACAAACTACTCACAGTTAAAATATTTCCAATTATATATCTTTATTAACAAAAGATAAATAAAATACAAAATAGACACTAATATCAGATTTTATGTTGAAGCAGCCTATGTTAAGGTAGGAATATGAAAACAAAATTTTTGACATTCTTAACGTAGTTAAGAATTAGATCTGTTTGCATCACTGTTTCATACTGGTCTGAATTTAGATACAATGTATATCCACAGTACTTGACAGTTTGATTCAGTTACTTTCCCATCAGCAGTATTTCTGAGATGTTAAATTAACACAATATTCTAGTGGGTTTTGGTAGTTCAGAAAAGCCACTGAACTGTTAAAAGTCAATGTGCTTGTGTCAGGGGTTTTAAACAGGCTGTTTTCACCCATCCCACTCTGTCAGTACTATCTTCCCAATGTTATTAGAAGAAGCTTAAAATCATGTCATTCTCAGATACTAATAGCTATAGGCTATGCTTGTAATATTCTGAAGAAACATTCAACTTCAGGTTTCACTTTTTGCAAATTTTACCAAGAGACACCTGCTGGCTATAAAGATTAGGTACAACAGATACTCTACAATCTTTTAAAAATCTAATATTCATGACTATTATATAAAGGCAATCACAATTAAAATAGCAATTAGTATCACAAACCATATTCTCTGTGACAAAGGAGAGGATTTCGGTGTCTGAATACTCCTGTCCAGACTGTTAAAAGACCTAGGACTTATCAGTCAACACTGACTCAGGGTGAAAAACTTTTTTCCCCATTCAAAGGCTAACACATTTGGTTCTGAGTATAAGATAGAAGGAAATGTTTTGAAAATAAAAATTTTCTAACCAAGGGGGGAACAAAATTGTTACTATTCAGACTGACATCAGGGATAGTTATTCACACGTTCTACAGATTTCCTTCCAGGAACCCAAAGCTCAAGATAGGTTATCAGTTTCAGATCAGAAAAATTTGAGAAGGCAAAAAGAAATGATTATTAAATAACTACAAATGAAGCCCTTGTTTCAAGAAAGAGTAATTAATTGCTTCACAATGAGTCCTAACATTAGATAAAGGGCCATAAAAATTGAGGAAATAAAGTTTGAAAGTTAATAAATAAATGTTGAGAAGATATTCATGATCGGTGGAGAACTACGATCTTTTCCCACATCACGAATATAAAATCGGAAATAAAATCTTAACCTGCACTTAATGTACCACTTTATTTCTTCTTCTTTGTTCTTCTCTGTGTAAAGGAATGAATTTACTATGAGACTTCTGGATACTTTAAAGTCAGGCAGTCTCCTTGCTTCCTGACTTTAATGAGAATAGATAGGGATTTTTCCATCGATAATCAACAGCAAGAATCTAAAAGAATGTATCAGCAGAGTCTATCTTGGGTCACTGTCAGTGACGAGTCACTACTGTCCAAGGAAGGAGGCCATGGGGTCATCTGGCCTCTGACGTTTCATTCTGTAGGCCTCCATTTCCTCTTCAGTGGGTTCCCGAGTTTCATATATGCTGTTGTAAGGTCGCTTCCTCTCATCGATCTGCATGATCTCCTTGACGTGAAGAAGACGGGCCTCCTCTGCATTCAGTGCCTATAGTGAGAAGAAATACATGAGTACCATGGCTCTGAGTCAGATCCCTTTGGTTCAGAAGTGGCAGAGTACAAAAAGACCCCACTGACTGAATTGTTACATCAAAAACCTAGATTGCCTCTGCTCGGGAGTCAGCTCTATCGCTGTCAAGCTACAACTAATCATTATTTGGCTCAAAAATTTTCATAGAGCACAAAACATCCTATGACATTTTCAATGTTAAAGAAATTTTATTTAACAACAAAAACTGAATGAGATTCATTTTACTGACAGAAGCTGGCAACTGATGCTTTTGGTGGAGAATACAATTCTGACTTTTCCCAAGACTTGCTGAAGCTTGCAATTATAGAGTTAGATGGGAATTCTCTCTGGGGAACATGTCAATAACTCTAACGTAACAGCTATACCAGCCAGTTTTCTTCTGTGCATTAGTGATATTCAACAAAAGTTCACAAGGCAGGCAATACGGAGACACACAAAATCTCCATTTGTATTCTAGATCTGACAGGTGACCCAAACAAATCACCCAGTCTTCGAGTTTGTTTGCTCATTTTTAAAATGAGCTTGGGAATAAGACAAGCTAATTTTCTAAGATTCCTAAAAATAAAGCCGACGGTGATCACTTTTACTATTTAGCCTTCACGAAGTACCTTTTTCAATTTTTCATGTTTCTTTTCTTCATCATCACTCTCTGAACTGCTCTTTCGATGCTTCCTCTTCTTCTTCTTCTTTTTCTTTTTCTCCTCTTTTAGTTTTTCCTGATGCATCTGATACAGAACATTTACATACAGTGTTAAAAATACAAAACCAAAGTTCTAGGGCAAGTTTTAAAGTCATTCCTTTAAGACTTAAAAATTCAGGACCACTGAATTGGACATACCTCCATTAGGGTTTGAGGTTTTTCACAGATTCTTCTCCAGTTGCATCATTTATAATACACTCCTCTGAATTCTGTGGAAAATATATGTAATCTAACCTGAATATCATAGCTACCAATCATCTAAGAAAAAGTTAAAATTTGAAACATAAAAATATATGTTTCATACAGATTTTGGACCTAAGAACTTTGGCTGTTTTTACAAGCAGAGGACAATTACTTACAGCAATCTCCTTCCCAGCTTCTCCAGTACAATAGGAATACTTAAAAAAAGAGTGACAGCATTTGTATCCCCATCGGCCTTCTTTCCAGTAAGATCCCCAGATATGCTGCAGAGAGAGAGAGGTTACTTAAAAAGGAGTCTGAAACTAAGGTTTCTCATATACTGTTTTTCTTTGTAAAAAAATCCTATCTTTAATTAATCGTATTATTTTTAAAAAACTGAAGTATAGTTGATTGACCATGTCGTGTTAGTTTCAGGTGTACATCACAGAATATATACATATATATATATTTTTTCTCTTTCAGATTCTTTTCTCTTATAGCTTATTAAAAATATTGCGTATAGTCCCCTGTGCTATACAGTAGGTCCTTGTGGGGTTAGTCTCACATGCTGGTGATAAACAGTGAAAATTAAAGGGACTTCAGGGTTAGCTAACAGGGTGAGTGTGAGGTTACAATGGTCTTACATTCTATTCTCACTCTCCCCCAAAATTAAAAAAATTAGGCTACCTGACTTTTCTTGAAAAATTCAGAAGGATTGGGAAATTCTAGGCACATTCACACTTGTCAGTAACTGCCTGCTGCTGACCAGTGGATGCTTCTTTAGACAGGGCTCGTGTTCTCTAGTTTGTAAAATCTGCCTGGCTCATTTCACTCATACATGATTATTGGCCTGGCTCTTATTAGGTAGCTAGGTTTTTGACTCTTACATAGAAAGACAAGTGTAGTTTGGGTACTATAAAAGTACAGCAAATTAAATAAGCTTTATCATGTGATACAATATGCAATATGACATATACTTTGTCATCTGTGAAGTGTCTCTGTCAAAATATTTTACTTATACCAAGCCTTTGTATCCGAATTCCTATTTATAGGAAATACAGGGAATAAAGCAACAGTATTACAAGAAAAATTAATTAAAACACAGATGAATGATAAAGAAGATGTGGTATACAACAGACTACTACACAGCCATAAAAAGAATAAAATTTTACCATTTGCAGCAACATGGATGGACTTGAAGGGGCATTATGCTTAGCGAAATAAGTCAAAGACGAATACTATATGTTATCTCTTACATGTGGACTCTAAACAAATACAACAAACTAGTGAATACAGAAAAAAAACAGCAGACTCACAGATCAAACTAGTGGTTAACAATGGAGAGGAGGGGAGAGGCAGCACAGGGATTGGAGAGTGGAAGGTACACATTACTGGGTATAAGACAGGCTACCAGGATGTACTGTACAATGCAAGGAATAAGCCAATATTTTGTAAAAACTGTAAATGGAATAGAACCTTTAAAAATTGTTAAAAATAAGAAAGTTAAAATACAAAAAACCAAAACACAACAATGACTTACTAACGAAAAATATAATCCAGAACAAAATGCTTAACAAGGACACAATATAATTCTAGTTCAACACATACTGTGTGATTGTTGATCTTCACATCTTCCTCGTACTTGGAGCAGGCGACAGCCCGCTCCTGTCCTTTGATGACTGTCCCATGTCTTGAGTACTCCACGTAGTCTTCAGTCTGAGCTAAAAGCAATTCAGCTGGAGGAGCATCCAAGTGTTCTTGACCGCCGTACTAAAAGGACATTGATCATTATCAAATATATTTTACAAAGACTTGCATTCAAATCTCTACTGAGGGGTTTATTTCCAATCACAAAGATTAGAGGACTATTCTTCGTGGGCTTTGTTATATAAAACACAGTGAAAAAAAAAAAGCCACCAAACTTTCATAGGCAAATAAAAGATGTCTCAATTGCAATTCATCTGTTGAGTGTGGTGAATTATAAAAGGCTCATATGAAATTCCCCTTATCCTGTGTGCATGCCCATTTGCCACATGATTTCGGTGCTTCATCCCTTGAATCTGGGCCTGGCCATGCTACTTGTTCTGGCCCCTGGAATACTGGCAAATATGATGTAAGCAAAGACCTGAAAAACACTTGTGCACCAGGGCACACTTTGTTGCTAATCTCTGGTATCCTGAGAATGTCACGTAAAGAAGCTGGGCTAGCCTATCAGAGGATGAGAACCCATGCTGGGTAGAGGTGAGGCCTCCTTGGGATAGAGGAGATCTGCTACCTGCTAGAAACCAAAGGGAGGCCATTCTAGATCATCTGGTTTCAGATAGGCGGGCTCAGAACAGGAGATGCAGCTGAAGTACAAAACAGTGAGAAAGAATAAATGCCTATTCAAACTATTAGGTTTTAAGGTGGCTTGTTTTGCTGTAAAAGCTCACTGATATAGTTATATTGATACTGTATACCAACTGCACCTAATCCCAATAGATTAAAACGGACTGTGTATCGTTCGGTCATAATTACCTTTTCCAGGATGCTTTCTTTCTGCTGTTCTTTGAAGTCTTCTTTCTTGACCTTGAAGGACTTATACAATAACTCTAGTTTTGTAGGATCTGCTTGTAGATGCACTTCAGACCCTTTGTCATAGGCTTCCCAAGCAAACACTAGGGTAATTAAAACCATCGTAATGAGTTGTCAGCTACACTGTTTTCAGGCTTCTTAAAACAAGCTTTAAAAAAATGCCCCCAAATTTCTTATGAGCTGACATCAAATACCCTGACATAGAAGAAATACTTACATTGTGTCTGGGCCATTGATATGGTATCACCTGTGTATCTAACGAAGTTATCCCCTGCGTAGCTGACTCTGTTTAAAAAAATTAAAAAAAAAAAAACTTTCAGAGATTAATTTAAGGATTTTTTTTCTGACCCAACCATAGATGATACTCATGTTAATTCAGATTGCATTTTATTAATAAAAACTCCCTCCCCTACCCTGAAATCTTTACAGTGAACTTGTTACTTACTCATCTGGATTCTTTCCAGCATTCGCATAGGGATTCTCTCTCATCGCTCTAGTTTTGGGATCATAGTAAGCAGAATTTGGATCTAAGTTCCTCAAATACTAGACAGAAAAAAAAACGTTTTAAGACAGTGTTAATGTTTACTTTCATCAAAGATTTTAGGAGACTAGTATAAGGTGAGTGAGCAAGTGTGTGTGTGTGTGTGTGTGTGTGTGTGTGTGTGTGCGCGCGTGGGCACATGTCTAGGGGTACAGCTGAAGAGTGATATACTTTGGAATGACTGAGTATATTAGCCATATACTATCCAGACACCATGTGAGTAGACAAAATTTAGGGTGGGAAGACAAATGTTTTCTAAATACGTATGTTAAGTTGGCAAGGCTTACTTTTGCAATATCTTCTCGAATCCTGAGATTCCGGACAGTAATTCGTCTCTTAGAGTCAAAATTCTGTCCGGGCATGTCAATATCATCTGCATATTTATCTTCATCCTCATCTTCACTGTTATGATCTTTTTCCTGAAAGAGGAAGAGAGAAGGGGAAAAATTTTAAGAAAAAAAAGCAGCATCTAGTTCTTATTTTCCCTTTAACCCAACCCTTACTCCTTGTGTTCTTTAAGCCTATTGTTATTATCATGCGTTATTACTAACATTAGACATCAGAAATTTAAACCTTAATGTATACCCTGATAGGACCTGTATGTATTACCGTCTGAGAATTTGGTTCCTCTTCTCCCCACTGATGTTTTGGAGAATTCTATGCCACAAAAGAAGAAAATGAATTTGTGATTTTATTATACTGAATCAAATGATTATTTAACACTTTTAAAAACATAATTAAAATAATAAATTTACCTGAACAAATTCTCATATTTCTCACCTGTAGTGAGCACGTAAGTTTTAAATACAAGTATGTCACTGAGAATAATTTTATCAGACTGTCTACAAATCCAAAATTTTCATTGATGGTAGGATTATAATCACAAAAATGTAACAGAAAGATTAAGTTGATTAATATACCTAATAAATATTCATTTCATACATGTTTATCTTCAGACACAACATTTTCATTAAATTTCACTGTTTTTCTATTCAGGCCAAAAAGGAAAGTTACCAGGATCATGTAATAAGTATCTTTAGAGCCAAAACAGCCTTTGTAAAATTTCGGCAATGAAGAAATCTACTCAGGTGACAACATACTGTGATTTGAGGCGGTGTGAACTCCATGCCTCAAAGACACCCTTTCTTAACTAGTGGTTGGTCAGTATATTCTCTAACTCCACAAAATGCCTGGAACAAAGTGCTCACTATTTCATTAGGCCCCTTTAAGAGGCTTCACATCTTACAGCTTAGTAGGCAGATGTAGAAATATGTATAAAAATATATATATATATAGTATATCGGTGGAAACAAAAATTTTAGTATAGCCTTTTAAAATGCTTGCTAAGTGATAAGTCATCAGATTTTATATATGCATATCCAGTGTATCAACAATTTCACTTTTAGGAATTTATTGTAAAGAAATTAGTATGTCTATTATATAAAGATGTATATATTATGTAAGACTCTAATGTGTACTACTGTACAGATAACTGGGAAAAAAAACAAATCAACAAGAGATAAATGGTTATATAAATTACTGCACTCAATAAACACTGAACAACCATTAAAGTGATTTGTCCAGGTGCAGAAAAATATTCATATGTATACTTTGGGCTCCCTAGTGGGTGAGACGGTAAAGAATCTGCCTGTAATACAGGAGACCCAGGTTCCATCATTGGGTTGGGAAGATCCCCTGGAGAACGGAATGGCTACCCACTCCAGTGTTCCAGTCTGGAGAATTCCATGGACAGAGGAGCCTGGTGGGTTTCAGTACTTTAGGTTGCAAAGAGTCAGCCACAACTGAGTGACTAACATTTTCACTTTTCTTTTTACTTTTCATACTTTGCTACCTTTTTTCGTTTGGGAAAAAAAGAGAGGGAAAGATGGGAATTAGATTATATGTTTGTATTTACACAAGAAACTCTGAAAGGATCTGTAAGAAAAATAAAAAAGATTATGGGGGTGAGGTTTAGACACAGGATGGACTGAGGCAGGAGTGGGAGACTTTTCACTGCACATATGTCTTAAATTATTTTGATTATCGAACCATGTGAATTTATATGAAAATAAATGTTATAGCTCTACATTTAATGATACAGAAAACAAGTCCTCATTGTACTGTATATTATTTAACTGAAAAAGTAGATGATAAATGAGAATGTAAAGATGAATCCATTTAAAAACATGTTGTATTACAATCATACACATACATGGATATATGTGAGGGAGTGGACTGGGACACTAAAAGACCTACTTTAAAATGTTAATGGTTAACATAAGGAATATTTTTCTTCTTTATAATTTTCTATATATTTTTTCTGAGTATGTGTTACTTTCAAAATTGGAAATTTTTAAAGAATTTTTGGAGTTCCTGCAAGTTGCTAGTTCAACAAAGGATATTTATATTGCTAAATCTATACAGTAGACATAGTCCTACTGTATGTAGTTAATCTTCACATCCAAATGGGCAAAACCCAGCAGTCCCTTACGAACATTTAAGTATGCTTACCAGGAAAATAAATTATAATATGTTTATACGAAACAACAGAGAACATGTTAGAAAAACAATAAAAAAGCCCTCTTCTTTCTTCCAGAGTTGATAATGCTTAACAATCACAACACAAGCTACTAATTACCAAGTGTTTACTGTGTGGTATGTATGCTAAGCCTCGTGTGTGTGTGTGTGTGTGTGTGTGTGTGTGTGTGTGTGTTGGGGGTGGGGGGTGGGTAGGCGTTGTTCTCTCTGCTTTAGAGATGATAAACTGAGGCTCAGAGTGTGTGTGTGTGTGTGTGTGTGTGTGTGTGTGTGTGTGGGGTGGGGTGGGGGTGGGTAGGCGTTGTTCTCTCTGCTTTAGAGATGATAAACTGAGGCTCAGAGTGTGTGTGTGTGTGTGTGTGTGTGTGTGTTGGGGTGGGGGTGGGTAGGCGTTGTTCTCTCTGCTTTAGAGATGATAAACTGAGGCTCAGAGAAGCAAATTAATTTTTCCAGGACCAACTTGCAAGCTAGGGGCACAGATGGATTTTAACATCATCTCTCTGTTAACTTGTGCTTTGAACCTGCCTCTGTGACTGTTCATTTGGTGATTAACTTACCTAGTTCTCTTTCCTTTGTAATTATACTTGCTAAGGGTCCCTTTCTAGAGAAGGAAATGGCAACCCACTCCAGTACTCTTGCCTGGAAAATGCCATGGACGGAAGAGCCTGGTAGGCTACAGTCCACAGGGTTGCGAAAAGTCGGACATGACTGAGCGACTTCACTTATTAAGGGTCCCTTTTAGAAATTTAAACCTGATAACTCGAAAATGTTTTTTACTTACACCATGAATTTGTTAGAAACAAACTTTCACAACTCTAATAAGCATAACTTGACTATTAAATTGACTAACTGGGGAAAAAATATAGGAAAAAACCTGTCTGCAATGTATCTTTTTTTTTTTAGTTTGAGATTTCTTTTTGCCTTACATGTTCAAAGTGTAGGAAACACTAAAATAAAAGAAAAATCCACTAATTCTATACTAAATGAGAACTAGTGTTTTAATCTCTATATTAAATGAGAACTAGAGTTCTAGTCGTCTTCCCTGTGAGGTAATATGATATTTTACATGTGTCATTAAAATATGTGTTATCCAGTGTTGTTACTAAGCTTTGATGAAAGCCATTTTAAGAGCTACGCAACATTCTCTCATAAGGAGGAAGGATAGCTCACTTCACTAATTCCTTATTAAACTATTTTCAATTTCTTAGTGTTGTAAAAAGTCCTGAAGCGAACAATTTTGTGCAAAATGATTTTTCTGAATACTAGAAAATTTTTAGGATGGATGGATCTACTAATTTAATTCCAGAAAAGGTATATATATGTTTTATGGCAATATCTCTCCAAAATGCCTGCATCAATTTATAGTTCCTTGAACCTTTAATGTGTCAGTTTTACTCTTTCCTCTGATAGCACTTCTCTCTCTCTCAAATTTCTTCTAACTGGAGAGATATAAAATGAATTTTTGTGTCAATCTTCATTATTTGTTTACTAAGAGTTTGAAATTTTTTAACAATCATTTTATTACTTACAGCCTGTTCAACTAATTTTCCTGAGGCTAATTCTTCTTGGAGTTTTTGGGCTTTCAGCGTTCGTTTTGCCTAAGGAAAAAGAAACATTTGAAATTTACTTTCAATATTCAAATGAACATACACTTTAAAAAATATATTTATTTTCATTTATTTATTTGGCTGTATTGGGTCTTAGTTGTGGTATGCATACCCTTAACTGTAGCATGTGGGATCTAGTTCTCCGACAAGGTAATGAACCCCAGCACCCAGCACTGGGAGTATGGAGTTCTGGCCATGGACCACCAGGAAGTCCCATCAAACGAAGATTTAATTTTTATATCAATAAAATGCATAAGTTTACTGTTTTCAGAAAAGACCACTGGACAAAACTGTCTTGTAGCTCTAGACCTCTGGCTCCTGAAGAACACGAGTTCAGGGAAATTCCCTGGTAGTCAAATGGTTAGGACTCCGTGCTTTCACTGCCAAGGACCCAGGTTTGATCCCTGATTGGGGAACTAAGATTCCACAAGCTACATGGGGCAGCCAAAAAACAAACAAAAAATGCCCCAAACTACTCAATGCTGTAGTGGCCTAAAAAGGATATATGTACGTATATATGCAACTGTTTCATTTTGTTATATAGCAGAAACTAATACAACACTATAAAGCAATAATATCATAATAAAAATTAATCTAAAAAACCAGATGAATGAATAAAGATGATGTGGTACACAATGGACTACTTCTTAGCTATAAAAAGAATGAAATTTTGTCATTTGCAGCAACATGGATGGATTTGGAGAACATTAAACTAAGTGAAACTGGTCAGAAAAAGACAAGTACTGTGAGGAATCTAAAAAATACAACAAACTACTGAATAAAACAAGAAAGAAACAGATTCATAGATAACAGAGAACAAACTAGTGGTTACCAATTGGTAGAAGAAAAGGGGAGGGGCAATAAGCAGGGAGGAGATTAATAAAAGGGGGTTTATTATGGGATTATATGAAATCGTGTGTGTGAAACTTTTGAAATTGTAAAGCACTGTAGAATTTAAAGAATCTTTCACTTAATAAAAAATAAATTTTAAAAAAACACCCCAAAATGAAAATGAGTCAGATCCAATTGGCCATATTTAAGCAAGAGTTAGAGTCCTGTTTGAGTCAGGCATTAATATAAACTAAGCTAGACAGCACCAGGGATAAACTGCAGGGAACAAGCCTTGCGGACAAGGTGCCAGTTGACTCCAGATGACTGACTCTTCCTGGCTGGCCCAGGATTACCACATATTTCATTGTTTGAGAAAAGATAAAATTCAGATTTTATTAAAATGTGAAATCCCATGGTCTTAAATGTTAACTCTACTTAAAAAAAAAAAAAAAAGGGAAAAAACACAAAACCAAAAAAAAGCAGTGACTATGGTTTTTTAAAAAATGGGAGTGAGTAGGTGAAATTGCAACAGAAAAAACAGAGGTTAAATTAAAATAAAATTCAGTTTCCTGAAAGGAGTTATCCTTTTCTTCTTTCCCCACCCTCAAATGCTATGTGAGACAGCTATAAAACAGGCCCATAAGCAAGATACAGTCTGGGAGCCAAGAGTTGATATAACCTCAGGAAGCCAAAAGTTTTGAACACTATTCTCATGCTTCCAGTATTTCCTGCAAACTAAATCAGGGAGTATTGGACAATATGAGAATAAAGTAAAAAGAAAGTGCTGCCAAATGGGTGAGTATATACTGTTTATTTCACTATTCAATTAGGCTTACTACTACTACAATCAAAACGCAATCATTTTTATACTACATAAAGACAAAAAACAGAGTTGCTACACTAGAGATATACCAAAATATACATTCTTTAAGGACAGCAGGAAAGCAGTGAACTGTGCTTACCAGGTCAACTTTGGCATACTCTTCTACAATTTTCATGTGTTCTTCTGGATTGTAGCCATTCCACCGATCCCTCTTCCCATCGTAGTCAAACATCAGCTGAGGCTGGACATGTTCATCGGGAGCTATATTAGTCCCCGTAAATTTCGCTCCAACTCGCCTAGGTCTCTGGAAAACAGAGTAGGATTAAATTTTTCCCCTAAATATCTGAAGCCATAAGGAAAATTTCATATAACCTTTACAGAGCAGTGTGAACACACCATGCGACTTCAGGGTTTATTCAATTATCAGTTAGTCCTCCTGCAAAAAATTTTGACAATGCTGAACTAATTTCATTCAAGTTAATGTTTTCATTTAACTTGTACCTAAATATAGGTAATTTAATAAACAGAATTAAGTTATCTGACACAAATAAAGAAAGAGACTCTCTGACAGCAGTTTCCAAAATTCTCAAAGGTGAGCTTACCTCAAAACAGTCTTTCTTTTTGTGTGTCATGGCTCCACAGTTTTCACACGCTCCTTTTCGGTATTTAGTAGTTATGGAATTCTATAAGCAGATATAAAGAAAACCAAAGAAAAATTTTATTTATCTAAATAAGTTAAAAATAGCTTTGGCTCTCATTACTGTACTGTCTAATGAAATGATTTATTTGTTAAGAGGAAAACTAATTATAAATGAGAAAGCTTAAAGACTTTAGCAATATCAAATTTATAAAATATAGAAACTAAAGTAGTATGTATTATGAATTTTAATACCAGATAAAAGGTCATGTAATCTGTTTATACTTTATATAGTATCACATTAGAGGTTCTTATATTAAGTTCTTAAAAATCTCCATTTCTACACACATATATACAGGTCACATACCTACCTCTTTTACACCCCTCTTGTACCATTCTCCTGATGAGCTGTACTGCTTTTGTTTCTCTGGCTGTGGTCTCTGGTGCTTTAAAGTAGGCCTTTTGATGGGTCAATATACCATGGCACTGAAGAAATATACTGAGGAATATGAGGATTGATGTCTCTGTAAAAAAAAAAATTTTTTTTTAAAGTTGTAGAATGTAAGGATATCCTTACAGAATGTATGATAGAGATATTGCAGTGGGAGGGGGAGACAGAATATACTTGTTACCACTATAATAAGTTAAAAATAAAATATATTACAGTGAAAAAATTTTAGAGAAACTAAAAATAGTCATGTAACTAAAGATGTAGAAGAGATGAAGGAAGATAAGGATATATGTTAGTGAGATTAATCTTTTATCAGAACAAGAAGTTAATTAATAATGTCGAGTTGATTAAAATAATAGTAATATAGGTATGTTATTTAGAGATTCAGAGGCATCAACCAGAAAAACTCAAAATAGATTGACAAATTCAGTCTTCCCTTGGTATCTGAGAGGGACTGGTTCCAGGACCTGCCTCAGATACCAAAACCTGTGGAAGCTCGGATACCTAAACCTGTGGAGGCTCAAGCTGCACAGCTGGGCCTCTATCTATGGTTTGGAGTCTGAAGATTCAACCAGTGGCAGATCGTGTGGCACTGCATGTACTTACTGAGAAAAATATGAGCATAAGTGGACCAACACAGTTCAAATCTGTGTTGTTCAAGGTCAGCTGTAGTCACTTGTGTACAGTAGGACAGGGAGTGGGAAGAACTAAAAAGGACTATAGTTATCATTACAAGTCCTTTGTTATTATTTATTAAACTTTATACATATGAGTTTGATACAATAAATGAAAACAAAGATGATGGAAACGGTAAAGATGGTTTCCTGTCAAAGCAAAGGATGAAAAATAGGTAAACTAAGTAGACATGAAGTTGAATTCTGAATGAATAGATCTTGCCAAAAAATTTAAGTACTTACTTTCCTTCTTCATCAACTTCTGCAGGGGCATTACCCAATTTTCGCTGTTCTTCTAGCTCCTTCTTCTTTCTCCAGTCCTCTCTAGTCATCTTCTTTGGTTCCTCCAAACTCATTTCTTTGGACCCCCGACAAGGGGGCTGCATTAGCTGCATCCACAGCTGCAGCTGACATGGTTATATGGCCTCCTGCATGAAAAGGAAGAAATATCTATTAGAATAAACTAGCCCTTCCTGAATTAAACTAGCCCTTCCTGAATTCACCAGAGAAACCATCAAAAGTACACCCTAATAACACATAATGTGGGTTATACAGAATGTTTCATATGTTCTTTTTCTTTCATAGCATCTGTAAGGGAAAGGTCTCTTTCTCCTCCACTAATGTCTTTATATACTGTTGAAGTTGTGCTTTCAACTCTTAATTGGTTAAGTGAAGAGAGACATGCGCATGCATTTAAAATTTATATTCCTGATTTCCTCTCTACATATGTGTCTCAGACTTTTCTACCACACTAATCCTTCTTGAGTACACAGGGTCTTATCTCTGTTCCTCTTAAAAACTGGATGCTTTAAGATCACCTATATTCATTATCTCTATTTCCACATTATCTGCTGCCCTTCTCAATCATTCCCCTCCCTGCTCCGAAGATACCTCTAAGTCAGCAATCTGCTAAGTCCTCTGGACATTTTTCAGTCCTGTTCCTCCCCCTTTTGACAGATTCTTATCCTTTGGCTGATGTGACACCGTATTTCCCTGGAGTTTTTTGTACCCCTTTTCACTGCTCCTCCTGTATCCTTCATAAGTTCTTCCATTTCTGCCCAGTTACTGAATTTTGGATTCCACAAGGCTCAATTCTTCATCACTCAAAACTCCACCAGAAGACAAGTTCATCTATTTCTAAGGTTGAACGGCCACGATATACAAGTGTTGGCTCTCCAATTTATTTCTCTACTTGACCTTTTTTCTGAGCTTCAGATAAATACAGTCCAATTGCTTACTTCAAAGTACCTCCACTTAGATGTCTCAAAGAAACCTGAACTCAATTAGTCTTAATTCAAATTCATAGTCTTCTCTATGGAATCTAATCTTCTTCCACTGTTCCCTCTCCTGATGAAAGATACCACCATCCATTCCTTTTCAGAAGTGTTCCAGCTAATTCCCATACCTATTTCATCACGAAGTACTATTATTTTCAGTTTCTGAATATCACTCGAATTCATCTCAGTTCAGTTCAGTTGCTCAGTCGTGTCCAACTCTTTGCGACTCCATTAATCGCAGAACGCCAGGCCTCCCTGTCCATCACCAATTCCCGGAGTTCACTCAGACTCACGTCCATCGAGTCAGTGATGCCATCCAGCCATCTCATCCTCTGTTGTCCACTTCTCCTCCTGCCCCCAATCCCTCCCAGCATCAGAGTCTTTTCCAATGAGTCAACTCTTCGCATGAGGTGGCCAAAGTACTGGAGTTTCAGCTTCAGCATCATTCCCTCCAAAGAAATCCCACGGCTGATTTCCTTGCAGTCCAAGGGACTCTCAAGAGTCTTCTCCAACACCACAGTTCAAAAGCATCAATTCTTTGGTGCTCAGCTTTCTTCACAGTCCAACTCTCACATTCATACATGACCACTGGAAAAACCAAAGCCTTGACTAGACGGACCTTTGTTGGCAAAGTAATGTCTCTGCTTTTCAATATGCTATCTAGAATTCATCTCCTTCTATCAATAATCTGAGTGTATTACTCTTCCCTACTAGTCTCTTCTGATTCCTGCCAATCAGTTCTCCAGAATGCAGTGTTATTTTTTCAAACACAGATTTGGTCATATCTTGTCCCACGACTCAAACTGAAAACCCTCAAATGAAACGCTGTCCGAGAGAAATGTACCACCAACCCTATATGTCATTTTAAATATTCCGTAAACATATTAAACAAAACAAAAAGAGATAAAATTACTTTTTGCAATATTTTGTCTAATTACCAACACATTTTCATTTCAACATAGAAAAAAATAAACCAATTCTTTAAAATCTGACACGGATTTTACATGTATTCAGATTGGCCAACATTTCAAGTGCTTAAGAATTACAAGTACAGTTCAGCTCCAATAGCACCTTATAATTCTTACTTTAAAAACCACTGGAGACACAGTCCTGGTCTGACTGGGCACAAGCACCACTTCTGAGGCCTAGCTGCTTCCTTGGTTCTCGGTCCCCGTTCCCTTCTCAACCTTGCGTTCATAAATCCCGTGAGGATATTCCTAAGAATTAGGAGCCTCTGGTCCTCTTCACCGAGTTTTCCACGTTCACCCTCCTCCTCGTTCCAAGTTCTCACAAGATTTCCTTACCCGGTCCCAACGCTGCTGACCCTAGCACAGTTCGACCGGAATGAAGACGATCGCCAATGTTTACTTCCTGACTTCCTCCCTCTCCCGGCAGCCACTGCGGCACTTTCCGGGCGACCCACACATGCGCACTTGGGCCTCGGGGGGGCGGTGGGGGCGGCCCAAGCGAAACTGGCCTCGCGAGATCTCGAGCTGTTCCTGTAGCTCTACGGTAGGTCAGTAGAATGAGTTAGGTTTGAGCAGTTGTTTTTCTGCTCCGTAGTTTTCATCTCTTTTAGACTCGACGAATATTACAACGTAAAGCAAAACAAAACAGATTTCATACGGAGAACAGACAATAGCGTAAGCATCGCTGGTGCTACGAAGTGCGTGAAGTTAAAACAGTTAAAATCACTATTAATTAGTAGCCAGGTAGTGTAACACGCTGGGGACAAAGTAAACACAAAATTGTCTTCCTCTCGAATTTACATCATATAGAGTGAGAAAGACTGAATTATTTAAGTAATTTACAGTTCTAGAAAGCCGCTATGAAGAGTGTACTAGGTGCCTTGAAGACATAGGGCAGTTCAGCAATTGTGACACCTCGCCCCTGATGTTGATACTGTATTTTACCATTAGGGAAAAAAACGATTTCCATTGTGGAAAAACAATGTCATAGATATCTCAACCTTTCTCTAAAGAATAATATGTAATAAAATACTGGAAAATAATAATTTTGGAGTACAGTTCCCCCGCCCCCCACCCCTTAAATCCTATCTGTTCTGGTAACGTTTTATTTTTCAAAACAATATGTGTTCCTTTCAGATATCAAAATGACATCTTTGCCTCTAAGAGAATCTCATCATACTCTTATTAAGAATTTTTAGTGCATAGAGCATAGTAATGTAAATATTAATTTTGATTTTACAGGGCAAAAGTTGAAGGAATGGAAATTGTCAGAAAATAGTTTGAAAGTGAGTAGCTTATGAATCACTCACACTTAATTTTTATCTCCTTAATACAATTCCTGAAATTTGTTTGAAAGTGTTAAGGTCTGTTTAGTTAAAACTACCAGGCACAAGTCAGGGAATACGTCTCCCAGTGGAATTATGGAATGTGCTGGACAAGAGGGAAGAACTTTTTGTAAGGTTCAGATTCCCCCTGGAGGATTCTGAGGAGGATCTGAGGAAGCAGGGATCAGTTCTGGACGGGATGGCTGTTTGATAAACTGGGAACAATTAGGATCTTGGTGCAGTTGTGAAGCGAGAGTAGTTTAGCAATTTGGATATCACCAGTAACAGTCTGGAGAAGGCAATGGTACCCCACTCCAGTACTCTTGCCTGGAAAATCCCCTGGACGGAGTAGCCTGGTTGGCTGCAGTCCATGGGGTCACTAAGAGTCGAACACGACTGAGTGACTTCATTTTCAGTTTTCACTTTCATGCATTGGAGAAGGAAATGGCAACCCACTCCAGTGTTCCTGCCTGGAGAATCCCAAGGAAAGTGGAGCCTGGTGGGCTGCCATCTATGGGGTCGCACAGAATCGGACACGACTGAAAAAACTTAGCAGTAGCAGCAGCAGTAACAGTCCAGGGCATAGCAAAGTGAGTTTGGGGCATCATTAGTAAGAAAACAAAAGAGTTGGTTGTGGCGTTTTACAGTTACCTTGGGAAACAGTGCTTCGTAATGTAGGAGGGGAGACTTAGCCTAGGGAGATAGAAACTTTGCATCCAAAAATCTCAGGAGATAAAGAATTCCCACTTAGAAGCTGTAGGTGCTGTTAAAGAGAAAAGCCACAGGCCCAAAATGGCTTTACTTGTGTTAAAGCCCTTGATAGAAAACTTGTATTTGATAACTAACCTAATCACAACTTCAAAATACTATCACCAGAAATGTAATCCAACCAACCAGTTGGGAATTTCCCGGTCAGTACTGAAGAAATAATCTGGCACGTGGCCCCTTTCCATTATCCCCTCACCCCCACCCTGCCTCTCAGTGGAAGAAGAGGCAATTAGCTGTGAAAACCTTGCTGTTCCTTCCTTTCTCCCCTCCAAAGAGGTCTTGGCCTATAAATAATCCTTTCTTTTATTTTACTAATAGCTCCATGCCCCACCCTTTTTCCTTTAAAAATTTCTCAATTTGTACAGCCCCTTGGAGCACCCTTCTGATTTCTAGGTGAGAGGCTGTCTGATTCTTGAGTCATTTAATAAAACCAATTAGATCTTCAAAATTACTTGATTGAATTTTTTTCTCAGTGTTGTGCAGACTTGGTTTCAATATAAATATTTTTGTGTGCTACTGATGTAATTCAGAGCTGATGCACTTAGAAGGAGATATCAGTTCAGTTTAGTCGCTCAGTCATGTCCAACTCTTTGCGACCCCATGAATCGCAGAACACCAGGCCTCCCTGTCCATCACCATCTCCCGGAGTTCAATCAGACTCACGTCCATCGAGTCTGTGATGCCATCCAGCCATCTCATCCTCTGTTGTCCCCTTCTCCTCCTGCCCCCAATCCCTCCCAGCATCAGAGTCTTTTCCAATGAGTCAACTCTTCGCATGAGGTGGCCAAAGTACTGCAGTTTCAGCTTTAGCATCATTCCTTCCAAAGAAATCCCAGGGTTGAACTCCTTCAGAATGGACTGGTTGGATCTCCTTGCAGTCCAAGGGACTCTCAAGAGTCTTCTCCAACACCACAGTTCAAAAGCATCAATTCTTTGGCGCTCAGCCTTCTTCACAGTCCAACTCTCATATCCATACATGACCACAGGAAAAACCATAGCCTTGACTAGACGGACCTTACTTGGCAAAGTAATGTCTCTGCTTTTGAATATACTATCTAGGTTGCTCATAACTTTTCTTCCAAGGAGTAAGCGTCTTTTAATTTCATGGCTGCAGTCACCATCTGCAGGGATTTTGGAGCCCAAAAATAAAGTCTGACACTGTTTCCACTGTTTCCTCATCTATTTCCCATGAAGTGATGGGACCGGATGCCATGATTTTGGTTTTCTGAATGTTGAGCTTTAAGCCAACTTTTTCACTCTCCTCTTTCACCTTCATCAAGAGGCCCTTTAGCTCCTCTTCACTTTCTGCCATAAGGGTGGTGTCATCTGCATATCTGAGGTTATTGATATTTCTCCCAGCAATCTTGATTCCAGCTTGTGTTTCTTCCAGTCCCGCATTTCTCATGATGTACTCTGCATAGAAGTTAAATAAGCAGGGTGACAATATACAGCCTTGACATACTTCTTTTCCTATTTGGAACCAGTCTGTTGTTCCATGTCCAGTTCTAACTGTTGCTTCCTGACCTGCATACAGATTTCTCAAGAGGCAGGTTAGGTGGTCTGGTATTCCCATCTCCTTCAGAATTTTCCACAGTTTATTGTGATCCACACAGTCAAAGGCTTTGGCATAGTCAATAAAACAGAAGTAGATGTTTTTCTGTAACTCTCTTGCTTTTTCCATGATCCAGTGGATGTTGGCAATTTGTTGGCAATTCAAGACCAGTCAGCTCTTGATCTCTGGTTCCTCTGCCTTTTCTAAAACCAGCTTGAATATCAGGGAGTTCATGGTTCACATATTGCTGAAGCCTGACTTGGAGAATTTTGAGCATTACTTTACTAACATGTGGGATGAGTGCAATTGTGCAGTAGTTGGAGCATTCTTTGACATTGCCTTTCTTTGGAATTGGAATTAAAACTGACCTTTTCCAGTCCTGTGGCCACTACTGAGTTTTCCAAATTTGCTGGCATATTGAGTGCAGCACTTTCACGGCATCATCTTTCAGGATTTGAAACAGCTCAACTGGAATTCCATCACCTCCGCTAGCTTTGTTCATAGTGATGCTTTCTAAGGCCCACTTGACTTCACACTCCAAGATGTCTGGCTCTAGGTGAGTGATCACATCATCATGATTATCTGGGTCTTGAAGATCTTTTTGTACAGTTCTTCCATGTATTCTTGCCACCTCTTCTTAATATCTTCTGCTTCTGTTAGGTCCACACCATCTCTGTCTTTTATTGAGCCCATCTTTTCATGAAATGTTCCCTTGATATCTCTAATTTTCTTGAAGAGATCTCTAGTCTTTCCCATTCTGTTGTTTTCCTCTATTTCTTTGCATTGATCACTGAAGAAGGCTTTCTTATCTCTTTTGCTATTCTTTGGAACTCTGCATTCAGATGCTTATATCTTTCCTTTTCACCTTTGCTTTTCACCTCTCTTCTTTTCACAGCTATTTGTAAGGCCTCCCCAGACAGCCATTTTGCTTTTTTGCATTTCTTTTCCATGGGGATGTTCTTGCTCCCTGTCTCCTGTACAATGTCACGAATCTTATTCCATAGTTCATCAGGCACTCTGTCTATCAGATCTAGGCCCTTAAATCTATTTCTCACTTCCACTGTATAATCATAAGGGATTTGATTTAGGTCATACCTGAATGATGTAGCGGTTTTCTCTACTTTCTTCAGTTTAAGCCTGAATTCGGCAATGAGGAGTTCATGATCTGAGCCACAGTCAGCTCCTGGTCTTGTTTTTGTTGACTGTATAGAGCCTCTCCATCTTTGGCTACATAGAATATAATCAATCTGATTTCAGTGTTGACCATCTGGTGATGTCCATGTGTAGAGTCTTCTCTTGTGTTGTTGGAAGAGGGTGTTTGCTATGACCAGTGCATTTTCTTGGCAAAACTCTATTAGTCTTTGCCCTGCTTCATTCCACATTCCAAGGCCAAATGTGCCTGTTACTCCAGGTGTTTCTTGACTTCCTACTTTTGCATTCCAGTTGCCTATAGTGAAAAGGACATCTTTTGGGGGTTTTAGTTCTAAAAGGTCTTGTAGGTCTTCATAAAACCGTTCAACTTCAGCTTCTTCAGCATTACTGGTTGGGGCATAGACTTGGATAACTGTGATATTGAATGGTTTGCCTTAGAAACAAATAGAGATCATTCTGTTGTTTTTGAGATTGCATCCAAGTACTGCATTTCGGACTCTTTTGTTGACCATGATGGCTACTCCATTTTTTCTGGAGGATTCCTGCCCACAGTAGTAGATATAATGGTCATCTGAGTTAAATTCGCCCCTCCCAGTCCATTTTAGTTCGCTGATTCCTAGAATGTCGACATTCACTCTTGCCATCTCTTGTTTGACCACTTCCAATTTGCCTTGATTCATGGACCTGACATTCCAGGTTCCTATGCAATATTGCTCTTTACAGCATTGGATCTTGCTTCTATCACCAGTCACATGCACAACTGAGTATTGTTTTTGCTTTGGTTCCATCCCTTCATTCTTTCTGGAGTTATTTCTCCACTGATCACCAGTAGCATATTGGGTACCTAATGACCTGGGGAGTTCCTCTTTTGGTATCCTATCATTTTGCCTTTTCATACTGTTCATGGGGTTCTCAAGGCAAGAATACTGAAGTGGCTTGCCATCCCCTTCTCCAGTGGACCTCTCCACCATGACCCGCCCGTCTTGGGTTGCCCCGCAGGCATGTCTTGGTTTCATTGAGTTAGAAGAAGGAGATATAGGGAGGAAATAATGGGAGGGTTACAAAGGTCTAGTCAAAGCTATTGTTTTTCCAGTAGTCATGTACGGATGTGAGAGTTCGACCATAAAGAAAGCTGAGTGCTGAAGAACTGATTCTTTTGAACTGTGGTGTTGGAGAAGACTCTTGAGAGTCCCTTGGACAGCAAGGAGATCTAACCAGTCAATCCTAAAGGAAATCAGTCCTGAATATTCATTGGAAAGACTGATGCTGAAGCTGAAGCTCCAATATTTGGCCACCTGATTCAAAGAACTGACTCACTGGAAAAGATCCTGATGCTGGAAAAGATTGAAGGCAGGAGGAGAAGTGTTCAACAGAGATGGTTGGATGGCATCACCGACTCAATGGACACGAGTTTGAGCAAGTTCTGGGAGTTGGTGATGAACAGGGAAACCTGGCATGCTGCAGTCCATGGGGTTGCAAAGAGTCGGACACGACTGAGTGACTGAACTGAACTAATAAACTAGGGATAAAAGAGGATATGGAAGGGGCAAAAGATACGCACTTTTCCTGCTCTTCTTGATGTCTAGCACAGTGACTAACATTTAATAAATATTTATCAAATGAATGAGTCATTCAGTGTTTTGGCCCTGAAATGCCAGGGAAGAAGGGACAATAAACTGGCATATATTTGGAACCATATCTATGACAGGTGTAGTGCTAAGGCTTTTGTGAAAGAGTAATTTAGGCTTTACTCCTCCCTCCCAACCTACCTGCTAAGTTAAAAAGTATCTGGTGACCTGTTGGGAGTAGAGTTTGGATGGCACAGATCATCCTGGTCTTTTGAATTGATTCTTTTATCTTGTTTATTATATTTCCATTTACCATTGAAGGGCTTCCCTTGTGGCTCAGCTGGTAAAGAGTCCGCCTGCAATGTGGGACACCTGGGTTTGATCCCTGGGTTGGGAAGATCCCCTGGAGAAGGGAAAGGCTACCCACTCCAGTATTCTGGCCTGGAGAATTTCATGGACTATCCATGGAGTTGTAAAGAGTCAGACAGGACTGAGTGACTTTCACTTCACTTCACCATAGAAAGGAAAAGGTTACCAATTTTTTAAAGCAAAATTTCTCCACGTCTTGGAAATTGGAATTCATTTTGTATGTCTTTATAATTCCTCTGTTCTTTTCTCTTGTTTACCCTTCTGTCCTTCCCCACCAGCTTTGAATATATTGTTGAGATGTTAAAGGATTAAAGTAAGTATATTGGTACTTGCCTGGCAGTCCAGTGGATAAGACTTTGCTCTTACATTGCAAAGGGCACAGGTCCCATCCCTGGTTGGGGAACTAAGATACTGAATGCTGCACAGCACAGCCAAAAACAAAGTCCTTATTAACTGATAGACTTTTAAGTTCAGAATTGTGTACTCATTAGATCATTGTTTTGTTCCTAGGGTTGCAAAGAGTCAGACACGACTGAGCAACTGAACAACAGATTCTGTATAATGGAGACAGCATCCTAGCATGAAATACTGATGATAGTCTTGCAATTAGGAAAAAATCATTACACTTAAAAAAAATTGAAGTCTAATTGACTTACAATATTGTATTAGTTTCAGAATCACTCCATTCTTAATCACAAACACAAAAGAATGACACAAACTTGCCATTTTATCTATCTGTACTTTCATTTCTTCTTAATGTTTAATTGTGCTCTGTTAATATTCTCTAGATCTAATACGGGTTTTCCTTCCACTGACTATTTATTGACTATATATGTATTTTTTATACCTCTAATTTGAAATACAGTTGTTATGTATCCATCTTCCATTGTCATTTCATTTCCCTGATGACTACAATGCCTTCCCTCTCATGCTGCCTCTTTTTAATTTGATCCAGTGTATCTACTCTCTGGAAAAACAGTTGATTACTTCAAGACTTTAGGAAAATAGCTCTGTCACCATCTCACTTTAACTTTTCGAAGTTCACTATCTTCTCATTTTAAAATGTCTTGGTCACCAAAGACTTGGCTTCCCCTTGTGGCTCAGCTGGTAAACAATCCACCTGCAATGAAATTAAAGTACAATGAAATTGTGCTTTAAAAAGCTGGTGACCTTTTCCTTTCTATGGTGAAGTGAAGTGATAGTGGCTCAGTCCTGTCCAACTCTTTGCAACCCCATGGATAGTCCATGGAATTTTCCTGGCCAGAATACTGGAGTGGGTAGCTTTTCCCTTCTCCAGGGGATCTTCCCAACCCAGGGATGGAACCCAGGGGTCCTGCATGGCAGGTGGACTCTTTACCAGTTGAGCCACAAAGGAGGTCCTTTCTATGGTAAAGTGAAAGTGAAAGTCGCTCAGTCGTATTCGACTCTGCGACCCCATGGACTGTACAGTCCATGGAATTCTCTAGGCCAGGATACCGGAGTGGGTAGCCTTTCCGTTCTCAGGGGATCTTCCCAACCCAGGGACAGAACCCAGGTCTCTCGCATTGCAGGCAGATTCTTTAGCAGCTGAGCCACAAGGGAAGCCCTTCTATAGTAAATGGAAATATATTAAACAAGATAAAGGAATCAATTCAAAATGGCGAGACCTTGGTTCGATCCCTGGGTTGGGAATATCTCCTGGAGAAGGAAAGGCTATCCACTCCAGTATCCTGGCCTGGAGAATTCCAAGGACTGTATTGCCCATGGGGTCGCAGAATCGGACACGACTGAGCGACTTTCATTTTCACGTCGGACACCAAAATGTCTCGGGGGAAAAAAAATCGCAAACGCCAACTCTGTATCTTGGTGTAACTTTAATAATAACATTCTTGGAATTAAAGACCGTACCTACTCTCCTCTATCTCTCGGTGGGGGGGTTGGAGATTAAAAAACAACCATTGATGCCATCACGGACTCGATGGACATGAGTCTGAGTGAACTCCGGGAGATGGTGATGAACAGGGGGAGGCCTGGCGTGCTGCGATTCATGGGGTCGCAAAGAGTCGGACACGACTGAGCGACTGAACTGAACTGAACTGAACAGACATCCACGACCAAGCTGTGAGAGGCTTTGATTTTTTTCCTCCCGGGGAACAAATGAAGAACTTGCCCGGACAAGCTTTCAGGGCGGAGCCCAGGGAGCTTAGGTTCCTCCCATTGGTTCTTCCGGAGCCTCCGCCCCGCCCCTGTCCCGCCTCCTGGATGGATGAACCAATAGGGGCGTAAGTTGTGGTTTAAACGCGGAGTCTGGCGCGTCCGGTGGAGTCTTGCGAGAGTTTGGCTGTTACTCCGAATGTGGGTGAACCGAGCGGTACCGAGTGGTTGGGCGGGCTCGGTCCGGCGGCGTAGGAAGCGGGAGTAGGCTTTGTGTGTGTGTGTGTGTGTGTGTGTGTGTGTGTGGGCGTTCGGGGCCTGGGAACCGGGGTCCAGGTGTCTGGGATTTGGGGGCTGGGACTTCCCTGAAACGTCAGACGCGCTCACCCGGCTTGAGCCACGGTTTTGAACTGCGTGCGCGACCCACGGCAGTTTGGTTCCAATGAGTACCAGGGCCTGTGCCAGTCCCAGACCGCCAACTCTTAAGGAATTTAGGGCCCCTGACGCAGGCGTCAAGAATTAAGAACTGGGTTAAATGCTTGTTGGTTCAAGATCGTGCTTCTACTTCTGCTTAGCTCCTGTTTTTGCGTAGACGTCCCTAGGGTAGAAAGTTGGATCAGTGCTACACTTCAGCTTCTTTCATCTTCCCTAACTCTCAAGGTTTAACGAGTGTTTCACACCTCTAGTTGATGCAGAATGGCTACTCTGATCTATGTTGATAAGGAAAATGGAGAACCAGGCATCCATTTGGCTCCTAAAGACGGGCTGAAGCTGGGGTCTGTGCCTTGTAAGTATACTGGCGGCTATCAGGTACACAGTATTGTGAATCAGTGGTGGGTGTGGCGTGGAGCTGGGGAAGGCCCATATATACTTTGTGGGCAGTTGGAGTCGTGCGTGCTAAGTCGCTTCAGTCATGTCCAACTTTTTGTGACCCTATGGGGTTTGTAGCCCGCCAGGCTCTGCTGTCCATGGAATTCTCCAGGCAAGAATACTGGCGTGGGTCGCCATACCCTTCGCCAGGGGATCTTCCTGACCCAGGGATTGAACCCGAGTCTCTTAAATCTCCTGTATTGCCAGGCAGGTTCTTTACCTCGAGCTCCACCTGGGAAGCCCAGTGGGAGTCGAGTTTACCCAATACTCTTACTGCCGAGTACTTATGGGTCTCTTCATGTTCAGTACTTTTTTAAAAAAATTATTTATTTTTGGCTGTGCTGGGTCTATTGCTGCCTGGCCTTTTCTCTTGGTGCGATGAGTGGGGGATACTTTTTATTTGTGATGCCCAGGCTTCTCATTGCAGTAGCTTGTATTGTTGCAGAGCATGGGCTTTAGGGGATGCTGACTTCAGCAGTTGAGACACGTGGGCTCAATAGTTGTGGCACATGGAGTTAGTTGCTCTGTGGCATGTGAGGATTCCTGGATCAGGGATCAAACCCCTGTCTCCTGCATTGGCAGGTGGATTGTTTACTACTGAGAAACCAGAGAAGCCCTCATGTTCAGTATCTTAAAGAGATTATTCAAGAGAGTAGTGAACTGAAGTCGTGTTAGGCATAGGACCATGCCACTGTCAAAAATGGGGGTTAAGTTTGGCTGTGAGAATTAGGCCAAATTTATAGGCAGAGTCAGCTTTCAAGTTGCACAGGTGTTTACTGCTGGAATGATCTTATGGTAAGACTTTTTCTTTAGCAGTCAAAGCTTTGGATGGGAGATCTCAGGTTTCAACACCACGTGTTGGCAAAATGTTTGATGCTCCACCAGCTTTACCAAAAACTGCAAGAAAGGCTTTGGGAACTGTCAACAGAGCTACAGAAAAATCAGTTAAGAAGAATGGACCGCTCAAAGAGAAACAGACAACTTTCTCTACCAAAAGGTAAGAGCTGGCTTTAATTAAAGACTAAAGCACTTTGACTCTTAAAATGACTACTGGCATCTTACCTGACACTCTGCTCTGTGAATGGAAGGAAGTAGAGACTAGCAAAGTAGATTAACAGAAGAGAATCATCATACAGCCTTTATTGACTTCTCTGTACCTTGAGATCACATGTATCAGGAGCAGCTGGTTAATATTTTTGCCTCACTTGTCTTTAACAAGTGTTTTAAAACAGACTACTGAGTACTGTGAAAAGTGAAAGTGAAGTTGCTCAGTTGAGTCCGACTCTTTGTGACCCTGTGGACTGTAGCCTATCAGGCTTCTCTGTCCATGGGATTCTCCAGGCAAGAATACTGGAGTGGGTTACCATTGCCTTCTCCAGGGGATCTTCCCAACCCAGGATCGAACCCAGGTCTCCCACATTGAAGGCAGACACTTTATCCTCTGAGCCACCAGGGGAGCTTTTGAGTACTGTGAGAAGAGGGTACTTTGCAAGAAGTCATGATGCTAATAAAACAGCTCAGGTGCTGCCATTCTCTTCTCTTCCTTTCAGAGCAAGCGCTGGCTTTGTAGGTTATAACTTGGTAGCATATAGGTCAGTGCATCCCAGACTGAGAGGACTTGGCTGTGAAAGATGACTTCAGCATGTGAATTAGCACTGCATTTCAGTAATTGTTTTAATGTGTATTAGGAAAAAAACAACTAGTACACTTGATGTCAAACTGTTACATGTGGTTTTAGGACAAAGATGTCTTTTTAAAAAAAACTGAGTTGAGTAAGAGAAATGCTAAGTGCAAGTATTACAAGGATATAGCAAAAATGATGAGAACATGACAGAACTGAAATGTGGGAAGCCTTGTCCTAGTAATTTCCTCTAGGCATGCACATGTGATATAAGAATAAATCAAGACGCTACAAGCTTCCATTTTGGCCCACCACCATCATGGACTGCCTACCAGTTCCAGACTAATTATCCACGGTGGGCATCTAAAGTCCTTGACTGTCTTTGGCTGCCTCTTACTCATTGTTGTGTATTGGAGGAACAAAAATTGGTTTTTAATATCAACCCAGTAATTTAGGTAACACTGATGGAAAATCACATTTCCAAAAGCCAAAAATGGCTTCTAGGATTAGTTTCTATTCTGGGTGATTTATGCCCATTTTCTCTTCTATTAGGTTAGGTTGGGTGATTAAGTCAATTAGCTCTGAATTAACTCTACTCTGGGGCTTCTCTGGTGACTCAGTAGTAAACAATCCACCTGCAGTGCAGGAGACTTAGGTTTGATCTCTGGGCGGAGAAGATCCCTTTGGACAAGGAAATGGCAACTCACTCCAGTATTTTTGCATGGGAAATCTCACGGACAAAGAAGCTTGGTGGGCTACACAGTCCTTGGGATTGCAAAAGAGTTGGACGTGACTTACCGACTAAAAACAGACTCTGCTCTGCATTTTGTAATTTATGCTAACAGGTGCTAATACTTGTATTTCAGCCTTACCTTTTGAGCCAGGATAATTGATTGCTGAATTGTATTTGTGTGTGATTTTGAGAATGAGGGATTATGGTTTCTTAGAAATTGAAAACCAATTTAAAATGTGAAGCAATCCCATGTCTTAAAGAATCTCTCCAATCTCTTGTACTAATCAGTTGACAAGGCTTCCACTCTTACTAATGGATGTTTCCTTGGGTTTGTTTTAGATTACTGAGAAGACTGTTAAAGCAAAAACTTCGGTTCCTGCCTCAGATGACACCTATCCAGAAATAGAAAAATTCTTTCCCTTCAATCCATTAGGTACTCTCTTGATATTGTCCAAATGCTTTAGCTTTCAGTTTCTCTTAGGATCCAGTTCAACTGTAACTTGATATGGCTCTGAATATGATTTGTGATCTAAAACTATAACAAGGCTGTCTGAATCTGGGGTGCTTTGGACAGATAACTTGTGGATTTATTTTTAAGGCATCATCTTAAGTCAGAAGAGGAATCAGAGCAAAGATGGGAAAACATTCTTGTCCTCAAAAGCTAAAACCACCCAGAGGGAGATTACTTGTTCAGTGTTAGCAGACAGCCTTCCTAGCAAGCCTACTTTTAGAAAATGGACTTGATGTCAAGTTGAACAATGGAAAGCAAGCCTGAAAAATCCACATAGCCAGTGAGAACATGTACTTTTTGACTTCTTTAACCTCCTACATGTATCTGAAATATTTTCTGTAATAGAGTCGGCTTTTTCAAGCTTTAATGTAATCACATTGAGGAGAGTAGACTGTATGCCAGGCGCTATTGGCTTAGGATGTAGTGGTTAACAAGGCAGGCCCCACTCTGAGGAAGCCCAAGATTTGGAGGGCAAGTCAGACACCGAACAAATCCTTTCACTGTGAGTGTGAGCCAAGGAGAAAAACAGGGCTTGTTAGGGGGGACTGAACCTAGCCTGGAAGAGCAGGAAAGTGTTTTCTCAAAAAGTGACTGTCAGTGGAGGCTTGAAGGATGTAAGGAGATAGTTGGGTGGAGAAGGGATAGGGCTGGGCGTCAGCACCATAACAGACAAAAGATTTTGAGGCAGAAGGACTGGAGTGGTTCTGGAAAACTGAAAAGTAGGGTGAAGGATTGACACTGGTGAGGGGGTTGGTCAAATCACACAGGGTCTTTGAGATTCCTGAGCTGGTTTTTGCCTTTTGATCGAAAGAACATTTAATTATTCCACTAGTATACATCTAGGCTGTTTCTGGCTTTTATATATGTTACAAAACAATTCTGCAATTATTGTTGAGAGTTTGTGAATATACCTAGAGAGTAAACTCCAAGAAGAATTACTGGGTCTCAAAGCTGTGTGATTAAGTTTTGATAAAATGTGGTGCATCTCATCATTACCATTCAGGAAAATCAGATAGATTTATGCATATTGAGGGCTTCCTAGGTAACTCAAATGGTGAGGAATCTGCCTGTAATGTGGGCGACCTGCGTTCAGTCCCTGGGTTGAGAAGATCACCTGGAGAAAGGCGTGGAAACCAACTCTAATATTCTTGCCTGATGAATTCCTCCATGAACAGAGGAGCCTGGTAGTCCACAGTCCATGAGGTTGCAAAGAGTTGAACGTGACTGAGCGACTAACACTTTCACACTTTAAGCATATTGGCCAGGAAGAGAACTACATACAATAGCTGTGTTGGGGGAAAGACATATTGCTAAACTGCCTTCCAAAATAGCAGCGTAAGTTATTGAAACCACCTTCAGTGGATGAGGATGCCATCGCTTTCCCCTTGTTCTCTAACTGCAAATGTTTTAAAATTATCAGAAAGATAATTGGTACTTTGTTGTTTAAAATTGTGGTATGTGAGTGTGTCTGAGCATATTTAACTATTGGTCATTTATAGTTTTAAAATTTTCTGTTTGTTTTCTCTTGATTTTTGTGACTTTCTTACACTCTGTGCATGTGTAAAGAACTCTCTGGATAAAGGTAATTAGCCCTGTGTGTTGCAGACTTATTTCCTCTGGGGTCTTATGTCCGTTTGTTTGCCTTTACAATTCAGTGGTTTAAATTAAGTAGTCACATAAACTGTTTCTTAAATTTCTTTTAGGACTTTTACACTCTTAAAAATTAGTGAAGACCCCAAAGAACTTTTGCATGTTGTTTTATATATCCTATATTTTAAATTAAAATTGAAAAGTTTAAAAGTGTTAATTTGTTAAAATACAGTAAACCCATTACATTAATGTACGTAGCTTAAAACAAAATTTAATGAGTAGAGTGGCGTGGTTTTATGTTTTTGAAAATTTGCTTAATCTGGCTTAACATAAAACAGCTAGATTCACGTGGGATTGTGTATCCCATCTGTTGAATCTGTTTTTGGTTGATGTATATGAAGAAAATCTGGCCTTTTGCAGCCATGGTTAGGAAAAGAGAAACATTTAAAGTCTTTTCAGATAAGTATAGATAGTTTCCTTTGTTATTACACTAAAATTCAACTTGTGGCTGCTTCTGTATGCATAGTTGCAATGTAGAATCTGAAACCATTTCAGTAAGCCTTGTATTATTCTCTGACACTTAAATCCGTTGTCTGTTTTGCACTTTGAATGTATCTTTTATCCTGCATTTATCACCATTGATCATTTAGAAATACTGGTTTGCTGGGAAATGTAGTTCATCCACAAGTTGAAATGTGTGTCAAAAGCACACTCATTAATGCTCACCACTGACCTCATCAGAAGAGTCTTCAGTACTAGGAAGCTTTCAAGCTAATGACTGCAAATAAGTTTTCTGAAATTCTAGGGGTTTTATTCCCCTTGAAACTGTGGATTTTATCACTGGCAACAAATACTTCTTCTCTTGAACTGGTAGACTTTCATTGCTTGGAGAAAATGTGCAACACATATCCAAGTCCAAGTTACCAAAGTTTGTTTTCCAGTTCTTTATAGTAAATTGGTGTCCAGAAGTAACACCTCTGGTTTAGCTTGCAAATCAAATAATTGCATATATCTTTTTTTCTTGGAAAACACCACAGTACTTCAGTATATGATTTCACAACTTATTCAGAATACTAAAAGATATGTTTTCAAAGGTTGAGAGCTCATAAAATTAATACTTTTTTTTACTGCATATGATAAAGTGATATGTGAAACAGGAACTTTTTAAAATACCAGTGAATGGTAGTGAGAAATATACTAAATATAATTTATTGCCACTGCCTTGATTTGTGCTAAGGGACAGAAGTTTTATCCTCTGTTGCTTTTGGACCACTATTGCAGATGTCAGCACAGTGGGAAAAGGTATTAGTATTATTATGAAAATAGTTTGAGCTCCTGGGCCCCATGAAAGGGTCTCAGACTGGCAGGGTGCCACTTACCACCCTGAGAACTGCTGCTCTGACAAAGTGCTTTCTGTGGCAGATTTTGAGAGTTTTGACCTGCCTGAGGAGCACCAGATCGCCCACCTCCCCTTGAATGGAGTGCCTCTCATGATCCTTGATGAGGAGAGGGAGCTTGAGCAGCTGTTAGACATGGGCCCCCCTTCGCCTCTGAAGATGCCTCCTCTGCTGTGGGAGTCTAGTAAGTGGACAAGTGCCCTTCTAGAGGGGCTGTCAACAATCTGTGTCATAACACTTCCATTGCTGTGAGGATAGGGTTGTGCAGAAGGCTAGTAATTTCTATCCTTCAGACTGAAGAGATAAGGTTTCAGGATAATGAAAACTATTCTCAACTGGTATTGTTTTTAGTTGCAAATGCCCAGTAAAATTAAGTCATTCTGGAATCTGGACAGTCTTACATACAAGCAAAACAAGGTGAAATTTAGTATATAACTTTTTATGTTAAGAGTTGATGTAAAATAAACTTGCTTGAAATGAGAGTTCCAAGTTAATCCAAAGCTCATGTAGGATCAAGACCCACACAACAGCAGGAGGTTTTAGGTCTTGGTTCACACTGGTGATCAAAAGCCATTACCAGCATGTTTTCTATTATATTTGATGGAATAACTTACATTATTTGCCAGATTACACTAGTGATAATTGTTGGCAGTTACTTGGGTCTCTAAGAGAATTTGGGGTACTTCTATGATTTATTTCATAATGAAGGTTAATTCTGGGACCATAGCCATCTTCCAAGAAATAAGTGAAAACGTGTATGTATATGTATTTAGGTGGGGCAGGGGTATAGTTCATGAGACAAAGGGAAAAAGAGTTCGAGTTCATGATTAAAGTGAAACTAACGTGTGTGTTAACAGACATGCAGATTTGCAGATACTGAATAAGAAATTCCTGTTTTCTAGATCTGATGCCGTCTCCCTCAAGCATTCTGTCGACTCTGGATGTTGAATTGCCACCTGTTTGCTATGACTTAGATATTTAAATTTCTTAGCACTTTATAGTTTGGGTATGTATTAATGGTTTGTATTAATAAAGCAATTCTTTGTTTAACAGATTCTTCCTAATATTGTGGTTGGTATTGTTTGCTGCTAAGTCGCTTCAGTCGTGTCCGACTCTGTGATCCCATAGACAGCAGCCCACCAGGCTCTGCCGTCTCTGGGATTCTCCAGGCAAGAACACTGGAGTGGGTTGCCATTTCCTTCTCCAGTGCATGAAAGTGAAAAGTGAAAGTCAAGTCGCTCAGTTGTGTCCGACTCTCAGCGACCCCATGGACTGCAGCCTACCAGGCTCCTCCATCCATGGGATTTTCCAGGCAGGAGTACTGGAGTGGGGTGCCATTTGATTTCTCTGTGGTATTGTTTAGAATTCGCTTAAAATGTAGCAGGCTATAGGCTGCACAGCCCTTAGCCCGCTGTTGCTGTTGGTGCCTGCTGCCTTAACCTTGCACCCTGTCCAGGCAGTGGTGACCATGAGACTTAGTAGTCCTGCTCAGCCACTGGTTTGTACTGTGGTGGGCCCCTCCCCCAAGGGACCAACTGCCAGTGAGTGACCGTTAGTGGTCTGCTCAGCCATTGATTGGTGCTGCAGTGGGCCCATCCCCCAGACAACCGTCAAGGAGCGACTGTTAGTGGCAGAAGTGGTGGTTGTCAGGCAGAGAGTGAGGTAAGAGAAAGATCCTGGCCTTTTCTCTGTGGGCCTCCAACTCACCCACCCTCAGGCCAGTGAGTGAGCTGCGGGGCCCAGGGAACCGGCTGGGAGCTGTCTGTCCTGCAGGGCTCTAGAGCCCTCACCAAGGCTGGCCACTCGCCCGGCCCAGGCCTTGAGGAGGTGATGCACCTCTCCCCTGTCCCTGTCTCTGTGACCGAATGGCAGTGGCCGTCCGCCTGGGTCACAGTTTTTGGGACCTGCCCCTGCCATACGGGCAGCCTGAGGAGAGAGAGGGCCAGCTGGGTCCTGGGTGCCTGATCCCTCAGCAATGACCAGGGTCTCGGGACCTGGCCCTGAGGGAGCCAGACACTAAGCTCTGCCTCCTCTTAGCCAGACCCCAGAGCTCGGAGGGTGAAAGTTGTACCTGGGACCTGGTCCCTTCTTGTCAGAACAGATTAACTTTTTATTTAATGTAACATTTACTTGATGATGACCTGACCTCAAGAACAAAGGATCTGACACAAGAAGTTCACAACAATTAACTATTCCCTCCCTGACCTTTCCTAGAAAAGGGCTTTGCTGAAGGCTTTTGGGGAGTTTGGGGTTTTAAGGCATGAGCCAACCATCTCCTTGCATGGCCCTCAGTGAACCTTTTTCTGTACCATACTCCAGCGTTTTGGTATTGTTTGGCCTCACTGGGCGTGGGGCGCACCAACTTATATTTTGGTAATAAAAACTGAAAACTAGTAGACAAGATGAGAGTCTATAATGTGATGAGAAGTTTGTCTAAGTTGAAAAACTTATCCTAAAACCCTCTGATTTAACAGCTTACTTTAAAAGCTGCCACTGTTTTCCCTGAAACATATACCTCTCCATGTATACTTTACTCTGTTTTTGTGGCCATTAACTGGTGACAGTTATTAAACCTCTTAATTACAAGAGGCACTTACAGCTCATTGAGTGTCTATTGCTAGGAATTCTTTATTGCTGTTTCTATCTAGTTTCTAATGACTTCAATACCCTGTATTCAGTGATCAAAATTTGAAAGTCTAAATCTCCTGAGAATTCTGCCTTCTTGAGCTCTTCAACTGGGCTCTTTGAAGAACACAGCAGATAATTTACTGGTAGTGAGATCCACTCTTTACCTATAGGAAACTATTTAGTTTGGGAATTGTTTTTAAGTCTTTAATGTGTTTCATGTTCATGATCCTGTTTTTCAGAGGAGGACATGGAAGTTTAGAAGCTTCATGTGCCGAAGGCATGAAGTGCTAGAAAATGATACGACTGGTATTTTGATTCCATAACTGATACCAGAATCAAAATATCAGATTGCTAATGGTTGCCTCTGGATTTTTTTTCTTGGGCAGAGAGGGTTGATGATGATTTAAAAAAATTAACTGTTGCCACTGTTTTAAATTAGAGTTTCACATATATTTGATTTTAGAGATTCTCTTTGAAAGGCAGGCCTGTAAAATAGTAGGCTCTTGTTTCCAGCACTTGGTCGAGTGGTGATAGAGTGCTGGCTGCCTTTAGGTGGAGTGTGGGTTTTCTGTCTTCTAGACCCCATGTAAGATGGCTCGAAGGGAGAATTGAAGTATTCCTCTTACTGTCTCTTCTGTGACCCATTCTGTTTAACTCACTTAACTTGCCTGGCCAGACAGTCAACTGAATTTGATCCTTGCTTAATATTAACCTATACAGGAAATCTTTCTCCTGAAATGTCTGTAGCATCCATAGGCAAGTTAGAATGTGAGCCCTTTCTTTCTCATTATTATTAGAGGAATCTACAAGATACTAGGCATGAAATGACAAGAATATATACAGTCACTGGTCCTGACTTTGAAACTTTGACCCTCTAAACATTACTGAAACAGTCTGGATTTCTGAAATCAGTAGAAAGATTTTTAAAATAAGACAACTTGCCACTTGACTTCAAGGAAGAGGATTAGACCTCACATCCTCAGGAATAATCAGGCCAGTTTGGAAAGCTAACTCTAATTCTAAGTGGCTTTCATACCCTACAATACATTTAGAAACTTTGGAAAGTGGTTTGTTGTGGTGGAGGAAACAAAGATCTGGGAGCAAGAGGTCAGTTCTTTACCAGGTCCTTGGTCAGACATGAGCACAAATGATCTCTTCACTGTTTATCAGAACTCAAAGTGCTTAATATTTGTTGACTTGGAGAATTTTAAACAGATGCTTCTTTAATATAGATAATTCTTTTTGTGGGTATTGTTGCTGTTTGTACCAGTTTACTAAGTATCACGTGTTGTTTGGCTTCATTAAGAGAAAGCTTATGAGAAGGCTTGTTTGGAAATCTGATCTGTCCTAAATGTAGAATTAAGGTTTATTTCTTTCAATCACACTGTACCCCTACACTGCATTTAAGCATGATCTTACTTATGTAAAATTTATCCACACCTAACTTATTTTTGTATTGGCATTTTTTCAGGTTTCAAATTCCAATTAACATTCAACAGGAACACAATTAGAATTTTTAAAAATATATTGTTAGTATTCTCTGTTAAATAGACTGCTGCTGCTGCTGCTAAGTCGCTTTAGTTGTGTCCGACTCTGTGCGACCCCATAGACGGCAGCCCACCAGGCTCCCCCGTCCCTGGAATTCTCCAGGCAAGAACACTGGAGTGAATTGCCATTTCCTTCTCCAATGCATGAAAGTGAAAGTGAAGTCGCTCAGTTGTGTCCGACTCTTTGCGACCCTATGGACTTCAGCCTACCAGGCTCCTCCATCCATGGGATTTTCCAGGCAAGAGTACTGGAGTGGGGTGCCATTGCCTTCTCCCTCTATTAGACTAATTCTGATCTAACCTGTATAAGGAAAGTTAGTCCCTATACCAAGTCCCAAAAGGGACTTGGTAATCATTATCAGGCCCAGTGTGCTAAGAACTAAGCCTACCATGGTTAAATAACAATATTGCCCATGCCCTCAGATGCCTGGCATCCAGTGGGGGAGAGGTATCAAATGCCATTGTGATGCAGGAAGATGCACATGGGATGGGGAGGACCAGGACTTGGGGAACACTTCCCAGCCCAGTAGGGAAGGCTTTCTCGGGAAGTACATGTGGATGGAGCCTTGATGGAAGAGAAGTGTTCTGAGCAGAGGGAACAGCTTTGCAAATGGCAGGAGGCAAGTGAACACAGCTTGTTAAATGAAAATTGCCTTTGTTTTTTTCCTGCTTTAGGTTTGAGCAGTGTGGTTGCCAACAAAGGAGAGTGAAGCAGGGATTCTGTGCAAGGGGTTTTGAGTTTGGCATGGGAGTGTTGAGTGCCATGGAATGATTTTCTTTTGTTTTTCATTTATCATTATTAAATAGTATTTTTCTGCAAAATCATAGCAAACTATTTTCAGCAATGAATATACATATATCTTAAACTGTATACATATACCTCAACTGTATATAAAACAAAAAAAATTACAGAAAAATTTGAAATTTTGACAAGATATGTAGCAAAATCCACTTATTGAAAAGAGCATATATGGGGTGGTTAGTTGTGCTGCCTCTGTATCAATATACACTTTAAGTATCATCCTTCTGTACTATTGATGCATTTAATTTTTCTTATATCTGCAAATATAAATTTCACTAATATTTTCTCTTTGAAATATAGAAACAGTTCTGCAGTGTTCCGGGATCCCATAATGAAAAATGCTCTTTTGTATATACCATCTTGAGTTCTTAAAAGTTCTTTTGCTCTCATAGAAGCCATGTATACTATTTCCAAGGTGCACTATACATTTAAAAATTTTTTTATTTTATATTGGAGTACAGATGATTAACAGTGTTGTTACTTTCAGGTGTACAGCAAAGCGATTCAGTTGTACACATATATGTTTTCTTTTCCAAATTCTTTTCCCATTTAGGTTATTAGAGTATTGAGCAGAGTTCCCTGTACTATATAGTAAGTCCTTGTTATCTATTTTAAGTATATCCAGTGTACACATGTCCTAAACTCTCAATCTATTCCTTCTCTCCACCTTCCCCTCTGGTAACCATAAGTTCGCTAAGATTGTGAGTCTTTCTGTTTTATAAATAAGTTTATTTGTGTATATATATATATATATATTTAGATTCCATGTATAAGTAAAATCACATATTTTTCTTTCTCTGACATGCTTCACCTAGTATGATAATCTCCAAGTCCATCCTTGCTGCTGCAGATGGCATTGTTTCATTCTTTTTAATGGCTGAGTAATATTCCATTGTGTGTATGCGTCACATCTTCTTTGCCCATTCATTTGTTGATGGACATTTAGGTTGCTTCTGTGTCTTGCCTATTGTAAACAGTGCTGCAGTGAATATTGGGGTGCATGAATCCTTCTGAACCATGTTTTACTCTGGATATATGCCCAGAGGTGGGATTGATGGATCATATGGTACCTCTATTTTTAGTTTCTTCAGGAAACTTCATACTGTTTTCTATAGTAGCTGTACCAATTTACTCTCCTAGTAACAGTGTTGCAGGGTTCCTTTTTCTCCACACCCTTTCCAGCATTTGTTATTTGTAGACTTTTTGATCATGACCTTTCTGACCAGTGTGAGGTGAGGTATGGTAGTTTTGATTTGCATTTCTCTAATAATTAGTGATGTTGAGCATCTTTCATGTGCTTCTTGTCCATCTGTGTGTGTGTGTGTGTGTGTGTGTGTGTGTGTTTTGATATTTATCTGTTTAGGTCTTCTGCCCAGTTTTTTATTGGATTTTTTTTTTTTTGATATTGAGTTGCATGAGCTGTTAGTAAATTTTGGAGATTAATCCTTTGTCCCATGTTTTGCTAGTATTTTCAGCCTATTGTAGGTTTTTTGTTTGTTTGTTTGCTTTGTTGTGCAAAAGCTTTTGAGCTTAATTACATCCTGTTTGTTTATTTTTATTTCCATTACTCTAATAGATGGATCAAAAAGATATTACTGTGATATAAGTCAGGGAGTATTCTGCATGTTTTTTTCTAAAAGAGTTTTATAGTATCTGGTCTTACATTTAGGTCTTTATTCCATTTTGAGTAATTGTGTATGGTATTAAAGGTTATTTTGATTTCATTTTTTTTCTTTAGTTTTCCAATTTTCCCAGCACCGTTTTCCATTGTATACTCTTGCTTCCTTTGTCATAGACTAGGTGACCACAGGTGGGTTTATTTCTGAGTTTTCTATCCTGTTCTGCTGATCTATAGTTCTGTTTTTGTGCCAATACCATACTGTTTTGATGACTGTTGTTTTGTAGTATAGTCTGAAGTCAGGAGCCTGATTCCTCCAGTTCTGTTTTCCTTTCTAAAAGTTTCTTTGGCTATTAAGAGTCTTTTGTGTCTTCATAAAAATTGTAAGATTTTTTTGTTTTAGTTCTGTGAAAAACACCATGAGTAGTAATTTGATAGGGATTGTATTGAATCCATAGATTGCCTTGAGTACTGTTGTCATTTTGACAATAATGATTCTTCCAGTCCAAGAACACTGTATAATGTCTTTCCATGTCTACATATGTCCATGTCTACATATGTAGATCTACTTTATCCTTTTTTAAATGAAAATATTTTATTCCATTGTATAACTATATCATATTTTCTAATTATAGACTATGCAACAGCAAACATCCTTGTAAAAACCCCTGAGGACACTTGTGTGAGGGGTTTCCTTGTATATTTTTGACTCTTTCTCTGTGCTTTCTTCCTACCATTTGTCATCCTTCTAGTTCCAACTCCTTGATTCCTCCTGAATCCTTAGTCTTGTTTCCACTGTCATCTCCTCAAGATCATTTCTTCATCATCATCATGATCTGCAAGAGAGTCCAAATTGGTCTCCCTACTTCCAGATCAAGTATGAAAATATCTGTAAAGATATGTGTTCCTCTCTTACCAGGATTATCTTATGTGTGTGTGTGCGCCTATGCATTTGAGATTAGCATAGTCTTATGAAAATTTGTATATTAATAGGATTCTACCATTGAAAGAAAGAAAATGCCCTTCCCTTTGAAAGCTTGAGGGCCTGGAGGTCTGACAGATTGCCTTCCTATTGTTGATTACCTACTGACCTCTTTGTGGAGTTGGGAGCGTCAGGTTTTGACCTTCCCTTAATACCTGCTCCAAAGGTTGTAGGATGTCTGAACACCCAGTTTGATTTAAGTTGGAGATTGGGCAGCTGATTCTGGGACAGCCTCAAAAGATGCTAGGGATTGGATGCAGTACTGTGGTATGTTAGTGTCTTTGAGAACTGAAGAGCATTCCCAGAGAAAACCATCTTCTGCAGCCAGTTAGCATCCCTAAGGCTTCAGGATCAACCAACTTTGTAAGCTGACCCCATGCAACACGGCCTGACACTCATACTTATCCTCCTACTTTGAGTCAGCTGTTTCCATACCTCCTCTCTTTTTTGGCAAAAATTTCATTAAAAAGTTTTTATTTTATATTGTAGTAGAGTTGTTTTACAGTGTGTTAGTTTCAGGTATATAGTAAAGTGATTTATTTATACATATATCTATCCTTTTCCTATACAGGTTATTACAGTGTATTGACTTGAGTTCCCTGTACTATATATATAGTAGGTCCTTGTGGATTATTTATACCTTCTCCACTCTCTAAACTTTTACCTTTCTTCCCAGCACCCCTGCCTCTCAGGTAGTGTACCTCTCTGTAGCAGAGGAAGGCTCCCACCAACAGTCATTATTCTAGAAGCTGCCTGAATCTTGCAAAAGAGGTGTCCTTCCTGCTATCATAGGCCAGTGTCTCCACATGTGCTCTGGGTCACTTCCCCTCTTCAGGTATCATCTTCCTCTCCATTTTGTTTTATTTATTTAATTTTTGCAACTTCGTTTCAACTGCACCTTAAAATCCTTCCTTATCTCCATATCTTTATTAAACGTCACATTTTAAGGTCTCAATGTTGGCCTCTTTTCTCACTCTACAAGCCTTCTCCTTATCTACTGCTGTGGTTTGGAATCCCACCTCTGTGCTGTGTTTGTGTCTCTAGCCCACTTCTCTCTCCTGAACTCTGAGACCCCTGTCTATAGCTGCTTACCTCAAATCTCATCTAATATATATAATTAGAACTCTTGGTTCTCCCCTCCCAAATCTGCCCTTTGCTAGCCTTCTTTACCTTCATAAAGTGCATTTACTCATCTCAAACCAAACGTGATGGTTCTGCTTCTAGTATACATTTCTAGTTTTAGTTTGCTCACTTCTTTCCCACCCTTCCAATGCAAGCTGTTATCTCTCATGACGATCAAAGGCCTCAAACTGATCATTCTGCTTCTGCTCATGCCACTTCCAGTCCATTGAAACCATCAACCAGAGTGACAGTTGAGAAGGCCAATCTAATTGTCAGTCCACTGCTTAGACTGTAGTCTAAGTAGATTTCCATCCTACCTCAGGGAACATCTGAATTTGTCTCCCTGGCCCTGTAAGCTCTGCCTGATCTGGGCCCTACCTGGCCTTCCAGTGTACCCCTTTTCTGTCCTCCCTCTCCCCTGAAGCCAGCTGTACCATCTTTCAGTTTTTGAGTTCACTGTTCCTATTCCCCGTGTGGCCCCTGCAGGAGGCATCACCTGGTTTCATGGCAGATACCTCCTGAATTGGGCTTTGCAGGTGCCACTCGTGGCAAAGAACCCACCTACCAATTCAGGAGACATAAGTGATGCTGGTTCAGTCCCTGGGTTGGGAAGATCCTCTGTCGGAGGGCATGGCAACCCAACTCCAGTATTCTTGCCTGAAGAATCCCATGGACAGAGGAGCCTGGCAGACTGAAGTCCATAGTGTCACATGGAGTCAGACATGGCTGAAGTGTGCAAGTACACTTCCTGAGGGCTTCCCTGGTGGCTCAGCTGGTAAAGAATCCGCCTGCAATGCAGGGAGACCTGGGTTTGATCCCTGGGTTGGGAAGATCCCCTGAGAAGGGAAAGGCTACCCACTCCGGTATCCTGGCCTAGAGAATTCCATAGACTGTATAGTACATGGGGTCGCAAAGAGTCAGACACAACTGAGTGACTTTCATAACTCCTGAATTGCATTTCCATACTGCATACCCATTGCTGATTCCATGTAAGGCACAGCTGATGCTTCCTGACCTCACATCAGGTGGAGAAGCTCCTCACTTCCCATCATCTTACATTTCACATAGTCACCTTCAGCTTCCTTTACCTCACACACTGGAGCACTCTACCTCATCCTGCCAAATTCTTCTCTTAAATGTTTCACAAAGGCCTGCTTCTTCCGGTGCGTGTCATTTCCTATGCAGACCGCCATCTTTTCTCACCTGGGATGTTCTTAGTTCAGTTCAGTCGCTCAGTTCTGACTCTTTGGGACCCCATGAATCATAGCACGCCAGGCCTCCCTGTCCATCATCAACTCCTGGAGTTTACCCAAACTCATGTCCATCGAGTCAGTGATGCCATCCAGCCATCTCATCTGTCGTCCCTTTCTCCTGCACCCGATCCCTCCCAGCATCAGGGTCTTTTCCAGTGAGTCAACTCTTTGGATGAAGTGGCCAAAGTATTGGAGTTTCAGCTTTAGCATCAGTCCTTCCAATGAATACCCAGGACTGATCTCCTTTAGGGTGGACTGGTTAGATCTCCTTGCAGTCCAAGGGACTCTCAAGAGTCCTCCAACACCACAGTTCAAAAGCATCAATTCTTTTGCACTCAACTTTCTTCACAGTCCAACTCTCACATCCATACGTGACCACTGGAAAAACCATAGCCTTGACTAAACAGACCTTTGTTGGCAAAGTAATATCTCTGCTTTTGAATATGCTATCTAGGTTGGTCATAACTCTCCTTCCAAGGAGTAAGCATCTTTTAATTTCATGGATGCAACCACCATCTGCAGTGATTTTGGAGCCCCCAAAGTAAAGTCTGACACTGTTTTCATTGTTTCCCCATCTATTTCCCATGAAGTGATGGGACCAGTTGCCATGATCTTCGTTTTCTGAATGTTGAGCTTTAAGCCAATTTTTCACTCTCCTCTTTCACTTTCATCAAGAGGCTTTTTAGTTCCTCTTCACTTTCTGCCATAAGGGTGGATCTTGATTCCAGCTTATGTTTCTTCCAGCCCAGCATTTCTTATGATGTACTCTGCATATAAGTTAAGTAAGCAGGGGTGACAATATACAGCCTTGATGTACTCCTTTTCCTATTTGGAACCAGTCTGTTGTTCCATGTCCAGTTCTAACTGTTGCTTCCTGACCTGCATGTAGGTTTCTCAAGAGGCAGGTCAGATGGTCTGGTATTTCATTCCCTTTCAGAATTTTCCACAGTTTATTGTGATCCACACAGTCAAAGGCTTTGGCATAGTCAATAAAGCAGAAATAGGTGTTTTTCTGGAACTATCTTGCTTTTTCAATGATCCAGTGGATGTTGGTAATTTGATCCCTGGTTCCTCTGCCTTTTCTAAAACCAGCTCGAACATCTGGAAGTTCATTGTTCACGTATTGCTGAAGCCTGGCTTGGAGAATTTTGAGCATTACTTTGCTAGAGTGTGAGATGAGTGCAATCGTGCGGTAGTTTGAGTGTTCATTGGCATTGCCTTTCTTTGGAATTGGAATGAAAACTGACCTTTTCCAGTCCTGTGGCCACTACTGAGTTTTCCAAATTTGCTGGCATATTGAGTGTAGCACTTTCACGGCATCATCTTTCAGGATTTGAAAAAGCTCAACTGGAATTCCATCACCTCCACTAGCTTTGTTCGTATTGATGCTCTTTAAGGCCCACTTGACTTTACATTCTATGATGTCTGGCTCGAAGTGAATGATCACACCATTGTGATTATCTTGGTCGTGAAGATCTTTTTGTATAGTTTTCTGTGTATTCTTGCCACCTCTTCTTAATATCTTCTGCTTCTGTTAGGTGTCCTTTATTGAGCCCATCTTTGCATGAAATGTTCCCTTGGTATGTCTAATTTTCTTGAAGAGATCTCTAGTCTTTCCCATTCTATTGTTTTCCTCTCTTTCTTTGCATCCATAGCTGAGGAAGGCTTTCTTATCTCCCCTTGCTATTCTTTGGAACTGCATTCAGATGCTTATATCTTTCCTTTTCTCCTTTGCTTTTCGCTTCTCTTCTTTTCACAGCTATTTGTAAGGCCTCCTCAGACAAAGATTTTGCTTTTTTGCATTTCTTTTCCATGGGGATGGTCTTGCTCCCTGTCTCCTGTACAATGTCACGAACCTCATTCCATAGTTCATCAGGCACTCTATCTATCAGTTCTAGTCCCTTAAATCTATTTCTTACTTCCACTGTATAACAGCTTCTTATTCCTACTTTAATATTATTTTCCTAAAACAGTTCTCCAAGTGGCACCCAGAACAAGTTTTCCAACTCAGCGAATGTTATGGTATCATTTAACTTCAGACACTGTAGTTTTCACCTCTAGAAATTTGATTACAGTCTTTTAAAAAATATCTTCTCTTTAATCAATGTTTTGAAAATACAGAACACAGTCATAATCTCTGTTTTAATGTTCTTGTCTGCTCATTCTGACATCTGTGTCAATTCTGGGTTGGTTTCAATTAACTTTTTGTTTGTTTTTCCCCTCCTTTCAGTTCATGTTTTCCTACTGCTTTGACAATTTTTAATTAGGTATCAGATGTGAATTTTACTTTTTTTTTTTAATGGAGTGTTTTTACATTTCTAGAAACATTCTTAAAGTTTGTTCTAGGATATATCACCGCTTTTTAATCCATTCATCTGCTGATGGACACTTAGGTGGTTCTTCTGTCTGAATGATACTGCAATGAACATGCAGCAGACATCTCTTTGAAATCCTGTTTTCATATTCTCTGGATGTGACTAGGGTGCTGGATCATATGGTGGTTCTGTTTTTAATTTTTGAGGAGTGTGGTTAAGACTCTTAGTAGTCTGTTCACTGTTCCATAAATTATGAGGTTTTACAGACTGGCTGTTGGGAGCGGTGCTATTCCCAGCTCTGCCTGAGCTCTGGCATTCTTCCCTTTAATCCAGTTTCTTGCATGCATGTGGTGGACTCTGGAGGGAGAGCCTCTGCAGATTTTCACGGTTCTCTCTTCCTCTCTAGTGCTCTAGCTGCCATGGTCTTCCCTGACTTTCTGCTGTTTCTTCAACTCTGGGAGCTGGCCACTTTGTGGCCTTGAAGCCCATAAAGCAATATGCTGGGGCAGTCCTAGGACTCACTTCATTTGTTTCCCAGTCTTCAGGGATCGCTGTCTTTTCTTGCCCAATGTCTGTTCTCCTGGAAACCATGTTTCTTAGATTTGTCTTGGTTTTAGTTGTTTTCGGCAGGTGTTAAATTTGTCCTTAGTCCATCTTACTTGGTTGAAATCAAAAGTTCCCTCCAGGCATCATCTTTTCTTTTTTTCCAGGTAAAATTACATACATCAAATTCACTATTTAAAAATTTTAACCATTTAATGTGTACAATTCAGTGGCTTTTAGTACATTTGAATTGCTAGGCAGCCACGACCACTACCTAATTTCACTGCCCATTAAGCAGTCAGTCCTCATTTCATTTACTTTTAATGAAGACCATTTGCCCTTGGGATAAATTCTACAGGGCTCCCAAGGTTATGTGATGGCTCCCAGGGACATGATGATGTGAGGAATCACCTGGAAATCTCTTCCTAGTGACTCAACTCACACCCATCCATCCTTTAGCTCTCCACAGAGACAATTTCTCTTACCAGAAGCTTTTCCTAATACCCTAATATTGAGTTAGGTTCCTTTCTTTTTGCTCAATTAGCCCCAGACCGTTAGACTTCTAGTGCTTATCAGACTAAGGTGTGTCTGGCTGTCTCTTCTGCTACCCCAGCAGCTGCCTGAGGTCTATCTTTTGTCTTGCCTGGAATGTGATAGGTGTTCCAGTATTTGCTGAAATGAGGGACTGTGTCCAGGGAGATCTGGTGACTGCACTGTGTCCAATGTTAACGTCATGCGGAGTCAGGGCTGAGGAGCCTTCCCTCATCAAAGGCTTCCGCAGAGAGGTGTGGGCAGAGCACAAATATGGGGGCTGACCTCCCGTTCCATCCTCCCCTCCCCCTGCCCTGGTAGATGACTGTTTGTGTTCTGAGAAGTTCCCAACCATCGGGGTAGAAATGTGAACCAGTTTTCTTTCTTCAATAATTACTACCAGTGGTGTTTTGTTGACCTTGCCTTTAAGTTGTTCAGTCACTCAGTTGTGTCTGATTCTTCATGACCCTGTGGACTACAGCGTGCCAGGCTTCCCTGCCCTTCACTATTTCTTGGAGTTTGCTCAAACTCATGTCTATTGAGTCGATGATGGCATTGAATGATTTCATCCTCTGTCACGCCCCCTTCTCCTGCCGTCAATCTTTCCCAGCATCAGGGTCTTTTCCAATGAGTCATCTCTTCACCGCCAGTGACCAAAGTATGGAAGCTTCAGAATCAGTCATTCCAATGAATATTCAGGGTTGATTTCCTTTAGGGTGGGTGGTAGGTGATGCTTAACAGAATTTCAACAGATTCCATAGCTCTCTGTTTACTTTTGGTTAAAATGAATTTGGAGCTTAGACTATAAGGCTCAATCCTATTTGTCTAAAAACTCCAGTCTCAAACTCATCGCAAGCCTTCTCCCTGTGGCCCAGCACAGGCTAGAGCTGGGACTGAACCAACACTGCATGTTCTTCTCTTGACGCCCCTCCCTGCCCTGAGGCTGCCAAGGCCCTCATGGGTCGTCTGCAGCCCAGTGCTGGGGGGCAGGGGAGGTGGGCAGCTGGAGGAAGAGACATTCTCCTGTGTGACTGACCGCATGTTGCTTATGGGGAGGGCCCTGGCTTTGCTCTGGGTGTTGGCTCTGTGTAGTGCTGGTGGCCCCCACTGTGTGGGTGTGTGGGTGTGATCACATGCTCCTCCATGGCTGTGGATCCCTGCCCTCCTGAGAATGGCAGCCATGCCTCTTCCCACACTTCTCCCTTGTGGGACTCCTCTTGCTTGGACCCAGGGCCATCCATGGCCTCTGCCCTTCCATTAATAACCCCCAGGGTCCACAATAATAACCATGGGGCCCTTCGAGGCCGCAGAGATTTGGATGGGGGTGAAGGTTTTTCAGGCACATCACATCAGAGGCTCTTTAGAGCCTGCAGTTCTGGGCTACTCTGGCAGGTGAGCCATCTCTGGGCCAGGAGCAGCACCATCGTTTGAGTTCACATCCCCACAGGCCAGCAATCCCCTCTCCGTCCCCATGATGCAGTGAGAAGAGTAAAAGGACACCCACTGTTCTCAGACACTCAGGATGCTCCTCCATGCTCAGCTCTGTTGGGGGCACCAGGAGGGCCTATAATTTCTGCAGCTCAGCAGGTGTGCATCTGGGGGACACCTTCTTGCAGGTCCCCCAGTCATCATATGAGATTTGTTTAGAGCTACTCTTGGCTACAGGAGGGGAGAAGCCATGCTCTCCCACCACGGACAAAGGTTTTCCCTTGTTGCTCAGTCATATCCAGCTCTTGCGACCCAGTGGACTGTAGCCCACCAGGCTCCTCTGTCCATGGAATTTCCCAGGTAAGAATACTCGAGTGAGTTGCCATTTCCTTCTCCAGGGAATCTTCTTGGCCCAGGGATCAAACCCAGGTGTCCTACACTGGCAGGTGGATTCTTTACCACTGAGCCACCAGGAAGCCCTGGGTTTTCCCTGCAGACACCCCAAAGCTGACTTTATCAGGCTTTCCTTCCCTGATGGTTGATGGCTGGTTCTGACATCTCTCAGCAAGCCCAGAACAAACATTAGAACATACTGCCCTGGGTGGCATTTGGGGACCTAAGCCTCATGTGCTCAAACAATGGTAACAGGGAAATGGCCAGTCTTCCATTCCTCCCTAGCTCAAGTAATTGCTTGCAGAGGAGTGGTTTATCTTTGTAGTCTCCAAGTGCACAGCTCTTTTGGGGGCAGACAATCAGTTTGTGGGATTTAATTACAGCAGGAAGTATGACAAGTGGCTGCTGGGTGTTGTCTGTGTCCTAAAAAACACCAGTCATATTGGATTAGGGACTGCCCTAAGGACCTCCTTATGATTTAATTAGCTCTTTAAAGGCCCTATCTCCAAATGTAGTCACATTCTGAAGTACTGGGGTTAAGAATTCACCATATGAATTTCGGGTGTGGTGAGGAGAGACCCAATTCAGCCCATAACAGATGTGTGTTTCCATTAAAGAGGCAAGGCTAAAAAAAAAAAAAAAAAGAGGCAAGGCTAAGTGGTAGTGGCATAAACATAACTTGGACTTCACTTTTAAACCTGTTAAAACTTCGAATAATGATTCTTGATAAATTCTGAAAAATTGGTAGGTGCTTTGCAGTTTAAAATTTTAGGAGATGACTTAATAGCTTTTTAAAAATGGTTTGAAATCTGCCTAATCCAATTTCCTTTTCATGTAGAAAATATCTATTGAGTGGTCACTAGGCGCCAGACACCATTCTAGGTACTAGGAATATAGTTGAAGAAAATGGATACAAATCTCTACCTTCATCCTATTCTATTTTCCTCCAACTATCTGCAAAGTAATAGTAAGTTATACCATATGCCATAGTGATAAGTGGCATGGAAAAAGTAAAGTAGGGAAGAGAGTGTATGTCCTTTGGGTTGGTGGGTTGAAATCTTAAATAGATTATAGATGGTCACATTGAGAAGGTACTTATGAACCAAAATTTGAAAGAGGTAAGGGAGGAGTCCTGAGGACATGCGCCTTTAGTAGGTCTGTCTAGGCAGAGAAGAGAGCAAGTGCAAAGGCCCTGAGCTAGGAATGGACTTGTTTGAGAAAAATGCAGAGGGGTCAGAAGGGCTGGTGGGCTGTGAATAATAGGGAGAGGAGTGAGAGACAATGCCAGAGAGGTGGGCAGGGACTAAATCCTGAGGAATCTTGAGAGCTATGAGTCTGAGGAAATGAGTTTGATCTGAAGTGTTGGTCCTGGGGGACTAAGGATTGTTGGGGACAGGGTATCACTGAGCCAGGAAGAGGGAGAGTGGGGTGCCTGAGGATCAGATGATAGACAGTTTGAAGTTATTGGTAGTGATATCATCCAGCAGTCAGTGACTTCGGAAGTGGAAGCCAAGCTCATTGGAAAAGAACTATGGGAATTTTGAGAGCAGGGTCTTAGAAGGAATAAACAGAATGAAGGAGTGGTTTTAGAGAGAATGGCAGTGAGCTAGTAGTTAAATTCTTCAAGCAGGGAAGGGACTGACCCAGTCATTTGCAACAAAACAGGCAATGGATGGTGTATTCTGATGATGAGAGATTGCGAGCTGGGGTTTCAGGGCAGAGGGAGGGTGTGTGGTCTGGAAGCAGCAGGGGAACAGGGGCCCCCTCTTAACTGATGCTCATGGGCAGCCCGGGAGAGATGGCAGCCCGGGGCCATGATTCCCTCTAGCTGTGAAATGCGACTGACTTTTTAGGATATTGCTGTTGATGACTACTTAATAAAACCTAAATGATTATAACTTCTTAATATTAGGCTTCTTCATCTAGATAAAACTGAGTGAGGGTTTTTGAGAAGTTCTTTTCCTGAAAAATGGAATAGCAGGAATTAATCATTTATGCTCCTTCGTCTTCAGATAGAGGCATCTAGGATTAAGGCAGAGCCTCCTTGTAGGCTCATCATTGCCTTGACAGGCTACATCCAGAGCACCGTGGGAGAAAATGTTGACTTAGTAGAAGACATGCAGTTGCCAGGAGAAGAGCAAGAATGGAGGGAAAAAGAGAAAGAAAAGGTGTTTGAAAAGTCAGTAGGAATGTTTCAGGTGGAATGAACTGGGAGAAGGGACTCATTCACCCTCGAGATGGGTGGTCACAAAGCAGTGGTTCTCCAAGGGTGTCTGGGTCTCTATTAGAAATGTGTGAGGTTAAGACCATTTCAGTAATCACACTAAGATGTTGTTTGCCCTTTTCATAAGCATATAGTGAAGTTTTTGTAGAAGTATGACATCACAGCTGATTGACTGCGGTGGCAGATATGAAAACCCAGTTGTCTTCTTGTAAGCCAGATATTAAAGAAATCTGCAAAAATGTGAACAGTGTCAGTCTCACCAAATATTTTTCCAGTTGAGAACATATTTTTCATAAAAATATGTTAACATTAAAGGAGTTATTACAATATTTTAAATCAACTAGTAAATATTTCAAATTCCCATTTTGAGTTGTAATGCTGTATATACTGATAGATATAATCTTTATAAGCAAAACAAAAGCTCTTTATGGTCCTTAATAATTTTTAAGATTGTAAAGGAATCTTGGGATCCAACAGTCTGAGAACTAATAGATAAGAGGCCAGGCTCTGGAGTTAGTATGCTTAGGCGGGAATTCAGGCTTTGTGATCTTAGGCAAGTTTCTCGACCTCTCTGAGACTTTAGAGAGTCTGTGTCTATGAACTAGGCCACCTCAGGCAGGTGTTGTGAACAAGTGAAATAATGTATTAAAGTCACTTTGCACAGTGATATTTGGGTACAGAGTGCTCATTTCACAAATATTGATTACTATTTCATGTAACAACTGACTGAGTGCATAACTCTTTGCTAAGTGCTGGCAGGATGTAAAATGGCTTAAGTCACAGCTCCTACTCTGAAGAGGTTTGCTGCCCAGCAGGGGTAGCGATTTCTGGATTTCTAATTGGCATCTGCGAGTTCAGTTCCCAGCTGTACCCTTGACTAGTGACCTCACCTTGAGCAAGCCACTTCCTGTGGGTAAAGTCAGATGATAAAGGCATTGTGACAGGCCACTGAGGAGACACTAAATTCCTGCTGTATCTTCCAGGCACTGCTGTCCCCAGAACTTAATTTAACACTTGGATTTGTCCTTCTTGAAAATCACGCTACTCTTCTCGGCTTTGCATTTTCAGAACCTGCCTTTCTCCCTGAGATAAGTAACTATGCCAGCAGAGGGCGCCTTCTGCCTTCTTATTCGCGCATTGGCTTCTTTCTCTAATTTGGAAATGTTCTAGCTGAGATGGATGGCAATTGCCGGGTTTTGTCTTCAGGACACTCACAGCTTTGTGAATGTGCTAAATTTTGTCTGAAAATCCTGACTCTCTTTTTTTAATAAGGCAATACAGATTTACTGAGACCTCTTTAAATAAATAAAGGGTCTTCCCTCATAGCTCAGTTGGTAAAGAATCCACCTGCAGTGCAGGAGACCCTGGTTTGATTCCTGGGTTGGGAAGATAAGGGAAAGGCTACCCACTCCAGTATTCTGGCCTGGAGAATTCCATTGACTGTATAGTCCATGGGGTTGCAAAGAGTCGGACATGACTGAGCAGCCTTCACTTTTCACTCACTTTAAATAAAACTGAAGGGAAGGTGTTGGCAGAAAGGAGACTGTGGGTGTCGCCACCATCATCTGACATTGAGGACCATGGACTCTGCTCCAGGCCGTGTTAAGTGCTTCACTTGCAACATTTCCTGAACTCTCAGACCACCACCACGGGGGCTAGGTTATGGGCACTCGTGTTTTTTTTTTTTTTTTTAAATGTGTTTATTTTTAGTTGGAAGATAATTGCTTTGCAATATTGTGTTGGGTTCTGCCATACATCAAGAGGAATCAGCCATAGGTATACAGATGTGCCCTCCCTCTTGAACCTCCCTTCCACCTCCTAATGCATTTTTGGGCACTCGTTTTTAACAGCTGTAAGCCTGGGCTCTGATTGGCTCGGTAACTTGGGTGAAGTCCACTGTGGTGGAGCTGATTCAGATCCAGAGGAAGTGTCTCTGGTAGCAGAGGAGGGTGAGATGGCTGTGAGCTGGAAGGGGAGGCAAGAAATGGGCAGAAGGAAAAGACCGGAGAGAGTGTTGTCGGGCAGGGAAACGGTCTCCAGTGGAGCTTGCCCTCAGTGGTGCGCCCGAGAGCAGGGAACGGGTCTTACTGCTCCAAGATTGGTGGTTCTCAGTCTTGTCAGGCACACGCCCCTTTCTTTAGAAAGCGTTTTGTAACACCCTATCTTACTATCCTGAAGGGAAATTCTAAAGTAGTACATATCTGTGTTTACATATATGCTCACACTTCATACAAAAGTAAAGTATTACTTCCTATCAGTTGAGTAGCCCGCTTGCTGGTGACGCAGGCCAGAGAACGGAGAGTGCCGGGCTAAGTTCCCAAACTGTCCACCAGGGGGGCGGCGTGTCTCGTCCTCGGCGTGCTTATCTTTGGGCCCGCCCCCCGCCGTCGCAGTGGCCTCAAGGCACCGAGGTGGCGTGATTTTCTCCCTGATGGCTCCTAAGTGGTCTGGGCTGGGTGGGGCGTGAAGAGAGGAAGTCGCGGAGCATGGGGCTGACCTCTCCAAGCTGGTGTGCTGGATTTCTAGTCACATGAGCTCGGCAGGATTAGAGTCACGTTCTTTCAAGTTTTACTTTTGTTGTTCAACCTTTTGTTTAAAAAGTGATCATGAAGCTACATGTTTGTTTTATTTTCTTTGAAATTATTTTTTAGGTTACTTCATATTATAGCAAGCGGTAGGGACCTGGGGCCTCCCTTGTGGCTCAGCTAGGAAAGAATCCACCTGCAATGCGGGAGACCAGGGTTCAGGCCCTGAGTTGGGAAGATTGCCTGGAGGAGAGAAAGGCTACCTACTCCAGGATTCTGGTCTGAAGAATTCTATGGACTAGTCCTGCGGGTCGCAAAGAGCCGGACGTGACCGAGCCACTTTCACTTTTCAACTATTCATTTAATATTTTTCTCTAATGGATTTTTCTTTAACCTAAATACATATATTTAAATAGAAACCTTAAATAAATGTATAAATCTAAAGCTTATATCACTTGGCTTAACGAGAGGGTAACCAAAACAAAACCCCAAAGAAATAAAGCCAAATTACTGCATTCTTATTTATATCTTGGTTTCCCACCAAAGGTCCATTGTCTTTATAAAAAGGAGCTTGAGAAGTGTTAAAGACATAGTCATATCAAACCAAGAGTATCCTTAAAGTAATCAGAGAGCTAAAAGAGACGTGAAAGGGAATATTTTTCTCACTATTTAAGAGAATGCACATTATTTAAACTTTTATCTGTGTACCCTGAGAATCACCTACCATACAACAGTGGATAAAAGTTTCCCATTCTGGAGACAGGTATAGCAGATGGCTTCCTGAACTTGAAGTCAAGGGACCACTTACTAGCTGTGTGTCCTGAACTCGTCACTTGCCCTCTCTGGGCTTCTCTGGCCTCACTTGTAAAACGAGCTTAGAAGAGATGATCTCTGAAGTTCTTCTGGATCTAATAGTCGAAGACTCTGAAGCCCTGATTCTCCTCCGAAGGAGATCTAGGACTTAAAGTGGGTATCTGTTTATTTTGTGTTTAGAACCTTTGAAGGGGATTGGGGGAAAACCATGGATTCCAAGGAATTCCGACCAGCACTGTCCCTACCTTGGGGCAGTTTAACCTAATGTAGCAGGACAGCTGAGTGTTTAGAACCTGGAGTCCAAGATCAGTTCAGTTCAGTTCAGTTGCTCAGTCGTGTCCGACTCTTGCGACCCCATGAATCGCAGAACGCCAGGCCTCCCCTGTTCATCACCAGCTCCCGGAGTTCACTCAGACTCACGTCCATTGAGTTGGTGATACCATCCAGCCATCTCATCCTCTGTCGTCCCCTTCTCCTGCCCCCAATCCCTCCCAGCATCAGAGTCTTTTCCAATGAGTCAACTCTTCACATGAGGTGGCCAAAGTACCAGAGTTTCAGCTTTAGCATCATTCCTTCCAAAGAAATCCCAGGGCTGATCTCCTTTAGAACGGACTGGTTGGATCTCCTTGCAGTCCAAGGGATTCTCAAGAGTCTTCTCCAACACCACAGTTCAAAAGCATCAATTCTTTGGCGCTCAGCTGTCCAAGATACCTGCATTTAAATCCTTGCTGTGCCTCCTGTAAGTATTGTCCTTGGTGTACCTCCGGCATGTATGTAACTGAGCAAGTTACCCTCTTTGGCCCCCCGTTTCTCTAATTATACAGTATGGACAGTGATAGAATTTATCCATATTGCAAAGATGAAATTATAATGTTAGGTGCTTACTCCAGTGCCTGGTCCATGTCTCAGCAATGATTCCTATTTATTATGGTAATTCCTAAGATTTATTTTAAGTGAAACTTGGAAGTAAGCCACTGGGAAACTGTTTGGTGGCCCTGTCCCCAATATCTTAAAACTAATGAATGTTTCCCAATAAGGGGAAGCCTAGTCTGAGAAAGGTGAATGTGAATGTACAAGGCTGTCTAACTTACACACAGCCTTGGTGCTAAATTGAGGGCCAAGTGTATTTGTGTGGGTTTTAGGACTTTTGAAAAAAATAAATTTTTTTAAAAGCTTTAGCTGAGCAGCTTGTGGCTTTCCAGCCCACAGGTTTCCTGCGTCTCTGCCTGGCCCCTTGGTGCAGGTGTCTGCATGTGTGCGTGTGGGACCGAGGGGGTGAGTGTGGCGCGGTGAGGTGGGGAATAGCAGAAGAACAGAATTCCCCTTGATGGCCCCTGACCTGCCCTGACCATGGCAGGCCTGTTCTCGCCCTTGTGGGGCTGGGCAAGGCAGCTGGGGCAGCAGAGCCTGACATTTGAAAGAGCAGTATCGCTGTCTTTGACATCTTGCTGCCACTGCTGGGTGGAATTCTCCTGATGACATTTTTTTTTGATGATCTTGTGACAACTCCCTGAAGCATAGAAAGTTCTGTTATTAGAGCTGTGGACCTGGATTTTCATTCTGTCCGGACCACTAATGAGCTCTCTGACCTTTCTGAACACTTTTGTTTCTTCCTTTCCTTATTTGTAAAATAAAGGTTAGGTCATACCCATGGTTTTTAAGTTACAACTTATTTGTGTACGTGTGGGGTAGATGTCACAGAGCCTTTGGACAAACTGATGAGAGTTATATAGATTCTGTCTCCAGAAAAACATAGGTCCCCACTCATTTTGTATAAAATTTGAGGCTGTTTCAAGAAACCCCTGGAGATCCTTCCATGGAGTCCAGGTGGCAAACCACTGATTCTGTGCTTTATTTAGCTTGCATGCTTCCATGAAGCCCATGCCTTACAAGGTGGCGTTCCTGCTGAACCTAAAGCAAATGAAGAACCTGTCCATTTACAAACGTGTGTTTAGCATACTCTCCCTCACAGTCCAGCAAAGAGAGCCTCAGCCCAGCAGGGGCATGAAGGAGCTGAGCTACCAGGGCCTTTTCGTGTGGCTGTGCAGGTTTTTTCCTGCACAAGGCATCCCAGTTGATGGCCACACCTTTTCCTGTTCTCACTAAAGTGGGACCTGGGCCAAATGTAGCCTTTGCAACATATACTTGCATACCAAAATATAAGGTCCAGCAGGAAATTCTCTGCCCAAAGACTTGACCTGAGGCTGACTCTCCCTGTGTGGGTTCAGGAGACAGTATTAATTAGTGACTGCCGAAGAGGGGTCATTGAGAGACCAAAATATGCACTTAAGACTTGGGCAAGACTGAGATCCTTGAATGAGTCAGGATTCTTGTGAAAAGTGACTGCCTTTGTTGGAGTTTTTAGTTTGCAGACAACAGAAACCAATTCAGCTGACCTAAGCAGGAAGGTGATGTATTGGAAGCATGTCAGGTGGTTCGCAGAATTGTCAGGAAAGCCACAGAACAGGCACGAGATGCAGAGCAGTGACAATGGAGGTGAGGCCTCAGCCAGAGTAGCAGTCTGAGTGACGATGCAGCCCCAGCCTGGCATGGATACCACTGCCTTCAAGCAATCCCAGCTTACCTCGCTGCCACTGGTGATGCCGGATGGAAGGTGTAGCTGTTGCTGCCAACCACTAAGATGAATCCTCGAGGGCTCCATTTCATTGCATGTAACATCTGGTTGGTTGCACATGGATCATGTGCTTGACCATCCCAGCTGAGCAGGGTCCTGGGAGAAGGAGTGACTGACATTTTCAACTTCTCTGTTTCCCACCAAGACTGTTAAGTGGGGACTTCCCCAAACCATCGCAGGCAGCCCTCCCAAATCAACAGACATTCTGCAGACACAGCAAGCAGCTAGAGTTAGCCTCAGTAAAGAGAACTCGGGAAGGGTGGAGGGCGTTTCATGAAAGTAAGGACAGGAGGGAAGCCAGACCTTCAATGGCCTGGAACCAGGAACTTGAACATCAGTGGAACGCGTCCTCTAGCTCTCATCTCTGCTGCTCTGGGCTCCTCCTTCATTTTTCTCTTTAATGCTTTCTCTCTAAAATGCTTTCTGACATTTTATGTCCACAGTACTCACTTTACCTTTGCTCCTTTGCTCCAGGAGGTAGCGTCATGTGCTAAAAATGGGGTGTTTTTAGCCCCCACCTATGGCTCTAAGGGTCCCTGCCTGGAAGGAGAGCTTGGCATTCACTATGATGGGTGGCTTCCACCCACTTTTTCCCTTTATTCTGGCTGCCCCAGATGGGTCTCTGCTGTTCTGTATGGCTCCCTCATTGTGGAGGTCCCTTCAGATAACCTTGACACACCTCATTTTTTTTTTTTTTTTTGAGGCTGCACTTAGCTTCTCCAATATCCCCAGAATGTCAGATTGTCCTCATTTTACTGACAGAGGGTCTAGGTTCTCAGAAATTAAGTGACTTACGATTCTGACCATCCCATGAGTGAGCTGGTGCATTCACACAGTGCTTAGAAGAATGCTTAGCATGTGGAGAACTCAACAGCTGTTAGTGATATCACCAGGGTTTCTTTTCTTCTACATTTCTCTCTCTTTCTTGGCACCCTCTGTCCCTTCTCCATTTTTCTTTCCAAAAATATGTACCATGTGCTGGGTACCTTCTAGGTACTGAGAACTCATCTGTGAATAAGACACATACAATTCCTGCCCTTCCAAGGCTTTTTAATTCAGTAGGAAGCAGTGTCGTGATATGATTTAGAGTAAAAGAAAATTATTTTTATCAGAGAGCCACAGTTTGAGGGAGGTTCTTCACCCGAACCAAACTAAACAATAGCAATAACACCCAACTGATCTGTACTCTTCAAAACATGGCAAGGTCAAGCAAGACAAAAAAGGACTGTATATTGAATTTGTGCATTGAAGATATATAACAATTAAATGCATGTGTCATTGAGATCAAAACCCTGATTGAGAAAAAGCTATTCTAAGGAACACGACTAGGGCAATGAGGAAATTTTGTAATGTACTTTCTTTTATTTTAAGGTAAGAGTATTGCATCATTGTTAAATTTCCTGGGTTTGGTAACTTGACTGTGGTTATGTAGGAGAATTTCCTTTTTCTTAGGAAATAAATATATGTGAAAGTGTTTATGCATAAAAGAGTATGATGTCTATAATGTCAAAAGGTTCAGAAAAATATATGTAGAGAAAGTGATAGAGCAAATATGAAATGACTTTAAAAATTGGTGAATCTGTATGAAGAGTATACTTAAGTTCTCTATTCTTGCAACTTTTCTGTAGAGGTGATTAAGTTTGTCTGTTATCTTGCTATTAATATTTGTTTTCTACTTATTTCATCTGTTCTTTGACCCTTTTTTCTGTCTTCTTTTGGATTGAGAATTTTTTTTTTAAATGGACTTCTTCGGTAATTCTTAAGTGGTGGCTTTGAGTTTATAGTATACATCTTTAACTTATCACCATTTACTTGCAAGTGATAGGTCACTTCACATATAGTATGAGCCTTGAATAATATATTGCCATTTCTCCTGACCCTACCTTTGTGCTATTGGTGTCATAATTTTGTACTTTCTAATATATTATGAACCCTGTTGTACATTGTCAATATTTTTGTTAAACAGTCAGTTATTTTCTAAAGAGTTTAAATAACAAGAAAACATTATTTTTCTCAGTGCTCTTCCTCTGTGTAGATCCAGATTGCCACCTGGTATCTTTTCCCTTCTGCCTGGAGAACTTTCTTTAACATTTCCTGTAGCCTGGGTCAGCAGATGATGAATCCTTTCAGCTTTTGTACTTCTGGAAAAAATCTTTATCGCCAGATTCTCAGCTGGCAGGTCTATTCCTTTCAGTGCTTTAAAAGTGCTGCTCCACTGTCTTCTCTTCTTGCGTTTTTCTTTTTTTCAATAAGGAGAAATGTGCTGTTTTTCTTATCCTTGTCACCTTGTGGGTAATGTCTTTTTTTTGCTAGCTGCTTCCTCCCTCCCCACTTCTCACTGATTTTGCATAATGAGATTATGATGTACCTTCCTGTGTTTTTCTTCATGTTTGTTGTGTTTGGGGTTTGCTGAGTTTTTTGGATCTCTGTGTTTATCATTTTTGTCAAATTTAGAAAATTTTCATCCATTATTTATTTATTTTTCTTCCTGTCCCCATTCCCTCCACCCACTTTGGGGACTTATAACTCACTGATGCTCTTTTCATTCTTTCCGAGCGCTTACTTGACAGGCCATTCCTAGACCTCAGCCCTAGAGATGTAGGTTCCAGTGTTCCGGGTTGGGGCTTGGGAGCCAGTACAGTTGTTGTTGTTGTTATTTTTTTCATTTTTATTTTCTTTACTTTAGACCTCATTAGAAGCTGAGCAAACACAATGTTAAAGAACCCTACACAGAGGTGACTGAATTTGTGCTCCCGGGACTGACATATTGAGTTGAGTTGCAGCCTATTCTTCTTGTGATCTTCCTAGTCATCTATGTGATCACAGTCATCAGCAATGTGAGCATGATTTTGTTAATCAGAAGTGACTCAAATCTTCACACTCCAATGTACTTCAGCTCCCCCCTCCTTTGTAGATCTCTGTTAGGCCACCAATGTCACTCCTTAGATGCCGGATGCTGGGGTGACACCAATGTCACTCTCTTATCCAAAAGGAAATCCATTTCCTTCCTTGACTGCTTTATACAGTTTGACTTTTTTCATTTCCTTGGGGCTCACAGATTGCTATATGCTTACAGTGATGGTTTATGACTGCTATGTGGCCATCTGCAAACCCTGGCTATAAGGCAGTAAAATGTCTCAATGTGTCTATCTCTCTCATTGCTACTCCTTATAATTAGGTAGGAAGATAGGTTTAGTCACTAAGTCCTTTCTGACTCCTGTGCTCCTCTGTCCATGGGATTTCGCAGGCAAGAATACTGTAGTGTGTTGCCATTTCCTTCTCCAGGGGATCTTCCTGACCCAGGTATTGAACTCCGCTCTCCTGCATTGCAGGCAGATGCTTTACCCACTGGGCCACCAGGGATGCCCACTTACTCCTTATATTTATGCTTTGCAAATGGTCTTGCACAGACCATTCTGATGCTCTCTCTCCTTCTTTGGACCCAATGAAATCAACCACTTTTACTGTGAGAACCAGTCTCTCTTTGTCCTGTCCTGCTCAGATACTTATGTCAATGAGACTGCCATATTCCTGGTGGCTGGTTCCAACCTCCTATATTCTCTCATGATCATCTTCATCTCCTACATTTTTATCTTCCCAGTCACTGTGTCCGCATGGCAGAAGGTGCAAGGCCTTCTCCACCTGTGGAACCCATTTGACAGCTGTCACTGTCTTTATGAGACACTGTTCTGCATGTATTTGAGGCCCCCTTCTGAGGCATCTGTCAGTACAGTATTTTTAAACCAGTCTCTGGGAGATTCAGATGCATCTGGTCCAGGACCATATTTTGGGGCTTTTTAAAAATTAATTTTATTTATAACTTAAATATATTTTCAAACTTAAAAGTTGCAAGAATAGTTGTAAAAATTGCCAGATTTACCAGTTGAAAACATTTTGCCACATTTGCCCCAGGCCCCTAACAACAAACACAGATGCTTTTTTTCCCTTGGACTATTTGAGAGTAATTTACACCAAGCCCCTTTACTCTTAAATCCTTCGGAGTATATTTCCTAAAATGAAGGCTGTTCTCTTACATGACCACAATGGAGTGATCAAATTCAGGAAATGTAACATTGATACAACAATACTGTCACCTCATCTTTAGTCTATATTCTGTTCTCTCTGGTTATTCTTTTTTTTAAAAAATTACTTATTTTTAATTGAAGGATAATTGCTTTACAGTGTTGTGTTGGTTTCTGCCAAAGATCAACATGAATCAGCCATAGGTACACATAGGTGCCCTCCTCTCTGGGTTCTTATAGTTATTCTATATCCAGCCTGGGATCTGCCTGAGGTCATGAATTCCACCTACTTGTCCTATCTCTTTAATGACCCAAGGGTCAAAATATGGAAAACACTACTGTAAAACTGGTTGGTAGTAGGAGGAGAGGAATACACTTCCTGAAAACGGCTGAAGCTGAGGAATGGCAGGACCAGCAAGGGGTGGGGGATGGGGGGTGGGCAAGAATTTCCTGCTAGTCTCCGAGGGGCTTCCATGGACCCAGGGCCAGTGTGTGGAATGCTCTGGCTCTTCTTGCTGCCCAACTGTAGGTCTTAAGTTCCCCAATATGAATGGCCTTATTATTTCCCTTGCACTTTCTGCCCTACCCCCACTGCTTAAGGCAAACAAGTATGTCTCTATTATGTGCTACTGAGAATGGGAAAGGAAAGAAAAAAATGAATGGCGAGAAGAATGGGAAAGATAAGTAGAAAAGGGAATAAATCAAACTGCTCTGCCTTTAGATCCACAAATTGCTGGATGACTTTGAGCAAGTTGAAAAATATTTTCCAGTATCAGAACCAACATCACATTAAATGGCTCTTATTTTCTGTATCCTAAGACTGAGATAATGTTGTCAGGGCCTTGGAGGTTGTTATTATTGTCAGATGAAGGATGGGAGAAATCTGCAGACAAGGTTGTATACTTATGAATATCCCATCCCACCTCATCACACCAGGATATCCACCTTCATGTGGATTTTGCCTGAGGTTTTTTAATTTTTTAAGGGAGTGAAAGGGGAACTCAGTGCACATGACATTGATGGGGCTGATAAAAATTCCTATTTAGAAATCTGATGCAAAAGGCAAAGTCATCGTTCTCAAATCCAGACTTGATTCTAACTCATTGGCCAGACTAGTGCTTCTGCACAGGCTTTGGTAGGTGCTCCCAGGCCCTGTACCTGGAGGCAATTGTCCCAGGTGTGCAGATTGGAGCTTTGCTGCTAAGTCACTTCAGTCATGTCTGACTGTGTGCGACCCCATAGGTGGCAGCCCACCAGGCTCTGCCATTCCTGGGATTCTCCAGGCAAGAATACTGGAGTGGGTTGCCAGTTCCTTCTCCAATGCAAGAAAGAGAAAAGTGAAAGTGAAGTCACTCAGTCGTGTCCGACTCTCAGCGACCCCATGGACTGCAGCTTCCAGGCTCCTCCGTCCATGGATTTTCCAGGCAAGAGTACTGGAGTGGGGGTGCCATTGCCTTCTCCGGACTGGAGCTTTAGGAGCAGGGTTTGTGCTCTGTGAAGCTGGTGCTGAGATATGCCCAGGGAGTGATGCCTTTGTGTGCAAGCATAACAGTTTCTGTTGTGATCTGGTCCCGCTGTGCCTCCTCTCTGCTCACGCCCACTGCCCAGTCTCTGTACAGCCATGCTGCGCCTCTTCACCTCCTCCAGATCTGGTGATCATCATATTTCCTGTCTACTCTGCTTAGAACATTCTCTCCTGGTTCTTTGTCTGCTTAAATCCTGCCTCTCTTTCTGTTCTCAGCTTTGAAGTCACTTCCTAAGCCTTCATTGCCACCCAAGCTTGGAGTAGACGTCCCTACCTGAAATCCCAATGTGCCACGAATTCTCCTGACCTAGCAAGGTTTTGACGGACTGTTACCCTGCCTGCACGCCATGGCAGATGTTAAGATGTGGGATGAAGTGCTGTACTTTCTTTACTGTTATATTCCTGGCTTATACTGTAGTCCTTAACGTACAATAAGTGCTCAGTAAAGATTTATTGGATGAATTAAAGAAAAGCTGGCTCACATTTGATAGTCTGGAAATAAAAACAAAAGGGGGAATTGTGTTTGGCAACATTAGACATGCTCACATGTACCCACCCGCCACCCTCTGTTATGGAGCGCTCAGATTTGTTGCCTTAACCATAAATCTGGAGTTTATCTTGAGCTTCTTCCTCATCTTCCCCAGCTAAACATCTAAGTGATCTCCAAGTCTGAGATCTGTCAGGGTCCCTCCTCTCATTTCTGTTCTCACTGCCAATACCCTCATCACCTCTGTGTTGGGTCAAGAAAATCCATTGCTCCTCAACTCGCAGGACCTGCTTTGTACTGGAATCTCCTCATCACAGCATATGAAATCTTGCCCTGATGGGTCCACTGGGCTCCTGTCACGGAGGTACCCAGGCTGGGCTCTTGGCCATTCCTCAGGCATCTTTGTTGCTTTATTTTTTCATCCTTTTGCTTCTTTTGCAAGGAATCTACCCCACACCCATACCTACTGAATCTGCCTACTTATCTTGTGAAGCTTAGCTCAGATTCTTCTTTTAAGTTTCTTAAGACTAAAGATAGCCCTTACTTTCCCGAATCTGTTTTGTTCTGTTTCTGAGTTCATATATCATCTTTGGGCAGGGAGGGACAGTCGGTTATCAAGAACTAAGAGGTTCCTGACTCTGAAGGAGTGCGTGGCTGGTGTTCAGATAAAGAAAGACACCTGTCATAACCGTGGCCTGTGCTCATCACCATTAACAAGGACCAGGGCTGGGCATCTCACCTGCCTTATCTAGTCTTCATCACAGCTCGTTGCGGGTGAGTAGGGGAAGTAAGTTCTTTAAATATCCTAATTTTGCAGATAAAGAAAGAGGCTCAGAGAGGTGACTTGATTGTCCCACAGTTGCCCAGCTAGGAAGTGGTAGATTCTTGGTGTACCTGGAATCGCCCCACCTCCCTTCAGAGCTTGAGCTGGTGCCTAGAAGGACCCGAGTGGGTAGCTGCTCCTAGATATGTCGCTTTGCACGTAGTGAATGCTCTAACAGTCTTTCAGATGAATGCTTCCCACTTGGTCTTGACATTATAATCTTTCATTGTCTTCTACCATTAGTATTGATAACGATATGGTACATAAATGCGGGCCTTTTGTTTATTTAACTAGAAGTTCTGCATGTGAGTAATAAAAATATTTAGTGCAAGAGCATATAGAATGAAAATGAAGGTTCACTCCCTGTCAGGGTGCCTAGTCTAATCCCCAGAGACAACCACTAGTAACAGTTTCTTGCTTATCGTTCCAGAAATATTCCATGTCTAAATCAGCATACGTGAATATGGGTTTCTTTAAAAGAGACACAAGTGGGAGCTTGCTCTGCATCTTGTTGTTTTCATTTAGAAATGGGTTCTGGAGGATTCCATTCCTCACATGCAGGTCTGTGGCTGTCACTCAAAGAGCACTTTAGTGTTCTGTAGAATGGATGTGCCAGGTTTGGTTTGATGAGCACTTACGTTGATGGGTATTTAGTTTATTTCCCCTCTTTTGCTATTACAAACAATGCTGTGAAGAATACCCTTGCACACATTTCTTTACCCTCACGGTAAGTGCTTTGTATCCCCTTACATGCAAATGTGTACATTATGAGATAACTCTGGGTAATTGCTTCCTTTTAAAAATAGGAGACCAAGACACAGAGGTTTTTATGAATCTTCTCAGATGAAGGGAGGGAAGGAGGGAGAAAGGGAGGAAGTCAGAAGCCTCTGCATTTTTAGAACAGGGTCAGATTGGAAGGTTAAAAACGTGGCAAGATAATGCTTCTCCCGGTTAGTAAAAATCGTTACTTAATATAACAGAAATGTTCAGATGTTTTCTCACTGTGGTGTTTTTATTGAATTATCTTTTGCTTTTAAGGCATTCCTGGACTTCCTGGTGGTCCAGTGGTAAAGAATCCACGTGCAAGTGCAAAGGACATGGGTTTGACCCCTGGTCGGAAAGATTCCACACACCTCGGGCAGCTAAGCCTGTGTGCCACAGCTGCAGAGCCCAGCATCACAGCTACAAACCCACGTGCCCTGGAGCCCGCACTCCCCAGCAAGAGAAGCCGCTGCAGAGAGAAGCCCGCCGTGCCCTGGAGCCCGCACTCCCCAGCAAGAGAGGCCGCTGCAGAGAGAAGCCCGCCGTGCCCTGGAGCCCGCACTCCCCAGCAAGAGAGGCCGCTGCAGAGAGAAGCCCGCGCACTGCAACTAGGGTAGCTCCTGCTCTAAAGGCAGAGGGGAGAAAATATTTTTAAGAAAGACATTCCTTTCTTGGTTGCCCTGCTTTTTCTGAGACCCCAAACCTGGGCTTAGCCTGCCTTTGACAGTGGCCAGAATGAGGAATGGGTAGCAGGAAGAACAGGGATCCCTGGTCTGGGCTTGGCCAGGGTCAGACCTCAGAGTACAACAGAGCCTGAATTCCCAGCCCTTAGTCCAGTCGCCCACCCTACAGATGAAGAGACTGAGACTCAGAGAGATGTCATGTGACTGTCAGAAACTAATTGATATCATCTTAACACAGGTCTGCAACTCTTGCTGGAGAAGGCAATGGCACCCCCACTCCAGTACTCTTGCCTGGAAAACTCCATGGATGGAGGAGCCCGGTGGGCTGCAGTCCACTGGGTTGCTAAGAGTCAGACACGACTGAGCAACTTCACTTTCACTTTTCACTTTCATGCACCTGGAGAAGGAAATGGCAACCCACTCCAGTGTTCTTGCCTGGAGAATCCCAGGGACGGGGGGAGCCTGGTGGGCTGCCGTCTATGGGGTCGCACAGGGTTAGACACGACTGAAGCGACTTAGCAGCAGCAACAGCAGCCAACTCTCAGGCTAGTGGCATTTTTAAGTAAGTGGAACCCTAGGCAGCTGCCTGTAAACAAATATAGCCCCAATGCTTCGTTTTTATTTCAAAGTGAAAACAGGCAGCATCAGGAGACTCATGAACCTACTCTGGGTCAAGGTCCTGTTGAATGTTGGCCGTATCCTGCCCTGAAAGGATGCGCCGCCCAGATAGAACTATGATTTATGATCTCCTGGTAGATGTGGAGAGCAACAGTCAGTGAGTCTCAGGGGCCTAATGTGTGCTGACACTACCCCTAATTCAGACATTTGGATGGTCCGGTCAGCTGTCTGTTAGATAATATTTCAAGGCTGGCCCTGGTATTATCTGTCTCGTGTCCTGTTGACATAGCTTGGAGAACTCCCAGACACCGCACTGATCTAGGTAAGATCTGAGCTGGCAACATTTCCTGTTGAAAGAACCTTGTAAGTCAGAACTTTCCAGCGAGCATGCAGTGCGGCTTTGGTGGTGATGTGAGTCCTTGGGGACAAGGAAACTTCTGGGTGCTCCTTGGTCTTTACATGTGTGCGACCCTCCTGTTTATTTTTTTCTTCATTCTGGCCCAAGTGTGGGCAGTGTGGTGTGGTGCTTGGAGGGTAAGCTCAGGAACAAGCAATGTCTTCACTCACATCCACTACACAGAGCAGTGGGCGCTTGAGTGAGTTACTTAAATCTCACTGGGCCTTTAGCCTGGACAGGTGTGTGATTCTCCCAGTGCACCTGTGGAAATAAAGTTAAGGAGTGTGGTGATTATCAGTGGCTTTCTGGGCTTCCGCTTGCATTACAAAGGCCTCTAGCCTGAAAGGAAGTCAAAGCTGAAGCTGGGGAGATAAGAGCACGGTTCTGGACCAAGGCTGCTGTGTTTGGATCCCACCGTGGATTCTTCCCCCTTCCCACTGTGTGACTGTGGATACCTCGCTGTGCTGGTCTTTGTTCAAGTTCCTTCAACCCTAAAAGGGGTAACAGCGGTACTTAAGTCACAGGTTATTGTGAGGATTGTCTGAGATACGTGTGTAAAGTGACACAGATCCCATGAAATATGAGCTAGGTTACATGCATATTAATATCTTTGACTCTCCTGCTTCCTCCTCCAAATACAGTGTGCCTTTCCTTTTTCCTACACCTTAATATCCTCTAATTGTTGAAAGGATATGTGTAACAAAAGATGCTCACACACACGTGCAGTTTATTCATATTTATTCGACGAACATTCATTAAACTTGCCCTGTGTGCCAGTGACTATATTCAAGGTACTGGGACATCAGTGAACAAGACAGACACAAATTCCTGCCCTCGGGGAGCTTACATTTGTTTGGAGAAGACAGATGACAACGAAGATAAAAAGTTGTGTGTGAGAAGATGATGAATTGTATGGAAAAAAATAGTGGGGAGTGGATAAGACAGGAAATACTGAAGCGTGTGGGCTGTTTAACATGTGGGCACCTCCTTGAGAAGGTGAGAGTTGATTAAAGCCTTGAGGTGGGTGAGGGAGTGAGCCGTGGAGACAGTAGAGAGGAGAGTTCTGAGGGACAGCGAGGAGGCCTTTGCCACCCATTGGAGAGGCAGGGCTGATGGTAGAACATGAGGTCCCAGAACTGAGAGGAGGTGGGTTGTATAGGCCATCAGAGGAATTTTAATTTTGCTCTAAATGAGGCCAGGTTCCAGTGGAGATTTTTGAGTAAAGGAGTAGCATGATCTGATGTAGTTTTAAAATAATAATTAGCCTTTTCAGCATTGGTCATTTGAACAAAGACTGTTAACAACCTAGATGCCCACCAGTAAGGAACTGGTTAAACAAACACAGCTGTAGAAAAGAAAGCTTGTTCTGTATGGATATGATACTGTATGCAATGCACTGAATGTCCATGTCCTTCCAAAATTTGTATGTTGAAACCCAATCCCCAGTGTAGAGCCTTAGGGAGGTAATTGGGTGACAAAGGTAGAGCCCTCATGAGATTAGTGCCCTTGTAAGTAGAGAGGGGAAGAACTCGCTTTTTCTCTCTGCTCTCATCACCTAAATATATAGCAAAAAGATGTCCATCTGCAAACTAGGAGGAGGGTCCTTTTCAAGAACCAGACCTTGTTGGTGCCCTGATCTTCGACTTCCAGCCTCCAGCACTATCAGAATGAAATGTTTGTTGCTTAAGCCACCCAGTCTCTGGTATTCTGTTACAGCCACCTGAGTTGACTGAGACAATAGCATAGACAAGTTATATTGCTGCTGCTAAGTCGCATCAGTTGTGTTACCCCATAGACAGCAGCCCACCAGGCTCCTCTGTCCCTGGGATTCTCCAGGCAAGAACACTGGAGTGGGTTGCCATTTCCTCCTTCAATGCATGAAAGTGAAAAGTGAAGTTGCTCAGTCGTGTCCAACTCTTCATGACCCCGTGTACTGTAGCCTACCATCCCCCCTCCATGGGATTTTCCAGGCAAGAGTACTGGAGTGGGAGAAGTTATATTATCAAGTAAAAAAATGCAAAGTGTAGTATCTGTACCATGTAGTTCTCTGTTTTTATGTTAACTGTGTCTGAAAATGCATATGAAACTGATAGCCCATGGGGACTTGGATTCTGTGGAGGGTGGCGAGAGGAGGACATCCTTTATTTGTACGTTTTGTCTCTTTTGAATTTTGAGCCATGTGATTATATTACCTATTCAAAAAAGAATGATCAAAAATAAAAAGCATACATATCTGTACCAAGTCAGATGATAAAAATTTGAATATAAAGAAAAAGTTAATAATGGTCCCTTCTGTCTTCCATCTCTACTCTTTAAGAAAACCGATGATGTATATCTTTTCTACATATTTTGCTATGTTTAAACATGAGTATATAAAACTTATAAACCTATCTATGTTTTCTCCTTAAAAGCAAGAAGCCAGCAAGAAATGGGATTATATTCATTAGTCTGCAAGTTATTTTCCCCCATGCTTCATAAAGCACCATGGCCATCCTATATAGACCAAGCCAATAAAATTAACATTTATCATTATCTTTAATAGGAAAAGCATTCATCATATGAATGTGGCACAGTTTATTTAACAACTTACTACTTGGGGGACATTTGTTTTTAGTGTATGTGTGTGTGCCTGCCTGTGTATATGTGTCTTTGTGTACGCTGCTTCTAACAGTGCTATAATGAACATCTTTTTATGTCTTTTAACTGCTTTCAGATACTCTTATCTCAGCTGTTTGGGGAATCCTATGGGGGTGAGGGCAGACAGTTAATCTTCTTCTTGTCTGTGAAGCACTGCAGTGGGTGCTATGAAGAGCTGAGATTTAGTCCAGCTTGGCCATTGACTGACTGACTGTAAATTCTGAGCAAGTCTCTCCCCATCTCTGGGTTTCAATCTTTGCATCCGTCAAAGAGGGAATTGGACTAGGTGATCCTGAAGGTCCTTTCCACTTCTAGGGTCTTCATGGGGTTGTAAATTCCACAAGGAGAGGGACCATGTTTGCTTTATTTACTGTTCTTTTCTGAGTATTAAGCACACAGTAGACCCTTAATGAGGACTTCTCAGGTGGCTCAGTGGTAAAGAATCCACCTGCTATTGCAGGAGTCAGGAGTTCAATCCTTGGGTCAGGAAGATCCCCTGAAAAGTAAATGGCAACTCCAAGTATTCTTGCCTGGAGAATCCCATGGACAGAGGGAGCCTGGTGGGGTACAGTCCATAGCGTTGCAGAGTCAGACACGATTGAGTGGCTGAGCATGGCCACAGACCTTAAAGAGTATCTATTGATCAAACAAATGAATGGACTATCTTGTTTAAGCTCATGAAGTTCCATCATAGCAGAGCTGTGTAAGCGCGTGTTCCTTTTTTTCCTCTACATCATGCTGCCTCTCGCCTCTGAAGTGTCTTTGCCCTTAACCTTTAAATCTTGTGGAACCACATGACCTTTTGTTCTTCTACTGATACTCATGTGATGTGTGTTTCACTGTGATGTGTCTTTTACATATTAGGCTAGGGTTCTAATCTTAGTGCCCTCATTTACTACCTACGTGGCCCCTGGGGCAAATTTTCTGACCTTGTTTCCTCCTCTATAAATAGGAATGAAAGTTTGCTATTTACCCATGCACATATGCTCTGGAAGTAAATTATCTAAGAAATTATGTGTGAATTGCTCAGCAAAGCCCCTGGTGAACAGTAGGTACTCAAAAAATGGTTGTAGTTGTGGTTTGAACAGGGTGTAGCCTACAGGGTGGCATTTCAATTTGACACGTGATGGTTGGGATCTGTTATGTGGGAGACAATGGCCTGGGTACTTCCTGGCAATTCAAAGCTGAGTGATAATGTGCCCTGTCCTTCAAGTAGCTCATCAAAACATCCTGAAAACATCAACTTTGTGGTAGAATTTTGTCAAAGTGGTTAAGAATATTGTCACAACATGCATATTTCTTGTTTTCCTTCTTGGTAATTAACCACGATAAAATACACACAACATAGAATTTTATGCATTTGACTTTTTTTTTTTTTTAATGTGAGCCATTTTTAAAGTCTTTTGGATTTGTTACAGTATTGCTTCTGTTTTATATTTTGGCATTTTGGCCATGAGGCATGTAGGATCTTATCTCCTGGACCAGGGATCAAACCTGCACCCCATGCATTGGAAGGTAAAGTCTTAACCACTGAAACACCAGGGAAGTCCCTGACTATTCTCTCTGTTTTTCTTTTGCCAATACCTGGACCATTTTTCAAATCATGTTGTTGGTTTTGGAGGGTACCTTGGAAATTGGGGTGGGTTGAAATAGTTGAGGTAGGAAAGGATCAAGGAAGCTGAAGGCTTGTTTCATTTTCTTCGTAGAATGATAGCCTGAGACTCAATTAAATTTAATTGATGTAGAGAATGCTTGGAACATGGTTCCAAGGAGAGAAATGCAAAGGATTGTTTATCTCAGAAAAGGGAATTGATTAGTCCTTCTTACGTGCAAGCTACAGAAAGCCAAAGCAAACTGGCTTAAGTAATACACAGTTTATTGCTTCACATAATTGAGTTGTTTAGTAGTAGGGCTAGCCTAGGAAAGGACCAGTCCAGGGACTCCAGTGATATCATCAAGAGCTTTTTACTGATGGTTTAATTTTCAGCTCTTACATGAGGGCCTCTGGCAGCTCCAGACTCTCCTTATGGTCACCAAATGTCTATGGCAGCTGCAGACCCATATCCATACACTACATCTTCCAGGTGGGGGAGAGGGTCTCTCTTAGATTCTGGACTGAGTCTCCCCAGTGCTGGGAAAGATTGAAGGCAGATGGTTGGATAGCATCACTGACTCAGTGGACATAAACTTGTTCAAACTCCAGGAGATAGCGAGGGACAGGGAGGCCTGGCATGCTGCAGTCCTTGGGGTTGCAAGGAGTCGGACATGACTTAGTGACTGAACAACAACATTGAGTCTCAGAATTGCTTCTCTTTCATTGGCCTGAATAGGGTCATGCGCCCTTTCCTGAACCAATCTTCATTGTTCAGAAGAGTAGTTTAAGTCAATCAACCACATTTGAAAGGGAGAGCAGGATCAATTCCATTCAAAATAGAAGGGATGAGAACTGGGGAGCAGTGATTTCGCAAAGGCGTATTTGGAAGGGAAATGGATGCTAGGCAGCAAGTATATAGTAAGTGCCTAGTATCTTCAATTATGTGTTTGAAGTACCTACTGTATGTTGACTATAGTTGTAGACTTTCTATATGCATCGAACTCACTTAGTGCTAATGAAAACCCTATGAAGGACTGCTATTTTTTTCTATCCCCAGGATGAGGCAACAGAGACCAAATGAAATAAAGTTGCCTTCTTGAAAAGTGAAAGCACACGAATTCAGTGTAGGCAGTCTGATTCTGGATCTATGCTTCAATGTTACACCATGTTTTGTTTTTTTTTAACCAGACCCAGGTTGTGATCTCAAATAGTTCTGCTACACAAAATCACTCCCTAATACTATTTTCTATAAACTGTATTTTTCTCAGGATGCTTTTTGAAGAAGATTATATTACAATTTGCTCTGGATCATTCTGCTTAGTTGAAAGCTTTTGGTTATTTTCAGGGTCCCATCATACTTTTAGGAGCACATAGGAAAGACAAAGTACTTTTTTTTGCTGAAAATTACTGTTAAATTCCATTTATCTTTGATCTGTAAATGTTTATTCTCTGTTAATGCATGGGATATATGTTCCTGGGCTTTTATCTAGAATCTTTTACTAGCATCAGTACAGCACAGCTGGTGTTTTTCCTCAGCAGAGGTTTTGAAGAAAGCAGAGCAGAAAAATTTGTAGAGAAGTAGCTTGGTAGGAAGATGTTTATGAAGCCCTGCTTGCTGACCTCCTTTCCTTTTTCTTTCTCCTCCTCCCTTTTCTTCCTTTCTCTCTCTCTCAAACACTTTCCCTCTTTTGTAAAAGCAATACACGTGAATTATTTTTTAAATGTAGAAGCACAGATGAGAAAATTTAAGAAACATCTCACAAAGTTATATCTCTGTTTTGTACATTACTTTTCTTGGTGTATTGCTTTCACTTTTTTTTAAAAATAGGAATTACATGACAACATGTATTTTATAGCGTTGTTTCCCTTTTTTAAAATATCTAGAAGATCTTGAAAACTGCAATGAAGCATTCTTTAGCATCATTTTAAATAGGGTGGATACAACTCTTTGGTAGATACACCATAATTTATTTAGCCAACTCCCTATTTTTAAAAATTTTATTGGAGGATAATTGTCTTAAAGTGTTGTGTTGTTTCTGCTGCTCAGCATGAATCAGCTGTAAGTTTGCGTTCGTATTTAGCCCGTTCCTCTGGGGCTTCCCTCCTATTGCTCCATCCCACCCCCTCCAGGTCCTCACAGAACGCTGGGCTGGGCTCCCTGTGTTATATAGCAGCTTCCCACTGGCTATCTATTTTACACTATTTTTGACAGACTTGCTGCCAGTGTTTTGATGTTGAGACAGCTTTATTCAGTCTTCCACATCCAGAGATGAGGATGCTCTTTCACTCTTTCAGGCCCACTATGTTGTTCCCACCTTGAAGGGGCATGGCTTTCAGGTTCAGGAGCGGCCTCTCAGGATGCAGGAACACGGCTGGCATCCTTATTACTTTCCTGCCTGTTTCTGTCACAGTGTAGTATCATCTTTTCATTGGGCACTGCCTCTCTGGAGGGCCAGCTTGGGGAAAGGCCACTCAAGAAATACAAAGTTATTTAATAGGTGATCTTTTACTCTGTCATTTTCAGAGCCTGCTAAGGATTATGTATTGTATTTGGCACTTAACTGCTTTAAAAAAAAATGAAGCTTTAACATACTTTGTGAGATAGGAGTTATTCCCAATTATATTAGAAATCAATAAGCTTAGTTTTCTCAGCTGGAGTTTAACGTCTGGCTCTTTGTATTACTCCTTGTTGTCTTGAAGGGTGTCAAGTTGGAGAGACCAGTTGTGCCCATATGAAAAGTTAAAAATGTTGGGCCAAGCATGCATGCTGGACAGTCCTGTGATATGGAGGAGGGAGGGGAAGCTGGGATGTGGGAGAGTGGAGGCCTGCTGCTGCTCACATGTTCTGTAGGTGGCACCCGAGCAGAAGGGCGCTTGGTGACATGGGGTTTTCCTCTGGATAGAGGCAGTCCACCAGGGATAGCTAATCCTCCCTTGGACCTGCAGAGAGGAGGAGGAATTGAATCCTCATTCTGGGCTCCAGCTGAACTATAAGCTGTTTGAGGCACCAGCTCTAATCCTCACCCCTACAGAGCCTGTCTTATTTGAGGATTTCCTGGGTTCAAGAACCCCAAACATCTCAGCAACCTAGTGGGCTGGAAACACAAGCATCATCATGACACTTGGGGGTATTTTTCATAGCCACCTATGCCAGTTTCCTAGTACCAAATCACAGTGTCCGGGGGCCAAAGAACTTGGGTAGAGATGTCCCCAAAGCAGGCAGGGGCACGTTTGAGGTCATCTTTCCAGTGTGACCTTTTTGTACCTCTGAACCCACACTGTGATATTTAAGGTGGAGAGTGGCAAGGCTTCCTGTAAGTGTATCATGAATCATGGAGCAAAGCTATCTCTTAAACATGGACCCAGGTAATATATCGAGTCTCTGGACACTATCTGTGCTTTTCCAAGGCTCATAGGGGAAGAACTCACTGGCTCCAAAATTCAGAAAGAATCCTACAAAACCAATGTTGCTGCTGCTGCTGCTAAGTCGCTTCAGTTGTGTCCGACTCTGTGCTACCCCATAGACAGCAGCCCACCAGGCTCCCCTGTCCCTGGGATTCTCCAGGCAAGAACACTGGAGTGGTTGCCATTTCCTTCTCCAATGCATGAAAGTGAAAAGTGAAAGTGAAGTCTCTCAGTCGTGTCTGACTCTTTGCGACCCCGTGGACTGCAGCCCACCAGGCTCCTCCATCCATGGGGTTTTCCAGGCAAGAGTACTGACTGGAGTGGGGTGCCATTGCCTTCTCCGAAACCAATGTTAATAACTATTAAATGCCTCCTCAGCATAATGTTGCCTCCTCAGAACGTTGTATGGATTTATGAACTTTAACCCAACATTAGTTTTAGTTAACACAGTATCGTGAAAAATCAAGGGCTGCCTTATATGTAATATTTAGAAAGTTGGGGATGGGTGAGTTAATTATTCAAAAGGAAACATGGCCCTGCTTGGATTTAAAACAATGCAGCAATCAAATTTTTTCATCTTGATATTGTACCCTTTGCCTCCCAATAGCTGGGTAGAAAATAGCTCCAGCCCAGTAATCCTGTTAAGTTTCGTGTTTGTGAGCACCTGGAAAGAATGGCACAGCTTTTAGTTAGATTGGGGCTCCAAATCAGGAAAGGCAGTGTTCTTATCACCCAGCAAGATTCATACTCACTCAAACATTCCTCTCCTCCCGGCATTGCCTTCCTGGGTCTGTAACTCTGGGAAGTGATGAAACCTCTTTGAGCCTCAGTCGTCTGTAAATTCTCATCTGTAGGATGGGGATGGTGACATCTAATATATGTGCATTAAATGAGAAGGTAGCTAAAGTGCCTGAAATTTTGCCTGGCATATAAATTCCATAAATGGTATTTAAGGTCACCCCTCCCACAAGATAAAAATGATATGAATTTTGATTACAAAAGGCTAAATTCTTATATTATCCATAAAAATCTGGCTCAAATTTAGGGTTTGTATGTGAGGTGCACACAGTTGGTGGCATGTTGTTTTAGTCGCTAAGTCATGTCAGACTCTGCAACCCTATAGAATATAGCTAGCCAGGCTCCTCTGCATGGGATTTCCCAGGCAAGAATACTAGAGTGGGTTGCCATTTCCTTCTCTAGGGGATCTTCCTGACCTAGGGATTGAACCTGTGTCTCCCGTATTGGCAGGCAGATTCTTTACCACCCAACCACCAGGGAAGACCCAGCTCGTGGCATATAGTATTTAAATCCTGGCTCTGTCCATGCACGTCTTGGTTTCTAGAAAACCATACCAATGGAGACTTAAAGAATGCAGACCCAGAAGTCAAGTTAACTGACTGGAACAGGGTAATGAATTTGTTAGCAGAAACCAGCCAGGCCTGGGTTTCTTCTGTTTATCTATTTGCATTAAGCTCCAGTTAATGGGCCTAAATGGTTCTTTAAACAAGATTGTCACTAATTGACATGATGCAGCTCTTAACCTTTTATAAAAGCTTCACAAATAGATCACTTACTTCTTACTTCAATGTGAGATGGGTTAAGAACATCCTTAAGTCTTCTGATCACTCTATCCTTCCTCTCTCTCATTCATCCAGTGTTTAATAAAAATGCCAAATAATGCCTAAAATTCAGCTCAGAGCTGACTCAGATGACAAGCATCAGGCCCCTACTCCCAAGGAACTCCTTTTTCACGCGAGAGAATCTCACAGAAGCACAGTTTTGATGTTGGCCCCCTTAAGTTATGCAGCATCTGGGATTCAGAGCTCTGCGGAGAGTGAACCTCAGTTCAAACCCTGGCTCTGCTCATTTCTGGCTGTGTGACCTTGGGCAAGTTTATAACCTCTCTGAGCCTCAGTTTCCTCATTTATAATCTGGGGATGATAATAGGATCTACTTTTTTGGCATGGTTGGGAGAACTGAATAAGAATCGTATGTATGTATGTACAGTGCCTGGTGTGTAATGAACACTCAATAAATACTTGCTTTTTAAAAAGTTATCTATAATAGAAGTTCAAACAAAGCTTTTGGGAGCCCAGCAAGTGAGCAATGAACTCCTCGGGGAGGTCAGGGAAATGACTAACTCTACTTGGAAGTAAATAGCTTTAAATTGGCTCCTTTCTGTCCATGGGTAAATTCCCAGTGTAGGGAAGGGTAGTTATTTTGTCTGGGAATCTTCATTTACAATGGCATATTCCAAAGGTTTAGGAAGGCTTTTCCAACTTGGGAAAGGATAGGGTACTCCTGGCAGGAGTTACTAATTGTGTGACTTTGGGCAAGTTGCCCTCGCCTGGGGAGATAAAATTCCCTTATCAGTACGATGGGGTTCATTTTACTGGCTCCCTGCCAGGCTGCTGTGGGATTAGGAACGATCTTGCTGTGAAACATTTGAGTAGGATGCCCGGTGCCTAGTAAGACTCAATTAAAATGGAGCGATTATTGCTATTAGCTGAGTGAAACTGCTTTGTACGTCCACGTTTCAGAGAACAGTACTAGGAAGAACATTTCTGGGTCTACTGCCTGCTAGATCAGCGCTCACTTCAAGCAGCCAGTTTACATTTCAAAGCATCCATTTGTTCAAACCGATCCAGGCCTTGTATATCTGCAGCAAGGAAAGGAGCTTTCTGCCCGATCCTGACCCCAAAGGCTGCTTCTCTTTGCTTTCTTCTTTCTTTTTAAAACGAATGCCTTGCACATATGTTATTTATTTACTTATTTATGGTTAACGTTAAATTGAGGTTTGGACCGAAACTCAACCTGCACATACTTGAAAAGCCGACAGGCTCGCTGGGCAGCGGATAAATCTCTCGGGATTTCCCCGCGGGGCTGCGGAGAGTACAGACAGGAAGCCCGGGACCGAGCGCCTGACCAGAACTTCCTCGGGGAGGCTGGAGCCGAGCGAGAGCATCGCGCTCAGAACTCCCCGGAGCGCGCAGGCCCGGGCCGTCGTCGGCTCGCATCGCGCGCAGGGAGAGGGTTCCAGGCCCCCAGCCGAGGGTCCAGACCCAGCGGGCAGCGGGAGGCAGGTTGAGGCTATTCCCCGGGGAGAGGCTGACCCTGCCAGGCTGGAACCTTCCATTCCGGCCCAGCCTCTTCCCCCTCTCAGCGCCGAGGAGGGATTCGAGAAGGGACTTTCCAGAGAGCGTTAGCGTGCAGGGTGTGGAAATGGAATAAAAGCATATGCAAATAGGCCCCTGCGTGCCTTCCTCTACCCCCTGCGAGCAAGAGCCTTTCTCTAGAAAGATGCTCTTGCTCCAAGACTTTGACAGCCCCTCATCCTTCCCTGGACGGCGGCAGCAGAGCCGAGTGGAGTGGTAACACCTGGGCCAGGAGCTGGGCCAAAGGGGCGGGTGGGCTGGACGCACAGGAGCCAGTAGCAGAATGAGGAGGGCGAGGACGGCCGCTGAATTGGAAAGATAAAGTAAGATGAAATTTTAGGAGCTCGCTGTGAGTATGAGCTGGAAAAAAGAATGATTGCAGGCTGATTTATTATGTACTTATCTTCTATCTGAAAGGCAGCTGGCTTTTGTACAGTGGGTTATTGCAGAGTAAATGGCACATTAAAGATATAATCAAGATGTTTAAGGCATATTAAATGACACTATGAGTTAAAGTAGGTGAGACTTCTGTCATGGTCTATAAATACAAAAATGTCAGGGGCTTGGAGAGATTTCCAGTGCTTTAGTTAAGATGTGGCTCCAGTTTCACAAGGAAAATATTTTTAACCTTTTGTTATTTTCAGGGTGAGGTGGGATGGGGCCTGGAAATAGTATAGAATCTATAGGGATGATAAAATAATATGCTTTAAACCCTGGAATTGTAGACTGTAGCCTCTATTTAGCAAGTCATAAGCTTTTTTTTTTTTTTTTTTTTTTTTAGTGAAAATAGCCTGGAAATATTGCACAGTACATATGGTGTAACTTAGGGGATACGCAGTGAGGAATTATGACCATTTTGTCAGTTTTGTTCCTATTTTTGATCTCATACAATCTCTCTTTAATTTTTTAAATCTTTTAATTTTATACTGAAGTGTATGGTTAGGTAACCAAGTCAGGTTAGTTTCAGGTGTATGGCATAGTGATTCAGTTATACACATACATGTATCCATTCTTTTTCAGATTCTTTTCCCATTTAGGTTGTTACATGATGTTGGATCTCATTCAGTCTGTAAGAGATTTCTTTTTTAAATTTTTACATGCTGAACCTGACTTTAATGGGGGCAAATGGTGTAGCTTTTCTTTCCTGAAGGCTTAATCACTGTACGATTGCATTTTCTTGTCTTTGGGACTTTTGCAATCGGCGTCCATTATTTCACTTGCCTGCCCAGAATTCCCTTGGTTTTGCCCCAAACTCTTCTGATTACCCTGCACTGCTGACATTTGCCCCTGTGTTGTAAACTATGGGTTTTTGAATAGAACGGATTTCTCTTCCTTTGTTTAATGAAAATCACCTTGCTGTCCTTAGGCATTGCACTTCTCAGAACAGATAAGCACACTCTTCATGGTTGAGTTCACAGAGGGAGAATAAAGGAGAAACCTTAACTCTGGGGTTTGTTCATATAGTTTGGAGTTGCTTGGGTTGGTAGCACGTGGGCTGCCTGGAGTTGGAGTCTTTTCTTCAGGACCTCACCAGGCCCAGGCATAGGATGGAGTGCAGTGCTGATTTGAAGGCGTGCGGTGTTTCTTGGTCATCCTCTAATCTCTGAATTCCTATCATCCCATTTTTTCCCAAGAACCCTGTAGAAACTTGGTGGAGTCTTACCTTCTTTGGGATAGATCTGTAGCCAATGCTTTTTTATTTCCCCTGTCAGCATTTTATAGGCTTGGGTGTGGTTCTCAAGAGCACTTTAAAAAATTCAAATGGTGATTCCTCCCTCTGGTTGTTCTGAATACAATCTGGCAAAAGTTCCTTATTTTGGTCGTGGCTTCAATCTTAATAATAACAGTAACAACAATAAGACATTCTTTTTATGTTAACGATGACTGAAGGAAGTATTTTTACAATTTGCAAAGCATTTTCATGAGTCCTTTCATGTAATTCTCCTTATCTGTAAGATTAGTAAAGACAGTAGAATTGGCACATAATGGGAGCTTATTAAATATTTGTTGAATGAATGAATTCTATCCATTTTTCTCATTGAGACAAAAAGTTCAAACATCCTACCCAGGGCCCCACTGCCCAGGAATGACTCCAGCTCAGATCCTCTGATTTTTTTCCAGTCGAGATTGGCTGTGATATAGTTTTGCATGATATTTGTTGTTATTTCTCTTGGAAAATGTCTTTGATTCTTTAAAAAAATATGGAGAAAATGCAAACGGATGGTTTTACTATCAAAGAGTGGCAGAGAGTTTCCCTATCTTTTATACAGATTTTTCTTAGGTCCTTTACTCTGCCAGAAATTTGTATCTTTTAAGATCATAACTATTTGGATATATTTCTTATTGGAGATACAGGTCATACTGAAAAAATGACCATCCTGGATTTGTAGTATTTCTTGGAGCTGTAGGCATAAAACTGCACAGATCGCAGGGGAAACTAAAACCAGAGTTTGGGGTGTGTAGCTGAACAGTTATCTCAGCTTTGGGAGGCACAGGGAGATGTCGGCAGGGCCACCCTCCTGGCCAGGGGCCTCTGTGCAGGGACCAGAGGTTTCCTGGCCTGTAATAGTTGTGACCGCTGCTTCCACTGCTCGAGGGACTGTCACCCAGATCAACTTGGCTATTAAAACAGCAAGGAAAGAGCCCCTTGTTCTCTCAGAGCTGAGACGTAGGCTCTCGGGTTGCACCTGTGCTTCCCTAACGCTCCATCTGCTTGCCAGAGACTTGCTCCAGCCCCGAGACACCAGGAAAGAGAATTTCCCTTCTAAATCTAAAGCTCGTTAGAGAGGAATGCCAGCAGGAGGCCGCCCCGGCCCTTTCGCTTGACTTCTGTAATCGGAGATTTCAGAGCTTTGGCTGTGAAATTTCTCCCAGAGGAAAGCTGTGAAAGCAATTCTGATTTCCTTCTCTACTGAACTGATACTCCTTCTGTCTTCAGCATGCAAGTGTTTGGCCACCTAGTGTCTGACCACCTAGGTGGTCTCAAACCTGCCGGTCTTTCCCTGGCTGGTTTAGTTGCCTTAAAAAAAAAAAAGTTTATTTGTGTATGGCTGTGCTGGGTCTGCATTGCCGTGTGCGGGCTTTCTCTAGTTGGGGCGAGCCAGGGCTCCTGTCCATTGCAGTGCCTGGGCTTCTCCTTGTGGTAGCTCCCCTTGTAGAGTGGGGCTTCTAAAGTGCAGGCTCACTAGCTGTGGTACACGCATGGCTTTAGTTGCTCCACAGCATGTAGTATCTTCCGGGACCAGGGACTGAACCCATGTCCCTGCACTGCAAGGTAGATTCTTAACCACTGGACCACCAAGGAAGTCCATGGGCCTTGTTGAGAAAGGCGCTTCTCAAGTGAAGGCTATAAAGATTGATTCTTATATGTACTTATGAAACTTTTATAGTGTAAATTGTTATCACATTGTTTATATGCAGTTGGGCTCCCCTGGTGGCTCAGAGGTTAAAGCATCTGCCTCCAATGTGGGAGACCTGGGTTCGATCCCTGGGTTGGGAAGATCCCTGGAGAAGGAAATGGCAATCCACTCCAGTATTCTTGCCTGGAGAGTCCCATGGACGGAGAAGCCTAGTAGGTTACAGTCCACGGGGTCGCACAGAGTCGGACACGACTGAGCGACTTCACCTTCACCTTCACCTTTTATGCAGTTAACTTTTTCATCCAGTTGAAGCGTATTTTCATAAAGTGTTAGATCTGATGTTAATATTTGCCTCTATAGATAACCAGTTTTCCCCTCTGCTGTTTATTTTATTTTTAAATAAACTTTTAACTTTAGGGTAGTTTTGGCTGTATAGACAAGTTGCATAGAGAGTATAGAGCATTCTGGTAAACCTCTCTCAGCTGCTTTTTGAAGGAGATTTTCATGTGGCTCTAAATTCCCACATATACACAGATGTCTTTTTAGAATCTTACTTTCGTTCTACTGATGCTTTGGCTATTTCTGCCCCAAACGGCATAGGTTTAATTAATATTATTTCTAGAGAGTTCATAGCTCTTGATAGGGAATCTGAAATCTCACAGGCTTTCAAGAGGTCACATCCAGACCTCAGGCAAGGATGGTAGCATTAGCCTTGTGTATGGGTGTTGCTGCCGCCAAGGTGACTGGCCAGGAAGGAGCACGTGTACCTCCCTAGTACATAGGGAAGGGGTCACTATTGCAGACCTGCCTCTTGTATAGGAAGCCCTGTTTCCTGAGCATAGCCCTAAGACACATGGATGAGGCTCTGGAGTAGGATTTCTCGTCCCAAGTACTATCGATATTTTGGGACTGATAACATTCTTTGCTTTGGCGACTGTCCTGTGCATTGTAGGATGCTTAGCAGAATCTCTGGTCTCTGTCTACCAGATGCCTTTAGCAGCCCAGACTACTCATGACAATCAAAATTATGTGCAGACACTGCATGTACTCCTGGAGGCCAACGTCCATGCCCACTGTCATTCCAGTTGAGAACCACTGGTCTGGTTCTGCCTGCCTGAGTGTTAACCCTGGCTCCACCATTCAGTAGCCGTGGGCCTCTATTCCGTCCTGTGTAAAATGCAAGCAATAATGGTGTTTGTCTCCCAGGATGGTCTTGAGGCCCAATCAGGCAGATACACATAAACACTCAGAACAGACATGGGTGGGACAGATCCTAGCTCAGTGTTAGCTATTATTGATGCCATTATTAAAAAACCCTTCATCTTTTCTCACACTTCAAATAAACACACAGACTTCCCATTTTTCTGCTACCTCCATAGCTTCCCCACCGTGGAGCAAATGTGTTTAAATCATAACAATGTTCACTCCGAAGTTACATATCTGTGTTAGTGAAATGGAATTCTATTTTCAGGGCTCTGTAACTGCTAATTAATCAGCTCCCATGATAAACTTATCCGAGCTGCCCGTGGTTTTTATTTGCAGCCACAGAAGAGCAATTCCAGTTAGTGAACAGGCTTTTAGTGACAATCTTGCTCTGTAGAGCAGAAGGGCCCAGAAAGGATTTTCTAAGTAAGATGATAATGCCAGTGGGAAAAGAGAAATCTGGGATGAGGAGAAGACTGAGGATTTGCTTGATTTGTTCACTTGGTGTCTTTGGGAACCCTGTGGTATTTACTGTTGAAACACACCATCGTCTTGCAGTTCAGAGATCCACCCATTCATGTGATTTTGTCACCCAGAGGGCTTTTTTCCCCTTTTGTAACAGCAGCTTTTGTAAAACCATGTTTGCTATGAAGCTTGTCCAAGAACCCCTCTCATGGGGATGATTATTTCTAGGATCTTAAGAAATCTGGCTGACGTGGTGGGTGTGAGCTGTTTCTACCCTTGTCCAAAGGGCTCACTTCCTCCAGTGAAACCAGGAATGGTTTGAAGAGGAGAGGACTGCTCTGGCTTGAGCTGGAGAGGGTGTAAGTAGGCCAGGTGGGGCTCTTTAGTTTGCTGGCTTTGGTGAAACTTGGTTAATTTACTTAGCCTGAGCAACTGGGCTGTAGGGGACCTGGGTTCAAGAATTGGAATGATTAGGTTGAAATCCCAATTCCTTAACTTGCTGACTGTGTGGCCTTCAGCAAGTCACTTGAACTTTTCCCATCTGTAAAATGACATTGATGATAGAACCCACCTCACAGCTTTGCTGTGAATTTTAAGTAAAATATTTCATTTAGTCCAGTGGCACATAATAAGCACCTAATATATCTTAGATGTTATGGTAATTGTTATAGTTATCATTTATTTGAGTGTTCTCTGTGAACCAGTCATTGTGCCAGGGGCAGGGAGTACCCCTGGCAGGTCAAATTCTACATTTTGTGCATCCACAGAGTTTAAGGCCCTGGAAATTTGTGTTTCTACAGGTTAGCATGCTAGCCTGGGGAAGTGGGAGAGAGTCAGAAAAATCCCCAGAAACTGATACCTTAGTAGCCGCAAGGGCATGGGCCCTGGATATGGCAGAGCCTGTGTACAGAGGGGAGACGGTCAAGGCCATTGGAAACGGGACAGGGAACTTAGACTCCTCCTCCCCCATCACCTCCCCCTCCCTAATAGGAAACAATTTCCTTTGAAGTGGATAAGCTGGACTACCAGAGAGAGAGGTACTGCTGGCTTCTGCTGAGTGAATCCAGCCATCCGTTTCTGCAGATTTAGGCCTATTATGCAGTAAGCTCTGTCTAAATCCTGACCGACTGGGCCCCAGAGCCTCGAGGTGTCTCCGTGACCCCTTTCCCATACATGGGCCACAATCAGTTGTTTGGTGAGTTGTGTTTTATTAAGTCTCTTTTCTGTTCCCAAGAACTTGCCACCTGTCTATAAGAGGATTTTGTTTTATACAAAGGGCTAACAAAGTTTAACCCTGGAGGATAACCCTGCAGTTTCTTCCTGGCAAAGATTTGTTGACCCTGTTTCTTTATGACCATGTCTGCTCCAGCTTTCCTTCTAAGGCTGTGTGTGGAGACCTAAATGAGACAATTATGCAGACTGTAAAAAAAAATAAAGTGCTATGTAAGGGCTTATTTTTTTAGTGGAGAGCATGTAAAGCAATTTGGATGCCTCTCCTTTACACCTTTTGGAAATGAACCGGGAGACCAGGATTCATTTAGCTTTGAAAGGATTTTAGGTTTGCAAAGTTATACTAGATTCGTTAGTAGCTCTCCTCAAAGTCTCACATGCTAGACACTCATTCCTATATTCTAACTGTATATAGCCAGAGCAGAGTGCCATGGTGGTAATTTTGGGGGCAAGATCACATTTATGACAACTTTTGGTTAGTTTTTATTTTCCCCCAAAGAGAAGGGAAAATGCATGATGGAGAAGGGCATGAATTCTTGGAAACAGAAATGAAGAGTTCATCTAGTATAACACATCAAGACCAGGCCAGGTGTAGGTTTCTTTCCACAGGATAAATTGCATACATTTACCCAACAGAGTTATACAACAGAATTCTGTCTTGTGTACCTGGAGAATTCAGGTTTTTATTGATTTCATACAACTTCAGTTTTTTCCCCTGGGTTCTGTCCTGGGAAAGTGCTAATAATGGGTAGAACAGGAGTGTTGATAAATGTAAACAGTCAGTGGTTAAAAGGCCTTCGTATTGTTCTTTTGTTTCAGTGTGTTCTGACTACAAATCTCATGAAGTTGATAAACTATCTCACAGTGCAGAGTATGTCCTGGTAAATAGAAGGCAATTACTTTGCTGAGTTGCTCTGTCCTGTTCTCCATTTTGGCTGAGAAATGGTTCTAGCTGTGGAGTTGAAGTTCACTGTGGCCTGCTTCAGCAGCACAGGTGTGAACTCCTGCCTCATTGGTGATACAGGCTCTGGGTGACTCCTATATCCCCTGTCCGGGCGATGCAGTGAATGTTCAGAGAGCTTGTGAGGAGGTTATCTGAAAGGTGTGGTGGTCTTCAGAACCAGAATGTAACAGTGGCAGAGGGTAGGGGACAGTTGGGGACAGGAGGGAATCTTTCAGAGGGCAGAGTTGTTGTTATAAAAAGACATAGAGTTCATTATCACAGAATAATTACCCAAAAATGTTTTCTAATTGTCTATCATGTGCAATAGACACCTGTTTTTGAGAATTTTGGTCTCACAAACACGCACTGATGGATACAAGAACCCACGGATCATTGCATGATCAGATGCTGGCTACACAAGACTATTTCATGCCCTTCCCCTACTTGTTTATCGCATCTGGCCAGAATGTTTTAAAAAATGCAGTCAGGATCACGTCATTTCTATGCTTCTTCTCTTTTCCCCTAATTCCTAAGAAAGGGTGATACGAACTGGATCTTGGCTGCCTGGGCCTCCCTCACCTCTGGGATGACCTTGTCATCCCTGGTCTCAGCACTCTCCCCAGGAGAGGGGTCCCTCTCACTCTCACTCCCCACTTGTGTGCCTACTCCTGCCCTGTCTCATAGTGTCAGAACATTCTGTTCCCTCTGCCTGGACTCCAGCCACAGCCTATTCATCCTTCAGGACTTCTCCTTAAATGTCACTTTTTCCTAACTACCAGGTACTTGATAGGATCATCTACTTTTCCACTGGGTAGCGTTTCTCACATTTGAGCTTGCTTGTTTTGTGAGATTATCAGTAAGAACTCAGTCTCTCCTGTGGTTTGGTCATCTCCAAGAAGACCATGCTCTTCTTGTTCCCTGCTGTACCCCTAGCATCGTGCTCCAGGTCATGACATAGCAGGTGCTCTGTGAATGAGGGATGGACAAATGGATAGCTGGATGTAGATGGAGAGATTCCACTGTCCTTTCAAAGCACTTTTTCCCTCCTCGTATGTTTTGTATTATACTAAACATCTTGCCTACCCTCACATGCCTAAAGCTGCCAGAGAGCAGGAGTTGGATCATAATTGTCTTTTCATCTCCAGAGTCTGGCTAACATAGAAACCAATGAAGGTTTGTGGATGAAGAATGTATTGTGCATGAATTGGGGGTAGGTGGCCCTTATCTGGGTTTTAAAGCATGCCTGGGGTTGAGGTGAAGGAATAGTGAATTTAAGCATCCAAAATAATGGTAAGAGTTGGGATGCAGAATAAGATTAGGGTTTAAAAAAAAAAAAACACACAGCTGAAAACCTGAATTAGAAAAAATACCACATAGTCACCAGACACCACTTGACAGGATGTACTCACTTTGCAGATTGGAGGGTTGGGTGGCGAGGCCACTGGGAATTTCCTGACCTGAACTTGATACTTTGAATAATGTCTGTCTTTCAGCCTGCTGTCCACCTCAGGCGATTTATCTGTTCTACAAATATTTATCAAGCACCTGTTCTCTGCATTCCTAACGGGGGAACTATCACCTCCCCAAAGGCACAAAAATTGGCTTGTGGGAGGTGAACAGTTTCATTCCTTTTGTGTATAAAGCACAGATATACATATAGTACATGAACAATATATGACATATCTATGGTATTAAAATTTCATAGTGGAGATGATTAGGAATAATCTCTAAAAAGGCTCTTTTAGAGATGATCATGAAAAAAAGGGTAGAGAACTGACCTGCTCCTTGTCAGGCATTATTCTGGTCAAGGTGCCTATCCTCCTGGAACTTTAATTCTTGTGGGGCAGGCAATAAACAAATAAGTAGCTGTAACTGTCAAATAGGAAGAAATTCTGTAAAGAAAAAAAAAAAGCAGGCATAGAGCTAGAGTCCTTGGGGGTGAGTGTGGGTGCGTGTATGGTTTTTTTTTTAGGTGAGGGGAGGTGTTCTGGTGACTCAGACAAGGTGACACTTGAGAAGACTCTGGAAGAAGGGGGGAAGAACGTACTGGGAAAAGACAGCAGCATGAAGAAACTGGAAACAGCGAGGAGGCCAGGTGGGAAGGAATGGACTAGTGAGGGAAAGATGGCGGGAGATGAGGCTGGAGATGGGACAGGGGGCCAGATCACACAGGCCTTATACACTGTGCTAGGGGGCTGGGCGTTGCTTTGAGAGAATCTGGAACCTGGCAGTGGCTGAGCTGGTTTGTCTTTGGAGTGGCTCTTCCCAGCCCCTGTTTGGAGGATGGGCAGCAGGGGCAGGAGTGGAATTAGGGGCCCAGTGAGAAGGCTGTTGCCAGGTTCTCAGTGGGAGGTGATGGTGTGGGTGAGAGAGGAGGCAAGGCTCCTGTGTTCTCTGAAGGTGGAGCTCACAGGCTTTCCAGAGAGATGGAAGGGAGGGTGAGAAAGAAAGAGGAGTCAGGTAAGCCAAGGTCTAGCACATATTGTATGTACTTGGAGAAGGAAATGGCAACCCACTCCAGTGTTCTTGCCTGGAGAATCCCAGGGACGGGGGAGCCTGGTGGGCTGCCGTCTATGGGGTCGCAGAGTCGGACATGACTGAAGTGACTTAGCAGCAGCAGCAGCCTTCTACAGTTACTTATTTATTGCCTATATACATCACTACCTTACCTAATCTTTACATTGCTTTAGGGAAGGAACCTTTTCCAAGAGGCAACCAGTGGGCCAGAGTGGTTACAATTGTTTTGCGTGTGTGTACTAGGGGTGAGGGTTTTAACAGCTTAGCCTTTATCCTCTTTCCCTTTCTCTTCCTCTTCCTCCTCAAGTTTTTTTTTTTTTTTTTTTAAAGTGGAGAAGGCAACAGTTTCTACTTCCTACCGATTTGCATGTGAAGTGCCTTGTGTGGGTCTGGCAAGCAGTTGGTTGGTGCTCTGGTGGTTTTCAGATTGCGAGCCTCCCTGACTCCCATTAGATTCCTGTGTTGCTAGCTCTTATATCTCAGAGTCATTTGAGTTGGAGCTTTTGGCAGTAAGGGTATCCCCCTTTCCCCGTCCATGTTCTTGGTTTTCCTTCATAAAAAGGGAGGAAGTGAGATTTACTGAAGCAGTGAATCAGTGGAGCTTCTCAAATCTGGGTATTTGCATTGTACATGACATTGAATTCTAAGTGTGACAGGTTGAGTTGAGGATGGTAGAGAAGGCTTTCCACACCACCTGGGGGAAGTGAGCGCCAAGTGGATTGTTTACAGTAGGCAGAATTGATGCTGCAGTGTGAGCAATACATGGTGTTTATATAGTAATCACCAAATTGTGTGGATCCAACCAGAATGAAAAATGCCTGGAGCCTTGGCTTAGGGCCATGGCTGAACAGAGCATGAAGCCTGGCATGGAACAGGAGTGGAAGGCATGGGTGTAGCACAGTGAAAGATATAAACAGATGTACGTTTAAGTAGAGATCAAAATATGTGGCTGCCTCTTTCCCTCTTTTGCACTCGTGGCAGACTTGGTTCATCTGTCACATCGTTCATTCCTGATTCTGATGTAAAGCTCATATTACTTGAATATTTCCTGCAAGTCAAGCACTGGGTTCTATACACATCATCTTGCTTACTCCAGCAACAACTCAGTGAGGTGGGTCTATTATCCTCCTAGTCAGGTGAGGAAACAGTCCCAGAGTGGTCAGTAATGTCCCCAGGTCCCCAGGGTCTCCAGGCTGGCCAGTGGCAGAGCTCGGATTAGAACCTGGTCACCAAACACCAGAGCATGCTATCAGTTATTGTGCTTTACAGCCCCTAGCTATGCCCAGATGCTACCTCAGAATCCTTCTACCCCATACAGATTCCTCCCCATCTGCTTCATTAAGGTCGTGGGATAGAGGTTCATGCCACATGTGCTTACTCGTTCACTCAGTCACTCATTCACTAAACAGTGCTTCTCTGCTTCTCCCGTGTGCCTGGTGCAGTCTTTTGGCACTGAGGGTTCCTCAGTGAACCAAACACAAGCCTTGCTCGGGGACTGTACTTAGTAGAAGCATCACGTCTTGTCTGGGATGCTCAGTGAGTAGGAAGAGTCACAGTTTGAGCGATTCTGGATAGATACTTCCCTATGTTGAACCAGAAGATACCCCAGTTGATGATGGAAATCAGCAACAATCTGAAAAATGCATTATAATGCCCCAGCATGCACCTGGACCAGAAATTGAGCCATCTTCCACTTTTTTCTGACTTGACTGATTTAGCAATTTGATCTTGGGCCTCAAGAGTTATGACTCATGTTCAAGTGGTGCTTTCTTATGCATTCGTTCACTTTGTTCCTTCCAGTACTTGCTTGGAAGGAGGAGTTCTCTGATGTGCAGAGAGATTATGTGACCTGCTTAGTTCTCACAAGCTGGGACTGGAACCCAGATCTACCTTCTGCTGCTGCTGCTACGTCGCTTCAGTTGTGTCCGACTCTTCACGACACCATGGACTGCAGCCTACCAGGCTCCTCCATCCATGGGATTTTCCAGGCAAGAGTACTGGAGTGGGTTGCCGTTGCCTTCTCCGAGGTCTAACTTCTAGCTCCTTATTTTTGTTATCTCATTGTGCAGCATCTTAATGTCTCAGGGCTTTCAGTTTCCCCATCTGTAAAACAGGGAAATTAAACCACATGGTCCCTAAAACTTCCTCCCTTCCTCCCTTTCTTTCCTTTCTCCCAAATCACTGCAGTGCCTATGTGACCTATACAGTATGCTTGAAGCTGGAAATAATGTTATGGAAAACAGACACACACGCGTCACAAAAGTGGAAAGAACCCATAGGGTGGAGAAAATATTTACAAATCATACACGAGACTTGTATCCAGAACATATAAAGAACTCTTACAACTCAGTAATAAAAACAGCCAAATTAAGAACTTGGTAAAGGATCTGAAAAGACTTTTCTCCAAAGAAGGCAGGCAGATGGCCAGTGAACACATGAAAAGAGGCTCCACATCATTAGTCATCAGGCAAATGCAAATCAAAACCACAATGAGATATCACTTCACACCCAGTAGCATGGCTATAATCAAAAGAAAGATAATGACAAGTCTTGGTGGAGGATGTGGAGAAATTTAAGCCCTCACAAACTGTTGGTAGTGTTGTAAAATGGTGCAATGACCCTGGAAAACAGTCTGGAATAGAGTTACCATATGACCCAGCAATTCTATTCCTAGAGATATACCCAAGACAATTGGAAATATAGGTCTACACATATGCTTTTACACAGGTGTTCACAGACGTGTTATTCATAATAGGCAAAAGTAGAAACAATCCATTTGGATTGTTTGAAGAAAATGTTTTAAAATTGATTCTGTTGATAGATACATATCTCAATGAATATACTAAAAACCAAGTTGTACACTTTAAATAGGATAGTATGATATGTGAATTGTATCCCAATAAAACTATTATATATATTTTAAAAACCCTAGCATGAGCTCTGCCACTGTGGTAAACATAATCTTGTCGGGGAGATAAATAATGCTTAAATAACCAAACAAAAAGTTTTGTAGTTAGTCAGTTTTGGTGAATACTATGAAGGGAAAGAGCCAAATCTTATGACAGAGGCTAGCAGGAGTTATTGGGGGTTAAGGAAGAGGTATTTGGAAAACTGTAACATTTCAGTGTTCCAACAGAGATCCTCAAATAGTAGTGGCTTAAGCCAGGTAGAAGAGTCTTCCCAGGTGGTGCTAGTGGCAAAGAGCTTGCCTGCCAGTGCAGGAGATGAAAGAGAAACAAGTTTGATCCCTGGGTTGGGAAGATCCCATGGAGGAGGAGATGGCAACCCACTCCCTGAATTTGTGCCTGGAAAATCCCATGGGCACAGGGGCCTGGTGGGCTACAGTCCATGGGGTTGCAAAGAGTCAGACACGACTGAGGCGACTTAGCAAGCAAGGTAGATGTTGAATTCTCAGTCATACAGTAGCACAGGTGTAAGCAGTCTGGGCTTTATATGGAAGCCCACAGTTTCAGGGATCTCCTGGTGTGTTGCTGTGCCTCTCCCCAGAGAGGGACGCTGTCCTCATCTGCAATGGTCCATGGTGATTCTCCACCCTGTCTATAGTCCAGCACTAAGAGAGGGAGGGGCCCCTGAAAGCTCTTCATTTCTGCTCATATCCAAGGCTTAATCACATGAGGCTGGGAAAGGAAGTCATATGCCAGATGTCATGTGCCCTTAGGGGCTCTGTTGTAACCTTGGAGATCCTATTACTCAGAAGGGGGAGGAGAGATGTAGGGTAAACAATGAGCAGTTTCTGCCATAGATGGTCTCTCTGAGGCAGTGACATTGAAGGTAAGAACCTGAGAATGAATTGGTGGAGAAAGGGAAGAGTGTTCTAGGCAGGGGAAGAGCGTGTGGGAGGACCAGAAGGCAGGAAAGCCCAGCTACCTTGCTTAATGATGTGCATGTCTGAGAGGTGGGCTTCCTTAGTACTCAGTTGGCAAAGACTGTCTGCAGTACAGGAGGCCTGGGTTCAGTCTCTGAGTTGGGAAGGTCCCCTGGAGAAGCGAATACCCACTCCAGTATTCTTGCCTGGAGAATTTCATGGACAGAGGAGCCTGGCAGGCTACAGTCCATGGAGTCACGGAGTCAGACACAACTGAGTGACTATCTGTGAAGCACATCCTCCAGGTGGTTAGGACTCACAAGTGCCAGAACTAGACCTGGTCCAGGAAGCGGCTGCTCTGGGTTCACCTGACTTTGCTCTTCTTGTATCTTACAGGGTTGGGATGGACCCGGACCATGACGAGAGGGGTCTTTGTGCGAGACTCTGGAAAGCCTATGTGTATCCTCAGCTTTGAGAACTGAATTCCATAGGTTGTGTCAGTGTCAGACCTGTGAAGTTTAGTTCTTTAGCTGGGATATCTCTATCATCCTGGATTCGAGAGATGTTGGAGAGAACAAATCCAAGGTTGGCTGGAGAACTTGGAAGACTGGACACACAAGGGCCAAGTCTCAGGCTCCAAAGGAATAGTGAGGGAGGGTTCACGGGACGAGCTCTCATTTAATTGGGAGAAGACTTGGATTCTAGCGGAGCAGTGTTCCAACTAGCTAAATGGATGCTCTAGGCAAGTCATTCTTGCTGCTGCTGCTTTTACTAGTTTATATTTATTGATTACTTACGACGTTCCAGGTACTGTACTAAGTGCTTTCCATGCTGTTATAGGAGACTCCTGGGAAAAATCGCTTTAATGAAGCTTGAGATGCCTGGCACTGCCATGCAATGATTTTTTTCCCCTCTGCATGGCATCAGATGGAATTAACAGAATGTGACAAGTATTGTTTAGCATGGACTGCTGCGCTAATTGATCCCTTTTTAGAATGAGACACATGGATACATCCCTCTTGTGGTCCCCCTCTCCCTTTATTTGAATCTCTATTTCCTTGCCTTCTATAAATACATTAGGGCTACATTGTGTGTTTGTATTACAAAATAGGCAAAAGGAGGATGTGATTAGACCTTACTATGGTGCCCAGTTTCTTCCGGGGCAAAGGAATATGAGGGTTTTGAAGGCTCCCTCCCTTTGCCAGTATGGCCAGCTTTATGCTATGGGTGAAGCCATGTGTTGTCCTCCTATGTGCTAGGCCAGCTAGGTCTGCTCTGAAGGTCATGTTTGCTGCGATGATGGTGATTTCCCCTTTAGGCTGTGTTCTGTGTAAGTAACATCTGGGCTTTGTTAGGCTTTAGATTTGATGGGGAACTGGGCATTCCCATCCTTTGGAAACTCATCTTTAAGGGTCTTAGTGTCCTAAATTGTCCATCTCTTAATGTCTGCAGAATGCAGGTGTGGTCTGGCCCAGTGAGGGAAGGCAGGCCCAAAGTGGGAGACCCTTTTCAGTGACACTGATGCTTACTGAGCGCCTGCTACATGCTGGGCACTGGGCTCAGTACGTTTTGTGCATGATCTCAATGAATCTCACATCAAGGGCTATCTGGAAATAGGACAAATTAACCAAAAGATGTCAAATAAAAAGTGTAGTGATGTTATGTGATGCAAAGGAATGCTTAGTTCTTATGAAGGCCCCCCCACATGAGTGTTGGGACATGGGTGTGCCCTCTGAGCTATATCGATGGTATCAAGGCCCCGCCCCAGTCTGCCCACTTCCGCCTTTTGCTTACTAGACCTTTAGCCAGTGACTCATTTTAGAACCAGAACACTGGTGAAACCCAAATGAGATCAGAGATCAGTGTCTTTAGTCCTAGATGCTAGAGAAAATCCAGAATTTACTCCAGAAACTTTAGATGCTCTGAGTTTCTGACCATCTGTGTTGTGAACAGGGATTTAGGCCATGGATTCTGATTTACTGCAAAAGGCTAATCCTTAATGCAGGTGAACTCTTCCTAAAGCAGACCTGGTAAATGAAATATGGAATTCACACACACACACACATACACACTTTAAACAATGATGAAATAGATTTATGAGTAGTAGGCAAAAATTTACTATATGAAGAATGTTTCTTTTCATAAGAGAACTTTTTAAAATTCAGAGGTGATTCCATTATATAATACATTTCCCAGGGATTTTTGAGATTGTATTTGCTGTATCAAAACTTATTTTCTGTAAGTGGAAAAAGGAGGTTACAAAATAGCATGGATTATATGATTCAATTTATGTAAAATTATAAATGCATAAAGAAATATGTGCATTGAAAATATACATCAATTTATCGACAAGGATTACCTCTGGAGTGGTGGGAATTAAGATGGGGTTTCCTTTCTTTGTATTTTCCTCTAGAGTTTGATTCTTACACTGAACATGTTTAATTAAAACAATAAAGTTACTGAAGAAGATTTCGCACACAATTGTGATCAATCTAGACAAATGCTTGTGCTATGCATTTAGTAGAAGTTATATGGAGGAAGCTTCCTGATGTGTTCAGTGAAGGAGGTGAGTGTAGAAAAATGTATAGTGTGATTTTTTTTTTTCAAGAGGGAAGTGTACATGTGTGTGGGTGTGTGTGTCTGTATGGAATACAGTGGGTCATGGGTGGTGAGGTAGCAGGCGATTTTTCTCTCTTCTTTACTTATACTTTCCTGCCCAAATAAGAAGAAAAAGAATTCTCAATGTATATATGTTACTTTCAAAGAATCCATCCGTTGTGTAAACCAGTAGTTTTCAAGTGAGTCTCCTGGACGAGTGACATCAGTATCACCTGAGAACTTGTTCAAAGTATAAATTCAGGGTCCACCCTTAACACTTTAAGTAGTGTTTTCTGACCTTTTCAGACTCTTTATTTCCCCTGTACCCTTCCTTGCATTTTTTTTTTTCTCCTTCTCATCGTCTCCCTTCCTGCTGTTTTCAGTGGGATCTCAAAGGCAGATTCATCATCCTTTTGGCTCTGTGCTTGGGAGAGGACATGTCAGATGCTCTTGGGGAGGTGCTTTGGGAGTAATAATATTAATGCTAATGGAAGTATTGATTTGTGATCCTCAGATAAAAGGGAAAGGCCATGATTTATCAGCTTGCATGGATGGGACACAGTGGGTAGCTGGACACACACTCAGTAGTTGCTATCTGTCCATATGATGAGGCTACTGAGACTTGGTGATTTAGGGACACAGTAGTTTCTTGAGTCCTCCCAGCTGTCAAACCTCTGTTAGTTAAGGTGAAGATTCGTATATTAGGTTCTGCAGAGAAATAAGAACCAATAGGATTATATATACATTGAGATTTATTATAGGGAATTGGCTCACATGATTATGGAGTCCCACTTGTGGGGTTAGTCAGCAAGCTGGAGACAAAGGAGAGCTAATGGTGAAGTTTCAGTCTGAGTTTTAAGACCCGAGAATCAGAGGGACCAGGTGGTGTTCCAAACAGTCCAAAGGCCAACAGGCTTAAGGCTCAGAAAGAGCTGATGTTTCATTTTGAGTTCAAAAGCAGGGGCAGAATAGTCCCATCTCAGCAACAGGAGGTATTCCATCTTAATCCCAGGAGTTCAGCCTTTAGTCTATGTATGCCATCAACTGATTGGTAAAGACCCACTCACACCAGGGAGGGCAATCTGCTTTACTCAGTCCACCAATTCCTTTTTTTTTTTAAATTTTAATGGCAAGCCATTCCAGTATTTTTGCCTGGGAGACCCCATGAACAGAGGAGCCAGGTGGGCTAAAGTCCACGGAGTCACAGAGTTGGACATGACTGAGGAACTGAGCACAGTTGCCTTACAGTGTGATGTCTGCATGGGTGCATGCTAGGTCGCTTTAGTTGTGTCTGACTCTTGGCAACCCTATGGACTGTAGAGCACCAGGCTCCTCTGTCCAAGGGGTTCTCCAGGCAAGAATGCTGGAGTGGGTTGCCATGCTCTCCTGCAAGGGATCTTTCCCACTCAGGGATTGAACCCACATCTCTTATGTCTCCTGCAGTGGCAGATGGGTTCTTCACCACTAGCACCACCTGGGAAGCCCTGGTGTTCGTTTCCTACCACACAACAAAGTGTCTCAGTTATACATATACATGTATCTACTTTTATTTACTTCCCATTTAGGTACCACAGAGCACTGAGTAGAGTTCCCTGTGCTAATCAGTAGCTTCTCATTAGTTATCTATTTTATACACAATATCAATATCAGTGTGGGGCTTCCCCTGTGGCTCAGCAGTAAAGAATCCATCTGCAGTGCAGGAGAGTCTGGGTCAATCCCTGGTGAGGAAGATCCCCTGGAGGAGGGCATGGCAACGCCCTCCAGTATTCTTGCCAGGAGAATCACACAAATAGAGGAGCCTGATGGGCTGCAGTCCACAGAGCTGCAAAGAGTTGGTCAACAACTGAAACAGCTAAGCACCACACTATATGCAGCCCCAGTCTCCCAATCCATCCCCTCACCCCCTTCACCAATTCCAATGTTAATCTCATCTAAAATCACCCTCACAGATACACCCAGAACACTGTTTGACCAAGTATCTGGGCACCTTGTGAGCCAGTCTAGTTGACACATGACATTAACCTCCACAGTTCCTTTTCCGTATTTCTTCACATCTAGATTATCTTGCCCTCTTTTCTAACACTATTTCAGAGCTTGGATGTAAAATGCTCTGGGGTGTGGGAGGGGGAAACCAAGCACCTTATCTGTTCCTCTTTGGCATTAAGGTGCTTTGAGGAACTGTTTTGGAAGGCAGTCCTACTCCTACCTCCTGGGGCAGCCCTTACAAGTAGAAGAGCTATTTCAGTTATTCCTAGGAAATGGCTACAGTATAATTACAACTTTCCTATATTATGTGTTTGCAATGCTCCAGGTGTCATAGATGAAGAACTATGTCTAGATGAGAAAACAAGCTCAGGGAGGTTACATACCTTGTTGAAATGTCACACACTAGTAAGTGTCACTTACTGTTAATCAAGGCTGCCTAATCTGAGCCTATGTTCTTTTCTCTAAAGTTTGTACTAGGCTTTACAGTTTATAAAGTACTTTAACACACATTATTTTATTTGCTGGCCATAGCTTTCCCCAGTGAAGTAGATATATCCATAATTTGAGAGACGGGGAATGCAGTTTTCAAAGGCTTCACACCTGGTCTATCTCCTGTGTCTTGTAGCTAGTAACTAGTGAAGCTGGGCCACAAATCCAAAATCTCAAATAAAAAGATAACTTTTATTCTAAAAAAATTCATAGGAAGCATATAAGCTTCTTGGAAGATAAAGAGCACCCCTGCCTCAGTTTCTCTAGTGTAACTGAAAACAGACTAGTATATGTTGAGGTTCACCATAGTTCACCTGCCTATGTTTTTGGTAAGCAGGAGTGGGCCCTTGTACATGATTAATTCCACCCTCCACAATACAGTTATACTTTAAAATATATTAAAATTATGTTGTTGGTAGCTTTTAAGAAACCATTATGTGTTTTTTGCCTTGGGTCTTGCCATACTACAAACACTAGTGGGATTCCATCTGCCTCTGGGCAACAAGTGTGTTTTCTTGTTTAAAAAAACTAACATTTTATTGTATAAGTTTACTGCAAAGGAATTCTGAAAATGGAGAAAAGCATGAAAGAGAAAAAATTTAAATTATAAAAAAATTTTACTATGCAACAAAATATTCTTTAAATTGAAAATTTGGAAAGTTCAAAAAGTCATAAAGCAGAAAACTATCCATAAGCTTGCTGCTGCTGCTAAGTTGCTTCAGTTGTGTCCGACTCGACGGCAGCCAACCAAGCTCCCCCGTCCCTGGGATTCTCCAGGCAAGAACACTGGAGTGGGTTGCCATTTCCTTCTCCAATCCATAAGCTTATAGATGTCTATTTTAGGGGCTAATCTGATGGCTCAGCTGGTAAAGAATCCATCTGCGATGCAAGAGACGCTGGTTCAACCCCTGGGTTAGGAAGATCCCCTGGAGGAGGAAATGGCAACCCACTCTATTATTCTTGCCTAGAAAATCCCGTGGACAGAGAAGCCTGGTGGGGAGTCAGACGAGTCCACGGGGTTGCAAGAGTCGGACATGACTGAGTGAATAAGTGTGTATCTGTCTATTTTGGCTTATGCCTTTTCATTTTCACTTAAAAAAATACAGTTGAGATTGTTACTTAAATGTAATATGTCTGTGTGTCGGTTCTGTTTTCCTGTTATTTGACATCTTGTCATAAGCATTTCCTCATATCCTTATATATCTTTCCCATGCATTTTAAACTGATAAGAACAGATACTACCCTTGATCTTAGCCAAAAGGCCGAGAAGCGATTTTCATGCATTTTAAATGGCTGCATATGTAGTTTGTAGAGTGCCTGTGCCTTTGTTTGTTTATCTTCCCCTCTTATTGGACATTTAGAACCTGGATCTTCTAAATCCAAATCTGCTGTTCTCCCGCCCACACATATCTGCTTTATTTCCTTTTAGCCTTTTGCTTACATTGATTCAGGCATTATTTGTGATGACCTTAGTATTAAAAAAAAAAAAGCCTAGTAGCTTCTTAATCAATAGTGTGCAAAAATGCTAATGTTAAGGCTTTACTATGTACTGAATTCTTTTGTCTTTAAAATAGTTTTATACCCCTCCCTCTGGGACTTCCTTCCCATTCAGGTCACTGCAGGGCGTTACATAGTGTTCCCTGCACTATACAGTATGTCCCCATTGCGTGCATGCTAGGTCGCTTCAGCTGCGTTCCACTCTGTGGCCCCGTGGATAATAGCCCGTCAGGCTCCTCTGCTCATAGAGTTCTCCATGAACAGAACACTGGAATGGGTTAACGTGCTCTCCTTCAGGGGCTCTTTCCCGTCCATGCCATATCTCTTATGTCTCCTGCATTGGCAGGCAGGTTCTTTACCACTAGTGCCATCCGGGAAGCCCCTGTTCTTATTAGTTATCTATTTTATACGTGGTATCAATAGTGCATATGTATAAATCCAGGTGCTGTTTTAAGACTTTGGACAGATTTCATTAAAGTTACCGTTTCTGTTATTCTCATCATACAGATGATACCACAGAGGCACAGAAAGGTTAAGATAAGTATCAGAATGCACTCACTGGTACTGAACAACATAGTCAATTTACAGAACCTTATACAAAAAGTTATTTATTCAGTCTGCAGTGAACTGACACTTTTGAACTGTGGTGTTGGAGAAGACTCTTGAGAGTCCCTTGGACTGCAAGGAGATAAAATCAGTCAGTCCTAAAGGCAATCAGTCCTGAATATTCACTGGAAGGACCGATGCTGAAGCTGAAACTCCAATACTTTGGCCACTTGATGCAAAGAACTGACTTATTGGAAAAGACCCTGAAGCTGGGAAAGACTGAAGGCAGGAGGAGAAGGGGAAGACAGAGGATGAGATGGTTGGATGGCATCACTGACTGGATGGACATGTGTTTGAGTGAACACTGGGAGTTGGTGATAGACAGGGAAGCCTCGCATGCTGCGGTCCATGAGGTCGCGAAGAGTCGGACACAACTGAGCGACTGAACTGAAAGTCTGCACGTGAGCAGCTATTGGTGCTGGTCCGGAGCTCAGGGACACAGACCGCTGTCACGGCAGTCCTCTTTTCCTGTGCCTCTTGGTTTTAAAATGGCTGTGTGATTGCTCTAGACATCACATCCCAACTCAGGCAGAAAGTTCTGACTTAAAAGTCAGGAAAGCACATTTTCTTCCCAGAACTCCCTTTTTCACTCAGCAGAGTTCCACTCATGAACTGTGTTTTACATGATCACTGCTGACCAGAGAGTGTCTGGGGAAAAACTTATTAACCTCTGGAGAGGACGGTGACTAGGTGAGAATGATTGGGTAAGGACTGTTGTGTCAGTTAACCTACAGTGACCACCACAAGATACTTGCCAAGGTCAAGTGTTGGTCTTATGTGATCCAACCAGCCTGTTTCACACAGGGCTAATACCTATTAGCTGGGAATGTTTTCTTACACCTCTAAAAGTGGCTGGACTAGAAGTGGCCTGGAGCCTGCAAACCCCCTCTCACTGAACACAACAGTATCTAATGCATGCAAACATTTTCATCAATATTCGTGTCCCTGCAAAGTGCTGTTAAAATAAAAGTGTTTTTCACACATGTGGGTGTGTCTACCATGTCATTCTTTGCTGGAGCGCCACCTTCCTGGCATTTATAACTGGGTAACAAATCTGCAGCTCACTGGGTTAATATCCTCAGGCTGTGGCAGAGGGAGAGGAGGATCTGTGAGCTGTTTGGGCTAAAACAAGTTGCTGTATTACGTTTGTCTCAGCCCTGAGCACATTCATTAGGGGCCTGGCTACAGGTAAACTGAGCTAGAGGCTGCATAGTGGCAATGCTGAAAATTATGGCTGGGCCCTACTTCTTGAAAATACAGCTTTATTTAATTAGGAGGGGGCTCAAAAAAGAGCCGTCATTTACTAGAACTATTAAGTTGTGGCTATTTCTAGAGCAGAAGTCTAAAGTAGCAATTAATAGGAATGTTTTGTTTAGGGCTGGGATGAGGTGAGTGAGGTGCTTAGAATATGAAATTTGAGGGGATGTTCACGCCCATGCTCACCTATCACTTGCATGGCCCTGGTTTTATTTTTGTCCTTACTAGTTGTAGTTGTTCGTTGTTCCGCCGCCCAGTCGTGTCCAACTCTTCGCTGCTCCATGGACTGTGGCACGCCGGGCCTCCCTGTCCCTCACTATCTCCTTTAGTTTGCCCAAGTTCATATCTATTGCATCAGTGATGCCATCCAGCAATCTCATCCTCTGATGCCCTCTTCTCTTTCTGCCCTCAGTCTTTCTCAGCTTCAGGGACTTTCCCAATGAGTCAGCTGTTTGCATTAGATGACCAAAATACAGGAGTTTCAGCTTCAACACCAGTCCTTCCAATGAGTGTTCATGGTTAATTTCCCTAAAGATTGACTAGTTTGATCTCCTTGCTGTCCAAGGGAATCTCAAGAATCTTCTCCAGCCCCACAGTTCGAAGTAACTCACTAGTTACTAATGTCTAGAAAGTGGGATAATTACTTACCACATATTTTTTGATCACTTCTGTGTGCCCAGCACTATTCCAGTCACTGGGGATACAGTAATAAATAAAATAGTTGTTACTGTCCCCATGGTGCTGATATTCTAGTAAAGGTGAGATTTCATATAGAAATCTGGATTTTTGGCTCAAAGTATCAGAAGAACTGATAACTGTGAGCAGGCTTTCCCATAAGACCACTGTCACTCAGATTTGAGGAGTTGCTATCTCCTTTTAGTTGAGGTGTGAGTTTGTCACACCTTGCCATCACTCCCTACTGTGATTTTTGATCCTAATGGGATCTCTATAAGTGGATACCACTATTATTATTATTGCCATTTTGCAGATGAAGAAACTGATGCTTAAAGAGATAAAGTGACTAGCGTGGGTTCTTTGCAACTTTGGAGGCTGTTGCCACCGAGCACAGCAGTGATTCAGGAGTCAGGAACACAGATATATCAGCAAGCAAAAGCATCCAGCCTATACAAGATAAAATTAGAGAGAGGTATCAGCAGGGAACAGATGGCACCTCAAATTAGGAGAACTCAACAAGTGTTCATAAAGAAACTATTTACAAAAGTGTGGGCAGAGTGTAGGGAAACCACAAGGCATAGTGCAGAGCCCCAAATTAGTAGTGGTGGGCCTCTATTGCCACTCTGCAGAGAAGGCTATGGCACCCCACTCCAGTACTTTTGCCTGGAAAAATCCCATGGACGGAGGAGCCTGGTGGGCTGCAGTCCATGGGGTCGCTAGGAGTCGGACACGACTGAGCGACTTCACTTTCACTTTTCACTTTCTTGCATTGGAGAAGGAAATGGCAACCCACTCCAGTGTTCTTGCCTGGAGAATCCCAGGGACGGGGGGAGCCTGGTGGGCTGCCGTCTATGGGGTCGCACAGAGTCAGACACGATTGAAGTGCCTTTGCAGCAGCAGCAGCATTGCCACTCTGAGACCTCTAAGGGCAGGCCACAGAGTGGGCTAATGGAGCTGGGGAGACAAGACTGTGGAGAAAGCTGCATAGTTGAGCTGAGACCTTAGAATGCAGCTGGCCCTTGGGGAACCCAGTAGGAGGAAACTTGGAGAATAAATCTCCCAAGTTCTCTCTACTCCTTACCAGTGACAGACTCAACTGGAGGTCAGAGGATGAGGAGTCAGTTGATGCATCCTTCCAATCTGGGTGTCCTGGGGGTACAACAGAGCAGGGTGGAGAGCAGTGAGGAGTGGCTCAGGAGGGGCAAGCAAAGGCACCTGGCACAGGGACCGGTCAAGCCAAGGGCGTTTTAGGGGACAGAGCGACGATGGCTAGGGGAAGAAATGAAGATCAATGTGAACTCAGGGTCCAGCTTTGCTTTAGTTTTGCCAATATATTTTTAAATTGAAGTATATCTAGTTTGCAGTGTGTTAATTTCTGTTGTACAGCAAAATGATTCAGTTATATGTAACATATATCTATGTATGTACACATTATATACATATATATATATATATATACTGTTAAAAATATTCTTCTCAAAAAAAAATATTCTTTTCCATTATGGCTTATCACAGGATATTGAATATGGTTCTCTGTGTCATACAGTGAGGCCTTGGTGTTTATCCATTCTATATATAAAAGCTTCCATCTGCTAAGCCCAACCTCCCGCTTCACCCCTCCCCTAAGCCCCTTCCCCTTGGCAACCATCAGTCTGTTCTCGATGTTCGTGATCCTGTTCCTGTTTTGTAGACAGGTTTGTTTGTGTCATATTTTACTTTTTTGCGGGGGGAGCTTGTGCCATGTGACATGCAGGATCTTAGTTCCCCAACCAGGGACTGAACCCATGTTCCCGTAGTGAAACCATGGAGTCTTAACCACTGGACCACCAAGGAAAGTCCCTATTTGTATCATGTTTTATATTCCACATATAAGTGATATCATATAGTACTTGTCTTTCTCTTTCTGACTTATTTCACTTAGTATGATGATCTCTTATTGCATCCATGTTGCTACAAATGGCATTATTTTGTCCTTTTAATGGCTGAATAGTGTTCCATTGTCTATATGTACTATGTCTTCTTTATATTTTAAATGATGGTTTTGCATGCTGGTTTATTTATTTATATTCGTCTGTGCCAGGTCTTCGTTGCTTTGTGTGGGCTTTCTCTAGCTGTCGCAGGCAGGGGCTACTCTCTGTTGCCGTGTGCGGCCTTCTCATTGTGGTGGCTTCTCTTGTTGTGGAGCACAGGCTTTCGGCAAGCAGGCTTCCAGCACACGGGTCTGGTAGCTGCAGCTCTCGGGCTGCAGAGCACAGGATTAGCAATTGTGGAGCATGGGCTTAGTTCCTGAACCAGGGATCAAACCCATGTCCCCTGTGTTGACAGGCAGATTCCTATCCACAGCAGCACCAGTGAATTCCTATACCATACCTTCTGGTTCTGTTCATCTGTCTATGGACGTTCCATATCTTGGCTGTTGTGAACAGTGCTTCTATGAATATAGGGGTGCATGCATCTTTTGAATTAAAGTTTTGTCTGGATATATATCTAGGACTAGGATTGCTAGAGCATATGGTAATTCTATTTTTAGTTTTCTGAGGAATCTCTATACTGTTTTCCACAGTGAACGCACCAGCTTACATTCCCACCAACAATATAGGAGGGTTCCCTTTTTCCCATACCCTCTCCAGCATTTGTTATCTGTTGACTTTTTAATGACGGCCATGCTGGCCATTCTGGTGGTGTCTCATGTAGATTTTTTAAAATTAATTCTTATTGGAATATAGTTTGCATTACAATGTTGTGTTAGTTTCCTGCTATCAGTTCAGTTCAGTCACTCAGTCATGTCTGACTCTTTGCGACCCATGGCCTGCAGCACGTCAGGCCTCCCTGTCCATCATCAACTCCCGGAGTTCACTCAAACTCATGTCTATCGAGTCAGTGTTGCCATCCAGCCATCTCACCCTCTGTTGTTTCCTTCTCCTCCTTCCTTCAATCTTTCCCAGCATCAGGGTCTTTTCAAATGAGTCAGTTCTTAGCATCAGGTGGCCGAAGTATTGGAGTTTCAGCTTCCGCGTAAGTCCTTCCAATGAATATTCAGGACTGATTTCCCTTAGGATTGACTGGTTGGATCTCCCTGAGTCCAAGGGACTCTCAAGAGTCTTCTCCAACACCACAGTTCAAAAGTATCAATTCTTTGGCGCTCAGCTTTTTTCACAGTCCAACTCTAACAACCATACATGACTACTGGAAAAACCATAACCTTGACTAGATGGACCTTTGTTGGCAAAGTAATGTCTCTGCTTTTAATATGCTGTCTAGGTTGGTCATAACTTTCCTTCCAAGGAGTAAGCGTCTTCTAATTTCATGGCTGCAGTCACCATCTGCAGTGATTTTGGAGCCCCGGAAATAAAAGCCTGACACTGTTTCCACTGTTTCCCCATCTATTTCCCATAAAGTGATGGGACCAGATGCCATGATCTTCGTTTTCTGAATGTTGAGCTTTAAGCCAACTTTTTCACTCTCCTCTTTCACTTTCATCAAGACGCTTTTTAGTTCCTCTTCACTTTCTGCCATAAGGGTGGTGTTAGGTCCCATTTATTTATTTTTGTTTTTAATTTTGTTGTATCAGGAGATGGAAGGTCCAGCCTTGATGGTTCTGGGAAATCTCTTTCTCCTTCTCTCTCCCTGTCGGTCATGCTTAGCTACCTTGTCTACTAGAAATGTTATTGATTCCATGTCAGAGATTCCACATGTTTGTAACATGGGGCTTGATACTTTTGTCTTGATGACTTTTCCAAATGGATAAAAGGCTGAACAATGCAGGGAGGTACTTTCTTCTAAGTTTTCAGAAGGGTAGAAGAACTCATTGAACCCTAGGGTTGTAGAAAGCTGTATCTTCAAACATTCAAGACTGATCTGTCTGTTTTTAAATTTTTCCTCTAAAAGCTATTCAGTTTAATACTTCTTGTCAAACACTGTATATCCTGCTAAATTGAGCCAAATATTACTACTACTAAAAATCATTTGCTTGCTTGCTTTCAGAATTCTGTTTCTGAAATCAATTAGACCAAGGTTTTGGATCTTCAGTGGATTTTAATCAGTGTGTTTCAGTCATCTTTACAGTGACATTTCCCATAGGTTTATGAGTATCACAGAGGTTAATGAGTATCCCTCTCAGCATAAGTAACAGTAACAAAATCAGTAGCACTTTAGCTAATACTATAACAATGCAAATAGTCCTTAAACCTAGTATGCATGGCTCAGAAACACATATACTTCTGCAAAAACATAGTTTCAGGGAGGGACATAGAGTAGCTGGGTGAGAATATTTGTAAGAGGAGCATGGTATCATAATTAATTTAGGGAACAGCTGTGACACCATTAATTATGTTTTTATGAGCTTTCCTCCCTCCTTTTTCCTTGTTAATAGAACTCCAGTATTGTTCAGAGACTAGGCAAGGCATGGGCCTCTCAGTCTTATGGAAAAAATTGTTTGCCCATTCCAGGCTGAATAACTTTGTCTCCTTTACCAGTGATTGGGTTAGCAGGGACATGGAATACAGGCCTAATAGGATGTGAGAAGTGTGCTGTGGATAGTTCTTGAATAGGTTCTTCTTATTGCTAAAAAGAGTCACACAGAAAGAAATAGTTGCCTCTTTTTTACTGGACAGTATCACAATGGCAGCTGTGGCACCAGGTGATGATGTGAACGGGGCTCATGCTGAGGGTGGGAGAGTGCAAAGATGCTCTAGGATGTCATAATTCAGGGACCCACTGGATTCACTGACCCAAGTCCTAGCCTAACTTAGGTCTTATGTGAGACAATGCATTTCTGATTGTTGACATCACAGACACAGGCAGCTCAGATCTGCCTACCCATGAACAAGCTCTGTTCTGAGGACATAAGTTCAATTTGCTCATAAGTCCAAGAAAGTTAGTCTAGATACCCAACTAACACAGTTGGCTAAATAGTCCCGTACTGTAATAGATTTATAATATTGATGCTTTTCACACAAATAATACATATCAACAAGCACAAAAAATAAGGAAAGCATTTTAAATCTTACAGTACGGTTGAAAAGTTCAGTACTACAGTAAAACAGCTGGCGCACAGGGGCTGGCCTCAAGTGAACAGGCAAGGAGAGTTACTGACAAGGAGGAAGGGGAGATGGGAGATGGGAGAGCTGAAGCATGGTCAGCAATAGGAGGCAGAGGGCAAGCTGCAGTGCCACTCACGCCTGACGTTGCTGGAACACATGTTCACATCTTTGAAAGCTTTCAACTTGAAGGTTGCAATATGTAGGTTCGTATGTAGGGGTTTACTGTACATAGATGTAAAACTTCAATCAAAACAGAAATGTTGAAAATAGAAACTGGGGTGAATCCCGAGTTCTCATCACAAGGGAAAAGTAGTTTTTGTTTTGTTTTGTTTCTATACGAGATGGATATTCATGAAACTCATTGTCTTCATTTCATGATGAATGTAAGTTGAATCATTATGCTGTATGCCTTAAACATGTACAGTGCTATATGCCAATATAGCAAAATAAAAGAGGCAGGAGGCCACCTATAATTCTCTGCCTCCTGCCTACTGTGTTAATTGTCATGTTGTTCAGTTGCTTGGTTGTGTCTATCTCTTTGCGACTCCACGGACTGCAGCATGCCAGGCTTCACTGTCCTTCAGTATCTCCCAGAGTTCGCTCAAACTCGTGTCCATTGAGTGATGCCAATCCAACCATCTCATCCTCTGTCGTCCCCTTTTCCTCCTGCCTTCAATCTTTCCCAGCATCAGGGTCTTTTCCAATGAGTCAGTTCCTTGAATCAGGTGGCCAAAGTACTGGAGATTCAGCTTCAGCATCAGTCCTTCCAATGAATGTTAAGGGCTGATTTCCTTTAGATTTGACTGGTTTGATCTCTTTGCTGCCCAATGGACTCACTAAGAGTGAGTGGTTCTCCAGAACCACAGTTGGAAAGCATCAGTTCAGTGCTTCAGTGCTCAGTCTTCTTTGTGGTCCAACTCTCACATCTGTACATGACTTCTGGAAAAACCATAGCTTTGACTCTATGAACCTCTGTGGGCAAGGTGATGTTTCTGCTTGTTAATACTCTTTGTCATAGCTTTTCTTCTAAGGAGCAAACGTCTTTTAACTTCATGACTGTAGTCACTGACCACCGTGATTTTAGAGCCCCAAGAAAATAAAGTCTGTATATAAACTATGTTAATATGATGTTTAAAAATATAGGATCTTGAATAGACATACTTAACAGCACATCTTAGATTCTTTTATATGAAAAATGTAGATCTACCTCATTCTTTTCAGCAATTGTGTAATATTCTGAAGCATGGCTAGATCATATTTTAAAGACCTGAGAAAGTGGTACTTTAAAAAGAATGTGATCCATGGGCAGCTATTCTATACTCATCTCTGCCCCGATCTCTGCCCTCTCTCATTTCCAGCAAGGGTTGCTGTCTTTCAGAGAGGCACACACAGGAAGAGGGCGTGTGGCCCTGTGAAGGCACACAGGATTTGGGGTCAGGCAGATTGGGACTGGGATTCAGCCCTACCGTGCCCTAGCTGTGCGATCTTGGAAAACAATTTAGTGCTTTATATCTCCATTGCCTCCCCTCCCCCAAAGGGATAGTAAAACCTACCTCTTAAAGTTGTTGTAAGGGCTAGAAATAATGTATTAGATATTAGATAACCCATGACCTAGAATGATACTCAGTGAGTGACAGCAATTATTCTATGAAAGGAGCCACTTCCATGAACTAACGTAACTGTTTTTGTTTATTCTCACTGAACACACAACGGACAAAGATGCAAAGGATTTGTTGGCCCAAAATAATTTCTTGAAATTATTGGGCAACTGTATCCCAAGGGGTACAAAGTAGGTCCATGAAAACAATCTAAATTCATGTTTGTGTCACTCTTGTAAAGGAGTTAGTGTAAACAATTAACCTTCATTTCATGGACAGAGGCCTGCAGAATCATACAGTGTGAGCGATTTATCAAATAAGCCAAGAAAAAAAAAAAACACGGTAAGATGATTTTAGTAGGCTGGAGTGGTAGGCTAAATTAAGCAAGATGACCTTTATTAGGGAAATGTGTAAAACTCAACTGGTTGGTTCTTTTTCTTTATTTGCATAATACAGAATGGGAGAAGTGAGATTTAATAGCAGGTATGAAAAAGGCTTAGGTTTTATGTGGCTGAAGTTCACTGTGAAGCCGTGGTGTGATCCAGCTGTCTAATTAGGCATATGAAATCTTAGTCCTTCTCAAGTCCTTGTAAACTCAGGATGAGGAAAGTGATGCCTCCACTTAGTCTGCCTCCTCAGATCACATGGGCTCCCCTGGCTCTGCTGGTAAAGAATCTTTCTGCAACGCAGGAAGCCTGGTTTCGATTCCTGATTCGGGAACATCCCCTGGAGGAGGAAATGGTTACCCACTCCATACTCTTGCCTGGGAAATCCCATGGATAGAGGAGCCTGGTGGGCTACATCCATGGGGGTCACAAAGAATTAGACATGACTGAATGACTAACACTTTCATTTCTTGCATATCACATGCTATAATATGATGATGGTGAGTAACTGGCATGCAGGCTGAGCCTTTGTGTTTGCACGCCTCAGCAGATAACTCTAATTCATCATATTCCACTGCATTTAGAGGTAACCTCTGAATCCTTCTCAACAGGTCTTTAAGGTGGTCAATATTTTTATTATTATTATTTTTAATTTTTGGCTACACCCCATGGCACGTGGGACCCTAGATCCTGACTAGGGGTCCAATCTGCTCCCTTTGCATTGAAAGGCAGAGACTTAACCACTGGACTGCTGTGAAAGTCCAGCCAATATATATATGTTTTTAATGTTTAGTTTTATTTATTTGGCTGCACTGAGTCTTAGTTGTAGCATGTAGGATCTAGCTCCTGGACCAGGGACCAAAACCCAGGCCCTCCGCGTTGGGAGCATGGCGTCCCAGCCACTGCACCACCAGGGAAGTCCCCAGCCAGTATTTTTGAATGGAGTTGGCATGCAAGAAGAAACCTGTTGGTAGCCAATGGGCTGCAGGCTTCCTCCCGTTGTCTCCTTCCAAGGACAATCATTATGCTTAAATCATGTAATCCAGCCTTTTACTAGCCACAGCGGATTGGATATAGACTCAAGGTCTGCCAATCCATAGGCTGTTTAAAGAGCTTTATCCAAACCAGAACAAGTTCCTTCACTTTGATTCTTCTGGAAGTCTGAACTGGGGAAAAAAGGATCACGTCAGGAGGTTGGCAGCAGGCCAGGGAGCTCATGTAGAGATCAAAGGGGGACATAAGGAACGTAAGAAAACAGAAGCAAGAATGAGGAAGCAGAAGCTATGAAGTAGAGAAAATCTACAGGAGGAGGGGGATAAGGAATTGGCTGGTGGCAAGGAATTGGCTGGTGGTGGAAGAAGAGGCAGAGCCCTGAAGGCAAATGTCACTCTGCTGCTAAGGGATTAGCAAGGTCTCTCGTCCAGGGCTGGAGATCCAGCCATGTTGCCATTTCTATTTTCCCAAGAGGCCTCATCAGCCTGGTGTCCAGTCAGGCTGGCCAGAAACTTGAGGTTCTTCTTTTCTGAAGTCCGCTTATAAACACCTCCTCTTGCATGAGGTGACCTGAGGGAATCTTTGTTCCTTGAAACCCAAAACATCTACTTAAGATTCCACGCCTAGCTCTGGGCACCATATTGGCAAACCAGAGCAGGTCCCAAAGAGAGGCAGACTAGAATGGTAAAGAAGTCTGGGAGGCTCACACAGAAGACGTTTTCAGAGGTACAAGGGTGTTCACTCAGAGCAGTGGTTCTTAAAGTGTGATTCCCAATCAGCAGCGGTGTCAGCGGCATCGGCATCTTAGAGATGTAAATTTCTCGGCCCACCCCAGACCTACTGAATCAGAAACTCTAAGGGTAGGGCCCAGCACTCTGTGGTTTAGCAAGATCTTTACATCTGATGCATGCTTGAGTTAGAGAACCACTGGCCTAGAGAAGACCACACAGAATATGAGCACCATCTTTAATTACTTGAAGGACTGTCAGGGAGGTGTGATATGAGACCCTCAAGGGCAGCGCTAAAGCTAGCGCTTAGACAAAATGTGGAGACAGACTTCAGGGCAAGAGAAGGAGGACTTTGCAAGCAGTTAGTGTGGTTTGAGGGAGAAGGCAATGGTACCCCACTCCAGTACTCTTGCCTGGAAAATCCCATGGATGGAGGAGCCTGGTAGGCTGCAGTCCATGGGATCGCTAAGAGTCAGACATGACTTCACTTTCACTTTTCACTTTCCTGCATTGGAGAAGGAAATGGCAACTCACTCCAGTGTTCTTGCCTGGAGAATCCCAGGGACGGGGAAGCCTGGTGGGCTGCCGTCTGTGAGGTCGCACAGAGTTGGACACAGCTGAAGCGACTTAGCAGCAGCAGCAGCAGCAGTGTGGTTTGAGAGTGGTTTGTGTCTGCTGGGTCATGAGCGCTTGTCCCTGGTGGTGTTCAAGGAGGAAGCTATGTGACTATCCAGTTGATAGATATTGTAAAGGGGTTGTGAAGTCGACAGGAGGGAGAAGAGGAGACTGAAGGAGGAAGTGTGAATTAGCAAGACTCTGCAAATAAGGAACAGCAATTGAGGACTGGCCTCCTGGGTCCCTTGTTGCCATGGTACAGTGGGGCTGGGGCAGTAACAACACAGTCGTGTGTATAGAGTTTCAGGAGGGGCTTCTTGCTGTTAGAGGCAGATCCACAGTCCTGGTCTCTGTCACGAAACAAATCCTAACATCTAGGACCAGGAGTCTACTTTGGAATTTGCCTAATATTCCTATCTCTAAATTCTAGCTCTTCATTAAACAGTCTTAAGCAAAGGCAGAGACTCTGATATTGGGGCAGACATGTGGAGGCAATCTAATCACTCACCCAAACCTCTTGCTTGGGACAGGCAGCTGCCTCTAGAATAATGAATGCCAATATCAAGCTGTCACATTGCACTTAGTGGATGCAAAGCTTGGCTCTGGAATCAGATGGCTGGATATGTAATTGCATGACTTGAGCAAGGCTGCTTCTCTCTGCTTTATTTTCGTTGTCTTTTATTAGTTTTAATTTTCTTTCAGTATTTATTTATTTATTTGCTGCGCCAGGTTTTAGTTGCTGCACATAGGAACTTTAATTGCGATTTGTGGGATCTTAAGGGTTGGCATGTGGGATCTAGTTCCCTGACCAAGGATCGAACCCAGCCCCCCTGCATTGGGAGTGAGAAGTCTAAGCCACTGGACCACCAGGGAAGTCCCTTTCTTTTAAACTGAGGCTTATATTAGTTGCCATCTCATAGGGCTGTTTCAGGGTTGAGATAATCCATGATGAGCACTCAATATATTTAATTATTATCACTGCTATTACTGTTGGATCTCATCAGACTGCTAAATTACCTATGAGGAGGATAGGGTAGGTAGGTAGGGTAGGTTTTATCACCCCCATTTAGCCCGAGGAACCACAGTGCAGGATGGGTAAGACCAGGCTGACATCACACTGCTTCAGTATTAGCGGCCGAAAAGAACTAGAAATCAGTTTTCCTGACTTCAGGTGGCCAGGACAAAGAACAGAGTCTGTTTTTGTGTTCCAGAAAGGAGAGCAGAATTAGTTCTTTGAAAAGGCATTATATGCATGTGAGAAACATTCTACAAAAAGGCATGTGGTGAAAAGTAAGTCTTTCCATGCCACTAACCTCTGGTCTCCCAGTCCCTTTCTGTTGATGGACTCTGGGCATCCTCCAGGACCTGGATCACATGTGGACAAACCAAGGTTGTATGGATCCCTGGGCACTGTTTCTAAGGTCTGATGCTGTTTCTGCCTCCAGTTCCAGGTGTGTGTGTATGTGTGTGTGTGTGTGTACGGGGAGGAGGGCTTATGAGGGCATGTAGGGGTTTAGAATCTAACCTTGCCCTTGGAAAGAGAGGCCAGTGGGTTTGTTGCCATTTAGTTGTTAAGTCGTGTTCAACTCTTTTGCAATTCCATGGACTGTACCCACCAGGCTTCTCTGTCCATGGAATTTTCCAGCAAGAAAACTGGAGTGGGAGGCTATATCCTCCTCCAGGGGATCTTCCCAACCCAGGGATCGAATGTGAGTCTCCTCTGTTTCCTGCATTGCAGGCGGATTCTTTACCACTGAGCCACCAGAGAAGCCCTCAGTAGGTCTGGGAAGTGCCAAGGTGACCCAGGGCCAGTGCCGGGTGACCTCTTTTGGCCGGACTCAGGGCTGGGGCCTTTCGAGCTCTTCACCCTGTTCTTGAAGGCACAGGAGGGTGGCCTGGAGGTATAAATGTGACACCACTTCCCCTTGCTCTGAGTCTGGCTTTTATCACTTTCTTAAGGTGCTTTCATTCCCTCTGCTCCTTCCAATCTTCTTGGGGAAGAAATCTGAAGGGGGACTGCTTGCCCCCAAGCTGCTGGATCAGGGGTGGGGATTCAGATCATGGATCTACAGGTTGCAGGCCCAGGGGTCCCAACTCCTTGGCTCTCCCCTTTCTCTTGGGGCCTCTGCTCAGCCAGCTTCTGGGGGAAAGATCAGACTCACTCAGTTTTAGTAATCCTGACACTTTCCTAGCTTAGAGGAACAAACTTAGTATTCATTATTATTACTATTATTATTTAGCTTCTAGAAGCCATTCTCTACACCTCATGGCCTTGGTAGCCTGCCAGTTTGGTCAGGAGACAAGGGATGGGGCCAGCCAAAAATACAGTCCTTTCCGGGTTCAGCTGGGCAGAGAGAAAGGCTCTCTGCGCTGAGACCATCAGAGCAGATTTCTGTGTTTCCTGGTTGCTCTTCCAGGCTTAGTTTCTGGCTTCCCCTTTCCTTGGCCTGGAGTTTAAAAGATTCTGTGAAGGCCTTGCTGTGTTGCTTCACTGAAGCTGTCTTCAGCTGAGTCTTGACTCTCTGATGCCTGGAACTATTTAAAAACATCGCTGTCGGTAGGCTCCTTGCTGGACTATGCAGGCTTGAGTGTGTCCAGGCATGGGGAACTCACCACTTCTGGAATCTCTCCATCTCATTCTTAGATGGTTCTAGAGAGAGACGAGCAGAACCAGAATTTGTGGCCAGGGCTGTTTTGAATTGGCAGCTACCGGGCTCCTAACCTCAGATTCCTCTTTCACTTAAAAGTCCTGTGGGTTCTTGATCTCAGGATGTCTCTGAATATTTCTCTTAGGGTCAGTTTTCCACTGGCCCATCTAAAGCGTGGATGGGTTGGGCTGGGCCTGTTGCTCATGGGAAGGAGTGTAAATGTAGGAGAAATCCCTTTGTCACAGGACAAAATCAGGGAGGGGATGGACAGAGTGGCTTCTGAGGTCCCGTCCTCAGGCCTTTAGGCTCTACACTCTCTTATTCTCTGCAGAAGCCAGAGTCTGCAACTTGGAGGCCTTATCCTCAGTGCAAGGAGAACAAGTTGGAGAAGTTACCATGTCCTGGGATGAGCCCAGGAGCTTTCATCTTTTTCTCACTTTGCTTCTCTTCTTTTCCCCACCGTTTCCTGCCTGGGTTGGGTACAGCCAGCAGCCAGAGCTCCAGAGCCCTGTTATTTAAAAATTCAGCTGTCACCATGGCAACCTGCATCCTGCTCCATTTCAACCAGAGATACAAAGAAGCAGTGAAAGGGAAAGTTTAATAAGATTTTTTAAATTTTATTTTATGAGTCTCACTGACAGTGTCTATCTTTTGGGAAATAGAAATGTTCCATTTCGTGTTATCAAAATTGGCTTCTGGAGGGTTACCATTACTCCTTGCTTTCTAGGGGTTGCTAACATCACCCCTTCTCTCCCTCCAGAATGGGTGAGGGGTCTTACATGGCATTTCAGCTTTCTGAAAGAGTTTGAGGCTGGGTTAACACTAGAGCATGTCCTTGGCCTTAGTCTTCCTTCCGTTTCCCTGTCATCCAATCAGAGTCACATAAGGTTAGTCAAAGTGTTCAAGATCACTTACTCTGCAGTGCCATTTCTGATTTTGCATGTCTAGCAACTATTCGCTCACATTCTGAGAGTACTTCCTTCATCACCCCTGGGGGTGCTTGGTCTCTGGTTGTGTCAATCCACATGATTCTGGTGGAGCCCAGAACGTCTCCTGACCACAGCAACTGGCTCATGTGTGGGCATGTGGCCCAAGGGCACCCATGAGGCAGTCCAGAGGAAGCCCCTCTGTTTTTCTGCTGTGGGGATGAAAGCCTGGAGCTGCTGGAGATCCCCATATATAAGGAACATTCCAGAAAGGGAATGTTCCAACAGGGAACCAACACAGGAGGGAAGCAGTGCTGAAGGATGGAGGAGAGAGACCAGGCTGGGAGGAAGTTGCTTGATATCCTAGACTAGTCAATTCTGAATCCATGACTTTTCAGTTTCATGAGTAATATGTATCCGTCTTTTGCCTCCTTAGGACAGTTTAGGCTGACAGTTTTCTGACACCTGAGAACCAGTGGCTTTGATGCTGCACACACCAAAACTTTGGAAATGGGACAACAGAGAGCCTCTGAAGAAAGGCACCATCCAAAGTCACACAGAGAGGCAGCTCTGAAGGTCAGGTCTTCTGATGTCCATGTAGCCACTTAATCTGCTGGTCTTCCGTTCTTGGGCTGGTTTCCCCTCCATGGCAGGAATGAAAACTGAGCTGGTGGGGGCTGAACGTTAACAAGTGTAATTATGGTAAAGACACCTGCCCAGCTATCTGCCCCAAGGGTGATGGTGACCATTTGGGGTGATAGTCAAGGGTGGTCTCTATTCTCAGAAGATTTTTGTGCCTTTTATAGGTTTGGAGGGATCCCAAGACATGTCAAGAAAAGCACTGATCACATAGCCTGCACTGCATAGCCCTGAAAACCCAAGTAGCTCACCTGCTTTCTACATTGAGGTTTACTTTTAACTCTGTAAACAGCTATCATTCAGCCATTCAACCAGCACTTGTGATTTTGCTAATTTTACTGAAAAGCATTAATTGAGGGCCTCCTCTGGGTTACCCACTAGTTTAGGGGCATGGATTCAGACAGATTCAGTAGTCAACAAGATAGCCTCAGTGACTGTCCTCATGGAATTTACGCTTTAGTGTGGGCATGAAAATAATCAGAGAAACACAGACTTAGGGACTGTGAAAATTCTTATGAAGGATACATACCCAGAGCTAGGACAGCATATAAAGAGGACCATGTCATCTGCTGAGGCAAGGGAAGTGCTGAGCAGAGATGGGCAAAAGGAGCAGCCATTAGCTAAGCAGAACGGGGACCAGAATTTTGAATATTGGACAGAGCTTGGGTAAAGTTAGGGGGCAAGACTTTGAATTCATTCATGCCAGTGTTATTTTGGGGGTACCACGTGCCAATATTCCTCTCTTTTGCTATTTTAGGTCCCTTTATTCCTGCCCCATCAGATTCTCAGAGCTCACGAGTCCTTGAGTCAGTTATGTAATCTATCTTCAACCTACGATCCTTGGTGCTCTGGCCTCATGTCTCTGCAGATTCAGATCCGCTGCAGGCTAACGTCTAGTTAGTTACGCTTTTGTGTATGAGATTAAGAAATCCCACCATCATAACCAAGCCTTCTCTTCTAGAGAAGGATACGTATTGCCTCTATTCCTCTTCAGAGAAGTCTCAACTCAATTTCCCTTTCGTTTGTCTGAAGAATATGGCTGCAGTGAAGTTTGCTGCCACTAGGGGGCAGGAGCGCCAAAGCAAAGGACTAAGTTCCGTGAAGAAAACAAACGAAGCCCGCTTAACAGTCGGACAGGGTTTGCGCTGGTGTGGGACCCGTCAAGCTCCCAAGCCCAAGCTCTGCGTGTCTCGATTCGGACACACCAAGTGTGCGTACAGTGATGATTCCCTTTTACACACTGTTGATTGCTACAGGTGCTAATGCCAGCAGAGAAAAATTTAAAAGTGAGCTTCTGGTGGGGGTGGTTCGTGTTGCCTGTAAAACAAAGGCATGGAGTCTTGGATTAGAATTTAAACTTCAGAGTCCTTCAAAATGTGCAGAGGGTCTAGGGGGCCCAGTCTTGGTTCTCAGTGTGCTGTGTGATCTTGCTTAAGAACATGCTCTCTGGGTCTAAACTGCTCTTTTATCAAAGGATGATACAATGTGAAAAGTCGCTTCTGATTCGAAGCCAAGTGGTGAAGCCAGTTAAGAGTGGAGAACTGCTCCCCTCAGATAGATGCCTCCTTGTGGAATTTCTAATTTAGGGGTTTTTCCCCTGAGGGAGTTCTGTTTTCCTGACTGATATCTCCTTTCATTTTACAGAAGAATATACTTTACCACAAAGTAATGAAGAGCTAGGGCGGAGTTCTGGCAAGTGATGAGCGGGATACTCTTTTCAGATCACATCAAGACAGTCAGAATCCTCTTTGCCTTTTGATAGGGATGAGGCATTTGGCTCTGATATGGGAGACTGGGTGAATACATGCGAGAAGCAGGATTCTCCCTGAAACTCAAACCCTCCATGATCCTGGAATCCAGAGCCTTACTGAAATAGCTCAGGGGGCTCCCAACTTGAAAAGGAAACATGGTGGAAACAGGCCTGCTCTGGGATTGAGGGATGCTCTAAGGCCCCTTTCTGCCTCCGCATTCTAGAGTTAGAAGTTTATGGTCAGACAAGACTATCTCTGGGAGTCCCACTAAGAAGTCGGGCTTCTGCCTAAAGCTGCAGACTTGTTCTAAGAGGGGGACCCCCTGGGGCTGGCCACCAGAGGACCTGTGGTGTCCTTACTCACCCCCTGATGCCTCGGGCTGGGGTGGACCATCCCAGAGATGAAAAACCCAAACAAATCAAAACCAGCAACAACAAAAACCCTATAGAAAATCCTCCTTTCTCTGGCAACACCAGTTTCGGGAATTCGTAGTACAGGCTGGGAGGGATCCTCAGGAGCCATGGAGGCCCAGCTTGGATTCTCATTTCCTCCTTGGGTGCTGGTCTTGCCCCTCCCACCACTACCTGATTGACAGCAAGTGGCTGCTGAATCCCCACAGGATGTGACAGATACCTTTACTCTCAGTTAATATAGATTAGCATCATGATTTGTGCTTCTCTAAAGATTATTTTCATGTTTACGTACATTTTAGGGCAAGTTTTTTTTTTGGGGGTGACATCAGTTCCATAATTTGTAACGATTGAAAAATGTTCTAGTTAAGATTTTTTTAATTTTTCTTTTGGCCACCCCGTGCAGCTTGAGGGGGTCCTAGTTCTCCAACCAGGGATAAACCCGTGCCCTCTATAGTGGAAGCAAAGTCCTCACCACCAGACTCCAGGGACTTCCCCTCCCCCACCGTTTCAGCTGGCAGCTCACCACCCGCCTCAGGCACCCACCGCACATTCCCTGTGTTGCCTCTCTTCATCTTGAGGGGTTGGTCGTGGCATCCTAGGGCTCATCCTCTCTAGCCCTTCCGTTCTGTAGAGCGGAGACTTGGCTTCCAGCTGATGGCCAACCAGGGCAAGAATTCAGGTTTTCTGAGTTGCTACCCCTGTCAGGCTTATTGAAGGTGGCCAGGAACGGAAGAAGAGGGGACTTCACATTCCTACGTCTACCTGTCTACAGATGGTTAAGAAAAATGTCCCTTCCTACACAATTTTACAGTCTATTCCACGTTACTGCAAGTGTCCAAAATCCTGTCCTTGGCTGCTTGTGTTTTGGACAAATTTGTTCTGCTCCTTCTTCCTCTGCCTGCAAGTGGCATTTTAAGCCCTTCCTTCCTCTCTCCCAGATCTGTCCCACCTCTACTCCCTCCAGGATTGAATTTCCCAAGGGCGACTGCCACATAGTGCTAGCAGTCCAGTCACAAGATGGCTAAATATACACCATACAGACTGCAAATAAACCTGCATGATCGTCTGCTCCTTTGTTTAGCTTATTATCCTCCCAAATCAGACTGGTGAGGAGGCACGTGCCTTGTCTGTGTGGGGGCAGGATCCGGTGGCTGTTCATGTCCCCCAGGACAAACCAAACAGACAGGACTCTGCTGTGTGCAGAGCTGTTGCCTTCTCTGTGGAGCAGGCCCTGCTATCCAGATAAAGCTGACAGTCCTCGGGCTTTGACTTCCAAAGCAAATAACTGCAGATCACATCAGTATTGGCAGCAGATGCAACAGTCTGGCTGAGGGCTGAGTGCAGTCAGGGACAGAGAGACGTGGCATGGCGTGTCTCATCTCCATCTCCTCAGGAGAGGACGGAGAGTGAGGGACAGTGAGGTGGGCAGGGGGTCCAGGGTTCAGAGGTGTGCCTCCAACCTGGAACATGGCATGTAGACATAGTGACCCCTAGAGACACACATTTTTCAGTGGGGACTTCTAGTCAATTAGTGATGTCTGATGCAATGCCAAAGAATGTTCAAACTACCACATAGTTGCACTCATCTCACATGCTAGCAAAGTACTGCTCAAAATTCTCCAACCTAGGCTTCAACTGTACATCAATTAAGAACTTCCAGATGTTCAAGCTGGATTTAGGACAGCCAGAGGAACCAGAGATCACACTGTAAACATCTGTTGGGTCACCAAAAAGCAAGAGAGTTCCAGAAAAGCATCTACTTCTGCTTTATTGACTACACCAAAGCCTTTGTCTGTATGGATCACAACAAACTGGAAAATTCTTAAAGAGACGGGAATACCAGACCATCTGACCTGCCTCCTGAGAAATCTGTATGCAGGTCAAGAAGCAACAGTTACAACTGGATGTGAAACAACAGACTGGTTCCAAATTGGGAAAGGAGTATGTCAAGGCTGTGCATTGTCACCCTGCTTATTTAACTTCTATGCATCATATGAAATGCTGGGCCTGATGAAGCACAAACTGGAATCAAGATTACTGGGAGAAATATCAATAACCTCAGATATGCAGATGATATTACCCTTATGGCAGAAAGTGAAGAGGAACTAGGGAGCTGCTTGATGAAAGTGAAAGGAGAGTGAAAAAGCTGGCTTAAAACTCAACATTCAAAAACTAAGATCATAGCATCTGGTCCTATCACTTCATGGCAAATAGATGGGGAAACAATGGAAACAGTGAGAAACTTTATTTTGGGGGCTCCAAAATCACTGCAGACAGTGACTGCAGCCATGCAATTAAAAGATGCTTGATCCTTGGAAGAAAAGCTATGACCAACCTAGACAGCATAGTAAAAAGCAGAGACATTACTTTGCTGACAAAGGTCCTTCTAGTCAAAGCTATGGTTTTTCCAGTAGTCATGTACAGATGTGAGAGTTGGACCATAAAGAAAGCTGAGTGCTGAAGAATTGATGCTTTTGAACTGTGATGCTGGAGAAGACTCTTGAGAGTCCCTTGGACAGCAAGGAGATCCAATCAGTCTATTCTAAAGGAAATCAGTCCTGAATATTCATTGGAAGGACTGGTTCTGAAGCTGAAGTTCCATTATTTTGGCCACCAGATGTGACGAACTGACTCACTAGAAAAGACCTTGATGCTGGGAAAGATCAAAGGCAGGAGGAGAAGGGGACAACAGAGGATGAGATGGTTGGTTGGCGTCACTGATTCAATGGACATGAGTTTGAGCAAGCTCCAGGAGTTGGTGATGGATAGAGAAGCCTGGCGTGCTGTAGACCATGGGGTCACAAAAGGTTGGACGCGACTGAGTGACTGGAACTGATGTGGACATAGATTTGATGGGTGTGGATAGACATGCCACATACTTGCCATCTGTGATTTAGAGGAAACCAGTCTCAGGAGATAGGATTTCTTGGTATGTAGGGTGTAGAGTGGTGGCTCCAGAAAGTTACAGGCTTAGCTGAAGCCTCAAACTGTTATATTGAAAACAGCCCTAGTGTTCAGGATCTCATAAATGGTTGGTTTTCCCCAGAGAGTTCAAGTCTGTTTTGAACCCTGGATGGTCATGGGGACAAGTCATAGGAAAGAACCTGTGTTTGGAAAGGACGCAAATTGGGATGCTATCATGAAAGGGCACCTCAATTTCTGATAGCTATTTCTCCGTCTTCATCTTAAATGAATCCTCGTCAGTACTTGCTGCCACTGGCTATTAATTTCTTCCTTCTCTTTTATTTAATTTTAATTTTTATTATTTATTTAATGTTGGTTGCTCTGGGTCTTTGTTGCTGCGTGCGGGCTTTCTCTAGTTACAGTGGTGAGTGGGGCTACTCTCTGTCATGGTGCGTGGCTTCTCACGGTGGCGGCATTTCTTGTGGAGTGCAGGCTCCAGGTGCATGGGCTTCAGTAGCTGCAGCATGCAGGCTCGGTAGTTGTGGCAACGGGCTTCGTTGCTCTGAATCATGTGGGATCTTCCTGGACCAGGGATTGAACCTGTGTCCCCTGCATTGGCAGGCAGATTCTTATCCACTGTTCCACCAGGGGAGTCCCTTTTCTTCCTTCTTAAATTATGTTCTTTCATTGCTTAAAAACACTATTTTGCTTTTCCGTCTGTCTCTGGTCTCTCCTTAATTTCTCTTAAGGTTTATCCTCTTCTGCTGTTAAATATTATGGTCCTTTGTCCACAGACTTGTTCTAGGCCCCCTACTTTTCCCACCCTGTGTTCTCTCCCTTGGTATTCTCTCATCCTAGCCAATTATTTCAATTCCTACCTATATGGATATACTTTACCTTTTATATCTTGAGCTACACAGAGTCTCTCAGCTCCAATGGCCTATTTAGCATATCTGCTTGGAGGTCTGAAAGGTGAGTCAAACTCAACATGTGCAAAAGCAAGTCTGTGATCTCCCTTCTGTACCCAACTGGATCTCTTCTAATCTTTCTTATCTACAGTTAAATAAGCTCCTCCCTCTCTCTTTCTGTATCCAATCCATCACCTAGCCCTGATGATTTTTTTTTTTTGCCATTTTTATTGAGATATCATGGACATACAGCATGATGACTTGCTGTGTAAGTTTAAAGGATACAGCATAATGACACACACATATTACAAAATGATTAGTTCCGTTAACATCCATCTCATATAGTTACAAAACCATTTTTTCCCTTGCGATGAGAACTGATAGGATTTCAGCTCAGTAACTTTCATATATATCATATAGCAGTGTTAACCGTAGTCACCATGCTGTACAGGACATCCATGGGGTTTATTTACCTTACAATTGGAAGTTTGTGCCTTTTGAACACCTTCATCTATTTCCTCAACACCCCAACTGCATTTCTAGTAAACACACATCTGTTCTCTTTTTTTGAGTTTGGTTTCATTTTTTCTTTTTTGATTCTGCATATACATATAAGATCTACACACACACACACACACACACACACACACACACAATTTGTCTTTCTCTGCCTGGCTTATTTCACTTAGCATCATATCCTTAAGGAATACCCATGTTGTCACAAATGGCAGAATTTCCTTCTTTTTTATGGTTAATAACATTCCATGGTGTGTATATCTCTCTCACATTGTCTTTATCCATTCACCTGCTGTTGGGCACTTAGCTTGATAATTTTACATCATAAATGTTCTTGAATTTGTCCACTTTTTTTCTATCATGACCATCATCCTAGATCAAATTACAACCAACTTTCCTTTCTTTCTTGGACTAAGATGGTCCAAAACACCCCAATTCCTCTCCTTAAATTAATTCCAGGTCCCAAGTGGTCAAAAAGATCTTTGGCAAAAGGCACCTTGGCTCACCTTGTCTTTCTCCTCCCTATGGTTCTACACTGATGTTGGCCTTTAGTTTACTATGATGCTGAGAAGGACAGTTAAAATCCTAGCATTCATATGGTGCTTTCGTTTCAAGGCAACTTTGTTTACATCATCTGATTTTATTCTCAACTAGGCCCATGAGTGGGTCACAATCACCTCATTTTAGGGATCTTATCTGTCTTTCTTGGAAGCAGTCTCAGAAACGTGGATTAACTCTTCTGAGGACATCAGTGGTTAGCAAGGGGGCCACGTCTACTGACTCCTCACACTGACCTCACTGTTTTCCCCCGCTACTCACAAGAGGGCTTTGGATGAACCAGAGGCCCTTTAAGGCATATCTAGCACCGACAGTCTGTGATTTTGTGGTTTGCAGGGATCAGGAGGAAGTTGCAAAAAATTTTCAAAAAGAACTTTAAAGGCAAGGTTGACAGAAAAGCTTCAAAGTGAAACTTGCCTTCCTCAAGAGTGAGTTTCACATCTAAAGCTGGGAGACAGTAGATCAATTCTCTCCACCTTGTGGCTGATTTTTCTCTGTCCTCTCAGTGACCATGACTGGAGGTTGACTTACAGCCTTATATTGACCCAGGAAAGGTCCAGGAATTTTAGTCTTGCTTGGGGAAAAGAATGAATGTGGGAAGAATGAAAATCTCACTGTTTTGTTAAAAAGTGTACTGAGAAGTGAAAATAACTCACTGTGAATGAGCTCTTGTGACAGCTTGAAGTAGAAGCAGGTGAGCCATAGGGATGGAGAATTTGAGGGAAAAAAGGGTCAAAGCAGTAAAGGGCTAGTGATTTCGGGTTCCCAAATGCAATCCATATAGTTTACATCTGAGAACTTACCAGAAGTTTCTGTTCATGGTATCTATTGCTATATCTTCTCTTAGTGTGAGTTAATTAAGGGCTTCTCAAGTTGCAAAGAGGTTGTTTATGGACTGAATGATCAGGAAGGACTCTTTTTGATTAGATGGTCATTCTTCATGATCTTTTCATTAAACCGGAAACAAAAATAGAGACATTTCCTTTTCCTGGGTATGCATATGACAAATGACCAAGCCTGTGGACGATGGAGAGTAGGGATGATAAATAAATGTAATTTCCCATCATACCCCGGATTGTGTACATGGTTGTGGCTGACTTTGTTTATTTTTCAGACATATAAAATGTCCATAATAGGAAAGATAGAAAGCAGAAAGTAAATTAGTGATTGCTTAGCCCTGGGATTGTAGAGGAAGGAAGAATAGGAAGATGACAGGTAAAGTTTACAGAGTTTCTTTCTTTTAAAAGCTTTTAATTTTTACCTTCCCCCAATTCCTCACCTCTGGCAACCACCAATTTGATCTCTGTATCTATAAGTTTTTTCTTTTTAAAAAAGAGTCATATAAGAGATATCCTAACTCTAATTTATCTTTCTCAATCTGACTTATTTCATTTAACATCACACTCTTGAGATCTATCTATGTTGTTGCAAACATCAAGGTTTCATTCTATTGATGGCTGAAAAATATTCCATTGTAGTTATATAATCCACACTTTCATTCATCTGTTGATAGACACTTCAGTTCAGTTCAGTCACTCAGTTGTACCCGACTCTTTGCGACCCCATGAAGTGCAGCACGCCAGGCCTCCCCTGCCCATCACTAACTCCCAGAGTTCACTCAGATTCATGTCCATCGAGTCAGTGATGCCATCCAGCCGTCTCATCCTCTGTCATGCCCTTCTCCTTCTGCCGCCAATCCCTCCCAGCATCAGAGTCTTTTCCAGTGAGTCAACTCTTCTCATGAGGTGGCCAAAGTACTGGAGTTTCAGCTTCAGCATCATTCCCTCCAAAGAAATCCCAGGGCTGATCTCCTTCAGAATGGACTGGTTGGATCTGCTTGCAGTCCAAGGGACTCTCAACAGTCTTCTCCAACACCACAGTTCAAAAGCGTCAATTCTTTTATGGCAGAAAGTGAAGAGGAACTAAAGAGCCTCTTGATGAAAGTGAAAGAGGAGAGTGAAAAATTTGGCTTAAAGCTTAACACTCAGAAAACGAAGATCATGGCATCTGGTCCCATCACTTCATGGGAAATAGATGGGGAAACAGTGGAAACAGTGTTAGACTTTGTTTTTTTGGGCTCCAAAATCACTGCAGATGGTAATTGCAGCCATGAAATTAAAAGATACTTACTCCTTGGAAGAAAAGTTATGACCAACCTAGATAGTATATTCAAAAGCAGAGACATTACTTTGCCAACAAAGGTCCGTCTAGTCAAGGCTATGGTTTTTCCAGTAGTCATGTATGGATGTGAGAGTTGGCCTGTGAAGAAAGCTGACTGATAGACTCTTAGGTAGTTTCCAATATCTTACCTATTGTAAATAATGCTTCATTGAGCATGGAGGTGCATGTATTTTTGGAACTAGTATTTTCATCCTCTTCTGATAAATACCCAGAAGTGGAACTGATGGATCATATGGTAGTTGTATTTTGAGTTTTTAAGGAACCTCCATACTGTTTTTCCATAGTGGCTGCACCAATTCACATTCGCACAACAGTGTATGAAGTTTCCCTTTACTCCACATCCTCACCAACACTAGTTATTTCTTCTCTTTTTGATCATAGCCATTCTAAAAGGTGTGAAGGGTAGTGGTTATCTTAAACACCGGGATGAGGAAGATTTTAAAACCACACATGGGCTACATGGGGAAATGTGTGGTGATTGATTAGCAATGTCTGCTGTGGCTGAGGCATGAGGCAGTGGGCGTGCAAGTACTGACCCGGATCAGTGCTCCTCAAAGCGTGATTTGCAGATGGATGCAGGTCTTCAGATATTTGTTACCCATGAGGAACTGAGTACAGAAATGGTCAGTAAGCATATGGAAACTTTTATAGAAATTTGACATTGCAGCCTCCTCTAAGTATTTAATTCCTGTTTTCTTTGTAAAAGTATTGATCTGTGATGGACTGAAAATGAAATTAAAACTTGGCCCTTTGCCAGAGATGGTTTGAGAAGCACTGACCTGGAGGACTGTATTTGACCCCATTAGTTCCCATAAAGGACTTTGAAGCGCTCTGGATTTGGAAAGCGATGAATACAGCCAAAGTCCTATACACGGACTTGGTGACTGAGCATGGGTGTTTGCCAGTTTTCCTCTCTCGCTTGGCAGAAGGATTAAGATAATAGCTACTCAGAGATTGCCAGAAATGCCTTCTTTGCTTTCTCTATACATTTCTACTTTCCATTTATTCCATAAAGCCTTCACTAACATCGGCTTCTTCCAGTGAAGAGTCAGTGAGGCCAGCAGAAAGGTGATGTCCCTGAAGGACCTGAATGGTGATCAGAGAGAGGTGCCCAGCATCAGCTGTTGCATTGGCCTGGGTGACCATCCATTCATGCCTTCCCACTCCTTCATCCTGTCATTCAGCATCTCTTTGTGGAATGCCAACTGTAAGTGTCAAAGAGCCAGGTCCCGAGATATGACAGTGACCAAGGCATATGAGGTCTCGGGAATGTAGGTGGCACACAGAACGTTGGGAGTTCATTCATTTAACAGATGCTTACAAGCACATATGCTCTCCTTTCACCAGGGCACTGTGTTGGTAGGCCCTGCAGTGTTGTAGACAGTTACACTGACGCTAGGGAAATACTGGGGAGGGCCGTGAGAATGTGGAAGGGTGCCTCTTCTGATATGGGGGTACAGAGAAGGCTCCCTACGAGAGTGGTATTTGAGAAAAGCCCTGAACCTTTCCAGGTGGAGGGAGCCGAGTGTGTGCAGGCTTGGATGTGGGAGATAAGGCAGCGTATTTAAATGGAGAAGCACAGCAGGTTCAGTGGGGCAGGACTGTGGTGCCAGAATCACATCTACGTTTCAAATAGTGGTCCTGGCCAATGAGTACCTTGGAGGAAAGGAGGCAGTTGAGGGCTGCACAGGGGATTGTTGAAATAGTTAAGCCAGGAGGGAGTGGCGGTTTTGAGATTCAAGAGAAGTGGACAGAATGGGGCTTTGCAGCTGGTTTGATTGAGGGAGTTGAGAGAGGAGGGGCAGTCCTAAGAATCTGAAAAGCCTAAGACTTCTGCTCTTTCACAGCCAGGCATACCCATTTTAGGAAGAGGTAGTATTGAGGGGGGAGAAGGCAATGGCACCCCACTCCAATACTCTTGCCTGGAAAATCCCTTGGAGGGAGGGAGCCCGGTAGGCTGCAGTCCAGGGGTCGCGAAGAGTCAGACATGACTCAGTGATTTCACTTTCACTTTTCACTTTTATGCACTGGAGAAGAAAATGGCAACCCACTCCAGTGTTCTTGCCTGGAGAATCCCAGGGACGGGGAAGCCTGGTGGACTACTGTCTCTTGGGTCACACAGAGTCAGACACGACTGAAGCGACTTAGCAGCAGCAGCAGCAGCTTTCATAAAACTGACAGTTTAGGAGGGGGACAGATACTAAATTGATAATGTGTATTGAGTGGTGATGTGAATACCGCTAGGTGCTCTGCTGGAGAAGAGTTGGGTGCTCTGAGAGTGTTTAGCAGGGGCTTTATCCCAGCGAGGGCGTCTCGGAAGGATGTGACAGGTCTTTCAGAGTGACTGGACCATGATGAATGACCGAAGTGCAAAGGAAGTGACTCAGGACCATCCTGGGGATGTGGGCAAAGGACAAATGGTACAAGGCCTTGCAGGCTGCAGAAGGAGTTTACTCTTGATCCCAAGAGCAGTAGGAAGCCTAATGGAATTACAAATATGGATAAGATATGGTAAGAGACCCATAAGCACTGTGAGAGAGAAAGACACCCAAACAATTAACTAATATAATGTGATCTGGATTGTACAGAGGTGTACACATAGAAGGGAAATGGTGGGGTTAGGGGACTGAGATGCTTTAACAGATGAAGTTTGACCTAGCCATTGTCCTGCTTTAAACACTTCTGTGGTTGCCTGTTGTTAGAATATAGTTAAGATTTTTCTATACTGCTTCTCATGATCTGGTTGTTCTCTCCTTGCCCAGACTTTTCTAGGGGCACTCTCTTGCTTCCTCCAATTATGACTGGCATCCTGCCTGGTCTTTAAGTCCCCAGAAACCACATTCTGTCTCCCTACAGAGCAGCATTTTGTTTGGAATGCTTTCCCTGCACCCTACCCCACCCATGTCTGCCTCACTCATTCTTTAATTTTTCACATCTCGGCTTAAATACCCCTACCTCCCCAGAGGACTTCTCCCTCTAAGTGCTTAGGACAAAAAGAATTCTTTTTTTTTTTTTAGTATTTATTTATTTGTCTGCCCTGGATCTTAGTTGCATCGTGTGGAATCTAGTTCCCAGACCAGGCATCAGACCCAGCTCCTCTGTATTGGGAATGCTGAGTCCTAGGCACTGGACCACTAGGAAAGTCCCGAGTAGAATTCTTTGTGAGTACGATTAGTTGTTTAATGTCTGTCTCCCCTGATGCAGTAGGCACTAGATACATAGTGAATGAATGAATGAATAAGAAGACAGCTGGCCTGGCCTGGGAAGCTAGCCGTGCTGGTGTGCGAGAACGGACATCGGGCATGGAGTCTGAGTCGAGGGTGGAGGAGTGGGCATGACTGGTCTCAGAGCACAGTCGTTTCTGTGTTGGCTTTTTCTCTGTCTCAGGCAAGTGTAAAATGGGCTACAACATGGTGGGATTCTCTGAAAGCTAGCTTTCAAGAGATCATCAATGCCAATCCTTAACTCTCCAGGGAAAGCAAACATTCCAGGTGGATAAACAGTACTTAGTCCTATCTCTGTGAATTATAAGTAAACCCTTCAGTCTTTAAGTTGCTCAGGACTACAGAGCTTCTGTTGAGGTATGTCATTCAGCAGGTAATGAATATGTTGAAAGGCTGGGGGCTGGGGCTGTGGTCAGCAACACTGAGCCCTTCTCTTCATTCCCCTCTGACCTGTGTGAGTCATGCCTTGCTGGCCTTAAGGTTTTGTTTCCAGAACCAACAGTCCCCGTGTCTATACAATTTTCTGTATGTGTTGTCTATTGCCATGTAAGAGCTTATCTCCAAATTTCGTGGCTTAAAATAATGGTTATCATTAAATTTCTCACATGGTTTCTGTGGGCCTCCCCAATGGCTCAGCAGTAAAGAATCAACCTGCCCTGCAGGAGGCACAGGAGATGTGGGGTCCGTCCTTGGGTCAGGAAGACATCTTGGAGGAGGGCATGGCAACCCACTCCAGTATTCTTGCTTGGAGATTCCCATAGACAGAGGAGCCTGACAGGCTGTAGTCTGCAGGGTCACAAAGAGTCAAATACAACTGAAGCAACTGAGCACAGCACAGCACGCAGTTTCTGTGGGTCAGGAATGGAGAGCACAGGGGCATGCTTTGTATCTGATGCACCAGCTCTGGGCCTCAGCTATGGGACAAGCAGGAAGGGTCAAAGGCTGAGTGTTAGCATCATCTAAGGCAGTGGTCTCCAACCTTTTTGGAGTCTGGAACCAGAGACTGGTTTTCAGGAAGATAGGGGTGGGGGTATGGTGCAAGCAGTAATGCTAGTGATGGGTAGCAATGGGGAGTGGCAGATGAAGCTTCGCTACCTCGACTTGGTTGCTAACAGGCCGTGGACTGGGTGCTGGTCCATGGCTTGGGGCTGGGGACCCCTGATCTAAGGTCTCCTTCCAGTATGAGTCTGGCGGTTGATGCCATTGCAGGCTGGGGGGCCTAGCTGGGTCTGTTGGCCCAGACATCCATGTGTGGCTTTTCTTTGTGTTTGGGTTTCCTCACAACGTGGTGGCTGGATTCCAAGGGCAAGCATCTCAGGAGATAGCCAGGTAGAAGCTGAATCCATTTCCGAACCTAGTTTCAAGTCACACAATCTCACTTCTGGTACATTTTGTTAGAAGCACTAGATCCTCCTCATGCTCAAGGAGGAGGAAATTAGACTCCAGTTTTTATAGGCATATTTTAAAACTACCAGTTCCCTTAAAATGCCAGAGAGAATCCTGGAATAGAAGTATACGCTCCAATGTAAAAGAATAACATTGAAGCAAAAATTTCATTTCTGAGGTTCTGTAGGAGCTTCTAGGCAGTGCTTTAGCACCTTCTCCCAGCTCCCATCTCCCTTTGGGAAAATGCCCTAGCTTCTGAGAGGCTTCTTTACCCCTGGTTAAATAAACATAGAACAATCTGATTTTACTGTGTGTGTGTGTGTGTGTGTGTGTGTGTGTGAGTGTGTGAGTGTGTGTGTGTGTGAGTGTGTGTGTGTGTGTGTGTGGGGGCCACCCACAGTTCACCTGACACTCTGGTACAGGCCAGCCACTGTCCTGGAACACTGAGCAGATTCTCAATGTTCAGTAGATATCTGTGATATTTTAGAGCTGCCAAAGAGATAATAAAGAAATAAATAAGCCACACTAATAGTGAAGAGTTATATTTAAGGGAAGGTTCTTTGACTGAACTAGTTTAAATGTTAATTTTATTACTCAAGAGAACACTTTGGAACTCCCTGTCATTATCAAACAATTAAACTGTAGTTCCTTATTAATTTTTACTGCTTTCCTAGGGTAATTAGTGGCACATAATGTGAATTACATCCCATTAATGAATAGATTTTTGAATGTGAGTGGGAAGAACCTTTTATTTGGCTATGCAGCAAGACAAGGCCCATGAAAGAAAGAAAGGTGGACCCTTGCCAGAATAGATGGCCTCTGCACACCTCCCTGGGTCTGCAGTGAAGCCTGGCATTCCTCTTTATAAAACACATAATCATCCAGTTTTCGGGAAGAATGATGGTCCCAGCACCTTCCTTGAATTCAAAGTTGGCAGTCAGAAAAAAGGATAGTTCTTCTGGAAAAAGATTTGGAAACCAAAACTAAGATATGGAGATTCTTAAAGTCTTAAAGGAAGATTATCAATTGAGGATTCATTTTTTTAAGCTTAAAAAATTACTTTTGGCTATGCTGGAGCTTAGTTGCTGGGCATGGACTTTCTCTAGCTGTGGTGAGCGGGGACTATTCTTCACTGTGGCTTTGAGCTTCTTACTGTGGTGGCTTCTCTTGTTGCAGAGCATGGGCTCTCAGGTGAGTGGGCTTCAGTATTTGCAGCTCGTGGGCTCAGTAGTTGTGGCTTAGTTGCCTCTCTGCATGTGGAATCTTCTGAGACTAGGGATCAAACCTGTGTCCTCTGCATTGGCAGAGTGGATTTTTAACCACTTGACCACCAGGGAAGTCTGGATTCCCTGGTGGCTCAGATGGTAAAGAATGCGCCTGCAATGCAGAAGACCCAGGTTCGATCCCTCCATCAAGAAGATGCTCTGGAGAAGGGAATGGCAACCCACTCCAGTATTCTTGCCTCGAGAATCCCCAAGGACAGAGGAGTCTGGTGGGCTACAGTCCATGGGGTCGCAAAGAGTCAGATACCACTCCTAAGGAGTTATCTTTTTCATTTGTTGAGAGTGAAGTTTATGAAGCACTTAGTATGTGCCTGGTCCTTTACCTGGCAACATGAGTATATTATTTGATTCTCAGTGCTCTTTCATGAGATTGCTATTATTGTCTCAATTCTGCAGACAAGGAAAACTCATCTTGGGCTTAAAAACAAGTGACAGATCTTGGCACTGAGGCCAAGTCCAGCTGAGTCTCAAGCCCAGATTCTCAACTATTGCATCTTTCATTACGGTTGGGCCGTATCTGTTTTCATATCCTCTGTTGCACCACTGATTTATTTTAACATTTTTCTTGTTTGTAGATTCTATAACAAAATTGAACACAAATGTTAAAGGACCTTAGAGATGTAATGTGATTTCTTCCTCTTTTTTTCCCTCCTGCATCTTATAAATAAGGAAATAGAGGCCCCTAAAAGAGAAGTGACAGTTGACTTAAAACAAATGAACAACCTAAAAATGGAGAATTATCTTTTATTTGGCAGACTTTCTGAGGACTTCAGTCTTGGGCCACAACCTCTCAGATAGCTCTGAAGGACTACTCGGAAGAGGTAAGGAAGGAGACAGGATATTAGAGGTTTTTGCAACCAAGACCAGCTTGTGGGAACATTAAAAGATCACCATTAATTAAAGACAACCAGACATCTCGAGTGAATGAATTTAGTACTTTTCTATGCATGAGAAGATGCAAGAGTCTGGGCTTACTGAAACCATTCCTTTCATTTGCACCTCAGCTGTCTAGAACCAGCATCCTGTTCTTCCCCATCCTGTGTTGCACAGTTGGAGTGACTCCAGTGGCTGAGGATCTGGCAGCAGGCAGCCCCTCTGTCTCCATCCTGAGTTCCTCAGGGCTCACCATCAGGGGTGGCTGTAGTAGCTTGATGACTGAAACATCCTTTGTTTACTGTTATGGCAGGCAACTTTTTTCATCCATGGGACCATCTGACCCAGTGAGAGAGCTGTGAATCTGGTTCCATGTGCATCCTAGAGGTGGTCCTGGCTGCCAGCATTCCCCTGATCCCTGTTCTGTTTGCAGAATCCTCAGCTCCTAACAGAGAGACTGACCTCTGGTTTCTCAGGTGGGCTTTTCACCAGCAGTGTCACCTGCTCTGAGCATCTAGGTAAGCCACATTCCCCACATGGGAAAACTAGCCAACTATGTCTTGCTCACTTGCAACCCAAGTGTCACCAGCCTGGAAATACAAATTGTGTGGGCATGAGTTCACACTTTCTTGGCTGACAGCATTCACCTACCCCCCTGCCCCCCAGTTGACCTGGGGGTGGGGGAGGAACTGAGACCACAGAAAGCAAAACTGTGGATAAGGGGGATTACTGCATAGGAGAGCCTGGATCCTAATGGTTTGGTTAAGCTGCCAAACCAACTCTAAGGCTGCGTTCCTCTGGGCTTCTCATTTAAAAACAATCAGTGGAGAATGGTTCAAGACATTTTTGTCCTCTTTATCAGTTATTTCTTGCTGAAAGCTATAGTAACAGGTAGCAGTATGTTCAGTGATGGGAACACAGTCCTCGCCCCCCATGGAGCTTACATGGAATCCATAGATGGAGAGATGCTGAGAAGGGGGAAGAGAGCTGAGCTGTCGGCACAGGCAGTGCCTGGGTGCCAGCTCAGCTGTCTCTTCTGCTTTTCAGAGAAGAACAGCATTCTTTGCACGTTGCAAATCTGCTCAATATAATTAAATTCCATCTCTATTTGCTTTTACTTTTAACTTCTAATTTCTCAGAGTAAATATGAGCCTGGAAGAGCTGACCAAGGAAGCAGCTGCTCCTAGGAACCTGGCGGGCCGGCAGGCAGCTGAGGTAGATTATGAGCTCATTCAGAAAACACTTTTGGATCAATGATGATTTCAGTCCCAGCGGAGGCTGAGGGTTTGGAGCCAGTGTCTCTGGGCTGAGTGATGCATAGATTTGGAGTGCTGGGGCTGTGGATTGGGGCTCTTTCCTTCTCACTGCCTCTGCATGAGGAGATGTAATTTCTTTTTGACTGAAAGGTTGCTAAGTTAGTCCACTCTGGCAATGGTTGATTCACTATTCAGATTTTCTCTCCCAGGGGGCAAGCATTGCCAAGGGAGAGGCGGTGGAGGGTGATGGTGAAGAGTTCCAGCTCTAAGAATCCCCATTCTACCTTTTACACACTGTGTGACTTTGGGCAAGTTACTCAGCCTTGCTGAGCCTGGATTTCTTTATCTGTGCTCTGTGGACAGTGACAGGAGACCAGGTTTCTGCTGGCCCTCGGCAGACCTTACATAGATCTTCTGAGGAGCAGGGTCACCAAGAGCTGGAATGGGGCAGAGTGAATTTGTGGAATGCATAGAAATGAAAACATCCCCAGCAGCTGGGGGTGTAACATCAGTCAAGGCACAGAGGTCAAACAAAATAAAATGAAAACAGAAAACAAACCACAAAACAGGTGTTACCAGAGGTTTGGAGATGAACTGTGTTTCCCTGCCTGAATCTGGTACTTCCAAGGTCCTGCCTTGTGATTGGAGAAGGCAATGGCAACCCACTCCAGTACTCTTGCCTGGAAAATCCCATGGACGGAGGAGCCTGGTAGGCTGCGGCCCATGGGGTCACTAAGAGTCGGACATGACTGAGTGTCTTCACTTTCTTTTTCACTTTCATGCATTGGAGAAGGAAATGGCAACCCACTCCAGCGCTCTTGCCTGGAGAATGCCAGAGATGGCAGAGCCTGGTGGGCTGCCATCTATGAGTTCGCACAGAGTTGGACACGACTGAAGCGACTTAGCAGCATCTAGAACACTAGAACAAAAAGAACTAGAACAAGCCCCCAGCCTTGATGTCCATAAGCAAATATTTTAAAATGATACTCAAAATTTCTATGTTTTTAATGGAATAGGCACCTTTATAATGCTGGTAGATCTGTGTCTTATTATTAAAACATTTTAGTAGGACAATAGTCAGCATGAATCAAGAGTCCTAAAAGTGATCATATCCTTTCACCTGACAATTCCACTTTCAGGAACTGGTTAAAGGAAAAAGTATGACTGTGCAAAAATTTAGTTAACATGCTTCTGGAACAGTGTTGGAGGAACTGTTCATTAATTTCTTAAATTCTAGTGAATGTGTAAGTGGAATACCACATTACCATTAAAAATGTAGGATATTGCTTTTAAAAATTTTATTGAAACATAGTTGATTTACAATGTTGTATTAATTTCTGCTTGACAGCAAAGTGATTCAATTAAACACACATACATATATATATATATATTTATTCTTTTCCATTTTGCTTTATTGAAATGGAAAATTAGTACAAGTAATTAGTAATTAGTACAAGTAATTCCTTGTACTATGCAGTAGGACCTTGTTGTTTAGCCATCCTATATATAATAGTTTGCCTCTGCTAATCCAAAACTCCTAATCTTCTCTCCCCTATCTACCCCTTGGCAACCACAAGTCTGTTTGCTATATCTGTGAGACTATTGTAATTTCATAGATATGTTCATTTGTGTTATATTTTGATTCCACATGAAAGTGATAGCGTATGATATCTGTCTTTCTCTTTCCAACTTACTTTGCTTAGTATGATAATGTCTAGTTGCGTCCATGTCCTGGCAAATGGGGTCTTTTAATTCTTTTTAGTGGCTGAGTAGTAGTCCATTGTGGGCTTCCTGGGTGGTTGCTAGTGGTAAAGAACCCACCTGTCAATGGAGGAGACATAAGAGACAAGGGTTCAATTACTAGGTTAGGAAGATCCCTTGGCGGAAGGCATGACAACCCACTCCACTATTCTTGCCTGCAGAATCCCATGAACAGAGGAGCCTGGTGGGCTATAGTCCATAGGGCTGCAAAGAGTTGGACACAACTGAAGCAACTTGGCTTGCATGCACACAGTAGTCCATTGTACCCGTCAGTGGACATTTAGGTTGCTTCCGTGTCTTGGCTTTTGTAAACAGGGCTGCTATAAACATACAGGTGCATGTATCTTTTGAATTACAGGTTTTTTTTTTTTTTTTTTTTTTTCTGGGCATATGCCTAGGAGTGGGATTGCTGGATCATATGGCATCTCTAATTTTAGGGTTTTTTTGAGGAAACTCCATACTGTTTTCCATAGTGGCTGAACCAGTTTACATTCTTCCACACCTTCTCCAGCATGTACTATTTGTAGACTTTTGAATGATGACCTTTCTGACTGGTGTGAGGTGGTAGCTCATTCCTGTTTTGATTTTCATATCTCTGATTATTAGCAGAGATTTCTCCTTTGGAGAAATGTCTCTTTAGGTCTTCTGCCCATTTTTTGATTGGATTATTTTTTTGTTGTTGTTACTGAATTGTAGTAACTTTTTATATATTTTGGAAATTAAGCTCTTGTCAGTCAGTCACATAAAAATGTAGAAAGCCCGAGAAAAGGCTCAATGGATTCAAACATGAAACACGAAGGCTCCAGTCTTCTATAGTTCTGAGGTTTAAACCTGCTTCCATCACTTACTAGCTGTGTGACACTGGACAAATTACACAGTTTCTCTGTGTTTAGGATTTTTCATCTGAAATAGGGATTATAAATTATGATTGCTTAATGAGTTTAGTATAAGTGAGATAATGCTTGCAAAACTCAGGACAGTGACAAGTACAGGGTAAATCCCTCATCCATCGTTAAGTGAAACTCTGAGGACATGTTTAAAAAAAAAGAAAGAAAAGCGTATGTAGTTAAAAAAAAAAGAATTTATTTTTTCTTCAGTGCATGTTTACTGAATACCTCCCATGTGGCAGGCTCAGGAACAAAACAGTGAACAGAAGAAGCCCAAATTTCTGCACTGGCAGCGCTTACAATTCCAAAAGGCAGTCATCATCAGAATCGCTGGGGTGCCTCTCAAAATTCAGGTGCTGGGGCCTCATCCATGCTCAGAAATTTGGATTCTGCAGATGTGGGGGGCAGGCCTGAGTCTGATTTTGTGTGTGCACAGGGAGATTCTGCTGCAGGCTTTGGGAGACTGTGCTGGTTGATGTACTGCCAAGTGATGGTTAGAGAGGGATGTGTGTACTAAGTTGCTTCAGTCGTGTCTGACTCTGCCACCCTATAGACTGTAGCCTGGCAAATTCCTCTCTCCATGGGATTCTCCAGGCAAGTATACTGGAGTGGGTTGCCATGTCCTCCTCTAAGGGATCTTCCTGACCCAGGGATCGAACTCATGTCTCACATCTCTTGCATTGGCAGGGGAGTTCTTTACACTAGCGCCACCTGGGAAGCCCAGAAAGGGATGAGGAGTGACATTTTTTCCCTTGTATTTTTAAAGTTTCAACAAGAAGTAATGCTTCAACAAGAAGCATTTTTTATAATTAAAAAGATAAACATTTTATGTGTTTAAATATTCAGCAATTCTGCTCCTCCCGGCTGCCTTCCCCCGTGCCCAGCACAACCCTCACCTCTTCTCCAGTAGCAGAAGCACATCACAAAGACTCCAGATTAGGAACATCTCTGGGAATGGACTCTGGGGCTGTGATTCTCAGAGAGTTGCAACATCACAAAGGGAAGGTGGCAAATTTCTTGTTCAGATCATCTACTTTTGCTCAAATCTGCCTCGGAGTAGTCTCTTCTGTAAGGGACCTCTTTAAAGAGGCATTTCGTTTACTTTCTTTTTCCCTGCAAATTCTCCTGACCTTGAGATTCTTCCCATGGCTCTAGTAATTGGTGCAGATTCCAGCATCGTTTGTATGGACACTGTGTAATGTGGAGGTGGGGGTAGAAATCGCTGCAGTCATCCTGTGCTTGTAGCAGGTGAATTTATATTTTATGGGTTTTGGTCAGATTGATTTTTGTGAAACACCCTGGGGTATTTGCAAATATGAAAGCTCTTGTAGTGATGGTCGCTTGTTTGCATTTACAGGAAGAATTAAAAAGAAAAAAATTTGCTCTCTCTGTCGACAAACCCCATTGTCCCCAGGAGCATGGTAGGGAAGCAGATGAAGAGCTTCCAACAGCACAGAAAATTAGAGGCAGGGAGATAAGAGATCAGGATGAGAAGCTGCCAGTGAGGACTGATGTGCCCTGGGAGTCACTGGCAGGTGTGGGCTGCATGGTTTCAAGTACTGGGTAGATTTCACTAAGGGGCTTCCCTGGTGACTCAGTGATAAAGAATCCACCTGCCAGTGCTGGAGATGCAGGAGACACAGGTTCCATCCCTGAGTCAGAAAGATCCCCTGGAAAAGGAAATGGCAACTCACTCCAGTATCCTTGCCTGGGAAATCCCATAGGCAGAGAGGCCTGGAAGGCTAGAATTCATGGCATCGCAAAAGAGTCAGACACAATTTAGCCACTAAATAACAACAAATTCTCACTAAAGAAGTAGGTTAAGATAAATACAACTGCTATGATGATGAGTTTTAACATCCCTCATCTCTTTTATGAGTGGGCTCTGAGGTCTTACCTCAACTTCATTCTGCATAACAGTATCCATTTGGGGCTGATCTTAATAATTGTGGATACATAAGAATATCCAGAAAAACATCCCGACATGAAACATCCTCCTTCTTGTCCATCTGATTCTTGTTATTTAAGGCTTAGCTCATGGTCCATATCTCTATGCCAAAGTCTTTTCAAAATACCAGCAATGACTTCTCTGTAAAGCTCCAGATGATCAATCAACAATTTATTCTACTCACTTGGTACCAAACATCTTCTGCTGAAACATTTGTTCCCTTTTAATGTCCATGTACTGTTCATGGGGTTCTCAAGGCAAGAATACTGAAGTGGTTTTGGAAAAAGTAATGCTCAAAATTCTCCAAGCCAGGCTTCAGCAATATGTGAACCGTGAACTTCCACATGTTCAAGCTGGTCTTCGAAAAGGCAGAAGAACCAGACGTCAAATTCCCAACATCTGCTGGATCATGGAAAAAGCAAGAGAGTTCCAAAAAACATCTATTTCTGCTTTATTGACTATGCCAAAGCCTTGACTGTATGGATCACAATAAACTGGAAAATTCTGAAAGAGATGGGAATACCAGACCACCTGACCTGCCTCTTGAGAAACCTATATGCAAGGTCAGGAAGCAACAGTTAGAACTGGACATGGAACAACAGACTGGTTCCAAATAGGAAAAGGAATACTTTAAGGCTGTATATTGTCACCCTGTTTATTTAACTTATACGCAGAGAACATCATGAGAAACGCTGGGCTGGAAGAAGCACAAGCTGGAATCAAGATTGCCTGGAGAAATATCAATAACCTCAGAAATGCAGATGACACCACCCTTATGGCAGAAAGTGAAGAGGAACTAAAAAGCCTCTTGATGAAAGTGAAAGAGGAGAGTGAAAAAGTTGGCTTAAAGCTCAACATTCAGCAAACGGAAGATCATGGCATCCAGTCCCAACACTCCATGGGAAATAGATGGGGAAACAGTGGCTGATTATATTTTTTGGGGCTCCAAAATCACTGCAGATGGTGATTGCAGCCATGAAATTAAAAGATGCTTCCTCCTTGGAAGGAAAGTTATGACCAACCTAGATAGCATATTCAAAAACAGAGACATTACTTTGCCAACAAAGGTCCATCTAGTCAAGGCTATGGTTTTTCCAGTGGTCATGTATAGATGTGAGAGTTGGACTGTGAAGAAAGCTGAGCGCTGAAGAATTGATGCTTTTGAGCTATGGTGTTGGAGAAGACTCTTGAGAGTCCCTTGGACTGCAAGGAGATCCAACCAGTCTATTCTGAAGGAGATCAGCCCTGGGATTTCTTTGGAAGGAATGATGCTAAAGCTGAAACTCCAGTACTTTGGCCACCTCAGGCAAAGGGTTGACTCATTGGAAAAGACCCTGATGCTGGAAGGGATTGGAGGCAGGAGGAGAAGGGGACAACAGAGGATGAGATGGCTGGATGCCATCACTGACTCTATGGACATGAGTTTGGGTGAACTCCGGGAGTTGGTGATGAACAGGGAGGCCTGGCGTGCTGCAGTCCATGGGGTCGCAAAGAGTCGGACACGACTGAGCGACTGAACTGACTGACTGAGACAATAAACCTTGTCAGCAGGGTCTGGGCCCTCATGTTCCTTTGTTTTGAGTATATGTGTTGGGGAAGAATGACTTGTTTGGAGGGAGGCTCCAGAGGGAGGGGATATATGTATACATACGGCTGATTCACTTTGTTGTAGAACAGAAACTAACACAATATTGTAAAGAAATTATATGCCAATTAAAAAAAAAAAAAGAATTATCTGTTTGTCCAGGGCTGGTGCGAGGAGGGGATGCTGGTGGAGGGTAAATGAACCTCACTTCATCTACTCTGTTCTCTGGTTGAAGCCCCTACCTGTTTCCATTTGAGGCCTTTGAAATAGGATTTAAAACATAGGCTAGGATGTCTGTGGGTTTTCACAAGGAAAGCTAATGCAACAATGAGAGAGATTAAAAGGAGGATCTGGAGGGTGCTGAGCATTTTACCGCCAACCCCAGGTAGTGGGACAGAGCATTGAAAGAAGTTTCACCTCTCTTTGGTTCACACCCTAGTAGGAAGTGATATATTATACAACACCCCAAATCATTTAATCTTTAGTTTTGCCATTAGGGAGGAATTACATTTTATCAAAGCATTCCTTTTCACTGTCACTCTGCCTTACGCAAAATCAGGTGTCAGGGCAAGTAGATCTTATTTTGTATATTTGACATATTTCTTTGTAAGTGTTAAAAAATAAATCTCCCTAAAAGTCATATAAATTTCATTGTTTGAAGCACAGAGAATATAAATAATAGAAATCAGATTTAATGTTCAATTTCTGAGTTTTTATTCTGTGTATTTCCAGATTGCATAAGGATGTTTTATTCAAAATGATTTTCCTTAATTACAACATCAACATATTTGTATTTTACTTAGAGAATACATTTCTAATAAATCCATAAATTTATAAAAAAATTCAATGAAAAATTGGTACCAGTCACTGAGCATATAAATGACCATTCTTTTCATGTTAATGAATATTAAGGTAGCAGTTATTCAGAACCAAAAGTCCAGTGGAGAACCTGAAACCCAAAGGGCATGGGACCTGGCTAAGGTCCAGGCTTTGTTAATGCAACTTGAAGAAAATGACCCCCAATTTTCTATCACATCCAAACATGCATATATCCAGTTTCCATAGCTGGTTGGTAAATTCTTTGATGTTAGAGATCCAGCTTCTAGCCCAGGCTGTCTGATTATGTGTGATCTTTGACAAGCAACTAGGCCAGTAATCCCCACAGTCCTCATCTGTACGATGAAGAGGTTGGATCAACTTTGACTTGCAAACTGTACTCCTCAGTACCTTAGGGTTCCCTGGGGAGGGCAAAAGGGCAGCTCTCTACCAACTTCTCCTGCTATGGCAGCTCTGTTTTTAATTGTTTAATTTTTAAATGCCAAGAGACATTTAAACTCAAGAGCGTCAGTGATTAGGTTACACACAGTATAAACAAAACATTGAGACTTGAATACGGGTATTTGGTTGAAATGGGGCTTCCCTGGTGGCTCAGTGGTAAAGAATCTGCCTGCCAGTGCAGGAGATGCAGGAGACAGGGGTCCCATCCCTGGGTTAGAAAGATCCCCTGGAGAAGGAAATGGCAATCCACTCCAGTATTCTTGCCTGAGAAAACCATGGACAGAGAAATCTGGTCAGCTACTGTCCATGGGGTCACAAAGAATCAGACATGACTTAGTGCCTAAGCAACAGTAACAACATTTGGTTGAAATAACATAGTCAAGTAAAAAATAAGCAATGTTTTACATTATATCACACATACATCAGAATATTTTAAAGGTGGGCAAATATTGGCAAATCATAGAAACTCTGTTTTAAATTATTATTATTATTATTTGGGTTTTATGATTAAGGTTCGATTTAGGAAAAATGAATGATATCTAATGTATTGTTCAGCTTTCAGAAATCATATGTCCAGTCTCTTTTCCCAAGGTCTAGTTCAGTAAACACAAAAGGGCATAATACATTTTATTGGCTAAGAAAATAAACGGAAATAATGAATTTGTGAATAATGGTTGACATTGTTGGGCTATCTAAAATGTGATAAATGCTTCATAATTATGATTTCACTTATTCCTCACCACAGCCCTGTGAGGTAGTTCTACTATAATCCTTGTAGAGAAACTGAGATTGCTGAGACTGTTAAGCAACTCAGCACATTTCTGGTGAGTTTTAACTATGTTGACATTTTAAAAGTATGAAGTACTCATATTTGGGTCCCATTCTCAAACTTTTGTGTACCATTGTAGTTTTCCCTTGAGTTCTCTCATCTCCTCTATTCAAGAGTTCTTACCTGTCCTGAATCAAAGTTTTTAAAGAGTCTTAGGAAAAAAATCAGAAAATCATTTCTCTAGATCTGTGTTCTTGAGGCTGCTTTACTCATTCAGGGCACAGGAGGCAGGGGACTAGATGAAATGACCTAGTAAGATTAATTTCCAAGTTTCTCATTCTATTTTCTCATGCAGTGGTGGCCGAGATACCTATTACATCTAAGACCATGTTTCTGAATAGGTTTCTGTCTTCAGCATCCAGGAGACATGTGGCCCTCTAATCAGCCCCACCTCAACCTCCCCAAATAGAAATTACATAGTTTCAGTGGTTCAAGATGGGAATTTGGGTGGTAGGTGGTGAGGCTAGGTTGAGGCTTTATGTTTGAATTCTCCCCTTGTGGTACACCTTTAATGAGCTAATATTTCCAACATGTCCCCTGTAAGCAAGAGTCAAAAAGGGAGCAGCTGGGGTTTTTAGGAAACTTGGAGAACAACTTTCCCAACTTTGTCTTCTTAGGAATTGATGTGATAATTACTTGGTGGTGTATACTTGGGTGTTAGATTGGTGGGTGGTAGGAATACCAGACAACCTGACCTGTCTCCTGAGAAATCTGTGTTCAGGTCAAGAAGCAACACTTAAAGCCAGCTTTGAGACAGCAGACTGGCTCCAAGTTGGGAAAGGAGTCCATCAGGGCTGCATATTGTTCATCCTGCTTATTTAACTTATATGCAGAGTACATCATGCAAAATGCCAGGCTGGATGAAGCACAAGCTGGAATCAAGATTGCCAGGAAAAATATAAAAACTCAGATATGCAGATGACACTACCCTAGTGGCAGAAAGCAAAGAGGAACTAAAGAGCCTCTTGATGAAAGTGAAAGAGGAGAGTGAAAAAGCTCGCTTAAAACTCAACATTCAAAAATGAAGATCATCTGGTCCCATCACTTCACGGCAGATAGATGGGGAAACAATGGAAACAGTGACAGACTTTATTTTCTTGGGCTCCAAAATCATTACTGATGGTGATTACAGCCATTAAATTAAAGACACTTGCTCTTTGGAAGAAAAGCTATGACAAACCTAGACAGCATGTTAAAAGCAGAGATGTTACTTTGCCAACAAAGGTCCGTCTAGTCAAAGCTATGGTTTTTCCAAGAGTCATGTATGGATGTGAGAGTTGGGCCATAAAGAATGTTGAGCACACTTGAAGAATTGATGCTTTTGAACTGTGGTGCTGGAGAAGACTCTTGACAGTCCCTTGGACTGCAAGGAGATCAAACCAGGTAATCCTAAAGGAAATCACTCCTGTTTATTCATTGGAAGGACGTATTCTGAAGCTGAAGCTCCAATATTTTGACCACTTGATGTGAAGAATTAACTCTTTGGAAAAACCCTGATGCTGGGAAAGATTGAAGGCAGGAGGAGAAGGGGACGACAGAGGATGACATGGTTGGATGGCATCACTGACTCCATGGACGTGAGTTTGAGCAAACTCTGGGAGTTGGTGATGGACAGGGAAGCCTGGTGTGCTGCAGTCCATGGAGTTGCAAAGGGTCAGACATGACTGAGCGACTGAACTGAACTGAACTGAGGGAAGGTGTACTGACCCTGGGGTAACGTTGGATAGGCTACATGGTGAGCTAAGGGCCTTCCAGAATGATCTTAGCTTTTAGTCCCATGAAGATCCCATTCTCCCATATCCTCACGGAACATCTGATGAGTTTCCCAAGGTTTCTCACTGTTACTGGAAGTTGAGCAGAAGATTATCTTCCTTGTCCATGAAACTGTAAGCTCCCCAGAGGCTGAGGAATAATCATGTGTGTGTATTTGACCTCTGTTACCCAGTAGGATCTTCTTTACATCAGTGCCTGGCTCTTCCTTCAGCAGAGGCTTGAGGTGTTCCAAATACAATTTTTTCTTGAAATTTCTGTAAGTTGGAAGCATCTGTGTCTAGCTAGTGTTTGCCAGCACTGCAATCAGGATAATGACAAGTGCATTTTTTTTCTGTGAAATCAGAAAATCGGTGAACTTCAAGGACGCAAAGAGGAATGTTCATCTAATGAGAGGTTCCACTCAGTAAACTCTGATTTCTACACTCTTGTTTGTTCTCAGTGTGATATGTCATCTTGTCGGCTTGTATGCTGCTCACTTAAAAACATTTTTATTTGTTTATTTGGCTGCACTGAGTCTTAGCTCAGCACAAGGACCTTTGTTGTGGCGTGTGGGGATTTTTGTTGCAGCACGTGGGTTTTTCTCCAGTCACTGTGGGCCACGGGCTCCAGGGCAATTGGGTTTACTCTTTGTGGCCCACAGGCTTAGTTGCTCTGTGGCATGGGGTATCTTATTTCCTCAACCAGGAACTGAACCTGTGTCCCTTGCATTGGAATACAGATTCGTAATCATTGGATCCCTCGGGAAATCCCTGGCTCACTTTTATTTGATCTGTTTGAAATACTTGCCAGCAGCCATCTGTGAGAAATCTTCTATTCCATCTTCATCCCATCTCTACACCAGTGGTTTTGAGCACTTTGGGGTCATGCATTCCACTGATACTACAATAGTGGATATAAACCCATTCTCTGGAAAATTCATGTATGCACAGAATTTTGCACATAATCTCAGTGGATGTGATGACCTAACAACTTATGAGGCAATAATTTATTTACACACTCATTTATTCATTTACTTGCTCATCACTTATTCACTTGTTCATTCATTTACTGTTAGCCAATGCTGTAATCTAGGTGCTGTGTTAGGTCTTGGAGACTCAAGAACAATGATCCCTACCCTCAAGGATTTTATAGACTAAGCTTACAGATGGTAAGTAAACCATCTTTGATGGTAAATTTTATGTGTCAACTTCATGGGGATAAGGGATGGCTAGACAGCTGGTAAAACATTATTTCTTGGTGTCTGTGAGGGTGTTTTTAGAGGAGATTAGCATTTGGTTTTGTAGACTGAATAAAGATCACCCCCACACCCCAATACTACTGAGCATCACCGATCTATTGAGGGCCTATCTAAAACAAAAAGTGGGTGGCAGGGGAAATTTGTTATTTTTCCTGGGCTGGGCCATCAGTCTTCTCCTGCCCTTAAACACTGGCATTCCTTGTTCTCAGGCTTTCAGGCTAGGACTGCAACTTAACCCTGGGCTCCCCTGGTTCTCAGTCCTTCGGACTGAATTCTATTACTGGCTTTCCTGGTTTTCCAGCTTGCAGTTTTTATGGTGGTAAAATACATACAACATAAAATTCACCATTTTGACCATTTTAAAGTGCACAATTCAGTGCCATTAAGTACATTTACAATGTTGTATAACCATGTGCTGTGTTCAGATCAGATGCTCAGTCATGTCCTCCTCTTTGCAAACCCATGGACAATTATAGCCCACCAGGCTCCTCTGCCCTCCTAGCAAGAATACAGGTTGGGTTGCCATTTCCTCCTCTGGGGCTCTTCCTGACCCAGGGATCAAATCTGTGTCTCTTACATCTCCTGCACTGGCAGGTGGGTTTTCTACCACTAGTGCACCTCCACTATGTCACTAGCTGTTTCCAGAACTTTTCATCACCCCAAACAGGAGCTCTGTAGCTACGAAACAGAAACTGCCTCTTCCCCACTCCCTTGTCCTGGTAATCTTTATTCTTTATTCTTCTTCTTGCCTATATGAATTTGCCTATTCTAGGTACCTTGTATAAGTGGAATCATACAAAATTTTCCTTTTGTTTTTGGCTTACTTCAGTTGGCATAGTGTTTTTGAGGTTCATCCAAGTTCTAGCATGTATCAGAATTCATTCCTTTTTAAGGGTGAATAATATTCCATTGTATATATGTGTGTATATCCATATATATATGGGTAGCAGTTCATCTGTTGATGGACACTTGAGTTATTCCTACCTTTTGGCTACTGTGAATAATACTGTTGTGAACACTGATAAAGAAATATGTGTTTGAGTCCCTGCTTTTGATTCTTTTGGGTATGTATCTAGATGTGGAATTGCTGGATCATGTGGTAACTTTATGTTTAACTTTTTGAGGTTATATATATTTTTCTCAAAAGAAATTTTTAAAAGAATTTTCAAACTGTGCTTCGTGAATTGCTTGACTATTATTTATGATTGATATTTATTATTTATGACTGGTTATTTTAAATTTGATTCTGTAAGATTATTATCCTTTTACTTTGGTAATCACCTAGCAGTTATTCTCATACTTAAGCTTGTATCAGAGTCACTTGAAGGGCTTGTGCAGAGAATTGGGCTCCATTTCCAGAGTTTCTGATTTGATAGATTGGAGGTGAGGACTAGAAGTCTGTATTTCTAGCAAGTTTTCAGACAAGGCTGATGTCACTGTCCTGGGAACCGCATTTTGAGAACCATTGACCATGCCTACTTGGGAATTCTTGAGGTAAAATAGAGCTTACCAAATGTTTTCAAAGGTAATAATTTTATGAATATTAAACCTAATAATTGCTGAAGTTGGCATGATGTTATAAACACTCATTGTAACGTTGTAGTTTTACTTTTGTATTTTGTAATCAGCAATTTTTTTCAGGTCTCTAACATTTTTATAGGCCTCCTGCAAACTTATAGGTCTTGATTATTGTGCCCAAATCATTGATGGGGAGAATGGTTTTGCCCAATGCCTATGTGTGCTCAGAGACTTAAACGTGTCTGACGCTTTTGGACCCCACCAGGCTCCTCTGTCCATGGGATTTTCCTGGCAAGAATAATGGATCAGGTTGCCGTTTCCTACTCCAGGGTATTTTCCTGACCCAGGGATCAAACCCATGCATGTCTCCTGTGTCTCCTGCATTGGCAGGGGAATTCTTTACCACTGAGCCACCTGGGAAGCCCACCCAGTGCCTATAGATTTGCCCTTTTTTTTTTTTTTGAATGACTGGATTATTAACCCATTGTGTGAATGGGTCATAATTAATCACACCCAATCAGTCAATCCATAAAATCTAACTTGTTTGTATCGTTTTCCTTCTACAAGCAAAGCTTCAGTGAATACTCCTCTGTTCTGACTGCATGTTAGAATCACCTTTCCTATTTTGTTCTCCCCGAATATAAAGGGTTTATTCTCTTCTATCATCAGGAGTACAAAATACAGAGTCTCCCCACTCCCGCCACCCCCTCCCCCGCAGTTCCTCAGTGTTAACGGTGATGAGATTGTCCAGGCAGTGCTGCCGTCCACTCCCAGCCTCAGGCCTCGAACGTGGCACAGCTGGTGCTCAGCACTTTTCTAATCAGCTCTTCTTCTCCTGTACTTGGATCTCATTACCCAAGGTTCTGATTTTATTGGCCTGAGTGCTGCCCAGGCATGAATGTTTTTAAAAAGGTCTTCAGGTGATTTTAATGTGCAGACTGGGGCTAAGAGTCATGGTTCTACATGCATCTTTGACCACGTGTGCTGTGTCTTGTCTGGGCCGGGAGAGTCCCTAGAGATATGATGCTAACCCAGAAGAAGACTCATCATTATCTTTGTAAAAATGATGTTGAAATGATTGTCCCACGAGTCAAGACATGCTGGGTTATCACAGCAGTGGCAGCGGCAACAAGTGTCCTTCTGGTTTTCCTCTGCTCTAAAACATGCGCACCCCTAGCCTTTCCTGGTTGTAAATGCTTGTCTTTTAATTACCAAGGAGGAGGGAATGAGCGTTAAAAAGACAAGCTTCATTGCAAGAATCAGGACGGTGGCTCATTCCTTATCCTTAATAGAGTTTCTGAATTCAGTTGTTTTCATAATTTAAATTCTAGTATCAAAGAAATCTTCAGTGTAGAAACATTAGGACAGATTAACAAGTGAAAAGAAAAATACATAAGCGTCTATTTTCTATTTAATGAAAAAGAATGAGAATCAAGTCTAATCACCTTAACAGCAGTGTTCAAGTGCAAATGTTATATTTTGGGTCAGAGAAGATGAATGACTAGCAACAGATGCAGAAATTTTTGTCACTGTTGTATGTACTTAAAGGCAGATGTGGCTATGCATCAAGCCAAAAAACCGGAGGTGATATTCAAAATGTACAACAGCTGGTGTAGCATGGGGCCTGGAGCTAGCCAGGACATAGTTCTGGTCTGTTTTGACCAAAAACCAGCCCTCCAAATACATTTGATATATGGTAGTAAGATTCTCCTGCTTTCATAAGCCTGCCCCTCTTGTCTCTCACACTGCCTGAGATTCTACCCCTCACTTGAGTAAAAATTTTATCTTCTTGAAACAGAAATACGGACATTTTTTAAAAAGGGAGTATGTGTTTGTATGTGAGAATGTCCCCTCTTAATAGCTTTGTGCCTTGACTACTGATTACTTTATAGTTTATAATATAAGTAGGTTCCCTGCTGGAAAGGTTTCCTGGTGGACAGGAGATAGTTTGGTGTTGGTGGGGAGAGAGAAAATTCATGACTCTGGGCTTCTGCCTGGGCAGAAAAGGTCTCACGTACGAGGTGACGTTATTAGGGATGGGGGCGGAATGGGAAGAGGACTTGAAGATCAATGATGCCTGTTTGTTTTTCTTTTTTCTTTTTATTATTTTGCCAAGTAATTCACTTTAGCAAAGATGGCTAGATCTAGAAGAAACTGTAGAGATCATCTCTTCCACATGACCCAATTTATATGTAAGGAAGCTGAGCCCAGATAGGAAAAGTGACTTGCTCAAGGTCACACAGTTGTTTAGGCTGGCAGTGTGGGAAGAACTGTAGTGTCAGAGCCGGCTTTAGGGTCTGGCTCAGATCCTGATGAGGTGTGGCTCTTCTGCTGTCCTACAATATAGGGAATACATTTCAGAAAATTTAAAACATATGAAGGGATGAAGAAGTCCAGAGTACACTGCTGTTGCATAAAGTTTATTTTGCACTGAAGCATTTGAGATCCTGAAATTGCTTATCTGCCTAAGAGCTCAGTTATCATAAATCCCCTTCTTGCAAACAACTCTCTAATATTCTTGGAGATGTAAAGCTGGCAGCACACCAAAGCAGACATTGCTACAAAACTATTCTATCCCCCATATCTAAATGCCCTTTCTTCCCTCTCTTTCTAAAAAGTCATTTTTCCCTTCTCCTCCTCTTCCCTGATTAACATGGTATATAAACCCCTTTGAGTTGCATCTTTTTATGAACTTCCATGATTAAATCTATTTCTCCTCTTCTTCTCAATCTGTTCTTTTGAGCTTAATTTGCAGGCCCCCAAGAACAGAATATAAGAGGGTCAAGGAAATATTTTTCTCTAGGACACATGAATTATACAAAAGACAAAAAATATTTAAATATTTTATTCAAAGATAGAATTGATTCCAAAAGAACATTTAAGAAACATTTATATAGTATGTTAGTCAAATGGACCTGAAATGAATCTGCTAAGAGATACAAAATTGGTTAATGTTCTACAGGGCAATGAAATGGTAACTTTTGGGAGTGAAATTTGCAAGTTACCATTATTTTCACAATTTTGTTCTCTAAACAAGTAGAATAGCAAAATCAGAGAAAGTCTGAATTAAGACTCCTCTGATGAGTCTGTTAAAAACAATGATACTGAAAAGACGTACCTTTATCACAGTAGTTTATTTCCAAGTTGGATAAATTTGGCTTAGTATGTGAATGTGATGGAAAAAAAGAAGTCTGAAGTACTCCTCAATTGTTACTATCTAGAAGGAATATGGGTTTCTGGAGTGTTCTGGGTCCTTGATTCTTTGAGGGTCCGTCCATCTGTATATTTCTTATGTATACACTGCAAGAGGAAGTTATCCTAGGAAAGAGAAGTCTTGTTCCATAACATCAAACCTCCCAGTAGCAACCAGCCAAACTGCTGAGTATTTGAAATCCTGAGCTCAGGAGGGACCTACTCTTTGCTAGATGCCAGAGTAAACAGATTTAGTTGTCAGTTTAGCCAAGAATGAGCGAAAATAAGTGAAGATTTAAACTTCCTGAAGCAGAAGACCTGTTGAATTGGGAGTGGGCATTGGGCAATGACATTTCTCCCCTTCTGTTTTGTGAGAAGGGAATGGTGTCTGGAAATCATTTCACTTCTCACCTTGGTAACAAAATCTGGCCACATATTTTGGTGATTCTCCAAGTCCAGGCCTTTCCGTGAGGTCTGGTCAAGGCTAAATCTGCCCCAGTCAATGTTCTTTTGGGTGTCTACTTCTCAATTTGCCTCTGTTTGCGTTTCAAATGCTGCAATTATTTAGTTATAAACTAGTCTGTTCCTTGTTCTTAGGTGGGCAGTGACCCCACTGAAACAGTTTGGAAACACTGCTTATATTTGTATCTTTCAGCTCCTGTCTCTGAGCCGAATTCTGTGTCCACTCTCTCTCACATACCTTCAGAGGCATGGCTGTCTTTGATCATGTTGTGGAATGTTTGGGGAATACATTCCTCCTTGTGCCTTTAGCCCTATTAAAACATAAAGGGGATCCTTTGACACCTTCCACCCCAGTTCTCATATCTCCTACACACCGCAAGAGAATGGTGATAAACACACTGTTTATTCATGCTGCTGCTGCTGCTAAGTCGGTTCAGTCGTGTCTGACTCTGTGCAGCCCCATAGACGGCAGCCCATAAGGCTCCCCGTCCCTGGGATTCTCCAGGCAAGAACACTTGGAATGGGTTGCCATTTCCTTCTCCAATGCATGAAAGTGAAAAGTGAAAGTGAAGTCGCTCAGTTGTGTCCGACTCTTAGAGACCCCATGGACTGCAGCCCATCAGGCTCCTCCGTCCATGGGATTTTCCAGGCAAGAGTGTTGGAGTGGGGGTGCCATTGCCTTCTCCGCTGTTTATTCATGCCAAGGACTAAATGACTGACAGCTTTTAATTTGTTAACTATCCTTGAGGTCTCATTAAAAAAAAAATTAAAGCATTCTTAATTTACAGAGATCTCATTTTTAAGACATGTATTTTTTTTTTAAATAAGAAAAGTCTTGTTCATTTTGAAAGTCTTAGGAAATAAAAAAATGTATTAAAAAGAAAATTTAAATCACCTAGAATATCACTATCCAGGGATAACAAATGTGGTTAACATTTTGCTATATTTGCTTCCACATATACACATACTTAAAAAGAAAAACTGAGATTCAACTGTTTTATCAACTTTTTAATTGTGGTTGAAGCCAATTTCAAGGGTGTAATTTCATGAATCAGTTAGGGGATTGTAAACAATTCTTTTTGATCTGGGAAGTTGATGGAGTGGGAGGGGGGCAGTAGGAGTTCATAGATATTCATGAACTAACACTGTAGAGGCATCTCCATCCAAAGAAATGCTTTTCTGTCTGCATGTTGGGCTGGCAGATGTGGTCTCTGAGATAGAGAAGATTGTTGGAGCTATTTATGGGGTCGCTAAGAGTCGGACACGACTGAGCGACTTCACTGTCACTTTTCACTTCCATGCATTGGAGTAGGAAATGGCAACCCACTCCAGTGTCCTTGCCTGGAGGATCCCAGGGACAGAGGAGCCTGGTGGGCTGCCGTCTATGGGGTCTCACAGAGTCGGACACGACTGAAGCGACTTAGCAGCAGCAGCAGCATGTTACTGTGTGTGCAGGGAGTACATGAACCCCAGGCCTTATTTCTCCTATTTGAGAATGTATGTACTCCAGCCTTCTCCAGCTTTCCACTTGTCACTATTGCCTACCTAGTTGAATATTCAGGCTAGAGCTTGATTCTCAGTTTCCTTTTCTGCTTACATTTTGAAGGTTCTCCCTTAAAATTTTTTTCTGAATATGATCACTTTTAAAAAAATTTTGTTTATTTTTAATTGAAGGATAATTGCTTTACAGTATTGTGCTGGTTTCTAGCAAACATCAACATGAATCAGCCATTGGTTTGCCTATGTCCCCTCCCACTTGAACATCCCTCCCACCTCCCTCCCCATCTCTCCCCTCTAGGTTGTTACCGAGCCTGTGTTTGAGTTCCCTGAGTCATACAGCGAATTCCCATTGGCTATCTGTTTTACATATGGTAGTATATGTTTCCTTGTTCCTCTCTCCATACATCCCATCCTTTCCTGCTTCCCCAGCCCTGTCCATAAGCCTGTTCTCAATGTTTGTGTCTCCACTGCTGCTCTGCAGGTAGGTTCATCAGTACCATCTTTCCAGATTCCATATATATGTGTTGCTGCTGCTGCTAAGTCCCTTCAGTCGTGTCCGACTCCATGCGACCCCATAGATGGCAGCCCACCAGGCTCCTCCATCCATGGGATTGCAAGAGTACTGGAGCAGGGTGCCATTGCCTTCTCTGATATATATGTTAGTGTATGTTATTTGTTTTTCTCTTTCTGACTTACTTCATTCTGTATAATAGGCTCTAGGTTTATCCACCTCATTAGGACTCACATGCATTCCTTTTTATGGCTGAGTAATATTCCATTGTATATATGTACCAGAGCTTCTTTATCCAGTCATCTTTCAGTGGACATCTAGTTTGCTTCCTATGTCCAATGTCCTAGCTTTTGTAAATAGTGCTGCAATGAACATTCCAATACATGTGTCTTTTTCAGTTTTGGTTTCCTCAGGGTATATGCCTAGTTCTATCTTCACTGTTACACCTTGATCTATGTCTTCATCATTTATAACTTGAATGAGTTCAGTTAATGTTTATGGAAATAAAGACCAACCCGGTGAGAACAGGTGTAAGTTATTTGTACACAGCTTGCTGTAACAAAGGAGCCAACTGCCATCACTTGGGTTTTGGCTGAGGCTCAAAAGCAGGCAGAGAAATGGGAAGATTTTGCAGTGGAGAAAAGAGAAGACTTTAGGTTTGCCCTGACTGGGTGCTGTTAGTGTGGGAAAGTTCTCAAGGAGGGGGCAGCTAGAGATAGGACATCTTATGTGATTGGTTAAGGGTGCATATTTGGCTTTCTCTGGTTTTCTAAGTTGGAAGCAAGGACAAACTTTAATGAAGCTGCCAATTATTAATCAATTCTGCCTGTTTTGGGCTGCTAGTGACAGGAGTTATTGTTTGGCTTCATGGAATTTTTTTTCTAGAGATAGTGGTCTGACTTTGTACAAGTCTGCCTTATAAATAATAAGTGGGCTGGATTCATGGGCTCTCTAGATAATGATTTGGTTTCTAGGGCTTGTTGAGATAGTAGGCTAGAGTTCTATTTTTACATATGATTAGGCTGTTCTATGGGTTTCCTGGGTAGCTCAGCTGGTAAAGAATCCACCTGTAATGCTGGAGACCCTGGTTTGATTCCTGGGTAGGGAAGATCCCCTGGAGGAGCGCATGGCAAAACACTTTGGTATTCTTGCCTGGAGAATCCCCATGGACAGAGGAGCCTGGCAGGCTACAGTTCATGGGATCACAGAGAGTTGATACAGCTGAGTGACTAAGCACAGCACAGGCTGTTGTATATTCAGTGTCTTATGCTGCATTTGCATTCAAAACGTAATGGTGCTTCTTTGATGAACACTTGGAGCCAACTTGATTGGAAAGTAACTACTGTTATTGTCATCTCCATTTACCTAGAAGAACCTGACAGTCAGAGAGGTTAAGTAACTTACCCTAGATCACACAGTAAGAAAGGCCTGGCTTTAAACTTTGGCAGCTTTCACTCCAGAAATCACCACCTTCGACTACCTCCCTTGGCCACTTAGAGACTGGAGTCACTCTGTCTTTGCTAGTATGTTAGCCAGTAAGAATTTAAAATGCAACCTCTCCATCAGCAGAATTTACATTTTGACAGCTACTTCTATTCCTGAGTAAGGCCATCCATTCTATATGACCTAACTCATCTGTTTTCTTCTCAGTGAAACTAAACTCCATTCATCCCATTAAAAAAATTATTTTATTTAAAAATTTTTGACTGCACTGGGTCTTTGTTGCTGCATGCAGGCTTTCTCTAGTTGTGCCGCACAAGCTTCTCATTGCTGTGGCTTCTCTCTGTTGTGGAGCATGGGCTCCAGGTGCAGAGGCTTCAGTAACTGCAGCATGTAGGCCCAGCAGTTGTGAATTACTGGCTCTCCAGCCCATCGAGTTGTGGTGCATGGGCTTACTTGCTCCAAGGATCTTCTTAGACTTTAGAGATCGAGCCCACATCCTGTCCATTGACAGGCAGATTCTTAACCACCGGACAATCAGGGAAGTCACCCATTTCCCTTTTAAATATGCAATGTGAAACCATTTGCCTCGGATTGGGACTTGAAGCCATGTGCTGGGACTTGAACCTGGCCAAAACCCAGTTCAAGACTCAAACCCATGTGACCAAGACCTGAACCCAGCCAAATCCCATGGTACCTGGTTTCAGGACATGATGAAGCTCAGGTTCTTAATGTCTGCTCGCAGAAAGAATTCAGTGAGAGACAAAGTGATAAGAAGTGGATTTACTCAGATTCGGAGAGGAACACACCCACAGACAGAATGTGGGCCAGCGCAGAGGGCGAGTGTGGGGGCCCTGAAAGGTGGCTTGGTTAGCTTTTATGGGCTGGGTAATTTCACGGACAAATGAGTGGGAGGATTATTCCAACTATTTTGGGGAAGGAGTGGAGAGTTTTAGGAGTTGGGTCCCTGCTCACTTTTTGGTCTTTTTATAGTGCCTTGGAACTGTCATGGTCCCTCTGGGTGTGTCATTTAGCTTGCTGATTGAGGATCAAGGTCTAGTCAAAGTGGACTGGTCCGCCATCTTGGACCCATTTGATTCTAATTGGTTTATGTTGTATCCTTGGGTTAGACTTCCCTGGTGGCTCAGACGGTAAAGCCTACTATGCGGGAGACCCTTGGGTTATGCCATTCTTTTAAAAGTTGTGCCCTGCCCCCTTCCCTCCTGTTTCAAATGGACTGTAGAATATAAAGGATTGAACCTTTGGGAGGAAAATGGAAAGTGTTGTGACACCCATTGTACACACACCCAGAAGTCAGACTGCCTGGATTTGGTTCTCAGCTCCCTCACCCAGTAGTTACAGACCTTGGGCTGACCTCTGAATTTATCTAAGCCTCCGTTTCCCAATCTGTAAATGGGGATGATGGTACAATATACCTGTCCTATGAAACTTAAAGACTCAAATATCAGACATAAAGCACTTGCAAATGCCAAGGCAGATGGTAGGTTCTCAAGGTCAGTTAAAACAGAAATACTCTAAGAAGATTCTCTCCTATGGCTTTAACTAATGAACTATGGAAGTGGGAATTTAATTGTCAATAGTCTGGGCTGGAAGGGAGGGGAGAACAATCCTACACTCTTTTTACAAAAAAATTTTCTGGGGCAAGTGAAGATTTCTCAAAGCAGCTGACAGAAAGTGGCATTCCCACCCATCCGTTCCCTCCCCACACATACTTCCCATTCATTTTTGAGGTCCTCCAATGATTACAAGGGAAAAGACTAAATAAGATTTCATTTTTACTGATTGAGTGGAACAATTGGTCTTTGTAAATCCAAGTAAATACACAACACATTAAGGACTTCAAATTTTCAAATCCTATTTTATTTGTCTTCTGTGGGTCACTGTACTTGAAATAAGTAGAAGCCAGATAAGTAGGCATCCATTGGAGGAACAATACAGGGATGCCCAGCCTTTTGTTTGTTGAAATAATTGCATATCAAGGGCTTTATCCTCTGCTTTGGTACAAAGCACAAAAGAATAATTTAAATTTCCAATTTAACAAAATAAAAGAGATCCGAACACTCAGCACAGTTTATTCTGTCTTGGTGGCATCTCCCCACCTCGGGAGGATGTGGCACAAGGAGAGAAGTGAACTGGCTCACTCTAGCGGTGCTTCAGGCTCTGGAATCTCTGGGTAGCCAGGGAGGGTCTCTGGACCCCTGCCTCGTGACTTCAGGAGGGTGGTGAGAGCTGGGTGCAGTGCACCTGGGTGGGAATTTGTGGACGTTCTTATCTGATTGCCTCTGTTTTCTAATGATTTAGAGAAGCAAAGTCAAGTGCTGAAAATGGGAATGGGGACTTGTGGTTTGCAGTGAGGAGCAGAAGCATGAGAGAAGTCTCAGTGTGGGTGGAAGATGAGAGGACTAGCAACAGGAGCCGCTGATGTTCACGGTCATGACTCGACAGTGGTCCGTCTGTGTGGGAACAGATGGACTATTTTTCTCTAGCCCCTTTCAGCTCTCAGTGTATGGGGACAGAACAGACAGAGACCTGGTTTTAACTGAGAAATGTGTGTTTTAGCCAAGTGAGTCTGACAAAGTGAGAAGAGGCCAGGGGATTGGGCAAGAGGGAGCAAGGATAACAATGAGCAGGGAAACTAAGCCTCTGTTCACTGTCCCTCCTCCTTCCCCATGTCACATCCTCACTTGGAGAATGGGATGCTTGAAAGCTGAGATTTTGGAGGGGCTTTAGTGATTGGTAATGACAAGGTCTGGGGGTGAGACTGTGGGAGAGGTTGGTGAAGTGGCATAGAGACCAAGCTCATCAGAGGTGAGAAAATCAAGGAACTGTGTGAACAGGATATTGGAAGGGTCAATAACAGATACCAGAATCACTAGTAATTAGGACTGATCTGGTATTGCAGAGAGGGACAGTAAGGCAGGAGCTAAGTATTCAAGGGATAAAAGGAGTGGCGCTGGGAAAGGACTGAGACAACAAAAGTTGGTGGGTGGTATAGTCTGAGAACACAAGATTCAGAGCTGCAGAGGTTTTACAGAGGAAGACAGGAGAATGGAGGAAAGGAAGGGTACTCCCTCTCCAGAAGATGGAGAGAGTATAGTCTTTCCGGGGTGGGTGGGGGATCTTTAGGAAAAGGCTCATTCTCAGGGCAAAGCCAGGATTCTGTTAAAAAGATCCCTTTAGAAATTCAGCCAACAGAGTAAAGGGGCAGAGAATGATACATAGTAACCCTAGAATAGAATGGGATACACATGCTGCTGTAACTGCTCAGAAAAGGACAGGTAGGAGGGTTCTGGGTAGAAGGTGACAGTTGATCTGAATCTAAGGGATGGATATGAGTTCTCCAGGCAGATGAAGAGGAAGGAAGGAGAAAAAAGAGAGCCCAGACAAAGGCTTGGGGCATGGTTGGATGTGGGGAACAGAAAATAGGCTGGTGAGAATAGAGGAGGAGGGATGTGGGGCTGGAGAGTCTGAGGCAGGGGTCCCATCATGAAGGGCCCTCAACACCATATTTGGAGGCTGAACTTTTCTTGAAAGTGGCTATATGCTGTTGAAGGAGTATAAGCAGGACTGTGGCTGGATTTTTTTTTTTTTTTGATTTTTGAATATCAGTTCAGTTGCTCAGTCATGTCCGACTCTTTGAGACTCCATGAATTGCAGCATACCAGGCCTCCCCTGTCCATCACCAACTCCCAGAGTTCACTCAGACTCATGTCCATCGAGTCAATGATGCCATCCAGCCATCTCATCCTCTGTCATCCCCTTCTCCTCCTGCCCCCAATCCCTGCCAGCATCAGAGTCTTCAGAGTCTTTTCCAATGAGTCAACTCTTCGCATGAGGTGGCCAAAGTACTGGAGTTTCAGCGTTAGCACCATTCCTTCCAATGAACACCCAGGACAAATCTCCTTTAGAATGGACTGGTTGGATCTCCTTGCAGTCCAAGGGACTCTCAAGAGTCTTCTCCAACACCACAGTTCAAAAGCATCAATTCTTCCATGCTCAGCCCTCTTCACAGTCCAACTCACATCCATACATGACTACTGGAAAAACAATAGCCTTGACTAGATGGACCTTAGTCAGCAAAGTAATGTCTGCTTTTCAATACGCTATCTAGGTTGGTCATAACTTTCCTTCCAAGGAGTAAGTGTCTTTTAATTTCATGGCTGCAGTCACCATCTGCAGTGATTTTGGAGCCCCCCAAAATAAAGTCTGACACTGTTTCCACTGTTTCCCCATCTATATTCCCATGAAGTGATGGGACCAGATGCCATGATCTTCGTTTTCTGAATGTTGAGCTTTAAGCCAACCTTTTCATTCTCCTCTTACACTTTCATCAAGAGGCTTTTTAGTTCCTCTTCACTTTCTGCCATAAGGGTGGTGTCAGCTGGATATCTGAGGTTATTGATATTTCTCCTGGCAATCTTAATTCCAGCTTGTGCTTCTTCCAGCCCAGCGTTTCTCATGACGTACTCTGCACAGAAGTTAAATAAGCAGGGTGACAATACACAGCCTTGACGTACTCCTTTTCCTATTTGGAACCAGTCTGTTGTTCCATGTCCCATGTTCCAGTTCCACGTCCAGTTTTAAATATTAATAGTATTGAATTCAGTAAAGCAACCATTCTGTGATTTGCATTTTTTAAATGTGTGTATCTATGAATACAGATATCTATTAATCTATCTATATAATCCCAGATATGAAGCTGATTCCAACTGTTCCAGACCAGATTGTTGGCATCTGGACTCAACCAAATACTAAAGATTTAAATCAGAGGCCAGAGCATTGTGCCTTGGGGAAGGGACTAAAGACTCCCAGGGATTAGGAGTCTTTGCACATAGACCTGAATTGTATACTTAGGTTTTCAATGACTAGTTTATTGCCTAGGACAAATTACTTAACTTCTCTGACTCTTCTTATCAGTAAAATGGGATTAATAGTCCCTACTTGAAGGTTTGTGTGTGGATTAAATGAAATAATGCAGAAATGTGCTCAGCACACTGACTGTCACATGATAATTGCTCAGGAAATATTAGCTGTTGTTTTAATGATGTGTGAACTTCAAGTCCACACATGTACCTACATTACTTCGTCTTGGGTTTGACTGCACATTACAATGGCCTAGTTCTACTTTTAAAAACCAGGCAGGGGCCTCCCTGGTGGTTCAGTGATTGAGAATCTTCCTGCCAGTGTAATGGTTTGAGCCTTGCTCCGGGAAGATCCCACTTGCCCCAGAGTAGCTAAGCCTGAGCACCACAACTACAGAAGCTTGTGCACCTAGAGCCGGTGCTCTGTAACAAGAGAAGCCACCAGAATAAGCCCGAGCACCGCAATGAACAGTAGCCTCTGCTCGATGCAACTAGAAAATGTTGCAGGCAGCAATGAAGACCCAAGGCGGCCAAAAATAAGTACCTAATTAAAAAACAAACAAATAGGTATAACCTGGTTCCACTCCAAGGATTATGATAAATTTGGTCAAGAGTATGGCCTAGGTATGTCTATAAACTCCCCCAGGTGATTTTAATGTGCAATAAAATTGAATGCTATTGCTTCTCAGGGGTGAGACCTTGAACCAGCATCAGTAGCATCACCTGGAAATTAGTTTGAAAGGCAAAATTTCCCTGATCTGTTGAATAAGAAACTCTGGGGGTGAATCAGCAATCTGTGTTTAAACAAGCTCCTCAGATGATTCTCATCACACTCAAGTTCTCATAAGTCCTGATCCAGGGCTAGCAGTTCAGGGTGGTCATTTCAGCTGTTGACCTCACTTCCATTGACCCAACAGGTCTTTCAAATTCTCCCTTTCCATTCCCTAGGCATTCCCTCACCTGCCTTCCCTTTTTTCCTTCCCCTCTTAAGAAGAGGTTAGATTTAGGGTTGAGGTTTCTTTTCTTTTGCTTATTTAATTTTATGTATTTTATTTTTATTCTACCAGGTAGTCTTCCATTCTGCCAACAAAATGTTGGTGTTGGGAAAATGGAGGAAAATTTCCCAACATTTCCTGGAGCTTAATAAGGAAAACACATTCCTAAGCCCATGGAATTCCCAGTTGTCATATTGATTTATAATAAATGTATATTTGGTCTTTGTCCCCACTTCTGGCACAGACCTCCAAAATTGGAATTTCCTTGGAATTTTCTGTGTTGAGAGCATTAAAAGTGTCTTTTGTTGTGTTAATGGTGACTTCTAGACAACACCTAAGGAAGGAGGCTGGTTGCTAGGAGACCCAGTCATGTGATTACAACTTTGAGTTCCACTCCCTAACCTCAGAGCCAGGCAGAGGGGATGGTCAATGAGTTTGATTTCCAGTGGCCAATGATTTAGTCAAGTGGGCCTACATAATGAAGTGGCCTAAAAGCCCAGGAGGCCTGAGTTCAGAGAACTTCCCGGGGAAGATGGAGGCCCTGGAAGGATGTTGCACCTGGAGAGGACATGGATGCTTCCCCCAACCACTCTCCACCTGTGTTTTCGGGCAGTCTGGTAAGTAAAATGTTCTTTTCAGTTTTATGAGCCGCTCTAGCATATTAATTGAACCTAAGCAGGGGGTCTTTTAAACCTTCAATTATTTTTTGGTCAGTCGTAAAGCCTGGGCTTTCCCTTGGTGTTTGAAGTGGTGAGCAGTCTTGTAGGGCTGAGCCCTTAAGTTGTGGGATATGATACTACCTCTGGGTAAACAGTATCAGATATGAGTTGAATTGTAGGACATCCAGGTGGTGCTGGAGAATTGCCTGGTATGGGAAAGGACCCACCACACATTGGAAGTGGAGTCAGAAATTTACCCGCATTAAAAATAAAAGTGGCTATCTGGATGGAAGGGAGGTTTGAGGGAGAATGAATACATGTGCATGAGTCTGAGTGAACTCCGGGAGCTGGTGCTGGACAGGGAGGCCTGGCGTGCTGCAGTTCATGGGGTTGCAGAGTCGGGCATGACGGAGTGACTGAGCTGAATACATGCTATATGTGTGGCTGAGTCCCTTCGCTGTTCACCTGAAACTATCACAACACTGTCTGTGAATTGGCCATACCCCAATACAAAATAAAAATTTAAACAAAAAAGTGGCTAGACTGCCTGCCTCGGGCAGACTTGTGCAGGGTGATTTAGGTCCCAAGCTTTCCTGTTTTATATCCTCCTCTTGCTGTAATTTTGTACTCTCTGCTCTGCCCATGTGAAAACCTATTCTCACGTTTGGCTCTGACATCAATCATTTGTAAGTTAGGTTGAGCTACTCTGAGAATAAGCCATGTTTGCTCAGCAGACGGCATGCAGCTGAGGAAAGGGGCTGTGTCTTTATTTCTTCCCATGCACGTCCTTCTCCAGTTCAGACTCCTGTAATAACATGCTACTTGTATTTTTCAATTGTTTAAATGAAGTATTGTCACTGTGCAGTGTGTCAGTGTCTGCCGTATAGCAAGGTGAATCAGCTGTCGTAGTTGTTCAGCTGCTAAGCTGTGTCCGACCCTTTGAATCCCGTGGGCTACAGTGCGCCAGACTTCCCTGTCCTTTACTATCTTCTGGAGTTTGCTCAGATTCATGCCCATCGTGTCGGTGATGCTTTCTAATCATCTTGTCCTCTGCCACCCTCTTCTCCTTTTGCCTTCAATCTTTCCCAGCATCAGGGTCTTTTCCAGTGAATCGGCTCTTCACATCAGGGGCCAAAGTATTGGGGCTTACACATACATCCCCTTCCTCTTGATCCTACCCCGCCAACCCCCTTCTCACTCTTCTAGACCATCACAGAGCTCACAGCTGAGCTCTCTGTGCTATGCGGCAGCTTCCTACTAGTTGTCTGTTTTACACATTGTAGAATAGATACATGTCAGTGCTACTCATTCATCTCACCCACTCCTTCCCCCGCTGTGTCTACAAGTCCATGCTCTGTCTGTGTCTCTATTCCTGCCCTGCAGATAGGTTCATTAGTAGCATTTTTCTAGATTCCCTATATGTGTTAAAATACAATAATTGCTTTTCTTTCTTACTTCAGTCTGTGTGGACAGACTCTAGGTCCATCCACATCACAGCAAATAACCCAATTTTGTTCCTTTTTATAAGCAATGCAATATTACTCAGCTATATGTATCACTTCTTTATCCATTCCTTGTCAATGGACGTTTAGATTGCTGCCATGTCCTGGCTATTGTAAATAGTGCTACAATGAACACTCCCGGTGGCTCAGTGGTAAATAATCTGCCTACCAATGCAGGAGATGAGGGTTTGATCCCTGGGTGGGGAAGATCCTCTGGAGGAGGAAATGGCACCAGTATTCTTGCCTGGAAAATTCCATGGACAGTGGAGCCTGGAGGGCTACAGTCCATGGGTTGCAAAGAGTCAGACATGACTGAGCAGCTAAGCATGCATAAACATTGGGGTACATGTGTTTTTGAATTATGTTTTTCTTATCCACTTGCATTTTTAAGTGCTGAGCAGCACTGGCTTTGGCACCACAGAGGAGGGTTTGTCTGCATCCAGCTAGCCATGTAACCTTGAACAAAATCATGGAATGTTTTAGCACCTTAGTTTTTTCATCTATAAAATGGGCTTGATGATGGTTAATATCATACAGTTATGAAGACTATGTAAGATGATGCATGAAAAGTGCATTGGTCAATACTGAGGGTATTCACTGAGAGCACTCAATGAATGGTATGTATTAATGATTGTTATTTATTAAATTTCACTTCCTGCTATGGAAGGATAGGTTTCATCTAGGGCAATATGATAAAATGAATGTCAGACTCTAGTGAGCTGTTGGGAAGTTTTTGGGCAGAGTGTTTTCCCTTAGTTACAGTACCTACTCTGACAACTCCCTTTCTAGGCATCCCAGAACTCTCCTCCACCAATGTCTCCAGAAACACCCATTGCTGAGCCCATCTTATGCTTTCCTGTGGGTTCACCAGTGCGGTGTGAAAACTGCCTGGTGTGTGCCTATGTGCTAAGTCACTTCAGTTATGTCCAACTCTTTTCAACCTTATGGACTATAGCCCGGATTCTGAAGCGGCCTGGAGCAAGTCTTAAATCTTTTTAGGGAGTTTAATACCTTGCAAAAGCCTCAAGTCTATTTTAATTGAATTATTTCATTCAATGTCAGGCTTAAAGAGCACCCTACAGAGTCTCAGCTCTGAATAAATGCATTAGGAAATCAAATAGTGTAGATGATGGCATAATCCTCTAGGCAGATATAAATAGAATCTCCTCTGTTGCCCTTTCATTTCCTTGCATTAGTTAATAAACACACTTTTATAGCATCTGCTTTTTCTTTTCTTTGCCTAATATTCTTTAGTTGCTTTAGTGAAAAAGAGAACAGAATTCATAATAAAGATATTGGGGAAGAATTTACTATCTGGATTTTCAGGACTGGAAGGGATTTTCTACAATATATATATAAAACTTATATATTATAACTTATAATTAATATGCATAATTTACCTGGTGTAGGCAGAGATCTGAAGAAGGAGATGACTTGGCCAAGGTCACAGAGCTTTACCTGCAATGAACTCAGCTTGAAAAAGACACAATCTTTGTTCTGGATGAGTATTGGGAGTCACAGAAAAACTTGGTGTGGAAAAATGAGTAGATCAGAGCAGAGGTTAAGGGGGAGGGGAGGGGTGTACAATCTGGTCTCAGATTACCTGGGGGTTGAATCCTAGTCCATCTCATGGTGACTGGGCAAGTGATTTAAAATGACCATTGCTGGGGTGTAAGTTTCCTTTCCCCCAAATAGAAGTAATAACAGCACTTACCCCAGAGTGCTGTTGAGTCCAGCTGCAGTTCACTAAAAAACAGTACTGTATCTCAATGCATTTTAGCTATTGTTGTTAACTTTTTTAAAGCTCTTATTGGGATGGTAATAGGAAGGTTCTCCATCTTTAGTGCTTTATGGCTCCTTGTAATGAGTCAGTTTGTGGCCTCTAAAAAGAAAGTTCCAGTGGTCCTTAATTTAAGGGCTGATTTCTCTGCTAATGAGAGTAAATAGAAGGGCAGGTGTGAAGGGTCAGCTCAATCATAGAGGGCCGCCGCCGCTGCTGCTGCTAAGTCGCTTCAGTCGTGTCTGACTCTGTGCAACCTCATAGAGGGCTGAAAACAATGCTATTTGATCCTCTGAGACTATCAAAGTGAATTTAAGAGCTTAAGAAACATGTGAGCTCCGTGAAAGGAGATGTTAGTAATAAAAATAAAATTAACGGTACCAAGTACATTAACATTCATTGTCTCACTTGATTCTCAATTATATATGATTATATATTCTATAGATTCTATGTAGTAAGCCATTAACTCTCTTGAATAAACAAATGAACGGTTGAATAGGCATTATTGTCCTATTTGAATGAGGAAATGGAAACATACTCTTTGCTTGGTAACAGACTTCCCTGACATTTAGTAGCTGAAAGCAACAATGACTCCTTTAAAAACATTTTTTTATTGATTTACAATGTTGTGTTAATTTCTGGTATGCAGTAAGGTGATTCATATATATATGTGTATATATATGTATTTTCCATTACAGTTTATCACAGGATATTGAATATAGTTCCCAGTGCTATGCAGTAGGATCTTGTTTATCAATCCTATATATTGGCATCTACTAACCTCAAATTCCCATTCCATTCTTCCCTTCCACCCCTGCACTTGGCAACCACAAATCTATTCTCTACAACTGTGAGTCTATTTCTATTTCACAGGAAGAGTATTTGTAACGACTTCTTCACGATTCTGTAGTTTGGCAGAATGGCTCCTCTGCTGGTTTTGCCCAGGTTCAAGATGCTGGAGGGTCCATTGGATTGGAGGGTCCAAGAGACCTTAGTGGTGTTTGTGGCAGTTGATGTCAGCTATGGGCTATGATGCCTTGGTTCTCCCACATGTGGCTTCTCCTCCTCCATAGACTAGATGAGCTTCCTCACTTGGAGGTCTCAGGAAAGCAGTCCAAGATGGTGAAAACAGAAGCTGCAAGGCTGTTGCTTCCACCACATTTTATTTGTCAAAGCAAGTCTCAAGGCCAACAAAGATCCTAAGGTTGGAGAAACTCCCTCTGTTGATGAGAAAAGCTGTAAAAGCATAATTATTAGGAGATTAGCAAATGTAATCCTCTACTAGCACTTGGTCAAGGTCCCAGAGTTTATACGAGTCAGGGCCATAGCTTGAATGAGGCTTCTGTGAATCCAGGGCTTGTGGCCTTTCTCCTACAGCATGATCACATTTGTGGTTATGTGTAAACATAACTCAGGGGTAAGGAAAAGGCTTTTTGCCCTTAGACATCTTAGGACATTGGGGACCTGTGTGTCTGAAAAATGTCACAATCCTGAAATGCTGGTTTGGACATAACATAATTATTTATTTGTAAACTGTACAAAAATAAAATATTTTTAAGTAGTATAATTCAGAGTAGCCTCTTGAAAATGAGAACAGAATGGCTGGCCCTTCCAGGAGAACTAATGTACTTTTGTGGCTTAAGAAACATTCACTCTCTGTTATTCATAGTAATACAGATCTAGGGAAATAAACTCTTTAAAAAATGATGAAGTCTGAGGAAAGGTCATGTGGTTCCTAAGCATTCAGCTGAAGCTTGAGAAGATGAAACAAGGGAGATTAAAGACAAAAGATAAAATTTCAAGCCAGCAGAGGCTCCTCTAAAACCTTAGAGAGCAGTCTGTTGAATAGAAGTCTTGTAAGAGAATCTGCCTAGAGTCCCAAACCATAGTAATCTGTTATGAGCAGTAGAAGAAAGTGATTCACAAAATGATTTGTTATACTCCCCCTCCCCCGATGCTTGTGATGGTGCAAACTTTAGAACTTTACTGTGACCCCCAAACATTGCACTCAAAGTGGTTTCTTAGAGAAAAGAGTAACATATGGATGCCTGGTCTCCCATTCCTGGCTGCTAAGGAGAGGTAGATTGGTGCTCAGCTGCCTGCCTCTGCAGGGCTGACCGAGGCAGTGGACAGAGCCTCGAGACAGAACAAAGCACCAGGAGGTGTGCGACTCTGCAGGAGAAGGGCCCTAGGCCACCAGCGAGAAAGGACCTGGATGGGACGCAACTGAGAGGCTGTGAGGGAGGAGAGGACACCTTTGGGGAGAAGGAGGTGTGGATCGTCTGGGAAGACTTTTAGGAAGTTCAGTCTTGTTTTCTAATGGGGAGTGCAATTCCCCTTTTGTGCTAAAAAAATTCTAAATTCTTTGATGCTTGAGACTCCTGGGGTCCAACTTGTGTTTATTTTGAACATAACCCCACACAGAGAAGCAGGAATTAGAAGACCTTGTTCCATCTGGGTTATGCTCCATATGGGTTATGCCCTCCCCATCCCATCCCTCTGGGTTGCCCCAGAGCCCTGACTTTGGGTGCTCTGCTTCATGCGTTGAACTGGACTGGTCTGTGCTCGTTTGCTCGGTCATGTCCGACTCTTTGCGACTCCATGGACTGTAGCCCACTGGGCTCCTCTGTCCATGGATTTTTCTAGGCAAGAATGCTGAAATGGGTTGCCATTTCCTTCTTCAGGGGATCTTCCTGACCTAGAGATCTAACCCTTATCTCTTGTATCTTCTGTGTTGGCAGGTGGATTCTTTACTACTGTGCCACATGGAAAGTGCTTGGGTTACGCTAGCTTTCTTTTAATCATATTTACCAGGCATTTTCACCTTTACAATCATGATTTTTTTTTCCCCAGATGGTGGGGGGTTTTACCAATCTTATAGTTTTTTTTTTTCCTCTTCCCTAATTTTGTTGTTGGGATGTTTTGCTAGTGGTGAGTTCTGGTCTCTGTATACAAGGCTCTTGATGAAAAGTGCTCCCTGGCCAATAGTGAGAGTTCAAGATACTGCTGATCCAGCAGCAGGCTTGTTCAGGGCCCAGCCACAGGCTGCTGTGAACTGCACATCTGAGCACTGGCCTGGTTTCTCTAGCCCAATATTGCAAGTAATTTAGCAACTATGTTACTGCCCCAGAGTTACCCTGGGATTGGAGCCAGCAGGCATTAAAGTCACGGTCGTTTGTATTCCTAGGTGTTTCTAGACAAGCTTTGTTACTCATGAGAGACAACTGTCATCTTGTTTCATTTCCCACTTCTTGCTCTTTCAGGTTCTTTTCCTGGCTATGGAAAAGCCATCTGAGTAGAGGGACATTTGGATTAAGATGAAAAAAACAAGAGGAGTGGTGTCAAAGCCATAATGATAATGACAGTACATACATATATAAGTTCGTTGACTCTTCTTTTTTTCCTTTTAAATTAATTAATTTACTTTGTTTGCTTAGTCAATCAGTCTTGTCTGATTCTTTGTGATCGCGTGAACTGTAGCGCACCAGGCTCCTCTGTCCATGGGGATTCTCCAGGCAAGAATACTGGAGTGGGTAGCCTTCCCTTCTCCAGGAGATCTTCCCAACCCAGGGATTGAACCCAGGTTTCCCACATTGCAGGCAGATTCTTTACCACCTGAGCTCTCAGGGAAGCCCTTATTTATTTCAATTGGAGGCTAATTACTTTGCAATATTGTGATGGTTTTTGCCATACATTGACATGAGTTAGCCACGAGTGTACATGTGTCCCCATTCTGAACCTCTCTCCCAACTCCCTCCCAACCCCATCCCTCTGGGTTGTCCCAGAGCCCTGACTTTGAGTGCTCTGCTTCATGCACTGAACTGGCACTGGTCATCCATTTTACATATGATAATATACATGTTTCAATGCTAGTCTCTCAAATCATCCCACCCTCGCCTTCTCCCACAGAGTCCAAAAGTCTGTTCTTTACATCTATGTCTCTTTTGGTGTCTTGCTTATAGGGTTGTTGTTACTGTCTTTCTAAAGTCCATCTATATACATAAATATCCTGTATTGGTGTTTCTGACTTACTTCACTCTGTATAACAGGCTCCAGTTTTATCCACCTCATTAGTACTGACTCAAATGCATTCTTTTATATGGCTGAGTAATATTCCATTGTGTATATGTACCACAACTTCCTTATCCATTCATCTGCTGATGGACATCTAGGTTGTTTCCATGTCCTAGCTATTGTAAACAGTCCTGCAATTAACATTGGGGTACATGTGTCTCTTTCAATTCTGGTTTCCTCAGTGTGTATGCCCAGCAGTGGGATTGCTGGGTCATATGGCAGTTCTATTTCCAGTTTTTTAAGGAATCTCCACACTGTTCTCCATAGTGGCTGTACTAGTTTGCATTCCTACCAACACTGTGAGAGGGTTCCCTTTTCTCCACACCCTCTCCAGCATTATTTGTAGACTTTTTGATGGTGTCCATTCTGATCAGTGTGAGATGATACCTCACTGTGGTTTTGATTTGGATTTCTTTAATAATGAGTGATGTTGAGCATCTTTTCACATGTTTATTAGCCACCTGTATGTCTTCTTTGGAGAAGTGTCTGTTTAGTTCTTTGGCCCACTTTTTTTTTTTTATTTTTGTTAAATTTTATTTTTACTTTATTCTACGTTACAATACTGTATTGGTTTTGGCATACATTGACATGAATCAGCCACAGGTGTACACGATCTCCCAATGCCGAAGCCCTCTCCCACCTCCCACCCCATATCACCTCTCTGGGTCATCCCGTGCACCAGCCCCAAGCATCCTGCATCCTGTATTGAACATAGACTAGCGCTTCGTTTCTTACATGATAGTATACATGTTTCAATGTTTGGCCCATTTTTTGATTGGGTTGTTCATTTTTCTGGTATTGAGCTGCATGAGCTGCTTATATATTTTGGAGATTAATTCTTATATTGTTTGCCAAGTGGTCTTAAAATATATATAAGTGTTAGTGTATATTATTGCCGAATGATTCTAATTTTCAAGTCATTGTTTTTAGATTTTTTTATGGAGATATAATTGACATGTTATAAGTTTAAGATACACAACTGACATGTATAACATTATATAAGTTTAAGATATATAATGTGTTGATTTGATACACTAATAAGTTGTGAAATAACTACCATAGCATTAGTTAATACCTCCATCACATCACTTAGTAACTTTTTTTGTGGTAAGAGTATTTAAGATCTATTCTTTTAGCAATTTTCAAGTATATCATCTGCTACTGCTGCTGCTGCTAAGTCACTTCAGTTGTGTCTGGCTCTGTGCAACCCCAGAGACAGCAGCCCACCAGGCTCTCCCGTTCCCGGGATTCTCCAGGCAAGAACACCGGAGTGGGTTGCCATTTCCTTCTCCAATGCGTGAAAGTGAAAAAGTCAAAGTGAAGTCGCTCAGTCGTGTCCGATTCTTCGCGACCCCATGGACTGCAGCCCACCAGGCTCCTCTGTCCAGTGGATTTTCCAGGCAAGAGTACTGGAGTGGGGTGCCATCTCAGTAGTGTTAATAATCACCATAGTGTACATTAGATTCCCAGAACCTTTTAATCTTATAACTGGACATTTGTATTATTTGACCAATGTCTCCTTTCCCACAGTTGTTGGTAACCACAGTTCTTATCTGTTTCTCTGAATTTAGTTTTTTTTGATTCTGAATATAAGTGCTATTACGGTATTTGTCTTTCTCTAAATGACTTATTTTACTTAGTGTAATGGCTTCACGGTTGATAGATGTTGTCACAATTGGCAGGATGTCCTTTCTCATGGCTGAACATATCCCATTGTGTATGTGTGTATGTGATTGTATGTGTGTATATATAAAATACATACTACACCTTTATCCATTCATCTGTTGGCTACTACTTAGGTTGTTTTGATATTGTGGCTACTGTGAATAATACTGCATTGACTATGGGAGTGCAGATATCGCTTCCAGATGCTATTTTCATTTTTCAGATATATACCCAGAAGCAGGATTGCTGGATCATGTGGTTATTCTGTTTTTAATTTCTTCTTTTTTTAAAAAAATTATTTATGGCTGCACTGCATCTTTGCTTTCTCTAGTTGCTGCCCTTGGGGCTACTCTTTACTGCTGCGACAGGCTTCCCGTGGCTGTAGCTTCTCCTGCTCCAGAGTGCAGGCTCTAAGAGTGTGGGGGCTTCTGTAGCTGTGGCCCATGGGCCTGGTTGCCCCTGCGGTATGTGGAATCTTCCTGTGCCGGGATTGAACCTGTGTCCCCTGCATTGGGAGGCATATTCTTAACCACCAGGAAAGTCCCAATAATTTTTTTTTCCTTTGAGAGTAAAGACCATTTTTCTTTCTTCAATCAGTGAAAATTTACTGAGCATGTACTGTGCATGCATTTTAGAGAAGCAGTATACAAAGATGAGTAAGACGATGTCTCTGTTCCCAAGGAGCTTATAGTTTATAGGAGGGACAGGGCAATTACAAAAGTAGGATAACAGAGATGCACCAAAAATGAGAAGAAGGGTATAAAACCCAAACCTGGAGGTAAGGAATCAAGCTGTGTTTGGAGGGAGAGAAAACATTAAATTTATTTGAGTTGAAGATCATAAAAGAACTTCAGATCCAGAGTTCTCTAGGTACAACTGCTGGTCACAGAGCCATAGTCAGGCATTAGAAACTGGAAGGTTCAGACCAAGTGCATCATTTCCAAGTCTGGATATTTGGTGAAACCAAGACTTTGTTTATTTTTAAAAATTTCTTAACATTTTTTTGGAGTATAGTTGATTTACAATGCTGTGTTAGTTTCAGGTGTACAGCAAAGTGAGTAAGTTATCTGTATACATGTAGATTCTGTTTCCATATAGATCATTACAGAGTACTAAATAGAGTTCCCTGTGCTATACAATGGGTGTTATTTAGTTATCTACTTTATATATAATTGTGTGTATATGTCAGTTCCAATCTCCCAATTTTTGCCCCCCTTCCTTTCCACCTTCATAACCATAAGCTTGTTTCTATATTTGTGACTCTATTTCTGTTTTATAGTAAGTTCATTTGTACCATTTTTTTTTTGATTCCACGTATAAATGATATTGGGCTTCCCAGGTGGTGCTAGTGGTAAAGAACTTGCCTGCCAATGCAGGAGACATAAGAGATGTGGGTTCAGTCCCTCAGTTGGGAAGATCCCCTGAAGGAAGATGTGGTAACCCACTCCAGTATTCTTGCCTGGAGAATCCCTAGGACAGAGGAGCCTAGCAGGCTACAGTCCATAGGTCACAAAAAGTCAGACATGACTTTCACTACTATAGGGACAGGTTGGACACAGCTGGATACCTGCTGGATTACTTAAGTCCTGTGCTTTTAGGACTCTAGATACCGAGGCAGAGAGGGCATCCCATCTCAAATGTGTAAATTCATGGAGGGCCTTAATGAGTTTCCATTGGAGGCTACTGGGGTCAAGAAGAGTTTCATCAGAAGTATACCATCTGGATGAGTCTAGATGGAAAAACTTCCAGGCTGCCCATGCCCTTTCTTCCTCTATATGGTGGTTTGAGGAAGTGACTGGAGCAGGGATGAGAGCTCCCTGTCCTGGGGCTTCTTTAGAGGCAGTCTGCTTGGCAGCTTGGTCTGCAAATTGGCTTCCCTTTGTAATGTCAGATGAGCCTCACTGATTGCCTTTGCAATGAACTATGGCTACCTCAGCAAAACGGCTGTCTGCCGAGGCCTTACAAATAGCTGTAAAAAGAAGAGAGGCGAAAAGCAAAGGAGAAAAGGAAAGATATAAGCATCTGAATGCAGAGTTCCAAAGAATAGCAAGAAGAGATAAGAAAGCCTTCTTCAGCGATCAATGCAAAGAAATAGAGGAAAACAACAGAGTGGGAAAGACTAGAGATCTCTTCAAGAAAATTAGAGATATCAAGGGAACATTTCATGCAAAGATGGGCTCGATAAAGGACAGAAATGGTGTGGACCTAACAGAAGCAGAAGATATTAAGAAGCGGTGGCAAGAATACAATGGAAGAACTGTACAAAAATGATCTTCACGACCCAGATAATCACGATGGTGTGATCACTCACCTAGAGCCAGACATCCTGGAATGTGAAGTCAAGTGGGCCTTAGAAAGAATCACTATGAACAAGGCTAGTGGAAGTGATGGAATTCCAGTGGAGCTGTTTCAAATCCTGAAAGATGATGCTGTGAAAGTGCTGCACTCAATATGCCAGCAAATTTGGAAAACTCAGCAGTGGCCACAGGACTGGAAAAGGTAAGTTTTCATTCCAATCCCAAAGAAAGGCAATGCTAAAGAATGCACAATTGCACTCATCTCACATGCTAGCAAAGTATTGCTTAAAATTCTCCAAGCCAGGCTTCAGCAATACGTGAACCATGAACTCCCTGATGTTCAAGCTGGTCTTAGGAAAGGCAGAGAAACCAGAGATCAAATTGCCAACATCTGCTGGATCATGGAAAAGCAAGAGAGTTCCAGAAAAACATCTATTTCTGCTTTATTGACTATGCCAAAGCCTTTAACTGTGTGGATCACAATAAACTGGAAAATTCTTCAAAAGATGGGAATACCAGACCACCTGACCTACCTCTTGAGAAATCTGTATGCAGGTCAGGAAGCAACAGTTAGAACTAGACATGGAACAATGGACTGGTTCCAAATAGGAAAAGGAGTATGTCAAGGCTGTATATTGTCACCCTGCTTATTTAACTTCTATGCAGAGTACATCATGAGAAACGCTGGGCTGGAAGAAGCACAAGCTGGAATCAAGATTGCCGGGAGAAATATCAATAACCTCAGATATGCAGATGATACCACCCTTATGGTAGAAAGTGAAGAATTAAAGAGCCTCTTGATGAAAGTGAAAGAGGAAAGAGAAAAAGCTGGCTTAAAGTTCAACATTCAGAAAACAAAGATCATGGCATCTGGTCCCATCACTTCATGGGAAATAGACGGGGAAACAGTGTCAGACTTTATTTTGGGGGGCTCCAAAATCACTGCAGATGGTGACTGCAGCCATGAAATTAGAAGACGCTTATTCCTTGGAAGGAAAGTTATGACCAACCTAGACAGTATATTCAAAAGCAGAGACATTACTTTGCTGACTAAGGTCTGTCTAGTCAAGGCTATGGTTTTTTCTGTGGTCATGTATGGATGTGAGAGTTGAACTGTGAAGAAGGCTGAGCACTGAAGAATCGATGCTTCGATGAGATGGCTGGATGGCATCATGGACTCGATGGACATGAGTCTGAGTGAACTCTGAGAGATGGTGATGGACAGGGAGGCCTGTTGTGCTGCGATTCATGGGGTTGCAAAGAGTCAGACACGACTGAGCAACTGAACTGAACTGATGTCTACCTCTGGGGGCTTCACAGGTGGCACCTAGTGGTAAAGAACCCACTTGCCAATGCAGGAGAAAAAAAGAGACATGAGTTTGATCTCTGGGTTGGGGAAGTTCCCCTGGAGAAGGGCAGAGCAACCCACTCCAGTATTCCTGCCTGGAGAAGCCCATGGACAGAGGTGCTTCATGGGCTACAGTCCATAGGGTCGCAAAGAGTTGGATATGATTAAAGCGACTTAGCACGCACGCACACACTCACACACATGGCTACCTCTGTAAGCAGGTGGACAGCCTGGATTAGCTGATTAATGAGGGTTGCATTTAATGGGGTTGTTTTTGGAGATTAGGTATCCTCTTTGCAGATGGCTACACAGGCATGTAGGAAAGCATATTTAGAATCAGTGTAAATTGTGGCCCTTTTGATTTGGCCAATTCTAATGATCAGTGTCTGCCTGCAATGTGGGAGACCTGGGTTCTATCCCCTGGGTTGGGAAGATCCCCTGGAGAAGGAAATGGCAACCCACCCCAGTATTCTTGCCTGGAGAATCCCATGGATGGAGGAGCCTGGTGGTCTACAGTCCACAGGGTCGCAAACAGTCAGAGGCGACTGAGCGACTTTATTCACTCACTCCCTCACTCCCTCACTCCCTCACTCCCTCACTCCCTCACTCCCTCACTCCTCAATGCTCAGGTGAGTGCAGTGACTTTTGCAAGTTATGAGGATGAGCACTGAGGCAAGCCCAGGCCTCAGTGACCTCATAGAGGGATATATGACGTATCCAGCCTTGTGTTTTCCCTCTGCTGTATTACTGTTTCCATCGGTGAACCAAACGTGGTCAGCATCAGCCAAATGTTGATCCAAGAGGTCCAGGTGGGCATTTTTAAGAAAATTGTCAAGACCTTGGAACAAAAATCGCCAGGAGCTTTACCCCCTGGTATGAGCAAGATTGCTAGATTTAGAGTCCTATACACACCCAAGATATCTGAGGGTTTTCCAAAAACAAAAACAAAACAAAACAAAAAAAACACAAAAATAACTGGGAGAGGGGTGGAGGATTTGATATCTGAGGATCTTACTGTCTGAAAGCCAGGCTGAAGCCAGTTATTAAGTAAATGCGGTACATGCTGGCAGTGAGAACCCAAATGGGTGTTCCCAGGGTGAATTTAAGGGCCTCCTCTCTTAGGAGGGATAGTACCCCTGTGCCCTAAGACAGGGGGCCAGCTCTTCACAGTGGGACCCTACTGTTTGGAGAGATAGGCTACTGGCTTTGGAGTTTCTCCTAGTCTTTGGGTGAGGATATCTAAGGCAACACCCCCTTTTTGTGGGTGGAAATTTGGAATAGCTTGGAAGGGTTGGGTAATCCTAAAGTTGGAGCTCTGGTAGAGAGATTTTTTTTTTCCAAATCTCTTTTGGCAAAGATATTTTAAAGCTGGAGCTCTGGCAAAAGGTTTCTATGGCCTCCTGTTGGGATGGCCCCCATGCAAGGGGTATTTAATAATCTCTGCATTTTAGGGCTTCATTGTATGGGCTGTGCAATGAAACTATAGTTGGGTATCTGAATACAGTACCTGGTTAGGCCCAGGAATGCTCGCAGCTGCTTACAGATGGTGGGAGTCTGTAGGTGAGATATAGATAACTTTTATACAGTCTGCCGAAATGCTGTGCCTGTCAGTATGTCTGTCAGTATTGTTCTGAGATAGGAAACTTATTGTTGTACTAGCTGAGCCTTAGATTCGGACACATTATAATCCCACTTGGCTGAGAAATTAAGGACCTGATTGGCATGAATGGCCTAGGGCTGAGAGAGGGAAACAAATCAAGAGTTCATCTACATACTGTATGAAAGCTCCCCTCTCAAGTGTTAAGTATTGTAAATCTCGGACTGGAAGTCACTCAGTTGTGTCCAACTCTGTGCGAGCCCATGAACTGTAGCCTGCCAGGCTCCTCTGTCCATGGAATTTTCCAGGCAAGAATACTGGGATGGGTTGCTATTTCCTTCTCTAGGGGATCTTCCCGACCTAGGGATCAAATCTAGGTCTCCTTGCAGACTGAAAGAATTGCAAGCAGATTCTTTACCATCTGATCCATCAGGGAAGCCCTGATCTCAGGCCAGCACCTGTCTAAAGAGGTGGTAGCTATCCCTAAAGCCCTGCAGCAGAACAGTCCAGGTCAGTTGTTGAGGTGCTTGCAATGGAGATTCTCATTCTAATGCAAACAAGTATTGTGATTCTGGGGCCAATAGGATGCAGGAGAAAGCATCTTTCAAATCTAGGGCTGAGAACCAGCTACTATCTGGGGGTAGCTTTCCCCGAAATATGTAAGGTTTCGAGACTATTGGGTGTAGGGGAATTACTGCCTCATTAATGATTCACAAGTCATTAATGAGGCAATAACAGACCAGATGGTAAGTGCCATCCTTTTTCTTGACTGCTAGAATTGGGGTACTGCAAAGTGAATTGGTGGGGCTAAGGAGTCCATGAGACATGGTGGATTTGTATATGATGGGTTGAAGTCCCATGTGGGCTTTGGACCTAAGGGGATATTATGTCTTTTGGGGAAATTTATGTGGGTCCTTTAGAGCTGTTGTAACCAGTGTTGGATTTTTAGCTTTTCTTTGGACACCTGGGTCCCAGGCCAGTGGGTTGACTTGTGGCTGGTATGGCCCAGAGGAATTTTTGATATATTCATTAGTTAGGAGAGTTCCTAAAGTTTCCCAGAGTTTGCACCCTCGATGGGGTCCAGAATGGCATTCCATTTTTGTAGTACGTCCCTCCGCAGGAGTCATCTAGGATAGTCAGGCATTTGTGAAAAACTGTGGGAGAATCCAGATCCCTCCCAGCCACAGAAGAGGGGAATAGAAGAAGGCCCACTGAATGGCTTGCCTGTGGCTCCCGTGATGGTGCAGGTCTATGAAGAGAAGGCTCCAGAGAAGGAAGTCAAGACAAACAGGCGGCCCCCAGCTGAGTAAGAAAATGATTGACTTACCTGCCACATCCATTTGTGCTCTTGACTCTGCTCCAGTGATGGGAATCTGTTGGGGCCAACTGGAGGGGCCCTCCTCAGTCTTGGGAAGTCATCTGGGTAGCACCTCTGGCCCCTTTGGATCAAGGGGCAAAGGGCTGCCCAGTTTCCCAACTGCTGGCACTTATAGAAAGCAGTCTTAGGTTTATCCCACCTGGGGCACTTCTGTGCCCAATGGCCCATCTGGCAACAAATGTGACAATCGTCTTTTTTTGAGCTGTAAATTCAGGGTACTCTTGGGGGCAGCTTGACTCTTTAGGGCAGCCATCATTTGGGCGTGTCTTGATTCCTTCTTTCTTTCCTTCTCCCAGGCCTTGCCCTCAGTCTCTTGGTCACGGTTATAGGCGACTGAGGTTTTGTTCACTAGTGCATCTAAGGTGACATTTAGGTCTTCGATTAGTTTTTATAATTTGTCTCCAATATCAGGAGCTGATTTGACTTGTCCCTCATATGAGTCCAGATCTAGATTGGTATATTTAATGAATGCTTCCGCGCAGCCTGTTAAGGAAGGCGGTTGAATTTTCCCTGAGCTCCTAGCCGCTTCCTGTTACGTGGGAGTAGTTTATGACTTAATGTTGGGCTGCCTTAAAGCCTGCTTTGATACAGATGATAAAATTCTTTCTTTCCCATTGATGTTCTTCCTGATTGTAGTCCCATTCCGGATCAATGCTGGGGCCTGCTGTCTCCCCAGTGGGGTATTTAGTACCAGAAAGGTGGAGTTCATCAGCAAATTTTTTTGCCTCTCTTTCAATTCATTCTATATCAGTATAAGAAGGGGTCTGGTTTGGATTATGGTGATATCTTTCCAGGTCATTTCATAAGCCATAGTAATATGTTGGAATCCCTGGATATATTTAGTGGAATTGTTGGATAAGCTACCCAATTTTGCCTTGATCCGTTTTAGTTCTACCAATGAGAAAGGCTTATGGACTAGTTGTGGGCCAAATTTGCCTCTTAGTGCTTCCACCAAGGGGTAGACTTTAGCTGGTGGAGGTAACAGAGGACCCTCGTAAGGTGGTGGGGCAGAACTAGATGTGATGTGGCTGGTAGAATTGAGGGATTTTCCTTAAGTAGCAGGGGTTGCAAGGGTGGGACGTTTACAAGTTGTAAGGAAATCCTAGCTATTCCGTAGGACAAAGGAAAGTTGTCCATATGGGATCTCAGACTATTTGCCCTGCCTTTTGCAAAATAGGTCTAACTGGAGAATAGTGTTATATATAATTAATGGTTCCATTTAGGGGCCAGGATTCCCAGACCCAAAGGTGATATTGGGTCTAGACCGTATTATAAAGAAAATGAGTCTCCTCTTTTGTAGCATGGCAGGGTCATGGATGTTTAGCTGAAGGACTTGCCTCTTGTTCTCAGCTAACTTCCTGCCCAACAGAGAGATGAGTGAAATACGTTAAGGGGATTTGTTTGTTTGCTTGTTCAGTCTCTAACTTGTGTTCAACTCTTTGTGACCCCATGAATTGCAGTATGCCAGGCTTTCTTGTCTTCACTATTTCCCAGAGTTTGCTCAAACGCATGTCCATCGATTTGGCGATGCCATCTAACCATTTCATCCTCTGTCGTACACTTCTCCTCCTGCCTTCCGTCTTTCCCCCAGCATCAAGGTCTTTTCCAAGGAGTCAGTTCTTCGCACCAGGTGGCTGAAGTATTGGAGCTTCAGCATTAGTCCTTCCAGTGAATATTCAGACTTGATTTCCTTTTAGGATTGACTGGTTTGATCTTCTTATAGTCCAAGGGACTCTCAAGAGTCTTCTCCAGCAGAAGTATAAATTTCCATTACAAAATAAATGAGTCACAGGGCTGAAATGTACACTAAGTAGAATATAGTCAATAGTAATGTAATATCTCTGTGTGGTGACAGATGGTAACTAGACTTACTGTGGTGATCGTTTTGTAATATATAGAAATCTCAGATCATTATGCTGTTCATCAGGCACTAATTAAATTTTTCTTTTTAATTTCAAACAGCCAGAATGAAAACTTAAGCATTTGGCTGCAGCTATTTAACCTAAGGGGTAAAACATGTTTTAGTTGTAGAGAATATCTGCCAGCCAGCATTTTTTTCTTTGTCTCAGAAAGAAATACGAGGAAAAAGACAAAAATTGCAGCTTTAGGGAATGAAGCTAGGAATGGAAAAAGATCCCTGATGGTATGGTGATGTTTCTTGGACACTGGAATTGATTACTAAGTATTTGATCAGACTGAGGTTTTGCCTAAAGATGATCTTATCGATAAGCCACCTGAGAGATGAGAGTTTTGACAAGATAATTTCCACAGCTCCTTGAAATCTGTGTTTGGCAAAGATCAAACTGACTGGTGTGTTTCAACTGGGGGTTTTGCATTTTTAACAAGCTTTCGTTATTAGTCATTATCTAGTCAGAGAAATAGCAATGTCTTCCATTTAATGAAAGGGATCAGTTCTTCTAAGATGATCTGTTGGGAGGTTACAGAACACCCTAAAACTAGTGGCTTAAAGGAACAACTGTTCGTTACTGCTCCTCAGTCTAGTGGACAACCGGGCTGCTCATCTGATCCTGGCTGGTCTCAGTCGTGTGTCTGTGGCGGATGTCAGGTGAGCGAGGTGCCTCTTGTCCTGACATCTGATGGGTGTTGGCTGGGGCACTTTGTTTCTCCTCTGTGAGGTCTCATTCTTCAGCAGACCAGCTCAGGCTCATTCATGCAGAAGCTTAGTGGGATTCCAGAAGAAAGCCTGCAAGGTTTTTAGGTCTAAAATCAGAACTGGCAGTGGGTTTGTGGCATATGGTCTTTATTATGTTGAGATATGTTCCCAGTATGCCCACTTTCCAAAGTGTTTTTATTGTAAACGGTTGTTGGATTCTGTTAAAAGCTTTTTCTGCATCTACTGAGATGATCATATAGTTTTTTTCTTTGGTTTGTTAATATGGTGTTGGACTTGATTGATGCACATATGTTGAAGAATCCTTTCATCCTTGGGATAAATCCCACTTGATCACAGGTTGTTGGGTTGAAATAAATATATGCAATATAAAAAATCAGAACCAGAATATTGCTTTTGCTACTATTTATTGACCAAAGCATGTCATAGGTCCAACCTAGATCCAAGAGGTGGAGAAAGACATTACTTGTTGATGGGAGGAGCTTTATAGTCGTACTGCAAAGGGGAATAGGCAGTCAGAAGGGATTAATCTGGACCATTTTGCATACTGTCTATCATAAAAATAATGGTGTTGGGAGAATTGGAGGAATGAAAGGAACAAGGAATGTGCTAAGGAATAGCACTTTTAAAATATGATTTTAATGAGATGCTCTTTTGTAGGAGGTGGAGTCTTCTCCATCTCTTGAGTCTGGATGGGCCTTACGGCTTGCTTGGCTGACAAATGATAGCAAAAGCAATACTGTGTCAACAAGCAGCACTGGGGTCTTGGAGGAAGGTGTGCCATGCTGCCGATTGAATTACTTATGAGATACCGCCTCTGCTAGGACCAGGGTGACTTCTTTCCAGATGCCAATGATTCATATTGAATGAACCTAACCCACAGCCACTGAAAAAAGAATCTCTGGAAAACCTAGCATGCTACCAGGCCTGGCAGTATAGAGTAGGAGATTGAAAGGGGAGTGTGGGGCTGTGATCAGACTGGAAAACAACCACACAGTTCCACAGTTCCCTGTGGAATTCTTATCACATTACAGGTATGAGATCTATTGCTCTAGCATGCTATGATTCTAGGGGATAGTTTGTCATCCCAAGACAGACACTGGCTGAGTCAACTGTGTCTTGGTGATCTTGGAGAATTACTCTTGCTGATCTTGACCTGTAACTAGGCTGGAGCTAGGGCTGTTCACAAGATAAATATGGTGAATGGTCAAGAAAGTCAGATTTTGGTCTCATTCATCATTATATCAAAGGAGGTTATCTGTATGGAGAAGCAATGTGCATGCTCAGTTGCTAAGTCATGTCTGGCTTTCTGTGATTTTATGGACTATAGCCCATTAAGGAGTAGCCCACCAGGCTCCTCTGTCTGCAGGAGTCTCCAGGCAAGAATACTGGAGTGGTTTGCCATATTCTTCTCCAGGAGCTCTTCCTGATCCAGGGACTGAACCGGAATCTCCTGCGTCTCCTGCATTGGCAGGGAGATTTTTTACCACTGAGCCACCTGGGAAGCCACATGGAGAAGTAATAGATGACAAAAATTTTGTTGTTTGTCTTCTGAGAAGTTGCTTGGCCAGTGGTCTCAGCCATCAGCACAGAGGCTTTGCATGATGCTACGAGTGAATGGGGTATAGAGAGGCAGGCAATCAGCATGAAAAAGTACAAGAATAGTAATCTAGTCAGTCTTATAAGAAGTTACAATTCTGGCTTCTCTAATTAGAAGAGAGAATTTACATATTATTAGAGAAATCTGGTAGCTTCCACTTGAGAGTCAGATAATGACTAATACGGTAGCTGAGGGGACAGCTGAAGGATGGGGCAGGGGTCAGGAAGGCACAGGCAGGGACCAATAGTACAAGAATGACACTGCCTCCGGGCGTTTATAAAAATTCCACACTAAACACTGCAGAAGCTTAATTATGGATTCTGAAGACATCTAAATGTGTAAGGGACTGATCTGGCACAAATGCGTTTTACATATGTATTACTCTCCTGTTAAGAACTATTTAACAGTGATTATACTGAGGCTTAATCAATTAGTGTTTGAAATTGGACTGCAAATGTGAAAAAAAAAACAACCAACAACTACTTAACCTTAGCTCCTTAAGACATGTTAGAAATAATCTATTCCTCCTCTCATTGTGTCTGTAATGAAACTAGGGTCCAGAAAAGTGACTTAGCTGGTCTGAGGTCATGCAGCTGATGAAAGACAGAATCAGGACTAGAACTCAAGCTGGCTGATTCCCGGTCAGACGAGATTTTGTTCCCTTTACCATAATTTCTACCTTGTATTTTGACCAAGGTGAGGCCTGTATCTAAATGAAGCTTGAAGAAAGTGTTTTCTAGATTCATCAGAATCACCCATGGGTGCTTTTATAGATCTGCCTGGAGCCTAGCCCAGAACTTCAGAGGCAGAATTCTGTGTATTTTAACAACCACCACCACCTGCTCAGGCATTTTTGATGTCCTGTCTCCCTTTATCTTGCCTAGTTCTGTGTAAGGAATGGCAGGAGAGAGAACTCTTGCCAGAGGTTTACATGCTTTAAGTTAGGTAAGGGTTTTGCCTAAAGCTCCCCCCACCCCTTTTATGAATACTTATTGATTGATACTTGGCTGTGCTGGTTCTTAGTTGCAGCACACAGGATCTTCAGTCTTCGTTGTAGCACACGGGATCTTTTTAGCTGTGGCATGCAGGATCTAGTTCCCTGACCAAGAATCAAACGTGGGCCCCACTGGACCACCAGGGCAGTCCCTAAAGCCCTGCCTTTTTTTTTTTTTAAATTTGGAGGGTAATTACTTTACAATATTGTAGTGGTTTTTGCCAGACATTGACATGAGTCAGTAATGGGTGTACATGTGTTTACTGCCAGGGGCTAGAGTGAGGAACTCCGCCCTTGGCAAAGGTCATGAGGAAGGGGGCTTTGGCATACGCAAAGGCATGATCAAGCCTCAGGAGATCCCCTGCTCCCGAGCATCTAACCCCAAAACCAGAGTCGATCTTGTGCTCTCACCTACACCTCTGACTTTACAGGGGGCTCTCCCCCATAACCATTTCTCTCAGAGAAGGAGTTAACTTGCAGCTCCAGTTAATAAAAATTCCTGGGCGTGACTAGAGTGGTTCAACTTACGAGACTCCCCTGAAGGTTATCTAGCCTGCCTGTATAGGTTCCTCCGGCCACAACAGCCCTCCAGCCATGAGAGGCATGAGATGTTTTTGACTTACTAAAGGCAAATTCTTTTGGGAAGTTAGAAATTATTAGTGTAGTGGGTTGGTTAGGAATTATATTGGTAAAGGGTTTTTCATTTGTTGTGTCAATAATTGCTGCTAATTCCCTGCCCTGGGTGGGACAAGGGTGTCTCAGGTCAAACCTCTCTGCTGACAGACTAGCTGTGTGACAACCTCTTAACCATAAACAGCACAGAGAGTTTTGGAGTATTTTGAGAGTCTTAATTAGCATAGGTCTTATCTCATTATTGAGCCAATGATTGCCGCCAGGCCTCCATATCCTTAGACACCTGGGAATATATTAATCAATGTATTTGGAATATAGAAAAGGAAATATAGTAGTTTTTGATGTTAGCAATACTAGATTTTTGAGTTAATGAATTTTCTCTTTTGTAATAGATCACTGTACTTTGTTATAAATCACTGTCCTTGCTATGTAAAAATGAAACTTTATCACTATCTTAAGACTAAGTAGATCTTAAGAGGAACATTGGTGAAAGGATTTTCATTTGTTGGATTGATGTTTGCTGCTAAATCTCCATATTCCCTGCCCTCATAATAAATATAACTAGCATATAGGAGAAATACATATTAACCTTTAAGCATATAGGAGAAATAAGTATTAACCTTTAAGATTCATCATGTTAACCTTGGGTTAAATAAATTCCTTTCTTGATTGTAACTCACTACACCCTCACCCTATAGGAATGCAACTATTTGGAAGGTGGTGCCTGCTTTAAGAAAAAACACCCTTGGAAAAAATAAGTTTTTGGTTATCAGAAAGAAAGGGTTGTAAATGTCAGCAGGCAGAAATGGCTTGAAGATGATGTAAAACCCCTAAGACCTTTTTTATGTAAAACACCTGATTTTGATAAAGGTCAGGACTGCTGACCCCTGCCTGACTCTGTATTCATCCCTATATGTAACAAAAGGTATATAAGAAAATCGGAAAAATAAAGAAATGGAATCAGTTCCTGGAAAGACTGACTCCCCATGTCGTTCTTTCTTATTCCCCATTTTTCTGGCTGAATTCCCACCTGGACCATGGATGCTATTCCATGTGAACCAAGTTATTCAGTCTCTTTTTCTCCATTAATTTTCCTACTACACTATCCACTTCTAATCTCTCTATATCTGTAACTAAATATGTATTTTTCCAAGGAGGATGCTGACACCATCTCCACCTTCAAATCATCCTGGATCCACCGGGGCTGGACCCCGGCAGTTCCCCATCCTGAACCCCCCTCCCTCCTCCCCTCCCCATCCCATCCCTCAGGGCCATCCCAGTGCACCAGCCCTGAGCACCCTGTCTCATGCATCAAACCTGGACTGGTGATCTGTTTCACATATGATAATATACATATTTTAATGCTATTCTCTCAAATCATCCCACTCTCACCATCTCCCACAAAGTCCAAAAGACTGTTCTATACATCTGTGTCTCTTTGCTGTCTTACATATAGGGTCATTGTTAACACTTTCTAAATTCCGTATATATGCGTTAGTATACTGTATTGGTATTTTTCTTTCTGCTTACTTCACTCTGTATGATAGTCTCCAGTTTCATCCACCTCATTAGAACTGATTCAAATGTATTCTTTTTAATGGCTGAGTGATATTCCATTGTGTATACATACCACAGCTTTCTTATCCATTCTCCTGCCGATGGACATCTAGGTTGTGAAGTCCTATCTTTACTGAGTAACTTCCTGAGGGGCTCACGAACTGTAACCCCTCACTCATTAGAGATTTCCATGGGCCCCTTCTTTGTATAGAAAGTAATAACACTGAAGGTGTAGCGCTGGCTATTGACGGGTTGGTTCCTCCAAGTAAAATTGTAGGATGATGTTCAGTTCAGGCCATCTCAAGTGTTGATCTCCAGGTGCCAGGTTGTTGGTGTGTTTGGCCAATGGTGAGTGTGAGTTATCAGGGAGAGAAGCCAACTCTAGGGATAAGTGAGTCTGTCTTTCCCTTTGTGGTATCTGCAGCTCCTGAAACAGTACCTGACATATATTAGGTGCTCAGTAAATATTTGCTGACTGACTGAATGAAATGAAGCCCCCTACTGGGCGCCAGCTGTGAAATAGCTGTACTTAATGTATCATGAGTCAGTAAGTATCCTCTTTCCAGTGTGTGGTTGGATTCTGAGTGTAGTTGGGATTCATCCTGTAAAGCTCCACAGGGCCTAACGTATGATGATAAATCATAACCCTCCTAGGTGTTCAGAATCAATTTCACACCTCATCTGTTACCATGAGCAGAATATGTGAGAAAGTACCCTCGTCTTTGTAATACATCAGCTCAAAAATAAAAAAATGCCTGAAGATCAGAAAAGGGAACACTATTATAGTGCATGGTGCTTAATCAGCTACCCAGACAGTGATGGATTTCAGGGGATATTTACATTTGAATCATGACATCTAAAATGTCTCAAGTACAACCCGTAGTTTATGGGCAGCATGGAAGCAGTTTTAAAAAATCATTTCTCATTATCTGTAGTTAAAAACAAAGTCTCCCTTTGTACACATATTCTTTCTACAAAAGTAATAATAAAAAAACTGAGGATAAAGTCCTGTCTAGATCAATGATAGGCTTGGAGTCTTCACTGTGTCCCTGACAGATATCACTGATTGATCACAGTACATTTTCCTGCTTCACCTGGTACAGTCTCATTACTTCTCAATCCAAGGCTCTAAGAAGCCATTACTGATTGATCTGAGTTGACTGAAACTCACTGACCATTGCTGATATAGAGTTTGTCTTTGTTCTCTGAAAAGCTAACAGTAGTAGATAATAAGATGGAGGGGAAAGCAAAGGAAATGCTATTGATTTGGAAAGCATCATGGATTAATCAGCTGATCCACGTCCTTGCTTCTGGACAGGATCGTATTCAAAGCCATGGACAGAATAATGATTTCCTTGCTGGTGGTGTTTTGCCAGTTGAGATTCTGGGGCCAGGTGCATCATGGGTGATACTGTAGGAACTTGTGCTTTGCTTAAGACATAATGGATCAGAACCTCTGGGCTTGAAGTCAAGGAGGCTGCACTGGAACTAGTACTCAGGTGCATCTTAGTCACTCTAAAGTTGGCAATGATGCGCTATGGCTATCTAGGGGTCTAGTCTCACCTCTGTTGTTTACTTGCCATGAGAACCTGGACCTATCCCTTACCACAGCCTCAATTTCCTTATGGAGAAATAGTAACATTGTGTCGTCAGCTCCTAGGGCAGTCATGAAACTCACTTGGGACTTCTGAGAATGCTTTCAGGCAAAGTGAGTGCTGTAGACATGGAATATATTGTTGTTTATCTGTTAAACTTTGTAGGGGAATTGGAGTATGCTTTTGAAAGTTTATTTTAACTTTATCAAGAGCTAGTGATGTACTAAAAACCAGAATGACACTGAAAGGTAAAACAACTCTGTTGAAGAGACCAGAGCAGTAGTTCTCAACCATGCTTATGAATTAGAAACATAAGGGAAGTTTAAAAATTTTTCATTTTATATTGGAGTATAGCCAACTTATTGGCAGTAGTTTCAGGTGGGCAGCAAAGAGACTCAGCCGTACATGTATCCATTCTTTCCTAAACTGCTTTTTCATATCCAGGCTGCCACATAATATTGAGCAGAGTTCCCTGTGCTATAGGGTAGGACCTTGTAGGTTATCCATTTTAAGTAAAGCAGTGTGTACATGTCAATCTCCATCTCTCTGACTATTCCTCCCCCTGCCATCCTCCCCCACCTGGCAGCCATAAATTCATTCTGTAAGTCTGTCTATTTCTATGTTGTATGTAAGTTCAATTGTATCATTTCTTTTTAGATTCCACATATAAGGGACATCATATGATGTTTCTCCTTCTCTGACTTAATTCATTCGGTATAACAATCTCTAGGTCTGTTATGTGAGGAAGTTTTAAAAATTGCCTAAGCCAGAGCCCCATCCAGGACAGAGTTACAAGAATTCAGAGGGTGAACTTGAGCTTGGCCTCTCTTGTAGTATTCTGGTTTCCAGCTTTTTTGAAGAACGTCTGACCTCTCGGTCTTTCAGTCCTATCAGCATTTCAGTATTTTGCCAACACGTTTCGTTTCAAATTACTCAAGCTCACATTTGTTGCTTGTGACCAGAAAACCTGAACTGATATCTCATTAGTCAATTAATCTTCAAAGCTAGGGACTGTGACTGTCTCCTTCACCTCTGGATTCGGAGTGACTCACACAGATCCTGACACACAGTGAGATGAAAAACTGGCTTAACAATTTGAGGTAGAATTTTTTAGATTATTGCAAACCTTATGGATGTATAAGAGTTATAACATTGTAGTACTAATCTCCAGGTGAATTCTTTGGGTAATTTTACTTGGGTAAAGTTTACTTGGGTAATTCTATCTATATTTGATGCTTACTCCTTGGAAGAAAAGTTATGACCAATGTAGATAGCATATTCAAAAGCAGAGACATTACTTTGCCAACAAAGGTCCATCTAGTCAAGGCTATGGTTTTTCCAGTGGTTATGTATGAATGTGAGAGCTGGACTGGGAAGAAGACTGAGCACTGAAGAATTGATGCTTTTGAACTGTGGTATTGGAGAAGACTCTTGAGAGTCCCTTGGACTGAAAGGAGATCCAACCAGTCCATTCTGAAGGAGATCAGTCCTGGGATTTCTTTGGAAGGAATGACGCTGAAGCTGAAACTCTAGTGCTTTGGCCACCTCATGCAAAGAGTTGACTCATTGGAAAAGACTCTGATGCTGAGAGGATTGGTGGCAGGAGAAGGGGACGGCAGAGGATGAGATGGCTGGATGGCATCACTGACTCGATGGACATTGAGAGGTCGGCATGTCGAGACATGCCCCGGACAAGCCCGACAGTCGGCGGATGCCCAAACAGGAACTGGGGGCGGACCAAACTTCCAGGGACCGGCCCCCTGTATCCTGACCCAATCAGGCGCTGGCACGGAGCCCCCAAACGCCAATCACTGCTACAGCCCGCGCTTTCTACCTTATATGGAAGAACCGGGTTTGAATGCCAGCCCTGGCTATAAAAACCCCTTCCTCACCCCCTCATGCTTTGCAGACTCCCTTTGTTTCCTCGCTCACTTGCCCCTGGGAGTTCTGCCCGGGAGCGACCGCCCAATAAAGGCCTTTCCACTAACGGTCCCTAGAGGTGGCTTTTTCCTTCCCGCGGCGTTTTCTTACATCTGGCGCCCAACGTGGGGCTCGAGGTGAGGGCCTCCAGCACCTGCCGTTGAGGTCCCCTCGAGCTCCACCGCCACAGTAGCCCCGGACCCAGGCGGCTGACCAACCTCCCAGACGGCAGAATACGGGGTAAGTCCCTTCGGCTTTGGGGCCTGCCCTCCCTGGCGACCACTTCCTAGGGCCCTGTAACGGGTGCGCACTTACTGGGCCCTCCCGGTCATCAGTTCGTGAGGGAGACGTCCCTAGCGACTGATAGACCTCCGGCTTCGGCCTCCCTCTGGCTTCGGCCTCCGGCTTCGGCCCCCTCCCCAGGTCACCAGTTCATGAGGGAGACGTCCCGATTGACTGCGTGGACCTCCGGCTTCGGCCTCCTTCGGTCCGGCAGTCCGTGAGGAAGACGTTCCGACTGGCTGCCTGGACCTCCGGCTTCCCTCAACGTGTCCAAAGACGTTTGGATACCGGGGTTCGCCTCCGCTGTACGTGGTCACCATGGGATCAACAGCCTCCAAACCCGACTCCCCAATATTCCACTCCCTTGGAGTGCCTGTTAGCTAATCTGCGGACCCTGGGACTAAAGGGATATATCCGCCCCAAACAGCTTACTTTTTTGTGTTCGCAGGCCTGGCCTCAGTATTCTCTAGATAATGGCTCACAATGGCCTGCCGCAGGGACATTAGACTTTAACGTCCTCCGTGATTTAGATAATTACTGCCGGAGAACGGGAAAATGGTCTGAGGTCCCCTATGTTCAGGCCTTTTGGGCGGTCACTCCCGTCCCACCCTGTGCCGTACCCTGTGCACCACGTGTGTTCCCAGTCAAATTCTGCTCACCATGGCCCCCCGACTCCACTCTCCCGGCCAAGCCAACTCCTCCCGTCTCTGAGTCCTCTGCTTTCTCTGTTCCTCCAGAAGACCTGGTGGCTCCTCCTCCCTATACCTCTCCCACGGCTCCCTCCCCTTCCACCCAGGCCCCAGCCTCACCCTCGACCCCCAACCAGTCGGCAGCTAACCCTATTCTTTCCCCTCCTCCGACCCCTGGTTCTCTACCCTCACCCTCCCCCTCCACTACGGCCCCTCCTACCTCCGTTCCCGCCCCGAGACTCGCTCCGGCCCTAAACCCTATCTTGTATCCTCCTCTTCCCTCTGTCATGCCCTCCCCCTCTCCAGTTAGCTCCCACACTCGCTCCCACAGCAACCCTCTGGGGGCCTCCCCCCGCCTTCCCCCAGCCCCGCTACTCCCTCTTCGACAAGTAGCTGGCACTGAGGGCCTAGCCCAGGTCCATGTCCCCTTTTCCTCCAGGACCTGGCCCAGATTGAGGCCAAACTGGGATCTTTCTCTTCCAATCCTACTCAGTATATCAAACAGTTCACGGGCCTGACTCGTGCCTATGCTTTGACCTGGCAGGACATCTATGTTATTTTGGGGTCTTCCACCACCCCAGAAGAGAGGCAGGCCATCTGGACGGCAGCCAGAGCTCAGGCCGATCAGAGGCACATTGCCAGTCCCTCTCCCGAGCGCCCCTCCGGGGGCTCGGGCGGTCCCTGATGTTGACCCTGATTGGAACTATCAGGAGGGGGGTGGTGGCCAGCAACGAGTACGCTATATGATAGAGTGCCTTATTGATGGGATGGAGGTTTCCTCTCATAAGGTTGTAAATTTCCTTAAGCTGGACGAGGTGACTCAGGGGCCTGATGAAAATCCAGCTATGTTCCTCAATCGGCTTACTGAGGCCCTCATTCAATACACCAGGCTGTCCCCTGAGTCCCCATAGGGGCAGCCACCTTGGCCAGTCGTTTTATCTCTCAGTCTGCCCCTGATATCCGGAAAAAGCTGGCCAAGGCTGAGAATGGCCCTCAGACCCCTATCCGAGATCTGGTAAAAATGGCATTTAAAGTCTACAACGCCCGTGAGGAAACTGCTGAGGCCAGCCGAAGGCGAGGCTTAAACAGAAGGCCGAGTTTCAGGCTAACCTCCTCAACCAGCAGGCAAACCTCTTTAATCAGCAAACCCAAGCCTTGGTGGCGGCCCTGCGGCCGGCTGCGGGCTTGGGGTCCCAAAAGCCCCTCCGGGGCCTGCTTCAAGTGCGGCCAAGAAGGACACTGGGCCAAGGCATGCCCCAACCCGCGCCCTCCATCCAAGCCATGTCCGCTGTGCAAACAACGAGGACATTGGGCCAGCGACTGTCCCCAGGCCTCTTGGGCCCCGATCCCTAGGGGCCGGGGACCAGAGCGCCCCAGCGAGGCTTCCGGCCCTACTCCGGCTTTGGAGCTGCTGAGCTTCGACGAAGACTGATGCCGCCCAGACTCGGGGACCCTGAACACCCAAGCCGAGCCCAGGGTAACGCTCCAGGTAGCGGTAAGTCTATCAACTTCCTGGTTGATACGGGGGCTACCTATTCGGTCCTTCCTTCCTTTGGGGGCATTTTGCATCCTTCCCAGATTTCGGTTATGGGAATTGACGGCCGACCTTCATGTCCTCTCCAAACCCAACCACTGTCCTGTCAATTAGATTCCTGCATGTTCACTCACTCCTTTTCAGTTATTTCTTCCTGCCCTACCTCACTTTTGGGGAGAGATATACTCGTTAAGCTAAAAGTCACCCTCCACCTGACTCCCGGATCGGCCCCCATGTCGGGAGCCTTCCTGATGCTGCTTGTGGACCCCCTAACTCCTCCTGTTAGTCCTGAGATCTGGGATACCCGAGTTCCGGTGGTGGCTCAGCACCCCCCCCCAGTCCTCATCCGGCTAAGGGACCCCGCCTGCTTCCCAGCTAGACCCCAATTTCCTTTGTCTGCTCGTAGCCTTAGGGGACTGAAGCCCGTCATTGACTGACTCCTGGGACAGGGTCTCCTAATCCCTACGACCTCCCCCTGTAACACGCCCATCCTTCCTGTCTGGAAGGCCTCAGGCGACTACCGGCTGGTACAAGACCTCCGCCTGATTAACGCAGCGGTGGTCCCCGCCCATCCGCTTGTCTCTAACCCTTACACTTTCCTCTCCTCCATTCCTCCCAAAACCTCTCACTTTACTGTTATTGATCTTAAAGATGCCTTCTTTACCATCCCACTCCACCCAGACTGTCAGTTCCTTTTTGCTTTCACCTGGACTGACCCCGACACTCGGCTGACCACACAGCTTACCTGGACGGTACTTCCTCAGGGGTTCAGAGACAGCCCCCATTACTTTGGGCAAGCCCTGTCTCGAGACCTGGCCAGATGTTCACTTCACCCTAGCACTCTCCTCCAATACGTAGACGACTTACTCCTTTGTAGCCCCTTGGAAGAGACTTCTAGACAACACACTGCGACTCTTCTTAATTTCCTCGGTTCTCAGGGCTACAGAGCCTCACAATCCAAGGCTCAACTGACTCAGACCTCTGTGGTCTATTTAGGCCTTCAAATTACTCCCACAACTAAGGCCCTGACAGCAGACCAGTGTAGCCTCCTCTGGTCCCTTAACCCTCCAACTAACAGAGACCAGATATTATCTTTCTTAGGACTGACCGGATTTTTCCGACACTGGGTCCCAAATTACGCCACGCTGGCCAAGCCTCTGTATGCTGCAGCTAAAGAGACTCCCCACAGGACCACTATCTTCCCCTGCCAAAGTAGCTCAGGCCTTTCATGCATTACGCTCCACTTTACTGGATTCGCCTCCTCTCTTTCTCCCAAACCCAAACTATCCACACCATCTATATATGGATGAAAAGGGGGAATAGCTTTCGGAGCCCTGATGCAACCAGTGGGCCCTGAGCTGCTGCCTGTTGCTTACGTGTCTAAACAGCTGGACCCCACAGCCAGGGGATGGTTTCCCTGTCTGCGAGCACTAGCGGCAGCGGCCACGCTGTATGCAGATGCAAAAAGCTGATCCACGGTCAACCTCTGACCATTTTTTCACCTCATCGCCTAAATGACCTTTTAGCTTCCAGGTATCTTTCCGATCTCAGTGCTTCTAAGCTCCAGCAGTTCCATCTGGTGTTCCTAGATAACCCACAAGTTTCTGTAGATCGTTCTCCGCAACTAAATCCTCTCTCGTCATTACCTTCTCTTCCCTTTATGGAACCCTCAGCTCACTCCTGCATTGAGACCCTTGAGTCCCTCATGCAGCCGCCTCTACAATTTGTTCGCCAAGCCCTTACAAAACCCCGATTTGACACTGTTCGTGGATGGAAGTTCGAAACAAGACTCTGATGGGATCCGGAGGGCGGCCTATGCTGTGGTTACCACTTGAGGAGTCCTAGAGGCCCAGCCCCTGGCTCCAGGGATGACCTCCCAAAAGGCAGAATTAACAGCCTTAACTAGAGCCTTACATTTGGCAAAAGGAAAGAGGGCCAACATCTACACCGATTCTAAATATGCTTTCTTGATTGCCCATTCCCACGTGGCAATCTGGAAAGAGTGGGGCTTCCTGACCACTAAGGGATCCCCCATCTGCAATGCCTCCCACATTACTCGATTGTTAGACGCCTTATCCTTACCCGTAGAAGTGGCTATCATACACTGTAAAGGACATCAGAGCACTCATGACTCAGTTGCCTTGGGCAACAACATGGCTGACCAAGTAGCTCGACAGGTTGCTCTGCAGGAACCCCCAAATCCGTGTTGATCTTAAGGTCGACACTTATACCCAAATACGCTGATGACGAAGCCCAGATATTACTGGCGCAGGAGGGGACTCGGGAAGCATTCATCGGGATGGATACTGTATTACGATAAGCTGGTGCTCCCCAAGCACCAGGCAAAGGACATCATATCCCAAATCCATAACACTCTGCACATCGGACCTAGGGCCCTCCTTTCTTTCCTTGGTCCCCTCTTTGCCCCCCTGGCATCTTAGGCGTGCGGTATACGAGGTTCATCGGTCTTGCTTGACATGCGCCTCCACCTCTCCTCAGGGACGACTTAGGCCCCCTCAGACCATGCACCAACTCAGGGGACACTTGCCTGGGCAGGACTGGCAGATAGACTTCACTCACATGCCTAGACATCGAAGTCACCGCTATCTGCTGGTCTTAGTGGACTCTTACTCAGGTTGGGTTGAGGCCTTCCCCACCGCCCGAGAAACCGCGGCAGTGGTGGCAGAGGTCTTAACAACCCATCTCATTCCCAGATTTGGGTTACCTAACTCCCTTCAGTCTGACAATGGGCCTGCATTCATCTCACAGATCTCCCAACAGGTGGCTGCGGCCTTGGGCATCGCCTGGCATCTCCACATTCCTCATCGGCCTCAATCGTCGGGCAAGGTAGAGAGAGTGAATGGAATCATCAAGACACACCTGACCAAACTTGTTTTAGAATTGCGACTGTCCTGGGTCGACCTCCTTCCTCTGGCGCTCACCCGTGTGCGCACCACGCCTCACTCAAAGACAGGTTTGACCCCCCTTCGAGCTGCTTTATGGAAGGCCATTTCTCCTAACCTACCTCCCGGAGGGAGAGACTCCCCACTCGCGGGGTACCTCCCTCTCTTTTCCCTCCTACGATCCTTGCTGAGGGAACACGCTGACTGCGCCTTGCCGCAACCGGGCGGACGACAAAGAGCCGATCCGGCCTTTGGCCCCAGGAGATCAGGTACTGCTAAAAACTTTCAACCCTCGCCCGCTACAACCCTGCTGGATGGGACCCCACACGGTAATCCTCACCACTCCTACGGCAGCTAAACTCCTGGGACACGACCCCTGGTATCACCTGACCCGACTTAAGCCCGCACCCCCAGGTTTCCCCAAACCTGACCCAGAAGGGAGAGGATCCTACTGCTCTGTCCTTACTGGCCCAACCAAGCTAACCATCAGCTGGACCCCCCTTCCCCCGATCCCGGAATAACCATTACCCAAACCCCTCTTTCGCCAATCTTAAAATAATCAAGGCACCGTCTTCCACCAGGAACAAACACGTCCCTATCCGATGTTTGCCTGGTACCATCCGCTGTGGCTACTGGCAATCACAGTTCTGGCCATACTCTTTGCCATTGGATTGGCGGCCACAGCTCCCCAAGACTGGTCATCTGCACATCGGCTGTTGCTGGCCCTTGCTTACCTAGCCATCTGCGCTCTACTCCTGTGGTGCTATTCCCTTTGGGGCCCTACGACAAGGGGGCCTCTGTGCAGCCCTCAAGGAAGAATGTTGCTTTTACGCTGACCATACGGGGGTGGTGAGGGAATCCATGGCCAAGGTTTTGGCCTTTATCAAACAACGGCTCAATACGGTCCCACTGATGGTACTGCGACAGCAGTACCAAGGGCTTCTTCCGACAAGTGACTTGTGACCAACCTAACAGACGTCCGCCTCCTGTCATCCCGGCCGCACCCTACCCCTCGTCGCCCCTGTTCAGCAGGAAGTAGCCAGAGAGAATCGGCACCCCCTTTTCCTATATCAAAAGGCCGGGATGAGAGGTCGGCATGTCAAGACATGCCCCGGACAAGCCCGACAGTCGGCCGACGCCCAAACAGGAACTGGGGGCGGACCAAACTTCCAGGGACCGGCCCCCTGTATCCTGACCCAATCAGGCGCTGGCACGGAGCCCCCAAACGCCAATCACTGCTACAGCCCGCGCTTTCTACCTTATATGGAAGAACCGGGTTTGAATGCCAGCCCTGGCTATAAAAACCCCTTCCTCACCCCTCATGCTTTGCAGACTCCCTTTGTTTCCTCGCTCGCTTGCCCCCGGGAGTTCTGCCCGGGAGCGACCGCCCAATAAAGGCCTTTCCACTAACGGTCCCTAGAGGTGGCTTTTTCCTTCCCGCGCGTTTTCTTACAGACATGAGTCTGAGTGAACTTCGGGAGTTGGTGATGGACAGGAGGCTTGGTGTGCTGCAATTCATGGGGTCGCAAAGAGTCTGACACAACTGAGTGACTGAACTAACATACAGTATATGTTACAGGTATACAATACAATGATTCACAATTTTTAAAGATTATATTCCATTTATAATTATGAAGCATTGTTTATATTCCCTATGCTGTACAATATATTCCTGTAGCTTATTTTATTCCTAATAGTTTGTACCTCTTACTCTCCTAATCCTATATTGTCCCACCCTCCTTCCCTTTCCTTCTGATAAACACTAGTTTGTTCTGTGAGTCTGCTTATATTTTGTTATATTCACTAGTTTATCATGGTGTTTTTATATATTCTATATACATGTGATATAAAGTATTTGTCTTTTTCTGTCAGACTTATTTCATTCACATAATACCGTCCAAATCTAGCCATGTTGCTGCAAATGACAAAATTTCATTCTTTTCTTGTGGCTGAGTAGTAGTCGATTGTGCACATATATATCTGCATTTATATCATGTTTCTTAATTATTTTGACAAAGTATAGGTGATTTGCAATGTCAATTTCTGCTGTATAGCAATATGATTCAGCTAAACATATATATATATATATATCTTTTTAAATGTTTTTAAATTATGGTTTAACATAGATTTTTTGAAATTAAAAAACATATTGGAGTATAGCTGGTTAACAATATTGTGGTAGTTCCAGGTGAACAGCAAAGGGACCTAGTCATATATATACATGTATCCATTCTCCTCTAAACACCCCTCCCTTTCAGGCTGGCACATAACATTAAGCAGAGTTCCATGTGCTATGCAATAAGTCTTTGTTGGTTATCCACTTTAAATATAGTTATATATAGGGATAGTTAGGGACTTTGGGAAGGTCATGTACACAATGCAATATTTATCATAGGATATCGAATATAGTTCCATGTATTATACAATAAGATCTTGTTTATCCATCTTATATATAAGCTATTATGTATACATGGAACTATAGTAGATATCCTATGATACATATAACAGTGTATACATAACCTTCCCAAAGTCCCTAACTATCCCTATATATAACTATGCATATGCTAACCCCAACCTCCCACTCCATCCCTCCTCGTTGGCAATGACAAGTCTAGTCTCTATACCTATGAGTCTGTTTCATAGACATGTTCACTTGTGTCATATTTGGATTCTCTATATAAGTGATATCATATGGTACTTGTCTTTCTCTTTATCACTTACTTTACTTGGTTGATTATCTCTGGTTGCATCCATGTTGCTGCAAATGGCATTACTTTTTTTTTTTTTTTTTGCATTACTTAAAAAAAATTCACTGAGTAGTTTTCTGTTGTGTATATATACACACTACATCTATGTTCATTCATCTGTCAGTGGATATCTAGTTTGCTGCTATGTCTTGACTATTGCGAATAGTGCTATATGAATATAGGGGTGCATGTGTCTTTTGAATTAGTTTTGTCTGGACATATGCCCAGGAATAGGATTGCTGGATCATATGGCAACTCCAGTTTAAGTTTTTTGAGGAACCTAACATACTGTTTTCCACAATGGCTGCAACAACTTCCATTCCCACCAACAGTTAGAAGGGTTCCCTTTTATCCACACCCTTTTCAGCATTTATTTGTAGACTTTTTGACGATGGCCATTCTGACCAGGTGGCTCAGTGATAAAGAATCGGTCTGCCAATGCAGGAAATGTGGGTTTGATCCCTGGGTTGGGAAAATCCCCTGGAGAAGGGACTGGCAATCCACTCCAGTATTCTTCCCCGGAAAATCCCATAAATAGAGGAGCCTGGCAAGCTACAGTCCATACGGTCCCAAAGTTAGACACAACTGAACACAGCACATGTCCTTGGAGAAATATAGATTTAGGCCTTCTCACTACAGTACTCTTGCCTGGAAAATCCCATGGATGGAGGAGCCTGGTGGGCTTCAGTCCATGGAGTCGCTAAGAGTCGGACACGACTGAGCGACTTCACTTTCACTTTTCACTTTGATGCATTAGAGAAGGACATGGCAACCCACTCCAGTGTTCTTGCCTGAAGAATCCCAGGGACGGGGGAGCCTGTTGGGCTGCCATCTATGGGGTCGCACAGAGTCGGACACGACAGAGGCGACTTAGCATCAGCAGCCCTTCTTATGGATTTTGTTGTTGTTATCGAGTTATATAAGTTGTATATTATGGAAATTAAGTCTTTGTTGGTCATATCATTTGCAGATATTTTCTCCCATTCCATAGGTTGTCTTTTTGTTTTATGGTTTCCTTTGCTGTGCAAAAGCTTGTAAATTTGATTAAGTCCCCCTTTTAAACTTACTTATTTTAAAATATTTTCTATTCATTGTAATGGTGAATGGAATTGTTTCCTCAATTTCTCTATTTTCTTATTACTGTATAGGAATGCAAGGGATTTCCATGTGTTGATTTTGTATGCTGCCACTTTACTATGAATATAGTAGCTCTAGTAATTTTCTGATGGAGTCTTTAGCATTTTCTATGTAGAGGATCATGTCATCTGCAAACAGTGAGAGTTTTACTTCTTTTCCAATTTGGATTTCTTTTATTTCTTTTTCTGCTCTGATTGCCATGGCCAGAACTTCCAAAACTATGTTGAATAGTAGTGGTGAGAGTGGGCACCCTTGTCTTGTTCCTGACTCTAGGGGAAATGCTTTCAATTTTCCACCATTGAGATAATGTTTGCTGTGGGTTTGCCATATATAGCTTTTATTATGTTGAGGTATGTTCCTTCTGTTCCTGCTTTCTGGAGGGTTTTTATCATAAATGGATGTTGAATTTTGTCAAAGGCTTTTCTCTGCATCTATTGAGATAATCATATGGCTTTTATTTTTCAATTTGTTAATGTGTGGTGTACACTGATTGGTTTGCAGATACTGAAGAATCCTTGCATCCCTGGGATAAAGCCCACTTGGTCATGATATATGATCTTTTTAATGTGTTGTTGGATTCTGATTGCTAGAATTTTGTTAAGGACTTTTGCATTTATGTTCATCAGTAATATTGGCTTGTAGTTTTCTTTTTTGTGGCATCTTTGTCAAGTTTTGGTATTAGGGTGATGGTGGCCTCATAGAATGGGTTTGGAAGTTTACCTTCCTCTGCAATTTTCTGGAAGAGTTTGAGTAGAATAGGTGTTAGCGCTTCTCTAAATTTTTAGTAGAATTCAGCTGTGAAGCCGTCTGGACCTGGGCTTTTGTTTGCTGGAAGAGTTCTGATTACAGTTCCGATTTCCGTGCTCGTGATGGGTCTGTTAAGGTTTTCTATTTCTTCCTGGTTCAGTTTTGGAAAGTTGTACTTTTCTAAGAATTTGTCCATTTCTTCCATGTTGTCCATTTTATCGGCATATAATTGCTGATAGTAGTCTCTTATGATCCTTTGTATTTCTGTGTTGTCTGTTGTGATCTCTCCATTTTCATTTCTAATTTTACTGATTTGATTTTTCTCCCTTTGTTTCTTGATGAGTCTGGCTAATGGTTTGTCAAATTTTATTTATCCTCTCAAAGAACCAGCTTTTGGCTTTGTTTATTTTTGCTATGATCTCTTTTGTTTCTTTTGCATTTATTTAGGAATATATCTACCTAAAGAAACAAAAGACCTATATATAGAAAACTATAAAACACTGGTGAAAGAAATCAAAGAGGACACAAATAGATGGAGAAATATACCGTGTTCATGGATCAGAAGAATCAATATAGTGAAAATGAGTATACTACCCAAAGCAATCCATAGATTCAATGTAATCCCTATCAAGCTACCAACAGTAGTTTTCACAGAGCTAGAACAAATAATTTCACAATCTGTATGGAAATACAAAAAGCCTTGAATAGCCAAAGCAATCTTGAGAAAGAAGAATGGAACTGGAGGAATCAACATGCCTGACTTCAGGCTCTACTACAAAGCCACGGTCATCAAGACAGTATGGCATAAAGACAGAAAGATAGATCAATGGAACAAAATAGAAAGCTCAGAGATAAATCCACACACCTATGGACACCTTATCTTTGATAAAGGAGGCAAGAATGTACAAAGGAGAAAAAGACAATCTCTTTAACAAGTGGTCCTGGGAGCTTCACAAGCCCCCCAGCTGTCCTGCCTTCCCACGCCACCCCCCTCCCTCAGACTGCAGTTCTCTGAGTGGTAGGTGACTTTTCTGGAAGAAGAAAGGGCACAGTAAGGGTCGACAGCTGTGCTTTGCACCCTTAACCCTTGGAGTAGTGGAGACCAGGCTTCCACGGCTCCAGGGGGTCGCCGCCAGTCCCACAGCGCCCCCTGCTAGCCAGCCCGGCAGCTGCAGGGGCCCCTCAGGCCTGCACCTGGAATCCTGCCAGGGCTTTAACTGCAGGTGGGGACTGGTGGCTCGTTCCCCAGAGAGCCACAGTTAGACAGGAAGTTCCAGGGGTTCCTCTCTGTTTCCTTTGCTAATTATTCTCATTTTCTGCTTCTCAGGCTGGCTTGGGCTTGGAGGACATGTCTCAATCGTTCCGAGTTGGCTTTCCCACCATCAGCAGCGCTAGTTGGGGGTAGGGAGTGGTTGGTATTTGGACCAAATGGGCACTCAGAGGGGGACCCATGAAGGAGAGTGGGTGTGTGCGGGGGCAGGCCGACCTTAACTGGAACTCTGCCCACCCCACCCATTTATCTAGTGTGTGAAGCTCTAGAAAGTTCTTCCACAGGTCATTCTCATGCGAGTGGCACCACAACTCTGGGAATTGAGGGTGGGGCGGATGTTACTAGCCTTGGCCAAACTGAGAAAGCCTGGCAGTGGAGACGCGGAGCTTATGAAACAGTGGGGCGCCCGGAAGCTCTTCCCCGTCCAGTGCTCTTCAGATCCCCAAAGGTGCAGACCCCGAGGCCAGAAGTAGACAGCCCTGGCTGTGTCAGGCTGGCTGGAGGGAGGCTTCACGGGGGGGCCGTGGCCCCGGCTAGGGTCATGGCTTGTGAGTCTGCCCGGTTCTTGGCTGTGCTGCATGTGGCTATCACGGTGCGTCTGTCCCTGCACTCTGAGTTCTTCCCACACTTGGCCTTTCGAGGAGGAATGCTAAAATGCTGTTCCCGGGTTCCCTCCAGGCTGAACTTGTGCTGCAGGTGCGGTTCTTCCGGCAGGCTGTATCTTGGCCAGGGTGGGCAGAGGGTGACCCCCTTGGAGCAGCACGCTGGCCAGAAGGCGCTGGAGAGCTCACCTCTGCTCGTCCCTGTGCCTCAGTTGCCTGTGGAGGGGGCGGCCCTGGCGGGCTGCCTGCCCCCAGGCCAGGAGGTCAAGCCAGCTCCCTCCCTGCAGCACTTGGGATCTGAGCTCCTCTCTACCCACACCCTCCCCCGTCCCTTCCTGCAGGGAGATCCACACTGCTTGGGGGCTGTCTCAGGTGTCGCTCTGTTCCGCTTGGCCAGTGGCTGCCTTCCCAGGAGGAGGAGGCTCCAGGGACTTGGGCTGGCCACTGACAAGCACGGCGCTCTCCCCCAGGGCCTCCAGTTCCCGCAGACAGTGGACGGAGGTCTTGCCCTCCTGTTGCTTGGCAGGTTCAAGCCGCACATTCATGCTTAGGTGAAAGGACGACTGAGTCGTGTGTGCTGGAAACCTAGGTCACATCTGGTGATCCCATGGCAGAAGGCCTGGGGCGGGGAGGGCCCTGCACCAATGTCCTGTCAGCTCCTTTCGGAACCGTCTTTCCACCGGCTGCTGACTGCAGACTCCTCGAGGTTCTGAGGTGACTGCCCGTGCCTCCCCTGCCCAAGAGCCCGCCTCGGCCAGCTCCAACAGCAGTGATGTTACACCTCAGTGTAGTCGAGACAGGGCGTAAATTATTGTTTGCATTAAGAAGAATCATGTTCCCTGTGTACATTTTAAAAAAAAAAGTCTGAATTGTATGGGAATAAAACTTGTTTGAAAATTTGGAAAAAAAAACAAAAAACAAAAAAAAACACAAGTGGTCCTGGGAAAACTGGTCAACCACTTGTAAAAAATGAAACGAACACTTTTTAACATCATACACAAAAATAAACTCAAAATGGATTAAAGATTTAAACATAAGACCAGAAACTATAAAACTCCTAGAGGAGAACATAGGCAAAACACTCTCTGACATAAATCACAGCAGGATCCTTTATGACCCATCTCCCAGAATATTGGAAATAAAAGCAAAATAAATGGGACCTAATTAAACTTAAAAGCTTCTGCACAACAAAGCAAACTATAAGCAAGGTGAAAAGACAGCCTCAGAATGGGAGGAAATAAGAGCAAATGAAGCACTGACAAAGAATTAGTCTCAAAAATATACAACTCCTGCAGCTCAATTCCAGAAAAATAAATGACCCAATCAAAAAATGGGCCAAAGAACTAAACAGACATTTCTCCAAAGAAGACATATGGATGGCTAACAAACACATGAAAAGATGCTCAACATCACTCATTATCAGAGAAATGCAAATCAAAACCACAATGAGGTACCATTTCACACCAGTCAGAATGGCTACAATCCAAAAGTCTATAAGCAATAAGTACTAGAGAGGGTATGGAGAAAAGGGAACCCTCTTACACTGTTGGTGGGAATGCAAATTAGTATAGCCACTATGGAGAACAGTGTGGAGATTCCTTAAACTGGAAATAGCTGCCATACGACCCAGCAATCCCACTGCTGGGCATACACACCGAGGAAACCACAATTGAAAGAGACACGTACCCCAATGTTCATTGCAGCACTGTTTATAATAGCCAGCACATGGAAGCCACCTAGATGTTCATCAGCAGATGAATGGATAAGAAAGCTGTGGTACATATACACAATGCAGTATTAGTCAGCCATTAAAAAGAATACATTTGAATCAGTTCTAGTGAGGTGGATGAAACTAGAGCCTATCATACAGAGTGAAGTAAGCCAGAAAGAAAAACACCAATACAGTATACTAATGCATATATATGGAATTTAGAAAGATTGTAACAATAACCCTGTATGCGAGATAGCAAAAGAAACACAGATGTATAGAACAGTCTTTTGGACTCTGTGGGAGAGGGAGAAGGTGGGATGATTTGGGAGAATGGCATTGAAAAATGTATAATATCATATGTGAGATGAATCGCCAGTCCAGGTTCGATGCATGATACAGGGTGCTCGGGGCTGGTGCACTGGGATGACCCTGAGGGATGGGATGGGGAGGGAGGTGGGAGGGAGGGTTCAGGATGGGAACATGTGTATACCCATGGTGGATTCATGTTGATTATGGTAAAACCAATACAATATTGTAAAGTAATTAGCCTCCAATTAAAATAAATAAATTTATATTAAAAATAATTTCTATTGGAGTATAATTGCTTTACAATGTTGTGTTAGTTTCTGCTACACAGCAAAGTGAATCAGCTATATGTATACATCTATCCCTTCTTTTTAGATTTCCTTCCCATTTGAGCTATCCTAGAGCATTGAGTAGAATTCATTGTGCGATACAGTAGGTTCTCATTGTTGTTCAGTCACTAAATCGTGTCCGACTCTTTGACCCCATGGACTGCAGCACACCAGGCTTCCCTGTCCTTCACCATCTCCTGGAGTTTGCTCAAACTCATGTCCATTGAGTCAATGATGCCATCCAACCATCTTATCCTGTCATCCCCTTCTCCTGCCTTCAGTTTCTCCCAGCATCAGGATCTTTTCCAGTGAGTCAGTTCTTCACATCAGTGGCCAAATTATTAGAGCTTCAGCTTTATCATCAGTCCTAATGAATGTTCAGGGTTGATTTCCTTCAGAATTGACTGGTTTGATATTGCTGTCCAAGGAATTGTCAAGCGTCTTCTCCAGCACCACAATTCAAAAGCATCAGTTCTCTGGCACTCAACCTTCTTTATGGTCCAACTTTCACATCTGTACACAACTATTGGAAAACCATAGATAGCTTTGACCAGATGGATCTTTGTGGGCAAAATGATGTCTCTTCTTTTTAATGCTGTCTAGGTTGTCATGGCTTTTTTCAAAGAGCAAGCAACTTTTGATTTCATGGCTGTAGTCACTGTCTACAGTGATTTTGGAGCCCAAGAAAATGACTTCTGTCACTGTTTCCATCTTTCCCTGTCTATTTGCTAGGAGCTGATGGGACTGGATGCCATGATCTTATGTTTTGAATGTTGAGTTTGAAGTCAGCTTTTTTACTCCTCTTTTACTTTTATCAAGAGGTTCTTTAATTCTTCAGTTTCTGCCACTGGGTGATAACATCTGCATGTCTGAGGTCATTGATATTTCTCCTGGAAATCTTGATTCCAGCTTGTGAGTCATCCAGCCCAGCATTTCTCATGATGTACTCTGCATAGAAGTTAAATAAGCAGGGTGACAATATACAGCCTTGACTTGTTCCTTTCCCAATTTTGAGTTAGTCTATTGTTCTGTGTCTGGTTCTAACTGTTGCTTCTTGACCTACATACAGATTTCTTGGGAGGTGAGTAAAGTGGTCTGGTATTCCCATCTCTTTCAGAATCTTCCATAGTTTGTTGTGATTCACACAAAAGCTTTAGTGTATGCTGGAGTCCAGCCCTGGTGGATCTAGGGTAATTCGAAGTGGGGATGGTGTGGCGAGGAAAAACTTATTTATTTAGAAATATAAAGCGAGATTAGGAAGAAATAGTGAGGTAGGAAAATTTAGTGGAGAAAAGATGCTGAATAACTTTGTTTATGGAGAAAGCTAATAAAACCTCAGGATAAGAGATTTGCACCATCTACATTGGGCCACTGGCACCCATTTGAATAGCGGAGGTGCCCCACCTTGGGCTCTTTCTCTCAAGGATCTTAGAAGCCAGGGCAAGTAAGTAGACATGGTGAGCCTCCCTTCTCCAGATGGGAATTCAGCCAGAAAAGGAGAGGGAGGGAGAGGGAGAAAGAGAGAGACACGGGGGGAGCCCAATTTCCAAGAAACTAGTTTGAGAGATTAGTTTGAGAAACTGGTCCATCCTTTATTTTTCAAAAGGCTTTTTATACTTTTGATTGTACATAGAGATCAATGGAAAATACAAAATTATGCAGTGTCAACCGCCCTAACTCTTATCGAGACCAGGCTTTCTCTCTGCATACCTAGTTGTATACATAAGTCTTAGGTGATTTACATCATCTTCTGTCCAGAAGGCCAATTAACATTTTACAGCCCTTTTCTGATAAGGGTTTGTCAACCAGAAGACTTATTTGTGGTGTTCTTCCCAAAGTCTGGTGCCACTCTCAGAAAGCACTAAATAAAGTTACATTCTTACATAGCAAGGATACAACATTTTATAACAAGAAAGTGGAGTACAGTGATTTATAACAAAGAGAAAACTAATTAACTCAAAAGTCTAGTATTGCTATCATCAAAACTACTATATTCCTATTTCTGCATCCTGATTACATTGATTAATATCCTCCCAGGTGCCTAAAAGATAAAGGATATGGAGGCCTGGCCACAAACATTAACTCAACAAACTCTTCACCAAAATAATTCTTAGCTCCAAAAGGCTCTATATCTTTAAGATGTTTTAAGCTTTGTGCCTCTCATGGCTGGGGGCTGTAAACAATCCACAAATTGTAAAGTTGGGCAGACCAGTCAGATAAGTTAGAAAGCCATCAAAGGGGTTTAAGCCGAGACATTCTTTTCATATGCAGGAGACCGTTAACTGGAGCCCTAAGTTAATTCCTTTTAGAGGCAGAAGAGTGGAAAGCACAGTACAATAAGGAAGGCAGACTCTGGTTTTGGGGGTAGATGTTCATGAAAACCCATGGGGAACCCCTGAAGCCTGACTCGCCTTGCCCATCAGGCCTCTCCGTATGACCTTGTCATGGGTGGGATCTCCCATGCTGGCTCCTGGCAAGTGTAGTCAGTGAAACAGAAGTAGATTTTTTTCCTGAAATTCTCTTGATTTTTCTATGATCCAACGAATGTCGGCAATTTGATCTCTGGTTCCTCTGCCTTCCCTAAATCCAGCTTTTGCATCTGGAAGTCCTTAGTTCATGTATTGTTGAAGCCTAACTTGAAGGATTTTGACCACTGCCTTGCTAGAATGTGAAATGAGTGCAACTGTGCAGTAGTTTGAACATTCTTTGGCATTGGAATGAAAGCTGACCTTTTCCAGTCCCGTGGCCACTGCTAAATTTTCCAAATTTGTTGGCATATTGAGTACAGTACTTTAACAGCATCATCTTTTAGGATTTGAAATAGCTTTGATGGAATTTCATCACCTCCACTAGTTTTGTTCATAGTAATGCTTCCTAAGGCCCACTTGACTTCCACACTCTAGGATGTCTGGCTCCAGGCAAGTGACCACACATTGTGATTATCCAGGTCATTAGTTATCTGTTTTATACATAGTAGTATATATATATTTTTGAGGGACCTCCTTACTGTTTTCCATAGTGGCTGTACCAATTCCCATCAACAGTGTAGGAGAGTCTCTCTTTTCCACATCCTCTCCAATATTTTTCATTTGTAAGTTTTTTTTTAACTCATTCTTTTTTAAAGAATTTATTTATTTTAATTGGAGGATAATTAATTTATAATATTGTGTTTTTTCCATACATGGACATGAATAAACCATGGGTGCACATGCTCCCCCCACCCCATGCTGAACCCCAACCCCCAGCCACCTCCTTTCCCACCCTACCCCTCTGTGTTGTCCGAGAGCACTGGCTTTGAGTGCCCTGCTTCATGCATCGAACTTGCACTGGTTATCTATTTTACATATTGTAATATACATGTTTCAATGCTATTCTCTCAAATCATCCCACTCTCACCTTCTCCCACATAGTCTAAAATCTATTCTTTACATCTGTGTCTCTTTTGCTGCCTTACGTATAGGATCATTGTTACCATCTTTCTAAATTCCATATATATGCATAAATAATATACTGTATTGGTGTTTCTCTTTCTGAATTACTTCACTTTGTATAATAGGCTCTATTCACCTTATTAGAACTGACTCAAATGTATTCTTTTTTTATAGCTGAGTAATATTCCATTGTGTATATGTACCACAGCTTTCTTATCCATTCATCTGCCAATGGACATCTTTGCTTCCATGTCCTAGCTAATGTAAACAATGCTGCAATGAACATTGGGGTACATGTGTCTCTTTCAATTCTCGTTTCTTCAGTGTGTATGCCCAGCAGTGAGATTGCTAGGTCATATGGCAGTTCTATTTCCAGTTTTTTAAGAAATCTCCACACTGTTCTCCACAGTGGCTGTACAAGTTTGCAGTCTCACCAACAGTGTAAGATGGTTCCCTTTTCTCCACACTCTCTTAGCATTTATTGTTTGTAGACTTTTTGATGGTGTCCATTCTGACTGGTGTGAGATGATACCTCATTGTGGCTTTGATTTGGATTTCTCTAATAATGAATGATATTGAGCATATTTTCATGTGTTTGTTAGCCATGTGTATGTTTTCTTTGGAGAAATGTCTGTTTAGTTCTTTGGCTCACTTTTTGACTAGGTTGTTTATTTTTCTGATATTGAGCTGCTTGTATATTTTGGAGATTAAGTCTTTGTCAGTTGTTTCATTTGCTATTATTTTCTCCCATTTTGAAGCCTTCCTTTTCACCTTGCTTATAGTTTCCTTTATTGTGCAAAAGCTCTTAAGTTTAATTAGGTTCCATTTGTTTACTTTTTGTTTTTATTTCCATTACTCTGGGAAGTGCGTCATAGAGGATCTTGATGTGGTTTATGTCAGAGAGTGTTCTGCTGATGTTTTCCTCTAAGAGTTTTATAGTTTCTGGTCTTAACATTTAGATCTTTAATCCATTTTGAGTATATTTTTGTGTATGATGTTAGAAAGTGTTCTAGTTTCATTCTTTTACAGGTGGTTGACCAGTTTTGCCAGCACCACTTGTTAAAGAGATTATCTTTTCTCCATTGTATTGCCTCCGTTGTCAAAGATAAAGGTATCCATAGGTGCGTGGATTTATCTTTGTGCTTTCTTTTTCCCCCATTGATCTATATTTTTGTCTTTGTACCAATACTATACTGTCTTGACTGTAACTTTGTTGTATAGTCTGAAATCAGGAAGGTTGATTCCTCCAGTTCCAGTCTTCTTTTTCAAGATTGCTTTGGCTATTTGAGATTTTTTGTTTGTTTGTTTTCATATAGATTGTGAAATTATTTGTTCTAGTTCTGTGAAAAATACCGTTGGTAGCTTGATAGGGATTGCATTGAATCTATAGATTGCTTTGAGTAGTCTACTCATTTTCACTATATTGATTGTGACAGTCCATGAACGTGGCATATTTCTCCATCTATTGTGTCGTCTTTGATTTGGTTCATCAGTGTTTTAAAAGTTGTAACTTGCTTTAAAATTTTTAAAATTTTATTTTTGGTTGTATTGTGTCTTTGTTGCTATCCACGGGCTTTGTCTAGTTGCAGCCGGGCTTCCCATTGGATGGCTTCTCTTGTTGGGGCGTATAGGCTCTAGACGTGTAGGCTTCGATAGTTGTGGCACATAGGTTATGTAGTTGTGGCTCATGGGCTCTGAGTGCTGGCTCAGTAGTTGTGATACAAGGGGCTTAGTTGGTCTGTAGCATGTGGAATCTACCTGGATCAGGGATGAAACTCATGTCTTCCACAGTATCATACTGTATTGATGACTATAGCTTTGTAGTATAGCCTGAAGTTGGGGAGAAAGGTACACTTTTCCAAGACTGAACTAATTTTACTAATTTGTTTCTTAAGATTTCTTTGGCTATGCCAGGTCTTTATTTTCATACAAACTGTGATAAGTTTTTGTTCTAATTCTGTGACAAAATGCCATTGATAATTTGATAAAGATTGCATTGAATCTGTAGATTGCTTTGGGTAGTATAGTTATTTTCACAATATTGATTCTTCCAGTCCAAGAACATGGTATGTCTCTCTACATCTCCTTGTGTTGTATTTGATTTCTTTCATCAGTATCTTAATAGTTTTCTGAGTACAGGTTTTTTGTCTAGGTAGGTTTATTCCTTGATATTTTATTCTTTTGTTGCAATGGTAAATGGGACTGTTTCCTGAATTTCTGTTTCTTATCTTTTTTGTTAGTGTATAGGAATGCAAGAGATGTCTGTGTGTTAATTTTGTGTCCTGAAACTTTACCAAATTCATTGATAGGCCACCAGAAAACTACTAGAGCTTTTTAAGGATTTTCTATGTATAGTATCATGTCATCTGCAAACAGTGACAGGTTTACTACTTCTTTTCCAGTTTGGATTCCTTTTATTTATTTTCTTCTCTGATTGCTGTAGCTAGGACTTCAAAAACTATGTTGAATAGTAGTAGTGAGAGTGGACATCCTTGTCTTATTCTTGATCTTAGAGGAAATGCTTTCAGTTTTTCATCATTGAGAAAGATGTTTGTTATTGGTTTGTCATATACTGTTTTATTATGTGGTGATAGGTTCCCTGCATGCCCACTTTCTAGAGAGTTTTTTTTTAATCATAAATGGGTACTGAATTTTAGCAAAAGCTTTTTCTGCATCTATTGAGATGATAGTATAATTTTACTCTTCAGTGTGTTAATATGGTGTATCCTATTAATTGAATTGTGTATACTGAAGAATCCTTGCATCCCTGGGATAAATTCCACTTGATCATGGTGTATGATCCTTTTAAAATGTTGTGGGTTTTGGTTTGCTAATATTTTGTTGAGGACTTTTGGTGTGTGTTCATTTGTGATATTGGCCCGTAATTTTTTTGGTATGATATCTGTGTCTGCTTTTGGTATCAGGGTGATGGTAGGCTCACAGAATGACCTTGGGAGTGTTCCTCTCTCTGCAATATTTTCAAGAGTCTGAGAAGAATAGGTATTTAGAGAATACCCTCTCTAAATGCTTGATAGAATTCACTTGTGAAGCCATCTGGTCCTGGACTTCTGTTTGTTGGAAGATTTTTAATCATAGTTTCAATATCAGTGGGAGAAGGACATGGCAACCCACTTCAGTATACTTGCCTGGAGAATCCTGTGGACAGAGGAGCCTGGAGGGCTGCTGTCCATAGGGTCACACAGAGTAGGACATGACTGAGGTGACTTAGCATGCATGCATGCATTGGAGAAGGAAGTGGCAACCCACTCCAGTATTCTTGCCTGGAGAATCCCGGGGTCAGAGGAGCCTGGTGGGCTGCCGTCTATGGGGTTACAGAGTCAGACACGACTGAAGCGATTTAGCAGCAGCAGTAGCAGCAGCAATATCAGTGCTTATGATCTATTTTCTGTTTTTTTTCCTGTTCAGTCTTGGAAAATTGTACCTTTCTAAAAGTTTGTCCATTTCTTACAGGTTGTCCATTTTGTTTGCATATAGTTGCTTGTTTTTTGAAGAAGTGAAGTCGTTCAGTGGTATCTGACTCTCTGCTTCCCCATGACTGTAGCCTGCCAGGCTCCTCTGTCCATGGGATTTCCCAGGCAAGAATACTGGAGTGGGTTGCTTTCTTGCCATTTCCTTCTCCAATAGTTGCTTGTGATAGTCTCTTATGATCCTTTGTTTTTCTGTGGTGTCTGTTGCAACTTTTCCTTTTTCATTTCTAATTTTGCTAATTTGAGTCTATTTTTTTCTTGATAAGTATGACTAAAGGTTTACCAATTTTATTTATCTTTTCAAAAACCAACTTTTAGTTTAATCTTTTCTATTGCTTTCTTCATTCCTATTTCATTTATTTTTGCTTTGATCTTTATGATTTCTTTCCTTACACTCACTTGGGGCTTTGTTTGTTCTTTTTCTCATTGCTTCAGATATAAGGTAAGACTGTTTATTTGGTATTTTTCTTGTTTCTTGAGGTAGAATTGTATTGCTGTAAGCGTCCCACTTAGAACTGCTTTTACTGCATTCCCTAGATTTTTGAGTCATTGTATTTTTGCTGTCATTTGTCTCTAAGTATTTTTAAAAATTTCTTCAGTGATCCATTGGTTATTTAGTAGCATATTGGTTAGCCTTCATGTGCGTGTGTTTTTATAGTTTTTCTTCCCCCACTGTAATTGATTTCTAGTCTTAGTGCTGTAGTCAGCAAACATGTTTGGCATGATTTCAGTTTTCTTAAATTTACTGAGACTTGATTTATGAGCTGAAATGTGATCTAAATTGGAGAATGCTCTGTGTACACTTGAGGAGAAAGTGTATTTTTGCTTCTTTTGGATGGAATATCCTATTAAATATCAGTTATTATATCTAATGTGTCATTTAAAGCTTGTGTTTCCTTATTTTCTGTCTGGATGATCTGTCCACTGGTATAATTAGGATGTTAAAGTCCACCCTTATTACTATGTTACTGTAGATTTCCTCTTTTATGGCTATTAGCATTTGCCTTATGTGTTGAGTTACTCCTATGTTGGTATATAAATATTTACAATTGTTATATATTCTTGGGTTGATCCCTTGATCATTATGCAGTTTACATCCTCATCTCTTGTAGCAGTCTATTTTAAAGTCTATTTTGTCTGATGTAAGTATTGCTTCTCCAGCTCTCTTTTGATTTCCATTTTTATGGAATATCTTTTTCCATCCCCTCACTTTTAGTCTGTTTGTATCACTACGTCTGAAGTGGGTCTCATACATAGCATATATATGAGTCTTATTTTTATCCATTTAGCCAGTCTGATGTCTTTTGGTTGGGCATTCAGGTTTACTTGGTGGCTGAGGCAGCAAAGAATCTGCTTGCAATGTGGGAGACGTGGGTTCAATCCCTGGGTTGGGAAGATCCCCCAGAGGAGGGCATGGCAACCCACTCCAGTATTCGAAGTTGGTCTCTTGTAGACAGCATATATATGAGTCTTGTTTTTATCCATTCAGCCTGTCTGTCTTTTGGTTGGGGTATTTATCCCATTTATATTTAAGATAGTTATTGATATGTATATTCCTATTGTTATTTTTGTGATTATTTTTGGTTTGCTTTTGTATGTCTTTTTTTTTTCTTCCTTCCTCTTCTGTTCTCTTCTCTCATGACTCTTTTTTTGCCTATAAGTTCCTTTAGTAATTATTGTAAAGCTGGTTTGGTGGTGCTGAACTCTCGGAGCTTCTGCTTGTCTGTAAAGTTTTTAATGTCGCCGTCAAATCTGAATGAGAGCCTGGATGAATAGAGTATTCTTTGTTGTATGTTTTTCTGTTTTATCACTTTAAACATATCCTGCCACTCCCTTCTTGCCTGCAGAGTTTCTGCTGATAACCTTGAGGGATTTCCTTGCATGTTATTTGTTGCTTTTTCCTCATTGCTTTTAGTATTTTTCTTTGTATTTAATTTTTGTTAGTGTGATGAATAATTTTCTCAATGTGTTCCTCCCTTGGTTTATCCTGTACAAAACTCTGTGCTTCCTGGACTTTGGTGGCTATTTCCTTTCCCGTGTTAGGGAATTTTTGACTATGATCTCTTCAAGTATTTTCTTAGGCCCTTTCCCCTTTTCTTCTTCTGAGACCCCTATAATTTGAATGTTGGAGCATTTAATGTTGTCTCAGAGGCATCTAAGACTGCTCTCATTTCTTTTCATTCTTTTCCTTTACTCTGTTCTGCAGCAGAGATTTCCACCATTGTCTTCCTGGTCACTGATCCATTATTCTGCCTCAGTTATTCTGCTATTGATTCCTTCTAATATGTTTTTCATTTCAGTTATGGTCTTATTCATCTCTGTTTGCTTGTTCTTTAGTTCTTCTAGGTCTTTGCTCAGCTTTTATTTTATCTTGTGGATCCATGCTGCTTCTGTTTGTGAAATCTTGGATCATCTTTACTATCACTACTTGAATTCTTTTTCTGATATATTGCTTATTTTCTCTTCATTTATAGGTTATCTTGTGTGTATTTTTTCCTTAATATACATGTTACTGAATTACAGTTGACTTACAATGTTTCAGTTGCACAGCAAGGTGATTCAGTTATACACATACTCATTTTTCAGATTATTTTACATTATAGGTTATTAGATACTGACTATAGGTCCCTGTGCTATACAGTAAACCTTTGTTGCATATCTACTTTTTAAAATTAGAAATCTAGCATTCTATTTATGCTAAGCCAAATAAATGGAACCAAAATGTCATTTTTTTTTTGGTTAGGCAAATATTCATAAATTTTCTAAAATATTTGTTATACTCTTTATATATATGTATACAAAAGCTATTCTATTACACTTGATAAAAGCTTGAGAAAGAACATCAGAAGCAAAAGAAATGGAGAAACTGGAAAACATAAATGAAATGGGAGCACTGAATATGAAACAGATAAAGTGAAACAAAGAAGATAAAAGTAAAAGATTATCATACAGTCCAGTTGTTTTTAAACATGGCTCCTCATTAGAAGCATATCTGGAGCTTTGGAGAAATACAGCAATACCTGGGCATTTGTATTTTTCAAATTCCAAGATAATTTTGATATGCTTCTGGATTTTAAAAAGTGATTACAAGTTTCTCTATAAAATGGTAGTTTTGGTGATATAGAATTCTATTATTTTTCTGTTGACCAATAGTGATATAATGGTATTAGGTTCAGTGGTTCAATGGTTACATAATCATGATAGTAAAAGATGTTTATCAGTTTTCACAATCAATAGCCAGACAAAAAAATAAAAGATACTTACAATTACCAGCCATAATAGGAACATGATTAACCTAACAATACGAAATGCATACAATCTAGGAGGTCAAGCAGAGTGATGTGGTAAGTGGAAGTGCATACATGCACATGTTTTCACCTAGCCAGCCAGCCTTTGTCTTTTGGTTGGAGCATTTCATCCATTTACACTTAAGGTAGTTATTGACATGTATGATCCTACCACACATATCACCATGGCTTCCCTGGTGGCTCAGTGGTAAAGAATCTTCCTGCAATGTAGGAGACCCCTGTTTGGGTGGGGAAGATCCCCTGGAGAAGGGAATGGCAACCTACTGCAGTCTTCTTGCCTGAAGAATCCCATGGACAGAGGAACCTCCTGGTGGACTGCAGTCCATGGGGTCACAAAGAGTCAGATATGACTGAAGCGACTAACACACACATGATCCTATTACCATTTTCTTAATTGTTTTGGGTTTATTTTCTATAGATCTTTTCCTTCACTTGAGTTTCCTGCCTAGAGAAGTTCCTTTAGCATTTGTTGTAAAGCTGGTTTGAAGGTGAAGGTGAAGTTGCTTAGTCTTATCCGACTTTTGCAACCCCGTGGACTGTAGCCTACCAGGCTTCTCCGTCCATGGGATTCTCTAGGCAAGAATACTGGAGTGGGTTACCATTTCCTTCTCCAGGGGATCTTCCCGACCCAGGGATCGAACCCAGGTCTTCCACATTGGAGGCAGACGCTTTAACCTCCTAGCCACCAGGGAAGCCTTTGGTGGTGCTGAATTCTCTTGACTTTTACTTGTCTGGAATGCTTTTGATTTTTCCATCAAATCTGAATGAGAGTCTTGCTGGGAAGAGTATTCTTGGTAGTAGGTTCTTCCCATTCACCATTTTAAGTATATCATGCCATTCCTTTCTGGCTTGTAGAATTCCTGCTGAGAAATCAGCTGATAGTCTGATGGGAGTTCCCTGGTATGTTATTTGTCCTTTCCCCCTAATTTTTAATCTTTGTCTTTAATTGTCAGTTTGATTACTATGTGTCTTCATGTGTGTTCTTCCTTGAGGTTTATCTTGCCCGGTACTCTCTGTGCTTTCTGGACTTGGTTGACTATTTCCTTTCTCATGTTAAGGAAGTTTTCAGCTATTATCTCTTCAAATGTTTTCTTGGGTCCTTTCTCTCATCTCCTTCTGGGACCCCTATAGTGTGAATGTTGGTGCATTTAATGTTGTCCCAGAGGTTCCTTAGGCTGTCTTTTTTTTTTTTCCCATTCTTCTGCCTTAGTTATTTGCTATTGATTCCTTCTAGTGTATCATTCATCTGTACTTGTTTGTTTTTAATTCTTCTAGTTCTTTGGTAAAGATTTCTTGTGTCTTCTCCATTGTTTTCCCAAGATCCTGGATCACCTTCATTATCATTATTCTGAATTCTTTTCTGGAAGGTTGCCTGTCTCCACTTCATTTAGTTGTTTTCCTGGACTTTTATCTTGTCCCTTAATCTGGGACATAACTTTCTGCCTTTTCATCTTGATTTTTACTTTCTGTAGTGTGGTTTTTGTTCTAGCCACTATGGGATTGTGATGGTTCTTCTGTCTGCCGTCTGATGGAGGCGGCTAAGAGGCTTGTACAAGTTTCCTGATGGGAGGGACTGGTGGTGGGAAAAACTGAGTCTCGCTCTGGTCAGGGCCTTGCTCAGTAAAGCTTTACTCTAATCACCTGCTGATGGGTTGGAGTTGTGCTCCCTCCCTGGGAGTTATTTGGCCTGAGGTGACCCAGATCTGGAGTCTACAGACTCTGGTAGGGTTAATGGAGACTTGAAGAGGGCTTAAACCAAGGGGGACCTTCCAGGACTGCTGTTGCCAGTGTTCTCATACCTGTGATGAGCCCCTGCTGACCTACATCTCCACGGGAGACCCTCCAACACTAGCAGGTAGTTTTGGTTCAGTCTTCTGTGGGGTCACTGCTCCTTCCCTCTGGATCTTGGTTTGTGCAAGATTTTGTTTGTGCCCTCCAAGACTGTAGTCCTGTGGAAGTCCTATAATCAAATTCCACTGGTCTTTAAGGTCAGATTTCCTGGGGATTCCCTGTCCCTTTGTTGGATCTGTAGGCTAGGAAGTCTGACATGGGGTTCAGAACCTTCACAATAGTGGAGAACTTTTCTGGTATTATTGTTCACCAGTTTGTGGATCACCTACCCCGTGGGTATGGGATTTGACTGTATCACGATTGTGCCCCTCCTACCATCTTGCTGTGGGTTCTTCTTTGTCTTTGGACATGGGGTATCTTTTTTTGGATGGGTTCCAACATTCTTACGTGATGGTTGTTCAATAGCTGGTTGTTATTTTGGTGCTGTTGCTGGAGGAGATGAGCATATGCCATTTTACTCTACCATCTTGAACCAGAAATCCTCTTATAGGTTTTTATATTGCTCCTTCATCTGCAACATATTTCTTAGTTGTCTAATTTTGTCAGACTTACTGTGTTTGTGGTCTCTTTTCCACATGCTATAGGATCATAGTTCCTCTTGCTTTTGGTATCTGTCACCTGGTGGATGAGACTGATTCAGATGCTTCTGCTATTATCCCATTGATAGGGGTTTGCTTGGTGTTACGTGGATCAGAACTACCCTAAATGTTGAGTAGAGACTTGTTTTGCTCTGTGGTTGTTGCTACCTTTTGAGGGGTGGGGTCTGTTCCATGGTTGTTGGAGTAGAGGCCACAGGTATGTTTCTTGGCTGTGATTCTGATCTGTAGTGTGAGGTAGGTTAGATTGGAGCACTCCCATTGGGGGTTAGCCACTGAGTTTTCCTCCACTGGAGCTGCTCACCTGTGATTGTGCTCAGTTTAGTCCCATATCACCTATTGTAAAAGGTCATAAAGTATACTATTTTTGGAAATGCTCTTGGCCCTGCTTAACTGTGGGTATGCTGGCAATGGGCCCTAGTGACTCTTAGTTGTTATCACCCAGCCACTGATGCAGGTTCACCAAGGTTAGGCCCCAGTAATGCAGTAACTGTGCATCTGGACCCTCTGAGAGAGATTTGTAGGGCTGCTCAAACTCTGGTCTGGCCCTATCCTTATGTTACATGCTAACAGAACTCACAGTTACTAAAGCTAGATTTGTAAAGGAGATTTGAGTGGTATTATGGTGACCAGAACCTGCTCTGGATATCTAGCAGGACTTCCCCCTTTGCTCTGTAGTTGCCACTGCCCTTCAGGGGCAGAGTCTGCTCCCTACTTGTTAGAGTAGAGACACCCAGATCTGCTTCTTAGTGGTGATTCTGACCCGCAGTGTGAGGTAGGTGGGATTGGAGCACTCCCACTGGGGGGAAACTACTGAGTATTCCTCCTCTGGAGCTGTTCATCTGTGGCTGTGCTCTGTTGTGTCATCTTTTATCCAGTGTGTGAGCTCTCAGACCATTATGATGTTGACACTGCTTTTGGCCACACCTTAATTGTGGGTGTGCCTATAACTAACTTTGATATTGCTTTCACTAGGCCACCAGAGTAGATGTGCTGAAGTCAGGTCCCAAGATTGCGTTAACATTGGATATGGACCTGTTGCAGGTGTTATGGAGGCAGATTTGACTTTAGCCTGGCCCAACCCCCCATGTGTATGGGCCCACAAAGACTACAGTTGCTAAAGCTAGGTCCATCTTGGCTACAGGAGTTCATATATTCGGTAGGTGCTGAGTTTTTATCAAGTCAGTCATGAGGGTATTAATTCATGGTTTATGCAGCTGCAAGGAGAGATTTCAGTTCTTCCTTAGTTGCATGGCTCAGGGGTGCTTTTACCCCCACCTCTGTGAGGGTCCACCCACAGATGTCTGCTCTTGAGACTGCCCTGGAGAACTCGGGTCTGCCCCAGTGAGGACAGGGCACAGAGATAGCATGGCTGCTGGAGTCTCAGGAGCTCTGGCAGCTACAGATGCATGCAAGGAGTCAGTGGCCATGAGAGAGCTGCTTCTGTTCGTAGCAAGATGCGGGGGAAGTGGCCATGGGCATGAGCGATTTGACCCTTCAGTTCAGTTCAGTTGCTCAGTCGTGTCTGACTCTTTGCGACCCCATGAATCGCAGCACGCCAGGCCTCCCTGTTCATCACCATCTCTTGGAGTTCACTCAGACTCACGTCCATCGAGTCAGTGATGCCATCCAGCCATCTCATCCTCTGTCGTCCCCTTCTCCTCCTGCCCCCAATCCCTCCCCAGCATCAGGGTCTTTTCCAATGAGTCAACTCTTCACATGAGGTGGCCAAAGTACTGGAGTTTCAGCTTCAGCATCATTCCTTCCAAATAAATCCCAGGGTTGATCTCCTTCAGAATGGACTGGTTGGATCTCCTTGCAGTCCAAGGGACTCTCAAGAGTCTTCTCCAACACCACACTTCAAAAGCATCAGTTCTTTGGTGCTCAGCCTTCTTCACAGTCCAGCTCTCACATCCATACATGACCATAGGAAAAACCATAGCCTTGACTAGATGGACCTTAGTCGGCAAAGTAATGTCTCTGCTTTTCAATATGCTGTCTAGGTTGGTCATAACTTTTCTTCCAAGGTGTAAGCATCTTCTAATTTCATGGCTGCAGTGATTTTGGAGCCCCCAAAATAAAACCTGACACTGTTTCCCCATCTATTTCCCATGACGTGATGGGACCAGATGCCATGATCTTGGTTTTCTGAATGTTGAGCTTTAAGCCAACTTTTTTCACTCTCCTCTTTCACCTTCATCAAGAGGCCCTTTAGCTCCTCTTCACTTTCTGCCATAAGGGTGATGTCATCTGCATATCTGAGGTTATTGATATTTCTCCTGGCAATCTTGATTCCATCTTGTGTTTCTTCTAGTCCAGCGTTTCTCAGGATGTACTCTGCATATAAGTTAAATAAGCAGTGTGACAATATACAGCCTTGACGTACTGCTTTTCCTATTTGGAACCAGTCTGTTGTTCCATGTCCAGTTCTAACTGTTGCTTCCTGACCTGCATACAGGTTTTACAAGAGGTAGGTCAGGTGGCCTAGTATTCCCATCTCTTTCAGAATTTTCCACAGTTTATTGTGATCCACACAGTCAAAGGCTTTGACATAGTCAATAAAGCAGAAATAGATGTTTTTCTGGAACTCTCTTGCTTTTTCCATGATCCAGTGGATGTTGGCAATTTGATCTCTGGTTCCTCTGCCTTTTCTAAAACCAGCTTGAACATCAGGGAGTTCACGGTTCATGTATTGCTGAAGCCTGGCTAGGAGAATTTTGAGCATTACTTTACTAGCAGGTGAGATGAGTGCAATTGTGTGGTAGTTTGAGCATTCTTTGGCATTGCCTTTCTTTGGAATTGGAATGAAACTTGACCTTTTCCAGTCCTGTGGCCACTGATGAGTTTTCCAAATTTGCTGGCATATTGAGTGCAGCACTTTCACAGCATCATCTTTCAGGATTTGAAACAGCTCAACTGGAATTCCATCACCTCCACTAGCTTTGTTCGTAGTGATGCTTTCTAAGGCCCAATGACTTTGCATTCAAAGATGTCTGGCTCTAGATTAGTGATCCCATCATCATGATTATCTGGGTCGTGAAGATCTTTTTGTACAGTTCTTCCGTGTATTCCTGCAAACCTCTTCTTGATATCTTCTGCTTCTGTTAGGTCCATACCATTTCTGTCTTTTATCGAGCTCATCTTTGCATGAAATGTTCCCTTGGTATCTCTAATTTTCTTGAAGAGACCTCCAGTCTTTCCCATTCTGTTCTTTTCCTCTATTTCTTTGCACTGATCGCTGAAGAAGGCTTTCTCATCTCTTCTTGCTATTCTTTGGAACTCTGCATTCAGATGCTTATATCTTTCCTTTTCTCCTTTTCTTTTCACCTCTCCTTTTCACAGCTATTTGTAAGGCCTCCACAGATAGCCATTTTTCTTTTTGCATTTCTTTTCCATGGGGATGGTCTTGATCCCTATCTCCCATACAGTGTCACAAATCTCATTCCATAGTTCATCAGGCACTCTGTCTATCAGATCTAGACCCTTAAATCTATTTCTCACTTCCACTGTATAATCATAAGGGATTTGATTTAGGTCATACTTGAATGTTCTAGCAGTTTTCCCTACTTTCTTCAGTTTAAGTCTGAATTCGGCAATAAGGAGTTCATGATCTGAGCCACAGTCAGCTCCTGGTCTTGTTTTTGTTGACTGTATAGAGCTTCTCCATTTTTGGCTGCATAGAATATAAGCAGTCTGATTTTGGTGTTGACCATCTGGTGATGTCCATGTGTAGTCTTCTCTTGTGTTGTTAGAAGAGGGTGTTTGCTATGATCAGTGCATTTTCTTGGCAAAACTCTATTAGTCTTTGCCCTGCTTCATTCCCCCATTCCAAGGCCAAATTTGCCTGGTACTCCAGGTGTTTCTTGACTTCCTACTTTAGCATTCCAGTCCCCTATAATGAAAAGGACATCTTTTTTGGGTGTTAGTTCTAAAAGGTCTTGTAGGTCTTCATAAAACGGTTCAACTTCAGCTTCTTCAGCATTACTGGTTGGGGCATAGACTTGGATAACTGTGATACTGAATGGTTTGCCTTGGAGACGAACAGAGATCATTCTGTCATTTTTGAGATTGCATCCAAGTACTGCATTTTGGACTCTTGTTGACCATGATGGCTACTCCATTTCTTCTGAGGGATTCCTGCTCACAGTAGTAGATATAATTGTCATCTGAGTCAAAGTCACCCATTCCAGTCCATTTTAGTTCGCTGATTCCTAGAATGTCCACGTTCACCCTTGCCATCTCTTGTTCCACCACTTCCAATTTGCCTTGATTCATGGACCTGACATTCCAGGTTCCTATGCAATATTGCTCTCTACAGCATCGGACCTTGCTTCTATCACCATTCACAGCCACAGCTGAGTATTGTTTTTGCTTTGGCTCCATCCCTTCATTCTTTCTGGAGTTATTTCTCTACTGATCTCCAGTAGCATATTGGCCACCTACTGACCTGGGGAGTTCCTCTTTCAGTATCCTATCATTTTGCCTTTTCATACTGTTCATGGGGCTCTCAAGGCAAGAATACTGAAGTGGCTTGCCATTCCCTTCTCCAGTGGACCACGTTCTGTCAGCCCTCTCCACTATGACCCACTCGTGTTGGGTTGTCCAGCAGGCATGGCTTAACTTCATTGAGTCAGACAAGGCTGTGGTCCCAGTGTGATTAGATTGACTAGTTTTCTGTGAGTATGGTTTCAGTGTGTCTGGCCTCCTATGCCCTCTTGCAACACCTACCGTCTTACTTGGGTTTCTCTTACCTTGAGCGTGGGGTGTCTTTTCACGGCTGCTCCAGCAAAGCACAGCTGCTGCTCCTTACCTTGAACGAGGGGTATCCTTACTGCCGCCGTTACTGATCTTCAATGTGGGGTAGCTCCTCTAGGCCCTCCTGCGCCTGCACAGCCACTGCTGCTTGGGTTTGTGCAGCTGCAAGGAGAGATTTCAGTTCTTCCTTAGTTGCATGGCCCCTAGGGCTCAGGGGGTGCGTTTACCCCCCACCTCTGTGAGGGTCCACCCACAGATGTCTGCTCTTGAGACTGCCCTGGAGAACTCCGGGTCTGCCCCAGTGAGGACAGGGCACAGAGATAGCATGGCTGCTGGAGTCTCAGGAGCTCTGGCAGCCCCAGACGCATGCAAGGAGTCAGTGGCCATGAGACAGCTGCTCCTGTTGGTGACAAGATGTGGGGAAGTGGCCATGGGCATGAGAGATTTGACCCTAGTGGGAGCCTTTCCTAGCTAATGAACGGCATGTCAGAGCCTGCCCTGGTGAGGGCCTTTTCTATTTTAGCGCCTGGAAGCAGGCATGTAAGTGTCAGCTCATTCCTTGTTCCTGGCAGCATGTATGTGTGGGGCTTTTCTTCTAGTGTTTGATCTCAGGTTTGGGAGATCTGGCCCTGGTGGAGGTATGTCCTAGCTCCTGACCACCAGCATGAAATGGCCAGCCCTGATGGAGGCCTTTTCTTATGCCAGAGAGCGGGTACCAGAGGGTCAGCCCCAGCAGAGACCTTTCCTAGCCCCTGGGTGGAGGGCAGGGGCTGGTGCTTGGGGGAGAGAGGTTGCAAAGGCGGGTCCAGCCCCTGCACATTGGTCAGTAATGATGCCTTTCTCTACTGCAGTTCGGGTGTCCTCTACCAAACATTTTTGGTTGTGGATTTCCTCATTCCAGTCCCTTCAGGCTGCTTCCTCACATCCAGCAGCAGTCCTCTCCCTGGGTTTGCTCTCCAGTCTCCATGTTCCAGCACTCAGTCCCTCCCAGTCCCTGTGTGTACCTGCAGACACATGTCCCAGGCTAGAGCGTAGAGGGATGTGGTCTCGATCATCTGTCCTGCCTACCACAGACCAGCTGTTTCACTCTCCTCTAACAGCTCCAGATGTTCTTCTGCCCAGCTGATCTCCCTGTTGGTAAGGGGGTTCCTCTGGATGTGGGAACCTCTGTTTCTTCAGGTCCCCTCAAACCCAAGGGGCATGGGTCTCATCCCACTTCCTCTCTCTTTTTTTCCTTTTCTTCTTTCTTCTGTCCTACCTGGTCATCAGGGATCTTTTTTGTACTCTCCAGTGTCCAAGGTCTTTGGCTAACGTTCAGCTGGTGCCCTGTGAGAACGTTTCCATCTGTAGATGTATTCTTGATGCATTTATGGCGAGAGATGAAACTCAATGTCCTCCTACTCCTCTGCCATCTTTCCTGCTCCCACTTCCAATTTGTTATTTTTTATTTTATTTGTATTGCCTTGGGAGGCTAAAAGTGAAAGTGAAGTCGCTTAGTAGTATCTGACTTTTGTGGCCCCATGGACTGTAGCCTACGTGGCTTCTCCATCCACGACCTAAGAAAATATTGGTAGGATTTATGTTAGAGAATGTATTGCCTATGATCTCTTTTAGGAATTTTTTAAAAAAATATCTTTTGGCTATACTATGCTGTATGTGGGATCCTAATTTCCAGATTAGGAATCCAACCCTTGCCCTCTGCATTGGAAGCATGGAACCTTAACCACTGGGCCACCAGGGAAGTCTCTCTTTTATGGTGTCATATCTTATATTTAATTCTTTAAGCCATTTTGAGTTTATTTTGGTATATGGCGAGAGGGGTGTGTTGTCCTGTCCTGAATTCTTGTCTGATTCTGCAATTCCATGGACTATAGCATGCCAGGCCTCCCTGTCCTTCATGACTTCTCAGGGCTTGCTCAAATTTATGTCCATTGAATCACTGGTGTTATCTAATCATCTCATCCTCTGCTGCCCACTTCTTCTGCCTTCAAGCTTTCTCAGCGTCAGATCTTTTCCAATGAGTCAGTCCTTCATGCCAGGTGGTCACAGTATTGGAGCATCAGCATCTTTCCTTCCAGTGAATGTTTAGGGTTGATCTCTTTCAGTATTGACTGGTTTGATCTCCTTGCCAGCCAAGGGACTCTCAAGAGTCTTCTCCAGCCCCACAGTTTGAAAGCATCAATTTGCTGGCCTTCAGCCTTCTTTATGGACCACTTTTCACATCTGTATACGTCTACTGGAAAACCATAGATTTACTATATGGACCTTAGTTGGCAAAGTGAAGTCTCTGCTTTTTAAGTCGTTGTCTAGGTTTATCATAGCTTTCCTTCCAATAAACAAGTGTCTTTTAATTTCATGGCAGCAGTCACTGTGATTTTGGAAACCCAAGAAAATAAAAATCTGCCACTGTCTCTGCTTTGCCTCTTTTATTTGACATGAAGTTACGGAGCTATATGCCATGATATTCATTTTTTGAATTTGGAGTTTCAAATTAGTTTTTCACTGTTTTCTTTCACCCTCACCAAGAGCCTCTCTAGTTCCTCTTCACTTTTTGTCAATATAGTGGTATAATATGCATTTCTGAGGTTGTTGATATTTCTCCCGTCAGTCTTTATTCTAGTTAGTGATTCATCCAGTCCAGCATTTAGCATGATGTACTCTACATATAAGTTAAATAAGCAGGGTGACGATATACAGCTTTGGTGTATTCCTTTCCCAGTTTTGAACCCATCCATCGTTCCCTGTCCGGTTCTGATTGTTGCTTCTTGACCTGTGCATAGGCTTCTCAGGAGACAGGTAACGTGGTCTGGAACTTCTGTCTCTTTAAGAACTTTTCACAATTGGTTGTGATCCACACAGTCAAAGGCTTTAGATTGGTTAATGAAGCAGAAGTAGATGTTTTTCTATGATCCAGCTGATGATGGCAATTTGATCTCTGGTTCTTCTACCTTTGCTAAATCCAGCTTGTATATCTGGAAGTTCTTGGTTCAAATACTGCTGAAGCCTAGCTTGAAAGATTTTGAGCACAATCTTGTTAGCATGTAAAATAAGTGCAGTTGTATGGTAGTTTGAAATTCTTTGGCATTACTTTTCTTTGGTATTGGAATGAAAATTGACATTTTACAGTCCTGTGGCCACTGCTGAGTTTCCCAAATTTGCTGGCATATTGAGTGCAGTACTTTAACAGAATCATGTTTTAGGATTTGAAATAGCTCAGCTGGAATTCTACCACCTCCACTATTTAAGTTTGTAGTAATGCTTCCTAAGGCTCTCTTGACTTCTTGGTCCAGGAAGTTTTGCTTTAGGTGAGTGAGCACACCATTGTGGTTATCTGAGTCAATAAAACCTTCCTCTCTCTCTCTTTTTTTTTTAAACAGTTCTTCTGTGCATTCTTGCCACCTTTTCTTAATCTATTCTGCTTCTGTTAGGTCCTTATCATTTCTGTCCTTTAGTGTGCCCATTTTTGCAGGAAATGTTCCTTTGGTATCTCGAATTTTATTAAAGCTCTATTCTTTCCCATTCTATCATTTTTGTCTCTTTCTTTGCATTTTCACTAAAGGAGGCTTTGTTACATCTCCTTGCTATTCTCTGTAACTCTGCATTCAATTGAGTATATCTTTCACTTTCTCCTTTGCCTTTTGCTTCTCTTTCTTTCCTCAGCTATTTTTAAGGCCTCCTCAGACAACCACTTTGCCTTCTAGCATTTCTTTTCTTAGGAATGGTTTTGGTCATCACCTCCTATACAGTGTTATGAACCTCCGTCCCAGTTTTCAGGCATTCTGTTTACCAGATCTAATCACTTGAATCTATTTCTCACTTCCACTGTATAGTCATAAGGGCTTTGATTTAGGTCATACCTTAATAGCCAAGTGATTTCCCTAGTTTCTTCAATTTAAACCTGAATTTTGCAATAAGGAGTTCATGATCAGACCCACAGTCAGCTCCAGGTCTTATTTTTGCTAACTGTATAGATCTTCTCCATCTTTGACTGCAAAGAATATAATCAATCTGATTTCAGTAGGACTATCTGGTGATGCCCATGGGCAGAGTCCTCTCTTGTGTCTTTGGAAGAGGATGTTTGCTATGATGAGTGCATTCTCTTTTGTTCTCTCTCTATTCTTTTTTTTTTCTTGGCCTAGAGAAGTTCTTTAACAGTTGTTGTAAAGCTGGTTTGATGGTGCTGAACTCTGCACTTTTTGCTTGTCTGTAAAGTGTTTGATTTTTCCATTGAATATGAATGAGAGCCTTGATGGGCAGAGTACTTTTTGCTTTATGTTCTTCCCTTTCATCACTTTAAATATGTCCTGCCACTCCTTTTGTCCTGCAGTTTCTGCTGAGAAGTCAGCTGATAATTTTATAGGGTTTCCCTTGTATGTATGTTGTTGCCCTTCCCTAGTTTCTTTCAATATTTTTTAAATTTAATTTTTGTTAGTTTAATTCATATTTTTCTTGGTATGTTCCTCCTTTGGTTTATCCTGTATGAAAATTTCTATGCTTCCTGGACTTTGCAGACTTTTTCCCTTTTCCATTTTAGAGATGTTTTTGACTGTGATCTCTTCAAATATTTTCTCAGGCTGTTTCTCTTTTTTTCTCTTCTTCTGGGGCCCCTATAATTTGAATGTTGGTGCATTTAATGTTGTCTCAGAGTTCTATGACAGTGCTCTCATTTCTTTTTATTTATTTATTTTTCTTTATTCTGATTGGCAGCAGAGATTTCCACCATTCTGTCTTTCCAGTCACTTATCTTTTATTCTGCCTTAGTTATTCTGTTATTGATTACCTCTAGTATATTTTTCACTTAGGTTATTGTCTTGTTCATCTCTGTTTGCTTGTTCTTTAGTTTTTCTAGGTCTTTGCTCAACTTTTCTTATATCTTCTGGATCTGTGACTTTTCTGTTTCCAAGATCTTGAATCATCTCTACTAGTTACTTGAATTCTTTTTCAGATATATTGCTTATCTCCTCTTCATTTGGTTGTTCTTGTAAGTTTTCTCTTGCTCCATCATTTGCAATGTATTTCTTAGTTTTCTCATTTTGTTAGATTTATTGTGTTGTGGTCTCTTTTCCACATGCTCTAGGATCATGGTTTCTGTTGCTTCTGGTGTCTGTGCCCTGGTGGATGAGATTTGTCCAGACCTTTGTGGTATTATCCCCTTGAAAGGGGGGTTTGATTGGTGTTGTATTGATCAGAGCTGCCATAGATATTGAGTGGGGCCTTCCCTTTGCTCTGCAGTTGTGTTTGCCTTGTGAGGGGTGCAGTCTGCTCCCTGGTTTTGGAGTAGAGCCCCCAGATCTGTTTCTTAGCTGTGATTTTGACCTGTAGTGTGATGTAGGAGGGATTGGAGCACTCCCACTGGGTGAACAACCACTGAGTTTTCCTCCACTGGAGCTGTTCACCTGTGATTGTGCTCGGTAGTGTCCCTTTCAACTGTTGTGAAGCCTCAAAACTACACTGTTTTTGGTCCTGCATTAACTGTGGGTTTCCGGTGACTCAGTGGTAATGAACTTTCTGTAATGCAGTAGCCACAGGAGACGTGGATTTGATCCATGAGTCAGAAAGATCCTCTGGTTAAGAAAATGACAACCCACTCCAGTATTCTTGCCTGGGAAGTCCCATGGACAGAGCAGCCTGGTGCATTACATCCATAGGGTCACAAAGAGTTGGACACGACTGAAGTGACTTAGCAAACACATACTGGTAACGGGCCCTGGTGACTCATTTGTTATCAACCAGCCACTGATGCAGGTCTGCTGAGGTTAGGTCTCAGGAATAGAGTAGTTGTGCCTCTGGACCTGCTATGGGAGCTTTATAGGCAGCTCAAACTCTGGTCTGGCCCTACCCCATGTTTTGTGATAACAGAATCCATAGTTATTAAAGCCAGATCTGTGATGGGGTTTTGAGTGGTGTTGTGGTGACCAGAGCAGAGCCTGCTCTGGATGTTGAGCAGGACCTTCCCTTTACTCTGTGGCTTTCACTGCCCTGTTAGGGCAGAGTCTGCTCCCTAGTTGTTGGAGTAGAGACCCGTAGATCTGCTTCTCAGCTGTGGTTCTGACAACAGTGTGAGGTAGGTGGGATTAGGAGCACGCCTGCTGGGAGGGAAGCTACTGAGTATTCCTCCTGTGGAGCTGTTCACTTGTGGGAGTGCTCTGTTGTGTCACCTTTCACCCTCTGGGTGAGCTTTCAGATCATGCTGACTTTGGCACTGCTCTTGCTGCACCTTAGCTGTTGGTACGCCTGTAACTTGCTCTGGTGTCTGCCAGAGTCTGCTTTCACTCGGCCACCTAAGTAGATCCACTGAAATCAGGTCCCAAGATTGCAGTAACCATGGATCTAGACCTGTTGTAGGTCTTATGGAGGCAGATGTGACTTTAGCCTGGCCCAACCCCCATGTATATGGCCCCACAGCATACACAGTTGCTAAGAGTAGATCCATCTTGACTGCTGGAGTACTCATTCATTCATATATTTTGTAGGTGCTGAGTTTTTAGTAAGTTGATCATGAGGGTATCAATTCATGGTTTGTGCAGCTGCAAGTAGAGATTTCAGTTCTTCTTCCTTAGTTGCATGGCCCCTAGGGGTGCTTTTACCTTCACCTCTGTAGGGGGCCACCCACAGGGATCTGCTCTTGAAGCTTCCATGGATTACCTGGGCCTGTCCTGGTGAGGACAGGGCATAGAGATAGCAAAGCTGCTGGGGTCTTGAGAGCCCTAGTGGCCACTGGTGCACTGGGGAGTCAGCAGCTGCAAGAGTGTTATTCCTGCAGGTGGCAAGACATGTAGGGAAGTGGCTGTGGGTCTGAGAGATCTGATCCTTGTGGAAGCCTTTCGTAGCTCCTGGCCACAAGCATTAGAGGCCTTTGCTAGCCCCTGGGGAAAGGGCAGGGTTGGTGCTTGGGAGTGAGGTTAAAATGGTGGCTCACAATGGAGTATTACTCAGCCATTAAAAAGAATACATTTGAATCAGTTCTAATGAGGTGGATGAAACTGGAGCCTATTATACAGAGTGAAGTAAGACAGAAAGAAAAACACCAATACAGTATACGAACACATATGTATAGAATTTAGAAAGATGGTAATGATAACCTTGTATGCGAGACAGCAAAAGAGACACAGATGTATAGAACAGACTTTTGGACTCTGTGGGAGAGGGAGAGGGTGGGATGATGTGGGAGAATGGCATTGAAACATGTATACTATCATGTAAGAAATGAATTGCCAGTCTGTGTTCAATACAGGATACAGGATGCTTGGGGCTGGTGCACGGGGATGATCCAGAGAGATGATGTGGGGTGGGAGGTGGGAGGGGGTTCAGGATTGAGAACTCATGCACACTCATGGTGGATTCATGTCAATGTATGGCAAAACCAATACAGTATTGTAAAGTAAAATAAAGTAAAAATTAAAAAAAAAAAGGTGGGTCCAGCCCTTGCATGTTGGTCATTAACAATGCCTTGCTTTTACGGCCAGTCAGGTTTCCTCCACTAGCATTTCTGGTTGTGGTTTTCCTCACTCTCGTCCCCTCAGGCTGCTTTCTCACATCCAGCAGCAGTCCTTTCCTGGGTTTGCTCTCTAGTCCTCATGTTCCAGCACCAGCCCCTATGCATACTGGCAGACACATGTGGACTGGGGCGCCTGATATTGGCATGGACTGTCTGTCCTGCCTGCCACGGACCAGCTGTTTCACTCTCTTCCAACAGCCCCAGATGTTCTCCTTCTGCCCCAGCTGATCTCCCTGTTGGTGAGGGGGTTCCTTGGGATGTGGGAACCTCTCTGCTTCTTCAGGTCCCATCAACCCCCCAGGGGTGTGAGGCCCATCTCACTTCCTCTCCTCCTCTTTTCCCCTTTTTCTTTATTCTGTCCTACTTGGTCACTTGGGGATCTTTTCTGTCCTCTCTAGTGTCCAAGGTCTTTGGCTACTGTTCAGCAGCTGCCCTGTGAGAATTGTTCTGTATGTAGATGTATTCTTGATGCATTTCTGGAGAGAGATGAGCTCGATGTCCTCCTATTCCTCTGCCATCTTGCCTCCCTTCACCCTGAATTTGTTTTTGATTTCATTCCTATTGCCTGAGGGGGACTGACATAAGAATATATTGGTAGGATTTATGTTAGAGAATGTATTGCCTATGAGCTCTTCTAGGAGTTTCATGGCGTCATATCTTACATTTAACATTTTAAGCCATTTTGAGTTTATTTTTTTGTATGGTGAGTGGAGTGTGTTGTTGCTCTTGTTCACTCACTAATTTTGTCTGACTCTGCGATGCCATGGACTGTAGCACAACATGTTCCCCTTTCCTTCACTATTTCCTGGAGTTTGCTGAAATTCATGTCCATTGAGTCAGTGATGCTATCTACCTGTCTCATCCTCTGCTGCCCTCTTCTCCTCCTGCTTTTAGTCCTTCCTAGCATTAAGGTTTTTTTCAAATGAGTTGACGCTTTGCATCAAGTGGTCACAGTTTTGGAGCTTCACCATCAGCATCTGTCCTTCCAATGAATGTTCAGAGTTGATTTCCTTTAGGATGACTGGTTTGATGTTGCATTCCAAGGGACTCTTAAGAGTTGTCTCCAGCACCACAATTTGAAAGCATTAATTCTTTGGTACTCAGCCTTCCTATAGTTCAGCCCTTATGTCCATATATGACTACTGGATAAACGACAGGTTTGGCTATATGGACCCTTGTTGAAAAAGTGCTGTCTCTGCTTTTAAATACATTATTTAGGTTTATCATAGCTTTTCTTCAAGAAACAAGTGTCTCTTAATTTCATGGCTGCAGGTGCTGTAATTTTGAAGCTAAGAAAAAAAAGTCATTTTTTTCACTTTTTCACCTTCCATTTGCCATGAAGTTATGGGTCTAGATGCCTTGATCTTAGCTTTTGAATGTTGAGTTTCAAGATAGCTTTTTCACTCTCCTCTTTCATCCTCATCAGGAAGTTCTTTAGTTCTTCTTCACTTTTGCTACTAGAGTGGTATCATGTGCATTTCTGAGGTTGTTGCTATCTCTCCGATCCTTCCATGAAATGTTCTGTTGATATCTCCAATTTTCTTGAAGAGATCTCTAGTCTTTCCCATTCTGTTGTTTCCTTGTATTTATTTGCATTGTTCACTTAAGAAGGTGGTCTTACATCTCCTTACTACTCTCTGGAACTCTGCATTCAGTTGGATATATCTTTCCCTTTCTCTCTTGCCTTTGCTTCTTTTCTTTTGTCAGCTATTTTTAAATCTTCCTCAGACAACCCCTTTGCCTTCTTGCATTTCTTTTCCTTTGGGATGGTTTTTGTCACTGCATTCTGTGCAATGTGATGAACCTCTGTTCATGGTTTTTCAGACACTCTGTCTACCAGATCTTGTGTTGTTCATTCACCCCATCATGTCTGACTCTGCAACCCCATGGACTACAGCACATCAGCCTTCCCTTCCTTCTCTATCTCCTGAAGTTTGCTCAAACTCATGTCCATTGAGTCAGTCACACCATTCAACCATCTCTCCTGTGTTATTGCCTTCTTCACCTTCTGCCATTAAAGTGGTGTTATCTGCATATCTGTGGTTGTTAATGTTTCTCCTAGCTTTCTTGATTCCAACTCAGGCTTCATCCAGCCTGGCATTTTGCATGATGCACTCTGCATATAAGCTAACTAAGCAGGGTGACAATATACAGCCTTGACATACTCTTTTTCCCAGTTTTAAACCAGTCCTTTGTTCCATGTACACTTATAACTGTTGCTTCTTGACCTGTATACAGGTTTCCCAGGAGACAGGTTCAGTTCAGTTGCTCAGTCGTGTCTGATTCTTTGCAATCCCATAAATGCAGCATGTCAGGCCTCCCTGTCCATCACCAACTCCCGGAGTTCACTCAAACTCGTGTCCGTTGAGTCGCTGATGCCATCCAGCCATCTCATCCTCTGTCATTCCCTTCTCCTCCTGCCCCCAATCCCTCCCAGCATCAGGGTCTTTTCCAATGAATTAACTCTTCACATGAGGTGACCAAAGTATTGGAGTTTCAGCTTCAGCATCACTCCTTCCAGTGAACACTCAGGACTGATCTCCTTTAGAATGGATTGTTTGGATCTCCTTGCAGTCCAACGGCTCTCAAGAGTCTTCCAACACCACAGTTCAAAAGCATCAATTCTTTGGCACAGCTTTCTTCACAGTCCAACTCTCACATCCATACATGACTACTGGAAAAACCATAGCCTTGACTAGATGGACCTTTGTTGGCAAAGTAGTGTCTCTGTTTTTGAATATGCTATCTAGGTTGGTCATAACTTTCCTTCCAAGGAGTAAGTGTTTTTTAATCTCATGGCTGCAATCACCATCTCCAGTGATTTTGGAGCCCCTCAAGATAAAGTCTGACACTGTTTCCACTGTTTCCCCATCTATTTCCCATGAAGTGATGGGACCAGATGCCATGATCTTCGTTTTCTGAATGTTGAGCTTTAAGACAACTTTTTCACTCTCCTCTTTCACTTTAATCAAGAGGCTTTTAGTTCCTCATTTTCTGCCATAAGGGTGGTATCATCTGCATATCTGAGGTTATTTATTTCTCCAAGTTAGGTAGTCTGGTATTCCCATATCTGTAAGAATTTTCCACAGTTTGTTGTGAACCACACAGTCAAAGGCTTTATCATAGTTGATGAAGAAGTAAATGTTTTTCTGGAACTCTCTTGCTTTTTCTATGATCCAAATGATGTTGGCAGTTTGATCTCTTGTTCCTCTGACTTTTCTAAATGCAGATTGTACATCTGGAAGTCCTTGGTTCATGTATTGTTGAAGCCTAACTTGAAGGATTTTGACCATTACCTTGTTAGCATATGAAATGCGTGCAGTTGTGCAGTAGTTTGAACATTCTTTGGCACTGCTCTTTTGGAATGAAAACAAACCTTTTCCAGTCCTGTGGCCACTGCTGAGTTTCTCAAAGTTGCTGGCATATTGAATGTAGCACTTTAGCAGCTTCATCTTTTAGAATTTGAAATGGCTCAGCTGTAATTCTGTCACCTCCACTAGCTTTGTTCATAGTAGTTCTTCCTAAGGGCCACTTGACTTCACACTCCAGGCTCTCTGGCTCTAGGTGAGTGATCATTTCATCGTGGTTATTCAGGGCATTATGACCTTTTTGTACAATTCTTCTGTGTATTTTTGTCACCTCTTCTTAATCTCTTCTGTTTTTGTTAGGTCCTTACAGTTAGTCTCCGTTATTGTGACCATCTTTGCAGGAAATATTCCCTCGGAATCACCAATTTTCTTGAAGACTTATTTAGTCTTTCCCATTCTATTGTTTTTTTCTATTTCTTTGCACTGATCACTGAGGAAGACTTTCTTATCTCTCCTTGCTACTCTTTAGAACTCTGCATTGAGATGAGTGTATCTTTCCTTTTCTCCTTTGCCTTTCACTTCTCTTTTTTTCTCAGCTATTTGTAAGGCCTCCTAACACAACCATTTTGCCTTGCTGCTTTTCTTTTTCTTGGGGATGGTTGTTACTGCCTCCTATATAGTGTTCCATCCATAGTTCTCCAGGCAATCTGTCTATGAGATCTATCCCTTGAATATATTTGTCACTTTACACTGTATAATCATAAGGGATTTGATTTAGGTCATACCTGAATGGTCTAGTGGTTTTCCCTACTTTCTTCAACTTAAGTCTGAATTTGGTAATAAGGAGTTCATGATTGAGCCACAGTCAGCTCCAGGTCTTGTTTTTTCTGATTAAATAGAGCTTCTCTATCTTCATCTGCAAAGAATATAATCAACCTGATTTTGGTATTGGCCATCTGGTGATGTCCATGGGTAGAGTCATCTCTCATGTGTTTGGAAGAAGTGTTTGCTATTGCTATGACTCGTGCATTCTCTTGATGAAACTGTTAGTCTTGGCCCTGCTTCATTTTGTATTCCAATGCCAAACTTGCCTGTTACTCTAGGTATTTTGACTTCCTACCTTTGTATTCTAGTTCCCTATCATGAAAATACATCCCTTTTTTTTTTTTTTTTTGGGTGGGTTTTAGAAGTCCTTATAGGTCTTCATAGAAAGGTTCAACTTCAGCTTTTTCAGCATTAGTGGTTGGGGCAGAGACTTGGATTACTGTGATATTGAATGGTTTGCCTTGGAAATGGATTGAGATCATTCTATCATTTTTGAGATTGTACCCAAGAACTGCATTTTGGACTCTTTTGTTGACTATGAGGGCAACTCCATTTCTCCTAAGGTATTCTTGCCCACAGTAGTAGATATAATGGTCATCTGATTTAAATTCACCGGTTCCAGTCCATTTTAGTTCACTGATTTCTAAAACGTCGATGTTCACTCTTGCCATCTTCTGCTTGACTACATTCAATTTGCCTTGATTTATGGAGCTAACATTTCAGGTTCCTAATGCAATATTGTTCTTTACAGCATTGGACTTTGCTTTCACCACCAGATACATCCACAATTGGGTGTCATTTCCACTTTGGCTCAGCCTGTTTATTCCTTCTGGAGCTATTTCTCTGTTCTCCCCAGAAGCATATCAGACATCTACCAACCTGGGAAGATCATCTTTCAGTGTTTCTTTTGCCTTTTCATACAGTTCCTGGGGTTCTGAAGGCAAGAATGCTGAAGTGCTTTGCCATTCTCTTCGGTGGAACACATTTTGTCAGAACCCTCCACCATGACCCATTGTCCTGGGTGGCGCTACATGGCATAGCTCATAGTTTCATTAAGTTATACAAAGGCGTGATCCATGTGATCATTTTTTTTTTTTGACTGTGGTTTTCATTTTGTCTGCTATCTGATGGATGAGGAGAAGAGGCTTATGCAAGCTTCCTGATGGAAGGGACTGTCTGTGGCAAAACTGGGTCTTGCTCTGGTGGGAAAGGCCATGCTCAGTAAATCTTTAATCCAATTTTCTGCTGATAGGTGGGGCTGTGTTCCCTCACTTAACTGTGTAGAGCTTCTCCATCTTCAGCTGCAAAGAAAATAATCAATCTGATTTTGGTGTTGACCATCTGGTGATGTCCATGTGTAGAGTCATCTCTTTGAGTTGTTGGAAAGGGGTGTTTACTGTGACCAGTGTGTTCTTTGACCAAATTCTGTTAGCCTTTGCTTTGCTTTATTTTTTGTACTCCAAGGCCAAACTTGCCTGTTACTCCATAGATGGTCCTAATGGTAAAGAACCCACCTGCCAGTGCAGGGGATATAAGACGTACAGGTTCAATCTCTGGGTCAGGGAGATTCCCTAAAGGAGAGCATGACAACACACTCCAGTATTCCTGCCTGGAGAATTCCATGGACAGAAAAGCCTGGCAGGCTACAGTCCATGGGGTCACAAAGAGTCGGACATGACTGAGGTGGCTTAGCATACATGTACACACTAGAAGATCTTATAGGTCTTCATAGAACAGTTAAACTTCAGCTTCTTTGCCACTAGTGGTGGGGTATAGGCTTGGTTTATTGTAACGTTGAATGGTTTGCCTTATAAATGAACTGAGATCATTCTGTCCTTTGTATGATTGCACCCGAGTACTACATTTCAGATTCTTTTGTTTACTATGAGGGCTATTCCATTTCTTCTAAGGGATCCTTGCTCAAAGTAGTAGATACAATGTCATCTAAATTAAATTCATCCATTCCTTTCCATTTTGGTTCACTGATTCCTAAGATGTTGATGTTCACTATCGTCTTCTGCTTGACTATGTACAATTTGCATTGATTCATGGGCCTGACATTTCAGGTTCCTATGCAATATTGTTCTTTACAGCATCAGACTTTGCTTTCGCTGCCAGACCCTGGGTGTCATTTCCACTTTGACCCAGCCTATTCATTCTTTCTGGAGTTACTAGTAATTGCCCTCTGCTCTTCCCCAGTAGCATATTGGACACTTTTCAACCTGGGGGCTCATATTCCAGTGTTATATCTTTTTACCTTTTCATACTGTTTATGGAGTACTTGGATCATGTTTTTTTTTTTTTAATTAATTAATTAATTTTACTTTACAATATTGTATTGGTTTTGCCATACATTGACTTGAATCCACCATGAGTGTACATGTGTTTCCCATCCTAACCCCCCTTCCACCTCCCTCCCCATCCCATCCTTATGGGTCATCCCAGTGCACCAGCCCTGAGCACTCTGTATCATGCATCAGACCTGGACTGATGATTCATTTCACATATGATAATATACATGTTTCAATGCCATTCTCCCAAATCATCCCACCCTCGCCCTCTCCCACAGAATCCAAAAGACTGTTCAATACATCTGTATATCTTTTGCTGTCTCGCATACAGGGTTATCATTACCTTCTTTCTAAATTCCATATATATGCGTTAGTATACTGTATTGGTGTTTTTCTTTAGTCTTCACTCTGTATAATAGGCTCCAGTTTCACTGGTTCATGTTTTTCAAAGCCCTTCACTATGACCCATCCATCTCGGGAGGCCCTGCACAGCATGGTTCACAGCCTCATTTTGTTGCCCAAGCCCCTTCGCCATGACAAGGCTGTTATCCATGAAGAGGTGGATGGTGTGTTCTAACTTCATTAATTTACATGCATCTGCCCAACTTTTCCAACACCACTTACTGAAGCAACTGTCTTAACCCCATTGTATATTTTCATCTCCTTTCTTAAAGATTAATTGGCTTCAGGTGTGCAGGTTTATTTTAGCACTCTGTATTCTGTTTCATAGATCCACATGTCTGTTTTTGTGTCCATACCACACTGTTTTCATTAGTATAGGTTTGTAGTATTGTTTGAAGTCTGGGAAGGTTATGCTTTCTGCTTTGTTCTTTTTCTTCAGGTTTCCTACATCTTCTTATTCACTCCTCTGTCACTCGACATTTAGGTTGCTTCCTTATCTTGACTGTTGTAAATAGTACTGCTATGAACGTTGGAGTGCATATATCTTTTCAAATTAATGTTTATTTTTTTGGATATATATGCTGGAAAGAAATTTCTGGGTCATATGGTAGTGCTGTTCATGGGGATGGTTGGATGGCATCACTGACTCAATGGACATGAGTTTGAGCAAGCTTCAGGAGCTGGTGATGGACAGGAAATCCTGGCATGCTGCAGTCCACGGAGTTGCAAAGAGTTGGACACGACTGAGCAAATGAACTGAACTGATGGTAGTGCTATTTTTAATTGTTGAGAAATCTCCCTACTGTTTTCCACTGTGGCTGTGCCAATTTTTCCCCCATAATTTTATGTATGTGTTTTCAGCCGTGCTGGGTCTTTGTTGCTCCATGGGCTTTCTCTAGCTGCAGTGAGCGGGGGTACTCTCTAGTTTTGGTGCTCGGATTCTCATTACAGTGGCTTCTCTTGTTGCAGAGCATGGTCTCTGGGACTCACGGGCTTCAGTAGTTGCACATGGGGCTCAGTATTTGTGGCTCCTGGGCTCTGGAGCACAGACTCAGTTGTTGTGGTGCATGAATTTAGTTGCCTCACGGTGTGTGCGATCTTCCTGGACCAGGGATCAAACCCAAGCCTCCTGCATTGGCAGGTGGATTCTTTACCACTAAGCCACCAGGCAAGTGCTGGCTTTGCCAATTTACATTTTCACCAGTGAGAGTTCCCTTTTCTCCACATCCTCACAAACATTTGTTGCCTAGTCCTAATTTAAAATGCAAGAAAAGGAGTAAAATTGTCTCCTCATAGAATGCCACAGAGAGTTGTTACACTGCATGCAAAGGCACTGGCGTGTCCATGGTGGTTATTGGCAAGTGGTTTCACTTGTGGGAAGGTAGTCATTTTGGCCATTTAAATCTATTTATTTATCTGCTTGGCTGTGCCAGGTCTTAACTGTTGCATGCAGGATCTTCAGTCTTTGTTGTGACATGAAATTAAAAGACGCTTACTCCTTGGAAGAAAAGTTATGACCAACCTAGATAGTATATTCAAAAGCAGAGACATTACTTTGCCGACTAAGGTCCGTCTAGTCAAGGCTATGGTTTTTCCTGTGGTCATGTATGGATGTGAGAGTTGGACTGTGAAGAAGACTGAGCACCGAAGAATTGATGGTTTTGAACTGTGGTGTTGGAGAAGACTCTTGAGAGTCCCTTGGACTGCAAGGAGATCCAACCAGTCCATTCTGAAGGAGATCAGCCCTGGGATTTCTTTGGAAGGAATGATGCTAAAGCTGAAACTCCAGTACTTCGGCCACCTCATGAGAAGAGTTGACTCATTGGAAAAGACTCTGATGCTGGCAGGGATTGGGGGCAGGAGGAGAAGGGGACGACCGAGGATGAGATGGCTGGATTGCATCATGGACTCGATGGATGTGAGTCTGAGTGAACTCCGGGAGTTGGTGATGGACAGGGAGGCCTGGAGTGCTACGATTCATGGGGTTGCAAAGAGTTGGACACGACTGAGCAACTGAACTGAACTGAAAGATCTTTAGTTGTGGCATGAAAACTCTCAGCTGTGTGGCATGTGAGTTCTAGTTCCCTGGCCAAGGATCAAATACATGTCCCCTGTTTGCAGAGCATGGACTGTCAGCCCCTGGACCACTGGGAAAGTCCCTGACCATTTTAAAAAGAGCAGTTCTCAACTAAGGCATGCTGGTGTGATGCAGACAAATAACTGGGGTTTCTGGATATGGCAGCCTCTCTTCTTTCCTGATGCCCCTTTGAGGAAGGATGTGGAAGTTTGGTCCATCTCCCAACTAGATACAGCTCCAGGGAGTGTCCAGGAGAAGTGATGTTTAACTGAAGACTGTCCTTGGCAATTAGAAGGGAGACATACCTTTATATATCTTGTTCTTCTCCCTAGAGTAATTCTTCCTTGCAAACCACCTTTAGTATCTGTTTTTTTAAACCACAAATCTCCAATATTAAAAGAAAAAGACTCTCTTACTCTGTGCCATTTCACCCTTACCCTGTACAGTCGTGTCCAACTCTGCGACCCCATAGATGGCAGCCCACCAGGCTCCCTCGTCCCTGGGATTCTCCAGGCAAGAACACTGGAGTGGGTTGCCATTTCCTTCTCCAATGCATGAAAGTGAAAAGTGAAAGTGAAGTCGTTCCGTCATGTCCAACCCTCAGCAACCCCATGGACTGCAGCTCACCAGGCCCCTCCGTCCATGGGATTTTCCAGGCAAACTTGTGCAGCTACACTCAGCAAAACCTAGCATAATAAGGTGTGTTACTGTTTTCCCTCATCCTCCCCTGCCAATGAGATGGGTAGACTCAATTAAGGTCTCCATTTACCATATTCCTGGTGGAGTCCAGCTGGTGATGGTGATGGAATTCCAAATAGAAAGGGGTTGGGTTATGACTCTCTAGGGCAGAGGGAAACAGCGGGTCTTAAACAAAGTGGGCTTTTAAAATTATGACCTGCCTGTCTTTTTTAAAAAATTAAGCTATTTTATATAATTTAAAAAGTTACTTTCCATTTACAGTTATTATATTCTCTGTGTTGTATCTAGATCCTTGAGCCTGTCTTACACCCAACAGTTTGTACTTTCTAACCCCTTCTGTTCCCCCACCCCCAGCCCCCTGCCATTTCTCCCCCACTGGTAACCACTAGTTTGTTCTCTATATCTGTGAGTCTGCTGCTTTTTTTGCTCAATTCACTAGTCTGTTGTGTCTTTTAGATTCCATATAGAAGTGATATCACATAGTGTGTGTCTTCCTCTGACTTATTTCACATAGCATGCAGTTCAGTCACTCAGTTGTGTCCAGCTCTTTGTGACCCCATGGCTGCAGCATACCAGGTTTCCCTGTTCTTCGCTATTTCCTGTGGTTTTCTCAAACTCATGTCCATTGAGTTGGTGATGCTATACCAGCATCTCATCCCTCTCTCAGCCCCTTCTCCTCCTGCCCTCAATCTTTCCTAGCATCATGGTCTTTTCCAAAGAGTCAGCTCTTGGCATCAGGTGGCTAAATATTGGACCTTCAGCATCAGCATTAGTCCTTCCAATGACAGGGTTGATTTTCTTCAGGACTGACTAGTTTGATCTCCTTGCAGTCCCAGGGACTCTCAAGAGTCTTATCCAGCACTACAGTTTGAAACCATCAATTCTTTGGTGCTCAGCCTTCATTATGGTCCAACTCTCATATCCATACATGACTACTGGTAAAACCATAGCTTTGACTAATATGGACCTTTGTCAGCGTAATGCCCTCCAAATCCATCCACATTGCTGCAAATGACAAAATTTTTGTTCTTTTTTTTTTATTGGATGAGTAGTATTACATTGTGGGTGGGTGTATATGTGTAAGGGGCTTCTCAGGTGGTGCTCCTGATAAAGAATCCACTTGCCAATGCAACAGACACCAGAGACACAGGTTTGATTCCTGGGTCAGGAAGATCCCTGGAGTAGAAAGTGGCAACCCACTCTAGTATTCTTGCCTGGAAAATTCTATGGACAGAGGAAACTGGTAGGCTACAGTCCATGGGGCCACAAAGGATCAGATGTATATATACCCCCCACATCATCTTTACCCAGTCATCTGTTGATGGACACTTATGTTGCTTCCATATCTTCTGCCTGGTTTCTTTTGAGGTAGTACCTGAAGAATCTCTTCTCTTGGACTAATCAGCTTTCCAAAAAAGGTTCTCTGATCTCATGCTTGGTTTTGGAGCTGCCTGTATTCTAAGAGCCTAAACTTTTGATCAGGGAGGACCTTGTTCGCAGCCTGTTTTCTGCTCATGTTACCTCTTGCAGAATCTTCAACTCCTGCCTGGTTTGGGGAATGGAAGTTCCATGTCTGCACTGGGTGGGGGAGGGGACCTGGCTCAGACTTTGCAACACCTTGTTTTCAGCTCTACTCTGTGGACCCCCGTTTTCAGAGTTACTTAGTGCTTCTGATTCCCAAGCCTCTGAGGGCTATTGGTAGGTACTGCCTGGATTCATGTTGGTTTCTCACCCTGCAGGTCCTTAGCAGAAAGAAGAAAGCTGAAATGTAATCCAGTTACCCTTCCTTTATTTCCTTTCCATTTTCTTAAGTTTTGTTGACTGTTCTTTGGCTTTATTTCTCTCCCTTTTGATTTGTTCTTGAGGATTTATAACTTCTGCTCTTTTACCTCATATTCCAGTAGGAATTTAGGAGAAAGTGGAGATAAATATGTATGTCAATCCATCTCATTTAATTGGAAGTTGAGCTGATATTCTCTTTTTATGTTTCAAAAGTTAAATACCTGTCTGTCATCATTGGTTATGTGGGTCTGTCAGGCTTTCATTAACCAGAATCATTTGTTTTCATTCTGGAGGACCCATAGAGATTTCTTTTAGGTTTCAGATTTTGTCTTTAGAAGATTTTCAGTCAAGCAGCTGACATTTTCCTTATATTCAATGCTTGCATGTGTGAGCAATGCACCCGTTCAAGAGAGAAGGGGTAGGAAGTCTTATTAGTCTGGACTTGTCAGCCTGGACCAGTGGGCCTTCCATCTACCCAGGAGATCTGCCATAGAATGATGCTGAGCCATCTTAGTTATTAAAGAACATCTGCACATTGCTCAAATCAGTTCTCAGCTCCCCTGTGCTCTGAGTGTCTGTATCTACAGTCATTAATATCATCTCTGGGTGTTCTTTCTGCTTCTCTGGGGTGCCAGGTTGATCCTTTTCCTTGGCCCTCATGCCTCTTTCATCACTCAAAACGTACAGCTGCTCTATTCTGGTGTGGCAGTTTCCTTACACCATCTCAGTTCTTCCTACTTCATAGGCTCCACAGCTATGAAGGATTTTAGGTATCACCTAGTAGCTTCAAATTTGTAGTCTACAGATCAAAAAGGAGAATTTTCTTTCAACAGAATCTTGGGAGAGAGCCTGCCACATGAGTCAGGTAGAATGACAGCTGCTGTGGGTAAGGCGGGTGAGAGAGTCTGCCGTCCCCATCCTGACCACATCTTTCCAGGGTGATGGACTGACCACCCGTGATCCCATTTAACTCTCCTCTTGAATGTAAGAGGCTGAGTCCCTGAGAGGGGGAATAATTTGCAGAAGGTTGTGTAGCGGATTAGTTCAGGACTCGAATCAAGTCCTCCTTATACTTTACCGCTGCCTCTAGATCCACAAATGATGAAACCTGGAGGGTGATTGTGGAGACTTTCAAGTGAGTGATCAAACAGTGGCTGCCTTCTATTAGTCTGATTGCCCCTTTTTTCAAAGCCTCAGAAGCCTCCACTGCATCCATAATTTTGCATGAAAAAATCATAAATAATAATTCTCACTGAAATGGCCTCCTTTCTGCCCCAGAACTGGTGTCCTGCTGGCTTGTTAATTTTAGTTTGGGAGTCAGAAACCTAGTGACAACTGCTCTCATGCGGGGCTCCTTGGCTGTTCAATAAATGCTAATAAACCATAAGCAGGAATCCTATCACTGCCGCCCAAACTGAAATGCAAGGGCAAAGATGACTTTGGTCTGAATTGGATTTGAAAAGGCTGAGAGAACAGGCTTTGAGTGTGCAGTGGAAATGCCAGTTGAATATTAATTATAGCGGCAGTGCCAGCCTGAGGAAGGCGCAATGCAGATGAGATGCTTCTGGCTATGGCATCCAAGTGTGGCTTCACACAGGCTAGGGAGCCTCTGGTGGTTTTCCGTAGCTCTCCTGGTGTTCAGAGAGGTCTTTCTGGTCTTCTCATTTGCTCATTTTATTTATTCCTTAGACTCACCAGGATGACTCAGCCAGGAGGTATCTTAGGGGTAGGTTTTAATTAGTGACTTGGGGATTCTGAAAGTGGCAGCAATGTAGGTGGGGACTCTATAACCTCTTTGTCCCACTGATTATTTCCCACATTCCAGAAATGGGATGTTCGGGTCCACAATGAACCAGATATGGAATTATTGGGTTGGCCAAAAATTTATTCAAGTTCTTTCATAGGATGTTACAGAAAAACCCAAGTGAACTTTTTGGCCAACCCAATATAGCAGGTCCCTTTAATGCACCAGGTGTCTTAGCCTCCCTCCCGCCTCCACCCCAACACACAGCAGTAATGGCGTGGGGGATAGAGGCTTGCCGACTGAGCCATAGGCAATAGATAACGTCCGTATATCTCATCCCACCCCGGTAAATGTTTAAATTATGTATACTGAAGAATTTCCTACAGCTCTAACTGCCCCATAGATTGTGTAGCTAATTGTTTCTCCCACTTAAATTGGGAGCCTCCTGGTGGGCTGTATGTTTTGGTGCAATTATGTTGCCTGGACCAGGGCTGAGCCACCCAAGGGGTGTGCTAATTGTTCTGAAGTGTGTAGCCTGGGGTGCACCTCATTGCTGTAGTGGTTTTAATGGAACTTTTCATTAAAAGTAAGCAGTGAGATGGGGCTGGGTGCATTCCTCCCACATCAGGGGCTCAGGTAGGGCCCCTTTGGGCACAGTAGTGTGAACGTGCCTATGGGAGCCAGCGAGGGCAGAGATTGATGCGTCCCTGGTGTGGCTAGTCTACAGGTCTGGTGCAGGCTGTTTAGCTATAATTAGAGTGGGGCCAGTGGCAGCGTGGCAGGCAGTTCTTCTCCTAGGCTCTGTGTCAGTGTTTGGACGGGGTGCCTGTGGAGGAACTGGAAGGGGGGCTGGAAAGTTTAAGTAGCTGGAGGTACAACCTGAGACTCTGAGGGAGTTTGTGAGACAAGAGTGTTCTGGAAAATCATATGCCCTGCATGTCACATTCCCAGAGACCAGGCTATCTTGGTTATTAATCACAGTGCACTGGCAACCTGATCTGGGTTTGGAATACTTAGTTCTGTCTCTTGTTAATAGTGCATCTTTGGGGAGACGGCTTAACTTTTCTGAGCCTCAGTTTGTTTATCTATAAAATAGGGATAAAAATACAAATTAAGTTGGATGTTTTGGTATAATGGACATAGAAATCAGGAATGCCTGCATCCCACATGGGCAATCACTTCTACCCTTTGTGGGCCTCCACTTCCCAATTCCCTTACTCTGTTCTCCTAGTCTAGTGCCACAAGGAGCATTAGCAGGATGGGAACAAGGATAACTTTTTATAACTGAGCCCCATGAGCCAAAGTAGGAGAAAGAAAAGGGAACAAATGAGAGGGTGCTTTCTCCATGAGGTGAGCCTCAATTTAGTGTGCTGGCTGACCTTATGGAAGGAGGAAATGCAAGAGAGAGACTGTATCTCCTTTAGGACATAGGCCCTCAAGAACCACTGATTTGTCTGGCACTTTGACATTTGGATCATCCTCTGGTCTTCACCTATAGGGAAGGCAAGAGTGGGAAGACAAGACAGAGACTTCATGGCATGGGAGAAGCAGAAGAAATACTCCCTCTATCTCTGAAGCCTAGACTTATAGTCAGGATTAGAAGGCAGAACATTCCTATGAGCTAGTCTGCTACTGTCACTGACCCTAGAATGACTTAAAGTTGAATCCTTCATGACCTCTGATATCAGGCTCGGATATTCTGTCAGGAATGACTGGAAAAAGAAAAAAGAAAAAGAAAACCATGAGAACCTAGAGGTGAGTCTGTATTGAGTTCTGTAAGTGGTATGCAAAGAGATTTGAAAGTTCCATGACTAGGGAAATCTTTATGGAAGAAGTGGGTGAGAGATCTGAATTTGAACTTTGGGTTTTGAGCAGGTGTTCTAGGTAGAGAATGTGGCCTGGCCAAAGGCACAGAGGTTGTTTAGGATGGCAAGAAACCTGTTTGCCTCAGTCGCAGGCTCTGGGCTTGGTGAGGAAGGTCATGGGCAGGCAACAGGGGCGCAGCGAACGCCTGGCTCAGGAGTTGGGGCATAAATTGAGCACACGGCTTTCTTATCTCCTTTGTTGTTCAGTCGCTCAGTTGTGTCTGACTCTTTCCGACCCCATGGACTGCGGCATGACAGCCTTCCCTGTCCTTCACCATCTCCCAAAGCTCGCTCAAACTCATGTCCATTGAATTGGTGGTGCCATCCAACCATCTTATCCTCTGTCATCCCCTTCTCTTCCTGCCTTTGATCTTTCCCAGCATCAGAGTCTTTTCCAGTGAGTCAGCTCTTCGCATCAGGTGGCCAAAGTATTGGAGCTTCAGCTTCAGGATCAGTCCTTCCAATGAATATTCAGGACTAATTTTCTTCAGGATTGACTGGTTTGATCTCTTTACAGTCCAAGGGACTTTCAAGAGCCTTCTTCAACACCACAGTTCAAAAGAATAAATTCTTTAGTGCTCAGCCTTCTTTATGGTTCAACTCACATTTGTACCTGACTACTGGAAAAAAACATAGCTTTGGCTATATGAACCTTTGTTGGCAAAGTGATGTCTCTGATTTTTAATTTGCTGTGTAGATTCGTCATAGCTTTTCTTCCAAGGAGCAAATGTATTTTAATTTCATGGCTGCAGTCACCATCTGCAGTGATTTTGGAGCCCAAGAAAATAAAGTCTTTCACTGTTTCCATTGTTTCCCCATCTATTTGCCATGAAGTGATGAGACTGGGTGCTATGATCTTAGTTTTTTGAATGCTAAGTAGTTTTAAGCCAGCCTTTTCACTCTCCTCTTCATCAAGAGGCTCTTTAGTTCTTTACTTTCTGCCATAAAGGTGGTATCATCTGTATATCTGAGTTATTGATAGTTCTCCCAGAAATCTTGATTCTAGCTTGTGCTTCATTCAGCCTGGCATTTTGGATGATGTACTCTGCATATAAATTAAATAAGCGGGGTGACAATATACAGCCTTGATGTACTCCTTTTCAATTTTGAACCAGTCCATTGTTCCATGTCTGGTTCTAGCTGTTGCTTCTTGACGTGAATACAGGTTTCTCAGGAGGCAGGTCAGATGGTCTGGTATTTCCATCTCTTTCAGAATTTTCCAGTTTGTTGTGATCCACAGTCAAAGGCTTTAGTATCTTATCCTTCAGATTCCTTCCCTGCCACCTGCTTACTTTCCCTGTCTCCCACCTTCCAACTATGTTTGTGGTTTGCTAATACTTAGGTAGTCAGTAGGTTTTCAATCCATTAAAAAAAATTTATTTATGTATTTATTTATTTTTGCCCATGCTGGGTCTTCGCTGCTGTGCAGACTTTTTTCTCTAGTTGAGGTGTTCAGTCTTCTCTTTGCTGTGGCTTCTTTTGTTGTGGAGCACCGTCTCTAGCCTTGTGGGCTTCAGTTAATACGCTCCCAGATTCCTGAACACAGACTCAGTAGAGGTGGCACGTGGGCTTAGTTGCTCTGAAGCATGTGGGGTCTTCCTGGACCAGGGATCAAACCCAAGTCCCCTACTTTGGCAGGTGGATTCCTTACCACTGAGCCACAGGGGAAGCCCTTTAATTATCCTTTTGAAGAGCTGATTGGCCTGGTTTCAAACACATCAACTCAAAAAAGATTTCTTATTGATAGCTTGAGTGAAAGCTTCAAGAGCATTTAGGAGTCAAATGAGTACATGTTCTTCCAGAAGAGAATCACCAATTTGGAAATATGTGAAGACCTAAGAACTCTCCTGGCCAACCTCTTTATTTTATACACAGAGAATAAGAGGAAAAAAAGTTTCCCAGTAAGAAACTTGTAGTTTTCGGAACCAGATCTCTTGTCTCTAAATTCGTTCAGGGCTTTTTCAGTGGATTGTAGAAGTAATGTAGCCTAGAAATTTTGGGCCCTGGAATTGGGCATCTTGGGTTTGAATCTTGGCTCTTGGCCACATAATTGCCTGTTGACTTTGGGAAGAGCCTCAGTTTATCCACCTTTAAAATGGGACAAGAAAGCCAATTTGTTATCCGCAGGAAACAAAAAAAGGGTATATATTCCACTTGTCCTATTGTACAAGAGCTGTCTGATGTGTAGGCAAGGGTTGATGTAAGGGTCTTTTAAAGAAAAAGCCTCTTGGCCAAAGGTATTCTTTTCCCCCTGTGTCTTACTACCCTGCATGAAGAACTGTGTCTGTTGCTTCTTCGTTTTAACCCCAAACTGCTGTTAAAATAGATGAATTAACAAAATGGGATCTCACATTAGGTCATGATGTTCATTAATACTGTGGTCTGAATGACATCCTCCAATTTATCCTGAGCCAGATGATGGATGGTGAGGCTAGGAGGGTGACCTGAGGACCTGGTTGGAAGGGTACCATGGACCCATTTGGTAAATCACCCATTGAGGGTACACAGGTACCTGAGAGCTTCCATTTTCAACATGGAACAGATCTTCTAATCACTGTCCTCTAGCCACCAGGGGCAACTGAGGGCAGCAGAGGTGACTCTGAACCTCTAGCAAGTTCACGTTTCTTCTTTGGCCTTGTATCCCTCTCTGGTTCCGTGCTCTTTAAAAAGACGACGACTTTGCTAGAAACCTAGCAAGCATTAAGTTCCCTGTACTCTCTTCTTGAAAGCTAAGTCTCCCTGATAGTCTTTGTAAATATTTATGTATGTATTTGCTGCGTTGGGTCTTGGTTGCGGCGTGTGGGATCCTTGTTGCGGTGTTTCTCGTTGCAGCATGAGAAGGATCCTCGTGCGATCCTTCTGTTGTGGCACATGGCATGCAGGCTCCAGAGCAGAGTTGTGGCATTGCAGGCTTAGCCGTGCAAGCTCAGCAGTTGTGGTGTGCAGGCTTTGTTGCCCTGAGGCATGTGGCATCTTAGTTCCCCCAACCAGGGGTTGAACCTGCATCCCCTGCAGTGGAAGGCAGATTCTTAACCATTGGACCACATGGGAAGTCCTGCTAATCTGTTACAAATGGGGAAAGCAAACGTGTACTTCTCTTTACACTTTTGTCTTTTGCATCCAGTAAAAGGGACAAATGCTACTTTGTGTGTGGTGGGGGAATGAGGAGGAGAATGTGAGTTCTCTTAAAGGCAAGATTTGAGGCTCAGAAGCTGCAGTTGGTGGGGCTTCCGAATTCTGTTTCTGCTTCTGAGGACCAGAGAACTCAGAGGTGACTTCTCACTGGAAGAAGCCCATCCTTCACCCCCAGGCTGCCCTTTCAAAAACAGGGTGATATGGAGAGTTCTGGATTGATTTCATAGTCAAACAGATCTAGGCTGGCTCACCTGCTGTGTGGTCTGATATTTTAAAATTTTACCCTTTAGGGTTAATCTTCTCTTTTTAATGTCCAAGCAGTCCTGGAAAGGACTGCCAGTTAATCTCTTGCTGTTGGTTGAAAAGTCCTCCTTGGGGAGTGTCAGGAAACCCCAATTCCAGTCTCTGTTCTAACTCCAAATTACTGGGTGACCCTGGGAACAGCCACTTATCAATCATCTGAGTTTTATCATCTGCGTCTACAGGAATCTCTCCCACCTCATCGTGTGGGAACATAGGTGAGCTCGGACAGGAAGGGCTCATGACACGGAAGAAAAATCACTTTTCCTCAAAGTTGAGTTAAGTGTCTGTCAGGCAGTCTCCCTTTGTTGCACTGGGCTCTGAGGAAGGCTCCGAGGTGCCTCCCTGGTGCCTCCCAGGTCAGCATCCCTCACATGCCTGAGATCACCTTTCCCCAAGCCTGACCTGTGAGGAGCTGGCTCCTCTTGCAGCCTGAGAGTCAGGGGAGAGCTGGTGGTTGTTTAAATGTGGGTAGAGGAGGGGCAGTGGTACGCATGGTACTGGAGCTTGTCTGGTGTTTTATTTATATAGTAAGCAGTTGTGTTTATGAAGAAGCATGGAGGTATTGATGGAGGTTACAGGAGAGTGAAGCTCCTTTCTGTCCATCCGTTAGTGCTTGGAGTGAGCTGACAGTGGTGAGGAGAGGCGTCCTGCCTCAGGCTCCCTCCTGACAGCTGAAATGGCGCTGCCCTGCCCCTTCCTTGGGTGTTTGCAAGTCTTTAGTACCTACTTAGCTGAGAAAGGCAACCTGGGGCCTCGGTGAGGCTTAGGATGTCCATTATCTTCCCAAATGGTTGCTGCCCTCCTGCCTTCTACACTCACCCCGAGAGCAGTCCCCATCTATGATTTTCCTCAACAGCAAAGTACCATACTGCTGGGCTCTGCCATGTGCCAAGTCCTGGGATTGCATCAGAGAAGATCAGACTGCCTCCCTGTGGTATCTTCATATATGTGTGTGTGTGTGTGTGTGTGTGTGTGTGTGTGTGTGTGCACGTGCGCGCGCACATGCACAGACTCAACTTCACCAGTAGTAAATTGATTTACCTGGGGTCCTTCCCTTACTGTAACCAGCCTCCCCAAAATAGTTTTTAGAATCACAGAATGTTGGAACCAGTCCAGTTCCTGTCCTGAGTGTCTGGGGAGTCTGAGCGAACCTCACTTTGAGGTTGAAACTTGGGGAAGCTTTGTCCAGAGTCGCAGAAACTGTGGGCAGAGCTAGAGTGGTAGGTCTGTCCTCTGACTTCCGGGCTCGGCTCCGCCAGGTCCTGTTATTCCTGCTCTGGCTGCAGGAGGAATGTAGCCGTGCCTCAGGTGCAGCAGCTTCTCCGCCATCGCTAGATGCTAGGTGGCACCAGCACGCCTTGGAACAGAAAGGCTCCCGTCTAGCTTCTATCTGAAAATGTTTGAATCCTCGGTGTGGGCAGCCTGGAGTCCTGGCTGAGCGCTCTCCTCTCCTAAGGCCCTCCTGAGGCCTGCCTGCCTGGGGGCCACCCCAGATCCCAGTCCCATCTCCTTCATCCAGGGAACCCATCCCAAATGCCTTGGGGATCGGTTTGCTGGCTACCTGGAAGAATTCACTCCTGAGTGATTGATTTCTTTTGGGGGCTCTCTGTGCAGAATGGAAAGTTCTGCTGGGTGATCTTTCCAACTACTCTGCTGAGTTCTGAGCCAAGTTCTTTATGGTTTCTGTTCTTTCAGGACATTGTTGCCGGGTGACAAGGCTGGCTGATGCCACTGTGAGGATGTGAGGCAGTGTGGAAGGAGATCCCAGCCACCCAGCCCAAACTGCCTACTTGCAGCATCGTGAGTATGTGAGTCAGTTTTGGGGTGGTTATGTTGCAGAAGCTGATCGAAATAGGAGAGAACAGCACAGTAGCCTCTCCTTATCCATGATTTTCCTGTCCATAGTTTCAGTTTCCTGTGGTCAATCTTGGCCCAAAAATACTAGAAAATTCTAGAAATAACTTATAAGTTTTAAACTGCATGCTTTTGTGAGTGGCTTGATGAAATCTTATACCTTCCCACCGGGACATGAGTCATCTCTTTGTCCAGCATGTCCACATAGCATGTGCAGCCCCACTGCTCAGCGTGCTCTGGTCTTGGTTTTCAGATCGGTGGTCCCAGTATCACAGTGCTTGTGACCAAAGTCACCCTTACTTTACTTAACAATGGCCCCAGCACACACCAGTCGTGATGCCAGCAATTTGGATATTCTCTTATTGAACCTAATTTATACATTTTGCCATAGGTAAGTGTGTATAGGTAAAAGCATTGTGTGTGTACGTATAAAGTGTAACTGAAAGTCACTCAGCCGTGTCCAACTCTTTGTGACTCCATGGACTATACAGTCCATGGAATTCTCCAGGCCAGAACACTGGAGTGGGTAGCCTTTCCCTTCTCCAGGGGATCTTCCCAACCCAGGGTTGATCCCAGGTCTCCCGCACTGCAGGCGGATTCTTTACCAGCTGAGCCACCAGGGAAGTGTGTGTGTGTGTATTTATATTATATATATATTTTATAAATATATATTTATATTTCACTGTTACATGTGGTTTCAGGCCTCTATTGCAGGTCTTAGAATATAATCCCCTTGAGTAAGGGGGACTGCTGTATCTACGTTGAAGAGTTGCAGTGAGGTTTATATGATAATATAAATGCACTTGGATCTGCACCTAGCACACAATAAGTGAATACAGTTGTCGCCATCAGCATCATCATGGGGTATTTCCTCTTGCTTTTTTGGTTCTAGTCTCAGTGATCTCCTTTGTTTTCTTCCTCCTCCCTCTTCTCCCTTTTCCTTCCCCTGCTCCTTCGTCCTCCTTTATTATATATCAATTGCACCTTTTTCAGGGCTTTCATATTTAATTCTCTCCATTCAGAATGGTCCTTCCCTGGTACCTGTTTTCATGGTTAGGGTCTCCTCCTTGAGAAAGCCTTCTGTGGTTACCCCTGAGACCTCTTGCCTCCCATCCTTTCCATTCTTGTTTCATTTCATTGTATGTCATTATCACATTTATTGATTCCTTGAATATTGTCTGGGTCCCCTTCTAGACTAAATCCCTTGAGGGCAGGGGCTGGGCCTGTACACTTGCTACCTACCATACTGCTGTGTACAATGGGAACTCATTTGGTATTTGTTGAATGGATGCGTGAAAAGAGGCACCTAATCAGTATGAGTTTGAGGTTGGTGGTCAGGCTAAGAGGAGACTATCCAGGTTGGAGTTTCGGGGCAGGGGGGATTGTGTATGCTGCTTCTAATTCTTACAGCTGTTTGGGTTTCTGTCACAGTCTTTGTTGGATCAATTATCTTCCTGATACCCTATGTCCAACAAGGATATGGGCTTCTTTAAGAAAGAGATGGGTTTCTCACAACCCCAAGTGCATTGTCAGGCATCTAGTAGGGGCCTAACAGAAGTTTATTGGATTAATAAGTGGGTGGATGAATGAGTGGATGTCAAGAAAGATGGAGGGGCAGTAGTACTCAGACTGCAGGCAATGATGGGAAACCATGTTTATTTTTCCTTTTAATAAAGGATAATATATTCCCAGTCAATCTGTAAAAGGTCATGAATGTATAAAAATGTATTAATTACAATCATTAGCATTATGTTACAGAGAAATAGTTGTTATAACCTTTTCCCCTAAGATGGCACTTGGAGGGACACAGTTGGTTTGCTTCACAAAAAAGGGTAAGAGTAGATGACCAGTTGGCCTGGTCGGCCCAGGACTGAGGAATTTCCCAGGCTGTGGGGCTTTCAGTGCTAAAACTGGGAAAAGCCCAGGCAAACTGGGATGCTTGGTCACGCAAGAAAGAGAGCAGGATGAGAATGTCAGGTGTGCTTTGGCATTTATGAACAGGTGAGGTTTTCTCAACTTTTCTCCATGATTTTGCTTCCTCTTAGCTCTCAAATAAAAATCCCCGTGTTATTATCAAGGATGTTACAGCTTTCAAAGGGTTTGAATAACCCCGTGTAATTTTGACTTGATCCTTATGCCGAGTCTGGGAGGCAGGGCAGGGGAAGCATGCTATGTCAGTGCTCCTGGCTCCTAGAGAATATGGGGCAGAGAGAAGGCTCGCATCTCCATCTCCTGAGGCCGGTGCTCTTCCCACTACTCTGTTCTTTTCTGAAATGTCCACTTGTCTCATCTGGCTTTCAGGAGTGGACGAGAATCATAAAGGAAAAGGAAGGATCCTGAGATCCAAGCTTTGGCTCAGTCCCCTCATTTGGGACAATTTATATTATTATTGCTTTGCCTGATACATTCACCTGCTCCTTCTCAAGCCGTCCTCATGAAGGATTCCCCTGAAGCCCCACCAGCTGGCCAGAGCTGGCACCATGTGGCAAAGTCAGTGAGAGAGATCCAGTGTATTGACTCAGGATGATGCCCCAAATGGCCCTTCCAGTTAAGGTTTCCCAGCAGGATGGTCAGGAGACCAGCTCACTCTGCCATCTGTCGGCTTGATTGTTGAGCTGTTTTTGGGTGCTTTTGCTAAGAAGTTATTCAAGTGATCTCAGATCATGGGGTGGCTCTGACTTGCCACAACTGTTTCCACCCTTGTATCAATACTTTTTGCTCAGTATCTAGGTACCACCTTAAGGTGGGTACTCACCTTAAAAGGCTGGGCTATCCTTGGACAGGCTATCCTCGCCCATTGTAGAGCTAGCTTCTCTTGACAATGCATTAGAATTCTATCATCCGTTCTTTTATCCCAACACTGTTTTCCATACAAGTCATCTATGTAATTCTTTTCCCTGTGAAGTGAGACTTCCTCTGGCTCTCCCTTATTCAGCTGAAGCCTGTGATGTTCTGGATGAATGGGGTTTAACATTGGTTCTACTCTTTCAGATGCTGTTGTTTGGGCTCAGAGTTGCTCTGTCATCTGGGTTGTCTATTCTGGGTGCAGCTGTGCAAAAGTTTGATCTTGGAGTTTGCATTTTCTGGAGAGCAGAATGAGGATGGGTACAGGTTTCCCCTGCAGTCTGAAAGTAGAGCATTACTATGAAAAATTTCATAAGCTGAAATGGTATAAACAAAGAAGCAGTTACCTTAGGATACATCTTGCTAACAGATGTACAAAATAAATTGAGATAAGGCACAGATGCTCAGACAGAGTTCAGAGCTATGGTGGTTTGATTCTGAGGTGCTGTGCAGTTCCCAGGGAAGGAGGTTGGCAGCGCCACTGAATGCTTGGGTAGAGGTAGCCTGCACCTCTAACCGCTGGCTGCAAAATGAATGCTGAATGCTTTCTTCACCTTTTGTTTTGGTAGAAGGAAAAATTCTCTTTGGATTTCTTTTGGTTAGCAACAATAGGTACTAATAAAGGTTTTTCAGGAAATGGTGTAAGGCAGACTTTGGAGAACTTGGGGATATTTCTACTTTTATTTAAAAATAAATAAATACATATCTTAAAGAAAAGTGCTGCCTATGTCCTCTTGGTGGATTCCCCAGACCATGGGACACGTGGCCCATTAGCTAAAGCATGGGGTTACCGGTGCATCTGTTCACTTTCACATGCTTGTTTTCTTGCTGCTCTTACACTAGCTGTGGCCTTTGACCTTTGGAAGTGTCTGTGGCTCTGAGTTCTAATCTGGTTGTAATCTTCAAATGTCCTTTTCTTTGGCTTAGAGCAGACCCAACTTTGAGAATGGAAGAGATGTTGACCCTGACATGACTGTTCCTGCGATACTCTTGAGATGAGGCACTAGTGTATATGAGACTCTTCTGAAACTTGAACTCTTGGCACTAAGAGATGAGGTGATGGCTTGAGAAGGCTAGAAACTTCCAGAACTTGAGAGATCGGCTAGGTCAAGACACTTCTTGGCATCTTGGAATCTGATGCAACCCAGTTGCATTGGGTTGTAGGCTGTCATTATCCAGAGGGTCAGGGAATCTCTCCAGGCTAAAGAATGAAAAAACTCAATGCAATAGAAATATAACCTCCTTATAAAAAACCATTTACAAGATGTGCTGCCTGTCAGCAGGGCATAACTAGAGGTGGACTGATTTCCAGTTCTTTTTGTTAAACCTCTTGGGGCCATCACGTCCTCTAAGGGTAGGGAGAGGAGAGTAAGATTGGCACATTCTTTCCTCCTTGAGGAGGAAGAGTCATGGTTAATTAAGCCACTGATCAGGTGGCCTCCTCTGAGTGTGTACAGATGTCTGTAGGCCCCTCATATGGTCAGTGAGCTCTGGGATCGGCGGTGGCTGCCCCGGTGGAAGGGCCGGTTCAAGTTAGTCTGTCCGGAAGCCATCATCCTACTAGGCTCCAAGAGCAGGTGCTCCCCAGATGAGAATTTAGCCCAGGAGTCCCCTGAGTATGGGTCGTCCCTTGTGTGGTCTCTGCTGCATCTGTCTCCAGGCAGTACCCAGTCCTCCTTGTACCTCCGCTTGGCGGGGCTCAGATTCTTTGGAGTGCTGCTTCTGAAGCTCTGACCTGAGGCAGGTGATCCCAGACGGGTGGTGGGATGGGCCTCTCCAGGGATGGTGGCAGGCCTCTGGCGGCTTCTCCAGCTCTGGATTTCCAGCTCTCTTTTGTCCACAGGGAGTCTGTCAATTTTCTGAGCTCTTAGGATTGGCGACTTCCCATATGTCCCTTGTAGAGTCAGGAAAAAGTACCTGGTGGGAAATAACAGAATAAAGATACTTTGTGACTTTTGACTTCTCAAATTTCAGCATTGAAAGGACTCTTAGAATCCAAGTCCCCATCCAGCGGAGTATCCCCTTTGCTGCTCTGTTAACTGATGGATCAGATCTATGTCCAGGCACTTCTGGTACTGGGGGAGTTCAGCAACAAAATGTAACAGCTAACATTTGTTATGTACTGTACACATAACTCATGTTATTCTCCCCCAAATCCCAAACAGTTGGTACTTTAGTTTCCTACTATGTACAGACATGGATCTGGAGGCACTAAGAGACTGAATGATTTGTCCAGAGCCATATAGAGGTCGAGGTGTGGCCAGGACCCAGTGCCCTGGATTCTGATGCTTTCCTCTCACCTACTATGCTTGTGGCCATTCTATTTCTGGGCTGTTCTAATTTAGGCAAACTTACTTGCTTTGGAGTGTCAAATCTTTGTGGAACTTAATAATTTTTAGTAGTTTCCCAATACATATTCTTTTCTTGAATCCATGGGCTATGCCAGCCTCACAGCATCAGTACATTATCACTATTTGCTAGATGACGATACCATCAAGGCCCCGAATGATGAGTTGGATTTCCTAAGGTCTCCTGAGAAGTTGACAGATCTCCCTGATGGTTAACTCCTGGTTCCCCTCTCCTGCCAAGCTGCCTGAGGTGGACTCTGGAATAGAAGTCTCTATATGTGGCTCAGATCATGAACTCCTTACTGCCAAATTCAGACTTAAATTGAACAAAGTAGGGAAAACCACTAGACCATTCAGGTATAACCTAAATCAAATCCCTTATGATTATACAGTAGAAGTGACAAATAGATTCAAGGGATTAGATCTGTTAGAGTGCCTGATCAACTATGGATTGAGGTTTGTGACATTGTACAGGAGACAGGGATCAAGACCATCCCCAAGGAAAACAAACACAAAAAAGCAAAATGGCTATCTGAGGAGGCCTTACAAACAGCTGCGGAAAGAGAAGTGAAAAGCAAAGGAGAAGAGGACAGATATACCCATGTGAATGCAGAGTTGCAAAGAATAACAAGGAGAGATAAGAAAGCCTTCCTCAGTGATCAATGCAAAGAAATAGAGGAAAACAATAGAATGGGAAAGACTGGAGATCTCTTCAAGAAAATTAGAGATACTAAGGGAATATTTCATGCAAAGATGGGCTCGATAAAGGACAGAAATGGTATGGACCTAACAGAAGTAGAAGATATTAAGAAGAGGTGGCAAGAATACACAGAAGAATTGTACAAAAAGATCTTCATGACCCAGATAATCATGATGGTGTGACCACTCACCTAGAGCCAGATATCCTGGAATGTGAAGTCAAGTGGGCCTAAGGAAGCATCACTATGAACAAAGCTAGTGGAGGTGATGGAATTCCAGTGGAGCTATTTCAAATCATAAAAGATGATGTTGTGAAAGAGCTACACTCAATATGCCAGAAAATTTGGAAAACTCATCAGTGGCCACAGGACTGGAAAAGGTCAGTTTTCATTCCAATCCCAAAGAAAGGCAAAGAATGCTTAAACTACCACACAACTGCACTCATCTCACATGCTAGTAAAGTAATGCTCAAAGTTCTCCAAGCCAGGCTTCAGCAATATGTGAACCATGAACTTCCAGATGTTCAAGCTGGTTTTAGAAAAGGCAGAGGAACCAGAGAGCAAATTGCCAACATCTGCTGGATCATGGAAAAAGCAAGAGAGTTCCAGAAAAACATCTATTTCTGCTTTATTGACTATGTCAAAGCCTTTGACTGTGTGGATCACAATAAACTGTGGAAAATTCTGGAAGAGATGGGAATACCAGACCACCTGACCTGCCTCTTGAGAAACCTGTATGCAGGTCAGGAAGCAACAGTTAGAACTAGACATGGAACAACAGACTGGTTCCGAATAGGAAAAGGAGTATGTCAAGGCTGTATATTGTCACCCTGCTTATTTAACTTCTATGCAGAGTACATCATGAGAAACGCTGGGCTGGATGAAGCACAAATTGGAATCAATGTTGCCGGGAGAAATATCAATAACCTCAGATATGCAGATGACACCACCCTTATGGCAGAAAGTGAAGAAGGACTAAAGAGCCTCTTGATGAAAGTGAAAGAAGAGAGTAAAAAAGCAGGCTTAAAGCTCAACATTTAGAAAACTAAGAACATAGTATCCAGTCCCATCAGTTCATGGCTGAGAGACTGAACTGAACTGAATGCAATTATAGTTCAATTAAAAATAAAAAGTAATCCAGCTGGTTCAGAGGACATCTAAGGTCTTTTCCAAAAATAATCTTTAATATTTTTTAAACCTTCTAAGAGCCTTATAAGCAGAGATGCTCTTATCCTTCTCTAAAAGATTCCGGGTGACCTCAGTGTGAGCAGGGGTTTCTGAAGACCACAATAGATCCTATGGAATCAGAAACTTTCCCTCACTCTTTCTCATCTCACTCAGGGAGGCAGTACAGGTGGCCTTGCCTATGTTTTTCAGGAAAGACTCAACTTTTGCCTGGAAACTAGAATTTCCACAGTTTAAACATTTCCCCCAAGCTACAAATTTCCTTCTGTGTGCACTGAGTGAACAAACAACTGTCAAGTTCTTACAATGGGCCAAGCCCCAAGGGATTAAGCTGTGAACCAGACTGACAGGATTCTAGCTGTCAGAAAGTACAGGAACCAGAGTTAGAAGCCACGGAAACAGTGAGTGTGTCACACACACGATCTGATGTTAGAGATCTTCCTCGAGGAGGAAACAATAAAGCTGAGGGCTGAGGGATGTACAGGAGGGAGCCAGGCAAAGAGTGAGTGAGAGCCAGATTCTGGGCACGATAGCTGCCATGTGGAGACTGAGGGCAGGAGTGGGGTGAGAGGTCACCGGTGTCGGTAAGGCCAGAGCACGCAAGGACCGTAGGGAATGTCTTGGGTTTTGTACATTATTGTAAAGGCCTTGGCAAGCCCTTGGAAAGTTACAAACATGACATGATCAGACTTTGACACAATGAAGATGGATTGGAGTAAACCCAATAGGAGACTATTGGAATAATTTGGAATGAGAGAATTATAACCTATCTATGGTGGTGGCTTCCCTTGGGGCTCAGAGGTTAAAGTGTCAGCCTGCAATGTGAGAGACCCGGGTTTAATCCTTGGGTCAGGAAGATCCCCTGGAGAAGGAAATGGCAACCCACTCCAGTATTCTTGCCTGGAGAATCCCATGGACAGAGGAGCCTGGTAGGCTACAGTCCATGGGGTCGCAAAGAGTTGGACACAGCTGAGCAACTTCACTTTCACTATGGTGGTGGCTGTAGAAATGGAAATAGCAGATGGGTTCTATTTAACAAGATCAAGCTATCAGGTCTTGGCAATGGATAAGAAAGGGCCATGTGGTGGTGGGTGTCGTCAAGGATAATTCTCATGGGCCTGCCTTGATCCTCAATGGGTAACAGTGGATGGAAGGAACTTGGAAGTGAGCCATGTTTCTGGGAGAATGGTGGTGATAGAAGGTAGATCATGAATTAAGTCATAGATGTCTGCCACTTTCCTCAGATGTGGCATGTCCAGTGCTGGTGAGGCACAGGTAGCTAGAAGGATGTATCTGGATTCTGGAGAAAGATCTGGGCTGGGAGTTTATATTAGAGATTCGTCTGTGAAAAATGACATTTAACTTCACAACAATGGTTGCTGTGTTTATGGAAAGAACTGAAGTTAGAAGACAAAAAAACCTAGGACAAAGGCTTGACGTACACCATGTCATCTTTGAACCAGTAGAGGAAATAAGAGGTAGGAGAAAAACCAGGAGGGAGTTGTGTTACTGAAGCCAAATGAAGTGTACAAGGACTACCGGGGCCTAGTGTAGCTAATTATGCTGAATTGTGTTTTAAAGTTTGTGTGTTAGTAATTTTACAGATAAAACGAAGTTTGCTCTCAGTTTAAGAGAATCATACAGTTCCTTTATATTGGTTGAATTAATTAGACTACGATTAGTGAGGTCATGGTTAGTGGCTAATTATCACAGGCTTGGTGAGTGAAATCAATCTTATTATAAACACAGCTTACATCTTTAAGTGAACAAATACAGTTTTCTATAGCAAACATTCTGCCATGTAGATTTCTGTAACAAAAATTAATCGTTCCAAGGTTATAAGTTAACAGTCCTTGGAGCTATTAAAATAATCCTTTCTCTGTCAAAGGAAATCTCTTTGCCTTTTTTAGTAAACAGAATTAAGTAGGAATTCAAGTTTATGATGATCTAGAATAAGCAGAGATTTAACCTGCATGCTATGTAACTGGCAAGAAAATATTTGCTAACTTTCCCTAGCATGTCCCTCATCTGTTTAATAAGATATAATGGTGAGTGTTTGTCTTTTCCAAGAATGTCCATGCTTTTCAACCATCCTTATCAAGCTGGTAGCCTCTGGCTCCAAGTGTGTCTTCTAATCAAGAATAAGACAAAGAACCAGAACTCTTTGTAGATGACAAACTCTTCCTCTACCCCAAATAAGACACTGAACAGAGGAGGTCAGTCCTTGGTCACCCCAAAAGTGTGGATGAAAGCATTTAACACAGACACCTGATATCCTTTTCCAACGAGGGCAGGACCTTCAAAGTCTTTCCCAGAATGTCTCCCAAGGGAGGGGCGGGAAATATGTCCTCTGAGGCGTGTGCTTACTTGCCTCCCAGTCTTCAGTCTCAGGGCCCTGGATTAGTGCTACTTTCTCTTCCCTGTATTATACGTCTGAGTTGTCTACTGGATGGTAGACTTCTTGAGAGAAAGAGCCCTATTTTATTCACCTTTCTGTTTCTTTAGCATCTTTTTTTCTCATTTATCTCCGAGCGCAGCCTTTGTGATGAGAACTATGCTAACTGTGGGTTATATAATGATAACAAGGAGGATACTTCTTTCTAGGAGTTCATGACAAACAGAAAATATGTGGGATAAAGGTAGTGACCGATACAACCAGGTAACGGGAACACATGATCTGTTTCAGCTTCACGGTGGTAGGTGAAGTCACAAAAGGGTTCAGGAATTGGTCACACCTGGAATGATGTCAAAGGATGAGGAAGTCTGGTAACAAGAAGGACATTTTGAGTAGAAGGGTCAGCATGAACACAGGCAGAAAGACGAGAGGGCATGAAGACTTTAGGGAAGTCCAAGAAGCACAGTGATGTGGAGCCCAAAGTCTGAGGCAGGGACTAGGGAGATAAGGCTGTGGAGACCAGGAAGGGCCAAGCAGGGAGACTGTGTATACTTAGAACCCAACCATCTTGGGTTGAGTGTTTGTCATCTTGATATGTTCAACCTCTAAACCCTGCATCAGATGTCAAGGTTCTGAGGTATCTTAGGAAGAAGAAAGGGAGCCCAAACTAGGTCAAGCATGCTGCCAAACTCATTAAAAGAACCAAAGTGTGCTAATGACTTTCTGCCTAATTTTGGATTAGAAAAAGTTCTCCACAGTGTTGCGATGGCCTCTTGACTATGGCTTATAATGGTAAAGAATCAGAGTGACGAGATCCTGAGGGTGGAGAAGGGCTAGGTCTTGCCTTTGGGTACAGCATCATTAAATTCACCAAATACTCTGACTATAGAGTGTGGGCTGGAGAATAGAACACTGGCCTCTGAGTTGGGAGAACAGACTCCCCCTGTGACTGGTGGTGAGCTGGTGGACCCATTCTGGCTCCTCCTGGGACCTCAGCAGTCCCATGAGCAAGTGGGACTACAACCACAGCTCTGTCTAACTTCTTAGGTGATTTTGAAAAGCAAAATGATGAACTAGATAGAAAAGCATGTGTCAAGAGTAAACTCCAAGGACATATGAGGCATTGTTGTTGCTACTTTGTTTTCAAAAGCTGACTGTAGAGGCTATAGACTAGAAATGTTAGAAACTGTCACTCTGTGGAAGTGATTTATTTGGCTAATATAGGGTGTATGTATGTGTATGAGTCTGTGTGTGTTTTAACAAATTTGAGTAGGATTTGAAACTTGGATAGTTCTAAAATTTGTGGGAAAAATCTAAAGCTCTGAAATGCGCATCTTGAGTTTTCCTTGTGGCAGTGATAGGCTGAAGCTTAGAAGTTCCTTCCCGATGCCTGTACTTTACCTGGCTTGCTGCCGTTGCTTACCTGTCCCTGAAGGCATTTGAAAGTGAGACTCCTGGGATGCTGAATAAAGGACTATAAGAGCTTTTCAAAATGATTCTTTATACACAACAAGATTTGTATGGCAGGAGGGGAGAAATTAGTACTCTCATTTTACAGGTGTTGTAACAGGCCATGCCAGATTCGGTGACTTTGCTGCTCTGTGGCTGACCTGGGACCAGATTCCTTGCTATTTGCCTCCAAGTTTACGGTTCTTTCTGTCCCAGCTCCCTCCCTTTGGAACAATAGCCTCAAGCATCCCAGCTGGGATCAAACTCCTGACTCTCAGGCTATGAGAATGGCTGATGGAGGAGAGTGATAGTTCGAACAAGGAAACAGCACCCCTGCTCAAACCTTGGGAGAAGAGCCACGGCCGGTGTGAGGAAGCAGACAAGGTAGAACGTGGGGTCTGAGAGCTGGCCTTCCATCACCCAGTAGGGATTGGTGGGGCTGTTGCAGGTGACGCAGATGGCATTGTACACAAGGGACACCACAAAGTACATCAGGAAGCTGCCTGTGAGAACCAGCCCGTGGATGATGGTCTGCGGAAGAAAAGAAGTAAACACAGACACTGCTGAGGGGATGGTTTAGATCAGGGGGAATGTGCTCATGCTACTTTAACTTTGTTTTAAACTTTTCTTTTTTGGAAATGCAATATACATATAAACCATTTTTAAAAGTGTGCCATTTAATGGCTTATTATAAAGTAAATACCTATGTTGCTACCACCCAGAATTTGCACACAGATACCCCAGACATCCCTGAATCACTGTGACTTCTGTGATAATTTTCATGATATTCTTTAGTCTTAAAGTTATATTTCATGTGAAAGTGAAGTCGCTGTCGTGTCTGACTAGTAGTGACCCCATGGACTGCAGCCTACCAGGCTCCTCTGTCCATGGGATTTTCCAGGCAAGAGTACTGGAGTGGGTTGCCATTTTCTTCTCCAGAGGATCTTCCCAACCCAGGGATCGAACCCAGGTCTCCCGCATTGTAAGCAAGACACTTTACTGTCTGAGCCAGCAGGGAAGCCCATATTTCATGTGACTTTGGCCTTTTTTCCTTAATGTTATTTATGCTTGTGTGATGAATCAGTCTCTTCCACATGTGGCTGTCAGTTATTCATTTCTGAAGCAGCGCAGTCTTCTGTAGTCTGATCTTTTTGTCCTGCCTTTTTTATGCTTCTTCCATTCCTGTCCTCTTATAAACTTACTGATGATTTCATATAATTTCATTTCCACCTCTACTAGTTTGAAAGTTATGTATTTCATTTCTATTCTTCCAGTGATTACTCAATAAATGACAGTAAGTGATCTTAACTTACTGTAATATAAAGTTTATATGTTTCCCTCCTACTAAATTATGCAAGGGCTTTAGAATAAATTAACTGTTTACTTTCTTCCTGATTTATATTTTATTGCTACTGTATATTTAAATTCTATCATCTTTGTAAATCACACAAGTTATTATAACAGTTTAATATGGTCAATAGCCTTTAAGATTTACTTACATGCTTGGCATTTCTATGCCTTCGTTATCTCTTGCATTTTGCGTTTTCCATCTGAACTGTATTTTCTTATACTTAAAAAAAAGTTTATATTGAAGTGTAATTGATTAATGATGTTACATTAATTTCAGGGGTATAGCAGAGTGATTCAGTTACATATACACAAGTATCCTTTTTCAAATTCTTTTCCCATTTAGGTTACTACAGAATACTCAGCAGAGTTCCCTGTGCTATATAGTAGGTCCTTGTTGGTTATCTATTTTAAATATAATACTGTGTACACGTCAATCCAAAACTTCTAGTCTATCACCTACCCTGTTTTCCCCTGGGAACCACAAATTTGTTCTCTTAAGTCTGTGTTTCTGTTTTGTAAATAAGTTCATTTGTATCATTTTTAAAAGATTCTCCGTGTAAGTGATATCACATGATCTTTGTCTTTCTCTGCCCGACTTCACTTAGTGTGATAATCTCCAGGTCCATCCATGTTGTTGCAAATGGCATTATTTTATTCTCTTTAATGGCTGAGTAACATTCCATTGTATATATGTACCTCATCTTCTTTATCCGTTCCTCTATTCAGACATTCATTGGACATGTCTATTCAGTCAAGACAATAGCCATGTCTTGGCTATTGTAAAGAGCACTGCAGTGAACATTGGGGTATCTTTCCTTATACTTTTAGTTGATCTTTGAACAACAGGGGTTTGAACTATGTGGGTCCACTTACATGTGGATTTTTCTCAAAAATACTGCAGTATTGCCTGATCCATGGTTGGTTGAATCCACAGATACAGAGGACTGATTATGGGACTTGAGCATCCACAGAATCTGGTATTTGCATTGGGTCCTGGAACCAGTCCCCAGTGGATACTGAGAATGGCTATACATCCTTTAGAATTTTTCTTTAGTGGAAGTCTGCTGATATATTTTCTGATTCATTATTTCATCCTCATTCTTAAAAGACATTTTTGATCTTTTTTGGAAGTTATTTTCTTTTAGTATTTTCAATACAGCATTTCACTATTTTCTGGGCTTCCCAGGTGGCTCAGACAGTAAAGAACCTGCCTGCAATGCAGGAGACCTAGGTTCAATCCCTGGGTTGGGAAGATCCCCTGGAGAAGAGAACGGCTCCCACTTCAGTATTCTTGAGGCTTCCCTGGTGGCTTAGATGATAAAGAATATGCCTGCAATGTGAGAGACTTGGGTTCAATCCCTAGATCGGGAAGGTCCCCTAAAGAAGGGAATGGCTACCCACTCCAGTTTTCTTACCTGGAGAATTCCATGGACAGAGGGGCCTGGCGGGCTACAGTCCAGGGGGTCACAAAGAGTCAGACAATACTTAGGGACCAACTTTCACTAATTTCTGGCTTCTATTTTTGCTATTGAGATGTTAGCAAAATGTTATCTGTCCTTCCTTAGAAGGAAACATTTCTGTCAAAATCTGGCTACTTTATCATCTTTATTTTTGTCTTTAGTGTTCTATAGTTTACTTATAAGGGTGGCATTTTAAAAAATATTATCTTGCTTGAGTTTTGCTAAACATGACATTGTGGCTTGATGGCTTTTGTTACTTTTGCAAAATTCTCAAGTCACTATCCTTTCAAATATTACCGCGGTCTCTCTCTCCAAGACTCTAATCAAATGTAGATCTTTTAAGATACCCACTTTATCTTCTATACATCTTCCATAATTTTCATTATTCTACTTTTCTTTTATATTCTGGATGATTTGACCAATTCATGAATTTTCTCCTCAGCTCTGCCTAATCTGTAGTTAAGCCAGCCATTGAAATTTAAATTACAGTTATTGGATTTTTAATTTCTAAAACTTTTACTTGGTCTTTAAAGAAAATCTTCTAGGTTTCTTTGTATGGCTTCCCATACATTCTTGAAGATATTCTAAAGCTTATTTGTCTTTAAACATAGCAAACAGACCTTTTCTATGAGTTATTTCTGATAATTTCAATACCTTAAATATTTGTTACTGTGATGTATGTGCTTGTGATCCTTAGTGATGAATCCCTGTTTCATTTGAACTTCATTATTTGTGTGTGTTTCAAATGAATTAAGAAAAATTTTAGAGTTATTTAAATTTCTTAACACAATCAGTTGTTATATAGTGCAAATATCTTAATGTTTACTATTGGTTATTATAATTGAGGTAGAGTTGATTTACAGTATTGTGTTAGTTTCAGGTGTACAGCACAGTGATTTGGTTACATATATGTGATTTTCCCAGGATGAGACCTTTATCTTGACTCTCCCTGGTCTGTTCAGCACAGTGGGGACAATCCCTACAGTCCCTGCTGGGGAGAGGAGTGCAGGTAAGTGTACCCTTACTCTGAAGGTGGAGCATTTGGGGCCCTAATGTAATGTGATCTCTTATTAAACTGTCACTACAGGAGCCTGGGTTTTAATTTCTGAATATTATGTTTAATGAAGTCTGCCAAAAGTTCATTTTAGGCAGGGCTGCAAACACTCTTAAGAAAACATAGACTTTGGCATAGCTTGCTTCACTACAATCCCACTTTTCCAGAGGTTTTGGTCTTTATCCTATCAGACTTTTCATACTTTTAGAGTATGTATACATATATATGGGGCTTCCCTGGTGGCTCAGAGGTTAAAGCGTCTGCCTCCAATGCAGGAAACCCGGGTTTGATCCCTGGGTCGGGAAGATCCCCTGGAGAAGGAAATGGCAACCCACTCCAGTATTTTTGCCTGGAGAATCCCATGGAGGGAGGAGCCTAGTAGGCTACAGTCCATGAGGTCACAAGGAGTAGGACACGACTGAGTGACTTCACTTTCACTTTTCACACACATATATATATACACACACATACTCTCTGTATATGTGTGTGTGTGTATATATATAATATATTAAAATGCATATACACACAAATTTATTTTTTTCCAGTGGAAGAGATGTTTTGAAATATCCTAGCCCCTGTTCCTAGAGAAGAAAACAGTTAGCTAACATTTTTCAGTCACTTAGGTGAGGACTGTGAAAGCTGACACGGCTATTAAAATTCATGGTAGATTTTGAGACTTCCCTAGCTATCTAATGGTTAAGACTCTCTGCTCCCAATGCAGGGGGCACAGGTTTGTGGAACTATGATCCTGCACAGCGCAGCCAAAAAACCTCATGTTTGATTTCTACCCATGGAAGAAAGACACTCTCCCTCTGCTTCAAGCACTCGAAAAAGGGAAATACTTTCTTCATAATGACAGTAGTAGCTGACTCCTTTCCCTGGAGCAACAAAAAAATCACCAGTGACTACTAGGACACCTGGTCTAGAGATGCATTAGGTGGATTAATAGTGCTGAATGGTGAGTGAAAGGAATAAGTTCTCTGTTTTAAAACATGCAGTGCTCTGAGGAAGAAGGCTGAATGACCAATCATTACTCACTTAATATACACTGCGGTCTGATTATTTACAGGGCATTTTTGAAAGGTTAAAAAAATATCTAATGGTTAAGAAGGTCATGGAGAAGAGAGTCCCTCTTGTGAAATATCTTGTGCTACTGTTTAAAAAGAATGTAATTACTGTGAAATATTTCAAGCAGACAGAAAACAAATCTCATACATACAATGTCCAGCTTTACCAGTTTTAACCTTATGCCGTATATATGGGAGCAGAATCTGTTACTCCAAAATGTGTCTCTGGCATCAGGATTACCTTGAGCTGGTTGTTTTTTTAAGAAAAAAGCAGACAGAGGAGAAGCTCTGAAAGCTGAATAGATGTTTTCTTTTTGTAAGAGACATTTATACTTATAAGGAAATCTCCATTTGTAAGGGTGTCTCCCTCTCTGTACCAGGAAAAGAAACATTCTAAATTTCTAGAAAATCTTTATCAACTTCCACCTCTGGCCTCCCCTAACCCCCAAAACTTCTTTTGTCTTTAGTGATAGTATTTAAGGTGGTGGCTAGGGCCATAGTTTCCTGGTCTGTTTCATGTGTATAGGAAATACTGATTAAACTTTTGTTTGTTTTTCTCCCATTAATCTGTCATTTATTACAGGAGTGTCTAAGCTGAGACCTAGAAGGGTAGAGAGAAAATTAGTTTTTCTTCCTCTACACACATTTGCCTCAGATTTTATTAAAAAGAGTCTCACAGATACAATTCAACCACCATGTATCCCTTGCAAATGCCTTTTCTTTCATCTTGAAAATAAATCATGTTCATTTTTATGTGTATTTTATATACACATGTTTATGTATCCGTGTTAGTGGATACTTTTAAAATTTTATCATGTAGATATCCTTCTGAATTCTTTTCACTAGACAGTATGCTTTGGAGGTTTATTTTTGTTGCTAAATGCTATTCTATTCATTTTAACTGTTCTAGTGTATGACTATGCTACTATGTGTTTTCCTGTTGGTGAACATTTAGGCTGTTTCCAATTTTTAAATTTTGCTTTAAAGAATAGTGATGTCATATCTTATATATGTCTATGTATGTCTATATATATACATGTGTAAAAGGGTCATCCAGGTTGCATAGCAGGAAGTGGAATTGTGACACAGCATGTGAATACTTCTAGCTAACTCTTCTAACATATTCTTCTAGCTGTTTTCAAATTGCTTCTCCAAAGTGGTGCTATCAGTTTACAGTTTACGAACAGAGTATGAAAGTTCCTAGGTTTGGCTTTATTATCTTTAATGAAGTAGTATTAACTCATATTACTACAGTACTATTATACTACATACCATACTATAGTATATACTGTACTATATACTACAGTAGTATTAACCCATCAGTTCAGTTGCTAAGTCGTGTCCGACTTTGCGACCCCATGAATTGCAGCACGCCAGGCCTCCCTGTTCATCACCATCTCTTGGAGTTCACTCAGACCCACTTTCATTGAGTCCGTGATGCCATCCAGCCATCTCATCCTCGGTCCGTCCCCTTCTCCTCCTCACTCAATCCTTCCCAGCATCAGAGTCTTTTCCAATGAGTCAGCTCTTCACATGAGGTGGCCAAAGTACTGGAGTTTCAGCTTTAGCATCATTCCTTCCAAAGAAATTCCAGGGCTGATCTCCTTCAGAATGGACTGGTTGGATCTCCTTGCAGTCCAAGGGACTCTCAAGAGTCTTCTCCAACACCACAGTTCAAAAGCATCAATTCTTTGGCGCTCAGCTTTCTTTACAGTCCAACTCTCATCCATACATGACTACAGGAAAAACCATAGCCTTGACTAGATGGACCTTAGTCAGCAAAGTAATGTCTCTGCTTTTGAATATACTATCTAGGTTGGTCGTAACTTTTCTTCCAAGGAGTAAGCGTCTTTTAATTTCATGGCTGCAGTCACCATCTGCAGTTATTTTGGAGCCCCCAAAATAAAGTCTGACACTCTTTCCACTGTTTGCCCATCTATTTCCCATGAAGTGATGGGACCAGATGCCATGATCTTCGTTTCTGAATGTTGAGCTTTAAGCCGGCTTTTTCGCTTTCCTCTTTCACTTTCATCAAGAGGCTTTTTAGTTCCTCTTCACTTTCTGCCATAAGAGTGGTGTCATCTGCATATCTGAGGTTATTGATATTTCTCCCGGCAATCTTGATTCCAGCTTGTGTTTCTTCCAGTCCAGCGTTTGTCATGATGTACTCTGCACAGAAGTTAAATAAGCAGGGAGACAATATACAGCCTTGACATACTCCTTTCCCCATTTGGAACCAGTCTGTTGTTCCATGTCCAGTTCTAACTGTTGCTTCCTGACCTGCATACAGATTTCTCAAGAGGCAGGTCAGGTGGTCTGGTATTCCCGTCTCTTTCAGAATTTTCCACAGTTTATTGTGATCCACACAGTCAAAGGCTTTGGCATAGTCAATAAAGCAGAAATAGATGTTTTTCTGGAACTCTTGATTTTTCCGTGATTCAGCAGATGTTGGCAACTTGATCTCTGGTTCCTCTGCCTTTTCTAAAACCAGCTTGGACATCAGGGAGTTCACGGTTCATGTATTGCTGAAGCCTGGCTTGGAGAATTTTAAGCATTACTTTACTAGCATGTGAGATGAGTGCAACTGTGCGGTAGTTTGGGCATTCTTTGGCATTGCCTTTCTTTGGAATTGGAATGAAAATTGAGTTAATTTGCTAATATATTATTTAGAATTTTTACATTTATGTTCTTTGAGGAAACTGCTCTGTAATTTTGTTTCCTAGGACTGTCCATGCTCATTCTGATATCAGAATTATATATCAGAATTGTTCTAGCCATGAAAATTGGATTGCTTATGTTTCTATTTTTGAATCCATGAAAAAGTTGGTATGACATAGGAATTATCTGTCCCTTATAAACTTGGTCAAACTCATCTTTACAATCCTTTGGCCTTATAACTTTAGGTATAAGATTGCTGATTTGGTTGCTAGAATGGTGATTGGTTTATTCAGCCTTGATGAATAATTTTGACTATAGTTTGGTAAGTTTTATATTTAAAGGATTTAACTTGGTTTAACTTTTCAGAAAAATATTAAAAATATTGATTCCATTGACCATTGTATACATGAGATCTGCATCCATGAAACAGACGGCTCAACACCATTTTATATAAAGGACCTGAGGATCTGTGGATTTTGGTATTCACATGAGTCCTGGAACCCATCCCCTGCAGGTACTGAGACAACTGTGTATCCATAATTGCAATATTTTTCATTTTTAGTATTGTTTTCATGGCCTTCTCTTTCTGTCTTCTTTTGGATCAGTTTTGTCAGAGGTGAGTTTTTCCCCATTTTTTGCCACACTGGTGCAGCGTGTGGGAATCTTAGTTCTGTGACTAGGTATTGAACTCATGACCTTGGCATTAGCAGCATGGAGTCTTAACCACTGAACCCCCAAGGAAGTCCCAAGAGGTGAGTTTTAAGAGCTCAGTTTTGGTCTTATTGCCCTTTCTTTGATTTTTTTCTCATCTTTTTTTCTTATTTCTTTAGGTTTACATGGTATTTTTAAAAGTTTAAGTTGAAATTTTAACTTAGCCTCTTTTTAATCTTTTTGTTTTTAATAGTAAAAGCTTTAGCTGCATCCAACAAGTTTACATATATATTTTTATAGTCATTCAGCAGCAATAAGTATAATTTCCATCATGATTTACTTTTGACCTCCTACATGAAAGGTTTACATGTGCATTTTTAAATTTCCACGTGTGTTAGGCTGTACTTTCATTGTTTGTATTTATTAATCTAAATGCATTACTATCAGATAATAGGTTATTTATGATACTTTCAAATTCCTTTGTGATTTAGAATTTGATCTTTAAATTTTTGGTATATGGTCAGGTGTATTTGAAAGATGCATATTTAGTATTTGTTTAGAGCAGGATTTTACATATTAGGGCTAACTACATTAGGTCAAGTGTGGTAATTTATTAAAAAACTTGATCTGTGTCTGTTTTGATAGAGTTCTACAGAAACATCATTCTAGAATTATAATTTTTCCATTTCTCTTCATATTCACAGGATGAAAAAGTTCTATCTGATACTTCTAGCCATCGTTTTCTTTGTTCTTACCTTTTCCTCTTCCCTATAGCCTGGGGAATTGATAGTTTCCTATATTCCTCTAATTTCTTTCCTCTCCTTTATGTTTAATCTTAAGTTGTTGCTCAGAGGTTAAAATGTCTGCCTCTAATGCGGGAGACCTGGGTCCAATCCCTGGGTCAGGAAGATCCCCTGGAGAAGGAAATGGAACCCACTCCAGTATTCTTGCCTTGAGAATCCCATGGACGGAGGAAGCTGGTAGGCTACAGTCCACGGGGTCGCAAGGAGTCTGACAAGACTGAGCGACTTCACTTTCTTAAGATACTTTAAGATTTAGGAGGTGCTAAATAAATTAGACTTTTATGGAACAATTTATGGTTGTGTATTTCTCGTCCTATTCATATAATGAAGACTTCAGCATAAATTACCTACTGAATAACCTTTCCTTACCATTACATTGTTTCTTGCTGTTTTAGCTTCTATTTTCTTTCAGGTTCTTGCATATTTCTTCCTTCCTTTAGTGAGGGTCTTGTAGACCTTATAGAGTTTATCTAAAAATGTCTTTTTTTTAACCACAGGCTACTGAGGGACAGAAACATGTTATATACAGGTAAGAAGGGGAAAAAAGCAAACATACAGCTGTATTATTTGCCTTTGATTCTTCTGTTTGATAAATCATTTTCTCTTGACTGAATGAATATAGTAATGACCCAGGAGATTTTTGTGGCTCTCTTAGAGAATTAAAATCAGTGTTTCTCCACTGGTTGGGTGGGTGTACTTCCCTTGCGAATCTTTTTATTTATCAGTCTTAAGTGAACTATCACTTAAGTGTAGTGATATTGTTCGAATAGTGTTAACTGCTTCCTGTTTGGCCTTAAGTCTCTGAAGATAATTGCTTCACTATTTTTGGTTTCTATTGTTTAATTGCTGTTAATTGTCAGGTAATTTGTCCATAGTCTCTGGCAGATTTTCAGACTGTTTCTTTTATACTGTACAGTTTTACTACCAGGCGCTATATCCAGATTTATTTTGATTGTTGTTCTCAGTGATGACCTCTTCAGCACTTCTCTAAGCATTCTTTCCTTGCTCTATGACTTCTATTATGTGGCTGTTGGAGTCATGTATTCCAGATATCATTCCTCTTGATTACATTTTCATATTTATGTCGCATTCTGCATGAGCACACAATACTTTCCAATTTGGGTAGTGTACTCTTAGCCAGTGTCCAGTCTAGAGTGGATTCCACAAATTGCATTTTTAGTTTCAGTGACAAACTTTTTGCATTTTCAAGAGTTCTAAATATTTCCTTAGCTTGGTTCAGTTCCTAGTATTAAAATTATGACTTCTTTCTTCACAGTTTCTGATAAAACTAATTGGTTTCTCTGGTTCTGAAAGAACTTTATTTAAGCTTGACTAGGCCTTTTTGTTTTTATCACTTTGTTCTATCTGCTATGGCATGAATTGGAACTAAGGGCTTTTCAAGATGGGAACTCTGTGATCTGGAAGCCCCCTTGGGTGGCTGTTATCAGCCACTGCTTGGTCTAGCTTGTGACAGTAGGCGGAAGGGAAGGAGTTCCACTGTAGAAGGTTGGGAATACCCTGAGCCTACTTAGGGAAGTTTCTAAACATTTAATACAAATGCTCTCAGAAAGATTTGGTTTTTGCCAAGCTGAAATGGTTCTTTCCGTAAAGTGGTCTCCCTGCAACCATCAATTTTACCTCGTCACACTATTGGCACAGAAGTTAAAGGTCAAGAGTCAGCCAGCTAGGGTTTAGGCTTGCTTCTGTCTTGCACTGCTTGGGGAAAGTTTAACCTCTTTATATTCATTTCTGTATCTGTACGATGGGAATTAAAAATACCTAACACATGAATACGTTGCAAAATGATTTCCACAATAAGTTTAGTAAACATCTATCACTTTGCAATACAGTTGACTCTTGAACAACACAGGTTTGAACAGCATAAGTTCACTTATACACAGATTGTTTTCCCACTAAATACATACTACAGTACTGCATGATACGCTGTTGCTTGAATCTGTGGATATGGAACTTCAGATATGGTGGGACAACTGTAAAGTTACACATGGATTTTCCCCTGTGTGGAGGATTGGTGCTCCTAAACCCTTCAAGGATCAACTGTGTATGTCAAGTCATTATGTTGTATAGCTTAAACTTATCCAGTGCTCTGTGTCAATCATATCTAACTTAAAAAAAAAAAAATCCTATCTAAAGGGCTTTGGGAAGTTAAGTAAGACAGTACATTAAAATCATACAGGTGTGTACCTGGCATGCAATTTTAAGCTCTGTTTTTATAATTATCATTGACTGGTCAAATTTAATAAGAAAGCTAGCATTACCATTTTGAATTACTAAAAGTGATATTTGGACATACTTGAGATATGTTATGTGGAGACAGTCTTCTCATCTTTTACTCCCAAATTAAATGGACAGCACACCTCCATAACATTTCCTCAAGTATGGTCAGTCAGATGTTTTCCTTGTCTCTCAAACACCCATGAATTTTGAAATCGAAAGTACCTGTTTTGGCAATACACTGCCTCATTGTATTATATGTCTTAGTTTTTCATCCTGACTAGATGGTGAGCAAGTTGAGGCCAGCAATTTTATCTTCTCTACTTTATCCCTATCAAAGTGGACCATAGGTATGAGTTCAGCATGTGTGTATTCAGTGGACAATGATATGGAGAAAAGCAGCTCAAATCTGAATGCAGTCGATGGAGAGGAACACAAGTTTTAGGCCCAAAGGGGTTGGGGGCGCTTACCCAGGTCTTCATTTCCATTGCCTGGTGCAAGAGGATTGTGGCAAGGGAGATGGTGTTGATGGGTGTCCCAAAGGTAAACACGTCAATATCAGAGTCCTTGTAGGTCTGCAGAGCAGGAACAAACAGGCAATGTCAGCTGTGCCCAAGGACTGAAGGCCTTAGTTTGGACAAGTGATTATAAAGCATCAGTGAAGGCAGGTGTCAAGGGAGGGGAAGGAATGGGGAGAAGCTGTCCAGCTGCCGTCATGTGGAACTGACTGCAGGGACAGATAGGAGGAGGGGTGAGTTGATAGGACTAAACTCTTCAAGATGCATTTGCAAAGGAAGCCACGAAGAGTATCCCAGAGCTTTGCAGAACGAGTAAACAAAAGACTGAGCACCTACCAGGCACCATGCCAACTGCTAAAGGCACTCCTGTGTCCACTTTCAAGGAGTTTAGAGTCTGCTAGGCAGGACGAATGTGATACAGTTTAAGGGTGTAAATGCTAAAATGGAAGCAAGTACAAGGCACTTTGGGAGTAGAGATGAGAAATCAGCTGAGACTGCAGTAAGGGGAATTGTTCTCTTGAAAGGAGAGAGAAAAGGCAGATCAGGCAGAGGCCAGAACTGAGGGTCAAAAGTCCAAATCATGCTAGATGGAATAGTCCTAAACGGTAAGTCTGTTGATCACATAGTAAGGGCAAAAGAGGCCTGACTAGGGAGGATACTGTAAACCAGGAAATTCTGAGAAAGCACAAAATGCTTGCCTCCTCAATATCCATCATGTTAATGTTTGCAAAAGAATGTGATCCAGAGACTAGGCAGTTACCACTGTTTTCCTGGCAGAAATTACTCTACATCTGAGTTCCTTGTCTGGGAAGAATACAGATATCCTATGCTACATACATCCTCACTCTTTAAACTGGGGAACTGAGTTGAGATGGGGCTGGTATCCTGTGCTCCCTGTATTCCTGTTTCAGTTCAGATAAGGAAGTAACTCTTATTATCAGACCTTGGAAGCACAAACGTAAATGCAAATCAAGAAGTGTAAACTCAAATACCTTCAATGTTCAAGTAAGAAGCAGTAAATGAGTGAGTGAAGATGGCTAGGCATGACACAAAAGGGCCTGTTGGGGACTATGACAAATGAGAGAACAGGTGCCCTGTTTAAGCAGGGTGGTGAGTCAACTCTGGATTTTGCCATGACCCAGTGTCATAACCGCTTTTAATTTTTCCAAAGCTGGCAGAAATTAAGATGTTTTGGTAAAGTATTCTGACTTTCTGAATAGGCTGGGTAGGGTGGAGTCTGCAGGCCTATTTGGAGCCTGTGCTCTGAAGTGCCCAGAAAGATACTATTTGTCTAGGATTTCATATTAACGGGGCCAGTTCTACGCTGTTGTTTGGTTAGAAAGGGACCATACACCTTACCAGGTAGGGGATAAAGAAACAGACAAGGCTCTGGTAGAACGCATCCGCCATGGAGATCCAGAAAGTCAGCAGGTTATAGCACTGCCAGGAAAGAACACATCGACAGTTACCACCATCCGAGCAAGCTCTGTTCCTTGTAAGCAGCTTTCTTGTGTGTGGCTGGGCCGGACAACATGGCACTTACAATGTTTCTTACCCTAGAGGCAATACAATGGAATGATCAAGAGCATTGACCTGGGAGTCTCCGGACCTCAAGTCAAGTTCCAGGCCTGTGCGACCTTAGTGAAAGTCACTCAACCACTTTGGGAATTGCTTCTTCTTCCATAGGAAGTAGATTACAACAACACCAGCTAGATTTCCTTGAGTTTCAAGAGGTCTAAATACAACTGTGCTTTGGTACCTAGAAAGGGCTCGGCTGATAATGACCATTAATACTAGTGCTAATACAAACTTGGTAAGTGTAGAGATTCTGAAGAGCATCTGAAAAGGAGCTCTCAGTCACAGCCCAGGATCACGAGTTCCCAAGAGACAGCTCAGTGGCTTCGGAGATGAGCTTTCTCATTTTGTGCTTCCTTCCCTGGGAACAGTGAAACCATTTACAGTGTATGTTTCTGCTACATTAACTTTTTTAAATGTTAGATACTAAAGGGATACATTATGCAGCCAACTCACCTATGGGAAGGGGACAATGAGAAGGGCCCAGGATGTAGTGTGCCATCTCCACATCTCCCTCGCCTGAAGTGCTGGGGTTGCTAAGTTGTTCTCCACCTATCTTTGGGTGAATATGGGGCTTGGTTCTTCACTGGTTGTCCACAAGGTTTCACCAGCTCTCAAGCACCACATCTGGCTTTGCCCTCCTGATCTGAGGTGTAGAGCTACCCTAGTGCATAGTGACATCCTTTTCCCAGAGCTCCTCCTTTGAGGCCATCAGGTTCCCTCTCTGCCTGCATCCAGGTTCCCAGCCTGTCTGTGCTGGTCAGACTGCCTGCTGCAGGACCTTCCCGGATCCTTTAGGGCATCAGTGTGGCCTCTGTGCCTTCTAAGAAACTATTTGGATGGCTTTTAGCCCCAGGGATTCCCAAACCAAGCCTTGGGGGTTCTGTTGAAGGCCTGTAAAGATCAGGTAAAAGAGATAGTCTTTCTGTAAGCCCTCCTCCCCTTTAACTAGCACAGGCCCACATTAATGTGTGATATAATTAAGAAATAACTAAAAAGAAAAAATATCCACCTGGTCCATCACCTTCAACAGCAAATGAGAAACAGGCCAGGAACAGGGAGCAGACTTCCTGGGTCACGTGGGAGGTAAGTAGCAGAGTAGAGACCAGAACACAGGATTTCCGGCCCAGCACTCCTTCTCTGACACCTCCAGGGACGAGCTGAGGGTCACCTCCCAGTCCCCCTGCCTGCCCGATCCCCTTACCTCGGAGTTCTGGCCGCTCTTGTACAGTTCGGGCAATGCCAAGAGTGTTTCCATAGAGATGTCTTTATCGAGGACTCCGAAGACAAGAGGAGGCAAGGAAGTGAAGAAGAGGTTGAAGAAGATCAGCTGCCAGTAGTCAATCATGGTGGAGCCAGAGAAACCGCAGAAGAACTGGTACCAGAACAGCAAGTTGACGTAGCACTGTGGGCAGAGAGCATGGCCTTGGAAGTCAGGACCCGAGGGCAGCCATCAGACGCTGCTTAGGAGCCCTGACAAATAACTGCTCGGACATGGAGCTTCAGTTCCCTGACTTGTTACATGCAGGGTTGTCTAAGGATTAGAGGTAATTCTCATCCTTAGATTCTGCTATTACTATTACTACTAACCTTCAGGGCCTGAAAGGAATTCTATCAACTTGTAGAGTATACTATGGTGGTTTTTGGAGGCAGGGAGGACTGGCTTTGAATCCTCAGTTCTGTCATGCACTAGCTGTGTGATCTAGGACAAATTGTTTAACCTTTTGCCACCTTTCATATGGGAATGGTAGTATATAGACCATGGCCTGTGAAACCAAAAGGCAGCAAGTAGTTATGATTAGTAGTGTGGTAGGAGGAAAGACTTGAGTGTGGGCGGGACAGCTGGTGAGAGGAGAACTTCGTGAGGAGGTTGACCTCAAAACCCTTTCCTGATGGTCACACAACTCCGAGGGTGAAAAATAAAGTCTTATGCTGAAGTGTTGCTTTATGCTTTCTAAAGATCTTTCCACTCAAGACCTCCTCACTGGAGAAGGGCTGGGTCACAAGTATTGTCTAACATATTGTGATATGGTTTGGTGACTTGACCAAGGTCACGATAACAGCTGGTCCTGGTGTTAGAACTAGAACTCAGCTCCATGTGGCTGAGGCACAGAGGGGCAAAGGGTTTTTAATGTAAGGAATCATTCAGCAGGTTTGTGTTCAAGCTAGAATTCTCATCCACTAACTACTGGGCCAGCACTACTTTTAAGAGGCTCTCTGTTTATTATTATACTACTAGCATAATAATAAACTAGTTAATATTACTAGTAGTAATATTAACATTCATATTATTAATACTACAATTATTATTTGAGCTTCTATTTGTGATGGGTGTGTGGTAACAGTATATTAGTATAAAGCACATTAGGTGGCGCAGTCCACCTGCCAGTGCAGGAGACGAAAGAGACAGGAGTTCAATCCCTGGGTTGGGAAGATTCCCTGGAGAAGGAAATGGCAACTCATTCCAGTATTCTTGCCTGGAAAATTCCCTGGACAGAGGAGCCTGGCAAGGTACTGTCCATGGGGTCATAAAGAGTTGGATATGACTCAGCATGCACAGAGCACATTAGTAGATATGCAATATACATAATTTGTCCCAACAACCTAGCAAGATAATGTTATTGCTAATAATATAATAGTACTATATTATGTATTATTAAATAATATTTAACATTACTTATAGATGAGGAATTTTAGGCTCTGAGATACTAGCTCTGAACATAGGCAAGGGGAAAGTGAGTAAGTGGCACAACTAGCCCCTGAGTTTTCAAAGCTTCTTCCTCAACCACTCTAAGCCCTTAGTCCCAGCTTTGGATAATGCCATAACAATGCTGACCCAGATCCTTCCATCCAGGAAGCTCCAACCTTTGGCTTTTCTGGCCAGATGACTAGCGGGGAGTCTGAGAGAGACCCTGGTGCTCTTAGACACCCTGGACCTTGTATTTCTGTCTGAGGGCTGGGTCCCCTCCATTGCTGCTCTGAGGCTTCAGGTCACTTCTTCCCACTCTAGTCCCATGATACTGAAAGGGCTTTTCTGCTATGAGTTTTTGATGAAGTTATTTCTCAGAGAAGGAGATTTGGGAAGGAGAGGGCTCAATCTGTTTCCTGGGCAGACTCTGAGTCCCCAAAACAACATCAACCATTTTATGCCCTTGACAGGATGGCTTTAAGAAGAACGGAAGTGGTCAAGTCTCCTTGATACTAGTGTTTAGGAATCGTATGAGGCTTTGGTTTGTCTTTTGGCTCTTTGAGCACCTTACCTTACCTTCTCCCTCTCCAGCTGACTGAGAAAGACACTCTTAGTTCCATGTGCACACAGGTGGCTTGAACGGCTCAATGGGGTGACTGACTACACTTCCAGCCAGTTGGGGCTGGAATTGTGACTTGAGGTTGTAGAATCTTAGGATGCCAGGGCTGCAAGTGACCCATCTATAGACGAGGCCAAGAATAGCAATGGCAGCAATAACAACAGAGGCTCCTAAAGCACTTCCTAGGTGCCAGGCTCTGTACTGACCCCGTCAGTCCACTTAAACGCCTTATGAGGCAGTCACTGCTAGCCTCATTTTACAGTTGAGGAAACTGAGCTTCAGAGAGGTCAAGTCATGCAGCTAGGGTTACAGACTAGTAAGTAACGAAGCTGGAGTCCAGACCTAGATGTTCATGCTAAACAATATGCTGCTAAACCACCAATGGATCACTGAAGAAATCAAAGAGGAAATCAATACAAAGAAACAAATGACAATGAAAACACAACGATCCAAATCCTATGGGATGTAGCAAAAGCAGTTCTAAGAGGAAGATTATAGCAATACAGTCTTATCTTGGGCTTCCAGTCTGGCGCAGTGGTAAAGAATTTGTCTACCAACGTAGGAGACACGGGTTCAATCCCTGGGTTGGTAAGATTCCTGGGAGCAGGAAATGTATTCATTTCCACACCACTATTCTTGCTTGGGAAATCCCATGGACAGAGGAGCCTGGTGGGCCACAGTCAATGGGGTCCCAAAGAGTTAGACATGACTGAGCACAAACATACAGGCACAATTTTACAGGAAACCAGAAAAATCACTAAGAAACAACTTTATGTGAAAAGCAACTAGAGAAAGAAGAACAAAAAATACCTAAGGATAGAAGGAAAGAAATCTTAAAGATTAGGGTAGAAATAATGAAATAGAGATGAAAACAATAAAAACTATCAATGAAACTAAAAGCTTGTTCTTTGAAAAGATAAAAAAATTGATAAAACTTTAGCCAGACTCTCAAGAAAAAAAGGGAGAGCTCAAATCAATAAAATTAGAAATGAAGGATACCTGTTACAACAGACACCACAGAAACACAAACGATCACGGAAGACCACTACAAGAAACTATATGCCAATGAAATGGACAGATGCTTAGAAAGGCACAGTCCCCCAAGATGGCTCCACAGGCGAATCCCATCACACACTTAGAGAAGAGCTAACACCTTTCCTTCTGAACCTGTTCCAAACAACTGGAACACTCCCAGACTCACTCTATGAGACCATCATCACTCTGATACCAAAATCAGACAAAGATACCACCCACACAAATTACAGGCCAATATCACTGATGAAAATAGATGCAAATAAGTCACTCAGTCATGTCTGACTCTTTGCGACCCCATGGACTATAGTCCATCAGGCACCTACGCCCATGGAATTCTCCAGGCAAGAATACTGGAGTGGGTTGCCATTTCCTTCTCCAGGGGATCTTCCTGATCCAGGGATCAAACCCAGGTCTCCCACATTGCAGGCAGAAGCTTTAACCTCTGAGCCACCAGGCGAGTCTTGCTGCTGCTGCTAAGTCACTTCAGTCATGTCTGACTCTGAGACCCCATAGATGGCAGCCCACCAGGCTCCCCCGTCCCTGGGATTCTCCGGCTAGAACACTAAAGATGCAAAAGTCCTCAACAAAAGACTAGCAAACCAAATCCAACAAAGCATTAAAAGGATCATGCATCATGATCAACTGGGATTTATTCCAGGGATGCAAGGATTTTTCAAGATCTGCTATCAGTGTGTTATATAGTATATTAACAAACTGAAGAATAAAAACCATATGATCATCTCAATAGATGCAGAAAAGCTTTTGACAAAATTCAACATCCATTTAATATAAAAATTCCCCAGAACATGGGCATAGAAGGAACATACCTCAACATAACCCCACACACCTATGGTCAACCTATGACAAAAAAATGCAAGAATATACAATGGAGAGAAGACAGTCTCTCTAAAAAGTGGTGCTAAGAGAACATAGGTAAAGCATTTTCGGACATAAATCATACCAGTGTTTTCTTAGGTCAAGGCACTAGAAATAAAAGCAAAACTAAACAAGTGGGACCTAATCAAACTTACAGGCTTCTGCACAGTAAAAGAAACCATAAAATGAAAAGACAACCTGTGAACTGAAAGAAAATATTGCAAATGAAGCAACCAATAGGGGATTAACCTCCAAAATATACAAATATATGAAAAAATACATATAAAAAACCACCCAGTCTAAAAATTGGCAGATATAAATAGACATTTCTCCAAAGAAGACATACAGATGGTCAAAAAGCACAGGAAAATATGCTCAACATCACTAGTTATTAGAGAAATGCAAGTCAAAACTATAATAAGGTTTCACCTTATAGCAGTGACTGAGCGACTTTACTTTCACTTTCATAGCAGTCAGAACTGCCATCATCAAAAAGTCAATAAACAATAAATGCTGGAGAAGCTGTGGAGAAAAGGGAACCTCCAATACTGTTGGTGAGAATGTAAATCAGTATAATTGTTATGGGAAAAGTAAGGCAGTTCCTTAAACTAAAAATAGAGCTTACTGTATGATCCAGCAATCCAACTCCTGGGTATACATCCAGAGAAAATAACTTGAAAAGATACATGCACTCAATATTCATTGCAGCACAATTTACAATAGCCAAGACATGGAAGCAACCTCAATGTCCATTAACAGATGAATGGATATAGAAGATGAGGTGTGTGTGTGTATATATATACATACATACATACATATATATATATATATATATATAAAACAGAATGTTTCCCCAGCCATAAAAACAATGATATAATGCCATTTGCAGCAACATGGTAATAGAGATAATCATACTAAATAAAGTCAGACAGAAAGATAAATATCATATAGTATCAGTTATTTATGTGCAATCTAAAAAATGATACAAATGAACTTATTTACAAAAGAGAAATAGACCTATGGATTTTGAAAACAAATGAAAGGTTATCAAAGAGGAAAGGTAGGGGAGATTGGGATTAACATGTACACTCTACGCTGCTGCTGCTGCTGCTAAGTCACTTCAGTCGTGTCCAACTCTGTGCGACCCCATAGACGGCAGCCCACCAGGCTCCCCGTCCCTGGGATTCTCCAGGCAAGATCACTGGAGTGGGTTGCCATTTCCCTCTCCAATGCATGAAAGTGAAAAGTGAAAGGGAAGTCACTCAGTTGTGTCTGACCCTCAGCGACCCCATGGACTACAGCCCACCAGGCTCCTCCATCCATGGGATTCTCCAGGCGACAGTACTGGAGTGGGGGTGCCATTGCCTTCTCCATACACTCTATATAAAATCCATAATCAACAAGGACCTATTGTATAGCAAAGGGAACTCTGCTCAATAGTCAGCAATATATACAAGAAAATTTGGGAAGGAGTGGATAGGATATATGTATATGTCCGAATCACTGTTGTACAACAGAAACTGACATAAATTTACCTTTATAAATATAAGTTAAAATTACAAACATTATAAATCAACTATGCTCAAAAATTAAAAAGAAATAATCTACTGTATTAATGGATTATTGGCGCAGGAGAGCCAAGGGAGCTACTCCAAATTCAAGGTCAGGAGGGGTGACCTCGTCCAAGGTAAGGAGCAGCGGCTGTGCTTTGCTGGAGCAGCCATGAAGAGATACCCCACGTCCAAGGTAAGAGAAACCCAAGTGAGACGGTAGGTGTTGCTAGAGGGCATCAGAGGGCAGACACACTGAAACCATAATCACAGAAAACTAGTCAGTCTGATCACACAGACCACAGCCTTGTCTAACTCAATGAAACTAAGCCATGCTCTGAGGGGCCACCCAATATGGGCGGGTCATGATGGAGAGTTCTGACAGAATGTGGTCCACTGGAGAAGGGATTGGCAAACCACTTCAGTATTCTTGCCTCGAGAGCCCCATGAACACAGTATGATAAGGCAAAATGATAGGATACTGAAAGAGGAACTCCCCAGGTCAGTAGGTGCCCAATATGCTACTGGAGATCAGTGGAGAAATAACTCCAGAAAGAATGAAGGGATGGAGCCAAAGCAAAAACAGTACCCAATTGTGCATGTGACTGGTGATAGAAGCAAGGTCCGATGCTGTAAAGAGCAATATTGCATAGGAACCTGGAATGTCAGGTCCATGAATCAAGGCAAATTGGAAGTGGTCAAACAGGAGATGGCAAGAGTGAACATCGACATTCTAGGAATCAGCAAACTAAAATGGACTGGAATGAGTGAATTTAACTCAGATGACCATTATATCTACTACTGTGGGCAGGAATCCCTCAGAAGAAATGGAGTAGCCATCATGGTCAACAAGAGAGTCAAAAATGCAGTACTTGGATGCAGTCTCAAAAATGACAGAATGATCTCTGTTCGTTTCCAAGGCAAACCATTCAATATCATAGTAAACCAAGTCTATGCCCCAACCAGTAACACTGAAGAAGCTGAAGTTGAACGGCTCTGTGAAGACCTACAAGACCTTTTAGAACTAACACCCCCAAAGATGTCCTTTTCATTATAGGGGACTAGAATGCAAAAGTAGGAAGTCAAGAAACACCTGGAGTAACAGGCAAATTTGGCCTTGGAATATGGAATGAAGCAGGGCAAAGGCTAATAGAGTTTTGCCAAGAGATGCACTGGTCATAGCAAACACCCTCTTCCACCAACACAAGAGAAGACTCTACATATGGACATCACCAGATGGTCAACACCGAAATCAGATTGATTATATTCTTTGCAGCCAAAGATGGAAAAGCTCTATACAGTCAACAAAAACAAGACCAGGAGCTGACTGTGGCTCAGATCATGCACTCCTTATTGCCAAATTCAGACTTAAATTGAAGAAAGTAGGGAAAAACACTAGACCATTCAGGTATGACCTAAAATCCCTTATAATTATACAGTGGAAGTGAGAAATAAGATTTAAGGGACTAGATCTGATAGACAGATTGAACTATGAATGGAGATTGAACTATTGAACTATGAATTATGAATGTCCTGATGAACTACGGATGGAGGTTCATGACATTGTACAAGAGACAGGGATCAAGACCATCCCCATGGAAAAGAAATGCAAAAAAGCAAAATGGTTGTCTGAGGAGGCCTTACAAATAGCTTTGAAAAGAAGAGAAGTGAAAAGCAAAGGAGAAAAGGAAAGATATAAGCATCTGAATGCAGAGTTCCAAAGAATAGCAAGGAGAGATAAGAAAGTCTTCCTCAGTGATCAATGCAAAGAAATAGAGGAAAGCAACAGAATGGGAAAGACTAGAGATCTCTTCAAGAAAATTAGTGATACCAAGGGAATATTTCATGCAAAGATGGGCTCAATAAAGGACAGAAATGGTATGGACCTAATAGAAGCAGAAGATATTAAGAAGAGGTGGTAAGAATACACTGAAGAACTACACAAAAAGATCTTCACAACCCAGATAGTCATGATTGTGTGATCACTCACCTACAGCCAGATGTCCTGGGATCTGAAGTCAAGTGGTCCTTAGAAAATATCACTATGAACAAAGCTAGTATGGGGATGGAATTTCAGTTGAGCTATTTCAAATCCTGAAAGGTGATGCTGTGAAAGTGCTGCACTCAATATGCCAGCAAATTTGGAAATCTCAGCAGTGGCCACAGGACTGGAAAAGGTCAGTTTTCATTCCAAGCCCAAAGAAAGGCAATGCCAAAGACTATTCAAACTACCACACAATTGCATTCATCTCACACGCTAGTAAAATAATGCTCAAAATTCTCCAAGCCAGGCTTTAGCAGTACGTGAACCGTGAACTTCCAGATGTTCAAGCTGGTTTTAGGAAAGGATGAGGAACCAGAGATCAAATTGCCAACATCTGCTGGATCATCAAAAAAGCAAGACAGTTCCAGAAAAACATCTATTTCTGCTTTATCGACTATGCCAAAGCCTTTGACTGTGTGTTTAACAATAAACTGTGGAAAATTCTTCAAGAAATGGGAATACCAGACTACCTGACCTGCCTCTTGAGAAACCTATATGCAGTTCAGGAAGCAACAGTTAGAATTGGACAAGGAAACAGACTGGTTCCAAATAGGAAAAGGAGTACGTCAAGGCTGTATATTGTCACCCTACTTATTAACTTGTATTCAGAGTACACCATGAAAAATGCTGGTCTGGAAGGAGCACAAGCTGGAATCAAGATCACCATAAGAAATATCAATAACCTTAGATATGCAGATGACACCACCTTTATGGCAGAAAGTGAAGAGGAACTCAAAAGCCTCTTGATGAAAGTGAAAGAGGAGAGTGAAAAAGTTGGCTTAAAGCTCAACATTCAGAAAACGAAGATAATGGCATCTGGACCCATCACTTCATGGGAAATAATGGGGAAACAGTGGAAACAGTGTCAGACTTTATTTTTTGGGGCTCCAAAATCACTGGAGATGGTGATTGCAGCCATGAAATTAAAAGACGCTTATTCCTTGGAAGGAAAGTTATGACCAACCTAGATAGCATATTGAAAAGCAGTGATGTTACTTTGCCAACAAAGGTCCGTCTAGTCAAGGCTATGGTTTTTCCAGTGGTCATGTATGGATGTGAGAGTTGGACTGTGAAGAAGGCTGAGCACCAAAGAATTGATGCTTTTGAACTGTGGTGTTGGAGAAGACTCTTGAGGGTCCCTTGGACTGCAAGGAGATCCAACAAGTCCATCCTAAAGGACATCAGTCCTGGGTGTTCATTGGAAGAAATAATGCTAAAGCTCAAACTCCAGTACTTTGGCCACCTCATGCGAAGAGCTGATTCATTGGAAAAGACCCTGATGCTGGGAGGGATTGGGGGCAGGATGAGAAGGGGACCTCAGAGGATGAGATGGCTGGAAGACTCAATGCACGTGAATTTGAGTGAACTCTGGGAGTTGGTGGTGGACAGGGAGGCCTGGCGTGCTGCGATTCATGGGGTCATAAAGAGTCAGACACGACTGAGCGACTGAACTGAACTGAATCTAATATAAAAAAATGAAGCTGTATTAAGTCTAAAAAAACATTCAAGATTTCTGACTTTTCGTCTTGGACTTTTTCTACCATATCATTTTACTGCTCCACCAGGGATTTTCAGTTAGAGATATATGCACAGTACACCCATGTGGCTCAGTGGTAAAGCATCCACCTGCCAATGCAGGAGACACGGGTTTGATCCCTGGGTTGGGAAGACCCCTTGGAGTAGGAAATGGCAATCCACTCCAGTATGCTTGCCTGGCAAGTCCCATGGACAGAGGAGCCCGGCGGGCTGCAGCCCATCGGGTCACACAGAGTCCAACATGATTGCGCGCACGTGCACGTCTGCACAGCGCACCAGTGCTGCTTCCGTGCTGTTCACAGGCCTGTGTTGATCCAGGAATGTCTGTTACTCGTCCATGATAAAAAATTGAAAGTCAGCGTTTAGAAACTTATGTAAGCAATCTGACAGAGTTGTTCATGTCTGTTGAATGTAATAAACACTTTGAACATGTGTTTAAAAAAATACTTGGCATCGTATCCCAGGTTACAGGTGTGACCAGACTCCTCCCTTTACGGTTCCTGATCTACACTCTTATACTTCCTTTATAACTTCCTTACTGCCTTGTGTTTTTTACTGAAAGTCACTTACACTTGGTTTTGGAATTAGATATATGTTATAAAATGATGAGTAAACTTCCTGAAATATTTCCTGTAAGGACTGAGGTTGTCAAACGTCTCCTCCCTCGTCAGGGAATGGAGTAACTCATAGTTGCATCTTGTCTTTCAGGCAATAGCTTAAATGCTATTTTCTTCTCAATTGATTAGGTTAAAGTCTTCTGGCAATGTGTTCATGGCACCCTGATCTTCCTCTAGGGGAGATACACCAAGAAAATGTTTTAAAAGTTTTCATTTCTTTTCCCCTGTTCTAGTGCTTGTCAAGCTTTAAGATTCATATGGATCACCCAAGGATCTTTCTGACAATCCAGATTCCAAGGTAGGTGGCCTGGAGTGCAGCCCAAGGATCCCATTTCTAACAAGCATCAATATGATGCTAATGCTGCTGATCCAAGAACCACATTTTAGGAAGATTTATTGAAACCAGGAGGTGACAAACTATATTCTGCACATCAAGTCCAGCCATAAATAAAATTTCACTGGGACACAGTCACTGTGATTCATTTGCATATTGTCTATAGCAGCTAGAGTAGAGCTGAGTTGGTGTAACAGAGCGACAGGCTGTACTTCCACAAAGCAGAACATATTGATGATTAGACCCTTTGTAGAAAAACTTTGCTAAGCCCTGATTTAGACCATACACCTCAGGAGAGCAGGGAATGTGTCTGTCTAGATGTCTGCTCCATATCCAATGCCTGATACTGTTCTCAACACAGCAGCTGTTCAATAATTATCTGAATAAACGAATTACATCTTGGTAGTTCTACTGTCCTAACACCCAACCTGGAGTTTGAACATGAAAGTGTGTTTCCTTCCCCCCACAGGTCATGTTAGGACCTTGTTTGATTCTACTTGCTCTGCCTGGCTGAAATCTCTGCACCCTGAGGGGAGAGTGCTGAACTCCTTGATGGCAGATGGCATGGCTGAGATTGGGTGTCTGCTTTTCCTCCCAAGAAGCTACAGTGCATAATTAATTCATTGTTCACATTTCAGAGCAGGCAGGGTTTTAATCCTCTCTGAAATTGGTTTCGGATGTGGAAGTCATAGTTCTCCACCCTCTAATTGCAAAGGGGAGATAATACGGCATTGGTATTGAAATTTCAAGCACGGCATCGGGTTGGAAATAAATATCATTTAAGCTTTGAAAGCATGGCTGGCTGGAAACGTTTCCTTTGCTATTTCACAAATTTAATGCAGAGAAGTTGTGCTTATTCAAAAGAATGATTCTTTTGGAGACAAGGAGAAAAAAACATTAAATGGGGGCATTTTAAATTCTAAATAAGCAGTCTTTCAAGTCAGAGACTTGTTTGCATAGACTTGTTGGAAATCATGGTGCCATACAGTTCCTCAAATTTACATTATTAGTTGTCATGCTGCTTATTTACATATACATTGAACTCTGCACAGAAATGCTTATTCCCGAGTCAGGGTAACTATGGCGGTGCCTGAAAGCAGGCCTGGGAGAACAGATATATGCCATTTTGTAATTTCTATTGGCCTGCTAAGTTTCCCTTCCATCACTCTGGTCTTAATCCTCCCCTTTTCCTTATGCAAACAGGATTCTATCTGGAGTCTCCTGGGAATTATTTAAAGGTCCCTGAACTGGATAATGGGAAACGCAGGCCCTGTTTCCTCACTTAGTAAGGCAGTGCTCTGGCTTCTTCCTATGCCCATTGTTAATCAAGTGCTTTCCAAACAACAACCTCTGACAGTTTTAATACCTCAGCTGGTGTGTGCCTGCTTTGGGCCCTTATCAACAAGACAGAAATACACGTTTTTTAGAGAAACAATAATAGCTCATAATGACTATTTATGTACTGCTACATGCTACCCAAAGCTCTGATGATAAAGCCTCTTGATAATGGTCTCTGAGGACAGAGAGAGTCCTAGTCTTCCCATGTTACTGATGAGGGAATCAAGGCTCAGAGAAGTTAAGTACTCAAGTTGTTCACACAGCATATTAAAGTCAGGCCAGACTAAAACCCAGATGATCACTGTACTCTAAGTATTTTTGCAAATAGATACTTTAAAAAAAAATTATCTTTGGCTGTACTGCTCAGTACATGGGATCTCAGTTCTTTGATCAGGGATTGAACCCATGTTCTCTGCACTGGAAGTACAGAGTTTTAATCACTGGACAACTAAAGAAATTACAAGTCCTGGCTGGGAAGGCTGGCAATGCTGAAGTGATATGTAGGGTCTTGGGTGGAAGCCCAGGATTCCAGTCCTAAACTTTTCTCTTCACTCTCCCAAAAGGCAGAATGGGGCTCTTGCATTGGTCTGTCTCTATCTGGGGAGGAAACCTAAGATAACAAGACACAGTAGCTGATCTTCCAATCCTTCCTCCTTGCAGTCAGAAAACAAAGCTCAATTATGGAGTCCCTCTGAGAGTTACAACAGCAGTACCAATGATAAAAAAGAAAGGCTAATTTTAGAGGTGATCACTATGTGCTACGTGCCAATCACTTTCTACACAAGCTGTCATTTCATCTTCATAGCGAGCATATGAGAAAGCTACTATCACCATCCCCATTTTTCAGATGGGGAAATGAAGGTATGAAGCCATTACGGAGTACAGGAACCTCTATTTGAATCAAATCTGATCTGACCCCAGAGTGCATGCTTGGTACTACTCAGAGTACTGCCTATACGCCACATGCTTTCCAGAGAGCATTACTAATCTTCACAATAACCTCACTGAATAGTACTAGCCCCATTTTATCAAAGAAGAAATTGACGCCCAGAGAACTGAACTGTCTTGCCCAAGGTTTCCTGGTGGCTCAGATGGTAAAGTGTCTGCCTGCAATACGGGAGACCTGGGTTCGATCCCTGGTTGGGAAGATCTCCGGGAGAAGGAAACGGCAACCCACTCCAGTACTCTTGCCTGAAAAATCCCATGGAGGGAGGAGCCTGTTAGCCCTCAGTCCATGGGGTTGTAAAGAGCCGAACATGACTGAGCGACTTCATAAGTATAAGGTCACTGAGCTGCTAGGGGACAGTTGCAGGATTCAAAATCCAGGCCAGCCTGACTCATTCCCTTTGCTGAGATGCTTTGTCTGCCTGGGGGCAGGGTGGGAGGTTGCAGCCGGCTACTCACCACGTTCTTGTAGAAGTAGTACACCACCATCCTGGCCAGGCGCGAGTAACACCAGTGGCCATGCACAAGCAGCAGCTTCTTGAGGTGCCTGAAGCGGGGAGATGGCAAAGTCGCTGGACATGACGGCCTGGGAGCAGAGCAGACATGTTGGCTTCCATCCTCGGCTGCTAGTGGACCAAAGAGGCTTCCCTGAGGGTGGTGCTCTGGCCTAAGGTCTGCAGTAGGCAAGGCCTGAAAGACCCTCTGTCACATATAGCACCCTTGGATGACTTTTTGGACTCTGACACTCCCCTGCCCCTCCTCTGGGAAATCTGGATCTCACTAGAATCCAAGGAGGGCGGCCAGAAGGGACCAGTGGTCTGGTCTGGCTCTTTCCCTCCTTCCCCCTTATCCAACAAGCATTTACTATGAACCAGTGTGTGTTGAGCACCATGCTAGGCATGTGATGGTTGAGCAGAGACTGGGGGCTTCCATGCAAATTATCCTCAAACCTCTCAATACCCTTGGCCACCTCCCGAGGCAGGTCTTCCACTGCAGTCTCAGGTGGAGCTGCTGGTTGGATAGCTGTTTCTGCAGAGCCAAAATGTGTCTTCTGCCCTTGGGATGACTCCAGAACTAGACCCAGTTCATATTACTTTTCAGAGTAGGAGGTTTGGACATGCCTGGTTATAAATCCTAGTCAGAGTCTTGGTCGAGGTGTTTAACCTCTCTCAGCCTGTTTCCTCATCAGAAAAAGTGGAATAACAATCCCTAACACACAGGGTGGTAGTGACTGCTGAAACTGGGATAATAAATGTGAAGTGCAAATGGAGTGCTAGCTTATGATAGACACTCAGAAAGTGACAATGTTCTATCTTCCTCACCAACAAATTTAGGTAACACGTAATGTCTGTGCTGCTGGTGGGAACACAGCTGTTAGTGGTTCAAAACTACAAAGTGGGGTCTGTCTTAATGGGGAGCACAGCAGCTCAAGTTGGTATGCTTGTTCCAGGCTGAATTTTGAGTAATTTTGGTACAAGCAATGTGTAGGTCCATCTAGCCATCACAGCTAAAATGGCAATTGAAAATTGTTTTCCAGTTGCTCACAAAGGGTGTTGCAACCTTGATGTGGGTGGAGGTTGCAGGGAGAAAACATGGAATCAGGGGAAATTTAGTTTTTCCTGAATGGCTGAGTACTATTTGGCTTTAGAATACAGGTATAGTCAGCTGTCTATAAAAAGCCAAGCAACCTTTGATCTCTGTTCTAAAGGACTGGCCAGTAGGGATGTGGTGATAGAGGTTATGTATAGGCAGGGAAGCCCCCTGCCTCTGAGATGAAAATTCTGCAAAGCTCTTTAGGAGTTCCTCCAACACTGAGGGGGAGTTCCTTAATTCACCAATAAGGATAAAGGATAGTAAGAAAGTAACAAGAAGAGTTGAAGGCACTGATACCTGCATGCCTTCCTGTCCAGATATTCCAATCCCAATATCGGCAGCTTGAATCATGCTTACATCATTTGCTCCATCACCTGAAAGGAGAGTGAGATCCTGGTCAAACTGCTGTGAGACAATGAGAAGTTTTATACAAGTGGCTCTAGACTGTCTCCATTTGCACATAATTGAATTCTTTTAATGTTGCTTTGAATAGTCCTCTGGAAAAGCCATCCTTACAGTCACTTAGCTTGAGAGATGTCTTTTCTTTGGATAAGAAATCCTACTTTTATTGTTCAACAAATATATACATTCACATGCTACCTTTCATACCAGCATTGTCAAATGGATTTTTGTGTGATAGAAATGCCCTGTTCTTTATTGTCCAATTTGAAAACCATTAGCCTCCTGTGAAGGCGATGGCACCCCACTCCAGTACTCTTGCCTGGAAAATCCCATGGACAGAGGAGCCTGGTAGGCTGCGGTCCATGTGGTCGCAAAGAGTCAGACATGACTGAGCGACTTCCTTTCACTTTTCACTTTCATGCACTGGAGAAGGAAATGGCAACCCCTCCAGTGTTCTTGCCTGGAGAATCCCAGGGATGGGGGAGCCTGGTGGGCTGCTGTCTATGGGGTCACACAGAGTCGGACACAACTGAAGTGACTTAGCAGCAGCAGCAGCAGCCTCCTATGAACGCTGAAATGTGACTGGTGAATTTCTGTGTAGTTTGAAGTGTAACACTGAATAGCCACATATAGCAGGTGGCAACCATTTTGGACAGCACAACTCTGTCAACCGTGAGATCTTTTCACAAGCCTGGCTTTTTCCAATGCCTTATCCTTCAGACTAAAATTAGGCAAACTTTTTCTGTAAAGGGCCAGATAATAAATATTTTAGGTTTTGTGGGCCAAGATGCAATATTGAACAACTGTTCTTTCTGAATGACAAACAGATTTTTACACATTTTATCAATAAAAACACAAAATCCATCCTTAGCATCTCTATAGAAATATGCAGTGGGCTGAACTCAGCCCGAGGGCCACAATTTGTAGACTGAAATGACTTCCTTTCTCTCCTGGCCCCACCTGTTTTTCTAGTAGGGTCTCATAATAGTGTGGAAATATATGATATTATAAAGAATACGTGATTGAGACAGAGAATTTTCTAATTGTCTAGCAACAAAATTTATTAATCTTAAAAATGCTGCCATTGTGACTAGCTGTTACTCTTCTAAGGATGCTTTCCTTGCTAGCATAGCAGTGCATACTTTTCCTCTTCCCCGTGGCAGAACAAACCTGCCCTTTAACCTCTTCTGTTGGCAAGCCAGGGAAGTAGAAGTGTGGAATCCTATTTTTCGCCCTGCTGGTTTTGTTTCTGCTGGCACTGAAGCCAGCCCTTTACTTCAGGAGTTGATCCTGGGCTATTGCTTTAAATGTGTCTGAAGCTTTCAAGTGGACAAGTTAGGGATTAAAATTAGGATGCAGTTGGTAAAACTCTGCTCCCTGTATTCTTTCTGCCTATCCCCTCCTCTCCCCCCCACCCCGGTTTTGAACTGCTTTCACCTAAAGACCAAGAGGGAAAAAAACCAAAAACCAACCCCATACCCCCTTGAAAAAACAAAAAACCAATAACAATGTAAAGTAGGTCTCTTATTTGAAATGCCAGGAAAGAAAATTTCTTTCCATATCTGTGTAGGAGGAAGAAAACCTGAACCATCTGTTAGGATGTCCTTAAACGAAAGTAATGTTTACCACGTGCTTGGTATGAGCTGAGTACAGGATGGAATTAAGTAAGACTGACATTGTCCCTCCATTCAAGGAACTCCTGGTCTCCTGGGCAGCCTATCACCAAGTCATAACAGTGCTGTGGAGCCAGCAGAGTGTACAGTAAAGGAACACTGGTGTGATTAGAGGAGGTTTTACAGAGGAAATGACTTGAGCAAAGGCCAGGAGGTGAGAGAGAATGAGGATCCTGGAGAATGGTAAGCAGCTTCCTATGGCTGGAACACAGAGTGCTGAATGTTGGGGGAGGCGGGTAGCTGGAGAGGTAATGGAATCCAGATCATAAAGATTCTTAAAATCTAGGTTTGGATGTTTCTGGAAGGCTTGAGGTAAGTACAGTTTTAATTTCTCTGCTTCAACCATGACTAAAATTTAATCTCCTATAAGGAATTTTTCATCAACCTTCAAGCCACCATTTATTGAGGGTATGCTTTATGTGGAGTCTTGTATTTAGAAATGAATGTATATACATTCATTTAAAAGGGGCAGGCTCCACTTTTAAAATCTCCCCACTAGCCATCAACACTCAGCAGAATATCAAGTCCACAGACACTGGAGGTGCATGGTATTAGAACTGAAGGGGACATGGTCTGCATCCCAGAATTGAGGGAGCCTGAGTGTTTACTGGTCTACCTGGATGTTCTGAACTTGGCTTTGGCCTCCATCCTAGTCCTGCCATTTCCTTAGCAGAGAACTTGGGTTTGCCCTCCCATTCTGCTGAGCCTCTGTTTGCTCTGCTGTCATGTCTTGATTGTCACTTTGACAGTGCCCTCAGCCTCAGCATCCTGACTGTGACACCTGACCTCCCGGCTCTGGTCCAGGTGTCATGTCAGAGTGGCCTGCCCAGTCCGCCTCCCCCTCTCCCATCTCTACATGCCAGGTACCTATGGAAAGGGTCATGGCTCTCAGCCTGTCCCGCACCAGCTTGACCAACATGCTCTTCTGCAGTGGGGTGGAGCGGCAGCACAGGACAGAACGGCAATACCGGGTCAACTCCAGAAATTTCTCCTCCAGTTTTCCCTGGAAAATGGCATTTAGTGTCTTCCCATCGATGACCAATCCAACATCTGGAGCTGCAGCTCCTGGAGGTGGGGGTGGTGTCGCAGAAGCTAGGCGGAACCCAGAGAGCTTGCCGTCTGGCTTCAGAGGTCCATGCAATTGCTTTACCTCTTCCAGTGCCAAGTTGAGGATGGAGTCACAGGTTTCCTGTAAAGAGTATAAAGAGCAGAGTAATCAATTTGGTGTTAGTAAGTGACATTGGAAACATAGGTTAAAAGCCTCACTTTATCCTCTGGTAAAAGAGTTATAAAAATCTACTACCATAGAGATGACCTGGGAATCACTCTCTGATTTTGACATTTCTTTGCAGTATTTCAAACAGCATCAGAGCAAGAGTAACTTGGAACCACATTAATGGCCCAAAGAGAGAGTGAGCTTGGGAATGAGAGTGAAGATAGCTCAGTAAGATGGGGACAGACACAGGGATGGTATCATTTATAAATGATACTGATGAGATGGTAAATGATGACAATGTGTCAGGCTGGCATTGGGCTTTTCATTTCTTACAAGTCATTTCCCTTCTCCTTTGTTTCTCAGAACATACCTGTGTGGTAGGTAGGATGGGTATTACTGACTTTAGCTTAGAAATGAGGAAATTGAAACTGAAATCCTTAGTAACTTGTCTAAAGTCATCCAATTTAGTAGTGGAGGCAGATCATTAAGATTCAGCTTGTATTCGGCATTGGGAGATTGTGTTCACCTGTGGCTAATTCATGTCAATGTGTGGCAAAACAAATACAGTATTGTAATTAAAACAAATAAATAAAAATTAAAAAAAAAAGATTCAACTTGTGGCTTTGTAATTGAAAAAATACATTGTTTATTTATCATTGGTACAAATGTATTGGTCACACTGGTTGAAACTGACCATGTATACCACCCTAAAGGAGATCAGCCCTGGGTTTTCTTTGGAAGGAATGATGCTAAAGCTGAAACTCCAATACTTTGGCCACCTCATGAGAAGAGTTGATTCATTGGAAAAGACTCTGATGCTGGGAGGGAGTGGGGGCAGGAGGAGAAGGGGATGACAGAGGATGAGATGGCTGGATGGCATCACTGACTCAATGCACATGAGTTTGAGTGAACTCTGGGAGTTAGTGATGGACTGGGAGGCCTGGCGTACTGTGATTCATGAGATCTCAAAGAGTGGGATGTGACTGAGTGACTGAACTGAACTGAACTTATGAGTCTTATTGGTTTAACAAAACTTATTTTTTCTGATGTTTATCTTGAAATACGGGGAAGAAGCTATTTCCTCTTATCAATTCTTTTCCACTACTTTTGATTGTATCAAAGATAAAGACAGATTTGGACCTAAACATATCCTTAATACCTCTTTCACTTATGTAAACATCACTTTTAAATATAGAGAGAAGTTGTGACAGTCAGCTGGAATACCAATTTTAATTGCATTGTTTTATTCACAGGGTCTTTCTTTAGCAGTGTTCTTTTATCCGTGGCAAGAGATGATATTTCATTTATTGTGCTGCTAAAAATTCTTCTAAAAAGAAATTTTAAAAATTTCAGTCTATTTAAATGAACATATTAAATAAATAACAGTATAGGTGGTATATGGATTTAGGCAAAAATTGTGGTTTGTTCTGAAATGGCAAGTTTGAAGACCATTGATCTAGGAGCTTCTAAGACTATTTGGAATAATTTCTTCTGAAGTGAGTAGAACTGCAGTTCATTATTCTGGAGCCATCCTTTAGGGATGCTAAACTGAGCGTTGCAAGCAATAGGGCATGCATAGGACCCAGAGGGGCCACAGGAAGTAGTTCAGGAGTAGGTGATTACAGCCGAAGCATTTCTCTGGGAAAGAGAGCAAAGTAGTCCTTGCTGGAAGCTGGGGCTAGCACAATTTACATACAGGCATACCTTGGAGATATTGTGGGTTTGGTTCTAGACTACTGCAATAAAGTGAGTCACATGAATTTTTTGGTTTCCCAGGCCATATAAAAGTTATGTTTGTATTGCAGTCTATTAAGCATACAGTAACATTACATCTAAAAAAGTGTACAAGTGTGTACAGAATGAGTGTTGTGTCAGCAGGCATGAAAACAAAATTAATCTCATTGTACATCTCCGTCAGAGCTCTTGGGTGACCAGGTGCATTGTCAATGAGTGGTACTATTTTGAAAGGAATCTTTTTTCTGAGCAGTCCATCTCAATAGCAGGCTTAAAATATTCAGTAAATCATGTTGTCCACAGATGTGCTGTCATCTAGTCTTTTGTTATCCCCTTTATGGAGCACAGGTAGAGTAGATCTAACATAATTTTTAAGGGTTCTATAATTTTTGGAATGGTAAGTGAGCACTGGGTTCAACTTAAAGTCAGGAGACATGTTAGTCCAAGAGAGTCAGCTTGTCCTTTGAAGACAGGCATTGAGTTCTTTCTAACTAGAGTCCTAGACAGCATATTTTTTCCAATATATGGCTGTTTTGTCTACACTGAAAATCTGTTCTTTAGAGCAGCCACCTTCGTTAATGATCTTAGCTAGATCGTCTGGGTAACTTGCTGCAGCTTCTACACTCAATGCTTCACCCTGTACTTTTACGTGAGGAAGATGATTTCTTTCCTTAAACCTCATGAACAAACCACTGCTAGCTTCAGATTTTTCTTCTGCAGCTTTTTTAAACCTTTCTCAGCCTTCATAGAATTGAAGAAAGTTAAAGCCTTGCTCTAGCTCAGGCTGTGGCTTAAAGCAATGTTGTGGCTGGCTGGATCTCTCCAGATCACTAAAACATTCTCATTATCAGCTATAAGGCTGTTTCTCTTTCTTATCATTTGTGTGTTCACTGGAGTAGCACTTTTAATTTCCTTCAAGAACTTTTCCTTTGCATTCAGAACTTAGCTAACTGGTTGGCACAAGAGGCCTAGTTTCGGTCTTTCTTGGCTTTCCTCATGCCTTCTTCATTAAGTGCAATCATTTTTAGCGTTTGGTTTAAAGCTAGAGATGTACTTTTCCTCTCACTTAAACACTTGGAGGCCACTGGAAGGTTATTAACTGGCCTAATTTCAATACTGTTGTGTCTTAGGGAATAAGGAGGCTTGAAGAGAAGGAGAGAGATGGGGAACAGTTGGATGGTGGAGCACTCGGAACACACAGAACATTTATTGATTAAGTTCACCATCTAATACAGGCATAGTTTGTAGCACCCTAAAACAGCAAGATCACTGATCACAGATCATCATGACAAATACAATAATAATGAAAGAGCTTGAAGTACTGTGAGAATTACTAAAATGTGACACAGAGACCAAGAGTGGCCAAATGCTTTTGGAAAGAAAGCATTAACAGATTTGCCCAATTCCATGAAACTTCAATTTGTAAAAAACACAGTATCTGTGAAGTGCAATAAAATGAGGTATGCCTGTAAATTCCTCCAACATATGACTGCAGCAAATAATTGGAAATAGAAGCTTCAAAATAAAATCTCTGAATGTGCTTCCTTCAAATTGTCTATGTAATAATCGCAATCGTTACCATTCATTTCGCCTTTAGTATCTGTCAGGTGTGTGACAGGCAGTCTATAAGATGGTTCTCAGTGATCCCTATACCTCCTGATAGTCATGTTCTTCTTTGTGTAATCTCCAACCCTTGATTGTCATTATGACTAACATTTCCTTTCTAATGAAGAAAATTTTGCAAAAGTGATGGATTGTCGCTTCCCAGATCAGTCTATCAAAAGGCTGTGGCTACAATTTGGCACTCTTTCCCATTCTCTCTCTTGAATGGCTTACCCTGGGAGAAACCAGGTGCCATGTTGTGAATCATCTCTATGGAGAGGCTCCCATGGAAAGGAACTGAAGCCTGCTCACAATCATTTCCATGAACTTGGAAGGAGGAGGACACCCCATCCCCAAATGACCCATCCCATTGAGCCTTTAGATGAGCTCACATCCCTGACTGCAACCTCAAGAGAGACCGTGAACCAGAGGTACCCAGCTAAGTGCTCCTGGACTCCTAACCCATAAACACTGTGGAATAATAAGTATCCACTGTTTTCAGCTACTAAGTTTAGGGGTAATTTGTTAGCTCATACAAATCCTGTGTTACTAACTATTTTTCTTCTATGATCTTATTTAATGCTCCCAATAGCCTCTGAAATAAAACTTTTAATTCCCCATCTTACAGATGAGAAGACTGAAGTTTGGCAAAGTATGGTATCTGGACCATAATAAGTCTCCAATATATGTTGTCAGTGATAATAATAATAGTTGTCAGTGATAATAATAATAGTTGCTATTACTAGTTCCTGTCTAACACTATCGGTTCCTCTGGTGGCTCGGTGGTAATGAATCTGCCTGTCAATGCAGGAGACACAAGTTTGATCCCTGGGTCAAGAAGATCCCCTGGAGAAGGGAATGGCCTGGAGAATTCCATGGACAGAGGAGCCTGGTGGGCTACAGCCCATGGGGTCACAAGAGAGTTGGACGTGGCTGAGTGACTAAGCAACAACATCTAATACTATATAGTCCCTTCTAAAATTCCTTGACAGATCAACACTTCCAGTGATGGGTTGGTAATTCTCTCATTTTATGGATGAGAACCCTGAAGTTTTGAAAGGTCTTGTAACTTGCTTATCACTTTAAGATACATAACAAAGAAACAATAGTCCTAAATCAATGTATATAGAATCAAACAGATTAAAACTATTGGAAAAAATGCCTACAGAATATGTAATTACATTAAACTGGGATTTAAATAAGTCAGATTTAGAATGGATTTCCCCCATTTCTGTCTTAACATCTCTGTTGCTGTTGGTCAGTCATAAGTCGTGTCCAGTTCTTTGCGACCCCATGGACTACAGCATGCCAGGCTTTCCTGTCTTTCGCTGTCTCCTGGACTTTGCTCAAACTCATGTCCTTTGAGTTAGTGATGCCGACTCTGTGCTCTCTCTGTACCCACGACTTTTTCAACAGGGTGAGAAAGCCTAATCTTTCAGCTTTAGTGGGCCCAGGGGTGTGGGCAGTGCTCAACATTCAGGTACCATCTTGGAGGGTCATGGACATCTTCAAAATGGTTGACAGTGACTGACCTCAACTTGGAGTGAGCTGCTGTTTCTTGGGAACTTCGGCTTATTAATCAACAAACATCGTCAGCTTCTTACAGGAAGGCATTGCATTTAACAGAATCCACAGAAAACCACTCCACCCCTCTCAGGAGGACTCACAGGCATGTTGATGTCCTCCTTCTGAAAGTGAAATGATCACTGCAAATGGAATTGCCATTGCAAGCTGGGCAGGCAGACATCCACACTGTTACAGGGATCAAGCACTCAAGCGAGATGCAAATTACTTTCTTTCTTGAGCATAATATTAATGCCAAGATTTCCCTGAGATTATTTTCATCTTGAAAATTCACTGGGGTTTCATCTAATCATAGCAGAGTCCATGCACCTGACAAGAAAGTAAGTGATTTTCCTAATTCATCTTTAGGCCACTTTAGGGTCTCTGGCATTTTTTTTTAAATTAGGAAACACCACTTCTTTTTAAAAATACATGGATTCTTCATTGAATGAAAACCAAACTGCAACCTGTAAGCATCTGTTTCAGGTCCAAATCAGCCTCAGGCAAAAGCGAAGGAATGAAATTCTGTCATCCTTCCTGCCTCTCTCTCTCTGCTGTTCTTCTCATCTCTCATCTTCCTCTCTCTCTCCATCCTTCTCCCCATGGAATGTTCTGGGTCTCCAGTGCCCTCACCTACCACCCCCACAACCCAGTGTTTTTCTTGTTCCAACTCCACATCTATTCCAGTATTACTCCCTTTGATAGGGGCAACTGAGTCAACACCTACTTCCCATATTCATCAGCCAAGGAGCTAGTGAAATTTTACTTTCTTCAGTTTACTTCCTGAAAATAGATTTTTGCTCCTAAATAGAAAAGCCATTGCAACTTTAAATACACTTCTTTAGACGTTATACAGCCCTCTTTCTCCAAACATTGTTCCCTGCCACTCACAACCTATTAAAGCTGAAAATTGCAACTTTTGAACTTGGCTTATCTTTCTCTCTCTCTCCCATCCCATCAAAGCATACTGGTCTTGTGTACTATTTTCTTCAGATTTCATTCTGTGGCAACCAGTTTGATATTACAAATTGGAGCTGAAAATTTAAACTCAGAACCATGTCAATTGAGGTAGGGTTTTTCAATGGATGAGTTAATCCAAAGTATAAGAAACTAACAGCTGAGACTCTGTGAGCAGACAGTCTGGAATGATGCAAACAGCACTGCTTGGCCAGAGAAGGGCGCTCGAGGCTTAGTCTGTCTATAGAGCCAACACGGCGGCCCTGGGCAGGTGACTCAGCCCCTCTGTAGGCCTCAGTTTCTCATATTCAGAATGGGGAGACTGGCGAAGGGTGGGATTCTGGAGAGCCGCACCTTGCTACTATGTTTTGCTAGACGAATGGAAATAGACCTGTCAATCATGTGTGGGGATGAAGCAGAGGACCAGGACTGTGGGAGGGCCAAGATTTGGGGGTGGTGGTGCTGCCCCTGGGTACCCATAACCCTGTCTCCTGTTGGCCTGGGCTCTACTTTGGCCTCACCTGACTCTCTGTGTTAATGGAGTAAACGGTGTCCGTCTGGTCTAAGAGTCTGCAGGCATAGGCGATATTGACCGCAGTCTCCTGCTTATCTCCAGTCAAGACCCAGAGCTGGATCCCAGCCTCCCGCAGAGCAGTGATGGTGTCTGGAACACCTTCCTGCAGCCGGTCTTCAATCCCAGTGGCCCCTGGCATGAGGAAAGACAGCATAGCTCACATTTCTGTTGGAAAAAGGAGCTGCTTAATCTCCCCAAGGCCCTATAAAACCAGGCAGTGATTATTGATTATCTCCATGCTCTAGGCTGTGCTAAGAACCCAGGATCCATCAGTAACAGAGACAGAGCTGGTCCCCACCCTCTCTGCGCTCAAAGGCCTGTTGAATAAGGATTTATAACCGAGTGATGGGAGGAGAGAAGCCCAGAGTGCCAGGCAACCATATACCTGGAGACTTGAACTTCATCTAGAAGATCAGGGGGGCCTTGCTGAGGAAGAAAAACAAGTGAAAGTGTCAGTTGCTCAGTTGTGTCCCACGCTTTGCGACCCCATGGACTGTAGCCCACCAGTCTCCTCTGTCCAAGGGATTCTCCAGGCAAGAGTACTGGAGTTGGTTGCCATCTTTTCTCCAGAGGATCTTCCTGACCCAGATTCTCCTGCATTGCAGGCAGATTCTTTACTGTGTGAGCCACCAGGGAAGTTGGAAGTGCCATTCAATCTCAGAAGGGAAGATAAACCCTAAAGGTGGGGAAGGAGGAGAATTCTAGGCAGAGAAAGCAGAGTGAGTGCAAGTCCAGAGGTCAGAGTTGAAGATGACACAAAAGGGAGGCAGAGCTGGGTGAGAAATGAGGCAGGAGAGGAGGTGCTGGGTCATGGAGAGCTGGTCAGGGCATGAAGGGATTTAGCATTTACTTGGTAGCAGATTAAAGGGGGTTAAGTTGGAGAGTGATGGACAGTTTTGAACTTTAAAAAGATCATTCTAGGGACTGGATTGGAGGGTGGAGGAAGCAGGATGAAGTTCAGGGCTAAGAGTCAGAGGAAAGCTGGTGTGGCTGGACCGGCATAGCAGTAATAGGAGTGGAAAGACATGGGTGCACTAAAGTCTTTCCTCTGCAAGTGCTCACCACAGAATTAACAGAGCTGGGTTTTTAAAATAATATTCTTAGAGGGAATTAAAGATGTGAATTACATCATTTTTTGAATGGTCTCAAGCTTTGAGCCAACCTTGATGAATTATACCCAAACATGCAATGGTTGCCAAGTGATTAAGCAAAAATAAATCTGCATTTTAATTGAGATTCGTTTCAGACCACAGACTAATGGCTGTCCATTTCACTCTGGGCAGAAGTGAAGCATGCCGTTTCTTTTAATAATCCCGAGTGACAATAGGTTGGCAAAGCAGTCACGCTGGATGCATATTGAAAAGATCATTTTGTACTGGGAGAGCCGGTGTGAATGCAAGGCAGCTTCTGAATGGCAAGGCAGTTTCTTGGTGGCAAGATGAAGCCTCTTCCCGGCCCCAGTCTGCTCTATCCTAAGCCACTGTGAGGGAAGAAAAATAAGCCTCTCCATCCTGAAATGGGCCCATTTTGTATTTCAGGCCCAAGTACACTGGAGAACAATCCCATGATAAATGATGCCTGACCCTCATCTTTTCCTCCAAGCATTAACCTGGAAGTGAGAGACTGAAGCTGATGTGTATTACAGGGAGGAAGAGTGAAGGAGAGAGGAGGAAGAACACATTTAGTGGTGTGAGAGAGAAAATGAAACAGGTGGTGAGAGTCTTTCTCAGCCAGAGAAGCTGACAGGACCTAACAAATGTGTTCTCTTTTATGCCGAACTGGCTCAGGGGCGCTTCTCACCAGCTGGGGCCAGAAGGCTCCCCTGGAACAAGGGGAAAGGTGTTGCAGGAGTCAGGGGCCCTAATGGGATGACATTCCGGTCATGGCCTGGTGTACTTGGAGCTGTCTGGACTAGCTACCCACTGGTTCCTGTTAGAGTGAATTCTCTAGGCCAGCTTTCCAGGGAGCCTCGTGAGACCGTAGACAAAGGCCTCTGCAGTCCAAACACAGGAAACAAAAGGCTGAAGGAGGTACAGTGCAAAACTGTCTCCCCTGGCTCGCCACTCATCCCACTAAATCTTGCTGCCACGTTTTAAGTATAAAGAGATCTTACCATCTTCTTACAGCAACACCCTAGGTCTCCCCCTTCACCCTGGACTGGCTGAGCTAGATGGAGTGTGATTTATCCAGAGGAGGCAGAGAGGCCTTCATCCCCAGGTCAGCACTGCCTCCCAAAAGGAGGCTGTGGCCACATGGCCACGAGGCCAGTTTGTGCATGCTGTGCAGGCATCGCCTTTCCTAGATCTTGTTCCCAAGCTGTGAGGAGACGAATCTGAAAAAGAAAGCCTCCCCCTTCTCCCTTGGCAATGCTTTTCCTTCAACAGAAATCCACGGGTGTCTCTTAGCTGGTGCTTTCCATCTTCCCCCAGGGTAGCCATCTAATTTCTATATAGCAGCAGTCAGAGTGATTTTTGTAAAACATAAATCTGTCCCTGCTTTAACTCCCCTTTTCCAAACCTTTAGCATACGATTTACATGGCCCTTCCTAATCTACATCCTCCTGACCTCTCTTACCTCAAGTGTCTCCCTCACACTCCATGTTCCAGCCAAGGCAGGCCTCTAAGTCTCCGGCTAGCCCAGGCTTTCTCACCTCCAGACCTTCATTCAGGCCCTTCCCTCTCGTGGAACACCCTCCCCCTTTGATGAGCTCCCTTTCTCCAATCAGCTCAAGCCCTCCTGCGCCCTCCTTGGCTCTGCACTCGGTTGCCACCTTCTCCTTTGTGCTTGCATCCCACCAGCTACATCTCCCAGTCCCACTCTTGCCACACTCATCATCAAGGGCAAGGTCCGTGCTCATGTTCCCCGTTGAAGCCACAATACCTAGCGTGCTACTTGGCATACAGTAGGTGCTCAATAAACATTTGAATGACTGGAGGAGAAGCAACCAGGCTTCCTCCAGCAGGGAGTGCAGGAATGCTCCCGGGCAGCCTCGGGAAGCAGGGTGGGGAGTCTGGTAGGATGTTGGCACAGCTCACTGGCGCCAAATGCCTGGAAGGGCACCCCAGGGAGGCTCCTAATTGAGACACATTTGTAATAGTGTCAGAATCAAGGCCACGAACGCAGTTTCCAGCTTGCAGCATTCCTTTAAAAAAATGTAACAACCAACTTATTTTTAGCTACCGAGTAAGGTGAGTTGATTCTCCAGATGCTGTGCTGTCTCCATGAGAAGCTCGTCTCTGTTGTTGAGGGATGCCTCAGCTTCACGCCGGAAACTGGCCCATCGCCTGAAGTCCTCTTCACTCAAGACCTATGAGATGGGAAGAGGCTCATTCACAACTCTGGGTGTCTCCTTCTCTTGCCCATGTGCTGGACCTCCTACAGACCAACTTGAGCTTCACTATACAATTAGATGGGGCTTTCCCCTCAATTATTATTATTATTTTTAGATTCTTGAATTGATGGAGGATTGATCTTCATGTTCCATTATCATCAAACGTCTGTTGACCTCTGTGGTGCTCTGGGTACTGTAGATACAGTAGTGATCAAGAAAGACAAGAGCCCTACAGACCTGGGCTGATGTGCTAGTAGAGGGTGAGAGACATTATTTAAGTGAATAATTTAAAAGAATGGACCATCCCAAGGACTATACAGAAGACAAACAGCATGTGACTGGGTAGGGGGATAGCTGTGGGAAGAGGGGTTATTTTTATTTGGCTTGCCAGGACCCTTAGACAAGGTGACATACAGGCTGAAATCCAATGATGAGAAGTGTTCAGTCATGGGGAGGAGGCAAGTTCAAAGGCTGTGAAACAGCAGTGAGCTTGGCTTTATTTCTGTTCCTTGAACACAGCAGTTGGCTTAAGGATGGAGGGCCAGATGGAGAGGACCAGCGATGAGGCTGGAAAAGTAAGTAGCAGACAGGTCTTGTGTAGCCTGGTAGACTATTCCACTAGCTCCTGGAGGTGTCCAGTGGCTGAAAAAAATCCAACTAGAGGACACAGGGGGCTTCCCTGGTAGCTCAGTTGGTAAAGAATCTGCCTACAGTGCAGGAGACCTGGATTCAATCCCTGGGTTGAGAAGATCCCCTGGAGAAGGAAATGGCACCCACTGTAGTATTCCTGCTTGGAAAATCCTATAGACAGAGGAGCCTGGTGGGCTACAGCCCATGGCATCGCAAGAGTCAGACATGACTTAGAGACTAAACCACCACCAGAGGATATAGTTCTTCTTCTGGAGTCCATAGCATTTTAGACCCCTCTGTTGGCATTATATACACACTGTCTGTTACAGTAATAAATGATTCCTTTGTCTAAGCATCAGATATTCTTTAATTTACCAACCATGCATGGCACTGTGGGGAAAACAAAGGGGATACAGGTAGGTCTTTTACTTTTGAGGAATAACAGTCTTATCAGAGGAGGTGAGATAGAAATATATAATTTCAATAAAATACAGAAAGTGGTAAGGTTTTAATTACAATCTATAGAGTAGAAAGTGCTAGTCAATGTCCCAGCATTACTTGTGTTAATCTTAGTGAATCTCCATGACAACTGTGTGAAGTAGCAAACGCTAGCACTATTTTACAGATAAGAACATCCTAAAGCCGAGAGAGGTGAAGAAACTTGCCCAAGGTCACATCACTGATAATGGTGAGACTGGGACTTGTCCCAGGCCTGGCTTTAAAGTGGGTGCTCTTAAACTTTATGGTGTACTAAGCACCACAAAAGAGATGAGCTCTGGGATTTATGGAGAAGAAACCACTTCTGTTTTAGATTCATTTCCCATATAGGCCATTACAGAATACTGAGTAGAGTTCCCTGTGCTATACAGTATGTCCTTATTAGTTACCTATTTTATATATAGCAGTGTGTATATCAATCCCAATCTCCTAGTTTATCCCTCCCCCTATTACCCCCTGATAACCATTAAGTTTGAAAAGAATCTAAAAAAAAAAAAAACGGATATGTGTATATGTATAACTGATTCACTGTCCACCTGAAACTAACAACATTATAAATCAATTATACCCCAATTGAAAAAAAAAAGAAATCACTTCCAACCATCTTGAAATGCATCCCCATTGTAGCTCCCCTATCTGATTTTAGGTACTCCAGCTCTGGGATTCATAGCTCTTTGCTTGCCTTTCCTGTAGGGGCTTCAAATTGAAAGACCTGCAGGGCCCAGGGAAGGTAACCTTCTTGAATCTAGCTGGGCCAAGGGCAATGGGATAGAGAGGGGTAGGAACTGTGACAAATCCCGGAACGCAGAAGAATATATTCCTCAGCAGGAATCTGCTGCTACCTGGCTATAGTATTTGAAGCTATTCAAGAATGGTAATCCAGTTTTCCAGATTCTCTACATTTTCAAGAGAAACCAGAAATCTAGATTTGTATGTGATCACATAAAATCTCGCAACTTCTAGATCTCAGCAAATGATGGAAATGGTAAGAGGATATTTAAAGGCAAAATTACAACATTAAAAAATCATGAGTTATAGGTTAACAATTACATAGACAATGAAAAGCAGGGAACCACAAGGCCACACTGATAAGGAACATTACCACTCAGATTTCTGTCCCAGCAAGACTGTCAAAAGTTGTGGGTCTGTGTGGTCAGGATAGCCAATTTTGAAAATATTAGAACCAATATTGAGGATCTTCTAACAAGAAACAGAAAAGACACAAGCAGGGTTGGAGCCTTTCGGACCCTAAATGCAGAATTTGTTCTTACCTTCTTGGCGATACACAGTGTTCGAAGGCCATCTCTCGCATACAAGTCTAGATGCCTCTGAGTCCGGGCTCGGATTTTCCTCATCTTCCTCTCCACATCAGTGTCAGTCACTGTCAAATAGTCATTGTTGCCCATGAGGTCATGGAAAAAATGCTTAGGGATCCTGTTTCTAACACCCTGGAGTCTTTAGAGGAGGAATTCCCTTATACCACCCCCACCCCCACACACATACCCCTGTCACAAACACGAAGCTGCTCTTGCAGGCTGCCCTGCAAAGTGGTAACTCCATGGGTCCTTAAGCTGTCCGCTCTCTATATCTGATCATCAAAAGTCTGGCTGAGAGAAGTACTATTTAGGGAAGTTAGGTGGCTTCAGGTACTGTTCCCAAATGCTTGTTTGTGGAAATTCCCTGCCTGTCCAGGGCTTAGGACTCTGTGCTTCCAATGCAGGGGCCTATGTTCCATCCCTGGTTGGGAAACTAAGATACTGTATACTGTGCAGGAAAAAAAAAAGCGTGGAAAACTCAGATACCTGTTTGCATCAGAATCACCTGGGAACTTAAATAATAGAGACGTGAAGGGCCAGTTGAAGGCCTGCTGAATCAAAGAACAAGAAGTCTTCCCTGTGACTAGTTTAGCCCTGAATAACCAGCTGTTTACATGGGTGCTAAGTCGCTTCAGTTGTGTACGACTTTTTGGGACCCTGTGAACTACAGCCCATCAGGTTCCTCTGTCCATGGAATTCTCTAGGGAAGGATACTAGCGTGAGTTGCCATTTCCTACTCCAGGGAACCTTCCTAAAACCAGGGATCAAACTCCAGTCTCCTGCATTGGGAAGAGGGTTCTTTACTACTAGCATCACCTGGGAAGTGCCAACCAGCTGTTTGCTGAGTCTTAAAAATGCTATCCATCACCTGCTCTGTAATCTACTTTAGTCCTTATGGCAAGTTGCTTCCAAGATGAAGAGAGACCTAAATCTCACTGCTAAGTTCCTTACGATTTTGGGTTTGCTGAGTTAGGCTTCAAAAAAAAATTTTTTGGATTCCTATAAATCTAGTGTGAAAAATATTTCATTGTGTAGCTCAAAGTCCCCCATTTGAAGTCCTATATAACACATTTCTCTTAGAAGAAATTTATCTTTTCGTTTGAAATTCCAGCACTTTTATCTATCAGATAAAAAAGAATTTTTCAGCCTGGGCTGGCGGTTTATGGGACAGGATCGATGCCATCACCACTTCCTTCATCTCAGATATCACAGACATCCCTAATCAGTGGCAGCACTTTGTAAGTCTAATTGAAAAAAGCATCAGAATTCTTTTTCACCAGGGCTGGCTTGAGATCTTTAGTAACCCTAAGCAGTAAACAAATTTTGTTCCCTGTGTCCATCCCTCCATATAAAGCAAAATTAAAAGTACAGTTCTTTACAGTAAGACAAGTATGAGGAAGTCCAACAAAGTTCTGAATTTTTTTTTTTCCCAATACTACTCTCAGCCTGCTTTTACTCAGTATAAAATCCCTTCAAGGATGATTTCCTTATTTTTCAGATGTTACTAGTTTCCAGATGCCTTAAGCACAATCTTTGTGCCTTGTCTTTTGGAGCACTATCTACGATGTTTTATATTCAAAGACATCTGCTCCTGAGATTAAAAACACCTTTTGCCTTCTACCTGTGTACTTCTGAGTTTACTTTATTGCTCAGGCTACCAGGGACCTCAGGGTCAAATTGACTGTTCTAACATTGTATATATACTAAACCTGAGGTTATTTTCCCCCCCTGCTTTTGAAATCTTTGCTTCTTAAATCTCATGGTAACATCGTATACTGCTAAGTCCAACTCTGTGTGACCCCATAGATGGCAGCCCACAAGGCTCTCCTGTCCCCGGGATTCTCCAGGCAAGAACACTGGAGTGGGTTGCCATTCCCTTCTCCAATGCATGAGAGTGAAAAGCGAAAGTGAAGTCGCTCAGTCGTGTCTGACTCTTAGCGACCCCATGGACTGCAGCCTACCAGGCTCCTCCGTCCATGGGATTTTCCAGGCAAGAGTACTGGAGTGGGGTGCCATTGCCTTCTCCAACATCGTATATGTATCTTTTATTGGAGGCATCTCTCATCCAGTTTGGAATCAGGTGAGGAACAAAGAAATATCTCCATGGGAAAAAAAAAAAAAAAAAAAAATTATCTCCATGGCAGTGTGGAAAGCTGTTGTGCAGGAATGGAATGCTGTGGCTCCCCTGACTCCGAAATACCGAATTCACTTGCCTGCCAGGATCTGGGGATGAAGACACTTAATTAGCTCCCTTCCCATTCTAAACGCTCATCAATCCCCATGAACCTCTTGGCTCTGATCCATAGCTGACAATGCAGGAGGCCCAGGGCTGCCTGGGCAATTCTGAAACTTGGCTGGAATCTCGTGTCCTGGGAGAATCATAGCCCCATAACTGTCTTCTCCTTGTTAGCAATCCGGAAGTGGCTACACACTAATTCATGCTGCTCCAAAATTGGACACTGATAACGTAGGGACTTTGGAACACTTTTCTGGCTTGGAGCAAGTTAATGAAAATCCATGTGGGGAGGGCTGGGGAAAGGGATGATAAAGAGCATCCCCTGAGGTTTTCCAGAACAAATCGAGCCCAGTGCAGAATTCTGGTGGTGTGACAAAAGCTCTGAACCAGGATTTAGGACACCTCCACTAGGATTCACCACTAGTTGGCTGAGCTTCTTCTTTTATGTCATTTCCCTCTTCAGGTTCAGTTGGTCTCTCCCCAGAACTAAGAGTTAGGACCACAGTATTTTCTAGGGTATATTAACGGATGTCCTGGGGCGGGGAGGAATTTGTGTATGGAGCATCCATGTTTAAATGAGTTTGGAAAATTAGAAACTGGGATAAATAAAGAGGTTCCTCTTGTTAAATGCCTTTAACAAATTCTGTAATTCTCCAGGTCATGGAGATGTGGAGAGCAGTGTGTTAAGGAAGATGCTGTGAGGAAAACATCTCGAGGGCTTGTGTTCCAGCTGGGACCTGCTGGACTGACACCATAACTCAAGCCTCCCTCCCCCCAGTTACCATTCCATGGCACCAGTTAAACACCAGAACCCTCTCTTCTTGGACCCCGATGAGACAGACTCACCGCAGGCTGGGTCTTCCAGCAGGTCCATGATAACGCAGTCGGCGCCCTTGGTGTAGACGACGATCTCACCAGTCAGCGGGTGCCTCACGACCACAGACATCCTCTTCCTGACAGAGTCGAACTCCAGGGTGCAGAGGACATCGAAGGTGAGGCAGGTGCCCTGGGGCAAGCGCACGGTCACTTGTTCGGGTGTCCGGGACACCAGTGTGAAGCTGTAGGCACGGGCAGCGTGCACCAGGGCGGCCTCGTCAGGGCTCTCAGCCTCATAACAGAGCTCGGGGCCAGCCAGGAGGAGGGCTGGGGCCTGCAGCTCCTCCTCCAGGGAGGCCCCCGGCCCTGCCCCCAGGATGTCGCCCTGCTCCCACGTGCTGCTCTTGTAGCCGCCGTCACTGGAATAGCCGCCGCTGCACACTGACCCGTCGTCTCTCTCTTCCGAGTCCGTGGTGGGGATGTTGGCCCCCAAGCTCTCCCCCAGGTCCATGTCCGAGGGTGCAGTGGATGAGAAGGACTGACTGAGGCTTGAAAGCTTCAACCTGTGGAACAGCTGCTGGATCTTCTCCAGGGATGTCCCCAGAGCCTTGGTTGAGGGTGGCATGGTGACCTTGAGGCAAGAGAGGAAAGGAGAACATGACTCTCCAGGTTGAGAAAACCATCGAGCTGCCTTATGGCAGAATACGAAGCTCATTTTGCAGTCATCCACTTCAGTGATGTTGGGCAAGCCTTTTCCCTTCTGTGAGCCTCGGTTTACCCAACTGAAATATGAGAGGGTTAGGCCACTGGTTTCCTTCCAGCCCTGACTTCCTAGGGATTGGTGGTGACATCCCACTTTGATCATGGGCCAAGTAAAGCAAAGGAGACAAAAGCCAGACTCAAGGTTGCAGTTCACATGCTCTGAACCCTTATCATCACCTTGCCTGCTTTATTTTTGCATGCAGCATCTTACTTCATCCTCCCAGCAACAGTGCTACGGGATCCTATCATTATCCCGACTTCTGGATGAGGAAACCTAGGCATAAAGAGATTAAGTGGGCTGTGATCACCCAGCTTGTAGGTGGCAGAGCTGGCTCTCACATCTGGGTCTGTCTGACTCCAGGGGCTTCTGAGCTACCTGCCAGCTGCAGTCTTCCATTAGCTTGAAAACTGAGAATTGGAGGGTATACTTCTTTATTTCTTGAACATAGAACTTCTCACATACAGCTTCCTGCCTTCCAAAGTTCCCTGCAGACCTCTGATTACTTGCTGACTTTTCAGGGTAGTTTAGAACCTGGGTGTAATAATAGGGGCTCTGGTTTGGTGCCTGCATGAACCCTCTTTTTCTTGATTTTTGTGGCCAAGTGGTGTAACACCCATTATTCTTATTCATCACTTAGAAGAGAGCTTGGGTGAGAGTATGTGGATAATCAAATCGATCTTCAGTACTGAAAAATAACTCCAAGTATCATCTTTTATAAATGGCCATCAAGCTGTGTTATCTCTAACTTAGCAAAACCTTATACAAGGTGTTCATTTTTTTAACCCCCCTTTAAAAATCAGATACCAGTAAACCGTGGTATTATGATAGAATCATACAGATGGTTCTGCCATGTATTCACCATATGTCCTTCACTAAGTTACTTAAGTTCTCTGAGCCACTGTTTCTTCACTTGCTAAATCCAAAGACATACCCCACAGGATTGTTGGGCCATCAAGATTAAATGAAAGTGCAGGCGATGTTTGGCATAGAGCCCTGCACATAGCAAGCACTCAGTAAATGTTAACTTTTAACGTCTACCCTGCAGACAGACACAAAATGTGAAATCTACACAGAAAACTCATATGGAACTTCTTATATTGTATTTAAAACATAAGGGGATTGAGGCCCAGAGAGGACAAGAGCTTTGTTCAAGGTCTCACAGCGATGACACGGTGACAGTGTGACTAGGACCCAAGTGTTTTGCGCTCTTGTGCAGGGCACCCCCTTCACGCCTGTGCTCCTCCCATCCATCCCACCCACACCATCAGCGGTCCTTACCCGCTGCCGGGGCTCGGTAGTCGTGGAGACCATGACAGAGTTGCAGATGGTTAAGGCAAGGAAGAAATCAGCAACGGAGGAGGCAGTGGCAAGGGAAGGCTTGGGGGTCTGCCGTCTGACAGAGTCTCCAGCCACAGAGCTGCGTCTCGCACCTTGGACAGGAGATTTTTATCTGGAGTCACATCTTTTTCCTGGGAGAGAAAGGCTAGGGTCAGAGTCTTTCCTGAAGGAACTGGGGAGGAAGGTCCCCTGCAGCAGATTCGTTCATGCCCTAGAAAGGCTGATAAAGTCTTTCCTGCATCCTGCACCCAGCATGTCTCCCCTAACCTGGGCCTGTTCACCTCAGAGTCTGATTTGGTTCCTTCCCTTCCCTCAAGCCCATGTGTCCATCAGTTTTATAGGCTTTGGTGGTTCTGCCCCCACAGCATCTTCCCACCATTTACCCCTCATTCCTGATGCTTCCAGCCAGGCTCAGACCCTCTAGCTCTCCAGCCTGGGTTTCCACATGCATGCATCTGTGCATGCATGCTCAGTTGCTTCAGTCATATCTGACTCTTGCAACCCATGGACTGTAGCCCACCAGGCTCCTCTGTCCATGGGATTTTCCAGGGAAGAATACTGGAGTGGGTTGCCATGCCCTCCTCCAGGGGATCTTTCCAACCCAGGGATGGAATCTACATCTCCTACATTGTAGGCGGATTCTTTACCACTGAGTCCCCCAGGAAGCCCTCTGGATTTCCAATTCAGCCTTTAAAGTGAGGTGACTGCCTTTTACCTCATTTAGTTTGAACCCTTCAATATGTATATCACCCATACATCCTTCTAAGACACCATTTCCCTCAAGGTACTCTTGAGACTGAAAAATCTTCAGATCTTCACTGTGAACATGATGATTTCAGTCTGGCATCTAAATTATTTCCCAGTTTGCATTTCTCCTGTTGATTCCCATCACTCTGCGGGGGTCCTTCAGCTCAGCCAGGTGATCTGGTGGCTGCCTCTTGAGGGTATACTCCCCTCCTAGGCCTCTGATCACACTCTTGTGGAAGTCCTCTCCTGTCTACCCAAATCCTACCTGGACTTCATAACCATAAAAACTCCACGGGTTCATGAGATCTGACTTAGCCACAGTGAGTAATCTGTCTTCTGAGGCAGAAGCTTCACAGCAGCTTCTTGAGCTGAGAATATCCGCAGGAGTCAGGCAGGTAAGGTGAATGAGGGAAGGTGGCCGAGTTATAGATGAGGACGCTATGGGCTGGGGAGGTGGGGCTGTGAGACCTGGCAAGTCCCACCCCATCTAAAAGGGGGTGACTCTTCTGCCAGTAAAATGCTCCAAGGCTGGTGCATTTTGCTAAATCTCTGGGTTTTTCAAGATAAAGTAGAGAATGATGTTAAGGACGGTTTTTTTTTTTTTAAATTTCTTTTTAAAAAACTCTGTGGACTGGATCTGACTCATGGATTTCCAATTTTTTTCACATCTTGGTTGAAACTGCCACTTCTTCCATCCCTCTAGAATTCACTACATATTGCCTATATTTTAAGTTAAATTTTCTTATGTCCATGTTTAATCTCCCTAGAGATAAACCAAGAGCCTGAAAGATAGACTGCCTTTGCTATGAAGTTGTATCTTCTGGAACCCCAAAGATTGCCTGATGTGAAGCAGAATTTCAATAAACACCAGCTCTTCATAGATATGACAAAAGCCATTCTGTAAAGACATTTTTACATACAGCCATTTCTATCAATGCTCAGAGTTCACAGGTTCATTCAAGTTTAGAACAGAGTCAATGATTGAAAAAGATGCACTGAGGGAATTTTGACTGATACATGCAGAGAGAAGACTGAGGGCCGATAAGCTAGCAAGTTTTACAAAGTAGAACCGAAGTTGAAATTAAAAACATCCTGTGGGGCAGACTTAGAAAATGAACTTATGGTTGCCAGAGGAAAGGGATAGTTAGGGAGTTTGGGAAGGTCATGTACACACTACTATATTCAAAATGGATAATCAACAAGGTCCTACTGTAGCACATAGAACTTTACTCAATGTTATACGCCAGGCTGGATGGGAAGGAAGACTGGGGGAGGAATGGATACATGTATGTATGGCTGAGTCCCAGTGCTGTTCACCTGAAACTACCACAACATTGTTAACAGGCTATACTTCAATGCAAAATGAAGAAAAAAAAAATCCTGTAGGGAAGCATCCTCAGACTGTGTCTTCTCTGACTACCAACTGCAATTACCCCCAGAGGTCAGATTCTAAGCTCCTGGTCTGCTGGCATAGGTGAGAGTCACAGGGAGGAAACACAGATGGGCGTGGAGGTGCTGGAGGGATGAGATTCTGGTCTCCAGCTGCGCAGTTGATCAGGGGAAGTGGAGAGGACATGGAGCGCACACTCCAAAGAGCTCTGACCTTCATTTGGAGGACTCTCACAGAGCCAGCACCTACACTTCCATCTTGTTCATCCCGTAGTAAGAGGAGAGTTTCCTGCAAAGAACCTGTTTATGAAAAGGAAGCATGCTTACAGTAACACTGCAGCAGCTGCACCCCCTCTCATTGCCCTGTGATGAGTAATGGTGGGCCATCCGTACCATACGGTGTCCGCGCTTTCAGAAAGCTTAGGAAGGAGTGAGGACCACCTGTCCTCTCTGCCTTTGAGTGCAGTTGTCACAGCAGGAGCTCACAGTGATGGAGCTCATCCTACCTCTCCAACAGGGTCATTTATGCATCTCACTGGGTTCTCACAGCCCCAACCAGAGATGAAACTAATCTCAACTGAAAGCCAGAAGGATGGGCTGACTTGACCAGTGCCTCTCAAGGAGTTAATGTAAAGCCAGAATTGTACATCAGACCCCTTGATTGCTAGTCTAGGGTCTTCCTTTCTGTGGTCATAGTAAAGTAGTATGCTCCCTTCTTAATACTCTCATGCTTACTTCTCTAACCTTATTTCAGGGTCCCTCCAGTACCTGTCATCAGTTAACCAACACTGTTCAAAGAACTCTGAGCCAGTTTATCCTAATAGTAATGAGAATTCTTATCTGTGGAGTGTTTCTGATGGTCTGTACACCTGTCACTCACTGCATTCCTGGAGCTGCTGCTGCTGCTGCTAAGTTGCTTCAGTCGTGTCTGACTCTGTGCGACCCCACAGAGGGCAGCCCACTAGGCTCCCCCGTCCCTGGGATTCTCCAGGCAAGAATACTGGAGTGGGTTGCCATTTCTTTCTCCAATGCATGAAAGTGAAAAGTGAAAGTGAAGCCGATCAGTCCTGTCTGACTCCTAGCGACCCCATGGATCGCAGCCCACTAGGCTCCTCCATCCATGGGATTTTCCAGGCAAGAGTACTGGAGTGGATATTATCTATATCCCAGATGTTCAAGCTGGACTTAGAAAAGGCAGAGGAACCAGAGATCAAATTGCCAACATCTGTTGGGTCATAGAAAAAGCAAGAGAACTCCAGAAAAAACATCTACTTCTGCTTCATTGACTATGCTAAAGCCCTTGACTGCATGGAGGACAACAAACTGTGGAAAATTCTTAAAGAGACAGCAACACCAGACCATTTACTTGCCTCCTGAGAAACCGGTATGCAGGTCAAAAAGCAACATAGAACCAGACATGGAAAAATGGACTGGTTCCAAATTGGGAAAGGAGCGTGTCAAGGCCTGTATATTGTTGCCCTGCTTATTTAACTTATATGCAGAGTACATCATGCAAAATGCTGGGCTGGATGAGGCATAAGCTGGAATCAAGATTGCTGGAGAAATATCAACAACCTCAGACATGCAGATGATACCACTCTTAAGGCAGAAAGTGAAGAGGAACTGAAGAGCCTCTTGATGAAAGTGAAAGAGGAGAGTGAAAAAGCTGGCTTAAAGCTCAACATTCAGAAAACAAAAATCATGGCATCCAGTCCCATCAGTTCAGTTCACTTGATTGGTTGTGTCTGACTCTTTGTGATCCCATGGACTGCAGCACGCCAGGCCTCCCTGTTCATCACCAACTCCTGGAGTTTACCCAAACTCATGTCCACTGTGTCAGTGATGTCATCCAATCATCTCATCCTCTGTCGTCCCCTTTTTCCCTCACCCTCAATCTTTCCTAGCATCAGGGTCTTTTCAAATGAATCAGCTCTTCATATCAGGTGGCCATGGTATTGGAGTTTCAGCCTCGACATCAGTCCTTCCAATGAATACCCAGGACTGACCTCTTTTAGGATGGACTGGTTGGATCCCTTTGCAGTCCAAGGGATTCTCAAGAGTCTTCTCCAACACCACAGTTCAAATGCATCAATTCTTCAGCACTCAGTTCAGTCCAACTCTCACATGCATACATGACTACTGGAAAAAACATAGCCTTGACTAGATGGACCTTTTTGGCAAGGTAATGTTTCTGCTTCTTAATATGCTGTCTAGGTCCCATCATTTCATGGCAAATAGATGGGGAAACAATGGAAACAGTGACAGACTTTATTTTCTTGGGCTCCAAAAATCACTGCAGATGGTGACTGCATCCATGAAATCAAAAGATGCTTGTTCCTTAGAAGAAAATCTATGACCAAACAAGATAGCATATTAAAAATCAGAGGCATTATTTGCTGACAAAATTCCATCTAGTCAAGGCTATGATTTTGCAGTAGTCATGTATGGATGTGAGAGGGACCATAAAGAAGACTGAGTGTTGAAGAGCTGATGCTTTTGAACTGTGGTGTTGAAGAAGACTCTTGAGAGTCCCTTGGACTGCAAGGAGAGCAAACCAATCAATCCTAAAGGAAATCAGTCTTGAATATTCATTGGAAGGACTGATGCTGAAGCTGAAGTTCCAATAGTTTGGCCACTTGATGAGAAGAATTTGTTCATTAGAAAATACCTTGATGCTGGGAAAGATTGAAAGCAGGAAGAGAAGGGGACAAAAGAGGAGGGAGATGGTTGGAAGGCATCATGGACCCACTGGACATGGGTTTGAGCAAACTCTGGGAGATAGATGATAAAGGACAGTGAAGCCCAATGTGCTACAGTTTATGGGGTCGAAAAGAGTTGGACACGACTGAGTGACTGAACAACTACTATTCTCCCAGTTACCTCTGCATTTCAAATGAAGAAACTGCTGCCCAGGGAGACTAGGCATCTTGCCCAGGTCATATAGTCAGTTAATTCAAGAAAGTTCAACTCTAGAATTTATGCTCTTTAACCTCCATGCCAGGCAAGATCCCCCATGAGAAAGAAGTAGCCTTTGATTCTTGCTGACTGCTGGCATCTTTAGTGACTGGCATCTCAGTGAGCTTGCATATCTAATCCTTAGGGCTCAGCAGACAGTCCACAAGATTATAAAGGGGTTATGGGGATCTTTTCCAGAAAATAGTTTATCTTTTTTTTTTTTTTTGGTGAGGGTACCTAAATGGGATGCTTTTAACCCTTATCACAGATACCCAAACTTGGGAACAAGCTTGGATGTCATCACAGCCAAATCTCCTATTTTCCTGATGATAAAACTGAGTGCCAGGGAGGAGGGAAGTGAACTTTTCAAGACTGAACATTGAATCAGGGTCAGAACTAGGACAGATTTCACACCACCTGACTCCAGCCCAACAGCACACTGCTTTGCTCCAAGCTATGCATTATGTATTTCCAAACGGTGACACAGATAAAATGATTTAATGGGTATTTATTGCATGTCCATTTACTCTCTAGTCTCTTAAGTGCCACGAGGGCAGAGACTGCGATGTGTCCTGGTGCCTGACAGCCTGCAGGCACTCGCTCAAACCTTTGTTGCCTGACTCCTATCTAGGGCAAGACACTACCTTACCACTGATGAACTCACAGGGGCTCTTTGTTAAAACTCTTAGTATTTCCTTCCAATCATACAGCAATGCATTAAAAAGAAGTTTGGCGAAGGGCCTATTTGTCTCTGGCACTGGCAGCAGGCCCAGCCTGCAAGTGTCAATGGCAGATGTCACGGCAGCTTTATCCATTCACACAGACTTGTTTCTGCAGGGCAAGCTTCTTCGTGGTTCCCTTTGCCCACAGCCCATTGGTTTCCTATCTGGTTCATTAACATTAGGAACTTGGCATGTAGGACACTTAGCGAGAAAGCAGCACCCCCTACCCACCTCTGGGCCCTTTGGCTAGTCTCTTTCTCTGGAGGAAAAGAAATAGTCTGTGAGGCTATTGGTTGTTCAGATTAGAGCTTTGTGGCAACCAGGCATCCAATCGGTTGGGTTTCTTTCTATAGCAGAACCCCCAAGGCTTCCTCTTTGAAGAAGGTACTCTCTGATCTCACCCCCACACCCTCAAGGATCCTGTTATTATCACTGGATTGTGTCTATTGACAACTTATAGCAAAGTGAATGCTATGCTAAGTGGCTCCATGTGTGTGTTAAGTCACTTTAGTTGTGTCTGACATTTTGTGATCCCACTTAGCTTGCCAGGCTCCTCTGTCCATGGGATTCTCCAGGCAAGAATACTGGAGTGGGTTGCCTCCTCCAGGGGATCTTCCCAACCCTAGGGATTGAACCCGAGTCTCTCACGTCTCCTGTATTGTCTGGCAAGTTCTTTACCACAAATGTCACCTGGGAAGCCTGGCTTCCGTGTATATTATGTCATTATAACAACATTAAATAGCTGTTATCATTCTCCCATTTTATTAGTGAAGTGAATGAAAGTGAAAGTGAAGTCGGCCAGTCATGTCCTACTCTTTGCGACCCGTGGACTGTAGCCCACCAAGCTCCTCCGTCCATGGGATTCTCCAGGCAAGAATACTGGAGTGGGTTGCCATTTAAGTAACTTGTCTAAGGTCTCAAAATCAATAAAAGAGCTCAGTCCTGAACCCAGTTCTGCTGATGCTAGACCCAAACCCTTAAACATGATGCCAGTACTTCCCAAACTCTAACATGTACCTGAGTCAGCTAGGCATCTTGTTTAAACACAGATGCTGATTCAGCAAGTCTGGAGTGAGGCCTAAGCATCTGCATTTCTATAAGCTCCCAAGGGGTGCTCCTGCCTGCTGTGGGCCTGAGGACCACAGTTTGAGTACAAGGTTCTAGGCTATATGGCTGCCCTATTGCTGCCATTTCCTCTCTGGCTGGGAGCATTCAACACTGAAAGCTGTGAGGAGGTGGCCAAGCTCCAATCCACTACTCTCCTCTCACTTTAAATGACAGTTCATCCACAGTCACCTTGCTGACAATCACTGACTTGAGTGCAGCAGATTGCCGCTGTGGGAACCCGCAGAGCCAGTGGTGGAAGTGAACAGGAGCCCTGGTGTGCAGGCCTGGAACAAACTGAGGCCTAGTTCCTCCCTTGCCTCCATCTCCTCTTCCCCTCTCTATGACTTGTGCCTCTTTTCCAGCTACTGTTTAGAACCGCAAGTCTCCGTTTGCTTGTATGGAATGTCTCCCCTACAACAACCTGCAATCCCCCTCACTAGATGGTTTCCTCTTTTGCTCTGGTTAACCTTCAATTTTGTCTCAAATTCAGCTCTGATGCTAACCCTTTCAGGAAGCTCCTCTGACTCCTAGTTTGATGTAAGTGCGTTTCCTTTGGGCTTCTATGCACCTCTGCCCCCTTACATCCCAGCCTGAGAGCAGTGTCATATAGTCACTGGGGTTCTTCTTGCCCCTTCATTGGACTGCAAATGCCTGAAATCAGGGACGATGCCCCATTAGACTTTATATCCCCAGTGGCTAGAATGGTACTTGCCATAGTGTAGACGCTTGTTTTGTATTTGTTGGCTGACTGACAATAAATGAAAGGCTAGTCCAAGAAATGTAGATACTGAGAATATATAGAATTTACAGATGAAGAGGAAGCAGACCCTTCCATTTGCTATTGGTGAGTGTCTGGACTGGTACAACCACTGGGGTTGTATCACTCCAAATTTTAACATGCACAAAATCTCAACTTAGCAGTCATGCTCTAAGAATCTATAAAAAAACTTACATATCTGTAGAAACAGATGATGGCTCAACCAGTCAACAGATTTTAACAGCCATTTAAAAAGTTACAAGGCAGCTCTCCACTGAATATCTGTCCATTTGTCTACATGCATGCACTATTCCTCAAGATTCATTAAGCTAAAGAGAAGTTCAGAGTCCAAGACAGTGCATGGTGCACTTTTATTTGTGGGAAAGGATGTGCTTATGTATATATTCCACTTGCATGCTTTCATTGGGTTTTCCAAAAAGTTCCTTTAGGTTTTTCCATAAGAGCATATGAGAACCCAAACAAACTTTTTGGCCAACCTAAGATATAGCTTGAAGAAGGCAATAGCATCCCACTCCAGTACTCTTGCCTGGAAAATCCCATGGATAGAGGAGCCTGGTGGGCTGCAGTCCATGGGGTTTTGAAGAGTCAGACACGACTGAGAGAGTTCACTTTCACTTTTCACTTTCATGCATTGTAGAGGGAAATGTCAACCCACTCCAGTGTTCTTGCCTGGAGAATCCCAGGGACAGGGGAGCCTTATGGGCTGTCATCTATGGGGTCGCCCAGAGTCGGACATGACTGAAGCAACTTAGCAGCAGTAGCAGCAGCAAGATATAGCTATAAGCATCTCTGAGAAGGACACAGGAAAGTTCAAATAATGGTTGTCTTTGAGTGGTAGGCAACAGAGGAGGGAAGGAGGCTTACTCTCCCATCTGCCCTTTGGTTCCTTACGAGTACCTAGCTATGTGGTTGTATCCTATTATGGACATAAACTTTCTCAGTTGCTGGGGAGTTGAAGGCTGAAGTACTATTTAGGGTAGTGATGTTTTTGCCCTTGCTGAGATTGTGGTCTTGATATTGAGTTTGGGTGAAGAATAGGGAGAGTCCAGTGTTAGTAACTGCATACATGAAATTAAAAGATACTTGTTCCTTGGAAGAAAATCTATGACCAACCTAGAGAGCACATTAAAAAGCAGAGACATTACTTTGCTGACAAAGGTCTGTCTAGTCAAAGCTATGGTTTTTCCAGTAGTCATGTATGGATGTGAGAGTTGGACTATGAAGAAGGCTGAGCACTGAAGAATTGATGCTTTTGAACTGTGGTGTTGAAGACTCTTGAGAGTCCCTTGGACTGCAAGGAGATCAAGCCAGTCAATCCTAAAGGAAATCAGTCCTGAATATTCATTGGAAGAACTGATACTCTGGCCACCTGATGTGAAGAACTGACTCATTGGAAAAGATCCTGATTCTGGGAAAGATTGAAGGCAGGAGGAGAAGGGGACAACAGAGGATGTGATGGTTGGATGGCATCATCGACTCGATGGACATGAGTTTGAGCAAGCTCTGGGAGTTGGTGATGGACAGGAAAGCCTAGTGTGCTATAGACCATGGGGTTGCAAAAGAGTTGGACACGACTGAGTGACTGAACTGAACCGCTGCTGCTAAGTCACTTCAGTCGTATCCCACTCTGTGTGACCCCACAGATGGCAGCCCACCAGGCTTCTCCATCCCTGGGATTCTCCAGGCAAGAACACTGGAGTGGGTTGTCATTTCCTTTTCCAATGCATGAAAGTGAAAAGTGAAAGTAAAGTCACTCAGTTGTGTCCGACTCTTCACGACCCCATGGACTGCAGCCCACCAGGCTCCTCTATCCATGGGATTTTCCAGACAAGAGAATGGGAGAACTGAACTGACTGTTAGTAAATTTGCTTAAATAAAAGCATATGCATTGTTAAGGTGAGCTTTTCCCAAATGGGACAGAAACTACAAGGGAAAAACTCAGTGGAATAGCAAAAAGAGAGTTCCCTATAATATTGACTCATTATAAAAACCCTTACCAAAGTGGATATAGAGGGTACATGTCTGAACATAATAAAAACCATCTATGACAAACCCACAGGCAACATAATACTCAATGGTGAAAAACTGAAAACCTTCCCAACTAAAATCGAGAATAAGACAAGGATGCCCACTCTCACCAATTCTACTCAACATAGTATTGGATGTCCTAGCCACAAACATCAGACAAGAAAAAGGAAAGGTATCCAAATTGGAAGGAAACAGATAAAATTGTCATTATATGTTGATAGTATGGTAAGATATGTATAAAACCCTAAAGATTCCACACAAAAACTACTAGAATTGCAAGGTGGCAGGATACAAGATTAACATTCAGAAACTGGTTGTGTTTTTTAAAACAAACAATGAAATATCAGAAAGGAAAAAATTTAAAAATCCCTTTAAAAATCACATAAAAAATATTTAGGAATAAACCAGACCAAGGAGGTGAAAGATTTATATTCTGAGAACTATAATGCATTGATATAGGAAATTGAAGATGATACAAAGAAACAGAGAAACAGTCCATGCTCTTGGATTGGAAAAATTGATACTGTTAAAATGGCCATATTACCCAAAGCAATCTGCAGATTTAAAACAATCTCTATCAAATTACCAGTGACACTTTTCATACAACTAGAACAAATAATACTAAAATTTATATGGAACCATAAAAGACCAAGAATTGCCAAAACAATCCTGAGGAAAAAGAACAAAGCTGAAGGCATAACTCTCCCAGGCTTCAGAAAATACTATAACATTATAATAATAAAAACAACATAGTATTGTCACAGAAACAGACACATGGATCAATAGAACAGGATAGAGGTCCCAGAAATAAACCCACACACCTATGGTCAATTAATCTTCAACAATGGAGGCAAGAATATACAATACAGAAAAGACAGTCTCTTCAGCAAGTAGTGTTGAAAAAACTGGACAACTGCATGTAAATCAATGAAGTTAGAACACTCCCTCACAACACACACAAAAATAAACTCAGAATGGCTTAAAGACTTAAATATAAGACATGACATCATAAAAATCCTAGAAGAGGGCATAGGAAAAACATTCTCTGACATAAATCATAACAATATTATTTTAGGTCAGTCTTCCAAGGCAACAGAAATAAAAGTAAAAATAAACAAATGAGACCTAATCAAACTTACAAGCTTTTGCACAGCCAAGGAATACAAAAAGACAGCGTAATATAAAAAGACACCCTATGGACTGGGAGAAAATATTTGCAAATGATGTGACTGGCAAGGTCTTAATTTCTAAAACATACGAACAGTTTGTACAACAAAAAAGAAACAATCCAATCAAAAAATGGGCAGAAGACTTAAAAAGACATTTCTCCAAAGACATTCAGATGACCAATAAGCACATGAAAATATGCTCAAAGACACTAATTATTAGAGATGTACAAGCCAAAACTATAATAAGCTATCACCTCACACCAGTCAGAATGGACATCATTAAAAAGTCTACAAGTAACAAAGGCTGGAGAGGGTGCAGAGAGAAGGGAACCCTCCTACCTGTTGGTGGAAATGCAAGTTGGTGCAGCCACTATGGAAAACAGTTTGGAGGTTCCTTAAAAAATTAAAAATACTGTTGCCAAGTGATCCAGCAATCCCACTCTTGGGCATATATCCAGAGAAAACTCTAATTCAAAAGATACATGCACCCCAATGTTCACAGCAGCACTGTTTACAATAGCCAAGACTTGGAAGCAACCTAAGTATCCACTGACAGATGAATGAATGAAGGTGTGGTGTAAATGGAATACTACTCAGTCATTAAAAGAACCAAAGAATGCCACTTGCAGCAACATGGATAGACCTAGAGATTAGCATATGAAGCAAAGTAAGTCAGAAACAGAAAGACAAATACCATATGTTATCACTTATAGGTAGAATCCAAAATATGATACACCACACAGTAAAAAAAAAAGTGATAAAAATGAACTATTTACACAACAGTGTTAGCTTCACAGACACAGAACTCTAATGTACAGTTACCAAAGGCGAAAGGAGGGGAAGGGAGGGATAAATTAAGAGTTTGGGATTAGCACATGCAAACTACTAAATATGAAATAAACAACAAGGTCTTACTGTGTAGCAAAAGGAACTATATTCATTATTCTGTAATGAACTGTAATGGAAAAAAATATGAAAAAGAATATATATGTGTATAAATGAATCACTGCTCTACACTAGAAACTAACACAACATTGTAAGTCAACTGGTCTTCAACACTGTAAAGCAATTATAATCCAATAATAAAATTTAAAAATCTATACTTCAATAATTTTTTTTAAAGGAAGGGAGTGTCCCTGATCTTGCAAGACTCAGTTCTTTCTTTCTTTATTTTGAAAAGTGAAAGAGAAAAATATCATCTATTAACAAATATAAATGGAATCTAGAAAAATGGCACCGATGAACCTATTTGTAGGGCAGGAATAGAGACGCAGATGCAGAGGACAGACATGTGGGCACCTAGAGGGACAGGGAGGTAGGATGCACCAGAGAGTGGCGCTGACATAGTACCCTACTGTGGGCAACACAGAGCCAGTGGGAGTTCCCTTAAAACACTGGGAGCTCAGCCCTGTGCTCTGTGTTGACTCCAAGAGGTGGGATGGGGGGATGGGGTGGGAGGGAGGCTCAAGAGGGAGGGGATATATGTACACACATAGCTGAGTCATTTCATTGTAGAGCTGAAATTAACACAACATTGTAAAGTCATTATAATCCAATAATAAAATTTAAAAATCTATACTTCAATAATTTTTTTTTAAAAGGAAGGGAGTGTCCCTGATCTTGCAAGACCCAGTTCTTTCTCTCTTTATTTTGAAAAGTGAAAGTAAAGTTGCTCAATCGTGTCCAACTCTTTGCAACCCCATGGACTTTAGCCTACCAGGTTCCTCTGTCCATGGGATTTTCCAGGCAAGAATACTGGAGTAGGTTGCCATTTCCTTATTCATTTTAATTGCAGGCTAATTACTTTACAGTATTGTGGTGGTTTTGCCATACATTGACATGAATCAGCCACGGGGGCACATGTGTCTCCCCTTGTCCTGAACCCCCCTCCCACCTCCCACCCCAACCCACCCCTCTGGGTCATCCCAGTGCACCAGCTTTGAGTGTGCCCTGTTTCATGCTTCGAACTTGGACTGGTTATCTATTTCACATATGGTAATATGCATGTTTTGATGCTATTCTCCCAAATCATCCCACCCTCACCTTCTCCCCAAAAGTCTAAAAGCCTGTTCCTTATATCTGTGTCTCTTTTGCTGGTAAGACCCAGTTCTCATGAATAGGGCTGTGGGCCCCCATCTGGGACCCTGGGAGCCAAGGGAAGCCAAGCTGAGACAGGCCTCATCCATTTATTGCCCTGTGTAGTCATGTCACTTCCTAAAGGATTTTGCACGCTAGGTTAGTTAAATCCAGATTCTTATCTAACCCTGCTGTGGGAGTGTGTGCATGTGGGCTGTCCCAGAGCAGACAAGTGCGGCACAAGTATCTTCCCAAGAAGGAAAGGAAGACCAGGTTTCAAAAAAGAAGGCAGAGGGCCAAAGACAGCCTTCTTTACTTTCCTCCATTGCATTCTTTCCAGGCAGATGGGTGAGGCTGTGCCCACAGAAGGGAGAGGTGGTGAAGTATGGAGCCTAACCCACCCTGATGAAAACTTTATGATTAGGAAGACAGTGTTTGGTTTGATGACTGGAAAACATTCTTCAAGTGGCATGTCTAAACAAAGACTTTGTACTCCAATCTTGGCTGCTCACAGACTGGGGGTGGGGGTGGGGTGGGCGGGGAGGGCATTTCATTTCCCACCTACCATGATTCTTAAATACTGGCTAAGGACTCCTTACTTTCCTAAGTATTGATATATGACCCCACCCTAAAGTCACAGATATGGCGGCAGCCAATTAGACAACAATTACCAATGCTACCTTGTCCTTTGTAGTAGAAGAAAAAAGTCAGCTTTTGTGGTGGTGGTTGTTATTGTTGATGCACATTTTATTTTTGGTTTAGAGCAAAGGGCTGTGGAGGCCAACAATGGGCTTCTTTGAAGGGGTTGGGTGTTCCTCCATGACCTGGCATCTCTGGGGCTTCAGAGGCAAGTTCTGGCTGGGTTTACAAAGGGAAGGTAAAGCACTGTTGGTGCCAAGAGATTATCCAACCAGACTGGATGCCAGGTGGGCAGGTGGAAGAGGAGACAGCATAGAGTTTGCCAAGAGTGGGTGGGGGTGGGAGTCAGGAGCTAGGAGCCAGGGCATCTTCCTGGGGCTGCCAAAGACGTCCTCCACAGACAAATTCAAGGATCCGATATTCCAGCCACAGAGAGTATACAGGTTAGTATCAGACCCCTTGAAGGCAGCTTAAATCAGCCCCTTCAGCCAATGCCTCCCAAGTTGTAGAAGGCATCTATTTGAACCAAATGAAGAATATTTCTGAGTGGGGTGATAGTGTGCTTAAAGAGGTTCTTAGTGGCTGCTCAACAGAGTCATTACAAATCAAAATATAAATACTCAGGCCCCACCCTAGACCAAACAGTCCAGAATATCAGGGGGGAGGATTCCACGTATTTTATGAAAACTTCCATTTCTTCTCCCTGTTATCACTTAGGTGAACATTTGTCCGAGGCAGACAGCTTTCCTTTAAAATGTCATTTAAAACTTCTATTATTTATCCCTCTGTCTAGAACACAGTATTTTAAGAATTAAATCCTCAAAACCAACTCACGAGGCATAACAGTAATCCTTTCTTGAGATAAGAATATTGAGGTTTCCACCCAGTGAACTGCCCAAAGCCACAGAGCTGATACACAGGGGAGCTGGAGAGGAACACCTGGGGGCACGTGAGCCCGAACGTGCCTGATTCACAGCTGGAAGCGACCTTGCTGGTCAGCACAAGCGTCATAGTTTTTGACTTTTAGAAGAGCCAGTGAGAGATGAAATAGGGACAGAAAGAGGTTTAGCATGTTGCTTAAGACCACCCAGCAAACCTCGGCAGAGTTGAAACTAGAGCCCACGTTTCCTGACTAGGCCCAGTGCCCACACCCCCCAAACAAATAGCTGGGGTGCTATTGTCTGACTAACCCCAGATTTTCAGTCTGAAAATTTAGCAGTTCATAGAAGGAATACATTACTATCTTCCCCTGCCCAGGAAACAAGAATTATATATTACTGTGTCAATTTCCTTATTCTTCATGAGTGAATTTAGCTAGAACTGGACTTCAAATGTGCCAGCCAGGGCAAATCGATGACATTCAAGATCTGGAAATAGCTCAGAGGTGCATGTGCCCCTTTCAGTGACCATCAGCTAAGGGCCCTGAATAAAAGTTATACTGACTGAGTCACGGCCACAGTTTTTCCTGGGCTCTGAAATTTGTCAGACTGAACAGGGACCAATGAATCTGTGTATCCCAACTGATATCTACACAGGAAAGGCTCCTTTTTCTCCTGGAGGAGACATCCTCAGATACACAGGATGCCTGTGGTATCCAGAACTGGAAGAAACCAAAAGACACCAGCCGCGCAAGATTCAGTCCCGGTGCCCAAAGAGACCTCACTGAATTCATTGTCCAAACGTTTAGGTAGAGAGCTGGGGGAAGAGCATTCCATTCACAGGGGACCAAATTAAATCAGAGAAAGACTTGACAATATGCATATCCTACTGTTACTTCTTTTGGGAAAATAAAAAGAAAAATAAAACCCAAAATATTCCCAGAGTTATCAATGGATCATTCTTCTTGTAGGTTTGTAAGTATCATATGTCTTAACACATTGCTATTTTTTATCCTTGCTATTGTTGTGTTTATGTGCATGATAATAACAGACATGTACAGAATGTACATTATTACATGCAGTATATAAGTATGTAAATAAGTTAACTTTGTACGGTACTTAAATTAGATAAACAACAACCCAGAAGATACAGACTCACAGAATTTCTTGTCACAGTCAGAAAACACAGTCCTGGGTAATGAATACTAGGTAGCAATGTAGAAAAAGCTTTCGATATCATGTCAGAATCCAAAAAAGCAGCAGCTATAATTTATGTGCATGATGACTGCAAAAAATGTTAACACATGTAGTTTGTGTGTGTGAGTGTGTGTGTGTGCATAATGAGGGGAATGAAAAGATTGGAATGAAATTCACCAAAATGGTCATTTTGAAAATCTAATCCTCTAACAACAGGATGATAGCACTTTCTTTCAGTCCCTCTGTGAGTATATGTGTCTTGTTCAAGCTACCAGGAGTCCCTGAGGCCTTCTCTATAAGTATCAGTCGGTCAGTTTAGTCGCTCAGTCATGTCTGACTCTTTGCGACCCCATGAATCGCAGCACATCAGGCCTCCCTGTCCATCACCAACTCCTGGAGTTCACTGAAACTCACGCCCATTGAATCAGTGATGCCATCCAGCCATCTCATCCTCTGTTGCCCCCTTCTTCTCCTGCCCCCAATCCCTCCCAGCATCAGAGTCTTTTCCAATGAGTCAACTCTTCGCATGAAGTGGCCAAAGTACTGGAGTTTCAGCTTTAGCATCATTCCTTCCAAAGAAATCCCAGGGTTGATCTCCTTCAGAATGGACTGGTTGGATCTCCTTGCAGTCCAAGGGACTCTCAAGAGTTCTCCAACACCACAGTTCAGAAGCATCAATTCTTCAGTGCTCAGCTTTCTTCACAGTCCAACTCTCACATCCATACATGACCACTGGAAAAACCGTAGCCTTGACTAGATGGACTTTGCTGGCAAAGTAATGCCTCTGCTTTTAAATATGTTATCTATGCTGGTCATAACTTTCCTTCCAAGGAGTAAGGGTCTTTTAATTTCATGGCTGCAATCACCATCTGTCCATCTGTGATTTTGGAGCCCCCAAAAATAATGTCTGACACTGTTTCCCCATCTATTTCCCATGAAGAAATGGGACCAGATGCCATGATATTAGTTTTCTGAATGTTGAGCTTTAAGCCAACTTTTTCACTCTCCTCTTTCACTTTCATCAAGAGGCTTTTTAGTTCCTCTTCACTTTCTGCCATAAGGGCGGTATCATCTGCATATCTGAGGTTATTGATATTTCTCCTGGCAATCTTGATTCCAGCTTGTGCTTCTTCCAGCCCAGCGTTTCTCATAATGTACTCTGCAGAGAAGTTAAATAAGCAGGGTGACAATATACAGCCTTGACGTACTTCTTTTCCAATTTGAACCAGTCTGTTGTTCCATGTCCAGTTCTAACTGTTGCTTCCTGACCTGCATACAGGTTTCTCAAGAGGCAGATCATGTGGTCTGGTATTCCCATATCTTTCAGAATTGTCCACAGTTTATCATGATCTACACAGTCAAAGGCTTTGGCATAGTCAATAAAGCAGAAATAGATATTTTTCTGGAACTCTCTTGCTTTTTCAATGATCCAGCAGATGTTGGCAATTTGATCTCTGGTTCCTCTGCCTTTTCTAAAACCAGCTTGAACATCAGGAATTTCACGGTTCATGTATTGCTGAAGCCTGGCTTGGAGAATTTTGAGCATTACTTTTTGAGCATGTGAGATGAGTGCAACTGTGCGGTAGTTTGAACAGTCTTTGGCTTTGCCTTTCTTTGGGCTTGGAATGAAAACTGACCTTTTCCAGTCCTGTGGCCACTGCTGAGTTTTCCACATTTGCTGGCATATTGAGTGCAGCACTATAGAAGACTCTGAATGATGTGTTTTTAGAGGAAGAGCTTGATGCAGAGGACAGTGGAATGGGACAGCAGTCAGAGGCTCTGGCTCTGGCCTTGGCTTCTAGGGCATGCTGCCTCATCTTGGGGAATGAACTCAGTTTCTTCACCTGCTACCTAGATGCTTAATGGTAACTGTCCCAGTGGATCAAACGTGAAGGGACAATAAGCAGAAAACCCCAAATTTGCAAAGTTCAACATCCTAGGGGCCAAGCAGTTAGCCTAAGGGACGGAGGTGGACTGGGCAAATTTGACAGAGGTGTCCTCTGATTCATAACAACTTAAGACTCTCTGATTATCACAATAAATACATTCTCCCATTTTTCTTGAAAACTGTAAACCTTATAGGCTCATCTTCCATTTTTCTACTTTATATAGAAACACGGACATGTCAGATATCTCTCTTTCCTTTGGAAAAATGTGCACAGTGACCTTGCTGCTGGGCCTCAGCGCAGGGATGGGTACAGAGAGAGGGGGTGCGGGACATGATGAACTGAGGATGGCACACCCAGCCTGGGGAGCGTGGAGTTCTTAATTCAAACCAGTTATCACCACAGGGAAACACTGGCTTAGTGGGGAGACTTTTTGCTAATTCCATTTCAAAATCTTTCAATTTTTAAGACATTGAACATTTGAAATTAACAGACTCGTACATGCCTAACAAAACCCATTCAGATTACAAACAAGACCAAGGGCTACCATTTTGAGAGCAATTCAGGGTTTATATACCCTTCTCTTTCATGCCCTGGAACCATCCCCTCTCTCTCCTCAAGAAAAAGGTCACTTGCAATTCAAAGAGGGCAAGGCAGGCACTTACTATGGAGCTGCTGAAGGCCACAGCGGGCTGTGAGATTTCACAGCGCCCCATAGACCTTTGTCGCGAGTGGCCTTGGATGGGGACACGGGCACTCTGGCTCCTCCTCAGAGGCTGAGACCCTCCTTGGCCCCTCATTGTTGCTGGGCCCTGGTCCCTTCCGGGCTGGGAAGGACAAGCACCGGTATTGGGTCCACTCTTCACTGTCTGAGTCCAGCTCCTTTGGGGTCTCCAGTCGCTTAGCTGCAAGAAAAGAATCTTGTTATTGCATGAGTCACACCTTGGCCAGATCATGGTTGGGAGATGCTAGACTTTGGGGGTGAAGCTAAAGAGCATGGTGTAAGAACATATGCTGCTCTAGATAACAGACAGCTGGTTACCCTGACTGGTGAAAGTGGGATGCAACTTGGTCACACAGGTTCAAATCCTGGCCCTCCTACCTCCTATCTATGTGACTTTGAGCTTCGCATAACCCACGCCTCTACTTCCTCAATTAGGGGTTATAAAAACTATCCAACTCATTGTTTTGAAGACTTAATGATATAATGGTATGTATAAAAGACTTAATATATAACGATATAAAAGTGATAAGCATACTGTAAGTACTGGTAATGGTAGCTGTAATTATTAAGATTAGAAGCTCCCATGTACCTGGTTATCACTGTGGCAAAGGGATTGGACTGCCTATAGTACCTTCTCTTTTCTCTTTCTTAATCCCTCCCACAAAAGAATGAAGAATGAAGCAAGTGGTGTGTGTGTGTGTGTGAGTGTGAGTGTGTGTGTGTGCGCGCATGTGTGCTGTGGGAGGAAGGAACCGAGGGGATCAGTCAGCTGTATCAGCCACCTTCAAGTCTATGCAAGATGACTATCCAGGCATTTCCTAGCCACATCCCCTAAGGCAAAGCTTTGTGTCAGTGAACCCCAAGAGGTCAGTTAGCATGGAGGGCATTTCCTGATTGTATCCCATCTCACCATGTGCTTCCACCTGGGCCTGTCCTGTCAGGTAAGGTAACCTGAAAAATTCCTAAACTTTGGTTGCAGGACTGGAACATAATTTGGACATCTTCTCAGTGCATTCCTGACAGATAAAAATCCTCTGTGTCAATTACACCAGGCAAAGATCCAGTGAGGACAAAGATCAACCAGCTGGAGGGCTGCCACACAGGAGATTACCCATAGCCTTCAGGAGCAAATCAAAGTTTACAAGTGATAAGAACAGCATTGATCTGTGACAAGGAGGCTGCAGGGATACAGGAAGCTACTTCCCACAAAGCCACTAAGCCTTTGCAAGAGCCAGGAGAATGGGTTTTAATCACCACTCTCTTAGGAGAGCAGGGGTGACTTCTTTATAAGAAGGATGGGGCCCCCAGGAGCCCCTTTGTACCATTTTCTTGGTGAGAATACTCGTGGCCCATGATGGTACAACGCCGGAACACCATCTTGTTCTCGGTCAGCGTTCCCGTCTTGTCGGAGAAGATGTACTGGATCTGACCCAAGTCCTCAGTGATGTTGAGGGCTCGACACTGAATGGACAAGTCAGTCTCTTCATCATACAGGTCAAGGTCGTTGTGCAGGAAGAAGACTTGCCCGAGCTTCACCAGCTCAATGGACACGTACAGGGAGATTGGGATCAGTATCTGTGGGGAGATTGAATCTCACTGTCAGATAAAGAGGCTGGTCTGCCATCTCAGGACCTTCCTGAGTGATGGATTAGCAAAAGCATTTCATGAAAAGCTCAGGTCAGCTCACACAGTGGGTTTTCTCTGAGAAATTAAAGCTCAGTGACCTCATGCCTGCCTTGGAATCCTTAGGAGAATCTGAAAAAACATAGGCCTTCCTGAGCCAGGAATATTTGGTATGGGGTAGACACTCACGACTGTTTGTTTAATGACTGAGCTGGAAGGAATAAGGAGCTCTAGTTAGTTTACAGAGTCATGTTGGGTTCAAGTGTGCAGCAAAGTGATTTCATTCTCCCTATATAACATTGTATACACTTTTTCATGTTCTTTTCCATTACAGTTTATTACAAGATATTGATAATACTTTATACAGTAGATTCTTGTTATCTGCTTTCTATATGATAGCTGCTGCTGCTGCTAAGTCACTCTAGTTGTGTCTGACTTTGTGCGACCCCACAGATGGCAGCTCACCAGGCTCTCCCACCCCTGGGATTCTCCAAGCAAGAACGCTGGAGTGGGTTGCCATTTCCTTCTCCAATGCATGAAAGTGAAAAGTGAAAGTGAAGTCTCTCAGTTGTGTCTGACTCTTCGGGACCCCATGGTCTGCAGCCCACCAGGCTCCTCTATCCATGGGAGTTTCCAGGCAAGAGTACTGGAGTGGGGTGCCATTGCCTTCTCCGATATATGATAGTGTGTATCTGCTAATCTCAGACTCCTAATTTATGTCTCTCCCTCTCTTTTTCCCTTTGGTAATCCTCAATCTGTTTTCTATTCAGATTTATTGTTGATCACTGCCCACTGATGTAGCTCAGATGGTAAACAATCTGTCTGCAATGTAGGAGACTTGTGTTCAGTCCATGCGTCAGGAAGACCCCCTGGAGAAGGAAATGGCAACCCACTCCAGTATTCTTGCCTGGAGAATTCCATGGATAGAGGAGCCTGGTGGGCTACAGTCATGGGGTCGCAAAGAGTCAGACACGACTGAGCGGCTAACACACACACACAAATACTGAGTGCTGTTTTAGGTCCTTCAAATGGCAATGAGTAGAACAAAAGCCCTGGCCTTGAAGATCTCCCCAGTCCAGTAAACAAACAAAGAAATCTATATTGAGTGGTGGTAAATCTCATGAAAAAAAAGAATAAAGTGAAAAGTGAAGGCTGGGAGGGCATATTTCAGAAACCACAACCTTTGTGCTGAGACCTGAAGAAACGAGGGTGTGAGCCTGAGGTTATCTGTGGGAGGAGGCATGTTCCAGGCAGGGCACGGGCGGGCGGCTGGGTGTCTGCAGGGCCGGGGTGAGAGTCAGCGGGTGTGTGTGCCAGTGTGTGGGAGACAGCTCAGAGATGTGGTCCCCGAGGGAGCGGGGCCCAGATCACTTAGGCCTTGCTGTTCGCCTGAGAACTTTGTATTTCCTTTGTATTCATTTCACTTTTGGTTATGAAACCATCAGAGGGTTCAGGGCAGAGGAAGAACATGACTTCCTCCTCACATTTAAAAAGGGTTACTTTGCTCCATGAATGAATGAACTAATGAATGAAAAACGTTGCCAGTTGGAGGACCAAGAAACACGCTCAAGTACTGTAAGAGTTCAAACAGATGGGGTTTTGTCAAAACAAAACTACAACTTCCCCTATCTTTTCATAGACCGTAATTCTTATTGGGCCTGAGTTTTTTTTTTTTTTTAAATCTCTTTATACCTCACTGCAGATATTTACCTTTAAGTTGGGGACTTTCTTACCTTTCTCTTATAGGTGCTCTGTCTTTTGCCTTCTTTTCTCCTATGTATAGTGCTGGTTCTTCTTCAATCTAACAAATACGAAAACGCTAACCTGTGGTTTCTTTCTCTGAATGCTTGGGGCTCGAAAGTTTTCTGTCATTCTTTGTGCTGTGTTATCTTTGTGGTTCTCAGGTCAGAAGGTTCACCAGATCTAGATCTGGCAGCAGGACAGGCACCCGTGGATCTCTGCTGCAATCTTACTTTTAAATATAAGAGTCTGATAAATAATTCCCTGTTATTATCTGAGGCCAAGGTCCCCTCCTCAAGGCAGGGCTGGTCCTGACATTATACCGGATATGAATACTTTCAAAGACCCATAAGTAAGAAGCAATAAATGTTTTCTCATCTCAGGGTCAGTACTGAGTTTTCTTTTCGTTTTCTGCAAAGTTGTACAGGTGTTAGCCATAGGTCTTTTGAGCCCTGAGTTGGGGAGGGACCTCCTACCTGGAGCAGGATGATCATGGTGAGGAACATGTAGAAGCCCCCAAGAGCAAGGGGAAGGTAGTTGCCCTTGGCATCTGGCACGTCAAAGGGAGGGTGATCTGTGAAGGTTCCATTCCAGAGGCCGTGACCTGAAAGAAGGCAAAGCCAAGCATGAGGCAAAATCTCCACTTAATCTTAAACTGGTCAGTTACATCAGCCCGTCCCTGACCTACTGCCAGCAATCAGTGTGCTTTGGAGGAGCACATTCTTGTTCTATATAACACTGTGTGTGTATGTATTCATTTAGCTCTAAGGTGGTCTTTCACATACCCTACATTTCAATCTCTCCTCCTAGCAGAGGAGACTAGCCTGGTGATTATTTAGATTTTGTTTAAGTCCTATTATACAGGAGTTGGAAATAGAAAAAGGGACAAGAGTTTGTTTCTTTTCTCCCTCATGCACTCACCCATCCAATCATCCATCCCTCAATCCATCCATCCACCCACCCACCCATCCATCAACTCTGTTTACTCACTCCTCCCTGCCTCTCTCCTTCCCTCTCTTTATCCAAAATTTATTAATTAAAAAAGGAGTTGGTCCTACTTCTTGTCTTTGAGGAGTTCCCTACCAAGTCATGGAGTCTGATGTAAAGATACAAATCTCACCTGGCATGAGCTAGATCCTGGAATGCTATAAGAGCCCATAGCAACAGCCTGAACTCTCTGTTTCTCTAATTATAAATGGCGATAGCAACATCCATCAGGTGCAGATTGATAAGTGCAACTGGCACTGAGCTCTCTGAATCTCAGCATCCTTATCTATCAATTAGTAATAGTACCTTCCCCCTTGGGTTATTGTGAGAACAGGATCGCCCTATGTGTATAATGCTCTTGGCTACAGGATAGAAACTATAGAGGATAAAAGGCAAAAAGGATGTCACCCTGCCCCTAAGATATTTCTTTGCCCAAGAGGTTGGGCCAAATACCATCATACACAGCAGAATAAAGGAGACTTAGAGATGTGAGGTTGAGGGCCAAATATATGGTAGAGTAAGGATCACTGGCTTTCAGAGGAGCTAGAGATCATAAAGAAAATCAGAGCAGGCTGCCTGGAGGAGGCCTGGAAGGATTCTGAAGCCCAGGTGAGTACTGGGTGATCAGAAAGGCCTGGAGAAGAAAATCTAGACAAATAAAAAGGAAATTCATCTTCATACATTAAAGTAGTGAAGTGAAAGTTGCTCAGTCGTGTCTGACTCTTTGCGACCCCATGGACTATACAGTCTTTGGAATTCTCCAGGCCAGAATACTGGAGTGGGTAGCTCTTCTCTTGCCAGGCTCCTCTGTCCATGGGATTCTCCAGGCAAGAATACTGGAGTGGTTGCCATTTCCTCCTCCAGGGGATTTTCCCAACCCAGGGATCAAACCCAGGTCTTCCACATTATAGGCAAATTCTTTATCAGCAGAGCCACCAGGGAAGCCTGGTAAAGAAATGTGTGATAAATAACCCTGGAATGGTGCTCATCTGGGAGCCATCACCTCCTACAGGAGCTACACTTTAGTTAGGGGCCAACAGGGGCCTGTCACTCTATGAGTTGTTATTCTCAGACAAGAGAATCCTATCCCTCCCCATTACTTTCTCAGTATTTCTTATTTGGGGCAATCTACCAAGCTGCTTCTGGTTTGCCTGAGTCTTGTCTAACTCTGTGACCCTTTAATCATTAACTTCCTTTCTCTAGAGACACAGTGACATGATCTTCAATGTCCTTTCCAGGTTTGATGGTCCCTAAAAACCTTCCCCAAACAGAGCCAAGAGTTTTGCAACATCTCTGGGGACACGGATGGACCACAAAACCAATGGGTGGTTTTCTTGTTTGCTGGCTTCTGCTCCCTTCAGGTACTGCCCTTCCAGCTTTAAGCCCCTCTTGAAGTGCCGTGAGATACACCTGGGAAGTGCATTCATTCAAAACTCTAGGCCATGCACAAGACTAAACCCCACTGTCTTCACTGTGGTGACACATAAGAACTTTGTGGGCTGAGCAATGTTTTAGGCCTTGGACGCTGTCTTTTAAAAACAGTGATGAGGACTTCCCTGGTGGCCCAGTGTCTAAGATTCTGTCCTCCCAATTGCAGGGGGCCTGGGTTAGATCCCTGGTCAGGGAACTAGATTCCACATGCTGCAACTAAGACCTGGCACAGTCAAATAAATACATATAAATAAATATTAAAAAGAAATAGTTTCTAAAAAATAAAGTATAACAACAGTGATGGGTGTGATTTCTGATAGAAGCAAGTGAAGAGCAAACGAGACAGCTGCTCCCTGGTGCAGAGTCAGCAGGGGGCTCTGGACTCAGCATATGAGTCCTTCAATTTGATCCTCCTTGCTTCTTTTAAGGCCTCCTTTAGGGTGCCAAGAAGCATCCTTAGTGTTAAGCCATAGAGGGGAGAGTAAGAATGAGCATCGTACTCACGGCCCTGCCTGCCCTCCAAGGAGCGACTGAAATAACTCCGGATCACTGCTCCCACAGCGGTCTGCTTTGGCTGAGTAGACCCTGGCCTCAGCCTGCTTCTGTTCAGGGTTCCATTCTTGGCCTTACTCTTGCCAAATAACCAAACTCCCCTCTGCAAAAGAATGATTTTCCCTCCTGCCGCTCTGCTTTGTCCGTGCTGTCCTTGGGGTAAAGCGTCCTCTCTTCTTTCACAGGTGCTGGCCCCATCCTGTCCCTGCCACCTCCCTCTTCTGGTGAGAATACGCTTCAGCAAGACTTCCTTCTTTGATGCTCCCATAACAGCCCCAGCAGGCTGAATGATGTCCCCTAAGGTGTCTGTGTACTCAACTCGGGGCTCTGTGAATATGCAGATGGGACTTTGCACACAGGATTGAGTGAAGGACCCTGAGATGGCAAAGAGGAGCCTGGATTGTCTGGGTGGGCCTGATGATGGTATTACAAGTGTCCTTATAAAAAGGAAGCACAGGGAGATATGCCCACAGACAAGAAGGAGATGTGAAGTAAGGCACTTTGAAATCGAAGGCGTGTGTGTGTGCGCGCTCATTTGCTTAGTTGTGTCTGACTCTTCGTGACCCCTCTGGACTGTAGCCCTTCAGGCTCCTCTGTACGTGGGATTCTCCAGGCAAGAATACTGGAGCCATTTCCTTCTCCAGGGGATCTTCCTGACCCAGGGACGGAGCTTGAGTCTCCTACGACTCCTGCATTGGCAGGTGGATTCTTTACCACCTGCAAGTCCTGAAAATCCCCCAATGCTGCAAATACAGAAACCCAGGTGGCCAGCAGAAACCCAAAAGACAAGCGGCCACTCCCCACCACCCACGGTCTCCGGAAGGAGCCAGTCCTGCAGGCACCCTGGTCTCAATCCAGTGAAACTGATTTTGGACTTCTGAACCCCGGATGTGTAGCAGAATCAGCTAGTGTTGCTTTAAACCACTCAATTTGCATTAACCTTTTACAGCAGCACCAGGAAACAAACACAGTACCTGATGCCGCCCTCACTGAATGCGACAGATGGTGTTATTGACTCTGTTCTCAGGCTGGACTTGTTCCTGCTGGACTCTGAGGACCTTCCTGCTCTCTGAGGACAGTCCTGTGATTGATTCATCTGTTACCCTCTCTGGGTAAGGGGGTGCCTGGGTTCAGGAAGTATTTCCTGAATAGACACATAACAGATGCTCTTCCTATGATTTAGGGCACATACAACTTTCAGAACAATGGCACTTGCATTTTTGGCTGAATGGCCACCCTGTTAAATACAGAGTAGGCTTGCTTTTATTTATTAACTTCTTTTCGTAGATAAGGAAACTGAGGCTCTGTGTTGAGGCAACTGGCACAAAAGAAACAGACGATGCCTGTGGGGTTGTTCTTTCTAGAACATTCCATACCTACAGCTCCAATGAGGCACATGAGGAAGAGGATGCCGATGCAGGAGAAGATGTCTCTGTTCATGCGCCGCTCGATCTTGCTGCGTTTGTACCGCGGGCCGCTGTTGTTCAGCATGGCTTTCGTCTCATGGCCTTTGCGGGAGAAGTAAGATCATCAGTCTTTGGCCCCCAGTTGCCTCTGGCTCTTCCTGCAGGATATTTACCTCTGTGCAGGGCAAGGACAGAGTGCAGACAGAGAGAATGGATGTGTGGACACAGGAAGGGTCTTGGGGTGGTGGTGGGCTGAAACGGGAGGATAAGATGGATATGTATACACTACTGTGTGTAAACAAGATCGCTAGTGGGAAGCTGCTCTGCTGCACAGGGAGCTCAGCTCAGTGCTCTGTGATGACCAAGAGGGGTGGGATGCAGTGTTGGGGCGGGGAGGCTCAAGAGGGAGGGGATATATTATACGATATATGTGGATACAAATGGCTGATTCACGTTATTGTATAGCAGAAATTAACACAACACTGTAAAAGCAATTCTACTCCAATTGAAAAAAAAAAAACTTAAAAATTAAATAAACAAGAGAGGCTTCATTCTCTAACCTGGATGTGTCCTGGCATAGGGAGGTTCTGGGAGCAGCTGGAGAGACCTCACACAATTGGTCGGCAGGTTTTTATGGAACACTTCCTACCTGCTGGACACGGTGGGGGAGGGCGCATAGACCAGGCTCCTGTGCACAGGCTGTGTCCTACACAGCTCATGAGCTAGCCCTCGCTTTGTAGCTGTCATTGATTTGTAAGCCTCTTAGGACACATTTCTAGCAAACGACAGGAGGCTGTCCTCTAATTTGCTCAAAGGGGCTGTTGTGGATACAGTAGTTAAGACAGATGATTACATGCTGGTGAGAATACACAAGCAAACAAGTAAATAAGGTCATTACCATTGGTGATAAGTCCCATGAAGTAGACAATAAATAAGGGCTAACAAAATAAGAGATGTGGTTAGAGAGCATGGTCATGGAAGGTTTCTCAGAGGAGGTGACATTTAAGGGAGACATGAATGGAGAGAGAAAAGTTGGTAGAAAAGGGCTTTGGGCTGGAGAACAGTACATGCCAAGGCCCTGTGGCAGCACTGTACTTGAGGCCAGTCATTTTCATGCTTGCTTCTTTGCTAAGGTGTTTGTTGCTTGTGCAAGAGCGAAGTGGCCAAAGGCCTCCACCCCAGCATTAACTCTGGGCAGCTCCTCTCCTGTCTTGGAGTTCTGCATAAAATTTTGTTCAAAGAAAAATAATAAAATTTAAAAACTACTGATCTTATTCAGTCACTCGCCCCTTTTCTCCAGTTGGAGAAACCCATGACAGAAGCATAGAAGGGACTTGTTCCAAGTGAAAGGATACATGAACATCAGAGCCGCGTGGAGAACCCAGGATGCTGATTCTCACTCTATTTCTCCTTCCACTGACCCCTGGTACCCAAGTCACCCAGCTAAGAGCTGACAGTCTAACTAAGCCTTGTCTTTAAACAGAGCCTTTCCTTTGGGGCTGCTAAATTTTAATTACTGTGCCATACCCCTCAGAAGACAAATTAAAAGACAACAGTCACATGTTTCCTGTGCAAAATGAAAGAGAACCAATACATCAGCTCTAGCAGCGAGTGGTTTAATGCTGTTTAGCTGGTGGCCTTGTGGATTTAACGTGGCAGTGAAACCGCAGGAGTGAGCACGCTCTGGGCTTATCATGTCAGACTCCAGTTGCTGCAGTTGTTTAAGGGCTGGCATAGCTGGGGTTCTTGCCTGCCCTGGGCTCACCCCATACAAGGGGTCCTGGGACCACCCCCCTTCACCCACTCCTCACTTCCTAAGACTCTTCTGTCCCTTTGGCAAAATATGGTCTCATGGGGGAGGCATCATGGTGTGGTGGATAGAATGTGGGCTCCAGTGTCTGATAGAGCTTGGCTCTCAGGCACTTGACCTTGGGTTGGAGGGAATTAATCTCAGGAGACATGTGACCTTGATGGAATTAATCCTTTTGTATCTCAATTCCTCATCTGGAAAATGAGATATTATGGTTGTGTGCTCTGGCATAAGGGAATGAACCGATACATATAAAGTACCTAAACTAGTTTCTGGTACACAGTAGGGCCTCAATAAATGTCTGCAGTGAGAAGCATACACCTCCACGTGGAATTTCTTCCTCTTGGAAAACTCGACTTGGTTTTTTTTGCCTTTGAGCCTGAGGTGCTCCTGTTGTGTCCATCTATACCACCAAGGCAGACAGTACAGTTCCAGACCAGTCATTCTCTACAGGGTATTTTGTTCCCCAGGGGACATTTGGCAAAGTCTTCAGAAATTTTTGGTTATCACCTTTGAGGAGGTGGCACTAATGACATCTAGTTGGCAGAAGCCAGGGCTGCTGCTAAACACTCCCTCCACAAAGAACAATCTGGGACAAAGGTCACCAGTGTCGAGGCTGAGAACCCCTGCTCTAGATGACAACACTCAACACCATTAGTACCTTTTTGGCTCACATTTTTTGAGACCCTGATGTGTGCCAGGCTAGTGTTAAGCCCTTTTCAAACATCATCTCATTTGAAACTTACAGTGCTATGAGAACAGGTTAGCAGCGCCTTTTGTGTGGAAAGCTTGACCAGCTTTTCAGGAACTGGCAGCCAAGGGCTGGTTTAGTGTGTGTGAAAGTCGCTCAGTTGTGTCCGACTCTTGGCGACTGCATGGACTACATAGTCCGTGGAATTCTCCAGGCCAGAATACTGAAGTGGGTAGCCGTTCCCTTCTCCAGGGGATTTTCTCAACCCCGGGGACTGAACCCATGTCTCCTGCATTGCAGGCAGATTCTTTACCAGCTGAGCTTCTAGGGAAGCCCAGGGCTGGTTTAGCCCCAGGCAGTGTGACTCCTGGAAACCATGATTAACTCCCTCTCTGTCTGCCCTCTCATAGGCCACTTCCGTCACCCACTCAGAGCTTTGTTTCTGCTCAGGCAGAGAAGAAAATCAATGTTTATGAGGGTTTTTGGTGGGGCAGGGATTACTGAAGAGGTCGTGTTTAGTAAGTCTGCCAGACAGCACTGAACTCCACTGTCAAAGACCCTTGAAAGCAGTGACCTGTGTTGACGAATATAACATCCTTCCCCCAAATTAGGGAAAGCCAGCTAGATTGTGACACCATTAAAAAAAAACACACCCTACTTTTCTCTCTCAGTTTGCTGAAGGGAGTCATAGGGTAGACTGATGTGTTAGTGTTAGTGCTCTTCCATGTCTAACAAAGTTTGGATTCTATGCACCAAAACATACCAACGAAAAGTAAACAAAATATTACGAGGTGTCCCAGTGAGTGCAAGAGCTGGGAAACTTCTTCTGGAGAGTTCCAGGGAAGGCAGACACTCCAGGGAGACTGTGTTACCTCCATAGATGTTTGCAGTTGTTCAAGTGAAAACATGGAGTGCCAGGTGCTAGGTACTGGGGGTTCAGCCGTCCCAAGACCCCCTCCAAATCTCATTATGAGAAGTGCTGCCTTTTTCAAGGAGAAGCAAAATCAAAGTGCAAAGAAGAGACAGACCACCATATACAGAGCCACAAAATGAATAAAGCTTATAATAAAAACAACTGCAAAAACAACAACCAAGACTCACCATGCCCTCATGTGCTACACACGGCACTGGGTGCTTTCTATGTCTGGGTCCCTGTACTCTCATGAGTGCTTTATGAGGCAGATACAGATGTTATTCCCACTGTACAGATGAGGACGCTGGAGGCACACACGGTGATGTTGCTAAGTTTGGTGAGGTTACTCCTCAAGCTCAAGAAGATGCTCTTCATCCCACCTATGGCTAGTGTCACAAAACCATTAGGGATGCATGAGTGCCCCTCCTTGTGTTATCCAGATGAGTGACAGCGACTCGGAATTGAATGATGTCTCCTGTGGACCAAGTGAGCTGCTGTGATTCCAGCCTCAGTTTGCTTAGCTGAGAAATAGGAAATCACATGCCTCTACCCCCTTAGATGTGAGCTCCCACCAACTAAAGATGAATTTGGAGGAGGTTTTGGAGGAAGGAGGAGAAAGGGCAGGTACGTAGGAAAGCATCCGGGGACAATCACCTGTGTAGATGACAATGCCAACAGCCACTTCCGTGTTTCTGATGGTGCAGCCTCGAAGCAGAAGACTCTCACTGCCAAAGCCCGTCCTGGTCTGATCGGGGTGTTCCCTGGAGATGATGAAAGACAGGAATGGTTTGGTGGCATCCCCACACTTTCGCTGGTCAGTGTCTCAGAAGTGGTGAGCGAACACGATCCCTCTTCTCCCTCTTCTTCAGAAGAGCAATATTAACTTGGAAACTAATTCCCATGTTTAAATGCAAGACTTCACTGGTCCCATGACACCTAATAGGGACTGGACCATTAGAGGAGAATTACCCATCCTTAAGGATGTGATTTTGCCTAAAAGGCAGAACTCCGATGAAGAAGATTCAAAATGGTTTTAGGGACAAAATGTGGGGGAACTGGTTTCTGACCCTGCAAGGATAGGTGCTGTGCTCCCTGAGCCAGTGTTCACATACCCACTACCACCCAGCTGCTGGGTCTGCACCCACACAAGCTGAACGTCCAAGTCTGTAGAGGACATGGGACAGTCCCACCTCTCTTATCATGAGATGATGAGGAAGGGCAGCCCAGAGGCTCCCCTCTTGGCCTCTCACCTGTGTCATCCTTCTCTTGCTCCATCCTCATAAAATAAACAGACCTCATAGCAGGAGGACCAGAGGCCTTTGTGCAACATCCTGGGAGGCAGCTTCTCAATTGGGAGATCTGTAGAGTTCTTCCCTTCTTCTAGACTCAGGAAGCATCACAATTTCCCACTTCACTCTAGAAACTTCTGAGACAACCCACACCAGGGTTGACTTGGTGTCTAGTCCTCATTCTGTCCTGATGCCCTCCCCCTCTGGGATTTTTAGGAACTTTAAATATAACTTCCTCACAACACTGGGGGAACAGAACTGTAATCATCTGAACCCTAATGGATTTTCTCTCCTTCTAACTCTTTAATACTTCATCTCTCTAGGTCCAGTTATGTTTCCTATGTATTAAATAATGGTCATGACAACCTTAGAAGGTAGGTCATGTTTCATACCCATTTTAAAAATAGGGAAACTGAGGCAATCATAGTACATGGCAGAAAGGGGATTCAAATTCAGGAAGTCTGGCTCCAGAATGCTACAATACCACTCAATACACTCAGAATAATTCTTTACTGTGTTTATAAACTATATTACTTACATGATTTTATTTGACTCTTCACAGCTCTGGGAAGTTAGCAGAGTGATTATCCTTGCTTATGAGAAAGTTGAAACTCAGAGAGGGTGAGAGATCTTTCCAAGGACACACTTCCAGGACATAGGACATCCCAGGACTTGGGAACCCAGTTCCCAACACCAAGCCTCATGTGATTTTCACTACATTGGAGTTCTTAAAGTAGCACTCTGTTAATTTACATTGAATCAGTCATTTCTATTTGCAATTCTTTTGGATTTAACAAGGAAATAGTTTATCTCTGTTAATCCTTTCTATTTATCTAATTTTTTAACACAGAGGAGGTTTTGGCAATAGTCTGTAGTTAGAGTAAAATAACTGTTTTGATTTCATTTTACTGTTATAAAATTTATATATGGAAAGTAATACTGCCATAAATCTATGGCAAGCTATAAATAGCAGCGATTCCAATTGCCCATAGTGCCAGTAACATAACTTTTTCTTCTGAAATAAATTAAGAGAAAATTAAACCAATTAAAATTTTATAATATATAGTGTTTATGAATGTGATACAAATCATAAAGGTGCTCTGAGAATGGCTGAAGTTGAAGACCCACCTGTCCTTATGAAGGGAGCTGCTACAGATAGAATATTGAGTGATTCACTGTCAGTAGCTAGTGGTTTAAAGGGCATTTTTATGATGCTCTAAGGTGATAAGCTATGACAGCATCTTCCTTGTCTCCCGGTCATAATGTTCCTTTTTCAGTACAAAGGGACTGAGATCTCATAGCCCTTCTATTTAGTGCATTGTTTACAGGGATGCTTTATTTAACTGACTCACGGCACTATTTCTCCACCTTGATACTATTGACTATTTGGGTGGGATTAGTCTTTGTTGTGGGTCTGTTCTGTGCCTTATAGAATGATGAGCAGCATCTCTGATCCCTACCCACCAGATGCCATCAGCACCTCATCTCAGTTGTGATAATCAACGATGTGTCAGACACCATAAAGGTCCTCTGATAGAGAGGAGGGAAAGGGGTTTGAGAACCACTGCTTTGGACTGATCTTATTACTTAAAAATTGCATCATCAAATCTGACATTCCTAATCTTCAAAGCATTAAAAACTACTCAGTTTGTAGCCAGCCTGGGTAGCCCCAAGAGAGTTCCTATGTTAAGGAGGCCCAAAGAAGCTTCTGGACACCTGGAGGCATCAGACCTGTGGTTTGCTCAGCAAGAGGGCATAGATCATCTGTGGGTGGTGGGCCTCAGCAGAGATATGGGAGCATGGTGGAGAACTTGTCAGCATCCCGTGGGTTGGCTGCTAGACTGACCAATAGGACTTTCCAGGCTCACCCAGGAGCCCTGGGCAGGTGGGGGAGAGTTGCCTTTAGAGGCAGTGACCAGGAAGAGGAGGTTCTGGGGGTTGAATGGAGCTGGGAAAGTTCTGTCTGAGGTGAGCCCAGGCTGAAGCTTAGAAAGGCTGGCTGCTGGCATGAGCTGTTTTGGGGGAGAAAAGGATTACAAATAGAAACCCAGCAATGAGGCTGCTCTCCAAGAGGATGGCGAGTGACTCAAGGCATGGGAGCCTTGGGATGAACCAAATCCACAAAGCTTGTGCATGAGGGAGGACTTCTTGCCTAGGCAGGTGGCAAGCTCCACTTTGCCAGATGCCTGCTACGAATCCTCTTCTCCTCCAGGAACTTGCGCCCTTCTCTGTCTGTCTCCATCTGTGCTCTTTAATTTTTAAAAGTAATTTGCACTGAAAATCTGCCATTTCTTTTGCATTGTCCTTGCTTTTCCCCCTCTTATCTTGCTCCTCAAGACATCTCATATGGCCTGGGAAACAGTTGTTGGAGGGAAAGCGCTGACACCTGCCTCCTGAGAAACTTCTGAAGTTTCATTGCAAGCCTATTGGTAGAGAAGCTGGAATAACATGTCTGCGCTCATTGTCCGCATGCAGACAATGCAAAACTCAGGGGTTAGAGTGAAAAGACAGGATGGAAGTCCTGGCCCTGCCTTGTAGCTGCTGTATGCCTCTGAGGGAATCCTGAAAAATTTTATCATCAGATCTCCCATCTGAAAACTGGGAATCAGAATTCTCACTTCCCTGAGTTGTTTTGCAGATTAAATGAGATGATGTTCTGAGAAAGTCCTCTGAAAGTCTTAAAGTCCTGAATAGGGCCTTTATTCATATCTTTTACCACTGCTCTTTTTTTTTTTTTTTTTTGTCTTTTGCATTAAGACCAGTTGTCAAATGTGGGAGCAAAATTACAGCAAAACTCTCAGGCTGAATCAAAACTGAAATAATAACAACAGTAATTCCAACAGCAGTGACACCACGAACTGTCTGCTCTGCCTCTTTCCATGCTTTGTGTATGATCAGCTCTCAGACAAGAAAACTCCTGTGATGTCATCTTTATTTTACAGAAGTGGTAATGAAGGCCCAGAGAGGTTAATTAATTTATTCAAGGTCACACAGCTTGTAAGCGATAGAGCCTGGTTTTGAACCTAGGTCTGCCAAACTCCAAAGTCCCCATTCTTACCTACAGTGCAATAAAGGCTCCTTCAGAAATCTGGTCTAAATTTAATCATACTTGCCTCCCCTGAATCAGAGTGTGGTCTCAATTTTGATGCTATTTCACAGAGTTCTGAAAAAAACTATTAGTGAATTTAAGCCTGCAAGATAATTAAATGTCACTCCATCAGTAACAAAGACTGGAAAAGTTTTCTCAATTTAGTTAGGTTTCTCTAGCCTTTTCTTAAGATAAAAAGAAATGAACTTTCTTAGGACCCAGATGCTTATCTGTTTGACCATTTTGAAACAAAACTTCTAGCTGCAGAGGCAGTATTTATAAGCAGCACATGGGTGGCAAATACTTACATATAACCCTTAAATTTGTTGAGGTGGTTGTTGGGCTTCTCACACACGATGGTGTTGTGGAAATGTTCTGGTTGGAACTGTACCTCCTGTGAGAGAGAGAATGCTGTGAGGTTATTAAGTCAGAGGGATCTCGTTTTAATAGGATCACTGGGAGAGCTAATCATAGTTAGAACCATTGCAAATAAGGTAATCCCCACTTTGTCACACCGTGATAATTGTAATGTATTAGAAAAAACAGCTAACATCCTCATTAAGGAGGAAGAAGCAGATGCAGATGAGAACTTGAGTGCTTGGCAAAAGGCGGGCCCTGTCCTGACTCTTTCTTTCTGGCCTGGATTTCAGTCCCTAGACTCAAGTTGCCCTGTAGAACTTACTGCCATGATGGACATGTTCTGTGTCTGCACCGTCTAAAGTGGAAGCCACACATCATGTGCGGCTGTGGAAATATGATAGTATGACTGAGGAACTGATTTTTAACTTTTATTTAATTTTAATTAAATAGCTACCTGGGGTTCAGTTCAGTTCAGTTGCTCAGTCGTGTCCGACTTTTTGCGAACCCATGAATCGCAGCACGCCAGGCCTCCCTGTCCATCACCAACTCCCGGAGTTCACTCAGACTCACGTCCATTGAGTCAGTGATGCCATCCAGCCATCTCATCCTCTGTCTTCCCCTTCTCCTCCTGCCCCCAATCCCTCCCAGCATCAGAATCTTTTACAATGAATCAACTCTTTGCATGAGGTGGCCAAAGTACTGGAGTTTCAGCTTTAGCATCATTCCTTCCAAAGAAATCCCAGGGCTGCTCTCCTTCAGAATGGACTGGTTGGATCTCCTTGCAGTCCAAGGGACTCTCAAGAGTCTTCTCCAACACCACAGTTCAAAAGCATCAATTTTTGGCATTCAGCTTTCTTCACAGTCCAACTCTCATGTCCATACATGACCACAGGAAAAACCATAGCCTTGACTAGACAGACCTTCGTTGGCAAAGTAATGTCTCTGCTTTTCAATATGCTGTCTAGGTTGGTCATAACTTTCCTTCCAAGGAGTAAGCATCTTTTAATTTTATGGCTGCAATCACCATCTGCAGTGATTTTGGAGCCCCCAAAATAAAGTCTGACACTGTTTCCACTGTTTCTCCATCTATTTCCCATGAAGTGATGGGACCGGATGCCATGATCTTCATTTTCTGAATGTAAGTGGCTACCAAACTGGGCAGTATAGAAACAGATGATCAAAAAGAAGAAATTATAAATCACACCACCTACAGCTAGACAATATTCTTTTGATTTAGAATTTACAGAGTTTAAATAAGTATGTACATACACCTATACACATTTATGTATGGACACACACCCACATTTATGTATTTCAAAAATGAGATTAGTGGTCATATACAGTGAACATTTTTACACATAATTACATTTTTCTACATCTTTTTAAACACTGGGATAGAAACCTATTGTATAAATGCCACCATATTTCACTACTGAACACTGACCTGGTTTCAACTGTTGGCTGCTGCAAAAATGCTGTGAAAATAATAGCTAATAAAACAAAATAAGTAGCATTTACTGGACTCTTACTTCTGTCATATGCTGTGATGAGAACTTTAGAAATGCTATTTGTTCTTCAAGCTTACAATTCTTCTATGAAGTAAGAACTTGATTATCGCCTCTCTAGAGAGGAGCTACCCCACGTCCGAGGTCAGGGGTGGCAGCTGGGAGGAGCTACCCAATGTCCAAGGTCAGGAGCGGCAGCTGAGAGGAACTATCCCATGTCTGAGGTCAGGGGCAGTGGCCGTGAGTGCCAGGCTGCGACAGCGCAGGAGCAGCCGAGAGGAGCTACTCGTGTCCAAGGTCAGGGGTGGCGGCCAGGAGGAGCTACCCAATGTCCAAGGTCAGGGGCAGAAGTCGGGAGGAACCCATGACTGAGGGGCGGTGGGCAGGAGGAGCTACTCCATGCCCAAGGCCAGGGCAGTGGTCGAGAGGAGTCACCCCATGTCCAAGGAGTGGTGGCTGTGTGGGTGCAGGAGGGCCTAGAGGAGCTATTCCACATTCAAGGTCAGGAGGGGCAACGGTGAGGAGATACCCCTCATCCAAGGTAAGGAGCAGCGGCTGCGCTTTGCTGGAGAGCCGTGAAGAGATACTCCATGTCCAAGGTAAGAGAAACCCAAGTAAGAAGGTAGGTGTTGCAAGAGGGCATCAGAGGGCAGACACACTGAAACCATAATCACAGAAAACTAGTCAATCTGATCACATGGACCACAGCCTTGTCTAACTCAATGAAACTAAGACCTGCCCTGTGGGGCCGCCCAAGATGGGAGGGTCATGGTGGAAAAGTCTGACAGAATGTGGTCCACTGGAGAAGGGAATGGCAAACCACTTCAGTATTCCTGCCTTGAGAACCCCATGAACAGTATGGAAAGGCAAAATGATAGGATACTGAAAGAGGAACTCCCCAGGTCAGTAGGTGCCCAATATGCTACTGGAAATCAGTGGAGAAATAACTCAAGAAAGAATCAAGGGATGGAGCCAAAGCAAAAACAATACTGAGTTGTGGGTGTGACTGGTGATAGAAGCAAGGTCCAATGCTGTAAAGAGCAATATTGCATAGGAACCTGGAATGTCAGGTCCATGAATCAAGGCAAACTGGAAGTGGTCAAATAAGAGATGGCAAGAGTGAACATCGACATTCTAGGAATCAGCAAACTAAAATGGACTGGAATGGGTGAATTTAACTCAGATGACCATTATATCTACTACTGTGGGCAAGAATCCCTCAGAAGAAATGGAGTAGCAATCATGGTCAACCAAAGAGTCCGAAATGCAGTACTTGGATGCAATCTCAAAAATGACAGAATGATCTCTATTCGTTTCCAAGGCAAACCATTCAGTATCTCAGTAATCCAAGTCTATGCCCCAACCAGTAATGCTGAAGAAGCTGAAGTTGAATGGTTCTATGAAGACCTACAAGATCTTTTAGAACTAACACCCCCAAAAGATGTCCTTTTCATTATAGGGGACTGGAATGCAGAAGTGGGAAGTCAAGAAACACCTGGGGTAACAGGCACATTTGGCCTTGGAATGCGGAATGAAGCAGGGCAAAGACTAATAGAGTTTTGCCAAGAAACTGCACTGGTCATAGCAAACACCCTCTTCCAACAACACAAGAGAAGACTCTACACATGGACATCACCAGATGGTCAACACCCAAATCAGATTGATTATATTCTTTGCAGCCAAAGATGGAGAAGCTCTATACAGGAAACAAAAACAAGACCAGGAACTGACTGTGGCTCAGATCATGCACTTCTTATTGCCAAATTCAGACTTAAATTGAAGAAAGTAGGGAAAACCACTAGACCATCAGCTATGACCTAAATCAAATCCCTTATGATTATACAGTGGAAGTAAGAAATAGATTTAAAAGACTATATCTGATAGAGTGCCTGATGAACTATGGACGGAGGTTCATGATATTATACAGGAGAAAGGGATCAAGACCATCCCAATGGAAAAGAACTGCAAATAAGCAAAATGGCTGTCTGGGGAGGCCTTACAAATAGCTGTGAAAAGAAGAGAAGTGAAAAGCAAAGGAGAAAAGGAAAGATATAAGCATCTGAATGCAGAGTTACAAAGAATAGCAAGAAGAGATTAGAAAGCCTTCCTCAGTGATCAGTGATCAATGCAAAAAAAAAAAAAAAAGGTAAAACAACAGAATGGGAAAGACTAGAGATCACTTCAAGAAAATTAGAGATACCAAGGGAACATTTCATGCAAAGATGGGCTCGATAAAGGACAACAGTGGTATGGACCTAACAAGCAGAAGATATTAAGAAGAGGTGGCAAGAATACACAGAAAAACTGTACAAAAAGATCTTCATGACCCGGATAATCACGATGGTATGATCACTCACTTAGAGCCAGACATCCTGGAATATGAAGTCAAGTAGGCCTTAGAAAGCATCATTATGAACAAAGCTAGTGGAGGTGATGGAATTGTGGAGCTATTTCAAATCCTGAAAGATGATGCTGTGAAAGTGCTGCACTCAATATGCCAGCAAATGTGGAAAACTCTGCAGTGGCCACAGGTCTGGAAAAGATCAGTTTTCATTCCAGTCTCAAAGAAAGACAATGCCAAAGAATGCTCAGACTAACGCACAGTTGCACTCATCTCACATGCTAGTAAAATAATGCTCAAAATTCTCCAAGCCAGGATTCAGCAATACTTGAACCATGAACTTCCTGATGTTCAAGCTGGTTTTAGAAAAGGCAGCGGAACCAGAGATCAGATTGCCAACATCCGCTGGATCATCAAAAAAAGCAAGAGAGTTCCAGAAAAACATCTATCTGCTTTATTGACTATGCCAAAGCCTTTGACTGTGTGGATCACAATAAACTGGAAAATTCTGGAAGAGATGGGAATACCAGACCTCCTGATCTGCCTCTTGAGAAACGTGTATGCAGGTCAGGAAGCAACAGTTAGAACTGGACATGAAACAACAGACTGGTTCCAAATAGGAAAGGAGTACGTCAAGGCTGTATATTGTCACCCTGCTTATTTAACTTCTATGCAGAGTACATATGAGAAACGGTGGGCTGGAAGAAGCACAAGCTGGAATCAAGATTTCCAGGAGAAATATCAATAACCTCAGATATGCAGATGACACCATCCTTATGGCAGAAAGTGAAGAGGAACTAAAAAGCCTCTTGATGAAAGTGAAAGAGGAGAGTGAAAAGGTTGGCTTAAAGCTCAACATACAGAAAATGAAGATCATGGCATCTGGTCCCATCACTTCATGTGAAATAGATGGGGAAACAATGGAAACAGTGTCAGACTTTATTTTTGGGGGCTCCAAAATCACTGCAGATGGTGATTGCAGCCATGAAATTAAAAGATGCTTACTCCTGGGAAGGAAAGTTATGAGCAACCTAGACAGCATATTGAAAAGCAGAGACATTACTTTGCCAACAAAGGTTCATCTAGTTAAGGCTATGGTTTTTCCAGTGGTCATGTATGGACGTGAGAGTTGGACTGTGAAGAAAGCTGAATGCCAAAAATTGATGCTTTTGAACTGTGGTGTTGGAGAAGACTCTTGAGAGTCCCTTGGACTGCAAGGAGATTCAACCAGTCCATTCTGAAGGAGATCAGCCCTGGGATTTCTTTGGAAGGAACGATGCTGAAGCTGAAACTCCAGTACTTTGGCCACCTCACATGCAAAGAGTTGATTCATTGGAAAAGACTCTGATGCTGGGAGGGATTGGGGGCAGGACAAGAAGCGGACAACAGAGGATGAGATGACTGGATTGCATCATGGACTCGATGGACGTGAGTCTGAGTGAACTCTGGGAGTTGGTGATGGACAGGGAGGCCTTGCGTGCTGTGATTTATGGGGTCGCAAAGAGTCGGACATGACTGAGCGACTGAACTGACTGGACTGAGAGATGAGAAAGCTGTGACTCAGAAGGGTTAAGAGGCTGCTTGTGGTCATGAGGACTAGGATTTGAATCTAAGTCTGACTGCCGACCCTCTGTTCTTTACTTGTACAACACACTGCCCCCCCACCCCCTACCCTCACAAACATTTTTGTAGCCAAGCATTTAAAACACATTCTTGACTCTTTATTTTTTCTCTTTTGTTAGGTATTTTAGTTTACAATCTCTTAAAATCCAACCTGAGGAAAATACAACTAGGGGTGAGGAGATCTTGCTTTTCAATTCTACATTGGCTAAAAGTACATTCAATCCTTGAGCCTCGGTTTTCTCATCTATAGAATTGGGCTAACACCACTGTGCCTCAGAAGACAGAATTCGTGTGGGAAAGTTTTGAAAGATATAACAGGCCATACCGTAGAAGGAAGTAGTGCTAACGGTGGCGCTGGAACTGGTTCCTGGGTAGAGCTTTTAGCCTGAGTAGTGAATTTATCACTCCAAGCTGCAAGGTGCAACTGTTCAAAGGGGTAAATTGATTAGAAGAAATGACAGCATCTTCTGGCTTGGTGTAAATATACTGTCCATTGGTTCTGTGGGGGTGCCAACGTAAATAAACTCTCTGCTCACTTGAAATAAATTACCCATCCAGGAGTTTCTAAAAATACAGCCCTTTCCCCTCCAGGTATTGATTTTTTCAGGGACAAACACTTGCCGAGTTCTGAGATGATGACAAATAACACTGTGATTTGTCAGCTGCCTTCGCGGTTCTGATTAAGCCATGTGCTTCCCTCTGGATCCACACCACTCGCCTCGCTGCTGGCTTTTGGAATCCAAACTCATTTCAGATGTCTGCAGCAGTGGGTCTGAGAGCTAATGATCACACTGCAGTGAGCCCATCGCCTGTTTAATCAGCCCCAGGGATCCCTGGCTGTCTTGTCCCTCAGCGGGGCTTCCCAGCGACCTTCCTTCCAAAGTGTCCTGAGTTCTTTTATTCTTCTGGGCACTTCTCTTGGGTGCTCTGTCTCCTTCTCCACAGGGAGAGCTGATTTTGCCCTTCCTAGCTCCCTGTCCCCTAAGCTCCTTCCATTCTTCCCTAGATGGGCTGTGGACAAGGACACACGGGCCCCACTGTCGCCAGACAGCCCCTCAGGATTGCTGCCTTCCCTGGCTTTGCTGTATCTCACTCCAGGCAGCTGCTAGGAGAACCCAAGGACTGCAGAGGTGGGGGACTGTCAAGCCCTACAAATCTGTCAGGGGCCTTTATTTACTTTTTTGAGCTTGTAAAATTTATTTATTTATTGGAGTATAATTGCTTTATGATGTTATGTTAGTTTCTGCTGTACAACAAAGTGAACCAGCTGTATGTATACATATATCCCCTCCCTCTTGCACCTCCCTCCCTCTCCCTCACCCCATCCCACCCTTCTGGGTTTTCACAGAGCACTGAGTTGAGTTTCCTGAGCTACATAGCAGCTCCCTACTAGAGTTTCTCATCCACTTCTGGCTCACTTAGCTTTCCATACCTTGGGGATAAAGCCCACTAACCACCTTTTCTTGCTGACCCAGCCTATTACCAAAGGCACCACCCTTGAGGAAAGTAATAGGCATCAGGGTACTGGAAAGAGAAACCCCTTCTGTAGAGGACAGCATTGTGTGTGGTTCTTCAGGTCAGAGCCAATGATGTAGGGCATTTACTGTGTTCCAGTCATTAAGTTTTCACAGTAACCTTAAGAGGTGTGGATAGAAGTGCAAAGGCAGATCAATAAAGCACTCGTCTTATGGTTGGAAGTAACAGAGCTAGCCTTGCAAGCCACATCGGAATCTAAAGCCAGTCATCATCATCACCACAGCCATCATCATCAATACATTACATTTATTTCACTTTCTCTTTCTGTGATTATTATTACAGCACTTACTGGATGCTTACTAAGTGTCAAGAACAGCTAAATATCTCACACATGCTCCTCTCTTGAAGTCACACAATAAACTGATCAGATCGGCACTGTTATTACCCTATTGTATAATACAGAAGAAGGAACTGAGGCTTAGGAAGAGTCAGTGAATTTTCCCAATGGCACACAGTTAACAACAGAGCAGAAGACAGGCTTCAACCTCAGAATTTCTAATGCCATACAGCCCACCCTCTTAAAGCACAGTGCTATTCTGACACACAAAGGAAAGATGATCATTTAAGAACTCCTTTCGGTCCTGTTTCCTTTTCTATGTTCCCTTCCCACTTCCTATGATCAAAGTACCTGATATAATAAATGAGGTCAACATGTAGTTGACCCTTGAACAACATGGGTTTGAACTCTGTGAAACCACTTATACAGGTTTTTTTTTTTTTTAATAAATGCTATGGTACTACCTGATCTGTGGTCAGTTGAATTGGTAGATGTGGAACTGTGACTACAGAGGACTGACTCTAAATTATAAATAGATTTTCCACTGTGTGGATGGTTAGCATCCCTGACCTCTGTGTTATTCAAGGGTCAACTATACGTGGAATCTAAATTTTAATAAAAAGCTATTGCCAGAGTCAGGGAGTGGTGGGTGGGTGAAGGAAGTCAAAAGTTAGAAGCTTCCAGTTAAAAGATAAATAAGTCAAGAAATATAAACATGGAAACTATATTAATATTTACTACAGTGCATATTTGAAAGTCGCTAAGACAGTAGATCTTAAAAGTTCTGATCAAAAGAAAAAAAAGTAAATATGTATGGTGATCAGTATTTATTTAGACTTGTGATCATTCCACAATATATACAGATAAAAAGTCATTATACTATTCATCTAGAACGAACATAAGGTTAGATGTCAGTTAGATCTTAATAAAAATATAAGCAAACTCCAATGTCTAGAAATCATCATCATTACCACCATCACTAGCACCCTTCTTAACTTGGGTCAAAAAAGAAAGAATCAAAAGCTAAAATACATAATATTGTCATGCTGACCTTTGACTTACTGCTATTAACATTTTAGTGTTACTCTGTTCCTAAAAGATTTACTTTTATGTTTCGTGAAAGGTTTTGCACTCTCATTGTTTTTCTAGTATCTACACAGATACCCGGTTGGTTGGCGGGTCAAGGTGTTTCTAAGACCAGGGTAGCTCAGCCTTGTCACTCTTGACATTTCGGGCTGGATGATTCTTTGATGTTTAGCAGCATCCCTGGCCTCTACCAGCTTGATGCCAGCAGTACCCTTCCTTTCTCCCTCTCAGCTGTGACAGCCAAAAGTGTTCACAGACATTTCCAAATGTCCCTTGGGGAGTGGGGAAAGAACTAAACATGGTTCTCAAAGAAGTCCCAAGTTAACATGAGGTGAAGTTGCAAGGATTCTCTATCCTATCAGTCCATTAAGAAAGGACATGATCTGAATTTTTCTATTTTTTTCTCATCTATTGGAAAAAATATTAGGCTTTATGCCTGGAGGTCATAATGACTTATAATAATAGAAATCCATATATATCATGCTATACTATAGAAACTATTATATAAGCATGGTGGGGGTCTAGGTTATAATGACTGTAATAAGAGAAATTTGTATATATCACTCTATACTATAAAAGCTACTGTATAAGCATGGCTGTGTCACTTGCAATATGTGTACTATCCTATGGTTAAAGACGAAAGGAGATTGATTAGGGAAAAAAAGAATATGTTTTTATATATTGTAGAAAATTTATGGGATTTCCCTAGTAGCTCAGCAAGTAAAGAATCCTCCTGCAATTCAGGAGACTCCGCTTCATTCCTGGGTGGAGAAGATACCCTAGAAAAGGGATAGGTTATCCATTCCAGTTTTCATGGGCTTCCCTGGTGGCTCAGATGGTAAAGAATCTGCCTGTAATGTGGGAGACCTGGGTTTGATCCCTCAGTTTGGAAGAACCCCTAGAGGAGGGCATGGCAATCCACTCCAGTGTTCTTGCCTAGAGAATCCCCATGGACAAAGGAGCCTGGTGGGCTACAGTCCATGGGGTTGCAAAGAGTAGATGGAGTAAATAAGCATACATGCACACACACAGAAAATATATGAAAATTACTACAACTAATAAACAATGCAGTGTGTTACCTCTTCCAAGTATATTTGCAATTTAAAGTAGGGTACTTTCAAAGAGTAGATGTTAAGACATGAAATTGCCTAGGTACAGAACATTCTTTGAGAATTATTAATTTTATACACATATTTTTAACATTTGGGATTTTTTAATTTGCCACCTCTTCTATGAAACCTATTCAAATCCCCACAGTTTCACCTCAGTCAATAAGAACTGTTCTTTTAACATGTTTCCACATAAACTCTCATGCCTCCATTTAACACCAGTGTATCTAGGTCTCTGCTTTCTTGAGCAAACTGTCAGCTTCCTCTAGAGCACCTCCCATGACAGCTTGTGTTAACAAACATACTATAAAGATTTGGAGCTTCAGCTTCAGGATTCATCCTTCCAGTGAATATTCAGGGTTGAAGGAAATCTGCGAATATTCATTGGAAGGCCATCTGATGTGAAGAGCTGACTCACTAGAAAAGACCCTGATGCTGGGAAAGATTGAAGGCAAAAAGGTAAGGGGATGGCAGAGGATGAGATGATTAGATAACATCACTGACTCAATGGACATGAATCTAAGCAAACTCCAGGAGATAGCGAAGGACAGGGAAGCCTGGTGTGCTGTAGTCCATTGGGTCACAAAGACTTAGAAATGACTTTGCAACTGAATAACAACAACACAAAGATTTGTAAAGGTAAGTTTAGCTGGAGAGATGAATATTAGGACATTAAATACTGAAAGGTGATGGATGAGGAGATAACAATGAAAACCTCTGTAAAGACCTGTAAAAGCTCCAGGTACAAATGTTAACTTTGATTCATGGGAATCAGATTGCTCTTGCAAGGAAATGTGGCTCAACTAAGAAAATAAAACCTAATTCTTTGGCTCAACTAATAAAAAAGAAAAAGGAGTCAAGGTCCTAGATCCCAACATGGGCCTAGATCCCAACAGACTAGTCTCCAATCCATCCACATATTCAAACATTTATTGAATATTCATAATGTATGAGCCATGGAAGAAGTGAGAGAGAATCAGAGAGAAAGAAGAGGTTATTGACACAACTCAATTACTGCATCCATAAAACAGCTCAAAGTTCCCAGCTTAGTCTGGTGTGTCAATTGTGGTATCTATGAAAGCAAGGAAAGTGAGCCAAGAGTTAAGAGTGTAATGACTCTGGGATTAAGGTCCTCTCATTGACCTATGCCTTATATACAATAAGCCTCCTGGGGCCACCGGGAAAGTCAAGGTGAAGCAAAGAGGTTGAGATATATTCCCCTATCTAGAAGAAGCTATTCCCCCTTCAATTAGCCTCAACTTTTACTTTCTTAGGCTTATTGTTTCAGTATTCTTCATGTTGATCAATAAATGTGATTATATAAATGTATGAATGATCCTTTGAAATTTGTTTTCTGTTCACTCACTCTCTGTCCTGTTCTTTAAAAAAAAAAAAAAATCCTTTAACTTCCTTTTGGAAAATTACCTTTATTCCCTGGCTCATAATTTTCATGCGACTATAAATCAAGATGCCCTGCCCACTAGCCTATCTCACTGTGGGACTTTGACTTGAGTAGAATAACTCAAGGGAGGAAAAACAAAGGAGACTATTAAGTAATTGCTGCTACCGGTATTCTCCTGCTGTACTAGTTCTTGTTTTCGTGCCTGGGTCTTCATATGAAGCTGAAACTCCAATACTTTGGCCACCTGATGTGAACAGTTGACTCATTTGAAAAGACCCTGATGCTGGGAAAGACTGAGGGCAGGAGGAGAAGGGGACGACAGAGGATGAGATGGTTGGATGGCATCACTGACTCAATGGACATGGGTTTGGGTGGACTCTGGGAGTTGGTGATGGACAGGGAGGCCTGGCATGCTGCGGTTCATGTGGTTGCAAAGAGTCGGACACGACTGAGCAACTGAACTGAACTTCATATTTCCTTAGATTCTATGAATCACACCATGTACTTCACTCATTCTATTTCACCTCCCAGCGCATTTTTGTAATAATCCTGTTTTGCTTAAGTGAGCCAGAGTCATTTCTGTTCCTTGAAAACTAAAAATTCTAGTCAACACAGTGGTCTGCTCAATCTATTGGGTATCTCTGGGCCTTTAAAAAATAACGATGTTTACTTACTTGGTAAAATCACACTTCACAAAATGCTGTCCCTCATTTGCTTAATCTTATTTGATCTTTCCAACTCTCCTGTAAAGTGCTTTGGACAGGTTAGTCTCATCTTCTAGGAGAGAAAACTGAGTGTTGGTAATGCTAAGTAGCTTGCTCCAGGTCACATAGCTCATGAACATCCAGTTTTGTCTCATTCTAAAGTGTGTGCTTGTTCTTTGCTGGATGTAAGCATTTAATGCTGTTTTCTTACACAACAAACCCTTTGGGCCCTTTTCATGCTTTCTTTGCAAGTTTTCCATATTTACAATTCTCTTAAACCTTCATTGCCAAGCTCAAGGGTTTTGCCTCTTAAAGGACCCATCTATCTACTACAGATCACAGCAATTTCTCCTTTCTTTGATTCTAGACAATTTGCAATATCCATACCTCCATTTAGAACTTGAAGTATTTTATACTTTTAATTGTCAAATACCAAGTTATTTCTATAAGCCAATTGGTAGATGAAACATAGCAACTTGTCTATAAATCCCCATATGTACCAAAATGCTGTCTGTGGACAGAGTAAAAATAACTCTCACACATACATGGTTTTCAATTTTCTGTAGGAATTCCTGAGGTCAATAAATACAAAAGTATTTTTAAAGGTCACCAAATTCATAGTAGATTTTAATTTTAATTTATTTTCTTAACTAATAGATGCTGAAAAGACAACTACTTTCAGAGAAAAGGGATTGGGGTGTAAGGATTATAAAAATTTTTATAGGTATTTATATATATATAATAGATTCAATTTGAAATTAACACTATGTAAATCAACTATGTTTCAATAAAATACAATTTTTTAAATGCACTCTTGAAAATGTTTGCAGTTCAGTGGTTTTCTGGTATATTCAGGATCTGCAAACATCACCACCATCTACCCCAGAATATTTTCTTCACCCTAAAAAGACATTTTTTATCCATTAGCAGTCCCCTCCTCCTCTATACCCCCTCTCCCAGATGGTAATCACCAACCTATTTTCTGTCTCTATACGTTCTCATATATACGTAAGGCATTCCACATAAACAAAATTAAACACACTCTGTCTTGTGTGATGGGCTTCTTTCACCAGCACAATGCTTCAGTTCAGTTCAGTTCAGTCACTCAGTCGTGTCCGACTTTTTGCGACCCCAAGAATCGCAGCATGCCAGGCCTCCCTGTCCATTAAAGACTCACATCCATCGAGTCAGTGATGCCATCCAGCCATCTCATCCTCTGTCATCCCTTTCTCCTCCTGCCTCCAATCCCTCCCAGCACCAGAGTCTTTTCCAATGTGTCAACTCTTTGCATGAGGTGGCCAAAGTACTGGAGTTTCAGCTTCAGCATCATTCCTTCCAAAGAAATCCCAGGGCTGATCTCCTTCAGAATGGACTGGTTGGATCTCCTTGCAGTCCAAGGGACTCTCAAGAGTCTTCTCCAATACCACAGTTCAAAAGCATTAATTCTTCAGCCCTCAGCTTTGTTCACAGTCCAACTCTTACGTCCATACATGACCACTGGAAAAACCATAGCCTTGACTAGACAGACCTTTGTTGGCAAAGTATCGTCTCTGCTTTTAATATACTATCTAGGTTGGTCATAACTTTCCTTCCAAGGAGTAAGCGTCTTTTAATTTTTATGGCTGCAATCACCATCTGCATTGATTTTGGAGCCCCCCAAAATAAAGTCTGACACTGTTTCCACTGTTTCCCCATCTATTTCCCATAAAGTGATGAGACCAAATGCCGTGATCTTAATGTGGTAATCATTCCATTTTGTGTGTCAGTCAAATCATTACACTCTACACATTAAACTGAAAAAAGTGCTGTATGTCAACTATATTTAATAAAACTCAAAGAAAAAGAAAATAAAAAACAGAAATAAAGAACTAAGTGCATTAAAAATAAAGATTCTTTTAATTGAAGAAAGAGAAACAGCTAATTTCTTTCCTCCAGCACAGAATGCATTTATATATTAAGCTTGTATCATAAGCCAGAGATGTATATGAAAAAGAAGAGTTGAACTAGGGATCATCAAGCTTCTGAGATGCTCTCAGAGTGTGTTTTTACACATCCCTCAGGTTAGATGACTAGAAGAGTCAGTCCCACTCCACACTGGGAGGGAGAATGACAAAGCAGCATAGTAATTCATTTGTGTTCTCTGCAAGGACTCACAGGCTCACAGGGACTCTGCAAGGGCTGGGGGTTATGGGCTACACAAACCACATCAACCTGGGCAGCTACACAAGAGATACACTGCAACCTTAGAAGGGTACTACTTAAAGTGGTTAATTTTTTTTTTTAAAGCAAGCTAGCTTGGATAAATGGTAGAATTAAATGTCCTTTATGCCCAAGCTGCTGAGTCAGGTGATAAAGATTTACCCCCTGGCATGCAAATTAGCCCTGTAATTGCTGAGAATTCTATCTAAAAACTAATGACATTTACCAATGCTTGATAACCTTCCTGCTTCCTGGTCAGAGTTCTTTTCAAGATAACCTGCAGCAGAGTGACTGGCAGATACTTTCGTCTCTAACTCTGGATGAAGATATGCTCTGCACGTACAAGCACCTGGGGGCTCCCTGCCCGCCCCAGTGATTCCCTAACAGAACAGGCTGGAGGGCTGTGGGAAAAGGACTCTTAAGAGTTCTTTACGGTCTATGTTCCCTTTTTAAAGTGAATAAATTCTCTGGTTTTTATTCAGGGTTAAGATTAAATTTATTCTTGAAACCTTCCCATGACATTTTCCAACCAAAAAGGCATGGGTTTGGCATGTGAAGCAAGTCCTGAAAAATTGATGATTTCTCCTGTTATTCCTAAAAGGAATCAATTATTTGTGGAATTGTTAACAACTGTCTGTCTGATTCCCCGTTAAACCCATATCTCTCTTATTTACACCTGGACCCCCAGAGTACACAACAGCACTTGGCACAGAGAGGCATCCAGTCAATATTTGGTGAACAAAAGCATGAATGCACGATGCTGGAAACACAGGCATCTGCCACCAGAAGGGCAGTGGTGCCTTAAGGGAGTGTGGCAAAGAAACTCTTTTCGGTACACATTTTTCTCACTGTGGATAACTGAGATGCGAGAAAATGACATGAGATCCAAAATTCTGTACCTCATGTTTTGGGCAAAAGAGGTCACTAAGAAGAGAGTATGAATTCTTGTTTGAGAAAGTCCATACTCAGTTATTAATGGAAGATACGACCATAATCTATCGTGTGTTGACTGAAGAAATGAATTTATTAAATGAAGCACAAAGAGGTATGTGCAGTGGTTGAGAGTGAGAAGACTGAAGTCTGTAGGAGCACAAAGAAAGGAGGGATTTGTCCCGAATACTGCCTGGACAGAGAAGGCTGCCTGGCAGAGAAAGGGGAGGCAGGAAAGGGCTTTCGGGGAAGAGAGAATGCCACTGGACATTTAGGAGAGAGGACACTGGCCCCCTCTCCTTCAGCATAGATGACCTTGGTTGTACCTGTTAGGCTTATCTAGCCCTGATGCAGAATAGATGCAATGACTATTTATTGCTGTGCTGCTCAGTATTCTCTTGCCTCACAGGGCAGTTTCAGCCATGAAAGTGAATTAGAGGATGCCAAGGACAGAATCCTTCGCCACTGGCCAGAGCGAATTGGTCGAGGGCTGTGCACACATGATTCCAGCCAGACTGATCACTCCTTGCCCCTGGCATGCTTTTCAAACTGGACAACAGGGAAGGTCTCTAGTCCCTTTTGGGGGGTGGGGCATAAAGGTAGGTTTATTGGTACCAGTTTTTCTTCCACATGAAGGAAACTGGTTTGAGAGATTGAAACCAAATGCAGAGAGAAATGCAAACAAAAGAGATGGGGACTGTAGAGATGAATTGAAAATTCCAGTTCCACCTGAGTCTAAGGTGCATCTCATCCCATATCCTTCCAATAAGATCCCTTTTTGTCCAAGCTACTTCAAATTGGAGTTTTCTCACATGCAACCAGGAGTCTTGACTAATCCATATACTAGATTAGAATGTCTTTCCTTTGAGAAACTAAATACTTCTCACATTGGCCTAAAATACCCACAATTATCCATACTGGTTAAGGCAGAGAAGGCCACTATTACAATATAAATATGTTATCATGGGGTATGGAGAGAGTGGGAGGGAGAAAACCTTTAAGCTTTCATCTATTAACACCTTGAAAGAGAGTTTCAGTCATGTCCAACTCTTTGTGACACCATGGACTGTAGCCTGCCAGGCTCCTTCTGTCCATGGGATTCTCCAGGCAAGAGTACTGGAAAGGGTTGACATTCCCTTTTCCAGGGGATCTTCCTGACCCAGGGATTCCATCTGAGCCACCAGGAAACACCTAAATGAGGTTATATCTTTCACACACAACCTAGCAGAGCTTCCTCATGAGGCCCTACAGAGATAAAAATGGAAAAAGAATTGTTAATAGAAATGTGCAAATAGTGCTTTTAACATTGGAAGGGGGGGATCCTATGTCTGTAGTATGTGTGTGTGTGTCTGTGTGTGTGTGTGTGTGTGTGTGTGTGTGTGGGGAGAGGGTCAAAAGGAAGTCTGAGGGCTATAAAAATGAAAGTAACAGTTCTTTTGTAGGGTTGTGTCTGTCATAGTCAAATTAAGTATTGTAAATAATTATAACTAAAACATAACATTTCAATATTTTCATATATATAAAAATTATAATCACTTGAGAAATGGAAAATACACATAAAGGAATTTAAATTTTGCTTTAGCCATGGGAAAAATAATCAAGTGCATCGGAGTTGAGCTCCACTTCTGTCTCCACACTGTATTTATTAGCTGGGTTATCTTTGATAAGATTCAATCTCTCTGAAATTGTTTCTTCATCTTGAAAATGTTGCCTATTCCGCTTCTAATCCAATATTGACTGTCAACTATCAAAAGGGAGCTCTGTAGTACAGTGGTTAAGGACTTTGCTTCATGTGGCAGAAGGATTTATATGTTTAATATTGATGAGGTTGAACAAAACTCTCTAGTTCTGAATTTGAAGTATCACCATAATTTCTGATGTATTTAATCTTTGAGTATAATTGCTTTATAATGTTGCATTAGTTTCTGCTGTGCAATGAAGTGAATTAGATATATGCATACATATATCCCCCCACTTTGGATCTTCTTCACCCTTCCAATCCTTCCCTCTAGGTCATCACAGAGCACTGAGCTGAGCTCCCTGTGATACACAGCAACTTCCCACTGATGATTTATTTTACACATGGCATGCACGTATGTCAATCCTAATCTCCCAATTTGTCCCACCCTCTCCTTCCCTCCATGTCCATAGGTTTCTATGTCTGCATCTCAATTCCTGCCCTGAAAAAAGGTTCATTTGTACCATTTTTCTAGATATCATATACATATATTCATTAATATACTATATTTGTTTTTCTCTGACTTGCTTCATTCTGTATGACAGATTCTAAAAAAAAAGTCCTAGTTCTGTTTACTTAAATGGCATAGAAACAATGATCAATCCGATAGCAAAAAGTACCTCTGCTGCTTCTGCTGCTAAGTTGCTTCAGTTGTGTCTGACTCTGTGAGGCCCCATAGATGGCAGCCCACCAGGCTCCCCCGACCCTGGGATTCTCCAGGCAAGAACACTGGAGTGGGCTGCCATTTCCTTCTCCAATGCATGAAAGTGAAAAGTGAAAGTGAAGTTGTTCAGTCGTGTCCTACTCTTTGAGACCCCATGGACTGCAGCCTACCAGGCTCCTCTGTCCATGGGATTTTCCCAGGCAAGAGTACTGGAGTGGGGTGCCATTGCCTTCTCCGAAAAGTACCTCTAGCATGTACTTATCATGATTTCTAAATGCCATTTTCTATCAAAAGGACCAGATCAATCTAGGACTTATTGAGGTCATGGCCAAAGAACTTGGAAGCTAATTTGAAGAAGTTCCCACTGGCTAAAGGTGGGATAATCAATAAAGATAATATAGTAACTGCACTGATTTGATATACATCAAATATGCTTAGATCCAAGAGTTCATATTGATACTAGAAAAGAAAATCTCATTGGTCAACTTTGCAGAATGTTTAGGAATGACCTCATTATTTTAAAACTGGTAAATAAAAGGAAATTATCAAACACTATCTTGCATTTAAAAAGTGGAAACAGTGGCAGATTTTATTTTCTTGGACTCCAAAATCACTGCAGATGGTGACTGCAGCCATGAAATTAAAAGACACTCCTTAGAAGAAAAGCTATGACAAACCTAGACAGCATATTAAAAAGCAGAGACATCACTTTGCTGACAAAGGTCTGTATAGTCAAAGCTATGGTTTTTTCAGTAGTCAGGTACAGATTGGAGAGTTAGATCATAAAGAATACTGAAAAATGAAGAACTGATGCTTTATAACTGTGGTGCTGGGGGAGACTCTTGAGGAGAGCAAGGAGTTCAAACCAGTCCATCCTAAAGGAAATCAACCCTGATTATGCATTGGAAGGACTGATGTTGAAGCTGAAGCTCCAATACTTTGGCCACCTGATGTGAAGGGCCAACTCATTAGAAAAGACCCTGATGTTGGGAAACATTGAAAGCAGGAAAAGGGGATGACAGAAGATGAGATGGTTGGAATGCATCACTGACTCAATGGACATGAATTTGGGCAGGCTCAGGAGATGGTGAAGGACAGGGAAGTCTGGCATGCTGCAGTCCATGGGGTTGCAAAGAGTTGGACAGAACTGAGCAACTGAACAACAACCTGACTCACTGGAAGAGACCCTGATGCTGGGAAAGATTGAGGACAGGAAGAGAAGGGGGTGACAGAAGATGAGATGGTTGGATAACATCACTGACTCAATGGACATGAATTTGAGCAAACACTCTGAGAGACAGTAGAGGACAGAGGAGCCTGGCATGCTCCAATCCATGGGGTTTCAAAGAGTTGGACATGACTGAACAACAGCAACAACCGCATAGTAACCAAATATTTTTAAATTAATTAATTAATTTTAATTGGAGGCTAACTACTTTACAATATTGTGGTGGTTTTGCTGTACATTGACATGAATCAGCCATGGGAGTAACTGAATACTTCATGAGAGGAAATTCCTTTTTATACATGATTTAGGATAAAAACATTTTGCAAATCCCATTGAGTTTATGGATATAGACAATAATAATCAATGACTACTTACATTGAAAAAGACAATTAGATATTCTGTGCCCCAAGATGGTAGCACATTTTTTCCCCTATAATGTAATGTTGACATAAACATACACACAAACACAAGTCGAAACTGAGTCTGATTTAGGCACTAAATTCAACCACCAGTTTATAGAAATATAGTGGACAGAAAAATATCAAATGAAATCACAAGGAGATCAGCAAAATCCAGACTATGGGAAATTTTACAGAGCAAACATCTTGGTTTATTCAGTAGTAAAAACTTAATATGCAAGGGGAAAAAAGAGAAAGCTGAGTAGAGAAACTATAAAGTAAAAGAGATTTAATTTAAGAAAGCAATCTTAGTATTTGACCTTATTTTGATCCTTGTTCAAGCAAACTGAAAATACTGAACACTGACCTAAAAGTTGAGATTAAGGAATTATTGCTACTATTTTGGTCTTCCCAGGTGGCCCAGTGGTAAAGAATCTTCCTGCAGTGCAGGAGACACAAGAAATGTGGGTTTGATCACATCCCTGGGTCAGAAAGATCCCTCAGAGAAGGAAATGGCAATCCACTCCAGTATTCTTGCCTGGGAAATCCCATGGACAGAGGAACCTGGTGGGTTACAGTTCATGGGGTTGCAAAGAGTCAGACACGACTACAGCATGGACACAGCAGCCACTATTTTAGGCATAACAAGGATGAAAGTGAAGTGAAAGTCACTCAGTCATGAATCTTTACATGGGCGATGCAAAGGATAAGCACAGTTATTAATCACATTAATCAGTGATGCCCTAGGCCACTGCATTCAGACTTTAATGTGCACATGAATCACTAGAAATTCTTAAACCTCAGATTCTGGTTCAGTTTGGGGGTGGGGCCTGAAATTTTGCATCTGACAGGCTTCCAGGTGGTGCTGAAGAGGCTGGTTCCTTGTCTACTGGGTTTCATAAGTTCTGCGTCACTGGGAAATGATCTCACAGGCACTTCAGTAGGACTTTGGTCTTCAGTGGTTTGGATAAAAGATAACTAGGAAATTGCTCGAAATACTAATTGGAAGAATTAATTTCTGATTCCTTGGCTTTGGTGAACGTTCTATATATCCTGACTTGGTTGGTCCAAGTAGCATTCTGAGAAAAGGGTTTTGAAACTAACTCTCTGGCAGCCTTGAGGATGACGTGTTGTGTCACAGAAGGAAGATCCTTTAGAGAAGCTCTTTCATGTTTATAATTTCTTTGAACCTAGATAGGAAAGGCAAGGATGAGCTGCCTAAGCTGTGACGATGGTTGGCCTCTGTGCCACTCTTCAGCTGATGTGATCATGTGGTTCCCCACAATGTAGAATAATATTTTCCTCAAGCTTCCATAGAAAGGAGAAAAATTATTGTGCTCCAAATGGTTCTGAGGTTAAATTAGTTTGGAAAGCTCAGAGTTAAAGAAAGATTAACTGACCTCCTCCCTCGAGGTATTCTCTGAGATCTTAACATATTCTGGACAATGGAACCTCTAAGAGGGGTTGAGAGGACACGGGCCACCCAATCAGATTTGACCACGAACCTTGTTTTTTAAGAACTGTCTCTTGAGATAGGGTTTGGCAGACTCCACCTCGAGAAATGCTGATCTAGGGGAGCTGGGACAAAGTTTATCTTACTGACTTTGATTTAACTGAACTCCGTGGTGAAAATGGGTGAGGTATATGATGTAGAGTTGGGAGTTTCTAGAAATCTTTGCAATTAGTAAACACTCCCTTTTGAAAAGATAAAAGTCTCATAGCCAACAGGAATAATAAGCTAATAGAAGACTTTAATTACTTAAATTTCCAAACAAACCACATTTGCAGGTTCAAAGTCTTCTCTGAGACAAGTGGTGCAATTTGCCTTTTCTGTACCCCCCAGATTCTCATCATCAGATGGAGAAATGGCTACCTCACAGGGTGGTCATGAGGACAAAAGAAAACGGGCTCAAAAATGCTAGCACATGTAAGACGTCTATAGGTGATGGCTTTATTTTCATTATTACAATGAAATTTTTTTGAAAGTAGCACCTTCCTTTTCTTATATAGATTTTTAAGGAAGTGGTTGTAGGTTCATATTATCATTTGGGAGAACATTTAAAAGTATGCATGCCCAGACCCTGTGAATTATAATTTGGTGATGAAAAAGGGGAAGGATATATGTGTATATGAAAATATTTCTCCCTGTGATGGCTATGATACATCTGAAACACCTTCAGTGCATTTAAGGCAAATCTCTAAGTTGTGATCCCACCTCTCCTACAGTAGTCTTGGTATATGGTTCTTGCAATAAAAGGTTTCTGTGGTTAAATAATTAGAAATGTTATATACTAGAACCTTCCCTGACCCCTCCTCCTTGGGGGTTATTAAAGTATCTGAGAAGGTCTGCAATACACACTATTTGAAAACTTGAAACCTACTGTCGTCTGATCTTACTTGACAGGGCAATGTGTATTTTTTCTCGCAACTCTCATGGACATCTTTGTTCAACATATTTGAGACATATTATACATAGAGTTAGAAGAGAATTCTATCCATATTCATAAATCTTTTTGCATTAAAGACATAAGGGAGAAGCAAGACAGCAAAGAGCAGCTCAAATTCCTCCTCCCCTGGTATCTGGCTAGGTCTGCTTTTATCATTCCTGCCTCTTGTTCCTGAAAAGTGGAAAGAAATATTGAAAATGACACGTGTGCTTTCAAGTAAGCAACTCTGGGCAAAAGCTGAGTGAGAGCCAAAGGACCAGGGAAAAGAGCTACTACACATTTTAAGAGCTGAGACTGGACAAACTTGGCTTTGGATTGTGATTCCAGTACTTCCCAGCTCAATGACCTTGGACAAGTTACTTCACTTCTCTGTGCCTCATTTGTCTTATGTGTAAAAGGACCTTAAAAAGGTGCATTAGAAAGCAGAAATATAGACTTAGACACAGACACAGAGAACAAACGCATAAATACCAAGGGGGAGGGGGCGTGGGATTAACTGTGTATAAAATAGATGACTGATGAGAACCGACCGTAGAGCACAGGGAACTCTGCTTAATGCCCTGAGCTGACCTGAGTGGGAAGGAAATCCAAAAGGAAGGGGATATATGTATACATAGAGCTGACTCGCTTTACTGTACAGGAGATATTACACAGCATTGTGAAGCAACTATACTCCAATAAAGATTAATTTAAGAATGCATTATTAGTAGTACTATTATCACTGTTCTTATATAAATAGAAAAGCACACTTAAGCAAATTGAGAGGGAGCGTCAGTTATTGAAATAGAATAGAGAATTGTGAAAACTTTCAAGATCAAACAAATCTTATACCCTTTACAAATGAATTTTATTTTTTGTAAATCATTACATCAAGTATCCTAAGAGAAGTCAGGGTTAGAGTTTGAGAGATGTGATTAAATTGAGTTGGCTGGTTTATAGCAGTGGAGTGTGAATGACCCTTTCATCCAGCTTTTCATTCTGGTCAAATCCCAAACCATCAGACTAATTAATACATAAGAAACATCTTGGGGCTGCTGCCAACAGCAAACAAAAGAAGTAACTGGGTGAAGCAGCGACACCAGATAACCACCCAAGAGAGTAAAAGGACTCGGATTTGTGGGGAGGCTGTTGGGGTGGGCAGCCTGAAGGGAGATTTGTAAATGCATACAAGTTTTACCACTCTGCTCCCAGAATTTAACTGAAAATTGGAATTTTTCACACCCAGTTTCAATCAGTCAACACATATTGCCTATGAATGCCACTTATATTTACTGCCAACTATTTATTGGTCTCTTACTACGTGCCTAGCTTCATGCTAAGTAATTCATGTACCTATCATTTTATAACCGAGCAGGACTTTATGGGGTCATACTGGGGCCAACCCTTACCCCATATTCTCTGCTTTAGTTCCTTTCTGAAGTACCCCGTGAAATTCCAGATGTTCAAGCTGGTTTTAGAAAAGGCAGAGGAATCAGAGATCAAATTGCCAACATCCTCTGGATCATCGAAAAAGCAAGAGAGTTCCAGAAAAACATCTATTTCTGCTTTATTGACTATGACAAAGTCTTTGACTGTGTAGACCACAATAAACTGTGGAAAATTTTGAAAGAGATGGGATTACCAGACCACCTGACCTGCCTCTTGAGAAACCTATATGCAGGTCAGGAAGCAACAGTTAGAACTGGACAAGGAACAACAGACTGGTTCCAAATAGGAAAAGGAGTACGTCAAGGCTGTATATTGTCACTCTGCTTATTTAAATTCTATGCAGAGTACATCATGAGAAACGCTGGGCTGGAAGAAACACAAGCTGGAATCAAGATTGTCAGGAGAAATATCAATAACCTCAGATATGCAGATGATACCACCCTTATGGCAGAAAGTGAAAAGGAACTAAAAAGCCTCTTGATGAAAGTGAAAGAGAGTGAAAAAGTTGGCTTAAAGCTCAACATTCAGAAAATGAAGATCATGGCATCTGGTCCCATCACTTCGTGGGAAATACATAGGGAAACATGGGAAACAGTGTCAGACTTTATTTTTGGGGGCTCCAAAATCACTGCAGATGGTGATTGCAGCCATGAAATTAAAAGACGCTTACTCCTTGGAAGAAAAGGAGTAACTCCTTATGACCAACCTAGATAGCATATTGAAAAGTAGAGATACTACTTTGCCAAGAAAGGTCCATCTAGTCAAGGCTATGGTTTTTCCTGTGGTCATGTATGGATGTGAGAGTTGGATTGTGAAGAAAGCTGAGCACTGAAGAATTGATGCTTTTGAACTGTGGTGTTGGAGAAGACTCTTGAGAGTCCCTTGGACTGCAAGGAGATCCAAGCAGTTCATCCTAAAGGAGATCAGTCCTGGGTGTTCATTGGAAGGACTGATGCTGACGCTGGAACTCCAATACTTTGGTCACCTCATGTGAAGAGCTGACTCATTGGAAAAGACCCTGATGCTGGGAGGGATTGGGGGCAGGAGGAGAAGGGGACGACAGAGGATAAGATGGCTGGATGGTATCACCGACTCTATGGACATGAGTTTGAGTGAACTCCGGGAGCTGGTGATGGATAGGGAGGCCTGGCGTGCTGCGATTCATGGGGTTGCAAACAGTCGGACACGACAGAGTGACTGAACTGAACTACCTAGATAATAGTTTCTGGTGTACATTTCTTGAGTTGTTGACATGAAAGCCCCCACCAAATGGAAGATGTGAATTGCTTAATGACCATGAGGATGTAGCCCCAAGGTCTACAGCACATAGCCCAGGGGACTGTGGATTGATAACCCTTGTGATACTGCCCTGTTATCTTACCACCAACCAATCAGAGAATCGTGCATGAGCTCACCACATACCCTGTCCCCCTTCCCTTACTTAGGCTTTAAAAATGCCATTCTGTTCCTTAAAAAACTAAATATAGAACTATCACATGACCCAGCAATCCTATTACTGGGGATGTACCCAGAGAAAACTATAATAAGACACAGGTACCCCAGTGTTCACTGCAGCACCATTTACAGTAGCCAGGACATGGAAGGAACCTCAATGTCTGTCAACAGAGGAATGGATAAAGAAAATGTGGTACATATGTACAATGGAATATTACTCAGCCATAGAGAGGAACAAAACTGGGTCATTTGCAGAGATGTGGATGCACCTAGAGACCGTCATACAAACACCGTGTATTAACACATCTATGTGGAATCTAGAAAAGATGGTATAGATGATCTTATTTGGAAAGCAGAAAAGAGACACAGGCACAGAGAGCAAACATCTGGAAACCAAGCAGGGAAGGGGTGGGTGGGATGAATTGGGGGACTGGGACTGACAGACACACTATTGATACTATGTATAAAATAGAAAACTAATCAGAACCTATTGTATAGCACAGGGAACTTTACTCAGTGGTCTATTGTGACCTAAATGAAAAGGAAATCCAAGAAAGAGGAGATACATGTACATGTATAACTGATTTATTTTGTGGTACAGTAGAGACTAACACAACATTGTGAAGCAACTATACATCAATAAAAATTAACTAAACAAAAATGTTATCCGGAAACCCATCAGGGAATTTGGGCCTTCTGAGCACTCGCTATCCTGGACTACTTGTATGAAGCCTTAGAATAAATGCTGTTTTCCTTCACTATGACCCAGCATCAGTAGACTGACTCCACAGCACATGGGCAAGCAGAATCAAGTTTGGTTCAGTCACAATTCAGTCCTCAGATGCATGCTATAGAGAGGATACTACTTTTGTGTCCATTTTCTAGATGAGGGAACAAAGGGTGAGGCAGTTAATAAATGGTAGGGTTGGGCTTTGAGTTCAGCTCTGCCAGCCTCTAGAGCCTGGGTTCTTAACCACAAAACAATCATGATTTCTCCATGATGTCCAAGGTATCATACACATAAGCAGGGATTAAATTAAAATGTTGATAATCATTCCCTATTCTTAAAGAGATTTCAGCAGTCATGAAGGTAAGACATACAAAATGGAAAAACAATTCATGATACCTTGCTGATTTTACACTGGTGTCAAAGGAGTACTAGAAAATATTCATAGAGGGCGAAATTGCTGGAGCTGATCTGGACAGGATGAGTGGGGATCAGATAAGCACAGAAAAGTGGGCTGGTCTCAAAAGCAGCTGAGCAGATACTAGACTCCTTGGTTTAGAGCAAAGAGCAGTTTCTTAAACTAAACACACGGGTCCCCTTTTAAGGACTCTGAGGGTTTCAGCAAGTTATTTACTTTCCCAAGCCTCAGTTTCTCCATCTGTGAGAAGGGGATGATGTTTATCTCAGAAAGTTGCTGGAAAGATTGTGTGACTGCAGCAGCCTTGAAATTAAAAGACACTTGCTCCTTGGAAGAAAAGCTATGACAAACCTAGACAGAGTACTAAAAACAGACACATCACTTTGTCAACAAAAGTCCATCTAGTCAAAGCCATGGCTTTTCCAGTAGTCATGTATGGATGTCAAAGTTGGACCATAAAGAAGGCTGAGTGCCAAATGGTTGATACTGTTGAACCATGGTGCTGAAGAAGACTCTTGAGAGTCCCATGGATAGCAAGGAGATGAAACCAGTCAATCCTAAAGGAAATCAACCCTGAATATTCATTGTAAGGACTGATGCTGAAGCTCCAATACTTCGGCCACCTGATGCGAAGCGCTGACTCATTGGAAAAGACCTTGATGCTGGGAAAGACTGAGGGCAGGAGGAGAAGGGGCTGAGAGAGGATGAGATAGTGGGATGGCATCACCAACTCTGAAGGATACGAACCCTGATGTGGACCCTGACGTGCTGTAGACCATGGGGTCAGAAAGAATCAGGCATGAATCAGTGACTGAAAACAACAACAACAAAATACATGGGAAAGGAGGCAACTATTACCTTCTCTACCCACCAGATTGAATCAATTTCCAAGTAGAGTTGGCTGACATCTTCCCCTGGCCCTCCAGTTAAAGACCTTATCTTAGAAAGAACCCTACCTGCTGTGAGAAGCCCTTCACAACCCGCCTCTGTTTGAGGTTGGTCTCTCCATCCAAGTTGGCAGTTTCCAGATGGCAGACCCCACTGGGGTCCGAGGAGAAGAGGAGGAGTATGTCGGCTGGGATGATCTCGTTGCACTGCATCTGGATGAAGTCCCCCACACGTACATCCTTCCAGCACTTCTGCACGTAGCTCTGCTCTTTCCTGGGGTGGGAGAAAGACAGAGGTCAGAGCGTATGTTAAGGTTCTCAGAACATAAACGAATGAATGGAAAAAGTCCCCCTCCCCATACCTAATATCCCCCAGTCAACCTGTCACAAGACTGCTCTGTATTCTATGTGCCCCAAATGACCACTAGCATCATCTCTAGAAAAGCTAAGCATGATCTATAGTATCCCCCTAGTAAAGATCTCTCCTTATGACCATGTGGAGTTTTGACTGACTGCTGGTGCTTGACTGCTTGCTGTGCTCAGCCCTTGCATCCTGGCAGGAGAAAAAATTTAAAGGAGAAGGTGACCATATATTCATATTAACATCATATTCTTTATAAACTTCACTTCCCAGAATACCCAGTTATCACTGAGGAAAGCAGGGCCATAAAAGACTGGAGAATAGGACATATGGCTTCTGGTTACAGGTGGAGAGTGGCATTAAAAAGGTGAGAATATAGCCCACTGTCTAGGAAGATCTGAAGGGTGCTGAAATAGGAAACAGGGAATTAGGGGGACGGCACCAGAAACATTGACAGGATGGGGCCCACACTGATCACAGGGTCAGAGGGCTAAAGAAGTCTGAGAAATGATGCACGTGCTCTTCCCATCCAGTTTATCAGAGCTTACACAATGATCGGGGCAGCAACAACTGCGAATCTAGCATTTCTACCATGCCAAGCACCGGTATAAATTAATATTTCATTTGCTTGCATAATAATATAAAAGATAGTATTATACCCGTTTCACAAAGAGGGAATGGAGGGTTTAGAAGAAATTTCCCAAAGTTTTACAAAAACAGAGCTGGACCCTGAGTCTGGGTCCACCTTGACCCCAAACCCAGTTTTCACTGCTGCACAGGTATCCTACCTTCTGGAGACATTCCCCTCTTTCTTCTCCAGTGAAATGGCAGCGTCAGCTATTATAACCCCAGCAAAAAGACTCGTATTCCCCAAGGCAATACATTTCATATCCAAGAGCCCTCATTTTACAAATTCTTCCTTCTGATTAACCAAATATTGAACTCATTCCGTTCTCCCAGGCAATCTGATTTATTCCATCTCCTACCATTTAAGAACTATTTTGAAGTATTCATCAGGCATGCTCTGAAGCCTTTTGGACTTGCCAAGTCAAATTTAACTTTCTAAGTGCTCTCAATTATTACGGGTGGCATAGTTTCCAGATCTGTCCAGAAGTGAGGGCTCTTTTAAGACGGTTTGGAAATCTCTTCAAATGTGAGATTTGGGACCAAACCTGTATTTCAGATGTGGTTCTTTTGAATTAGGCTCAGCTGGCTTGCAGGTGAACATCTCTGAACCCAGCCAGGCCTGGAAAGGCAGCTCTTCTTTGCTGTTCTTTTCCATGGATGCTGAACCCCTCTGGGCATGCTGTTGCTTCTGTTTCTGTAGAAATCTGAGCTGCCCTGAGCATAACAAGACCACTCTTCTGCAGACAGATGTGATTGGAATGTCACTTTTCTCCTCAGACTGAAGATAAAGGTTTGAGCTTTCTCCTTTCTTTGGGGCACTCTAGAAAACCCTGAGCAAGCCGTCCTAAGACTACATTTTCCTTGTCATGAAAGATCCGTGTGAAGGACTCTCCCTACTTTTTGAAATAGATGTATATCCTTTGGGAGCCTTTTGGAAGGCCATCCAAGAGAAGATCTGATCAAAGTCTATAAAACAATCAGGAATTGCAATTAGGGAGCAGTCTTAAAACTCTCAAGACCCATCGAATTCTTCGGAAGTGCCCACAGTGCAGCAGGCACTGGTTAAACTAATTGGTGGGAAATATCATCCCACTGGAGACCACTTCTGAGCATGTTGAAGGCAGTGCATCTACAGCATTTCAGTAATTCTTTTAATGGAAAAAGTAGGTTTCTAAGCCCTTTTCATTCCCTCAGCTTGTTTTATGCTCTCCTGCTTCTCTATGTTATTTTTAATTATTTTTTTTTTACCATGAAGAATAGAGATAGTTTTCCCAGATTTGTTTCTCACTGCCATTTCAGAGAAACACTTATATGTTGATTCAGGAAAACTTTTTTTCTTTAGAGCAGCCTTGGGAATACCTGTTAAATGTCCAAATTTAAGGCTACTTAAAGAAATTGGAATGGCAGATACTTTCCATGGGAAAAGGATCTTATGTGGTGAAGGAGGGAGGCTTTCTCTATTGTTTTTCTTTTTCCCCCTTTGTGAGAGGGCACTTAAAAAAAAACTATTGAATAGTACAGCAAAATTGCTCCAAACGATTGCCATTCAACTTGTCTATATTCTTCTCCACTTCCCGCCTTTGACTTCTGTCCTTCGGAAATGGCCCACTCCCAAAGGTGACCTCAGCACTCTGCTTGGTACTTGAGATGGGATTTCATGAGAACAGAACTGACTCTGAGCAATATTCTAACTGCCAATACTTTCAGAGAATGATGGTTTAGGAGGTCTGTAAAAGCTAGTAGGGAGTGCCATATACATAGACATACCAAAGGCAGGCCAACACATCTCTACCCAACAATATTGACTCTCATTCTTTTTCCTTCTAATAAAGGACTCCACTGTTTATTACTGGAGGAGGAAATAGAAACCACTCTAGTGTTCTTGCCTGGAAAACCCCATGGACAGAGGAGCCTGGAGAGCTATAGTCCATAGGGTCACAGAGAGTCGGACACAACTGAGCAAGCACGCATTACTTATCATGAGTTGTGAGTTGTTAAGAGAATGGAAGATGGAGGTTATGCAGGTGAATTATGAAACATAAATATCTATATCTATTAGATAATTATGAGGAATCAGTTCTGTGAGTTAGGCTGGAGTGTTGTCTTGTCAGTTCCCATGGTGACAATAGGTATCGCAAGATCAATGGAACCACACAAGAAGCTACACATCAGGCTGGTCTCTAACTTTATTCCATCATTCCTTGGATCCCAGGGAGGTCCTGTTCAGTACTGCTGTCCTGTAACAATCACCTGTGTTTCCTTTAGATGTAATCTTATCTTCCTTAAGATGACACACAGTGCTGAAAGAACACTCTTAGTCCCTGCTGTAGGCTTACCCTCCCCCAAACAGAGATTGCCCACCTCCAGGTCACGCTGCTCAAACAGAGGCTCATACACCTGCAGGCATATATCCTGTCATGTGTCCAGGAGCACAGAAGCTATGGAAGCAACAGATTTGGGGGAGGGTGTTTAAAAATTTTTTTTGGGGGGGACATAATTTAGTAATTTAGCTGGTATAGAATTTGAATTACATTTATATTGATTGACCCAAATATAGTAATGTTACAGAAATGGGGTTAGATTTTATAGGAATTTGGGGATGAAAAAAAGTGACATTGGCGACATTTCCTTCTTGCACTGGGTTATTCTGTGCTGATTTTCTGATCCCCTGGGGACCCACTCTGTCTCCTCAACTGTTAGAAATATAACTGTGGAAAAGGCAAGGGTGCACAGCCCTGGGATCCAGCCCCAGGAGGTGCTGAGTGGCTGAATCCCAATGAGGCAGAAAAGTGGTGTGTTTCTGCACTGAGGGCTGCCCAGATGTGGCCAGCAGCTGGCTGGGAGCCACCTGCGGAGTCATTCCCTGGTTAATCCAGCCCGTTTGGAACAGATGCCCCGGGTGGACATGTCCACATGCTCCTGATTGTCTCCCACATGCTCAGTGAGTCCACACCTGGGAACTGATTGCTATTTTAGTTTCGTGGCATGTTCACTGCTGTTTAAAAATAAGACAAATCAACATGGCTGCGGACAAAGACTCCATCTGGCAGATTCTGCCTCGGGGAGAAATTAAGTGGTGCAGTGCTAAATGGCTTTCTGAGAGGAGCTAGGGCTTATTAAGAGGTAAATAAACAGCATGAGAGGTTTGTAAACAACTAGATCCTGTGGGGAAGCAGGTGAAAGGTGGGGAATGGAGGAGGAGAGGGTGCCTAAGGTCCCATTTCTCAAGTACTATGTGGGTTTGGGGTTTCCCAGGTGGCACTAGTGGTAAAGAACCCACCTGCCAATGCAGGAGATATAAGAGACGTGGGTTCAGTCCCTGGGTCAGGAAGATCCCCTGGAGGAGGGCATGACAACCCACTCCAGTACTCATGCCTGGAGAATCCCATGTACAGAAGAGCCTGGTGGGGTTGCAAAGAGTTGGACATGACCGAAGCAACTTAGCCTGCATACACATGAAGGTCTTATGTTTTAAGGAACTAGAGTAGAGAGGATTTATCAAGAAGCTTAGTTGTCTGTAGGATGTCCCACCTGGTATAGAATGAGCTGACCTGGACTGTCCTTCAAGAAGCTGGCATGTCACGCCCCAAAGGGTCTGTGTCATTACCCCAGGGTGAAAGGGGAAGCCAGTGAGAATGAGTGCAGTATAGGGACTAAGAGTGGGCCTGAATCTCAACTTTACCACTACTACCTGAGTGACCTCGGGGAAGTAACTTAATCTTTCAGAGACTATCTTCAGTTGAAGGTAATACATGTATTTGCCTTAGAGGATGTTTAAAAGGATTAGTGAGATGACCCATATAAGGGACTGAGAGCTCAGTTTTGCACTTAGTAAGAGAAAGAGAAGTCGCTCAGTCGTGTCAGAGCTCAGTTTTGCACTTAGTAAGAGAAAGAGAAGTCGCTCAGTCATGTCCGACTCTTTGCGACCCCGTGGACTGTAGCCTACCAGGCTTCTCTGTTCATGGGATTCTCTAGGCAAGAATACTGGAGTGGGTTACCATTTCCTTCTCCAGGGGATCTTCCCGACCCAGGGATCGAACCTGGGTCTCCCGCATCAGAGGCAGATGCTTTAACCTCTGAGCCACCAGGGAAGCCCACTTAGTAAGGACTCACTAAATACAAGCTGCTTTTATGCTGCTGATGACAATGATTGTTAATGTTATGGGGAGGGCTAGCCACCACTGTTGCCCCAGCATTTTCTTCTGCATGCTATTGGGATGCCCACTTTATGTCTGTAATTACATTTCATGAGTTGGGTTCAGACACATAACGTGCAAACACATTTAAAGAAACTTTAAAAATCCAAACATTTTCCCCAAGCCCCCAAAGAAGGGCCAAATTTAGCCTATGGAAGACTAAGGACTCTGAATGCTGGTTACTGGGCAAATTCTCAGAAATATATATCCTTAAAATCAGGGCTTCCCACCAAGTTTTTGAGGATGTTGAAAAACTATGAATAGTTCTAAAGTTTATATAAAGAGCCAAAAAAGGCCAACTAGCTTTAAGACTTACTATAAAGATACAGTAATCAAGACAGTGCAGTACTGGCCAAAGAACAGACTAATAGATCAATAGAACAGAATAGATAACCCAGAAATAGATTCACATAATTATAGTCAACTGACCTTTGACAAAGGAGCAAAGGCGATACAACTGAGCAAAGATGATCTTTTCAACAAATGGTGCTGGTACAAGTGGACATTCAAATGACAAAAAGAACAAAATAGAATCCAGACACAGATCTTATACTCTTCACAAAAATCAACTCAAAATGCATCACAGGCCTAAACATAAAATGCAGAACTATAAAACTCCAAGAAGACAACATAGCAGAAAACCTAGATGACCTTTGTATGATGATGACTTTTCAGGTAAACACCATAGGCACTATTCATGAAAGAAGTAATTGATAAGTGGAATTTCATTAAAATAAAAAATTTCTTATATGAAAAATGATGGTAAGAGAATGAGAACACAAGCCACTATCTGGGACAAAATATGTGTTTTGCAAAAGACACATTTGATAAAGGATTGTTATCTGAAACAGACAAGAACTCTTAAGTGTTAGTCACTCAGTGTCGAACTCTTTGCGACCCCCATGGACTGTAGCCCACCAGGCTCCTCTGTCCAGGGGATTCTCCAGGCAAGAATACTGGAGTGGGTAACCATTCCCTTCTCTAGGGATCAAACTCGGGTCTCCTGCATTGCAGGTGGATTCTTTACCATCTGAGCCACCAGGAAAGCTCTTAAAACTCAACAATAAGAACAAACAACCCAATTAAAAAATGGACAAGAGACCGAAACAGCCACCTCAACACAGAAGATATACAGATGTCAAGTAAGCATACAAAGAGCTCCACATCATAGGTCATCAGAGAAATGCAAACTAAAATGAGATATTGTACATCCCTATTTGAATACACAAATCTTGAACACTAACAACACAGCATTTTCTTCTTCATGCTACTGGGATGCCCACTTTATGTCTGTGATGACATTTCATGAATTGGGTTCAGACACATAATGTGCAAACACATTTAAAGAAACTTTAAAAATCCAAACATTTTCCCCAAGCCCAAAAAGAAGTTTTTTATTTTTTTAAACAGGTGAGGAAGCTGAGCAACAGGTACTCTCATACATTGTTTGTAGGAATGGTACAGCCATTTTGAATGGTACAATGGGACAGCCACTCTGAAAGACAATTTGTTGGTTTCCTAAAAACTAAGGCCTCCGGCACTTAACCTATATTACCATTTAACTGCCTACTTTTATTGTATTATTACTGCTATCTCTGTTTCATAGATGAGGAAACTTAGGCCCAGAAAGGTTATCCACCTTGTGTAAGGTCACGCAGGTACATCTACCAGGACACAGCTCTGGGGGGCTTCCCGGCTCCACGTGGTCTCTTGGTTCTGTTGGAGAGTGAGCACAAAGCAGATGAAGCCTCAGCATCTGGTGGCATAAATGAAGCCAAGAACAGAGGTTGAGAACAGGAGCGTCAGCTTTTGGAATTGTGAGCTCCATCATGGCGAGACAGAGGCTATAAATCAGCATCCGCTCAGATAAAAATCATGCCTGTTGACAGGAGTCCAGAGGTTTGGGGACACCGGGATTCTTGTTTTATGATTCTTCTCCCCATTGAATTTAGGGGAGAACCTACTGCATTCAAACCTGACATGATAAGCTGAATTGGCCCGAATAGTTTATGGCCCACTGTGAGTGCAGGGTGAGGCTGTGGGAGTGGGGTGGGCCTTTGCAAAACCAATGCTTCAGAGAGGGCATCTATTTGGCTGGTGCCAAATGCAGAGCGAAGAGCCTCAGGGTGGATGCAGCGGTCTGCTGGTTTGTCAACTCCAGCCAGTGGCACGTTTAATGGTCATGCCTCAAATGACACTATGTTTCTCTGTTATGTGCATTTTTCAGATTCTTCCCGCAGACCTATTTTGCTTTGTTATTAGAGCCTGGATTCAAGCTTTATGATAAAGAGTTTGTCTTCTTCCATGCAGTTCAAATCCCCAGCCAATGGTCCATCTTTCTTACTCCCCTGGGCTTTTCTGGTGGTTTAGCTGGTAAAGAATCTGCCTGAAATGTGAGAGACCTGGGTTTGATCCCTGAGTTGGGAAGATCCCCTGGAGAAGGGAACAGCTACCTACTCCAGTATTCTGGCCTGGAGAATTATATACAGTCTGTGGGGGTAGCAATGAGTTGGACACGATTAACTGACTGTCACTTCACTTGGATTAAGCTTATGGTGACTCCTGGCTATCAAGGTTATAGAACTATCCTTAGTAATATCTTAGCCAACATTTGCTGATGGCTACTGAATGCCAGCCACTGTACTAAGCATTTTACATGCATTACTTCATGTAACACTTGAAGCAAAACCAGGAAAGTGGCTTTAGGGTGAAAAAGTTATGAGTGTATTTTGATGTTCGGATGGCCCTCATAAAGCCTCAACTCTACACTGTCCATCATTCCATCACCTTTGGGTTTACCGGAGGGATGGTATATGGAGGAAAATAATAATAGCATGGGGATTAAATAGCTATTAATATTAAAAGCCACACAAATATGATACTCTAATGTAGAATACCATGTGTTGGAAGTTGGGTTGGGATAATTGGCCTGGGCTCTAGGACAGATGAAGCCACCTAAATCCCTTGTATAATCTAAATCTCAGGAGTGCTATGGAAAGGGTTTGGGAGAGAGAGGTCCAGGTTCTAGAAGGGTTTTCCAAATTCAGATTTTAAGTCCTGCCACATAAAAGAGAAATGAGAGAACATAACACAGGTTCTGCTTTTAAAACATGGTTACCCTGCCCAATGGAAAATGTGATTCAGTGAATGCCTGTGACCTATGCCAATAAAACAGGCAATTCCTCAGTTGTATGGGTGGAGAATGTAGCAAGGAAAATGAAGGTTCAGGTTGGACCTGGCTTTGAAAAAATTAGAGTTGAAGTGACTGGAAATTAAAAAAAAATAATGTAGTGCTAGTTATAGTGCAGACATTGAGTTAACAGTTTATAAGGATTATTTCATTCAATCCACATGACCCTGGGAGACAGATGCTAATACTGGTCCTATTTTACATAAGATGAAATGGAGGCTGCAGGGATCATGTAACTACAAATGTCCACGCATTTAGGAAGTGGCAGTTCTGAAACAAGCCCAGGTGTGACACCGAAGTCCTTGACTCCAAGTGTCCAGTAAGACATCACATTTTAAACATCTTGTGGAGGCCACTTTATGCGCCCTCCTCTGGAACTGCACCGTCTGGTTGTTTTTATAGCTCTGTTACTTTCAAGCTCTCTCAAATGTCATCTTTTCACAAAATGTACCGTAGAGGGACTATGATCACTGGAGATGAGACAAATGGGGCCATGACTGTCTAAGTGGTTTCATTTAGGTCATGGAGTTAATAGTGACAGACCTAGGATCAGGATCTCTGGTCTCCTCAACTCTCTGGGTTTCCGGGGTCTCCAGCATGGAAGGAAACTGACATACAAATAAAACCAGGTTGCAGGCCAGGCATCTGCCTTCTCCAACAGAGCTCACCAGGCCTGGGAGCCTTCATGACCATGCTTCAGAAGACTGGCCACAATCCTCTAGCACTGGCAATTATTTTTATGTGATAGAAGCCAACTGACAGAAAACAGCATCTCCAAGTTTTGGTAAAAGTCAGAATTTAAAAGTTTGCAGGGAATTCTTTGGCAGTCCAGTGGTTAGGACTCAGAGCTCTCACTGTTCTGGGCCCAGGTTTGATCTCTGGTCAGGGAATTAAAATTCTGAAAGCTGCACAGCGTGGCCAGTTCAGCTCAGTTGCTCAGTCGTGTCTGACTCTTTGTGATCCCATGAATTGCAGCATGCCAGGCTTCCCTGTCCATCACCAAATCATGGAGCTTGCTCGAACGTGGCCAATAAAATGAAATAAAACCTTCTAATTGGAACCATTTCTCACCTAAGCTCCTGACATCTCTTGATCCTGGTCTTTTGGTAGCAGAATAAGTCACATGTACCACCTTTGGGTGACATGTCAGGCTGTGAGCTGACGTGTTTTCTCTGCCTGTTTGAAAGTTGCTCATCCTTCAGTGACCTCCTGAAATGTCACCTCTTCAGGGAAGGCTTCCCTCGGCTGGCTCTGATTTTTGGCAGGCAGATGTGTCCCTGCAGCCCATGCATGACTGTGACCCTCTATCCACAGGCAGGGGACACTGTAGTTGTTTACCAGTTCCTCATGATCTATGGACCGAGAGCCCTTAGAGGCTCAAAGGGTCTTCATGTTCACGCACATGCACTTGGTCCCTGCTTGAGACCTGCTGAACAGATGAGTAAGTGTGCTTGGCTGCTGAAACACTGAAAGGCTTTTACTGCATTACAATATGGTGACAAAAACCTTCACGGATTTTTTTGCTTCCCACTTCTGCTTCCTTCTTGCCTGTTTTCTGAATACCAATAAAAATGTATTAAGCTCGATGGAAAATTACAAATCTCTTGCTGGGTATGGTTTCTAGATTCATTAAATTGAACCCTGGGAGAAACTAAGCTAATACAATTCTGAAGCTAATCTCTCCTTGAAGTCATTCCATAAATCTGATTAATGGGTCACCTTAAGACCACAAGCACAGTGGCTATATTAAAAGAAAATGCTCTAACAGGATTGTAATTCTGTTAACAAGGATTCTGCTGTTTGCAAAAAGATTTGCTCACAGTATAAATAAGTCTAGGCTGGATGATGCATGGGATTAGGGGAGTAAAATTCTAAAGGTCCTAGTATTCAACTGCACAAAAATGAAGACATTTGACATCAGTTTCTCAAATGTGTGAATCAGAGACAAAATGAATAGAACTAGTACTTGAGATATAAGCTTTTATAGTGTTTCTCAGGAAAAAAAAATGTCCTCTAAGATCTTATATTCTTTGCCTGAAATTCTGTCATATACCATCGAATGGTAGAAGTGAATGCTCCTTACCATCAGTTATTTATCTAACATTTTCTGGCTTGCTATTCTGGGGTCTTTCATAGAATTAATCCACTTCAGGGTTGGAAGAACTTTAGGGATTTATGTTACAGAATGTTCCAAAGTGTGTCTGTTCCTGTTAATATGTGGAAAATAATTTACAAGGACTTGAAGCTCAGAAATATTTTAAGGTGACAGTATTGAGGACATGGAGGTGGCCTCTCCAACATCTGCTCCTCCTTCTCTTGGAAATAACTCATGTTTATGTTAGGATTTTTCACCTTCCCTGGGAAGTTCATATGCTTTCAGGGGAGGTGAACCTTCTTCCTGGGCTCTGTGACTCAGCTATAACCTAATAAGAATAATCTCAGCTCCTGCTCACAAGGATTGGTTAAGGGATGGGCATGTGACCCACTGGGGTTCTAGGAAGTACTAAGAGGTAAAGAAGATCTGGGGAGTAAACTTCCTGAACCTTCTGAGAATGCCTCCAAAAGTCCTTTTGTTTCTCCCTTTGTGGGTTATTTTATGTAGATGTGAAGGCTGGAGCTGCTGCAGTCATCTCATTACCATGAGGGAAATCTGCTTGAGGGTAAAGATGGCAAAGAGGGGGACCAAATGAAAAGGACAGCTAAGTGCTGCAGCTAGTATACCACCAACTGACTAACTGAACTATGCCTGATCACCTGCTCACCTCAGGACATTTGTAGTGACTTGAAGAAGCACAAGCTGGAATCAAGATTTCCAGGAGAAATGTCAGTAACCTCAGATATGCAGATGACACCACCCTTATGGCAGAAAGTAAAGGGGAACTATAAAGCCTCTTGATGAAAGTGAAAGAGGAGAGTGAAAAAGTTGGCTTAAAGCTCAACATTCAGAAAACGAAGATCATGGCATCTGGTCCCATCACTTCATGGGTATTAGATAGGGAAACATGGGAAACAGTGTCAGACTTTATTTTTGGGGGCTCCAAAATCACTGCAGATGGTGACTGCAGCCATGAAATTAAAAGACGCTTATTCCTTGGAAGAAAAGTTATGACCAACCTAGATAGCATATTCAAAAGCAGAGACATTACTTTGTCAACAAAAGTTCATCTAGTCAAGGCTATGGTTTTTCCTGTGGTCATGTATGGATGTGAGAGTTGGACTGTGAAGAAAGCTGAGTGCCAAAGAATTAATGCTTTTGAACTGTGGTATTGTAGAAGACTCTTGAGAGTTGCTTAGACTGCAAGGAGATCCAACCAGTCCATTCTGAAGGAGATCAGCCCTGGGATTTTTTTGGAGGAAATAATGCTGAAGCTGAAACTCCAGTACTTTGGCCATCTTATGCGAAGAGCTGACCATTGGAAAATACTCTGATGCTGGGAGGGATTGGAGAGAGGAGGAAAAGGGGATGACAGAGGATGAGATGGCTGGATGGCATCACTGACTCGATAGACGTGAGTGTGAGTGAACTCCAGGAGTTGGTGATGGACAGGGAGGCCTGGCGTGCTGCGATTCATGGAGTTGCAAAGAGTCGGACACGACTGAGCAACTGAACTGAACTGAAGAAACAAAATCTCTTCATTGTTTAAAAATGTTTGAGCTGAGGTTTTCCACTTTCTGCCGTAAAGAATATTTCAACTGACATAACAGTTCAATAAAGTTGGATAGTTCCTTACTGAAGGTTCTCCCAGAATCTTTATTATTAATGTTCATTTGTTTGACTCAAAAGATTGATAAAGTAATTATTATTTTCCAGGTTTAATTGGCTGTGGGTTCTGTTCTTTCAAAGTTCATCCCACAGGACAAGATCTAGTTTGACTTCTGAGTTTTACAAAAGTAGAAGCTGAGACCCAAAGATTTCAAGGACTTTTCTAAGCTACCACTAGTAGTTAGATACAGATCTGGGCCTAGAGTATAGGCCTTCTGACACCAAGGCCTGCGTTCTTGCTTTAAGTTCATACCACCTCTCTACAGAAATGTTCCCTCACTGAAGATAAATCTCAAAAGGAGAATCTAATTATTCTTTTGCAGCAATTCTAACTTTCTATGATATTATAAAGTGGAAGTTATAAATTAGGGGCTCAATGGCAAAGTAAGAATTTTAGGTCAAATAAAATAGGTCTGAAGTTTTAAAAAATATATCAGTTGTCAACACTTAAAATTCAGGTCATTTCAGGACTTGCCTGGAGGCACAGTGGTAAGAATCCACTTGCCAGTGCAGGGGATACAGGTTCAGTCCCTGGTCAGGGAAGATCCCACATCCCACATGCCAAGAAGCAACTAAGTCTGTCTGCCACAGCTACTGAAGCTTGTGTGCTCTAGGGCTCCCAAGCCACAAATACTGAGCCTGTGTGCCACAACTACTGACGCCCACATGCTCTAGGGCCCAGAGCCACTGCTACTGAGCCTGTGGGCTGCAAATACTGAAGCCTGTGGCCCTAGAACCTGTGCTTCGCAACAAGAGAAGTCACCGCAATGAGGAACCCACACATCAAAATGAAGAGTAGTCCCTGCTTGGCACAACTAGAGAAAGCCTATGCAAAGCAACAAAGACTTAGCACAAAGCAATAAAGTCACAGGACAGCCCCCCATTCCAAAAAAAAAAAAAAAAAAACCACCCAGGCTATTTCAAATAAAACTATTAATTTCTAGCTCCCCTAACAAAATTCAAACCATCTGGCAACATTAGACCTGTTTTTCCACGTGGTAACCAGCTGGGGCTCAGCGGCCAGTTCTGTCTCCTAAGATGAATGCCCGCCCTGTCTCAGTTTGCCATAGTTCCCACCACTCTCTGTTGCATCTAGCATTGATGTCAAGTGTCTTGCCATCAGTCAGTACGTCAATAATATTGCTTTCTTTTTATATCCAGTCTATTCCATTCAATCACTTGCCTGGTTCTTATAGTCAATTACTTCATAATACTGGAAAAATTAAAATTTCCCGAATTGAGATACTATAAAATCTTTCCAGGATTTTACAAGTTTGGAACAACACTGAGTTAACCAAAGATGAACAGATTTGTTGTAATCTTTTCTTAGTCTTTCATGAACCAGGGGTCTAGGAGGGCCAGTGTACGTTTCTCTTTTCATGAATTTTTTTTTTTTTCCCCAGAGAGTATCTCTTGTCATTCCACTGAAAACACTTTGGGAAATACTACCACAAAACCCCCTTATGTAAACAATAAGAACCTACTATATAACAGAGGTAACTATACTCAACATCCTGTAATAATCTATAAGTGGAAAAGAATAAGAAAAAAAAATACATAGATATGTACAATTGAATCATTTTTCTGTATACTTGAAACTAACACACTGTGAATTAACTACAATTCAGTTAAAAAAATAAGAATTTGTATTTATATTATCAATAACCAAAAAGTCTTCCCCAGTACATATAGCATGCTATAAGCATTCCCAGAGAACTTTTTAAGTCCTGACAACTATGATAATTAAGTATTGAAATAAATTGAACTTAGATTCTGGTTTTCAAATACTCTCTGGGTTAAACTATGACTCCTTAAAATAATTAAGAATGATCAAACCCATTATTATTACTAAACATTGATGTGTAACAATTTTGAGAAGATATCTCTGAAATTATATTAAGAAAAAAATAAAATGGTATTATATGTTTGAAAAAGAAAAAGAAAAACCTTTATGTCCCTCTCTACCAGTGGCCTGGGAATAAATGTCTTTTTCTCTGGATTGTTATCACTTCCATTTATTGCTGTTCTTCTGGAAGTTATTTTGAGAGCAGAATGACAACAGCCTGGCCTGTATCAGGCCAGCACCCAGCACAGGTCAGTCTGACTGACTCTGAAATTACCCCAGAAAAGGCCCATTTTTATGGGATGCTCTGAACAGCGCAGGGAGAGCAGGACCAAGCTGACTGAGGTCCACGCGTGTCCCTGCTTCACAGGGAATCTTCTATGGCAAAAACAACAAAGGAAACAAAGGAGAAAGACAGAAAGAAAAAAAAAAGCCCCAAACCAAAGGTAATGGGGCTGTCGGGGGAAGGTGTTGAATGGTGACAAGACAGAAACAATGCTTTCTTTAAAAAAACAGTCTCTTTGGGAAAAGTGACACACTGCAACAGCTATTTTTTTTTTCTCTGTTAATAATCTCTATATTCAAAGCTGAGGAATGATTCAATCTCAACTCTAGGTATTCAGTGTGCTAGTCACATTCAACAGTTAGATCTAGCGCCGGTGGGTGGGGGCGGGGGGTGAGAACATCAAGGCTTCAGGTTAATAGTTTTAGGTATGGAATTGTGGCCCTGGGGGCACAGGAACCAGAAGCTCATCTTTTGCTGAGGGAGGGTATGGAGGTTCTCTTAGGGGTGCCCGAGGGACAGCTGAGTCCCTTGTATTCCTGATCTCCTGAGAAGCTTCCCCAGCCTACAACTTTCTGAGTGGAGTCTGGCTCTTAAACCCTCTCATCAGCCAGCTCTAAGTCGATAAGTTACACGTTTTTCCCCAGGGAAAAGGGCTTCTTAGAAAGCAGCAGCCCCTGAACAGTGGTGAGACACACCCTGGAGCAAGCTCCTTTCTCCCCAAGAAGGAGCAGAGTGACCAGTTTCTGCTAAACTGGGATCCGTGGTATCAGAGGGAACAAGTCAGAGCAACGGTGCTTCTCAAGAGAGATGGACTTTATTCTTACTTGGCAGAAAGTCAAGCCCTCACCTGCTGCAATTGACTGACTCATCTAAGGCGTCTCATTGCCAAACCAGAAAGCACTCTTTGTCACTGAATTCTCACTGCAAGCCCAGACTCCATTCCCTTGCTTCTTTCTGGGCTATAGGAATTGCCATAAAGTTGAGATACATGATAACTCAACTATCTTCCCTTACTGATTGGGAGCATGTCCGTTTCCCAACAATCCAGTCTGGCTACTGACTCAATGGAGTATTTCTAAAACAACAGCATATATAAAATTATGTTATATAGCTTGGCAAGACAAGTGGTGAGCCATTTTTGTTTGGGTTGGGACATTGGGGAGAGAGCTTAAGGGCAGTCTTGATGAAGCTAATATGAGTTTTACATTCTAAAAATAAAGCCATGACAGCTTGTATACTGACTATTGTACAACAGGAGCAGTGCTAAGTACTTTATAAGGATTATTACACTCAACTCTCATGACCACCTCAGGAAGTGTTCCAGTTTTACAGATGACAAAATGCGTCTCAGAGAGGTTAGGTCACTTGTCTAAGGTCTCAGAGAGTTAATGACTGATGGAGATAGAGTTCAATGTGGGCAGTGTGTCCGGGGCTGATTCTCTAATACAGTGCCTACTACTCCCCTCAAAAACAGTGATGCCACTTTTCTCTGAGGGTCTCTAAACATGCTCATTGGCCACACTCAACCAAAATGAATGTGAATTTATGCAAAATTCTTAAACATCTAACATTTACACAGCAAAGGAAATGTCACAAAAATAAAGATCTCCTAGTTTTAATAAATGATGGACTCAAATCTCAATTTCTTTTGTTTTCTGTTTTTCCCCATTGTGGAGAATCAAACAGCTTCACTACAATAAAATAATGCTATCTCCCTACCCCATCTTTTCATAAACAGCTGCTGCGGTGGCAGCAGCCACAGAAAGACCAGAGCTGGGGTCAAGACCTCCCCGGGTGTTTGGCTTTACCTGCTATAGACGAGGCACTCTCGGCTATTGATCACTTTATCAGATTTGTACCTCCGGAGGGTCTTCCCAAGCATCCTTGATGGCAGTGACCGCCAGGATGATACAGATTGGTATCACGCTCACCTCTGGCTGGAATGCATTGAGCACGGGGATAAAATTCAGAACCACGATGCCCACAAAATAGAAGTTGGCAAACCGGTGCAGCTGCTCGAAGATGTTCTTGGGTATAAAGGACAACACAGTGTACTTGCTGGTCTTGATTTGATTCCCACGATAATGTCTGTTGGGGTTCTCTTTGTGGGCCCATCTTTCAAAGAGCAGGTTGGGAACCACCACTCGTTTCTTGTCTTCTTTCCTTTTCCGCCTTTTCTTGCCTTCCTTTCTCATCTCTGCTCAGTCCTGTCTCTAATTCTTATAGCAGGACACTCGACTTTCCCATAAAAGAGGTTCTTTTCTGTTTCCATTGTTCAGCTGCCAGCAAGTGATGACATCTTTGACTTGCTTTCTTGGCTGAAAATGTTTCTCTACTTTCAGAAGTAAAACTAAAAAAGCCGGTACATAAACACTAAGGGAGAAGGATGACAATGAAAGAGCTTGCAGAGAACAGGTGTGTATCCACTGGTCACTTCCTTCTACTTGTTGAGACTCCACCTGTTGGAATGCAGACGTCATTCACAGGTAGCTTCCTTTTCCACCCCAGGCAAGCCAGTACAGGTGTGCCAACTCTGGGTCCTAAAACCTACCTGGTTAGGTTCTAAAGGCAAGGATTTACAGCCAAGAGCCACAGATGCTCTAAAAATGGTATATATTTTCTGGTTTGGGAGACATTTCTCATGAGTCTTCATAGAGCTGTTCCTGAAGTTGGTCTCCTGAGATGATTCAGTCAATTTCAGAGTTTAATTCTTAAAGAAAAAAACAAAACAGAACTATCTATCTCTCTGTCTACTATTTGGCTGTGCCAGGCCTTAGCTGGGGCACTTGAGATCTTCATATAACATGTGGGACTTTCAAATGTGGCATGCAAGATCTTCAGTTGCAGAATGTAGGATTGACTTCCCTGACCAGGGATTGAACCTGGGTCCTTTGCATTGGGAGCATGGCATCTTAGCCTCTGGCCCACAGTGGAAATCCCTAGGATTTAAGTCCTGAGCTTTATATCCTCCTCTTAATAATGTAACATCCTAGGCTTAATAATATGATGTTTAGAAAGAAAGAAAGTGAAGTCACTCAGTCATGTTCGACTCTTTGCGACCCCGTGGACTGTAGCCTACTGTCCATGGGATTTTCCAGGCAAGAATACTGCAGTGGGTTGCCATTTCCTTCTCCAGGGGATCTTCCCGACCCAGGGATTGAACCCGGATCTCCCGCATTGTAGGCAGACGCTTTACCGTCTGAGCTACCAGGGAAGCACTAATATGATGTTTACATGAGTTAAATTAAAGTTTCTAAATCTCAGCACTAGTGACATTTTGGGCAGGATCATAATCTTTGTTGTGGGAGGTTTTCCTGTATATTGTAAAATGTTTAGCATCATCCTTGGTTTTACCCACTAGATTCCAGTAGGACCTTCCTTCCCAATATGGCAACCAAAAATGTCTCCAAAACAGTTCAGAAGTTCCTTGCATGGGAAAATTGTCCTGGTTGAGTATCACTGAATTAAGTGAATTGAAAAAGTGAAAGTGAGAAGAGAGATCAATTTTTTGAGGATGCTAATAAATTTACACAATCCATTTGCCACAAAGAAAACAGAGGAATACTTGCCCTTACCGTTCATATATCTGGATGTTGGAGCAGTTTATCTGTCTATCAAAGCGGTATCTCCTGAAGTCCTCCATGCCATCTTTGACCATGATGATGAACAGGACAATGGCCAATGGTAACATGGTGATTTCCCTGTGGAAGACTTCCAAGGTGGGCATCCAGTTCAGAATCACCAGGAACAGGAAATAGAGGTTAGCCCATCTGGAGGGGGCAAGAAAGGTGTGAGTGAAAACTATGGAGAAGAAAAAATATGGTTGACACACTATTTCTTCCCTACTACTAGCTCTTACTAACTAACACGACATTCTCTTTCAGTGTCACCTCGAACGTCATGGTAAGGGCTTTGAAGTCAAATCCATCTAAAATGAAGATAGTACTACGCACTTCATAGGTTTCCTATACATATTACATGGGACGATATTTACTATGTATGTAATAGAGGTTTCCAGAGTATAGTAGTTGCTTGATAAATGGTAGGTGCTAATAATTACAAAATTTAGGATAATGTCTGGATGCATACTTTGCTTTATAATTAAAATGTAATTTTTCCTATATTATCTCAAAACAATGACTTGCAAGTTTTAAGCTTTCCAAGGTACATCTTGCTCCCTCTAGCCACAGTGCCTCCACACATAAAGGTCTGTCTGAAAGAACATTCTTCTGGCTCCCTTTTCTGACTCCTCTCTGCCTCTTCCCACCTGGTTAATGCATTCTTTTCTTTCAGGTTAGACTTCCTCTGTCCCTTCCTCCTGGAAGTCTTCCTTGACTTTCCTAATGAGGCCTGATTTCTCTTGTATTCATTCTAACAGCAACACATATCTCTCCTTGGAAGTACCTATCTGAATTACAGCTTATGCCAATTTACAGAACTTCGGGCATCCCAGGTGGCACTAGTGGTAAAGAACGTGACTGCCAATACAGGAGACATAAGGGACACAGGTTCAATCCCTGGGTCGGGAAGATCCACCAGGGCAGGAAATGGCAACCCACTCCAGTACTCTTGCCTGGAGAATCCCATGGACAGAGGAGCCTGGCGGGCTACAGTCCACAGGATCACAAAGAGACATGGCTGAAGTGACTTAGCATGCGTATAATTCCTAAAATTAACATCTGGTTTCCTTCATTAGCCAACATAGTCAGGACAATGCGTCTTTCTGTGTGTGTGTATCCCTCATATATCTCTAATACACAACACAAGAGACCTAACGCTGAGTCAGTTCAGTTCAGTCACTCAGTTGTGTCCGACTCTGCCACCCCATGAATCGCAGCATGCCAGGCCTCCCTGTCCATCACCAACTCTCAGAGTTCACTCAGACTCACGTTCATCGAGTCAGTGACGCCATCCAGCCATCTCATCCTCAGTCATCCCCTTCTCCTCCTGCCCCCAATCCCTCCCAGCATCAGAGTCTAACACCGCGTAGAAACTGATAAACACTGCATGAGCAAGTGAACAAAGCTTCCCAGGCACATGCGTCTGGATGCTAAAGGAAAGGTAGCCCAGAAAGCAGCACTTCTGAATTCACCCACGTGGCAAATGCATGGTTAGAGCACACAGCGCTCAGCCAGGCGGTCGTGTACCTGTGAAACTGCTCTAGGAGATTCTGGGGCAGGAAGGTGAAGAGGGTGTACTTGGTTGTGCGGATTCTGTTGCTGGAGTATCGCCTGGAGAACTTCGCCCAGTCCTGGTGGAACGCGTGATTGTTGGGGGAACACGACCCGCTGCTGCGCCGGGTTGTAGTTTCGCGTCTCCTTCTCTAGCGAGCAGCAGCGGCGTGGCTTCTGACGGAGACTGGGGGCAGCCGTCTCCTGACTCGCCGCTGCCACCGGTGCCAAGACGAGTCCACTGAGAGGGCCATGTCTGGTAGCAAGCTCTGGTCTGAAAAAGGACACAGGAAGTTACTGTGGTCAGGAGAAACATGTATTGTGTGAGCTTAAGACATGGCTATGGTTAAGAGAAACGGGTGGGATATTGGCCCATCCATGTGTCCATCCAAAACCATCCAAGCTAGGCTGTGGAACATAGGTGAGAAAAATAGGTTTAATCCCTATAATCCTTATATGATAGAGTGAGAGATATTAAGCAAACAATCACATAAATAGTGACTTCCCTGGTCATCCAGTGGTTAAGAATACACCTGTCAATGCAGGGGACACAGGTTCGATCCCTTGTCCAAGAAGATTCCACATGCCGGAGAACAGCTAAGCCTGTGCCCCACAACTACTCAGCCTGTGCCCCACAACTACTCAGCCTGTGCCCCACAACTACTCAGCCTGCGCTCCACAACTACTCAGCCTGCACTCCACAACTACTCAGCCTGTGCCCCGCAACTACTCAGCCTGCACTCCGCAATTACTCAGCCTGCACCCCACAACTACTCAGCCTGCACCCCACAACTACTCAGCCTGCACTCCGCAACTACTCAGCCTGCACTCCGCAACTACTCAGCCTGCACTCCGCAGCAAGGAAACCCACTGCAGTGATAGGCCTGCACACCACAACTAGAGAAAATCCTCTGCTTTCTACAACTAGAGAAAGCCTGTGAGCAGTAACAAAGACCCATCACAGCCAAATTAAAAAATAATTTAAAAATCACATAAATAAAACTACTATGAAAGCACTTAAGCTGGTGGGTGGTATGGGGACTAAGTATACTCACTGGGGCAAAAGCAGAGCCAGGAGGGCTATGGCCCCAGGGATCAGAATTCTAGCTCTGATTCATCCCTGACTCCCAACTGTCCCTTCATCTCTCTGGTGTTCAGTTTCCTCACCAGAATATGAGGAGATCTAGTCTTGCCTGGAAAATCCCATGGGCGGAGGATCCTGGTGGGCTGCAGTCCATGGGGTGGCTAAGAGTAGGACACGACTGAGCGACTTCACTTTGACTTTTCACTTTCATGCATTGGAGAAGGAAATGGCAGCCCACTCTAGTGTTCTTTCCTGGAGAATCCCAGGGACGGCAGAGCCTGGTGGGCTGCCATCTGTGGGGTCGCACAGAGTCGGACACGACTGAAGTGACTTAGCAGCAGCAGCAGCAGCAGCAGCAGTCTTACTCAACTTTTTTCACAAGCTTTTTGTGAGGAACAAATTGGACAGTATATGAAGTAAGTGGAGATGTGTCTTAAGGGGAAAGATATTTGTTCTTTAGGTTTTCTCTCTAAAGCTTTTGATAGTGATGATATTTAAGAGAACCTCATCTGTGGTGAGAACCTCATCTGTGGTCAGAACCTCACGAGAGTAATTGGTGAAACAAAGGAGAAAGTTTATTTCTAGGAAATTTGGGCCTGAGGTGAGTGGACTTCACTAAATGTGCTTCTATGAACACGTAGGGTTTTTCTGATTTGGTTGTCAGGGGCGGGGGTTTCTTCCACTCCTTTCCATTTGGTGGTTTCTAAAATTGAGTGCTTAGTCTGAGACGGAGGAAGCAGGCTGCTTTTTCCAGGCTCTGAGCTCTTCTAACAACTTATTGGCTAGAGACATATTAATACATCTTTTTACCTGAACGTTATTGACCAGAGACATTTCAATATTCACTTACATAACAAATCACTGGCCATAGGTGTTAATTTCTGCAAAAATCCCTAGTTAATAATGTGTTAACAGAACCTATAATCAAGCTTCCAAGATTCCTTTTGGCCATATTTTGCTTAGAGATCCAGAAGAATCTATTCAAATACATAATTTATAAGGCTAGAAGTTGTAGAGTTTTCTTCTCACCTAGTAGGCTTGCAGGATGATTTTCTTTTGAATAAATGGATGAGTGAATGTCAGGTATTATTAATCTCACAGTGACCAACTCCATCTGTCATTGAAAATGGGATTCACTAAAGGAGAAAAAGTTCCATTTCTCATTTAAATGGTAATATTTTACCTTCCAGTTGCTCCTATGATCTGACCCTTATCCTAATTCTCCTCATGACTTTAATCAATCCAAATGATTTCCAATTCATAGACCCCAAGGCTGCAAGAAGCTCTTCGGAGATTTAAGTGAGCCCTTGTATCAAGCATGAAAAAGTAAATGCAATTACTGATGCCCATCATGATGTGACCAAAAGCAATATTTTGACAGCTGATAAGATTGAAATAATAATATATATCTTTTCCCTCATTATTAAAATAAATGTCCCTTTTGTGGATTCTTTTTTATAAAATATTATTATTGTAAAAGAAAAGGAAATGAAAAGATCATTCATGAATAGAGTAGAAAATGCAAATGAGAAATCTTGCCTTGGCTAATGCCATACATAGACATGTCTCAGTGTTATGTGATAAGATCTTCAGAAAGGAAGATTGGATTGATATGGGAGATGCAGGTATTTTAGGTAAGGTAATTTAGAAAGTCCATTTATCATATCATGTTCCTTTTTTTTCTTTATTAACAATGTTAACTAAGCTTCCATAAAAATAAAGCAGATATAAAGTGGATATCAAATTAGTAGATGAAAACTTGATGAGGAGCTGAATATCTGCATAGCTTCAAAGTCTCTTTCCTTCAAATTATTAATTATAATTGTTTTAAAAACGAGAAGCACTTTGTAGTAGAGAAATGTGGCAGACACCAGCTTCTCCAAGAGATCAAAGCAAACATCATCTATTTGGGGATAACTTGATATCTTAAGCCCCTTGACACAATATACTAAGAAGGACATCGCTTCTGTGGAAGTCACAGGGAATCAATGAAAAATCTCAAACTGAGGGCTAGTCTACAAAATAACCGGCTTAGGTTTTTCAAATGTCAAAGGTCAAAGAAAAGCAGAGGAACAGTTTCTGATTAAAGAAGGTTAAAATGTCATATGAGATCCTGGATTGGCTCCTGGACAGGGGGAGATCAAAGAGGTATAAAAGACATTATTGGACAATGGAGAAAATTTAAACATGAAGTGTGGATTAGAAACAGGATTTTAATAATGTTAACTCTCCTGATGATGATAAATATATGGTGCTTATATAAGAAATTGTTCTTGTTCGTAGGAAATCCATCCTAAAGTAGTTATGGGTAAAGGGGCAAGACATTTCAATGATTCAGAAAACAATACGCTTAACTGCTATATTTAAAATGGATAACCAACAAGGACCTGCTGTGCAGCTCAGGAAACTCTTCTCAATGTTCTGTGGCAGCCTGGATGGGAGTGGGGTTTGGGAGAGAATGGATACATGCATATATATGGCCGAGTCCCTTTGCTGTTCACTTGAAACTATCACAACATTGTTAATCAGCTATACCCTAATACAAAAGAAAAGTTTAAAGTTGGGGTAGGGGAAACCCTCCTTTGGGGAAGAGTCCTCAGACTATCTTCTCTGACTACCAACTGCAATGACACCAGAGGTCAGCTTCTAAGCTCTTCAGGCTGCTGGCACAGGCGAGAGTCACAGGGAGGAAATGCAAGCAGGCGCGGAGGTACTAGATGGCTGGAGGGATGAGAGTCCTGTCTCCACCAGCACAGGTCGATCAGGGGAAGTGGGTGGGAGGTTAATTGTTAATCAGCTATACTCTGATACAAAATAAAGTTTTGTGTGTTTTTTTTTTAAAGAAAGAAAATATGTATGTGTGTGTATACATATATGTGTATGTGTATATAGACACTATTAGTTAGGTAGAAGGATGTAAGAGGGTGTTCCAGGTAAAACTGGTTCTAGAAACAAAATTCACAGGACTCTCCCATAGAGACCATGAAGTAGGAGACAAGTAGCAAAAGGCGAGGGTGTAGAGATGACAAGGGCCAGGTGGCCTATTAAGGCTATTTATGATGCTGAGAGGAAGAAGCCCTGGAGACTGTCCCTCAGGGATCCAGGGACCAGAGCTGTGGGCCCCAGGCTGTGGTCTGCTGGAAGCACCAAGGAATGGGCTGGAGGGGGCAAGATGGACAAACTCATTGACCCACTGCTTCCCCCTTGCTCCTGATAAGTTATTTCCTTCCAAAAGTAGAACAGGAAACAAAGGGGGATTGTGTAATCCTTTTATCTGAGGTGTGGTTTTAACTGCTTTCAGAAAGGGAGGGGAATATCTGAAGCAACTCTCCAAGGTCCTTCCAATTGTAAAGTCTCCCTCTCATTCTAATTTTTCAACATGGCACCTCCCACTAACAATAAACTTGGGGATTATTTGATTTTGCTAATTAACACTCAGGTTACCTCTGCCTGTAGCAGTAATCCTCTCAAGTATTAATATCACTTTTCCACTGGGCAGGATTTCCTCTAGATGGGGGTGTGTGGAGGGACCATTCTTCTATGATGGATCATGGGTCTAAAATACTGGGTTAATTACAGTTTGTTAACAAATTTTTTTCTTATTCCCAAATTTACTCCATCCTGCCTGGCTCACATTTTCAATTAACTCTAGTTCTTTTCTTTTACATTTTAATGAACTCAACTAAACTCCATCTTTAGAAAATTCCATTTTTATTATAGGGGTCAATTAAACAGAAGCCAGAGAAGGCAATGGCACCCCCCCTCCAGTACTCTTGCTTGGAAAATCCCATGGATGGAGGAGCCTGGATGGCTACAGTCCATGGGGTCGCTGAGGGTCGGACACGACTGAGCGACTTCACTTTCACTTCACTTTCCTGAATTGGAGAAGGAAATGGCAACCCACTCCAGTGTTCTTGCCTGGAGAATCCCAGGGACAGGGGACCCTGGTGGGCTGCTATCTATGAGGTCGCACAGAGTCAGACATGACTGAAGCGACTTAGCAGCAGCAGCAACAGCAGCAGCAGCAGCAGCAGCAAACAGAAGCCTGGTGGGCTACAGTCCATGGGGTTGCAAAGAGCCGGACATGACTGAGCGATTAACACTTTTACTTTTCAAACAGTTATTCACAAACAGAAAAACCACTTATTGAACTTTTTGTTTTGTACCAGTTGAGTAAAACCTAGACATCTATCCCTTTCCTCTTGGAGCTTGCATTCTAGTGAGGCTGAGAGATTTTATTTTACTGTTATTTAAAAAATTTATTTATTTTTAACAACCAATTAATTAGTTTTTATTTCATGGTTTCTGCTTTTTGCATTCTATTTAAGAAATTGTTCCTATCTCTAATATCATGAACATATTCTTAATTGACTTAGGGGAATTTCTAAACTTTAGCTGAGAGATTTTAAGCACACACTGATAGAAATAGGTACATACTCACCAATCAGGTTAAGGGCCAAAAAGAAAAAGAGGGTACTGTGTGACTATAAGACAGAAGGATATGACCTTGTCCCTGAGCAGGTAGAGTTCATTAGGAGATTACAGGTAACTGGATGAAATAGTGAGTGTGTGTTATATGTGTGTATATACATGTGTATGTGTCTGGAAGTAAGTGAGCAACTTAGCAAGAAGTCACACACGCAAGCTTCCTGTGCCTGGAGAAAACATGTTGAATTTAAAAATGGGAAGAAGACCCAAGTGGGACTATAAACGGGAAAACTGGTTACTAGAGAATTATTTTCCTTTCACGTACAGTTCTCTACAAAGCATATCAGTTGGTCAGGGCCAGGGGGGGGGGGATCCTATAAAATTAAATTTAATCTACACTTAGATTCTTGATAAATAGTACACTATCCTGACATTAGAATTAATTAGAATGTAAGAAAGTTTGGTGGGTTTTTAAAGAACTTCACCCTGAGGACAAATAGTATAAACTCACAAAAACAATTTCCTGTTAGACACTGAGTTAAACAATAACCATATAGAAGAAATAGTCTAGGGTTAATGTGTCTTTAAATCACTTAATTACATCAGTTTTCCCCAAATTGCAAGCATTCTTGAGTCACCTTTCTGATTCTTGCTATACCATAATATTATTTGTTTTATTAAATGCAGTATATTTTAAGTCAACTCACTTTTTAAAAGCTTAATCACCTTTGGCTTTGTGATAAAACATTAATATTAGAAATTAGGGCTTGACACACATTATTTTTTTAATAGATACCAATAAGACCTACAACAAAAGAGTCCAATATGCAGTACTTGGATGCAACCTCAAAAACGACAAAATGATCTCTGTTCGTTTCCAAGGCAAACCATTCAATATCACAGTTATCCAAGTCTATGCCCCAACCAGTAATGCTGAAGAAGCTGAAGCTGAACGGTTTTATGAAGACCTACAAAACCTTTCAGAACTAACACGCAAAAAAGATGTCCTTTTCATTACAGGGGACTGGAATGCTAAAGTAGGAAGTCAAGAAACGCCTGGAGTAATAGGCAAATTTGGCCTTGGAATGTGGAATGAAGCAGGGCAAAGACTAATAGGGTTTTGCCAAGAAAATGCACTGGTCATAGCAAACACCCTCTTCCAACAACACAAGAGAAGACTCTACACATGGACATCACCAGATGGTCAACACCGAAATCAGACTGATTATATTCTTTGCAGCCAAAGATGGAGAAGCTCTATACAATCAACAAAAACAAGACCAGGAGCTGACTGTAGCTCAGATCATGAACTCCTTATTACCAAATTCAGACTCAAATTGAAGAAAGTAGGGAAAACAGCTAGACCATTCAGGTATGACCTAAATCAAATCCCTTATGATTATACAGTGGAAGTGAAAAATAGATTTAAGGGCCTAGATCTGATAGATAGAGTGCCTGATGAACTATGGAATGAGGTTTGTGACATTGTACAGGAGACAGGGATCAAGACCATCCCCATGGAAAAGAAATGCAAAAAAACAAAATGGCTGTCTGGGGAGGCCTTACAAATAGCTGTGAAAAGAAGAGGAGTGAAAAGTAAAGGAGAAAAGGAAAGATATAAGCATCTGAATGCAGTGATCCAGAGAATAGCAAGAAGAGATAAGAAAGCCTTCTTCAGCGATCAATGCAAAGAAATAGAGGAAAACAACAGAATGGGAAAGACTAGAGATCTCTTCAAGAAAATTAGAGATACCAAGGGAACATTTCATGCAAAGATGGGCTCGATAAAGGACAGAAATGGTATAGACCTAACAGAAGCAGAAGATATTAAGAAGAGGTGGTAAGAATACATGGAAGAACTGTACAAAAAGATCTTCATGACCCAGATAATCATGATGATGTGATCACTAATCTAGAGCCAAACATCTTGTAATGTGAAGTCAAGTGGGCCTTAGAAAGCATCACTACGAACAGAGCTGGTGGAGGTGATGGAATTCCAGTGGAGCTGTTTCAAATCCTGAAAGATGATGCTGTGAAAATGCTGCACTCAATATGCCAGCAAATTTGGAAAACTCAGCAGTGTCCACAGGACTGCAAAAGATCAGTTTTCATTCCAATCCCAAAGAAAGGCAATGCCAAAGAATGCTGAAACTACCACACAATTGCACTCATCTCACATGCTAGTAAAGTCATGCTCAAAATTCTCCAAGGCAGGCTTCAGCAATACATGACCGTGAACTCCCTGATGTTCAAGCTGGTTTTAGAAAAGGCAGAGGAGCCAGAGATCAAATTGCCAACATCTGCTGGATCATCAAAAAAGCAAGAGAGTTCCAGAAAAACATCTATTTCTGCTTTATTGAGTATGCCAAAGCCTTTGACTGTGTGGGTCACAATAAACTGTGGAAAATTCTGAAAGAGATGGGAATACCAGGCCACCTGACCTGCCTCTTGAGAAACGTGTATGCAGGTCAGGAAGCAACAGTTAGAACTGGACATGAAACAACAGACTGGTTCCAAATAGGAAAAGGAGTATGTCAAGGCTGTATATTGTAACCCTGTTTATTTAACTTATATGCAGAGTACATCATGAGAAATGTTGGACTAGAAGAAACACAAGCTGAAATCAAGATTGCCGGGAGAAATATCAATAACCTCAGATATGCAGATGACACCACCCTTATGGCAGAAAGTGAAGAAGAACTAAAGAGCCTCTTGATGAAAGTGAAAGAGGAAAGCGAAAAAGTTGGTTTAAAGCTCAACATTCAGAAAACAAAAGATCATGGCATCCAGTCCCATCACTTCATGGGAAATGGGAAACAGTGTCAGACTTCATTTTTTTGAGCTCTAAAATCACTGCAGATGGTGACTGCAGCCATGAAATTAAAAGACGCAATCCTTGGAAGAAAAGTTATGACCAACCTAGATAGTATATTCAAAAGCAGAGACATTACTTTGCCGACTAAGGTCCGTCTAGTCAAGGCTATGGTTTTTCCTGTGGTCATGTATGGATGTGAGAGTTGGACTGTGAAGAAGGCTGTGCACCAAAGAATTGATGCTTTTGAACTGTGGTGTTGGAGAAGACTCTTGAGAGTCCCTTGGACTGCAAGGAGATCCAACCAGTCCATTCTGAAGGAGATCAGCCCTGGGATTTCTTTGGAAGGAATGATGCTAAAGCTGAAACTCCAGTACTTTGGCCACCTCATGCAAAGAGTTGACTCATTGGAAAAGACTCTGATGCTGGGAAGGATTGGGGGCAGGAGGACAAGGGGACGACAGAGGATGAGATGGCTGGATGGCATCACTGACTCGATGAATGTGAGTCTGAGTGAACTGCGGGAGATGGTGATGGACAAGGAGGCCTGGTGTGCCGCAGGTCATGGGGTCGCGAAGAGTTGGACACGACAGAGCGACTGAACTGAACTTTATCAGAATGAAAACTGTTGGCCTATTACTACTACATTCACTCCAGACCATCTATACCTCTGTTTGGTGTCTGGGAATCAGGTTCAGAAATATCACCAGTCACTCAGAATCAGTCATTTTCATTATCTGAAGCTTACCAACTACTGCAGGAAAGGCTGCTAATATGTTTTGTAAGGTATTTGTTTGTTCCCCATAGAAGTTTTGGGGAACAAAACTCAAAACAACAAAAGCAACAACAAAAGGTTTTTCATCAGCCTGAAAACAACAAAGGCAACAACAAAAGGTTTTTCGTCAGCCCAGAATTAAAGAAAAAGTCCACTGACCATATTCCTATCCATTCCCCAAACATTTTACTAGATCAAGGAAAGATTTTCAGTAAGCACTGTTATGAATTTCTTATTCATTTTGCCTTTTCCATTTATTTTGATTGGATTTGCTTGAGGAAATGGCCTTCACCCTATGTAGTTGTCTACCTACGTTACTCATACCCATTTTATGGATGAAGAAACAGAAATAAAGGAAATAGAATACTGTCCTCATAGAAACTGTCATTTCTTTCTACTCCCTTTCAGGAAAATCTGCAGTTACTAGAATCCAAGATGTAATCCCTTCACCTTCTCGCACACACACGTTAGTGTTTTGAACCCAGGATATGTAATATTTTAAGTTTTTTTATGATGTAGACCATTTTTAAAGTCTTTATTGAATTTGTCACAACACAATTCTTTTTTATGTTTTGGTTTTTGGCCACAAGGCATGTGGGATTTTAGTTTCCCAACCAGGGATTGAACCTGTATCCCTTGTATTAGAAGATGAAGTCTTAACCACTGTACCACCAGGGACTTCTTTATGTCACATTATTGATATGGTTATATATAGTTATTTTTTTTATTTTTACCCTCACAATATAATTCAATTGATAGCATTTTTGATTCAAGAAAATACGTTTAGTTGCAGGCCAGAAAACAGAAATCATAGTTTGAAAGCCATTCACTAAGGTTTCTAGCTCTGGGACTTGCCCAGAAAAGTTCAGTAAAGCTTTCTATGAAAGGAATGGTCAAAGGGGAGAATGGTCAAAAGGAGACCTTATCCTGCAGCAGAGTTCAGCTAGGCTAGAAGCCTGGAGGACAGCTCAACTTCAGAGCCTTCACTGGCCATGAACTCAGCCTCAGGAGTTTACATACAGCTGGTGTGTGCTCACAGTTCCTGCAGGCACCGGACGTGCTCTGTCCTACCCAAAGGGAAGGGCAAGAGCTGTGATTGTGCCTCATTCACAGACTACAAAACGTGTCCTATAATTAGGATGCCAGATGCTGCCTTCCTCCACAGAGGAAGCAATACTGAATAAGAACTGAGTCTGAAGGACCTTACATAGAGTGGGGTGGGGATGGCTGCCTTTAGAGGTTGGTGAAAGTGGGGACTAGCATGAAAGGAGTTGGGGAGTGAGAAAGAAACAGCAATCACCTTAAATATTAAAATTAACCAAAGGATACAGTTCTATAGAACAGGGTTCCCCAATGCGTCAGGTCTAAAGCCTGATGATCTGTGATGGAAGCTGATACAATAATAATGGAAATAAAGTGCACAATAAATGTAATGCCCTTGAATCATCTCAAAACCAACCCCCATCTCCCTGGTCCATGGAAAAACTGCCTTCCATGAAACCAGTCTCTGGAGCTGAAAAGGTTGCGGAGCACTCTGTTGAAGATAATGAAAATACTTGACAAATGAAATCCTTATAGATGAAACTCTCCAGGAAAGGAATAATCAAAGACAGATTTTTACAAGACTTAGGTATCATAACATGCCCCACTCAAAATTCATCATAAGTCTAGTTGATGCTTTCATCCCTGACTGATTTTCTGTTAGCTTCTAAGTCCATGAAAGCCTTACTTCAACAGACTTTCAAGGACAACTATTTTTTAAAACAGATGAGATTATTTTTGTAGTCTGCCATGTTAAATGTCATTATCCCCGAAGTTCATTAGTGTTTAGGATATCACCAGTTCCCATTCAGTGTATATGGAGCTCAAAACTCATTCATGGGCACTGGACGGGGATAATCCCATTGCCTACTTGCCATCTCCATTGCTTTGCTGGGTATCACAACTGTAACATATCTAGAAGTCTTAGATTCTCCCCAAAATTAATTTTGGTTCCAACAGTCCTTATTTTCATGAATAGCATCTTCAATTACCCAAAGGATCACTGCTATTCAGTCATGTCTAACTCTTTGCTACCCTATGGATTGCATTACACCAGGCCTCCCTGTCCTTCACTATCTCCTGGAGCTTGCTCAAACTCATGTCCTTTGAGTTGGTGATGCCATCCAACCATCTCATCCTCTGTCATCCCCTTCTCCTGTCTTCCAATTTTCCCCAGCATCAGGGTCTTTTCCAATGAGTCAGCTCTTTGCATCCGGTGGCCAAAGTACGATAGTTTCAGCTTCAGCATCAGTCCTTAAAATGAATATTCAGGACCGATTTCCTTTAAGATTGACTTCTAGGATCTCCTTGCAGTCCAAGGGCTTCTCAAGAGTCTTCTACAACACCACAGTTTAAAAGCATCAATTCTTTGGCACTCAGCCTTCTTTATGGTCCAACTCTCACATCTGTACATGACTACTGGAAAAACCATAGCTTTGACCAGTGGAACATTTGTCAGGAAAGTAATGTCTCTGCTTTTTAATATGCTGTCGCAGCTGGCCATAGGTTTTATTCCAAGAAGCAAGCATCTTTTAATTTCATGGTTGCAGTCACCAAATGCAGTGATTTTGGACCCCAAGACAATAGTCTGTCATTATACCTGTTGTTTCCCCATCTATTTTCCATGAAGTAGTGGGACCGGATGCCATAATCTTAGTTTTTTTGACTATTGAGTTTTAAGCCAGCTTTTTCACTCTCTTCTTTCACTTTCATCAAGAGGCTCTTTAGTTCTTCTTCACTTTCTGCCATGAGGGTGATATCATCTGCATATCTGAGGTTATTGATATTTCCCCCAGCAATCTTGATTCCAGCTTGTAGTTCATCCAGCCCAGCATTTCGTATGATGTACTCTGCTTGTAAGTTAAATAAGCAGGTTGACAATATACAGCCTTGATGTAATCCTTTCCCAGTTTGAAACCAGTCTATTGTACCATGTCCAGTTCTAACTGTTGCTTCTTGACCTGCATATAGATTTCTCAGGAGGCAGGTCAGGTGGTCTGGTATTCTCATTTCTTTAAGAATTTTTCACAGTTTGTTGTGATCCACACAGTCGAAGGCTTTGGTGTAGTCAATGAAGCGGAAGTCGATGTTTTTCTAGAGTTCTCTTGTTTTTTGTATGAGCCAGTGAATGTTGGCAATTTGATCTCTGGTTCCTCTGCCTTTTCTAAATCCACCTCAAATATTTGAAAGTTCTTGTTTCATGTACTGTTGAAGCCTAGCTGGGAGAATTTTGAGCATTACTTTGCTAGCATGTGAAATGAGTGCAATTGTGCAGTAGTTTGGACATTACTTGGCACTGCCCTTCTTTGGGACTGGAATGAAAACTGACCTTTTCCAGTCCTGTGGCCACTGCTGAGTTTCCCAAATTTGCTGGCATATTGAATGCAACATTTTAACATCATCATCTTTTAAGATTTGAAATAGTTCAGCTGGAATTTCATAATCTCCACCAACTTTGTTTGTAGTGATGCTTCCTAAGGCCCACTTGAGTTTGCATTCCAGGATGTATGGCTCTAGTTAAGTGATCACGCTATTGTGGTTATCCAGGTCATGAAGATCTTATTTGTAGAGTTCTTCTGTGTATTCTTGCCACCTCTTCTTAATACCTTCTGCTTCTGTTAGGTCCATACCATTTCTATCCTTCATTGTTTCCATCTTTGCATGAAATGTTCCTTTGGTATCTCTAATTTTCTTGAAGAGATCTCTAGTCTTTTCCATTCTATTGTTTTCCTCTATTTCTTTGCACTGATCACTGGGGAAGGCTTTCTTATCTCTCCTTGCTTTTCTTTGGAACTTTGCATTCAGATGGGTATATCTTTCCTTTTTTTCCTTTGCCTTTAGCTTCTCTTCTTTCCTCAGCCATTTGTATGGCCTCTGCAGACAACAATTTTGCCTTTTTTCCCCTTAGGGATGGTTTTGATCACCATATCTTGTACAAACCTCCATCCATAATTCTTCAGGCATTGTATCAGTTCTAATGCTTTGAATCCATTTGCCATTTCCACTGTATAATTGTATGAGATTTGATTTAGGTCTTACCTGAATGGCCTCGTGATTTTCCCACTAGGACCTAGTCAAAGGATCTAGTCATTACCTCTGATTCCTGCTTCATTTGCTACAGCCAGTCTCTTTTTGGTCTATCCATTTTTGTCTTCTAAATATTCTTCAAATCCATCTGCTTCTCAACATTTCTACTGTTTTCTAATAAAAGGCATTAGCATCTCTTGTCTTGGATGAATTGCAACAAACTTTTAACTGGCTCCTACAGCCTTGCTTGTTCCCTTTCCAATCTAGCCTTCACACAGCAGCCAGAGCTATTTTTCTAAAGTGCAAATTAAATCACATCAGTTCTCTTATGTTCTTTATGGTTGCCTTTGCACAAAACCTAGACTTCTCATTGTGGCCTACATTTCTTCATATGATGTAGCTCCTGCTTACCTCTTTCCTTCCTGCTCAGTATTCTCAAATACCCAAGCTCTCCTTCTCTCTCCTTCTTATTTCTAGGTGCAGGGATTTAGGTATTTAGCAGTTCCTTAAAAGCTCTTTTTCACTTTTATATATTAGTCAGGCTAACCTATGCGAGGGCTTCCTTTGTGGCTCAGTGGTAAAGAATCTCCCTGCAAATGTAGGAGACATGGGTTCAATCCTTGGGTCATGAAGATCCCCTGGAGAGGAAATGCAACCCACTCCAGAATTCTTGCCTGGAAAATCTCATGGACAGAGGAGCCTGGAGAGCTTCAGTCCATGGGGTGGAAAAGAGTCAGACATGACTTAGTGGCCAAACAACAGCAACAAAAGCTATGCTAGCTTGTGAAACAAATAAGGCTCCAAATCTCAGTGGTTTAGCACAACCCACAAAGAGTCTAGAGGTTCACGTAACTTGCTCCCATCCAGAGACTTATGGATCCAGACTCCCTCTCCACATCATGAACTCAATATGTGGCTTTAAATGTAGCCACAACAAGGAACCATAAGGGAATAACATTAGTTTGCTCAGAGTCAAATGGCCAGAATCAGTCACACAGCCTCACTCTGACTGCAAAGGAAGCGGACTACCTGGGAAGCACAAAGAATCTTTGGTGGGTATTAGCCATTCTCTGCCAGGTTCCAGATTAAAAGACATTTAGTCGGAGAGTTAAACAACAGATGAATCCAGTGAGGGTTATTGGAGTAATGTGGAAGATGACAAAATGACATGGTCAGACCTGTCACTACTGCTGTTAGCTGAAGAAAGAATTAACATTTTCCAAACACCCTGACACCTTTTACTTGGGCATCATACTTCAAAGCTGAGGCCAAGAGATAGCCCCTAAACTCTTGTCTTTATACTTTCCCCTGAGCTAGGCCACTGACGCAAAGGTCAGAGTATTCAATGCCCTCCTGGCTTAGTCTATAGATGGAATACATTCTATGCTGCATACGAGTCTCTAAAGTTTAGCAGTTACTTTAAGATTTTTTTGATGTGGATAAATTTTAAAGTCTTTATTGAATTTGTTACAATATTGCTTCTGTTTTGTGTTTTGGTTTTTCTGGCCATGAGGCATGGGGGATCTGAGCTCCCTGACCAGGGATCAAACGAAAATGCCCCACATTGGAAAACAAAGTCTTAACTACTGGACCACCAGGGAAGTCGTGGCAGTTGCTTTTAAGATAGATATATTATAAATTTGTCTAAAGTCATTACTGATTTCACAATAGGATTTTGCTACTATGCATTTTCTCAATCAATGATTAGTAAGTGTTTGTCGCTCAGTTGTGCCTGACTTTGTGTGACCCCAGGAACTGTAATCCACCAAGCTCCTCTGTCCATGGAATTTTCTAGGCAAGAATACGCGAGTAGGTTGCCTTTCCCTTCTCTAGGGGATCTTCTTGGCCCAGGGATTGAACCAAGGTCTCCTGCATTGCAGGCAGATTCTTTACTGTCTGTGCTACCAGGAAGTCACACAAAAACTAAAATTACAGCAAATTGCAGGTAGAGGTTGCAAAGTTCTCTGATGACAAAAGGGATCTTTGGGCTCTGGAAGGTTGGAAATACTGGTATGGTAGTGGGAGCCCAAGAGTGCAGACAGGGGACTTGGCTCAGTGCTGAGTGACTGATCTGTAATGAGAGTTTCTGCCCTAACAAACTAATTATAGAGATGAGATGTACACACAGGACAGGGGAATGCATAGGCTATCAATAGGGAACTGAATAAGTGCAGACAGCAAGCCGTGGTAGTTGTCACGGATAGAAGAAAATCTGTTTGAATAGGAAGGAAAAGGCAAGCTGGAGAAGCAGAAGTGGCCAGTTAGTGAAGATGAGGGCTTGGGTGTCCAGAAGCAGGCATGAGTTCAGAATTTGAGAGAACAGGCAAGTAAGAAGCCCCATCTCTCATTCTCACCTCTCAGACCTAATGAATCAGAAGCTCTGGGGCTGGGGTAGGAAACCTGCTCTCTTAAACAGTTCCCAGAACATTCTAGGACAGGGGTTGCCCAAGAGCAGATCTGGAGAAGCCCTGCCCTATGCACTCCCATGTATAGGAGCTTCTCTGGTGGTTTAAATGGTAAAGAATCTGTTTGCAATGCAAGAGACCCAGGTTCAATCCCTAGGTTGGGAAGATTCCTTGGAGAAGGGAATGGCAACCCACTCAAGTATTCTTGCCTGGGTATTCTATGGACAGAGGAGCCTGGAAGGCTTCAGTCCATGGGATCGCAAAGAGTCATACATGACTGAGCAACTAACACTTAACTTATGCACTCCCATACCTGCTCTCCATTGAAAATAACTTTTTCCATTTTTCTCCTCTCTATTCCAAGCCTGATTTCTCATGTCTCTTCCTTAATGAAAGACAAAAGGTTTTGGAACATAAAAAGACAATGTGGGCAATCTTGTCTTTGCAAGAGGCAGGTAAAATGAGATGCGTAATTTCATTTTTTATATCACCCCAGGCAGGAATGTGATTTCACTTAAAAGTTGTTTTATAGATTCTTTTGGTTTGTTTTACTGACAAAATAATTAACTTGGATCTAATTAAAAGTGAATAAATTGCTCACAGAAGCTGAATAAATCAGTGCTGAGCTGAAGGGTGAAGAAAGTTGTTCCAAGTCTGCAGGTCTAAAAGCAATTAAAAGACAATAGCACACACTGATGGGCTCAGTTCACTTCACTCAAGATACACGCATGCTTATGTGAGTTGCATGCTGACTAGCAAGCACAGGAAAGCCTGAGGTAGGGGCAGACAGGGAGCAAGACCAGGGAAATTTGGGAGGAGCCTTCTACAAGGTCAAATGGACTAGTCATCTGGCATATGCAAAGAGTGTAGGACCGGATTTGTTAAGTGGGATGAAAAAAATGAATATTTTAACAGATGGTTCCAGAGTTTCCTTAGGGAGGGACCATCTCCTGATTAGCACCTGGGATTAATGGCAAGGGGACAAGAATTAAGTGGAAAAGAGAAAAGGAAGAGGGGAGACTCAGTTGGCAAAAGCATGAGAAATGAAATTAAGATGGCAGCAGGTTGGTTCTTGGTTGTCAAAAAAGGCAGAGGGGCTATTTTTAAAAATGGAGGTATAATGGACATATAAAAATAACATAAATTTCAGATGTATAGCATAATGATTCTATAATTGTATACTTTGCAAAATGATCAGCACAAGAAGTCTAATTAATATTTGTTACCATATATAGTAACAAAATGGTTTTTTTCCCCCTTGTGATGAGAACTTTTAAGATCTAGTAGTCTCAGCAACTTTCAAATATGCAATACAGTATTATTAACTATAGTCACCATGCTGTATATTACATTCCCATGACCTAATTTAAGTTTGTACCTTTGACCCTCTTCAGAGGGCGACAGAGGATGAGATGGTTGGATGGCATCACCGACTCAATGGACCTGAGTTTGAGCAAACTCTGGGACATAATGAAAGACAGGGAAGCCTGGCGTGCTGCAGTCCATGGGGTCGCAGAGTCAGACGTGACTTAGTGACTAAACAACATGTTTCAGCCCCTCACAGCCTCCTCTAGCAACAACTAATCTGTCTACATTCCACATGTAAGTGAGATCATACAGCATTTGTCTCTGTCTGGCTTATTTTACTTAGCATAATCCATACTTAGGGTACACCCATGTTGTTACAAATGATAAGATTTCCTTATTTCTTATGGCTGAATAATATTTCATTGTATAAATGGTACTTTATTTTTTAAAAATTATTTATTTATTTATTTATTTTAAATTACAATACTGTATTTGTTTTGCCATACATTGACACGAATCAGCCATAGGTGAACACAATCTCCCAATGCCGAAGCCCCCCCCACCTCCCACCCCACATCCTCTACTTGAATCATCCTGTGCATCAGCCCCATGCATCCTGCATCCTACATTGAACATAGATTGGCGCTTCGTTTCTTACACGAAAATATACATGTTTCATTGCCATTCTCCCAAACCATCCCACCCTTTCCCTCTCCCTCAGAGTCCAAAAGTCCACTCTATACCTCTGTGTCTCTTGGTTGTCTCACCTACAGGGTCATCATTACTGTCTTCTAAATTCCATATATATGTGTCAGTATACTGTATTGGTGTTTTTCTTTCTGGCTTACTTCACTCTGTATAATCGGTTCCAATTTCATCCATCTCATTAGAACTGAGTCAAATTTATTCTTTTTAAGGGCTGAGTAGTATTCCATAGTGTATATGTACCACAGCTTTCTTATCCATTCATCTGCTGATGGACATTTAGGTTGCTTCCATGTCCTGGCTATTATAAACAGTGCTGCAGTGAACATTGGGGTACATGTGTCTCTTTCAATTCTGGTTTCCTCAGTGTGTATGCCCAGCAGTGGGATTGCTGGGTCATAAGGCAGTTCTATTTGCAATTTTTTAAGGAATCTCCACACTGTTTTCCATAATGGCTGTACTAGTTTGCATTCCCACCAGCAGTGTAAGAGGGTTCCCTTTTCTCCACATCCTCTCCAGCATTTATTGCTTGTAGACTTTTGGATCGCAGCTATTCTGACTGATGTGAAATGGTACCTCATTGTGGTCTTGATTTGCATTTCTCTGATAATGAGTGATGTTGAGCATCTTTTCATGTGTTTGTTAGCCATCCGTATGTCTTCTTTGGAGAAATGCCTATTTAGTTCCCTTGCATTCCTATACACTAACAATGAGAAAGTAGAAAAAGAAGTTAAGGAAACAATTCCATTCACCATTGCAACGAAAAGAATAAAATACTTAGGGATATTCCTACCTAAAGAAACTAAAGACCTATATATCGAAAACTATAAAACACTGATGAAAGAAATCAAAGAGGACACTAATAGATGGAGAAATATACCATGCTCATGGGTCGGAAGAGTCAATATAGTGAAAATGAGTATTCTACCTAAAGCAATCTACAGATTCAATGCAATTCCCATCAAGCTACCAGCAGTATTTTTCACAGAACTAGATCAAATAATCTCAAGATTTGTATGGAAATACAAAAAGCCTCGAATAGCCAAAGCAATCTTGAGAAAGAAGAATGGAACTGGAGGAATCAACTTGCCTGACTTCAGGCTCTACTACAAAGCCACAGTCATTAAGACCGTATGGTACTGGCACAAAGACAGAAATATAGATCAATGGAACAAAATAGAAAGCCCTGAGATTAACCCACACACCTATGGACACCTTATCTTCGACAAAGTAGGCAAGAATATACAATGGAGTAAAGACAGTTTCTTTAACAGGTGGTGCTGGGAAAACTGGTCAACCACTTGTAAAAGAATGAAACTAGACCCCTTTCTAACACCATACACAAAAATAAACTCAAAATGGATTAAAGATCTAAATGTAAGACCAGAAACTATAAAACTCCTAGAGGAGAACATAGGCAAAACACTCTCCGACATAAATCACAGTAGGATCCTCTATGATCCAACTCCCAGTATACTGAAATAAATGGTACTTTAAACAATATTCACTTACAAATATATATGATATTATAATATGATACACTATCCATCCATGTTACTTTAAAATTGTTAGTAAAACTTTACAACACAGAGTGGCCTTGACTGATTGGTATCATTTGATTGGGGGTGGAGTCTAGAAGTCAAGGAGTCGTCTTCCCCATATTTGGCTCAATGACAAGGGGAGAAGCTAAAAGAGCCATAAGAAAGAAGAGAGTGAGAAACTTAGCAAATGCTGGAAAGGAGAACCAGAGGTGACTGGGAGAAACAACAGTCCCACAGGAATTCACAGAAGTCGGGGAGGCAGGAAGTGATGGTGCAGGGTTTTCCATAGGATATGGGATGGGGTTCAACTTGACCTCATTCAAAGGGGAGAGTAAGACGCCAAATTGACATGTGGCTTACAGATCCTGCTAACCAGCTATGTGACCATGGGCAGGTCAGTTACTCTGAATCTTAATTCTTTTCTCTATAAAATGGAGGAATTGGACCAGTAATGGCATGGCCCATGTATATCTCCCACACTTTCACTTTATCTTTAATTCACTGTGCCTTTTCTGAAGTCAAGGGCATGAGTGACCCTGATGAGGTATCTTGACAGATGGCAGATTATTTCCTCCCCAGATGCCAGCCTATCCATAAAAGGAAATGATCTCACAGCACATCACTGTTAAGTGGCTGATCTTTTCTCCTTTCAGAAATGGAGCGTTCTTATCTGTTTTGGCTGATAAAGCAGTGGCAGGTTTCTTATACATGTGTTGGACTAAACATTCTCTTATTTCCAAAGATATTCTCTTATTATATCTAATGCTCTCCTTTTATTATTTCTCCTCAGTTACTAGATTAATATATCAATGGACAAGATTCTCAAAGGCCTCCATATGTTCCAAACTTCTATTCTCAAAGTAGGGAGAACTTCAGGAAAGATCCATCCGTCTACTGGACATCGCCATGTGGACATCTCTTGAGAATATCAAGCTCAGCTTGCCTCCAAGTAAACTCAATTACTCCTACATCTGCTCTTTTCTCCTATTTCCTATCCCCGTGGAATGACAATTCTACAGTTACATTTCTCAAGTTTTTGATTCTTCTCTCATTCAATGTACCTAATTACCAAGTTCTGCTGGCTGTAACTTCTATGCATCTGTCAGTTCTGTCCTCTTTTCTGGGCTGATTACGACTGTACCAGTCCAGGCCACTCTCATCTCTTATCTTTATTACTTATCATAGTTTGTCCTTATGCTCCCAATTTTTCTTCCCTCCAATCTGTTTTTCCACAGTGAGGTCAAAAAGATGTCATCAAACTGTCAATTCATTTATGTCATAACCTTGCTCAAAACCCATATTCTGGCTTCAATTTCCCTCAGACAGGGTAAGGAACAAAACTAACATAACTTATAACGCCTTACCTCCATCAGCTAGAGATGGCCTGTCTTTGTAGCCTCATCTTTGCTAATCTCTCATTTGTTCATGCTCTATTCTAACCAAAGGAAATTATTTTATTTCCTCTTGTGTCTGTCTTTCTCTGTCACACCAGTGCTGTTACCATCAGCTCCCATCCCCCAAAGCCTAGCTAATTTCCACTCATTTTTTAGGACTTAGGTGACACCTCCCCCAGAAAGCCATCCTTTGTCTTGTTGTATAATTGAGATACAACATTTCAAAAATAATTTCATTTGATGAGCTACTCATTTACCTCATAGTACTCTGACCTTATCCCATCTTAGCTCCTAATTCTGTATATTAAACTTTTGTACTTGTAGGCTTTGAGTATCTCTATAGAGTCATCCGTCACCACTTTACGCACCAGTGAGTCCTGGAAGCAATCAGCACTTTATACCTCCTTTCCCAGTGCAGTGATAAGCACCAAGACACACTTGATTTTTCTAATAAAAAATTTATATATCAATATTATTAATATTAAAAAAATTCAGAGAACTTCAACTCTATTACAAGTGTACCTTGGAGATATTGTAGGTTCAGTTCCAGACCACCACAATAAAGTAAATGTTGTTGCAAAATAAAGTGAGTCACAAGAATCTTTTGGTTTCCCAAGGCATTTAAAGCTATGTTTATAGTACACTGTAATCTATTAAATGTACCACTGCAGTATGTCTGCGGCTGCTGACTGATCATGGTGGTGCTTGCTAAAGCTTGGGGTGGCTGTGGCAGTTTAAGAAAACAACAACGAGGTAGGTTTGCTACAAATGATTTTTCTGTAGCACGAAATGCTGCTTAATAGCATTTTATCCACAGTAGAATGCCTTTCAAAGTTGGAGTCAATCCTATCAAACCCTGCCACTGCTTTATCAGCTAAGCTTATGTAATGTTCTAAATCCTCTGTTGTCATTTTAATAATCAAGTTCAAAGTCTTATATGGGTGTGGTTTGTGGCACCTCAAAACAAATACGATGGTAACATCAAAGATCACTGATCACAGATCACCATAAGAAATATCACATATAATGAAAAAGTTTGAAATCCTGGTAGAACTGCCAAAATGTGACACAGAGACATGAAGTGAACAAATGCTGTTTGAAAAGTGGCGTCTATAGACTTGCTCAAAGCAAGGTTGCCACAAACTTTCAACTTATAAAAGAATGCAATATTTGAGAAGTGCAGTAAGATGAGGCATGACTGTATTCCCTTTTACCTTCAAACAGTCCTTTGAGGTAGGCTAGGTCTGTACCACAGTGGTTCTCTCCAGCTGTAGGTGTTAAGCTCCTCAACACACCCATTCAGGTAAATCTGTGGTTAAGGAACTTTAGAACTCATAGAAGTTCCTTTTCCTTGTGAACAAGTTTGAGAGTGTAATACAAAATATTTTGAACAAAGCAATCAACGTACTGTACTACATAGTGTCAATATCAATGACATTTACCTTTTAAAATAACCATAGGTACGGTACACTTACATTCAGAATCTGCTTCCTACAGCCTTTTAATGCTCGCCTCCCTAACACGAGAAACTTGAAATTAATTTTGTTTGTCACTAACATCTGTTATGAAGCGTGAAAACAAAATTGTTCTGATTTATGACTCAGAGCTTTTGATTTCTGGCTCCTCAGATCTCAGAGACTCTAAATGACTGGATTTTTGAGATGTGCAAATTACTGGGGGAAGTGTTGCTGAAACTTCCTTCCCATGGCAGATTGTTACATGTCCTTAACCTTGCTCAGGAGGAATTCTGATCAAAGTACTTTTAACTAAAGGCTCTCACACCTCTCAGCAAAAGCTTTCCCTACAAACCCAGGGTACAGTTCTAGGATCATAAGTCACATGCTTTCAATGTTCCTTATCCTTCCGTATTAGGTCACACCGATCTTTACTTCCAGTACACCATCTTCGTTCCTCTTTCGTTATTTATTCTCTTAGAAATGACATGATAATTGCATATACTGAAACTGAAATTGCCTGGGTTAACCAGAAGATATGCAGAAGTAAATTTGCTTCTACTGAATTTTTGTATTTAGTGAAATCATGGCTTGGAGAGTATGACTATGGATAATTCTGAACTTTTCCATATTTTGCAGATCAATCTGATTGCCCTTTTTCTCTGGAATAATAAATGAAATGAGGATGGGTTAGGTGACTTGCTCAAGGTCACGGAAATTATCAGTGGTAAAATTCACATCAGTTTCCTAATGTATAGGTGGAGAACTTGGCTTTTGGTTTTTCTAAGTCAGTGTGAGCCATTTATATTTATTCCTATAATTTTAGACACCTGTGATTGCCCTGGTTTATTTGTTTAAAAATACACATCTGGTTTTGGAATATTCTAGATTTATAGAAGAGTTGCAAAGGTAGTACAGAGATTTCCTTCATCTGAGATTCTCCTACCCTTACAAAACTAGAAAATATTTGTCATAATGAGAAATTAGTGTCCAATACAATTAACTAAACTATAAACTTTATTTTTGTTTTACCTTGGCATTTTAAAATTTCTCAAATCACAAAACATCTCAGATTAGAAAAAGTACAGACTCTAACCCCAGGACCACAATAAGTTGATCACTGGCAGCAAGAGACTCAATCAGTTACACACTGGTTTGTGGATTGTTTTCATATTCCTTTATTCTCATCTGAAGTGATACTAAATGACTTTCTCATGTGACCCACACTCCTATCTCACTCACTCAGGAAGAGCCTTGAGCTGGTGTGGGTGGGCAGGGGGCTAGCTCCTCAGGGCAGTAACTTTGGCCTCATGCCAATCACAGATCACTAGGTTCTTGCTTCATTTTGGACTTTGAAGGGTTCTTTGGTTGTTTTATCGCCAACTGAACTTCAGGCAAGCAAATTTCTAGACAGAGATTTCACAATGGCACGTGACAACATCACATACTCTTCTTCCTTTTTTGTAATATACACAGTTTATCTTCAGGATAGGGGCACACAGATCTACATATGGCTTTCTGGAGAATAACAGACACAGTTGTTAATGTTCGTTTCCCATGGTAAAGAAAAGTTTGCTTATATCAGATGACTGAATGGAGGTCTACCAGAGAGTAAAGCAGAGGGACTTTTCTAGCAGCCCAGTGGTTAGGACTCTGCGCTTCTACTGCAGGGGCACGGGTTCAATTCCTGGTCAGGGAACTAAGATCCCACATGATGTGTGATGAGGCCAGAAGAAAAAAATAACAGATTGTAAAGCAGACTATGACTGTGGTTTCCTATGGTGAGACCACAATCCCAGAGATGGAAGACAAGAGAAAAGAGACAAAAGAGAAACGGAAAAAGGAGGAAAACAGGCTTCACAGACATTTAAATATTGTCTGGCTTAAATGACAAAGGCCCATGGAGACAGGGGAGCAGCGTGTGTGCTTAGCCACGTCCAGCTCTTTGCGACCCTGTGGATTGTAGCCAGCTTCTCTATCCATGGGATTCCCTGGTGGCTCAGATGGTAAAGTCTGCCTGCAATGCAGGAGACCTGGGTTTGATCCCTGGCTTGGGAAGATCCCCTGGAGAAGGAAATGGCAACCCAGTCCACTATTCTTGCCTGGAAAATCCCATGGATGGATGAAGCTGGCAGGCTACAGTCCATGGGGTCACAAAGAGTCGGACACCACTGAGCGACTTCACTTTCTCTATCCATGGGATTTTTCCCAGGCAACAATACTGGAGTGGGTTGTCATTCCGTCCTCCAGGGGATCCTTCCCACCCAGGGATCAAACCTGTGTCTCCTGCACTGCAGACAGATTCTTTACTGCTGAGCCATTTGGGAGGCAGAGGAGCTGCAGCACAGTGATAAATCAATCAGTCACAGTCAGCCTGAAGGAGAATGGCAGAGTGATGCTCCTGGCTAGACTGCTTGATGGAGCTTGGGGGCTGCACACGCCTCCACAAAATTTACTCCTTCTGAAGACTTGGTCCCTGAGGCCCAATTCTCCCTTCTTCATCAAACTTCAACCCTTGGTGAGAGATCCTGGATGTTTAGAGAAAACCACTGGGCCTTGCTTTTATGTTCTTATCTGATTGAATTCTGATTGCATTCTGTGGAGGGAGACCCACTGACATTTCCTGGTGCCCAAGGGGATTGGCAACCATTTCAACATTACTTAGGGTGTTGCAGGGGCTTTGTTATCTGATTAATAAAGCAAAATCAGTATTCTCTCTGGGGCCCTTTGTTTGGAATATTATTCTGATATAGAAAATTGAGATAAAAGCAAATTAACACATGTAGGTAGCTACATTCAGCTGCCGTCCCACCTCCCTAATCACTTCATTCTGTCCTTTCATGAACAAGCCAAGGAGATAACACCCCATCTGATGAGTGGATAATCTATTTCTAATTTTTCAGTCTTTTTAGAGTTGTGCATATGGGGGATTTGGTGACTCTTGCACCTCCAATATAATGGTTTCTCTCAAGTGCTTCCATAACTATCCAGGCTACAAACACTGCATTTAGGCAACTTTCCCTTCCTTTGGACCATTAGAAAGACAAAATGGCTTTGTTATCCAGCAGTGTTGAGGACAGCATCACATAGAGCCAACTCTGATGGTGGCAGGATGCATGCATGGGTTTTGCAGTCTGAAACACCACAGGGCATATAGTGGGAAGAGAAGGAAGAGGCGAGCTGAAGTAAATGTCTCTTTCCTTTCTGATATGTCCCTGTGGCACTGAGACTTGTCCTACATAATGCCGGAAGAGCTGTCTGGCCAGGGGAAAACCCATCCTGTGATTTGATTTATCTGCATGATGCCAACAAACCAAGCTTCTCACGGACTAAAGACCCTTTAGAGACTGAGACTCAAGCAGTGTGTGTTGGCACCAGGATAGCAAGCAGACAAATGATACACACTAGAGAGCTGGGCAACAGACTCGTGTACATATGGGGACTTAATACGTGACAGATGTCGCCTTACAAATCAGGGTGGACAGACGGACTGCTCAATCCATAGTGTTGAGATCACTGTTAGCTCAGATAGAAACAACAAATTTCTGCTTCATGCTGCACATTAAAAATATATCCCAGCTGCAGTCAAGACTTTGTTCCTGGAGAGAGAAATTTAAAACAAAATAGAGGAGAAAGTCCCTATGACCTTGAGGCTGAGGGGGAACTCGTTTAAAGGCACAGACATCAATAATTAAAGTTTGATAAATCTGACTAAAATCTCTATGCCCCCAAATATGGGAAAAGACAAGTCATAGATTTGGAAGAGATGTTTGTAACATTATTACAGATACAGATTCAAAAAGGGAAGATAAACAACCCTGAAGAAAAATGAGAAATGATAGGAACAGGTTGTTCACAGAAGACAAAATCTGAATAGCTCTAAACCATATAATTATTTCCAGCTTCCCTACTCATCAGGAAATGCAAATTTAAACAAGAACAAAGTGGTACCTTACTACACCATCAGAATGCCAAAAACAAGAAGTTGAATTACCTTGGGATTTGGGAAAGATGAAATTCAGTGGGGATTGTCTTACACAGGTTGCTGTGTTTCACTTTGCAAAGCAAATTAGCTTTATTGAGTCAGGTGGAAAGCACACATGCCCTAGCCTTAACATGTCTACTTCTAGGTAGATGCCCTGGAGAAACTCATATGGAGATAAACAAGGAGACATGTTCAGAATATTCAATGCATCAAGAAAAAAACAAGAAACCAAAATCCATCACACATAGAGTAAAAAAAAAAAAATTAGAACATGTTTATAAAATGGAATATTATATGGCAATTAAAATGGAACTATATAATCACAGATAAGCAGCAAAATAATAGTATGTCTCTACAGGTTTACTTATGATATTGCTGTAGGGTACAACTGTAAGCACTTTACATGTGAATATTAACCCAATTCATTCTCTTGCCAATCCTGTGATGGGGGTACTATGATCAACCTCATTTTATAAGCAAGCAATGAAGATAGAGAAGTTTAAGCTGTTATCCAAGGCCTCACATAACTGTCAATGCCAGAGTTGGGCTGTGACCCAGCCAGTCTAATTCTAGAACTGGTGATTTAAGCCGTAACCTGCCTCATAAGATAAACAGAATGCTGAGCAATGAAAATATAATGCTGGAAAGAGATTCATTTTAGAAGATGATACATACAGTATGATTCTTTACTATTTAGGCTTAGCTTCAACTGCTTTTAATCACAGGAAAAAAACATGCCTTACCTACAATATTTAGTTATGACACAAGACACACCTTGAGGCAGGTAGAGCAAGACTGGATGCGGCAGAGGCTCCAAGGTCATGAGGGACTCAGCCCTTTGTGCTCCACCTTCCTTACCGCTGGTGTCCAACCTCCAGGGGTGCCATGAACTGAAAACCTCTGGAGCTTCATCCACCTCAGTCACATTCCAGGTAGGAGGGAGGAAAAGGGGAATAAGAGCGATGGTATACTTGGCAAGTGAGTCCCTAAGAAGGATTGTCACAGAAGTCCTGGCCAATGACCTTCCCCTTTGTTTTACTGGCTACCTCTCTAGCAGAAGTGAAGTTGGGAAACGAATGACTTGAGTTGGATGCATTGTTGCCTAGAGCACACTACATGTTCTGCACAAAAGAGAATATTGAGGGAGGCCAGCTAATAAACAAATACTGAGTAGGCAACAAAGTTTCTATTGTAAATGCCATTTTAATAAGGTTTAAAAGAATATGATATACTATTTATGGATTTACAGAAAACTAGCCAATCTAATCACACTAGGACCACAGCCTCGTCTAACTCAATGAAACTAAGCCATGCCATTGGGGCAACCCAAGACAGGTGGGTCATGGTGGAGAGGTCTGACAGAATGTGGTCCACTGGAGAAGGGAATGGCAAACCACTTCAGTATTATTGTCTTGAGAAACTCATGAATAGTATGAAAAGGAAAAATGATAGGATACTGAAAGGGGAACTCCGCAGGTCAGTAGGTACCCAATATGCTACTGGAGATCAGTGGAGAAATAACTCCAGAAAGAATGAAGGGATGGAGCCAAAGCAAAAACAATACCCAGTTGTGCATGTGACTGGTGAGAGAAGCAAGGTCAGATGGTATAAAGAGCAGTATTGCATAGGAACCTGGAATGTCAGGTCCATGAATCAAGGCAAATTGGAAGTGGTCAAACAAGAGATGGCAAGAGTGAAGGTTGACATTCTAGGAATCAGTGAACCAAAATGGACTGGAATGGGTGAATTTAACTCAGATGACCATTATATCTATTACTGTGGGCAGAAATCCCTTAGAAGAAATGGAGTAGCCATCATGGTCAACAAAAGAGTTTAAAATGCAGTACTTGGATGTAGTCTCAAAAACGACAGAATGATTTCTGTTCATTTCCAGGGCAAACCATTCAATATCACAGTGGTCCAAGTCTATGCTCCAACCAATAATGCTGAAGAAGCTGAAGCTGAACAGTTCCATGAAGACCTACAAGACCTTTTAGAACTAACACCCCCAAAAGATGTCCTTTTCATTATGGGGGAATAGAATGCAAAAGTAGGATGTCAAGAAACACCTGGAGTAACAGGCAAGTTTGGCCTTGGAATGTGGAATGAAGCAGGGCAAAGAATAATAGAGTTTTGCCAAGAGAACGCACTGGTCATAGCAAACACCCTCTTCCAACAACACAAGAGAAGACTCTACAGATGGACATTACAAGACGGTCAACACTGAAGTCAGATTGATTATATTCTTTGCAGCCAAAGATGGAGAAGCTCTATACAGTCAGCAGAAATAAGACCAGGAGCTGACTGTGGCTCAGATCATGAACTCCTTATTGCCAAAGTGAGACTTAAATTGAAGAAAGTGGGGAAAACCGCTAGACCATTCAGGTATGACCTAAATCAATTCCCTTATGACTATACAGTGGAAGTGAGAAATAGATTTAAGGGACTAGATCTGATAGATAGAGTGCCTGATGAACTATGGACGGAGATTCGTGACACTGTACAAGAGACAGGGTTCAAGACCATCCCCACGGAAAAGAAATGTAAAAAAGCAAAATGGCTGTTTGAGGAGGTCATACAAATAGCTGTGAAAAGAAGAGAAGTAAAAAGCAAAGGAGAAAAAGAAAGATATAAGCATCTGAATGCAGAGTTCCAAAGAATAGTAAGAAGAGTTAAGAAAGCCTTGCTCAGCAATCAATGCAAAGAAATAGAGGAAAAGAACAGAATGGTGAAGACTAGAGATCTCTTCAAGAAAATTAGAGATGCCAAGGGAACATTAAATGCAAAGATGGGCTCAATAAAGGACAGAAATGGTATAGACCTACCAGAAGCATAAGATATTAAGAAGAGGTGGCAAGAATACACAGAAGAACTGTACAAAAAGATCTTCACAACCCATATAATCATGATGGTGTGATCATTCACCTAGAGCCAGACATCCTGGAATGTGAAGTCAAATGGGCCTTAGGAAGCATCACTATGAACAAAGCTAGTGGAGGTGATGGAATTCCAGTGGAGCTGTTTCAAATACTGAAAGATGATGCTGTGAAAGTGCTGCACTCAATATGCCAGCAAATTTGGAAAACTCTGCAGTGGCCACAGGACTGGAAAAGGTAAGTTTTCATTCCAATCCCAAAGAAAGGCAATGCCAAAGAATGCTCAGACTACTGCACAACTGTACTCATCTCACACTCTAGTAAAGTAATGCTCAAAATTCTGCAAGCCAAGCTTCAGCAATACGTGAACCGTGAACTTCCAGATGTTCAAGCTGGTTTTAGAAAAGGCAGAGGAACCAGAGATCAAATTGCCAACATCCGCTGGATCATGGAAAAAGCAAGAGAGTTCCAGAAAAACAGCTATTTCTGCTTTATTAACTACACCAAAGCCTTTGACTGTGTGGATCACAATAAACTGTGGAAAATTCTGAAAGAGATGGGAATACCAGACCACCTGACCTGCCTCTTGAGAAACGTGTATGCAGGTCAGGAAGCAACAGTTAGAACTGGACATGGAACAACAGACTGGTTCCAAATAGGAAGAGGAGTACGTCAAGGCTGTATATTGTCACCCTGCTTATTTAACTTCTATGCAGAGTACATCATGAGAAACGCTGGGCTGGAAGGAGCACTAGCCGGAATCAAGATTGTTGGGAGAAATATCAATAACCTCAGATATGCAGATGATACCACCCTTATGGCAGAAAGTGAAGAGGAACTCAAAAGCCTCTTGATGAAAGTGAAAGAGGAGAGTGAAAAAGTTGGCTTAAAGCTCAACATTCAGAAAATAAAGATCATGGCATCTGGCCCCATCCCTTCATGGGAAATAGATGGGGAAACAGTGGAAACAGTGTCAGACTTTATTTTGGGGGGCTCCCAAAATCAGTGCAGATGGTGATTGCAGCCATGAAATTAAAAGACACTAACTCCTTGGAAGGAAAGTTATGACCACCTGGATAGCATATTGGAGAAGTCAATGGCAACCCACTCCAGTGCTCTTGCCTGGAGAATCCCAGGGATGGCAGAGCCGGGTGGACTGCGGTCTATTGGTTTGCACAGAGTTGGACATGACTGAAGCGACTTAGCAGCAGCAGATAGCATACTGAAAAGCAGAGACACTTTGCCGACTAAGGTCCGTCTAGTGAAGGCTATGGTTTTCCTGTGGTCATGTATGGATGTGAGAGTTGGACTGAGAAGGAAGCTGAGTGCCAAAGAATTGATGCTTTTCAACTGTGGTGTTGGAGAAGACTCTTGAGAGTCCCTTGGACTGCAAGGAGATCCAACCAGTCCATCCTAAAGAAGATCAGTCCTGGGTGTTCACTGGAAGGACTGATGTTGAACTGAAGCTCCAATACTTTGACCACCTCATGCGAGCAGTTGACTCATTGGAAAAGACCCTGATGCTGGGAGGCAGGAGGAGAAGGGGATGACACAGGATGAGATGGCTGGATGGCATCACCAACTCGATGGACATGAGTTTGAGTGAACCCGGGAGTTGGTGATGGACAGGGAGGCCTGGAGTGCTGTGATTCATGGGGTTGCAAAGAGTTGGACATGACTGAGCGACTGAAGGGAACTGATTATGATATAAAACATGCATGGGAATAATATCAACTTCAGAACAGTAATTAGGTTTGGAGAAGGAGAGGGCTACACAATAAACTTCAACTATATCTCAACTTTAAAAAGCAACCTGATGTAAAAGTGACTTAAATTGTGATCATTTGGGTGGAGGGTAAGGTCTCGTGTTTCTCTGGGGCGTGTTATGTGTGTTTTCAATGCTCTCATTCTTTCGTGTGATTTATTCGCTCCTCATTTTCCTCTTGTTTCGTAGGGAAGGGTCTCCCAGAGCCACCTCCCCTCGAAAGCTCAAGCCCTCACTGAACTTAAGGCAGTTGGTTTCAAATTGCAACATGTCTGGAGTGCGCCTGCTTCAATGGGAATAAATTGGTTGAGAGCTTATCAAATGTCAAGCGCTAAGCTATGGCCTAGGCAAGCATTAACTGATTTAATCCTCACAAGAGCCCTGGGAGCTAAGAATAATTATTATTTCCATGTGACAGAAGAGGAAAATAGGGTTCTGAGAGACTGAATATCTTTCTGAAGATCCCATCGTTCAGACGGGAAGCCACACGAGTCTAGCCTCTGGACCTGGGCTTGTAACCAGCTCTTCTCTTGTTCACTTGTGTCTGACATCCCTGCCCCATTTCCTGCTAGAACTTCTAAAGAAGGGCTCCTTGGGATGTATCCAAACAAGATGCCCAGGATAAGGTGGGATGCTGGGACAAGCATGGAAAAACAGGCTTTGTTATCCTATGCTTGGTGGGGGTCTCAGTTTGGAAGGGCCACAGAAGGCCAGACTAAAGCAAAGGAGAAAGCAATTTTCTCAAAGTGGGGCCTTGGTCTGGAAGCTAAAGACCTAAGAAGGGTTTCTTAAGGAGCTTTTATTAGTCGCAGTGTTATCCCTGCGGGGTAGGATGTGCCAGGCACTGAAGGTGGAACTCTGGCCAGGAAGAGTGGACAGACACTAACTTCCCTACTGTCAGTCCTCCCTGGGCTTTAAAGGGGCCCAGCACTCGTTGCCCGCTCCCTCTGCGGCCGCTCCGAGAGCTCCCTGAGGACAGAGACTGTCTGGGCAAGATCTGACACGGTGCTGACACACGGCAGGAACAAAAATGTTTGCTAAAAAAACAAATGAACACACAAACAAGTAAACTCAAGAGGACTGAGTTTCACTGGTGCCTCTGAATTGGGACTGAGCGCTCAGCACAATAAACACAAATGTAGCTTAAGTCCCTTGAGGGCAATGCATTATTTGTGTTTGCACACCTTGCCCCAGCACTGTGCCCACAACAGTTCTTGCTGAAGAGCTGAGCAGAACTGAGATGAATGATCAAATAAATACAGGGATTTATAACAATGGGCTGGAATTGTATGGGGGTATTCCAGAAAGCCACAGATTAAAGAGCCAGGAGGTGGTGAAACTGTGTATGAGCCCGTGTGCTGGTCCACGGAAGTAAAATGCAGACTCAAGGGTTAATAGCTGGGAAACATGAAGATGTGAAGACAAAGAACAGCTGCTGGACTGGGTAACTGGTAACAGTTTAGACTATAAATCTGCCATGTAGCAGAATCGCCAAACTCACTGTTCCCTGAAAGATACAGATAATGGCCTGACACAAACACTCCTAAGTTGTTTTTAGGGGAAGCAGATCCTCCTCCAGATAAAAACTGCTGACCACAAGTACACAGACTCTAGATTAGTTGGAACAAGATGGTTGGTGATACTTGGAACTTCAACTTGATGAAGTATTATTCTTGCCATTTCACAATGAAGAGGCCCAGTCCCAGAAGGTTAAGTGACCTATTGAAGATCAAATACATCACAAGGAGCCCAATTAGGATTTAAAGGGGTGTCTTGGGCTTCAAAATCTGTGCTTCTGAGAATTGCCCATGAGCTAATCACGCCCTGCTCCCTGAACACTCTTAAAACTCCTCACTACCCTCTCCAGGGTGGGTCACTCGCTGTGGTGTATCAGCCCACCGTGGCCACCTTTGTCTGGCAAAGCAATAAAAGCTACCCTTTTCTATTTCACCCAAAACCCTGTCTCCACATTTCTATTTGGCACCAGTGAACAGAGAATGAGTACCGGCAACCGTTGCTTAAAAATGATCTCATACCGCAAATGAAAACTTCATTAATCTCATCATCAAACCCAAAATAACTATGGACACCATTTGTTTGGTCTAACTTATGTGCCAGGTGTTAGGTAGATTTTCGCTAAAACTTAGCATCATGCTGCAAGGGAAGTATTATTCTTGCCATTTCACAATGAAGAGGCCCAGTCCCAGAAGGTTAAGTGACCTATTGAAGATCAAATACATCACAAGGAGCCCAATTAGGATTTAAAGGGGTGTCTTGGGCTTCAAAATCTGTGCTTCTGCTAGCACGGTGGCCAGCCTCCCCCTTTCACAGACTGAAATGCGGCTTCAAAGAATGGCAGAAAAGAAGTTACATTCCTCCTTGAGGAACGGTCCTGTAACTGCTCCTGAGGCACTGTGATCTTATGGCTTCTCTGAATATACTTAAGGTGCAGCTCCTAACCTAATTGTTTTCTGCTGGCAACTCTAGTTGACTTAATGTGAGCCCTTATTTCCCATGGGAAGGATGCTGTGAACGGGTATTACCCTATGGAAACTTGGCATATCCTAAAATACCAACAACATTAGTAGTAAAAATAAATAAAGGACAAAGCAACCTTCAGTTCAGTTCAGTCACTCAGTCATGTCTGACTCTTTGTGACCCCATGGACTGCAACACACCAGGCTTCCCTGTCCATCATCAACTCCTGGAGATTACTCAAACTCATGTCCCTCGCGTCGGTGATACCATCCAACAATCTCATCCTCTGTTGTCCCCTTTTCCTCCCACCTTCAATTTTTCTCAGCATCAGGGTCTTTTCCAATGAGTTGGTTCTTTGCATCCTTCAAATAAGTGTTTTGCGAACATTTATTAAGAAGCAAAAATCAAATAGGGAATCTAAAGACTACATTCTACTTTCTTTCTGTTATTGAACAGAATTTACAAAAATCTGAGAGCAATGAAGTCTGAAATGAAAGTGCTGGCTTCTTTTCTGGCAAATACCCCTCTGACTAGCTTCTTAAGCACTCTCTTTTTGCTCTAGAATTCAGATTAAAGTCAACTCTTAAACTTTTCCTATGAGTCAATATGCCTGAAAACTTCTGCAATCAGGCTTTGACCAAGCAATTGATCCTTGTTTTATGACATAAAATCCTCTGCAATGACTGTCTTCTTCAAGAGTTTTAGCTCTTTCATGCATTTTTATTTCCCCCTGAGTTTCAGTCAGTAAAGAATCTGCCTGCAATGCAGCAGTCCTGGGTTTGATTCCTGGGTTGGGAAGATCCCCTGGAGAAGGAAATGGCAACACACTCCAGCATTCTTGCCTGGAAAATCCCATGGAGAGAGCAGCTTGGAAGGCTACAGTCTATGGGGTCACAAGAGTTGGACACGACTTAGCGACTAAACCACCACTAAGTTTATGGCCTTCTTGAACATCTCAAACTGTCCTTAAACTCAAGTTGGAAACTTTGGTATTTCATCACATCTGCTGCCAGCTTTTCAGAGAGATATTGTCTTGGTAAAAAGTGTAGCTTTGGTGGAGAAGTGTATGATTTGCATATCTGCACATAAAGCCATGTGATCAAAAATTATTCCACCTCATGCTGCTGCTGCTAAGTCGCTTCAGTCATGTCCAACTCTGTGCGACCCATAGACAGCAGCCCACCAGGCTCATCCGTCCCTGCGATTCTCTAGGCAAGAACACTGGAGTGGGTTGCCATTTCCTTCTCCAATGCATGAAAGTGAAAAGCGAAAGTGAAGTTGCTCAGTCATGTCCAACTCTTAGCGACCCCATGGACTGCAGCCCACCAGGCTCCTCCATCCATGGGATTTTCCAGGCAACAGTACTGGAGTGGGGTGCCATTGCCTTCTTCAATTCCACCTCATGACTTAGCCCATTATGTCTTTTTAAATATTCTTTTCCATTATGATTTATTATAGGATATTGAATATAGTTCCTTATGCTACACAGTAGGACCTCGTTCTGTTTTATTTATATAGTTTATATCTGCTAATCCCAATCTCCTAACGTACCTCTCCCCCATCTCCTTTTTTCTTTGATAGTTGTAAGTTTGTTTTCTATGTCTGTGAGTCTGTTTCTCTTTCGTAAATAAGTGTGTTTATGTTATACTTCTAGATTCTACATGTAAGTGATATCATATAGCATATGTATTTCTCTTTCTGACTTCACTTAGTATGATAATCTCTAGGTCCATCCATGTTGCTGCAAATGATACTATTTCATTCTTTTTATGGATGAGTAGTATTTCATCATATATATATTATTAAGAAGATATATATTTTCCTTATTCATCTGTCCATGGAAACTTAGGTTGCTTCCATGAGTTGTTATTGTAAACAGTGCTGCTGTGAACACTGGGGTGCATGTATATTTTTTGAATTAGAATTTTCTCTGGGACTGCTAGATCACATGATAAGTCTATCTTTAGTTTTTAAGGAACCTCCATTCTGTTTTCTATAGTGATTGCACCAACTTACATTCTGACTAACAGTGTAAGAAAGTTCCTTTCTCTTAGGGAGAGAGGAGGAAAAAAAAACCAAAAACCTCATTTCAGAATTATTTGTAGACTTTAATGATGGCCATTCGTACCAATGTGAGGCAATACTTCATTGTAGTTTCGATTTGCATTTATCTAATAGAGATGTGAGCATTTTTCAGGTGCCTATTATGTCTTCTTTGGATAAATATCTATTTAGGTTTTCTGCTCATTTTTTTGGTTGGGTTGTTTGTTTTTCTTGTTATAGAGTTGTATGAGCTATTTGTGTATTTTGGAAATTAAGCCCTTGTCAGTTGCATCTCTTGCAAATATTTTCTCCTAGTCTGTAGGTTGTCTTTTCTTTTGCTCATGGTTTTCTTTGCTGTGCAAAAGCTTATAATTTTGATTAGGTCCCATTTGTTTACTTTGTTTTTATTTCTATTGACTTAGGAGGCTGACCTAAGAAAACAGAGATGATGTATGTCAGAGGGTTTTGGCTATGTTCTCTTCTAGGAATTTTATGGTGTCATGACTTAAATTTAAGTTTTTGAGTCCTTTCGAACTTGGTTTTTGTGTGGTGTTAAGAGAATGTTTTAACTTCTTTGAGCTACATGTGGCTGTCCAGCTTTTCCAACACTATTTGCTGAAGAGACTATCCTTTTCTGACTGTATATTCTTGCCTCCTTTGTCAAAGATTGACTGTAGGTGTGTGGGTCCTTTGCCTTTTCTAATTATTGGTGTCAATTCACTTAGCAGGTAACTGGTCTGAATGACTACATTTGTTGTAGTAAGCAAGCAGGCCAGCTTTAACACACAAGTCGTGGGTGCTGAGAAGTGTTTGTGTGTGTGACGTGGTAAGAATGATATAAATGTGAGAAGCTTCCAGGTGGACCTTGTAAGGTGAGGCGGAGCACACACGGTGCTCTCCTTGAATCACAGGATAGGAATGCATCAGAACACCTAGGGATTCACGAACAATGGTGTTCATTCTTGTGGAATGTGGAGGGGTGGAAAACATTCCCCCCTTCCTTTCTAGGCTGTTTGGCTGGTCTACTGATTGCACTGAGCTAAGGAGAAGAGGGCAGGGATCTGGGTGTTCAGAAGGGAGGAAGACAATTTACAAGAAGATGAGAACAGCAAATGTTTGGTAAACAAATATTTCCCCCTCCATACAAATGAGTCTTTCTGATATAAAAAGTTATCTCTGGTAATATTAATAGTTATCCTCCAGGTTGTTGCTGCTTAGTCGCTGTCATGATGGACTGTTTGTGACCCCATGGACTGTAGCCCGCCAGACTCCTCTGTCCACAGGATTTTGCAGGCAAGCATGCTGGAGTGGATTGCCATGCCCTCCTCTGGGGGATCTTCCCGACCCAGGAACTGAACCCACGTCTCCTGCTTGGCGGGCAGATTTTTTACCACTGAGCCACCAGGTAAGCCTTCTATGCTGGGTACAGGCCACCTACTAAGATTCTTTCAGGCAATTCAGTACAGTTCAGTCGCTCAGTCATGTCCGACTCTTTGCGATCCATGAATCGCAGCACGCCAGGCCTCCCTGCCCATCAGCAGCTCCAGGAGTTCACTCAGACTCATGTCCATCGAGTCAGTGATGCCATCCAGCCATCTCATCCTCTGTCATCCCCTTCTCCTCCTGCCCCCAATCCCTCTCAGCATCAGCGTCTTTTCTTCGCATGAGGTGGCCAGAGTACTGGAGTTTCAGCTTTAGCATCATTCCTTCCAAAGAAATCCCAGGGCTGATTTTCAGAATGGACTGGTTGGATCTCCTTGCAGTCCAAGGGATCTCAAGAGTCTTCTCAACACCACAGTTCAAAAGCATCAATTTTTGGCATTCAGCTTTCTTCACAGTCCAACTCTCACATCCATATGTGACTACTGGAAAAACTACAGACTTGACTAGACGGACCTTAGTTGGCAAAGTAATGTCTCTGCTTTTCAATATGCTATCTAGGTTGGTAACAACTTTCCTTCCAAGGAATAAGCGTCTTTTAATTTCATGGCTGCAGTCACCATCTGCAGTGATTTTAAAGCCCCCAAAATAAAGTCTGACACTGTTTCCCCATCTATTTCCCATGAAGTGATGGGACCAAATGCCATGATCTTCATTTTCTGAATGTTGAGTTTTAGCCAACTTTTTCTCTCCTCTTTCACTTTCATCAAGAGGCTTTTGAGTTCCTCTTCACTTTCTGCATAAGGGTGGTGTCATTTGCATATCTGAGGTGATTGATATTTCTCCTGGAAATCTTGATTCCAGCTTGTGTTTCTTCCAGCTCAGAGTTTCTCATTATATACTCTGCATAGAAGTTAAATAAGCGGGGTGACAATATACAGCCTTGACGTACTCCTTTTCCTATTTGGAACCAGTCTTTTGTTCCATGTCCAGTTCTAACTGTTGCTTCCTGACCTGCATATAGTTTTCTCAAGAGGCAGGTCAGGTGGTATGGTATTCCCATCCCTTTCAGAATTTTCTACAGTTGATTGTGATCCACACAGTCAAAGGCTTTGGCATATTATACAGTGGAAGTGAGAAATAGATTTAAGGGCCTAGATCTGATAGATAGAATGCCTGATGAACTATGGACAGAGGTTCATGACATTGTACAGGAGACAGGGATCAAGACCATCCCCATGGAAAAGAAATACAAAAAGAAACATGGCTGTCTGGGGAGGGCTTACAAATACCTGTGAAAAGAAGAGAAGTGAAAAGCAAAGGAGAAAAGGAAAGATATAAGCATCTGAATGCAGAGTTCCAGAGAATAGCAAGGAGAGATAAGAAAGCCTTCTTCAGCGGTCAATGCAAAGAAATAGAGGAAAAGAACAGAATGGGAAAGACTAGAGATCTCTTCAAGAAAATTAGAGATACCAAGGGAACATTTCATTCAAAGATGGGCTCGATAAAGGACAGAAATGATCTGGACCTAACAGAAGCAGAAGATATTAAGAAGAGGTGGCAAGAATACACAGAACTGTACAAAAAAGAGCTTCACAAACCAGATAATCACAATGGTGTGATCACTCACCTAGAGCCAGACATCCTGGAATGTGAAGTCAAGTGGGCATTAGAAAGCATCACTATAAACAAAGCTAGTGGAGGTGCTGGAATTCCAGTGGAGCTATTTCAAATCCCGAAAGATGATGCTGTGAAAATGCTGCACTCAATATGCCAGCAAATTGGGAAAACTCAGCAGTGGCCACGAGACTGGAAAAGATCAGTTTTCATTCCAGTCCCAAAGAAAGGCAATGGCAAAGAATGCTCAAACTACCACACAATTGCACTCATCTCACATGCTAGTAAAGTAATGCTCAAAATTCTCCAAGCCAGGCTTCAGCAGTACATGAACCGTGAACTTCCTGATGTTCAAGCTGGTTTTAGAAAAGGCAGAGGAACCAGAGATCAAATTGCCAATATCCACTGGATCATGGAAAAAGCAAGAGAGTTCCAGAGAAACATCTATTTCTGCTTTATTGACTATGCCAAAGCCTTTGTGCGGATCAGGCAGTTAAGGGGGGAGGTAAAATGCTTTTCCTAAATTTGTGGGTTCCAGTTGTCTGCAACTCAAAATAATCCTCACGCACATTCTGGAGGTGGCATATTCTGCTCCCCATCAAATATTAACACTTCTGAGTAAGGAGCCTTCATAGGTAACATGTTGATATTGACCTGATTTGTAATATTGATTGAATATTGAAATGAGGTTTCAAGATATAAAGCAGATTCTGCTGGACCTTCAACACTGTCATCCCTGTGACAGCCTCATACTTTTGGCCCATCTTGGCCCAAGTCTATTGCCATAAGTATCATGGCACTATTGCCATAAGTATCATGGCACAAAGGAAGGAGCATGAAATGGAGAGTTCTGAACAGGCTGCTGTAGGGCAACTCAAAATTTCCAATGAAGCTGCTGGAGATTAAACTTCCAAACTCTGTCCATTTAGACTATTCATTAGTATGTTCAGAGTCACAGATGAGAGGTAAATATGACATCCAGACAGAAGAGGCTAAGAAGCTCAAGTTGTGTGTTGGTCAGTTATAATGGGCCATGTTCATGCTGATGGATGGGTTCACAGGCCAGTGTTGCAGATAAAACACACAGAAAATCTAAGAGACCAGATAGATGGCTGTAGACGTTCCTGACGACTTGATCTCTGGTTCTAATTCCTGTGAAGGTAGCTGCTTTCTTGCCCTCAGTGTCTATGAGATGCTCTGATTTCTTTCAATATAACTTCCTTAATAAATCAAAACCAAAAACCCACTCCACATCCATGCTTTCTCCTTGCCCTACCATGACACTGTGTAGTTAAAGCCAGACTGCTAAGTTGCTTCAGTCGTGTCCGACTCTGTGCAACCCCATGGACTGCAGCCTTCCAGGCTCCTCCGCCCATGGGATTTTCCAGGCAAGAGGACTGGAGTCGGGTGCCATTGCCTTCTCCTGCCAAAATTAAAACCCCAGCTCTGCTACTCCCTAGTTGTGAGTCCTATTTATCCTTTCAGTATCTCAGGAACATTACTTCTGTGGGGACAGTATTAATAACATCATCTCCTTCCTAGGGTTGTGGGGATTACATGAGAAACAATTTCTAAAACATTAGAGCAATCGATGTTATGTGGCAGTGTGGATGGAAGGGGCATTTGGGGAGAATGGATTCATGTGTATGCATGGCTAAGTCTCTGTGCTGTCCACTTGAACCTATCGTAACATTGTTAATTGGCTCTACTCCAATATAAAATAAAAAGTTAAAAAAAATTAGAGCAATGAGTGCCCCATACCAAGTGTTTCCTTTTAAAGTGATTAACATATATATATAATATAATATAATATAAATGTATACATATTTCATACAGTTCATGGATACTGATAAGTCCATTGACCCAATTTTAAAAAATTCCCTGATTTGCATTAAAATTTGTAATTATATTCTGAATGGGTTATTATTTACTTGAAGATAATATTCCATGGGATATCATCTATACACAGACAAAATTTCTTGGACCAACAAAGAAAAGACTAAATAATAGAATCTAGCTTACTTCTGCCAACTAAAATCAGAGGAAATAATTCTGAGGCTTCACCCATTTGCTCCATTCACTCATCCCCCAGTTGCTCCATCTTATCCTTCCCATTGGGTTGTCTTAGCACCATGTCAGCTCATCACTGGTGCCCTCCCTCAAACTGATTGCTGCTTCAGCTGCTCCCAAGGACATGAAATATTCATTCCAGACCAAATAGCCCTTCTGTAGGCAGTGAGCATGTCAAAACATAGAGAAAAAGACTCAGGGATCAAAAAAAAAAAAAAAAAAAAAGACTCGAAGAACACGACTTGCCATACCAAATGGAGCAAATCTTATTTACAAATGACCTCTAACCTCTGAGAGCAGCTCAAATACAGAAACATCTGTCATCTTTGGGAACATCTAAAACTCTTCACCCTGACAGGGGCCTCCAAAGACCAGATTTCATTTCAATATAATTGGCTCCTTGCCCTTTTCCTGCCTTCTTCTAGCCATGCACAGAGAACTGAACTGTCTTGGGATGGGCAGCCAACCCAGAGATGTGCGACATCTTGACAGCGGAACCAGGGGTGGAGGCAGGGCAGCGGCTCTGCTAATTACAAACGGGAGGCACTGATTTCAGCTCCAGAAGGAGGAGCATAGGTTGTGGTTTCTGTGGTGTCCTCAGAGCTCCTGTTGATGGCGATACTTAGAACTTTTTCCTTTATCAAGGCACAGTACAGAGAGGATTTTCTGAGTGAACTATTTAACCTTTGTATGATCCACCTTTAATTTTTCTTTTATATTTTAAAATTTCTTTTTGAGGCAAACCATTTTTAAAGTCTTTATTGAGTTTGTTACAATACTGCTTCTGTCTTACTTTTGGTGTTTTGGCTATGAGATATATTCAATCTTAGCTCCTTAACCAGGGGTCAAACCTGCACCCCTTGCATTGAATAGCAAAGTCTTAACCACTGGAGCCTCAGGAAAGTCCCTGATCCACCTTATGTTCTAATGAGATGGATGAAATTGGAACCGATTATACAGAGTGAAGTAAGCCAGAAAGAAAAACACCAATACAGTATACTGACACATATATATGGAATTTAGAATACAGTAATGATGACCCTATATGTGAGACAACAAAGAGACACAGAGGTATAGAGTGGACTTTTGGACTCTGGGGGAGAGGGAAAGGGTGGGATGGTTTGGGAGAATGGCAATGAAACATGTATATTTTCTTGTAAGAAACGAAGCGCCAATCTATGTTCAATGTAGGATGCAGGATGCATGGGGCTGATGCACAGGTTGATTCAAGTAGAGGATGTGGGGTGGGAGGTGGGAGGGGGCTTCGGCATTGGGAGATTGTGTTTACCTATGGCTGATTCGTGTCAATGTATGGCAAAACAAATACAGTATTGTAATTTAAAAAAATGTGAATAGTTAATAAAATTAAAAAAAAAGAAAGCCCTTCCTTAATGCCATTTTCTAAAGTCATAAATGGACCAGTATGAAAGCAAGAAACAGATGCCAAGATATATCATGGGAAATGCAGGTTGTCTGAGTGTTTAATCCTTTCATGCGTTTACTCATAAGTATTTATCTAGCATATATTAAAGTTGAAACACTTGGAGAAGCTGATGATATGGCATAAACTTGGCCGATGAGATCTTTGCCTTCATGAAGCTTGCATTCTGTTGAGGGGATGGATGACAAAGAAAAGTAAACAAGATCCTAGCAGACTGTGCTTAGTTCTCTGAAGGAAGCAAGCAGGGAAAGGAGGATAATCCTAAGACTGGTAGCTAAAAATCGAGTTTTACATACCAGGAATGATTCTAAGCCATGTGCTTATAACAACCTTTCACATTTTAGTTAATTTACCCATTTGGCAGATGAGAAAACAAGCCATAATTTGTTCCCAAATTATAACTCTATCCCTCCAGTTGTTGGCCAAATGCTTGTCATTCTTATTTCTCTTTTTTTTCTGTCTTTATTATACCTTATTATCTAATCATATACAATCAGTTGAGCTTCCTAGGTAGCAATAGTAGTAAAGAATATGCCTGCCAATGCAAGAGACACAAGATAAGGTTCAATCCCTGGGTCAGGAAGATCCTCTAGAGAAGGAGATGACAACCCACTCCAGTATTCTTTCCTGGAAATGCCATGGACAGAGGAGCCTAGTGGGCTACAGTCCATGGTGTTGCAAAGAGTTGGACACAACTGAGCACGCACGCACATGCAATCAATCAGGAAACCTCTACCTCAATATACAATTGACCTTTGAACAAAGCAGGGGTTAGGGGTACTGTCCCTTCCTGCAGTCAAATAACTGGCCCCTGAGGTATGTGATTCCTATGTATTTGTGGTTCTATATTGGTAGATTCAACCAACTGTGGATGGCGTAGTACTGTAGTATTTATTGTTGAAAAATTCCATGTATAAGTGGATCTGCTCAGTTCAAACCTGTGTCACTCAAGAGTCAACTGTATTTACAGAATCTGACCACTTCTCTCCATCTCCTCTGATATACCCTGGCCTGAGCCACCATCACCTCTCAATTGGCTTATTGCAATAAGCTCCTAAGTTGTTACACTTCTACTCTGGCTCCTTGGAGTATGTTCTAGAAATAGTAGTTATAGTCATTCTGAAAAATAGAAATCAAATTATTTCACAACTCCACTCAAAGTCTTCAGTGGCTTTCCATACAGCCAGAGTAAAAACTGAGGGCAGTAGGAGAAGGGGGCAACAGAGGATGAGATGGTTGGATGGCGTCACCTACCCAAGGGACATGAGCTTGAGCAAACTCGAGGAGATAGGAAAGGAGAGGGAAGTCTGGCATGCTGCAGTCCATGGAGTTACAAAGAGTCAGACACACTGACAACTGAACAACAAAGAGTAGAAAAAGTAACTAAACTCCTTTGTTCTTGTATTCCTTAGTCATCTGCCTACTACTGAACACACCCCTGTGTATTCTGGCCTCTCCTCTCCCCTCTGGTCACCTTTCTCAGCGCCCTCCCCCTCCTGGCTCACTCTGCTCTAGCCACGCTGGCCTCCTAATTGTTCTTAGGCACTCCTGCCATAGAACATCTCAAAGACCATGACTCTGTCTTGATAGCCCCAATGGGCTCCTTGATCACCTCCCCTGGTTTTTACTCAAATGTCATCGTTCTACTGGGACTTCCCTGACCAATCCAATATTCAAAATCACAAGCCTTCTACGCCCCAAATCTATCATTTTTCCTCCAAACCATTTATCATCAATTGATACAACATGTTTTTACTAATTTTTATTCACTTATTGCTTGTTCCCCACTACCAAAATATAAACTACATGAAGGCAGGGATTTTTGCCTGTTATGTCCATTTCATTATTTATTTATTTATTTATTTTATTTATTTATTTTTATAGCACAGGGAATATATTTAATGTCCTGTGACAGACCATAATGGAAAAGGATATGAAAATGTATATATACACACAACACACATATGTTTCTCCCAGAAATCTTGATTCCAGCTTGGACTTCATCTAGCCCGGCATTTCTCATAATGTATGCTGTCTAGGTTGGTCATAGCTTTTCTTCCAAGGAGCAAGTGTCTTTTAATTTCACGGCTACAGTCACCATCCACAATGATTTTGGAGCCCAAGAAAATAAAGTCTGTCACTGTTTCCATTTTTTCCCCATCTATTTGCTATGAAGTAATGGGGTTGGGTGTCATAACCTTAGTTTTATGAATGTTGAGTTTTAAGCCAACTTTTTCAATCTCCTCTTTCACCTTCATCAAAAGGTTCTTTAATTCCTCTTCACTTTCTGCAGTAAGGGTGGTGTCATTTGCATATCTGAGGCTATTGATATAATCAGATTGATTTATATTCTTTGCAGCTGAAGATGGAGAAGATCTACACAATCAGTAAAAATAAAACCAGGAGCTGACTTACTGCAAAATTCAGACTTAAGTTGAAAGAAAGAAAACCACTAGGCCATTCAGGTATGATTTAAATCAAATCCCTTACAGTGGAAATGACAAATGCAGTGGAAGTGACAAATAGATTCAAGGGTTTATATCTGATAGAGAGAGTACTTGAAGAACTATGGAGGGAGGTTCCTAACATTTCATTTTTTAGATTGCCTAGAAGAGTTCTTTGTACGTAAGGGACACTTAGTAAATATTGAGTTAATGAAAGAGGACCTATTCCTCTGACTTGATCATTCAAAAGAAATCAAGATTGGAAAGGACAGTGATGCTTGATCTAGAAGAGGAAGAATAGGAGGAATGACTGCAGACAAGATGAGGAAGGAAGGAATATTTACAGGGCAAGCTGACTTTGGCACTAAACAGGAGTCAGGCATAAGCATAGCCTGCAGGTACAGAAAGCAGAATGCTTGCTTTCATGCTCTGCAGCTCAGTCTTCGTGGATTACCCTCATCAGTCTCCCTCTTTGCTCACTAAAAATGCCTGAGAACTCAGCGAAGTCACTTTCTCTCTCAACATGGCAGGAAAAATAAGGTCAATGCAGCAGCATTTATCGTATGCAGCTCTAATCTCTGGGGCTATGTCACAGGCTGATCACGGGATTCTCAAGGAGCAAATGTGCAGGCAGCTTATCACGGGCCATTCCCAACGCCACATTCATGGGAGAGGTGCAGGGAGAGAAACTGGCGAGATCTTTGACTCAGATCTTCAGCGGTCTGAAAACGAGGCCCTAAACTAGGACGTTCTTCTTCATGATGGTAGCTCTGTAGGAGAAGGTATCGGTGGGGGAGAGTGTACATGGAAGTGTGGTCTCAGTCACAGAATAGAGGTTTGGGAGAGGGTCTGGCTTTTCCGAAACCACAGAACAATTCCAGGCAGCATCAGGAGAGCTATTGAGAGTCACACGTGCCTAACTCAGATGATGCAAGTTCTGGTCTCACTAAGACCTTGCTACATAACTCGCTTAGTGTGCGTCTTGGGTGCTTTAACCTCTCTGTCTATGGGGTGGGCGTGCTAACACTAGTGAGGAGGCAGGGCTGTCCTTAGGGTAGTTTCCTGGCACGTGAACTCAGTAGAGATGCCCAGACAGGACTGTTGTGTAACCAGAGGTGAAACAGGCCCAGACATCTGTAGCAGCCTCGGTATTTTTAGAAAACACATTTTCATCTTCAGTTTACACCAGATCTGGAATGGAGCTAAGTCATTACAATGTGTTAGGTCCTATTTATTCCAGCCCAGGACAGCTAGCTTTGATCAGCAGATATCAGCAGGGTATACCAAAGCTGCTGCACAAACCTGGGTCCCTTGAGGTGGCATTTCTTTAGTCACAGCAAGTTGAAGTGACATTCTGCTATCCGAAGATGGAAGGGTGGAAAAGGAGAGAGCATAAGGGAGAAGGAGAGGGACAGAGGGAAGGAAGGAGGGAGAGAGAGGAAGAGAAAAAAGAGAGAGAGGAGGGGGAAGATGAAAAAGGATTGGAGAACAGGAAAAGGCTATTGCATTTGTTGGGTACTTACTACACATCAGAACTGTATTAAGTCCCCCAAAGCATCAGTTCTAATCCTTTCACATACTGTGAGGTACAGGCATTTTTACCTCCGTTTTCCAACAGAGAAAACTGAGGCTTAGAGATGTGAGTGACTGGTGAGGTCATGCAAGGATAAGTGGTCAGCCAGCACAGGCCTGTCTGGTTCGAAGTTCATGCATTTCCCAGCATGCTGAACTGGGGGTAATGACAGTCAGGAAGGGTGTCTATGCTGGGCTCTGCAGAGTGCAGAACTTACCCTTGCCCCAGAGAGGTTGGCTATTTGTCCTCAGCTTCTAGGAAATAATCTTGAAGGTCTCGAAATGTCATGTGTGAGTGTTTCTGTTTGCCGGGGGATGTTGGGTCATGTCAGAGAGACTAACAACATGATCTAGGGTGGACGCTTTGGGTCATGTAGTGTCAGCTCAGTGTCCAGAGGGGCCTAGCCCAGCCATGTGGGCAGACAGCTGTATCTACAGGATGGAGCCCCAGTAAAAACTCTGGACACAAGGCCTGAGGGAGCCTCGCTGGTTGGCAATACTCTGTGCATGTTGTCATGTGTGGATACTGGGAAAGTAACGCTGTCCACAGTTCCGTGGGAAGAGGACAGTGGGAACTCTACATTTGGAACTTCCTGGAATCTGCCCCATGATTCCTTGGCTGATTTTCCTCAGTATCCTTTCTCTGCTGTAAACTACAACCTTGAATGTAACAGCTTTCAGTGAACTCTGAGTCCTGCCAGCGAATGATCAACACTGAAGGTGGTCTTGGGAACCTCCAGACTCGCAGCTGGTATTAGAGGAGTGGGTGGGCTGATGGACTGTGCTCCCTTTAACTCTGCGGGTTCCCTCACTCCTTGCATTGGCAATATTCTTTTGGTCTGTGTTCCTCTCTTTTCTCAGCAACAAATCCTGGAATGAGCCACTATCACACTGGGTTGGGATAGCAAGGGACTGGGGACATGAAGTTAGTGGTCAAGTCCAAGAAAGTGAAAGCCAAAGAAAACCCGGAAATGGCAGGTAGGAGTTGATGAAAGGCTGGTCTGGACATGGCGGTCCCAGACACTATAATATGGAGATACTGTTATTCTTCGGTTCCTTAAGGCTTATGATTTTCTGAGATTCTATAGTCTGACAGCATGGAAAAGTAACAACTCTATGCAGGCTTAGAAGAGGACTTTATTTTTCCATTTCTGGATATTCTTGCAAAGCGAGGAAGTTCAGTTGCTTAGAATACAGGGCTAATACTTATCATGATCACAGATCAAGGTCCACAGAGAGCAGACTGGAGTGCCATTTTTTCTGCCTCCCTGCCCTCTCTCCCTTCTAACAACTCTAATGTCCCAATTTTATGTCAGTCACTGTGCTAGCCAACAGGGACCACAAGGATGATCATGACGCAGTCCTGCCCTAAAGGGAGCCTTAATAAGGTGTGGTGTTGGGTCACACAAACAACTTCACAGAAAACCTAAATAAAATAAGGGCTAAATAGCAGACAGACAAGCAACATTTGCAAGAGTGAACAAATATCTCAAAAAGTAACAGGGCTAGTAGCTGTAATAAGGGCCTACTAGCAAGTTTTATTGAAACTAGAAATAAGAAATTCAGTGGAGAGTTTCCCTGGTGGTCCAGTGGCTAAGACTCTGTGCTCTCAATGCAGGAGGCCTGGGTTCAATCCCTAGTCAGGGAGTTAGATTCCACATGCCACAGCTAAGAACCGGCACAGCCAAATAAATGAGAAGAATTCCAATGGAAAGCAACTGGTTATATGACCTTTCCAAGAGAAGAAAGCACCAAGAATGAAGACACAGAGTTTTTAAGTACAGAACATGTCTAGGGACAGCTCAGAGCCTGGGTGATGACGTATAGCAGGGCAAACGGCAGAACAAGCAAGAGAGAGAGAGAAAGTGCAAGAGATGAGGTTGGAAGGACAGAGACTAGAGAATGAATAGTCTTGTCTGTCAAAGCATTTTTACCTTATTTGGTAGCAAGGAAGAGCCTTCTGAAGAAGGAAGGATAAGCTCATCCTTTGAAACTATCTTTATCTTTATTTCTACTGTGCTTTCTTGAATCAGTGGCGATACTGATGATAGTAGCGGCGAGATCAATAATATTAGAAAAATCACAGTACTCACATTTTTCAAAGCACCATCGCTTGAAGGTTGTAGGAAGCGCGGTGTTAAGCCCTCACACTGTTAGGCTCAATGCGGTGCTTTGCATAACTCATTTCATGCTGCCAAAGCCCAGGATGGGCACACTTGTCTTTGTTCTAGAGACACAGAGCATGCAGGTCTGAGAAAGTGAGCTTGCACAGGGCCTCACAGCTGATGGACAGCAGGGCTGGCCTTGACCTCATCTCTCAGACTCAAGTCTGTCCTGACTCCTGCCCTGCCCCACTATCTCACTTCATCCTTAGTCTGTGTGGGGATATACTACTCTTCCTGCCATACAAATGAGGATCCTGAAATGAATAAAGATAAAGTCATACGCCCAAGGGGCTTCCCAGGTGGCACAGTTGGTAAATAACCTGCCTTCCAAAGCAGGAGATACAAGAGACATGGGTTCAATCCCTGGGTCAGGAAGAGAAGCCTAGCAAGGGACTGGGAACGCAGAGTCAGTGGACAGAGAAGCCTAGCGCTATACAGCCCATGGGTTTGCAATTAGTCAGATTCAACTGACCACACATGCACACATAAGCCCAGGACCACACAAGAATGGAAGTTATCTATTTGGCTTCATAATGCACTTTCTTCTCACCCAACCGTAGTTGGAATGATACATGCTACATAGAGCATGCATAGCTGTTGCATATGTTTAAGTCTGAATGAGCTGCTGGGAGAGATAAATATTTTTTTCATCGTTGAATTGGATGAATGAGTCCTCAAGGCATTTTTCTCCTTCATGTTGTGTGGTGCCCATAACTGTGTGGTTCAGTTCAGTTCATATTCAAGGTGCCGAATTTGCCCTGTACTCTCCCTTAGGTCTTCTAGACACTTACAAGGCTGTTTTTCCAATTATCCTTCCTCTTATGAAAACTATACCCCTCTAAACCCCACCTCAGTTTTCTACTTATATGAACCACTGTCTAGCCATTTGGTTGGAACAACTGGTTGGACCTGAATGCACTCTCAAAATCAGCCAGGCCAATCAAATTCTTTCATGACTTGGCAATGACAGGGAGTCCCTCAAACGGCAGCACACTGGTGGAGGGGGTCCTGGACCTCCACTGCTGAGGCTGCTGGGCTGCCCCAGGCCCTGCCCTCCCTGAGGTCTGCGTGCAGCCATGCTTTGGATTCTGTGTGAGACCTCATGAATGTCCTTATAAAAGCCTTTTGGACATCTTCTCTAGTTTGAAGGAAGCTAACCAAAGAAATGTAGCAAAAAAAAAAAAAAAAGATTTTGAATACAGAATCTGCAGAGAAGATGCAGAAGCTACTTTTTCATGTGACATTAGTCTCTTTCATTATTATTTTCAGTTCATTTTAAATATAGGTCATAAACCCAGGTCACCTACTGAGATGATCCAACCTTGTTTGCAGTTTGTAGGTCTTGGAAAAACATGGGGAGTAAAAATGCTTCTACTGTAGGTTCAGAGCAGCCATGTGGTCCTGACCCAGCCTTCTGTTATAATGGCTGTATCTGGAATGATCCTCTGTGGGTGAATTTGGCTTTGCTCAGGAGTTTCTGTCTGTCAAGTGAGCAGGTAGAGCAGGTTGCTGTTGTTGACACCTTTGCAAGTGTTTTTAGGGTAATCTTACCCCAAGTCAGAATCCTTCATGAGCATGATACAATGACTTTCTGAAACCTGGACACATAACATCTGGATGTAGAACCTGGTAAAGTGACCAGGAGCTAAGACACAAGATCAAGATCTTGATCTTAGCTCAATATAGATAAAATTCTTTTTGCTACTTTTGAACAAACTCATTCATTCAATCTATTGATTTATCCAGGATTTATCCAGTGCCTGATTATAAAACTTGTGATTAAGTGCTAACTATGCTCCAGGTACTGTGATAAGATTTCAGTTTGAACTATCCACCCATTCACTCAACAACAATGATTGAATTCTTGTTATACATCAGGCATTGCTTTAGGTGCTAGGGCTACAGCTGTAAAGACAAAGCAAAACAAAATCCTGTCCCCACTGTGTGTGTATGTGTATGAAACAACTATGCAATAGTTCAGACAGTGATAAGTGCTATGAAGAAAAATAAAGTGGGGTAACAGAACTAGGTAATGGGTATATGGTTGCTATTTTATGCATTAAGATCAGGAAAGCCTCTAGGACAAGGTGACATTTACAGAGACTAGAAGTAAATGGGTAAAGCCATAGGGATACCTAACAGAAGAGAATTCCGTGAAGGGAAAATGCCAGTGTAATGCCCCAAAACAGAAGCACGCTTGCATTTTTGAGAAAAATGAGGCCAGTGTAGCTGGAGTGAAGAATAGAACTAGGAAGGAGAGTTTGGAGGTTACTTAAATAATACTGCGACTTGAGAGATTATTGTGGTTGAGATCAGTAAGCAATGGAAACAGCAAATGGTCAGTTCAGTTCAGTTCAGACAGGCAGTTGTGTCCGACTCTTTGCAACCCCATGGTCTGCAGCACGCCAGAATTCCCTGTCCATCACTAACTCCCGGAGCTTGCTCAAACCCAAGCTGACAAATGGTCAGATTACAGATATACTCAGAAGAGCCCAAAGGACTTCCTGATGTACTAATGTGGGGTAAGACAGAAAGTAAAGTCAAGGACCAGAGGGCAGTATTTGTCACAAGCAGTTAGATACAGAGTTCTTAAACACTGAGAGGAGACTACCAAAAGAACTGGCTTGGAAGATGTAGACAGAAACTCAGTTTTGGATATGTAGGCTTGAGGTTTAATTATGTTGGTTTAATTACATATGTAAAAATTATGTAGGTTTAATTATCAAAGTGGAGGTGACCTTTTGAGAACTGAGTGCCTAACTAATAATTATTTGATTCAAATAGAATCTGGTGGCAAGATCTAGGTTGGAGATATAGATTTTCAAGTCATCAGTGTGTGAAGTGAAGTGAATTCACTGTCGCTCAGTCGTGTCTGACTCTTTGTGACCCCGTGGACTGTAGCCCACCAGGCTCCTCCGTCCATGGGATTCTCCAGGCAAGAATACAGAGTGGGTTGCCATTTCCTTCTCCAGGGGAATCTTCCTGACCCAGGGATTGAACCCAGGTCTCCCACATTGCAGGCAGACGCTTTAACCTCTGAGTCACCAGGAGGTAACATTTAAAGCCATGGGATAATATGAGATTATCTAGATAGTGGGTGCTGAGAAGTGTCCTAAGAAATGAATCCTAGGACACTGAAAAAGATTGTCCAATGATGTAGGAGGAGAACAAAGGAGAACCATTGGTTCTGAAAACCAGTGAAGGAAGTTAAGAATGAAGACTCATGACTAGCATAGGATTTGCCATTATGGAGCTCTTAACAAGAAATATTCTCACTGAATGATAGATATAAGAGCCTGATTACAGTGACTGAGTAGAAAATAGGTGGTAAGGAAATAAGTGAGTGAGTCCAGACAAGTCTTGAAAACAGTTAATAGGGGGTAGAACAATGGAAGGTATATAAGGTTAGGAGAAATCTGATTTGTTTTAAGCAGGGGAGGTGTCATAGCATGGTGGTATGTTGATGGTGATGACTGAGTAGAGGTGGAAAATTGATGACCTAGGAGAGAGTTAGATATTGCAGAAACAATGTCCTTGAGTAGAAAGGACAAGTATAAGACATTAAATACAAAAGTAAAGAACTGCCTTAGGTAGGAGCATTGACATTTAACAAGAAGAAAAACAGAGAAAATGGGCACAGATGTAGGTGGGGAGGTAGACTAGTTGGGAAATGTGTGAAAGTTTCCTTCTGATTGCTACTAAGTTCACAGTTTTCTTAGTGAAATAAGAAGCAAAAATTCATTGGCTGAAAATGAAGAAGGGGAAGAAGGAATTGGGAGTTTGAGGAAAAAGAAGTTATAAAACACTTATAAAGAAGAATAGGAGAGTGTTTGTGCTAGGGAAAAATTTTATCTTAAAATAGCCTCATAAATTAGGTATTATTAAGTGTATTTAAAATATTAGGATGCTGAAGTTACAGAGATATCTTGTCAGAAATATACAGTAAATCCATAGCATAATCTAGATCTAATCTTGATCTATCTGCCTTTAATTATTGTGGAGGGTAAAATCTAATTGCTTAAGACATATTTCTTGTGGCCATGGAGTTTAAGCCATTTGTGAGGAAAAAAACCTCTTTAATTCAAAAAGTAAATAATGATCTAAGACACTATATGGGATGTAACCACCGGAATTCTAAGCAAACTTTGCTTGAAGATGACAGTGTTAACTGGGAATAGCATGGATGATGGTTTCATGGTGGAGTCTGAGTTAGGACTTAGATGGTAGGATGTGGATAACAAAGACGCACTGAAGAAGGCGCTCAGAGTGAGAGGCAGCTCAGAAACAAAGGGAAAGGTGTGAGTGATAGAGGAATGGAGTGCTGGCAAATCTAACCTTAGGAGAGCTCAAGACAAATAAAAAGTTTTATGTGTCAACAAGTTTCTCTATCAGTGGAGAGAATTTTAACACTGAAGTGATAAGGTACAGAAGTGGAGGAGGTTTTGTTGGAAGAGACCTGTTCAGCTGGTGGGGGTGCTAGTGAGAAAAACTCTGTTTTTGTGGCATGGGTAGGGACTAAGAATGGGGAAATCATGCTCACCACAGAAAGAAAGAGGAGTAATTCCAGAAGGGAAAGAGCCAGAGAAGGGATCCTTAAGTTCTGTCTTCCCACATCTCTGGTTCACCCTTGAACTAGGCACATAGAACAGACCCAAGAAGATCAACTAAAAACAAACAAAAAAAAGCTGAACTGATATGGAAGCTGCTTCCCAAGAAGAAAACTCTGTAGTCTAATTCCAACCAAGTTAAATGTTTTGTAAAAGAAAAGAAGCTACATGTTGTAGAAAAATAATAGGATCCAGAATCTCCATGCTTAACATTCAAAATGTACAGGATAGTCAATATATATGAGCCAGGAAAATGTGGCCAATTCTCAAAGGAAGAGGCCATCAACTAAGATGAGTCTCAAGATGATCAAGATTTTAGAAGTAGCAGACATGAAATTTAATAGTTATGATAACCCTCTTCAATGATATAAAATAATATGTGCTTGCAATGAGTAAAAATCTTAGCATAAATATGGGAACAATAAAAACGTGTAAAAATTAATATTATATAACCAAAATTAAAATATCTGTAATAGAATATTCACTAGACAGATATAATTATAAAATGAAAATGACAGAGGTAAAAGTTGGTGAATCTTAGGATAGAGCAGCAGAAATTATCCAAAGTGAAGAACAAAGATAAGATGAGCAGAGACTCAGAAGCTTGCTAATAATATAAAAAATGTCTAAAGTACATGTTATTGAAACCCTAGAAGGACAAGAATGAACAAAGAGGGTATATAAAAATATATAAATAAATAAAGGCCCCAAATTTCCTGAATTTGAAAAAAAAACAAATTTGCATATTCAATGCTCAATAAGCCAGAATAAATTTAATCTACATAAGTCAGAATAAATATGAAAAAGACTATCAGCTCATAATATGTCCATGACTATTAGAAGCCAAGAAATGACATAATACATATATAAGAATTTTGATTTGATTAAAGCCCAGAGAATATTAAAACATCTTTAAAGAGCTTTAAAAATCGAGCTGAATTATACAAGCAGCAAAAATAATTCCTCAAGAATAAAGGCAAAATAGATATTTTCAGATAAGAGAAAACTATGAGAACTTGTTAGTATCAGATAAGCACTATAAGAAAACACTAAAGTAACTTCTGCAGGCTAAAGCAAAATGATGCCAGATGGAAACTCAAATCCCCAGAAAGGAATAAAAAGTATCAGAAGTGGTGAATATCTATGTAAATGTGAAAAACATGATTTTTGGCCCTTTTCTTCTTAATTTGTTTGTAATACAAGTGCCTGTATAAAGGAAAAATAGCAGTAGTACCTTCTGAGATTTTTATGTAAGTGGATGTCATAAATATAACAGTAGCATAAAACTGGAAGTAGGAGAATGGAATTACACGATTTCAAAGCTTTTACATTTTACACGAAGTGGTACACATTAACTCTAGGTTACACATTAAAATACAATAAAAGTTAAGGATTTTAAGACTTAGAAAAACCATGAAAAAAATTAAGAAATGTGGGGAAAAAACCCAAGAGAAATAAATAAAATGGAATTTTCAATATTATTAAAATAATCCCTAGAAACAGAGGAACAACAAAGCCAAACCAAAAGGTTCATGTTGAAAATAGCAAAATGCTAGGCTAAAATGCAATCGTATAAAATTATATTATATATTAAAGAAGTTAACATTCTAAATGCAGAATTTGTCAGAATGGATGAAAATCAAGAAATTAAAAATTTTAAAAATCACCAACATAGTAAAAGGCTCATACACCATGACCAAGTGGGAGTTATCCCAGGGATGCAAGGATTCCTCACTATCAATCAATATGATATATGACATTAACAAACTGAAGAACAAAAATCATATGATCATCTCAATAAATACAGGAAAAGCTTTTAACAAAATTCAGTACTCATCTATGATATAAACTCTCTAGAAACTGGGCTTAGAGGGAACCTACCTCAAAAAAATAAAGGCCATATATGACAAACCCACAGCAAACATCATTCTCAACAGTAAAAAACTGAAACATTTCCTATAAGATCAGAAAAAAGACAAGGATGTCCACTCAAGCAACTTTTATTCAACATAGCTTTGACAATCAGAGACATAAAATGTCTATGACAATCACAGAATGAAAAGAAATAAAACAAATTCAAATTGGAAAAGAAGAAGTAAAACTGTCACTGTTTGCAGATGACATGATACTATAAGCAGATGATTCTAAAGGCTACCAGAAAACTAGCAGAACTCACCCATGAATTTGATAAGGTTGCAGGATACAAAAATTAATACACAAAAATCCCTTGCATTTCTCTACACTAACAATGAAAGATCAGAAAGAGAAACTCAACAAACAATCCCATTTACCAATGTATCAGAAAGAATAAAATATCTAGGAATAAAGCTACCTATGCAGGCAAAAGACTTGTTCTTGGAAAACTGTAAGATGCTGATGAAAAAAATCAAAGATGACACAAACAGATGGTGAGACATACCATGTTCTTAGATTGGAGGAATCAATATTGTCAAAATGATTATACTCTCCAAAGCAATCTAAAGATACAATGTAATACATATCAAACTACCAGTGGCACTTTTCACAGAACTAGAACAAAAGCTTTCTAAATTTCTATGGAAATGCAAAAGACCTGAACACCATTCAGAGAAAAAAAAATGGAACTGGAAGAATCAGGCTCCCTGACTTCAGACTACAGTACAGTCATCAAAACAGTAGGGTGATGGCACAAAAACAGAAATAGAGATCAAAGGAACAGGATAGAAAGCCAAGAGATAAACCCATGCACCTAAGGTCACCTAACCTCTGACAAGGGAGGCAAGACTATAAAATGGAGAAAAGATAGTCTCTTCAGTAAGTGGTGCTGGGAAAACTGGAGAGCTACATGTAAAAGAACGACATTAGAACACTTTCTAACACCATACACAAAAATAAGCTCAAAGTGGATTAAAGACAAAGTATAAGACCAGATACTATAAAAGTCTCAGAGGAAAACATAGGTAAAACACTCTCTGACATAAATCATAGCAGTACCTTTTTATTCACCTTATAGAGTAATAAAAATAAAAACAAATATAAACAAATGGGACCTAGTTAAACTTGAAAACTTTTGCACAACAAAAGAAACCATAAACAAAATGAAAAGAAAACTCACAGAATCAGAGAAAATATTTTCAAAGAAAGTGATTAACAAGGGATTAACCTCAAAAATATACAAACAACTTATGCAGCTTAATATAAAAAAGCAAACAATTCAATCAAAAAATGGGCAGAAGATCTAAACAGACATTTCTCTCAGGAAGATACACAGATGGTCAAAAGTACATGAGAAGATGTTCAACATCACTAAGTATCAGAGAAAAATGAAAGTGAAAGTTGCTCAGTCATGTCTGACTCTCTGCAACCCCACGCATTACACAGTCCATGGAATTCTCCAGGCCAGAATATTGGAGTGGGTAGCCTTTCCCTTCTTCAGGGCACCTTCCCAACCCAGGGATCAAACTCAGGTCTCCCACATTGCAGGCAGACTTTTTACCAGCTGAGCCACCAGGGAAGCCCAAGTATCAGAGAAATGCAAGTCAAAACTAATAGCCTCACATTGATCAGAATGACCATCTTCAAAAAAATCTACAAACAATAAATGCTGGAGAGGGTGTGGAGAAAGGGAATCCTCCTACACTGTTGGTGGGAATGTAAAGAAACAGTATGGAGGTTCCTTAAAACCTTAAAAAAAAAAGATAGGACTATTAGTCCCATTCCTGTGCATATTATATTTGGAAAAAACCATAGTTTGAAAGCTACGTGCACCCCGATGTTCAGTGCAGCACGGTTTACAATAGCTAGGACACAGAAGCAACCTCAATGCCCATTGACAGAGGAATGGATGAGGAAGACATAGTCCATATATGCAGTGGATGCTACTCAGACATAAAAAGAATGAAATAATGCCTTTTGTCGCAACAAGGATGGACCCAGAGCTTACTATACTCAGTCAGAAAAATATCATATGTTTATATGTCGAATCTGAAAAAACGGTTGAACTTACTTAACAAAACAGAAAGAGAATCACAGATGTAGAAGACAAACTTCTGGTTACCAAGGAGGAATGTAGGGGGAGGGATAAACTGTGAGACTGGGACTGACATATACACACTAGTGTACATAAACTAGATAACTAATAAGAGCCGGTTGCATAGCACAGGGAACTCTACTCAGTTCTACTCTGTGCTGACCCATATGGCAATAGGATCTAAAAAGAGTAGATATATCCAGCAGTACAATTGATTCACTTTGCTATACAGCAGAAACTAACACAACATTGTAAATCAACTATGCTCCAATAAAAAATAATTTAAAAAGAAAGCATGTTCATTCAAATACTTGAATGCTTATATTTATAGTGAGAGTCACTCAGCTGTGTCTGACTCTTTGCAACACTATGGACTATACAGTCTGTGGAATTCTCCAGGCCAGAATACTGAAGTGGGTGGCCTTTCCCTTCTCCAGGGATCTTCCCAGCCCAGGGATCTAACCCAGGTCTTCCACATTGCAGATGGATTCTTTACCAGCTGAGCCACCAGGAAGCCCCAAAATACTGGGGGTGGGTAGCCTATCCCTTCTCCATCGGCTTTGCCCGACCCAGGAATTAAAGTGGTGTCTCCTGCATTGCAGGCAGATTCTTCACCACCTGAGCTATCAGGGAAGCACATATTTATAGTAACATTACTTATAATAGTAAAAAACTGGGAACCACTGAAATGTTTATCAACAGATGAATAGACAAAGTTGTCAGGGTGGGGAGGGATAAATTAGGATGCTGAGGTTAACATATATACACTAATATGTATAAAATAGATAGCCAACACAGGCCTACTGTATAGCACAGGAAATTATACTCAATAATTTATAATAACCTATAAGGGAAGAGAAGCTGAAGAATACATGCCTATGTATGTGTATGTGTATATATATACATATATGTCTATGTGTGTGTATAATTGAATAGTTGTGCTATACATATGAAACATACTTTAAGTCAACTATACTTTAATAAAAAATCATCCCAAAGCTTGCCATATATTGATACTATGGATAGTCAGACATAAAAAGAACTACTGATAAACTCAACAATGTGACTGCATCTCACAACATACTGAGAAGTTAAACACAAAAGACTGTTAGGTATCATATGATTCCATTTATGTGCAGTTTATAAAAAAAGAAAACCATATAGACAGAAATCAGATCTGTGGCTTCTAAGATTAGGAGGAAAGGATTGAGTGCCAAGGGGCCTGGGCACAAGGAAACTTTTTGGTGGTGATAGAAGTGTTCTATGTCTTGTTGGTGGTGATGGTTACAGAACTGTGAGTCATCCAGTTGTGTCCAACTCTTCGCAACCCTATGGACTGTAGCCCACCAGGCTCCTCTGTCCATGGAATCTCCAGGCAAGGATACTGGAGTGGGTAGCCATTACCTTCTCCAGGGATCCGACCCAGGGATGGAACCCAGGTCTCGTGCGTTGCAGGCAAATTCTTTACCATCTCAGCCACCAAGACAAGTGGGTCCAGATTTCATCTCTGCTTTCATCCTATGAGATTAATAAGCAGCATATCTAATTTTAAATAGGCACAATCAACTATATGTGCCATATCTCATGTACACATAAATATACATTAATTTAAATAATTGAGTGGTTCCCCCTGCCTTTCCACCCACTCACTGAGCATGGGCACAGATGAAAGATGTGAACAGCCATGATTCCTAATCCTTAAGCACCTGACCCCACTAAAAGCAATTCCAGTTTGTGAAGACCTCTTTTGAACAATATGGTTCCTAGAGGCAACTCAGGCTTAACTGTCCAGGGTGAAAATTAAAATCATATTTATATACAGTTTTTATGGACAATTTAAAGGATTTTAAAATGTAATTTTGACCAACTGTGATTTTGGTTCAGGGCCTATTTCAATGCTAATTTATACGTATGCTGTGGCTTCCCTGATAGCTCATTTGGTAAAGAATCCACCTGCAATGCAGGAGACCTTGGGTTGATTCCTGGGTTGGGAAGATCCCCTGGAGAAGGGATAGGCTACTCAACACAGTATTCTTGGTTTTCCTGGTGGCTCAGCTGGTAAAGAATCTGTCTGCAATGCGGAAGACCCTGGTTCGATCCCTGGTTTGGGAAGATCCCCTGAAGAAGTGAAAGGCTACCCATACCAGTATTCTGGAGAATTCATATATATCGTCCATGCAGTCCATATAGTCTGTATAGTCCATGGGGTCGCAAAGAGTCAGACACAAATGAGCGACTTTCACTTTCAAGGATTCTCAAAAGTAATTCTGACCAACTATGATTTTGGTTCAGGGCCAATTTCAAGGCTGATTTCTATGTATGCTGTGACTTTATTGAACCTCAAGAGAACCCTAAGGATACACAGAGTAGTACCAGTCTATGCCTGGACACCTCAAGTGAGGAACTTGTCACAAAGCATTCTACTCCATTCTGGACCACTGAACTGTCAATTTTCCAAATGTGGGCCATCTTGCCATGATCTCCACTTACTGGTTCTGGCTCTATTTTATGGAGCCAGGTTAAAAAATGTCATCTTTTCCTTTATTTCAAATACCTGAAGCATATTGGGTTCATCTCTTTTTATTTATTTTTTACTCATACTAAAACTGTTCCATTTTGGACCACTGAACTGTCAATTTTCTAAATGTGGGCCACTTTGCCATGACCTCCACTTACTGGTCCTGGCTCTATTTTATGGAGCCAGGTTAAAAATTGTCATCTTTTCCTTTCTTTCAAATACTGAAAGGGTATCAGGTTCATCTCTTGTCTTTTATTTATTTATCTTTTCTAAAATTAAAACCATCTACTTCTACTTCATTGACTATGCTAAAGCCTTTGACTGTGTGGGTCACAACAAACTGTGGAAAATTCTAAAAGAGATGGGAATACCAGACCATCTTACCTGCCTCTTGAGAAACCTGTTTGCAGGTCAAGAAGCAATAGTTAGAACCAGACATGGAACAATGGACTGTTTCAAAATTTGGAAGTCCATCAAGGCTATGTATTGTCAGCCTGCTTATTTAACTTCTAGGGAGAGAATATCATGTGAAATGCCAGGCTGAATGAAACACAAGCTGGAATCAAGATTGCTGGGAGAAATATCACTAACCTCAGATATGCAGATGACACCATCCTTATGCCAGAAAGCAAAAGGAACTAAAGAGCCTCTTGATGAAGGTGAAGGAGGAAAGTGAAAAAACTGGCTTAAAGTTCTACAGTCAAACAACTAAGATCATGGCATCCAGTCCCATCACTTCATGGCAAATAGATGGGGAAACAGTGGAAACAGTGACAGATTTTATTTTGGGGGGCTCCAAAATCACTGTAGATCGTGACTGAAGCCATGCAATTAAAAGATGCTTGCTCCTTGGAAGAAAAACTATGACAAACCTAGACCGTGTATTAAAAGCAGAGACATCACTTTGCTGACAAAGGTCTGTGTAGTCAAAGCTACAGTTTTCCATTAGTCATGTATGGATGTGAGAGTTGGACCATAGAGAAGGCTGAGCACAAAAAAACTGATGCTTTTGAAGTATGGTGCTTGAGAAGACTCTTGAGAGTCCCTTCGGCAGCAAGGGGATCAAAGCAGTCAATCCTAAAAGAAATCAACATTGAATATTCATTGGAAGGCTGATATTGAAGCAGAAACTCCAATAATTTGGCCACCTGATGCAAAGAGCTGACTCACTGGAAAAGATCTTGACAATGTGAAAGACTGAGGACAGGAGGAGAAGGGGACAACAGAGGATGAGATGGTTGGATGGCATCATTGACTCAGTGGACATCAGTTCAGTTGCTCAGTTGTGTCTGACTCTTTGCAACCCTATGGACTGCAGCACGCTAGGCTTCCCTGTATATCACCAACTCCTGGAGTTTACCCAAATTCATGTCCATTGAGTCGGTGACGCCATCCAGCCATCTCATCCTCTGTCGTCCCCTTCTCCTCCTGCCCTCAATCTTTCCCAGCATCAGGGTCTTTTCAAATGAGTCAGCTCTTTGCATCAGGTGGCCAAAATTTTGGAGTTTCAGCCTCAACACCACTCCTTCCAATGAATACCCAGGACTGATCCCTTTAGGATGGACTGTTTGGATCTCCTTGCAGTCCAAGGGACTCTCAAGAGTCTTTGCCAACACCACAGTTCAAAAGCATCAATTCTCTGGCGCTCAGCTGTCTTTACAGTTAAACTCTCACATCCATACATGACTACTGGAAAAACCATAGCCTTGACTAGACAGACCTTTGTTGACAAAGTAATGTCTCTGCTTTTGAATATGCTGTCTAGATTGATCATAACTTTCCTTCCAAGGAATAAGTGTCTTATAATTTCATAGCTGCAGTCACCATCTGCAGTGATTTTGGAGCCCAGAAAAATAAAGTCAAGCCACTGTTTACCCATCTATTTGCCATGAAGTGATGGGACCGGATGCCATGACCTTTGTTTTCTGAATGTTGAGCTTTAAGTCAACTTTTTCACTCTCCTCTTCCACTTTCATCAAGAGGCTCTTCAGTTCTTCTTCACTTTCTGCCATAAGGGTTGTGTCATCTGCATATCTGAGGTTATTGGTATTTCTCCCAGCAATTTTGATTCCAGCTTGTACTTCATCCAGCCCAGCATTTCTCATGATGTACTCTACATAGTACATCAATGGACATGAGTTTGAGCAAATTCCAGGAGACAGTGAAGGATAGGGAAGTCTGGTGTGCTGCAGTCCACGGGGTCACAAAGAGTCAGACATGCCTGAGCGACCGAACAGCAACAACAACGGCAAGGAAACAATCCTAGCACTGGATTTTTTTGCTCCCTTTGTAACAGTACAGCAATGGTGTGTGGCCACAACCCAAAACATGGCTGAATTAGACAAAGACCCATTGGCACTGCCTGTCCTCAAGTGACTTAACAACTTTAGCCATTGCCAGGTACAGGAAGCCTGAGAATATCAAGAGTTCTTGCACTTGCTACATTTTCCCAGGTGAGCGCTACAGGAAGAAGTAGCAGGAGTGTAAGTCTCTGGACCTTCGCCTGGTCTCCATCCCTGGCAAGTCCCTGATCTGCTTTGGGAGGTCACCATCTGTGGCCAGCTCTCTAACCAACTTGGCTCCCACCTCAGTGGGTCTTAATCAAGTCATGGCATGACTTGGCATGGCATGACCTCCCCAGTCCTCACTTCCCTTGCCCAGTCTCCATCAGGGAGCAAGTCAATGTCTAGTAATGATCTTTAAGAAGCTACATGTTTATTTTGCAGGCAATCTTGACTGCCTCCGTTAGTGGACTGAGCCCTCTCCCAGGCTCTGCTGGAAGCAGTCAGGCTTTATGAACTGTTCCCAGGGTAAGCACATCACCAGCTGTCAACAGTTGAATACTTTCTACCCTGAAGAGCTAGAAAAGGAAGGAAAGAGAATTAGCTCTGAAGAAATGCTTCTGTAAGTTTAGAAAACAGAAGAGCTACACAGATCGTCTAATACCTCTCATTCTGTAAATGCCATTTGTCAGTAATTCCAGCCTCTGTACAAGGTCCAGTCTCTGTAGGACCCTTCCATTCTGTAAAGGAGAAAGACACCAGACTTAAGTCACAGACTTGAGTCCTGATCCTGACTCAGCCTTGAGTTAGCTTGAGCAATGGTTTCTGGCAGTCTCTCCTTGTCTAGGAATGTGCTAGATGTGCCTAAGAGTAGTGAGCTTGTCAAATGCCACCACCAGGATGAAAAGCAACCACAGCAACAACAGCGTGCAAAGAATAAAAAATTATTAGCAGTTCAATCTGTTTTGCATTTTACATTTTTCACTGTTCTTTCTTCCCTAATGCTCAGTTGAGTCTCTCACCATCTTTCTAAGCAATTATAGGCAAATAATATTAACTCCATTTTAACCTGATTGGAAACTGTGCTTCAGCAGTTGAGATAGCTGACAAGATAATATTTAGGAACAAATCTGGGGACTTAGGTCTCCTAAGTGCTAATGCTGGGCTATACTGCTCTGCATAGACCCCCATTATCTTCATTTAAATAACCATAATTTTCACAGCTATTAATTGAGTACCTATTAGATGTCAGGCTTTGAGTTCAGTCTGTCACATTGTTTATAAATTAAATCATTAGAATAACCCTATGAAGAAGAAATACAGAAATGAAAACTGAAGCTCATGCAGGTCAGATAACAGAGTTATTCTCCAAGCCAAGACATATTAATATAAACAGATATGTAATATCAAGCAACTGGAAATCTGACTCAGAGTTTAACAATATCTCTTCCTGGTCTCCCAAGGCTTAGCTAGCACAGGGACCATCTGTGCTTATGGCGAAGAGAATGCCTTAATATGTGTGAGGTGACAATGTTTTTCTCACAGTTAGTAAACAGCCGAGTTGGGATGAAAATAGGCATGTACATTTCCAGACTGAGGGTGTAAACATGATGCTATATGTCATACTAAGTACTTAGAAAAAACCTTTACCCAGACCTCTCGCTGCTCGTCATCTACTCAGAAAAAAAGAGGACACTTCAATCTTTGTTGATTAAGAAAAAAGGTCAGTAAGTCTGTTGAATCCTTAAATCCCAAAGGGATGTTTCCTTCAAGCTGGACACTCAAACAATAAGGAGTTAATGCTTGGTGGTAAGAAAGGGGTTATAGCTACTTCAGCTGCATCATATATTCACTTCTTTCTTGCAAGTCTTTGCTTTCCACCTGCTGAGCAAATAAATATCACCAAGGAACAAGATATTTTCTTTCCTGTCATTCTGAATTCAAGTGTAGCCACTTCAAATGATGGCAGGAGTGATTTTTAGAAAAGGAAAGGTGAGGGAGTGGGGGGAGGTCCTATGAAAGTGCCTAAGAAAAGAAAATGGGGAGGGTGATTTGGGGGACGTTTGGGTGGGTCTTTAGGCATTTCCTGGTTTCAGGTTCTGGCTAAGTTCATTGCAGATATCCTATGGTCACTTTGCCTGTGGTCCCAGAGCTATAGAAAGGTACGACGGGTAAGTTTTAATTGCTTTTAAAAAATGTTTCTTCTTCAAAAGTTTCTGAAGCAATCTTGTGTCTGCCTGAAGTCATTACCTCCAGATACTTCTAGCAGAGATAGGAGGATAGGGAATGAAGTGATCATTAAAAATAATTATAATGGTGATGATTATAGTGGGAAGAACGTGTACAGAATGCTTGCCAATGCACAGCATTTTGCTGAAGACGTCACATATGTATTTTATTAAATTCTCACAGCCACCGTGTAGGGCCGGCACTATTACTGTCCCCATATTGTAGATATTAAAACTGCAGTTAAGAACCTCATAAACTTACCCACTGTCCTGAAACTAGTAGATGGATGGATGAGCCAGGACTCAAACCTGAGCTATGCTCTAATTATGGGGTTTGAACTTTTAACACCCACACCTATATACAGAGTGTGACTTAAGCCCTTAAGTAACTGAGTAGTAATTACTGGAGAAAAAGACAGTGGAATCTCATTTTTCTAGACTCCTCTTTCAGGGCAGCAATGGAGACACAGGCATAGAAAACAGATTTGTGGACACAGTGGAGGAAGGATGGACAGAGAGAAGAGCATGGAAACATATATTACCATATGTAAAGTAGATAGCAAGTGGGAATTTGCTGTGTGATGCTGGGAACTTAACCCAGTGCTCTGTGACACCCTAGAAGGGTGGGATACAGAGGAAGATGGGAGGGAGGATCAGGAGGGAGGAGACATATGTATCCCTGTGGCTGTTTCCTGTTGATGTATGGCAGAAGTTATCCTCTATTAGGAAATTTTAAAAAGACATCAGAGAAAGATAAATAATAAAGTAAAAAATAAATAATGCCTTTTGATATGAGAAAGGCTGTCTGGGGGTGAGGTAGGCTGCATCAGCCAAAACAATTGACATTTGTTTTTGTTTGTCTCCTAGTTTCACATTTGTGGGAAGAAGAGATAGGATGAAAGAAGGGAGCAACACGAGGTGGTGAGGTTGATCGGTGCAGGATTGTTAAGCGGTATGTTTTTAGTAACTGACTCGTTAACTTTTAGTAAGAGCAGCTGGTATGATGGCAAACCACTGTGATGCTGTCCCCAACCTATGAACCAGGACCTCCAGACAAAGGACACATTTAGCAGCAGGAAAAAATACACTGAGCCAAACTTTTCATTTAAAAGTGATCTCAATATATAAGCAACTTATGCAGCTCAACTCCAGAAAAATAAATGATCCAATAAAAAAATGGGCCAAAGAACTAAATAGGCATTTCTCCAAAGAAGACATATGGATGGCTAACAAACACATGAAAAGATGTTCAACATCACTCATTATCAGAGAAATGCAAATCAAGACCACAATGAGGTACCATTTCACACCAGTCAGAATGGCTGTGATCCAAAAGTCTATAAGCAATAAATGCTGGAGAGGGTGTGGAGAAAAGGGAACCCTCTTACACTGCTGGTGGGAATGCAAACTAGTACAGCCATTATGGAAAACAGTGTGGAGATTCCTTAAAAAATTGCAAATAGAACTGCCTTATGACCCAGCAAGCCCACTGCTGGGCATACACACCGAGGAAACCAGAATTGAAAGAGACACATGTACCCCAATGTTCATTGCAGCGCTGTTTATAATAGCCAGGACATGGAAGCAACCTAGATGTCCATCAGCAGATGAATGGATAAGAAAGCAGTGGTACATATACACAATGGAGTACTACTCAGCCCTTAAAAAGAATAAATTTGACTCAGTTCTAATGAGATGGATGAAATTGGAACCGATTATACAGAGTGAAGTAAGCCAGAAAGAAAAACACCAATACAGTATACTGACACATATATATGGAATTTAGAAGACAGTGGTGATGACCCTATATGTGAGACAACAAAGAGACACAGAGATATAGAGTGGACTTTTGTACTCTGAGGGAGAGGAAAGGGTGGGATAGTTTGGGAGAATGGCAATGAAACATGTATACTTTCCTGTAAGAAACGAAGTGCCAATCTATGTTCAATGTAGGATGCAGGATGCATGGGGCTGATGCACAGGATGATTCAAGTAGAGGATGTGGGGTGGGAGGTGGGAGGGGGCTTTGGCATTGGGAGATTGTGTTCACCTATGGCTGATTCGTGTCAATGTATGGCAAAACAAATACAGTATTGTAATTTTTAAAATAAATAAATAAATTAAAACAAAACAAAACAAAACAAAAAATTATGAGCCACAATATTGTACACCTGTAACTCATATAATTTTGTACGGCAACTACACTTCAATAAAAAGTTAATTGCTGGGAAAAAAAAACTGATCTCAAATATCAAAGGGATCATAGGGCTAAATAATTAGATAACGAAATGGCATCTCTGAAATTCCCTAATTCAATGTTCTCACTGGAATTTATTTTGCCCTCTAGGGGATATTTGGGCTTCCCTGGTGGTTCAGACTGTAAAGAATCTGCCTGAAATGTGGGAGACTCAGATTCGATGCCTGGATTGGAAAGATCCCCTGGAGAAGGAAATGGCAACCCATTTCAATATTCTTGCCTGGAGAATCCCATGGGAAGAGGAAACTGGTGGGCTACAGTCCATGGGGTCGCAAAGAGTCGGATACGACTAATGTGAGCAACTAACACTGTCACTTTCACTAGGGGATATTTAGCAATGTGAAGAGGTATTTTTGATTGTCACCAATGGGTCATGCTAGTGGCCTAGAGAGTGGAGGCCAGAATCACTTCTAAAGATATTCCAGTGCCCAGGGCAGCTCTCACTGCAAAGAATCATCCAGCCTTAGATATCAATAATATTAGGACTCAGGAATCTGTTTTAGCTCAACTGTCTAGAAATTTAATGTTTAAGATCCATATTTTAAAGTTATATTTTATTAGTAAAGTTTAAAGAAAATAAAGCTCCAGAGAGGTCTAACCTATCACTAATCACACCATCAGCCCCAGCCTAATCATGTAAATTAAATACCTTCTGGGAGGTCCCAGAGAAGCCAGGGTTCAGACAAGTCTGTTTCTTCCTATCTAACGGCTCTCTGTTCTGTGTTCCCAGAACCCAAGTTTCCCTGAAGAAGCCTCTTGGGCTTCTCTGCCACCCTCTTCCTGCGATCACTGCATATCCTCTTTTATTTATATAAATCCAGTGGATTGGGGTCTGTTTGTTTCTAACCACTCCAGACATATTTTCACCAAGTTTGGAGAGTAAAGGTGTGTGTGTGTGTTTCTGACTTCTAATTCACTTTTTGAGGCAGACATGACTATCTCTTTGAAAGATCTGTTGGGGTATCTCAAAGACAAATTAGCTAAGACTGAGGTACAAGGACAGGCCTAGTAACTGTCAATGAGGAGAGATGTTTCCCACAGATGAAGATCCTGTGGATAGTAAAATCAGGCTGGGGTTTCAGTGACTCCAGGATCATATGGGCAAAGGCATGGCTCTGCATCACTGTGGCTTTCCTCTGAAATAAGCATCTTCTCACTTGGGTGCATTCGGAGTTAACTAGGATGGAGAGCAGAGCAGCAGGGTGGGAAAGGCTCTGAGCCTTGGAGGCAGTCTGCCTAACTCCCAGGCTGAGCTCTGTGACCTTGAGCAAATTACTGAACATCTGTGGATCTCAGTTCCTCACAGAGATGATGTAGGACTTTGATGAGTTACTGTGGTCAGGTCTTTTTCTTTTTTTAAAAAAATATTTATTGATTTATTTGGCTGCACCAGGTCTTAGTTGTGGCATGTGGGATCCTTGATTGACCTCCTAGCTGCGGCATGTAGGATCCAGTTCCCTGACCAGGGATTGAACCCAGGGCCTCTGCATAGGGAGCTCGCAGTCTTGGCCACTGGACCAGCAAGGAAGCCCCAGGGTCAGGTCTTATAATAAACCCTGCCTGGCCCACAACAAATTCTCAGCAAGGATTAGCTGCTGCTATTATTACCTTCATCATCATCATTATGCTGGAGCAGTACATAATGGACACCAGCTGATTCTGTTCTATGTGCTGGCATTCTATATAAGGTTTCTTTTTTTTTTTTTTTAAGGTTTTCTGCTAAAAATAAAACTGAAAAACCAGTGGACAGCTTCATTTTCACATCAAGAGCTTTTAAGACTAAATGACACCCAATATTAACACCAGATTCTTCTTATTCTGAAGCATGAATCAAGAGTGTCCTGTGGATGAGGAAAAAAACACTCAAGGATGCAATCTCAAGCCAAATGATGCGGCACTGACGGGAGTGTTCCTACCTCTTCTTTGCCCTTCACGTTGAAAGAAGTCTATGCAACCCTTCATTTATTCACTTTCATTCTTACTGTCTATCAGTGGAATATGTTAAAGGTATTAGCCAATGCAACTAGGTCATCATCCTTAGAACTGGATCATCCCTTAGAACTGGTAGCTCGGTTGGTAGAGGGTCTTAGAAGAGTAACAGGAACACATATTGAAGGTTGTTTACATTTACAGTGATTACATTCTGTGATCTTGAACTGCTTGGGTTCAGATCCTGAGCTTTACCCCTTATAAGCTCTGTGACCTCTGCAAGTTATTGATGCTCAATAACTAACTTGAGCATCAATAACTTGCAGCCATCATCCAGAGAGGTTATGTGATTTACCCAAGGTCACACAGAGAATGGCAAAACTAGACTTGGGGTCCAAGGCTCTTGACCAAAGATTGCAAAGGCTGCCATGGGCTTAGTTTGGACTGTACAAGGTTTTGAAAAATATTTGACTGGGCTGCCACAATTTAAAGGAACTGGGAGATTTCACCCGAAACTCTGGACTTACTGCTTCTGTTTCCTCGTCAATGAAATAGAAGTCATATAACATCTACCTCTGAAGATTGGCATGAGGACTGCAAATAATCCCCAGTAGCTCTGAGCACAGGCCCTCACATGTAGAATCTGCACAGTGAGCTATTATCATCAGCATGAAAGCAGGGATTGAAATATTTCTGTCTCCACTCTAGGACTTTCTCTCCTAGCAACTCACATCTCTGCATTTGGAATCTGTGCATTTAAAACCACTAAAGCAGCCACTAAATCTGACTCAGTGAGGAGCCCTGAGAGGGGTTATAGCATGAGAAGAGGAATCACTCAGTGTGAGGCTGGGGCAGGCACTTTCCAGTGGACTTAAACTGATCCACTTACATAATCCTCAGAGCAATCCCAGTGTCTAAGTCTTGTTCTGCAAACTACTTTATATGTTTCTGGCATGAACCTGGTACCCCATGCCTTGAAATATTCACCATCACCTATCACCATACCATGTGGGGTGTTGGAGACTGCCTCATGCCCCACTAGGAAGCTGGTACAGAGATGCGAGAGGAATCACTGAAGGTCACATGGTAAGTAACAAGCCTGGGACTTAAACCTAAGGCTCTTTGCCTGTGTGGGCAGACTGGCTGCTCATGACTGTCCTTAGTTTGCAGATGGGCTTAGTTTGGCCTGCATCACATTTTAGAAAAAATGATTTGCCAAAATTAAAAAAAAAAGTTGTTAAAGTTAAAAAAAATTTCACATAGAAATATGGATTCTTGGCTCCTTGGAGGGTCTGGCCTCTCTGGGCCTCAGTCCCATAGAGCAACCATGGATGGAGCTGAGGGGCCTTTACCTTATCTGGGGCAAGGACTTTAGTACATCCTCATCCCAAGGCTAAGGGACAACTATCAGTGCTCCTGTTCTGCAGCCTGTTGCGTAACTAATTTTATTATGCTACTTAAGTATTACGTTACACTGGAATGTGTGACTCTACAATTACAACCAGGGTCTTTCCAGCCTTCCCCAGGGCCTTCTAGAGTACTGGACTAAATGAATCAGACAGAACAGCCTCTAATGGGTAGAACTCTGTCCTCCCCTCAACCCCCAAAGATATGTTAAAGTCCTAATCCCCAGGGCCTTTGCATGTGACCTTATTTAGAAATAGGATCTCCCTTGAAGATATTATCAAGACAAGATCATCTTTAATTAGGATGGACTCTATTCCAGTGTCCTTATTTAAAATGGATAACCAACAAGATCCTATTGTATAGCACATGGAACTCTGCTCAGTGTTATGTGGCAGCCTGGATGGGAGGAAGTTTGGGGGAGAATGGATTCATGTATATGTATGGCTGAGTTCCTTTGCTGTTCACGTGAAACTGTCACAACACTTTCAATTGGCTATACTCCAATATAAAATAAAAAGTTTAAAAGGAAAAAAATATAGAGGAGCAGAGACATCGGTACAGGCCCAGAGGACAGATGGCCATATAAAGTTGGACACAAACTAAGCAACAAAGGAACATCTAGGGCCACCAGAAACTGGAAGAAGGAAGGAAGGACTCCACTCTAGAAGCTCTGGAGGGAGAACAGCTCCATAAATACCTTGACTTTAGACCTCTAGCCTCCAGGAGTGTGAGAGAGTAAAGCGTCTGTGGCTTTAAGTCCCCCAGGTTGTGAACTGCAGCCCTAAGAAACTAATACACAACCTTGTCACAAATCCTGTTCACTTCCGGTTCTCAGAGCCTGCTTTCGTCTTTGTCTTCCTTCGATTCTGCTTCCTTGTCTCTCTCATCCATCCTCCAGGAGGACACCTCTATCCTTCTCCCTGTCTATCTCAGGTCCAGTATGGACTCTGAACCTGACTCATGTCTCCCAGGATGAAAAGACCCTGGATGCAGTTCTGAATTTGGCAGGTGGGGGAGGTGACATGGGAGAGTGACTATCTGTGGGTGTTGATAAGGTTACTGCTGGGCGGCACAGTTTCCAGGCTGCCAGAAACAGCTGTGGGAGCCTGAAATCCCAGCACTGATCACTGCAGTACCACCTTTGGAAGCTGTGAGAACAACAGGCCTGCCCAGGACTTTGTGTGAATTGGCCCCGACACCTCTCCCTCTACAGTATCTCAAAATCGACTCTAGTAGCTTCTTAGCATTCAGCGCAGCCCTCGCCGGTGAAGCTTAGACAGGCTGTTTTGTCCCTGCAGAGCAGCGTGCTGACAGCTTTTTCCCTTTTCTCTTCCTCATTACTTAATCCGTCCATTTCCTGATACTAATGGATTTTTAAATGAGCCTAGGACAATTGATAGCATTTCCCAATTAAAACCAAATATCCTTCATCCACCCTTTACACAGCCACTGGGTACGCAGGGGTCCCGGGGTCCAGCTAGTCATGAGTTTCCAGCTGTCCTGCCTCTGACAGTCTCTGTCTGACCATCCCATGCCACGCCTTCTCATGGGACATGGCTCCTTCAGAGGTGCCAGGAGAGGTAGGAGTGACTTCTAGAAGCCAGAGGAACAGTGCTGGCTGAGATTTCTGAATAGGGATAGAGCCAGAGACAGGATTTTTTTCCTAAGCCTCTCTGATGTCAACTGGTTTCATGCAGCACTGCATCTGGATGCTGCCCTCTGACTAGGGAGAAATCCTTATATAATCATAGTAATTGATAGAAAGTTTGAGAGACAGTGGGCTGAGGGTCTGCAGAAGTATATCCTCTTATTTTTTATTATTATAAATGAGTATAAGTACAAGAATATAGCTACTGCTTATTGAGTGTCTGCTGTGTGCTCCACCCTGTGCTTGGAACCTTACAGAAATTACCTCTTACCCTTGTAAGAACATTTGAGAAGGATAATCGCTCTTTGTTACAGATGAGGAAATAGACATGCACAGAAGTTAAACAACTTAACTAAGACTGCACATTTAGTAAATGTCAGGACTGAATCTAGGTAGTGTGAATCTGAAACCATGTTCTTTCTGTTCCTCTAGGAGTGACATATTGCATTGCCAGGAGGGAGTGCAAAGTACCTAACCACAGCCTTGGGGACTGTGCTCAAGGCTACGTTAGAGGACTGACAATTGGTGAAGGTGCAGAGGGGGAGTTTATTTACTCATTGTCTTATCCACAAGGAGAAGAAGTGCCTAGGCGTAGTAGCCCCACTATCTACATAGAATTCTGTCTTCTCAGACCTCAGTGCCCTTCCACATAAGATTCAAGGTCACCCTGAGAGAATGCTTTCCTCATTGCGTGACAGCAGGAAGGAGGTGGCAGGAGGTTCAATCTTTCTCTTTCTACAATCCAGCAGCCCTCTCCAAGCTACAAGAGTCAAACCCCAACTGCTGTTTCAGTTCCACACCTCTTTCCTATGCCATGCCTTATTTATTCCTCATTGCCACTGGGTGGGGTGGGGCGCTCTCTAGTCACTATTATCCCTGCCACACAGAGAAGGATACTCTCTGAGAATGAAGACACTTGCTCAAAATAAACATCTCAGCTAGATGTGGCAGTGGTCCCAAATCCACACCCTTTGTCTTCATGTACTTTCCTGGCAGAAGCCAAGATCCTGCAGAGCTGGATGAAGGCATGAGTGCTGCTTTGAAATAGGGCTATTGACCACTGAAAGAAGAAGATGAGTTCAGCACTGGGTTTGCTGCAAGAGAGAATAGAGCATAAGTGAGCACATGTGAGGGTCACAGATGGCATCCTCTGGCCAGCCAACTGGCAGACTACTACCAGAGACAACCCAACTTGGCCACATCTTATGTCATTCCAACATGTCCTGCCTTTGGCACTCTTCAAAGCTTACTGAGGTTGTTGAACTCCACAAATGCTAAGTTCCTGGGTATCAGTGCAAATAGCAACATGGGAATTAAATTCCTTCTTCCTCCAAGGCTCAAGATGAGCTTCAATCTTTTATGTGCCAGTAGCCTGAATGGAGGGTAGAGAAGGAATGTAGATTGTTATTAAAGAAAGAATAAGAAGATGCTCTGAATTGCTCTGCTGTGGTTGCTCTTATGTACCTGATGGTGGGGTCTACATAAAATCCCATTCTAGAATCCCTCATCATGTCTTAAGCTAAAAGTATCATTGTCTCATAGTTTTCCAGGCCTGTTTCCAACTCGGAGCACACTTACACACCAGTCTCACACAAAAGCTTAACAAGTGCCATTCTAAAAGCTTCAGGTGACTTAATCAACTTGGCTTCTTTCTAACCAGTCAACATGGTGCCAGACCTATGCCTTCATCACTTAGTGAATGGTTCTGCCATTCACTCAGTTGCCCAGCAACTTGGGCTTCATTTTACAACTCTCCCCCTTTCATGTTCAATAACTTCTCTTGGTTCTACTTTACAGAATTCCTGGAACACATCCATACCTCTCCACGGGCACTCGTCTTGTCTAATCCATCACCCACAATCTTGTCTTTATGTTTCCCTCATTCCCTCCACCACTACTGTTGGATTCCAGAACCTTCCTGCACTCTGCTGCCAGCTTGATTCTGATTATGCTACAAACTTTCTTAAAGCACAGGAAATGGTATCCAATCACTTGGGATAAATCATAATAGAAAAGAATATTTTAAAGATTGCATATATGTGTATAACTGGGTCACTTGGCTGTATAGCAGAGATCAACACAACGTTGTAAATCATCTATACTTCAATAAAATGAAACAAAACAAAACAAAAATCCCCAAACCCTCTATCATGGCTTCTCATCATTCTTCTAGACAAATGAACATGAGGAAGTAGACACTCTCATAAGTTTAATGACTGAACCAAGATTGCACACCTAGTAAATATCAGTGCTGACTCCAAGTAATCTGAATCCAAATCCATGTTCCTTCTGTTCCTCAAGAGTAATTTATGGCACTGGCTAGAGGGAGCATAAATTAAGTAAATATATTCAGGTTCTGTTTTCAAGGCTACCTTAGAGGATTGACAAATGGTGAAAGTACAGGGGAGAGTTTATTAACTCATTGTCTTATCCATGTGGGAGAAGAAGTATCTGGGGGTGGTAGCACACAAAGAACCCTGTTACTGTCCCTTCTCCCCTCAAAAATACCTGGGTCAGCACCATCAGCCACCTACTCCTGTCACCCCTGTACTTATGCCCTGGAAGAATCTGCCCCTTATATTTTTAATTGCTTGTTTAGCTGTCTTTTTTTTTTTCCAGACAGAGAGCTCTAGGAGGCTGCAGACTGTTCATTATCAAGCACTGCACCAGGCATGTGGTGGGCACTCAATAAATATTTAGTGCTTTCTTTTCCTTCCCTCTCAGCTTCACTGGTACTGACCATTTCAGGCAATAGCGAGATCCTCTCAACACGTCCCTGGTGGGCTCCAGGCTCCATCCCGCCTTTATCTCCTCACGTTCTCCTGTCCTTTCCACTCTGAAAAAGTTGTTTCAGGCTCACGCCACTTCAAATCATTTGACAAAAAAAAAAAACAGAGAGAAGCTTAGTGTTGTTTTCTTTTTCCTTGAGTCTTCCATAGTGACAGGATGAACTGAGCATGTAATGGATTTGTGTTGTCATGGTAACCGATAACAGTCTAGTCCTTTCACTTTCTTTGCAGGGGAAAAATATATTTCTTTTTCCATAACTAGCAAAAGATGAGGATTTATCTTACCATCTACTAGATACCTAATAGCCCAGAGGACTTATCCTCAATTACCTGGTACTTTCATTCCATTCCATTCCAGAAACTCTTGGCTGCTGATCAGAATGATTCATCAGAACTGATACTGTCACTCGTACCAGCCCCTTGGTTCTCACTCTGAAGCCCCTCAAAGGCTTGGCTGGAGGAATTTTGAACTCTTTGGCAGAAAGGGTCTGGAGCAAGGAGTACATGTGTGTGCACACATGCCTGTGTGCGTGTGTGTGTGTGTTGGGGGAACCGGTAGAAGGAAAGATGTGTTTTGCATTTTTGTCCTGGATGAACTAGGTCATTTCACCTAATAATTCAGGGGCTCTCTAAACATGAAGGCTTAACTGTAAAGATCAGAAGAAGATTCTTGGAGGCCCAGGATCAGTGCATATCCTCTAATTGGCTACATGTGTAGGAGTTAAAGACAGCTGCTCAGAGCCAGCTTAGACTCTAAGTAGGACAGTCACATTTCCAATCTTACATTAAAAAAAAAAGATCTTTACATAAAAAGTCATTTGTGCATACAAGAAAATAAAGAGACACTTGAGCCAGTTCAAACTCCAGGGGGCAGGTCTCCCTCATTTTTTTGTTCTAGGAAAAAGAGAAAATCTGATTACTTCCACATGGCCTTTAGACTTCCCTGGGTCATTTCACATTTGGGTTGCTGATGCAATGAGGTGGGCATGGTGGATTACCCTGATGTCCAGAGAGGCTAAATGACCTACTGAAGGTCAAAGAGCAAGCTCTTGACAGGCTCCATGAAAATTCAGGGCTTTAAATTTGAAATTCAATGACTCTTACCCATCATAAAAGGACACCCTTTCAGGAGAGGGCTGGACCTTCTGACAGTAGTCACCTCCTTCGTTGGCCATAATATAAATATTCATGGGAAAAGTCTCTGAGGCAAGACATTTAAGTGCAAGAAAACTAGGGAGTCTTCTAGAAGATTCTCTGTACTCATATTGTGAGTCCATACCATACCCAAATTGTGAATTGAGTTTGCTGCTGATGCTCTAACCCCATTTACTCTCCACAGCAAGACAGTTCGGTCAGTACTAAAGCAATCCTGTTTTAACGATATATAGAGAGAGACTCAAAAAGGTTAAGGACCTTGCCCAAGGTCAAGGAGTTAATAATGTGTAGAACCAAATATGAAGAGAAGAGAGACTGGAAGGAGTAAGGAGAGAAAGGAAAATTCTTATGGGTAAATATTTACCTATCATGTTCTGGGCCTGGTGCTAGACACTTTCACATTCAGAATTTGATTTAATCACAGAGCATCCCTGTGAGATGGACATTTATCCTCTGCAGGTATTTATCCTCTGCAGGATGAAACTGAGGTTCAATAGGTTAGACTGCATTCTGGAGATCATGCAGCACGTAAAATAACAAAGCAGAACTATCAGCCTTATTTGAGTTGGTCAGGCAAAGCCACTGCTCTTGGTTTTTATTAGATTTTGTCTCTCACATATAAGTGACATCAATTTTGAAAGGCTACAGTGGAACAAACACTGTGAGACAACTGTAGGACTAAAAACAACAACAACTAGGAGAGCTCTCTATGTATGGACTCAAGGGGTAGGAACACAGGAATTCTCAGAGCTCAACAACTGTTCTAAGACATTCAGCATAATGGGCCCTGAGTTGTGCTAGTGAAAGGCATAGCTATCCATCACTAATTAGCTATGTGATATTGGGCAAATTGTCTACCCTCTGGGCTTTTGTTTTTATACGTGAAATCTGGTAGTTGGACTAGATCGGTATTGGCAGAGAGACTTCAAACCACATGCTGATGCTGATTAATTAATATGTAGTGGTTGCCTGGAACACTGTGTTATGAAGGATCCTGAGGCTGCACCTATGCCATGATCATCGGGGATCCTTACCTTGGGCATTACAGGTGAGAGTGGGGCACACAGGCCATAGATTTGCCATCGCCAGGCTGATGAGTAATGAACATTTATAACCTTATCTTAGTTTATTCACTCAGTTTCTTGCAAAGCGATTTCTATTTTTGAGCTATAGTTTGCTCAGCAATAAATTCTCCTACTCTCCGTGGATCTTTATTGTTAAGCTACAAGGAAAATCCCTCCCTCCTCTCCTCCAACCTAATCAAGTGAGGAATTGGCTGCAAAAAATCCTCCTTTTCAGCTCCATGATGATTTCATAGACTTCAGTCATTCCAAAGTTTTGCTTGCTGTATCTTTCCATACTGAAGAATTGTGAATCCTTCAGTCTCTCTCCTTTTTCTTATCATTACAATGGTAAGAAGAATGATGGTAGGACAGAAAGAAGATGTGTTTTTAAAAATTTATTGAAAATATGTAAAGTTTATCATTTTGGAAAGAAGGTGGCTTCTATGCATTTTAAACCTGACTGAAATGGACAGAAGCATGAACAAGAGGATCAAAGGAATGGTGGGCTTGTCATGAATACACAAATACAGCGACAAAGTTTTTTTGAAAACTTAATGAAGAAATGTAGTTTAGGATGAAAGGTTCCAAAGTGTGATATGAAGAATACGAGGTTTCTTGGAAATACTGCAGGGGCAGCTGTGGGGGACAGGAGTATGTGTGGGGTTTGGCTGGGTGGCCACTGGCTTCATTTTTCAATCTACACTCCTTAACTCCTCAATTTTTCTGCTTTATGAATTATGTGTCCATGCAAAATTTGGTTGTGCATAAACACTGTAGGTTTGAAAATCATGCATTTAGGTAAATAAAAGAGTACCATTGCACATAGAGCCAAATAAATAACCAGATCCATTTATATGAAGGAGTGCTTTAAAGAATTGTTAAGACAAAATAATTGATTCAAAAACTTTGGACCAATTTCTGAAGGAAAAGATGAAAGAGAGCTGCCGGGGGAGGCTGTGCCCTTACCGAACATTACAGTGAGGAAACAGCTTGTCCTTTTCTGGGAAACATACATTAGGTAGAACTGATGACAAGTCTACATTCCCAGTCTTGAAATTGCTCTCATGTAGATGGCACCCTGCTTGTTCGGAATACTCTTTCTAGAAGCACCCTCGTTATTGACATAGAAAATAGCACGCTTGCTCCTGAGCTGGTAGGAGGATTGAAGAAGTAGCAAGTACTCAGAATTAATTAACTCTGATTTACAAAGCAGCACTACTGACACACACAATAATTAAAATCTCACATTAGTTATTATTCTATTTGCTTTGCTAAGCAACACATACACACACAGAAAAAGTGCTATTTGTACTGTGATCTGGAGAATGTTAAGGCTTTCTTGGGAGCACTTCAGGAATAGCTGTAGGATAGAGAAGCTGTTTTGAAAACTGAAAGAGACAGAGGATTTTAAATGGATGATGCCTACCATTTATCCAACACCTATTATATGGAACAGATCATCACAAATAACTGAATAATGCTGATGGCAACTAATAATTATTGAGTCCTCTACTTATGCCAGTACTAGTGTAAACATCTTATATATATATGTATTAATTTATTTAATCCACTTACCAGCCTTATACGTGCTCTTATGATCCTCATTTTTACAGATGAAGAAATCAAGGCATAAAATATTACAAAGTAAGTGGCAAGATCAGGATTGAAATGTAGACTGACTTCAGATCCTGTGGTTTGAATGACTGCACTATGGTTTCTTTTGTTTGTTTTTTAAGAAGTTGAATATTTTGTTATTAAACTGTTTCTTATTTTCCTGAAGGCTAATTGCTTCATTGTATAAAAATAGCACCAGCAAACACAGTATATTGCAAAATTAAGACAGTAATGTTTTTCACTGGACACTATACAACTGACAAACTTTTCTCCACTTCCAGTTATTTCCAGTGGCAATATTATTGAGTGCTGCTGCTAAGTCGCTTCAGTCGTGTCCGACTCTGTGCGACCCCATAGACGGCAGCCCACCAAGCTCCCCCCGTCCCTGGGATTCTCCAGGCAAGAACATTGGAGTGGGTGGCCATTTCCTTCTCCAATGCATGAGAGTGAAAAGTGAAAGTCAAGTCGCTCAGTTTTGTCCGACTCTTAGCGACCCCATGGACTGCAGCCCACCAGGCTCCTCTGTCCATGGGGTTTTCCAGGCAAGAGTACTGGAGTGGGGTGCCATTTGCCCCAACTCTAGGGATGGCTGAAGCAAGTTACAATATAAGACTGAAGAGAACAATATTATCCTTGAATTATAAAATTTTTATAACTAGTTTTACCACAGATAATTTCAGGAAATCTGAATATTATAACTAGAGACTAGCCTAAAAATAGCAGGGTGCTATGAGAAAGATGGTGTTTACCTGAAGTCACTAGGAAGTTAAGGGGCATTTTTCAGGAAACGTTACAAGTAGTTCCTTTTGCTACAAGTTGCTTTTTAAACATACATCACTGCTAATTTAAGATAACTATGCTAGATTAAGTTGTTTCAAATACTATGGCTTAATTTATAAAGTTCTTTAAAGAAAATATCTTATTAAACCCTTACAACAATCCTCTCATTTTATAGAAGAGAAAATTGAAGTTCACAAAAAGATAAAACACTTGCCGTTAAGTTATGTAACTAGAAAATTATACAAATGGGCTTTGAGTTCATATTTGAATCCAAAGTTTGTGGTAATTTCTATTGTAGTCTCTCATGTATAGTATACCTTATAGCCATTTTCTGTTATATACATATAGACATAGAGGAAACTGATGGTATGATGACAAAAATCTATCAGCATCAGCATCATCTTTCTGAATGCCATCAAGGTCAGTTCCTAATTACTGAATGCATGTTTAACAGAGAAGAAAGTTGCCAGGAAATAAATGTTTTGATGATCTGTGGTTTTAACCTAGCTCAGGAAATTATTGTTTCCACCTTAGGAAAGAGACGATGAAAAGTCAAAACAGATAAGCTTTTAAAGACATGTACTCAGGGGTACAAATAAAGATGTGAAATGAAACTCCAGGATGGTGTGTTGCAAGTGTCTGTAAGTGAAAGATGTGCTCAGACACTGTGTTTTAGCAGATTGGGTCTTGTGTGACCTCCGAGCTATGCCTTGACTTTACAATGATTGGTGTAACTCAGTCTGTACTTAGTGACAAAGATAGGTCACTGATGTGTAAATTCTAAGAAGTGTGGATTTTCAGTTCTTTGTGGATGGGCTGACCACTGAATGAAGGCACCAGCAGAGCTGCCCTAGAGATGACAGAGGCCAGAAGGTCACACTTGGCTGTCCCTAAGGGAAGCAGGCAGTCTTGCTAGCCTGTTAGCACTACAGGGACAGAAGCAGATGCGACTTATTGGGTGGCAGCCTCTCAAATGGGAAAAGAAAGCCAAAGTACATAGAAATGATACTCATTTTAATTTATTTAATTTTTCCACAGTTTTATTGGGATTTAGTATACAATGAATGATGTGTTTTTAAGGTATGCAATGTAATGAGTTTGACATGGTCTATATACGTGAAAGCACCACTGCAAGCAAGATGATGACTGTGTCCATCATCCCAGCGCCTCCTTTTGCCCCTTTATAAGTCTCCATGCCTCACCATCCGTTTCCTTTAGGAAACCACTGATTTCTTTTCTTACAGATGATTTACAATCTTCACAATTTTATATAAATGGAACCATACAGTATAGATTTTTGTATTTTGATAGTGGTGGGGGTATATGTTTAGGTTTTACTCAGCATAATTATTTTGATAATCATATATCTTGTGTGTATCAATCATTGGTCCCTTTCTACTGCAGGGATATGCCACAATTTATTTATTTACTTGTTGATGAACATTTGGGTTGTTTTCAGTTTGGGGCTATTATAAATAAAAGCTGCTCTGAACACCTATCTACATATGTGGATATATTTATCTTTTCTCTTGAGTAAATTCTTAGGAGGGAATAGCTCTGTTGAATAGTGAGTGTACGTTTAATTTCTTTTTCTTTTCTTTTTTTTTTTTAGAAACTGCTGGACTGTTTTACAAAGGGATTTTTCCATCTTGGCTTACTATCAGCAGTGTGTGAGATTTCTAGTTGCTCCACATTCTGGACAATACTTGCTATGATTAGTCTTTTAAATTTTTAACCATTCTAGTGGGTTATAGTGGTACATCATTGCAGTTTAATTAGCAATTTCTTAATGGTGAAAGATTTCACAGCTTTTCATGTGCTTTTTTTTTTTTTTTACCACCGGTAAACTTTTTTAAGGGGTAAGATATCAGTTCAAATCTTTTCCCTTTAAAAATTGGATTGTTTGTCTCATTGTCAGGTTACAGGTGCATGCTTAGTTGATCGGTCATGTCCCACTAGTGTCCCCATAGTCTGCAGCCCTCCAGGTTCCTCTGTCTATGGGGATTCTCCAGGCACAAATATTAGAGTGGGCTGCTATGCCCTCCTCTAGGGGATCTTCCCATCCCAGGAATTAAATCCAGGTCTCCCACATTGCAGGTGGATTCTTTACCAGTTGAGCCACCAGGGAAGTCCAAGAATACTGGAGTGGGTAGCCTATCCCTTCTCCAGAGGATCTCCTGACCCAGGAATTGAACTGGGGTCTCCTGCATTGCAGGCAGATTCTTTACCAGCTGAGCTACCAGGGAAGATAGGCTACAGGAATTCTGTACATATTTTAGATAGAAGGCCTGTGTTGGATATATCTCATGCAGGTATCTTCACCCAGTCTACAGACTGCTTTTTAATTTTGTAACAATGTCTTTTAAAGTTTAAAGCTTTAGATTTTGTGAAATCTGTATTCTTGATTTTCTTCTTTTATAGTTCAGGCTTTTGTGTCATATTAAGAAATATTTGTCAAGCCCAAGGTCACTAAGATCTTCCTCTTATTTTTTTCTAGAAGTTTTATAATTTTAGATCTCATACTTAGGTTTATAATCAACTATGATTTTTTGTTTAGGGTGTAAGTAAGATTGAAAGATTATTTATTTTGCATGTGACAATATAATTTTTTTCTAGCATCTATACTATAAAACTACAGTCATCAAGACAGTATGGTACTGGCACAAAAACAGAAACAGAGATCAAAGGAACAGGATAGAAATCCAATAGAGAAACCCATGCACCTATGGTCAACTAATCTATGACAATGGAGGCAAGGCTATACAGTGGAGAAAAAACAGTTTCTTCAATAAGTGGTGCTCGATAACTGGACAGCTACATTGAAAAGAATGAAAATAGAATACTCTCTAACATCATACACAAAAATTAAATCAAAATGGTTAAAGACCTAAATGTAAGACAAGATACTATAAAGTCTTAGAGGAAAACATAGGCAGAACACTCTCTGATATATATCACAGCAATATCTTTTTGGGGCCATCTCCCAGAGTAACGAAAATAAAAACAAAAATAAGCAAATGGAACCTAAATAAACTTAAAAGCTTTTGCACAGCAAAGGAAACCATAAACAAAATGAAAAGACAACCAACAGAATGGGGAGAAAATATTTGCAAATGAAGTAACCGACAAGGGATTAATCTCCAAAATATGCAAATAGTTCATGTAGCTCAATATAAAAAAGCAAACAACTCAATCAAACAATAGGCAGAAAACCTAAATAGACAGGGCTCTCTCTTCTGTTTTATTGATCTATGTGTACAGACTCACATTTGACTTGAAAGTAGTCATGCTTTCCCCAAGGGTCTTGATTGTTGGAATCTTTTTATTGGTTTTAAAAGAAGACATGACCAAATCAAATGATAACAGGGGATGATTTAAAAATGGGTAGGGAATACGCTGGTCTTCTCTGGTAACTCAGATAGTAAAGAATCTGCCTGCAGTGTGGGGGACCTGGGTTTGATCCTTGGGTTGGGAAGATTCCCTGAAACAGGGAATGGCTACTCACTCCAGTATTCTTGCCTAGAGAATTCCATGGGCAGAGGAGCCTGGTGAACTGCAGTCCATGGGGTCGCAGAGTCAGACACGACTGAGCGACTAACACTTTCAGGGAATATATTAGGCTGATGTTCACTGGAGTATAAGCTTTGTGAGAATGGAGACAGTACCTTATTCACTCTATTGAAAGTTAAGGTTGAAAGCGAAAGTGAAGGTTGCTCAGTTGTGTCCAGCTCTTTGTGAGCCCATGGACTGTTCTCCAGGCCAGAATGCTGGAGCAGGTAGCCTTTCTCTTCTCCAGGGGATCTTCCCAACTCAGGGATTGAACCCAGTTCTCCACATTGCAGGCAGATTCTTTACCAGCTGAGCCACCAGGGAAGCCCAACAATACTGGAGTGGGTAGTATTCACTCTATTCCTGATGAACTAATTGAAAGATTAGTATATGATGTCATTTGAAGATGGCTGAAAGAGAAATCAGGTCATCTGGGTCTAGTTCTGGCTTTGTCATTCACAGTATTTGATCCTGGGTAGCTCATTTAGTCTTCTAAGCCTCCATTTCTGGACAAAGGGGATCATTAAAAATAGGTAGGGAACAGAAGACTTGAGAGTCAGTGCAGTAAGGATGCTAGTGTGCGAGGGGGGTGGCTAGACCTGATGTTACTGCTCTCTTTACAGTCTAGGGCTAACACAGGAAGTAGTTCAGCTTTCTTTATGTGGCAACAGAATCGAATTTCTTTTTTTTTTTTTAATTTTATTTTTCCTTTATTTTTCCTTTATTCTACTTTACAATACTGTATTGGTTTTGCCATACATTGACATGAATCAGCCACAGGTGTGGATTTCTCAGTCTCAGCACTACTGACCTTTTAGGCCCGGCAGTTCTCTGCTGTGGGGGACTATCCTGCATACAGTGTTTAGCAAGAACCTTGGCGCTCTACGTGCAGTGCCTGTAGCACTCCCTCCCAAGTGCAGCAGCCAGAAATGTGTGCAACACTGTCAACTGTCTATGAGGGAAGAAATCAATGTGGTTGAGCACCATTGCTGTAAAAGGTGCAAATGGTATTCAGTATAGCAGGCTGCAGGGAGACAGCATTTTCAGTAGCAAAGGGACTTCACTATGCTCAGAATTAACCATGGGAGACTCAAGCTGTCTGTGGTGGAGGTGGTGGTGAATGAATTTTTCTAAAATATGTCAACACTAGGTGGCTAATCACAGTGGGCATTTAGATAATAAGCAGATAAGCAAAGGAGGTAAAGCCTGACCTTTTTTTTTAAAAAAAAAAATTAAATTTATTTATTTTTTTAATTACAATACTGTATTTGTTTTGCCATACATTGACACGAATCAGCCATAGGTGAACACAATCTCCCCAATGCCGAAGCCCCCTCCCACCTCCCACCCCCATCCTCTACTTGAATCATCCTGTGCATCAGCCCCATGCCTCCTGCATCCTACATTGAACATAGATTAGCGTTTCGTTTCTTACAGGAAAGTATACATGTTTCATTGCCATTCTCCCATACCATCCCACCCTTTCCCTCTCCCTCAGAGTCCAAAAGTCCACTCTATACCTCTGTGTCTCTTGTTGTCTCACATATAGGGTCATCATCACTGTCTTCTAATTCCATATATATGTGTCAGTATACTGTATTGGTGTTTTTCCTTCTGGCTTACTTCACTCTGTATAATCGGTTCCAATTCCATCCATCTCATTAGAACTGAGTCAAATTTATTCTTTTTAAGGGCTGAGTAGTATTCCATAGTGTATATGTACCACAGCTTTCTTATCCATTCATCTGCTGATGGACATCTAGGTTGCTTCCATGTCCTGGCTATTATAAACAGCGCTGCAGTGAACATTGGGGTACATGTGTCTCTTTCAATTCTGGTTTCCTCAGTGTGTATGCCCAGCAGTGGGCTTGCTGGGTCATAAGGCAGTTCTATTTGCAATTTTTTAAGGAATCTCCACACTGTTTTCCATAATGGCTGTACTAGTTTGCATTCCCACCAGCAGTGTAAGAGGGTTCCCTTTTCTCCACACCCTCTCCAGCATTTATTGCTTGTAGACTTTTGGATCGCAGCCATTCTGACTGGTGTGAAATGGTACCTCATTGTGGTCTTGATTTGCATTTCTCTGATAATGAGTGATGTTGAACATCTTTTCATGTGTTTGTTAGCCATCCGTATGTCTTCTTTGGAGAAATGCCTATTTAGTTCTTTGGCCCATTTTTTATTGGATCATGTATTTTTCTGGAGTTGAGCTGCATAAGTTGCTTATATATCTTTGAGATTAGTTGTTTGTCAGTTGTTTCATTTGCTATTGTTTTCTCCCATTCAGAAGGCTGTCTTTTCACCTTGCTTATAGTTTCCTTTGTTGTGCAGAAGCTTTTAATTTTAATTAGATCCCATTTGTTTATCTTTGCTTTTATTTCCAGTATACTGGGAGTTGGATCATAGAGGATCCTGCTGTGATTTATGTTGGAGAGTGTTTTGCCTATGTTCTCCTCTAGGAGTTTTATAGTTTCTGGTCTTACATTTAGATCTTTAATCCATTTTGAGTTTATTTTTGTGTATGGTGTTAGAGAGGGGTCTAGTTTCATTCTTTTACAAGTGGTTGACCAGTTTTCCCAGCACCACCTGTTAAAGAGACTATCTCTACTCCATTGTATATTCTTGCCTCCTTTGTCGAAGATAAGGTGTCCATAGGTATGTGGGTTAATCTCAGGGCTTTCGATTTTGTTCCATTGATCTATATTTCTGTCTTTGTGCCAGTACCATACTGTCTTAATGACTGTGGCTTTGTAGTGGAGCCTGAAGTCAGGCAAGTTGATTCCTCCAGTTCCATTTTTCTTTCTCAAGATTGCTTTGGCTATTCGAGGTTTTTGTATTTCCATACAAATCTTGAGATTATTTGATCTAGTTCTGAGAAAAATACTGATGGTAGCTTGATGGGAATTGCATTGAATCTGTAGATTGCTTTGGGTAGTATACTCATTTTCACTATATTGACTCTTCCAAGCCATGAGCATGATATATTCCTCCATCTATTACTGTCCTCTTTGATTTCTTTCATCAATGTTTTATAGTTTTCGATATATAGGTCTTTAGTTTCTTTAGGTAGGAATATTCCTAAGTATTTTATTCTTTTCGTTGCAATGGTGAATGGAATTGTTTCCTTGACTTCTTTTTCTACTTTCTCGTTATTAGTGTATAGGAATGCAAGGGATTTCTGAGTGTTGATTTTATATCCTGCAACTTTAAGCCTGACCTTTTTAATCCTGGTTTTCTCCTCTGTAACATGGGTAAAATTCTGCCAGCACCACAGGGATCTGTAATGATTAAGTGAGATAGAATAGCACCCAGAATAGCACCCAGCACAGAGTACATGCTTAATACATGGTGAGTATTGTTGTTGTTATTATAGAGGCAAGAACACCTGCACTCCAGAAGTACTTTTCCTACATGGGAAAGCTTGGGCCTCTCTGTCCTTTCTCTTCCCAGGACCTCTGGGAGGGAGGCAAAGATGCTTACCTGACTGATCAAAGAACTGACAAGGAGAACACTAGTGGTCAAGGTCATTGTACCTTAATAAGCATTAGCCTCTTTCTTGCACTTTTGCCTTCTGTTCTCTGCATGGTAAGCAGATGTAGGCAGTCCTATCCCCCGGTTTCCAGCCTCTGTTCTTTTTCTGATCCAATGTCTCCAGATAAGTGAATGAACTTGGACCTCTCCTGGGTCTGGTCACCTCTCTTTCCTTCCAGCATATTTTGGAATACCAGGTCAAGATTTAGATGGAAAGGAGAGAGAGAAAGACAGACACAGAGACAGAGAAAGTGAGAGATAGGCAGGTAAGAAAAATAAGAGTCCTCAGTAAGCCCTGTGACTCAGCCTATACCTTTTACTCCCAGTGCTATCAATGATGTAGTACTTTGCAAAACTTTCATTGTTAGCCATTGTACACAATCTTCTTGAGGAATCTATAAAGTGGCAGGATGATTAGTAGAGCTGGATTTGGGTCTGTTAGATTTCTGGACTGAAAAATAACCATCAAATCATTAATTCAATCCATAATAATTTAGAGTATCTTTTATCAATAATTTTTTTTTAAATTCAAGAATCTGGGAAAGAATGTTGGACTTGCCTTACATGGTCCTTTTAAGCTCCTTTTCTCTGACATGCATGGAGTTCTAGTTCTGTGTGTGTGCTAAGTCACTTCAGTGGTGTCTAACTCTTTGCGACCCTATGGACTGCAGCCTGCCAGGCTTCCCTGTACACTACATTCTCCAGGCAAGAATACTGGAGTGGGTTGCCTGCCCTCCTCCAGGGGATCTTCCTGACCCAGGGATTGAACCTGAGGTTCTTATGCTTCCTGCACTGGCAGACAGGTTCTTTACCACTAGCATCACCTGGGAAGCCCAGGCACCTGGGAACCTTCAAATATTTGACATCCTTCCTGATAAGAAAAGCCTTGCCTGGTATTTGTCTAGTAGATCAACCTACAATTTTTTTTTCAAAACCCCTTATGGGATGATAATTCATTTTTGAATAACACCTTAGTTTTAAATTATTTCAGGAAAGAAACACAGGTGAGCATTCTAATAGCTTATATAGCATCAAATAGCTTATTCAAACACTCTAAACATGATAATAAGAGAATAGTTTTGTCACCCATAAATGATGTGTCTAATTATCTTTCACTGAATGTACAACAAGAAAATAAATCAGAGTTAGAACCTTTTTTTTTTTTTTAAGATCGTGACTTCTTGTGTTTTACTGAACTCAATAAAGCATGGGTGAACATTCAAGTTCTTTCTATTTAGACTTCCCAAACATCAGAGTGCATGTTTTATAGACAACTCTGGCAATAGGCAGTGTAAGAACAGTCAATATGTCTGCACCCAAAGGAATATCCAACTGTCTGCTCTTGCCTGAGCCCTCCTCCCATCTCTGTCTCTACTGTCTTCATGCAAACATTTCCTTCTGTATCCTCCACCCTCTTCAAAGGCAAGCTGTTTTATCTTTTAGAAGTGATTTCTCTGAAGTGGAAATCCACAAGTTGCACCAATTTCTTCATCTTTGTTTCCAGGGTGAATACAGTCATGCATCCCCAGGCTTGCTCTGACTTTGTCCTAGACTTTGCTTGTCCATTAGAATTCTGGCATCTTTGCACATCCACTGACGTCACTACCACAGCCACAACTGCAGAGGCAGCATCCGGGCCACTCCCAGAGGCATTCAGACCTAGTCTACAGCTCTTTCATGAACATTCTCAGAGTTGCATCCTTGGATAACAGAAGACAGTACCAGCAGTTTTAGGATATGCTTCCAAAATTTTAAATGTAAAGGGAGAAATGAACTTCCATCCTTATTCTAGGCAAATCGGGCTATCATAGCACCTGCTACCTTCAGCACACAAGTCAATACCTCTACTTACTGCCAACAGACACTTTGCAGACACTTAGAACAGCAGTGTTGGTGAAAGGAGGTGTGACTGGGTTTTAAATTGTGTGCTTGCAGCTTCAAATAATCAATAACTGAGCAGGTTAAAATCCTTCTTTCCCAAGGAAGTCTTGCTGCTTATCGGAACCTAAAGACACACTGTGATCACTTTATCTGCCCTGGTCAGCCAAATGAGGATTTTCTACTTCCCAGGCTAGCATGCCCATCCTTTTGGAGTATATGATACAACAATGTTTCCAAAGAAATTCTGGGAGCTGATCTATGATGGTCTTCCCACGTAGCTCAGTAGGTAAAGCATCTGCCTGCAATGCAGGAGAGCTGGGTTCAATTCCTGGGTCGTAAAGTTCCTCTGGAGAAAGAAATGGCAATCCACTCCAGTATTCTTGCCTGGAAAATCCCATAGAAATAGGAACCTGGCAGGCTACCGTTCATGGGATCACAAGAGTTGGACATGATTTAGCACTATCTTTCTTCTTTCTATGATGGTCAAGTGTTTACTTTCTCAATGAAATCAAAACCAAAACCCAAGCTACTTTCACTCTTACCATGCTTTTATTAAGGACTTGCTGTTAGAATAAATGATAATCCCTTAGTTAAATAATAACCCTATACAAAATGTATTATATATTCTTAATTTTTTTTTCATTTTGCTGAAGACTGATTTGAGGACTACACTGGAGCTGTTTCATACAGGCAGACACATTCACACGGAGCAAAAGACGGGTGGAATTGGACACCTGCCACCCCCACCCCACATCCCCGCAGTCTCTGGGCAATTGTCCAAGGTAACCCAGGAAGTGCGGGGTCCCCTCCCAAGATCCTCTGGGTCAATGTTCTCACCATTGAATAATTTTTCCTAAGGTACAAGTCTAAGCTGAGGAAGCACTACTTTCAGCAATGTGAGAAGACTAGTTTTCTCTGATTCCTGTGTTAGGCACTGTGCTGAGCCCTTACTTATACTGTAATCTCTAAATAAGAAATAAGAGAGGTATTTTTATCCTCTCTCTTTTTAAAAACAAATGAAGGAACTATGCTTCTGAGAGATTAAGTAACTTGTATGAATTCACAATAGTAATTCTGAGATTTGGACCCATGTCTGACACCAAAATCCTTAACTTGGAATTAAATATCTGTAGCTATTAAATGGATGGGCTTCCCTTGTGTCTCAGCTGGTAAAGAATCCGCCTGCAATGCGGGCGACCTGGGTTTGATCCCTGGGTTGGGAAGATCTCCCGGGGAAGGGCAAGGCTACCCACTCCAGTATACTGGCCTAGAGAATTCCATGGACTGTATCGTCCATGGGGTTACAAAGAGTCAGACACAACTGAGCAACTAAGCACATGAAATAGATTATAGCTCTTACTTCAGTGGGCTTCCCTGGTGGCTCAGCTGGAAAAAAATCCACCTGCAATGTGGGAGACCTAGGTTTGATCCCTTGGGTTGGAAAGATCCCCTGGAGAAGGGAACGGCTATCCACTTCAGTATTCTGGCCTAAAGAACTCCATGGACAGTCCATGGGGTTGCAAAAAGTTGGACACGACTGAGTGATTTTCACTTCACTTCTTACTTCAGTAGAAACAAAACTGGGCACTTTTGTTTCTAATATGAGAGAAGGGGGACCTCATTCTCAGAAAGGCTCCAAAATAACAGGTTACCTTGCCTGCTTCTGAACCCCAATATATCAGAACATTGATTATTTCACATAAGCCTGGAAAACCTCACAAAGCAATTTAATCCCAGATATTGCTAAGCTGATGTCTATGGAGATGTCCAGACCTCTTTACATATGGTAATCCATGAGTGTGTCACTGTTTTTCCACCCTGAACCGACAAATGTGAACTTGTTGGCTCGGTGATTTGGGGACCCCTTCCTATAAACACCTGTGTTTTGCATTAGTGCACATGAACTTCAGCGGTTTGACAGTGGCTTCCATGCATTCCCTGCAAGTCAACGTGCTCTTTCCTGTCTTGAGTGTCTGTTTCTCAGTGCTCTGTCCCTTCTCAGTTCCCAGGGTTCCTTGTATTGGATCCCCCAAACCCTCTTTCATTCAAATTCCTTCCCCAGGTACTTGTCTCCTTCCTTGTTTCCAGTCAGACAAATCCTTTACTTTGAGATCTTAGTTACTGTTGACATCATCATTATGGTCTTCTTTCCCTTCCTCTCAATATCCTTGTTATTTATTAGGTTGGCCAAAAAAATAAAAAAATCATTTGGACTTCTGGATATTATGGAAAAACTGGAATGAGCTTTTGGTCAACCCAATATTGAGCATTTTCTATATATCTTGAGTTTTTCTAAATCCTGTATTCATATTGCCTCCTTTAATCCTACTGTTTTTTTTTTTCTGGTATGTATGTGGCATAGCCACAGCTATTCCCGTTTTCAAAAAGAGAAGATTAAAACTTAGAGAGATTGTGCTATTTACCCAAATTTAGTTCACTGGCGAATGGTCAAGCTGAGAATGTAAGCAACGTTTGTCCATAATCCATGCTGTTAACTGCTTTATGTATCCTTGCCTCTTTATCTAGAAAACTTGCCACAGTTTCTCTGCATGCTCACACTCAAGTCCTATAGCAAAGACTGTCTCATTTTTTTTGGACCACAAGAATTATTTCTCCTCTCAAAGAGTGAGAGGAATAAAACCAGGAATAAAACCACCATACGACCTGCAATCCCAATATTGGGCATATACTCTGAGTAAACTAAAATTGAGAAAGAAACACGTACCCCAATATTCACTGCAGCTCTATTTACAATAGCTAAGACATGGAAGCAACCTAGATGTCCATCAACAGATGAATGGATAAAGAAGTGGTACATATATACAATGAAATGTTGCTCATCCATAAAAAGGAATGCATTTGAATCAGTCCTAATGAGGTGGATGAACCTAGAGCCTATTATACAGAGTGAAGTTAGAGAAAAATAAGTGTGTATACATGGAATCTGGAAAAGATGGTACTGATGAACCTATTTGCAGAACAGCAATGGAGACAGACAGAAAACACACTTACTTACACAGCTGGTGGGGGAGGAAGGAGAGGGTGGGATGTATGGAGAGAGTAACATGGAAACATTCATTACCTTATGTAAAATAAATAGCCAATGGGAATTTGCTGTATGACTAAGGGAACTAAAACCAGGGCTTGGTAACAACCTGGAGGGATGGAATGAGAAGGAGGTAGGAGAGATGTAAATAGAACGGGACATGGATAATTAAACCTATGGCTGATTCATGTTGATGCTTGGTAGAAAACAAGACAATACTATGAAGCAATTATCCTTCAATTAGAAACAAATAAGTTTAAAAAAGAGAATTCTCTCAATTTCTCCATTACTGAATTAGTGTGGGGCCCTAAATGGGAAACCTTAAAAACAAAGGGGCTAGCTTTGCAGTCGAAAACCTAAGATGGTGCCTGGTGGAAGAGATGGGGGAGTGGTCTATGTTGTTTGTCAGTTTCTTGATTGGCTCTCTTGATTTCCATGCATGTAGACAGTGTGTGATCTCCATAGACTTCTGTTATAATGAAGGGATATGACAATTTGACCTTTAACATGATTGGTGCAACTATGGAAAGTCCCTCCTAAAACTCTCCTGTTTGTCTGTATAAGCTGGGAGTTTGCAACAATAAACCAGAACTGCTTCGATAGAACCCCTGTCGCGTCTGATTGTCTCTCGCTCGCTGAGGGGCTGCGTTGGTGGACAGCAGGCTCACCTCTCCTCGGGAACCCCTTGGCTTTGCTGAGGGCAGTTCCACTGCCTTCACTCTTTCTGCGGAGCGCCCCCGCAAATTAGTACCAATATGTTAGGCATTACTCTGTTTTGTATCATTTGCCACCAAGTTACAAGTGCCCTGTCTCTTCTGTTAAACTGTATACCACCTGGGATTCCACAGGGACGTAAGATAATTAGGAAACAGTGTAAGCCAAGCAAGAACATCCCTATAGCCAGTGAACATGTTGACAGGTGGGATATTCCAGCAAGGTACCCAGGGTGGGCGCAGAGCTTTGAGAACATTGAGAAGGAGACATTCAGGAAGCTAGTGGGTCTCAGTGGTCTGGCAATACGATCTCAGCTGACTTGTTATTCATTCTTTCCATAACTGCTTAATGAGCACATACACTGTGTTGGACTCTGAGACAGGTCTTGGGGATACAGCAGGAAACTAACACATGTTACGGATGAGGTTCCATAAAACCGAAGCCTCAGGCTTGAGCTGGCACTCCATCGTGGGGAAGTAAGGAATCATCCGCAAAGGCACAGAGACACAAGTGCCCAGGGGGCCACCCTGAACATCTGTCACACTTGCCTCTGTCTCAGCACCAGCTGTGCTCCTCCTGCAGCATCTTGGTAGACTGAGGCTTGTTAGATGAGGCTGGAGTGGTACACAACACATTTGTTTAACAGAGGAGGCATGACGATCGTTTAAATCCTTGGCAAATTTCCTTGTCTTTATGAGTCAAATCGCTTCCTTTGAGCCCCACCATCTCTTCTCCCCCAAAGGTTTTTAAGCCCCTCTTCTAACTGACTGTATCGGTTATGGAGATCAACAGAAGAGGTGACGTGTGCATTACAGAAAGAAACACTCAGAGTACCTGAAACTGAGACCCAGGCCCCATTTCACAAGGGTGGCACGTTCTGCAAGGCCCACACAATTGCTCTGTTAAGTTAAATGACTGCAGTTTCCATCTACACTAATAATCTCCAGATAGGCTGGGCTCCTTTCTAGCCAGTAGCCAGCAGGTGTGCAAATAAGCACTCACAGTCCACAGCAGATGTCAGGGCCTAATTAAAAGATAGAACAAAAGCGCTCTTCCCTAGGTACTGGGCCGTCAGCACCCTGGTGCTTCTCAGGACAGGAAGTGGCAAAGGCAGAACGCTTAATTCCAGTTGTGGAAGCAAATAGCAGCAAGAAATTCACCTCCAGAGAGCCACTTAGCAAGGAGTGGAACGTTAAAAGAAGCACTGAAACCATCTCATTCTCGTGTTCAACAGCGTTTTCAGTTGGTTACCATACTATAATTAGCATGGTGATTTTTTAGATCAAGGAGAGAGATTCAGAGTTTAGGATCCGAGCCTGACTTTCAGATTCCATAGTCACGGTGCCCTGATTACGAACAGGTTTGTACAGGTCACAATTCTGCCTTAGTGGGTAGCCATACTGAGTGGATTCTGAAAGGGGTTCTAAAGTTTTTAAGAGAAAAGAAAGCAGAAGAGCTATCAATCACCTAAACAACATACAAAGACAAATAGTAGCTGCATTTTAAAAGCCAGAGGAGCCCAAATACGGAGTTACAAGAAAGCTTTATAGTCACTTAATAATTTACCAAATCCTTTCCCCCACTTCCCTACAGTTCCCTGTCTCTTTTTCTGTCTCTGAATACTAACTTGCAAGTCACTCTTTTTCTGCATTTTTATCTTTCTTCTTTTGTGCCCCCTCCTCAACACCTGCCCCCGCCACCCCTCCCTTCAGCTCCTTTCCCGTGGCTCCATTTCTGGTTGTGTCGCAAAAAAAAAAGTGGACCTTAGAACTAGATGTGAGTATAAATTCTGGCCCTGGCCTATTTTCATTTTAAGTAAATATGTTTTTTTTTCTATTCCCCAGGCATATTTTAAACATCAGATAAATTCAATTTCAAGGGATTCTCTCAAAAAACAAAATCAAGTTGTTTAAAACCTGGGTACCTTCTCAATTTACTTTCTCAGGGGCCTCAGTGGGCACTGTTTTTCCCTGAGAAGGGGCCTTTCCCTGCAACACTGCTCAACCTGCAATATTTTTATCTCTTGTGATGTACATGGCAGTTTTGCTCAGTGCAGTTTTAACAGTTATGTGTTTATTTTAACATGAGCCTAGGAAAAAATTGAAACAAGCTCATCAAAACCACGATCTCATGGATAAGGAAAAAAGTTGATTTTCAAGAATGTACGGGATGCAGGTAGTACAAATAGATGCCATGCATTCAGGGCAAAACATATGAAGGTGGTGCTTGATTAGTGCAGTTTTGGAAGCAAATGGTTATTACCACAGGGTCCATATTTACACGCTTGCTATATATGGATGCCAAGACTGGTCCACATTTGTGTGGTGGACCATTGTCATTTATCATCATCCATGTTCCATCCTTTTTATGACTACTTAAGACCTAAAGTGACTGAGGCACTGAGTGGTTAAAAATTTACCCAAGCAGATAGGGAAGGGATTGAATCCTGGGTCTGGGGCCACACAGGTCTGGGGCCACACACCTTCAATTACACCTTAATGCTCTGGTCTGCAGCACTTGCACCTGGTCAACTTGCAAGAAATGACAACTGTTCATCAGCATAACCATTTCTATAAAACAGATGCTTAAACTCTCATATGAGCCTTGCGAGGTAAATGCTCATCTCTTTCTTTGACAGATGATCAAACAGGCATAAAAAGGTTAAGTGACAGCCAGTGATGAGATTATTGAGATTATTCCTAGAGGGTCTAATAAAACATTAACATTAGCATCTTTAACCCTCATATCTGCTAAATGTTGGCCAAGGGGCTTGGATGTCCCACATATGGGGTATAATTTTAAAACAATGAGAATAATCTTTAATGAATTATTTTACAAGCTGCACATTAAAAGGAAGTCACTCATTATTTTATAGTCCCATCTTATTTTAGGTCACAGTTGATGAGAAATGTATCAGTGGTATGAAGACTTATAAGATGGTGACCAAGATTCCTGGCCCCAGGTCTTCATTTGCCGTCTCCTATCTAATCAAATATTGTCTTAGGGACTGTGGAGAGACGGCCCAGCAGTTATAATTCAGGTCCTAAAGCAGCTGACAGGTTAAGACAGATTATCCTGGGTATGTGACAGACAAAGTGAGTCCCTCAAAGGGACTGGGCTCTTCCTGGCAAGAGAAATTCAAAGTGAGAAGGATTTGATGGGAAAGAGATTTTCCATTGCTGGCTTTGAAAATGGATAGAAGGGTAAGAAATGTTGGAGGCCTCTAAGAGTTCTGATGATTAACAAGGAAATGGGGACTACAGTACTACAATGGCAAGCAACTGGATTTGGCCAATCATATGAAGAAGCTTGGAAGGAGAGTCTTTCCAGAGCCTCTGGAAAGGGACACAGCCAAATGAAGCCTTGATTCAACCTTGAAAGATGCTGAGGAGAGAACCTAGCCATGACTTGTTGGACTTCTGACAGAGAAATTGTGACATGCTGAACATGCTGCTTTAGGCTACATTTCTGGGAATGTGTTACACAGAAATTTTTTTAAAGTGGATACTGTATGTAAAGCCCTATATGGTATCCATATTATATAAATGTAATGTTATTATTATGTATGGGCTTTTCTAGTGACTCAGATGGTAAAGACTCTGCATGCAATGGGGAGACCTAGATTCTATCCTAGGGTTGGGAAGATCCCCTGGAGAAGGGAATGGTAATCCACTCCACTATTCTTGTCTGGATGTTAGTCTCTATATAAATGCATTCAACATAGTTACCTACTATGCTTTCTGCTGTTAGATTTCAGTAAATTTTATTGCTTATAAAGACCAAACCCATAGTATAACAGTAATTACAACAATACGTAGCATTCATTGAACAACCATGACGTATTCGTTGTGCTAAGTGCTTTTATGTATTAAGTCATTTAATCTTTACAGTCTTAAGAAGTAGGTGCATTATGAATCCATATTTTACAACTGAGGATATTGGAGCTTAGAGACATATCAAGGGTAACAAATATTCTATTATTTAAAGGCAAAGTCATTAACAGTTATGGCATTAAAAACAAATTTTGCTTGCATTAGTAAAGGTAGGACTCTTCCATCTTTCTTTTTTATATGCCTTTACACTCATCTCAGACCTATGATCCTCAACCTCCAAGCTTACATATCCTCATCCTTAGAATGATAATAAATAAATCTTAACTAAAATATTAGCAAATCTTATCTAGCAATGTATAAGAGTAATAATACATTATGGTGAGGAAAGGTTTATCAGAAGAAGGCAAGTCTGGTTCAGTATCATTACATTACAATTCATTACATTAACAGAATGAAGAAAAAAAAATGTTTGGTCATCTCAACAGATACCAAAAAAGAAGCATAATATCTGTTCAAAATAAACATTCTCAATAACTAGGAATATAAGGAAATTCTCTTAACTTTTGCTGCTGCTGCTGCTGCTGCCAAGGTGCTTTGGTCGTGTCCAACTCTATGCGACCCCATAGATGGCAGCCCATCAGACTCCCCTGTCCCTGGGATTCTCCAGGCAAGAACACTGGAGTGGGTTGCCATTACCTTTTCCGATGTGTGAAAGTGAAAATTGAAAGTGAAGTCACTCACTTGTGTCTGACTCTTAGCGACCCCATGGACTGCAGCCCACCAGGCTCCTCCATCCATGGGACTTTCCAGGCAAGAGTACTGGAATGGGCTGCCATTGTCTTCTATTTTAAAGGATATCTAAAAACACACATATCTCCTATCACAGCTGATAGAAAAAACTGAATGCTTTTGCTTTAAAGCAAGAACAAAGCAAGAATGTCTTCTCTCATCACTGCTATTCAACATTACACTGAAAGTCTCAGGCGCTGCATTAAGGCAAGGAAAAGAAAGAAAAGACATATAGATGGGGAGGTGGGAATTACAAGATAAAACTACACACCTATTAGGAAGGCTAAAATTTAAAGATGATATCCAATTTGGGTGAAAATATGGAAGAACTAGAATGCTCCAGGGAATGTGAGAATGTTAAAATGATATCAACCCTTTGGAAAACAGTTTGTCAGTTTCTTTAAAAAGTTAAACTTATACATCTATAATATAATCCAGACACTTCATTGCTAACTATTTTTTCTTTAAAAAGAGGAAAGAAAGAAAATATATACTCTTACAAATATTTATATAAAATGGGCAGGTCTATTTTTAATAACCAAAAGCTAGGCTCGATACAATGGACTTCCCATGTAGCGCAGCTGGTAAAGAGTCCACCTGCAATGCAGGAAACCCCTGTTCGATTCCTTAGTCAGGAAGATCCACTGGAGAAGGGACAGGCCACCCATTCCAGTATTCTTGGGCTTTCCTGGTGGCTCAGCTGGTAAATAATCTGCCTACAATGCGGGAGACCTGGGTTCAATCCCTGGGTTGGGAAGATACCCTGGAGAAGGGAAAGGCTACCCACTTTAGTATTCTTGCCTGGAGAATTCCATGGACTTGTCTATGGAGTCGCAAAAAGTCAGACACGACTGACTGACTTTCTCTTTCATTTTCTTTCAAGCAGAATACAAATGTCTACCAATGATAAATAAACTATATATGTGTGTACACTCACACAAGGGAAAACTACTCAGCAATAAAAAGAGAAACACTGATGCACGTAACAAAATGGATAAAATTAAAATGATCATACTGAGTGAAAAAAGTCAGACCAAGAAATAACAGAAGTGCAATTGTTTGGGAAGGAGTGAGAGAAACTTCTGAAAGCTACAAATATATTTGTTATTTTGATTGTGGTAGAGTTTCACTGGTATGTTAAAACTGATCACACACTGACTGCATTTTAAATAAATTCAGTTGATGGTATATCAATTATACCTTAATAAACTATATTTTTAAAATATTTAAATTTAAAACAAACCATAAAAAAGCAAGGATAAATAAGAATAAAGGCCAATCAGGAGTATCACCTCCTAAGACTGCTCACTAAGTTATATCAGATACTTGGCACATGGTCAGCTCAGGGAAAAGTAGGTTTTCTTAATGTTTTAAATTTAAATTTTTAAATATAGTTTTATTAAGGTATAATTGATATATTATCCTGAGATAATCAGCCACAAAAACTATCTTGTTCTTAATTATATTGTACTGAGTTGATGAGAAGTTTATAAGGCCAGAAATCAGAAAAACTGAGGGTGTCTATTGTTTTTGTTGTTATTATTATCTAGCTAATACTTCTGTGACCTGCAGGTTCTTGGCCTCTCTAGGGCTTAAGTCAGTGGTGCCCCACGATCATTTTAAGGTCTCATGTTCACCTGATTGCTGAAGCTTTGCAAAACACAGAAGCCTGGTCCCGATTCTCAGATTTTGAAAAGTAGTCTTTGCTCATGGAAACACTGTACTTTTGTCCTAAACAGACTCTGTCATCACATATCAAATGAGCACGGAGGTCTACAAAGTGAGTAGAGTGAAAGTGACTCAGTCATGTCTGACTTGCAACTCCATGGACTGTAGCCTGCCAGGCTCCTCTGTCCATGGAGTTCTCCAAAGTTAGAATATAAAAGCAGGCCGCATGGGATAGAAATGTCTGGGGTCCAGCCTATTTTTACATTTTTCAAAAGCACCACACTTAATACTGATGCTCAGGCATATTTAGGAACCTCTGTGGGAGGTTATTTCTGGAGTCATTTCCAGAAAGGTATTGGTGGTATTTAATACCACTCTTGCCTGGAAAATCCCATGGATGGAGGAGCCTGGTAGGCTGCAGTCCGTGGGGTCACTGAGGGTCGGACACGACTGAGTGACTTCACTTTCACTTTTCACTTTCATGCATTGGAGAAGGAAATGGCAACCCATTCCAGTGTTCTTGCCTGGAGAATCCCAGGGACAGGGGAGCCTGGTGGGCTGCCGTCTATGGGGTCGCACAGAGTCGGACACGACTGATACGACTTAGCAGCAGCACCAGCAATACCACTCTATTAGAATGGTAGCTCTATAGCTTCTGAGATGGCCCATTTATTCAGCTAAATACTGTATATGCCATTTGTTAGGTAGCATTTAAGTTCCACTCTATAGTTGAGAAATTTCAGATTCAGAACAGTTAATATTTTCCCAGTGTCACACAGCTAGAAAGTGGTACATAGCCTCCAATCCCATTCTATCTGACCCTCTGCAGCCTTTTATGGTTCACCAGTGCAGTCGCCGGCTCTGGGTGGGAGGGTTTCAGGGTACCAGAAACATCTGCCTCTATTTGAGAGAGCAGTCATGTGATTGGCAGTCAGAGAATCCTATCCCATGCGGCCTAACCTCACAGCTTGTTTGATGGTTAATCGCAGAATCCATCTAGGTCACAACATGGTGTTTCCATTAGAAACAATGAAAATGACTTTACAAAAACCCAATATGGTGGGCCTGAAGTCTCTTGGGCCATTTGCCATTGTAAAGCCTCCTGTTAGCTTTGTGAATCATCAGAGACACAACTTTTTTTTCATGTTTATTCATATACAGACTCGCAATTCAGTGTTTTCCTCTGCAGGTAGGATGATGTAGCAGGCTTTCTTAATGGTTTTAATTGAGAAGGATGTGTTCTTCTACTGTGATTCATTAGAAGCTTCGCCAGCCTAACCCCAGGAGGTGGACAAACTAAACGACATTGGTCTTCATTTTGGCCCCATGGGAAGAGCTGCTCAAGGTCCTGGCCACTTAATGACAGCTAATCAGGACTGAGGGCTTCCCAGGCTGCACTGGCTGTGCCAAGTGCCTGGCCTGTATCCTCACATCTCCCTGGAGGTGAGGCTGAGGTCTAAGTGGCATCAGGAGCAGAGAGATTGGAGCTGGCTCTGTTTCTTCCGTCAAATCACAGTATGACTGCATGCAGATCTCATAACCTGTCTGGATATCCAGAGTCTACATGGGCATAAAACAAGTGAAAACATAGTGTCCTCCTCTGGAGCCACAAGGCTCAAAGGAGACCCCTGAATAGCCAGGCCTCGGAAAGGGATAATACCCTTGGCCAATACCTGGCTTGGTCAATACCTGGCTTGGTCACCTCCCCTGGGCTTCCTCGGCACCCCCTGGGGCATTCTTCATATCCCTGAGCTGAATGTCCACCCTGGGAGGCAGGTTGGGGGTTGGTCCATGAAGGACTCACTGCTTTTGGTTCAGTCCCTCAGTAGTGTCTGACTCTTTGCGACCCCATGGTGTTTTGCTGCTTCTGCTGCTAAGTCGCATCAGTTGTGTCTGACTCTGTGTGACCCCATAGACGGCCGCCCACCAGGCTCCCCCGTCCCTGGGATTCTCCAGGCAAGAACACTGGAGTGGGTTGCCATTTCTTTCTCCAATGCATGAAGGTGAAAAGTGAAAGTGAAGTCGCTTAGTCGTGTCCAACTCTTAGCGACCTCATGGACTGCAGCCCACCAGGCTCCTCCGTCCATGGGATTTTCATGGTGTTTTAGGATTCTTAATTCCATATTGGGAACAAGATTACAAATCTAGTCTGTTTTGGCTGGGTGTTCCCTCTTTTAAGTAACTCAGCTGTGAGCTCAGGCTCTATCATTGTTTGGTTGTGACTGTTTGTGGAGGGCAAGGTCTCTTTGTTTTCCGCAGAGAGCCTTGTTTTCATGCCTGTCAACAATCTTAACAGTGCCTTTGGGGTGTGCAGACACCCCATCGCTGGCTGTAATGGTGAGCCATGAATAAAGGGAGCCAAGGGGGGAATCACTCTGGCAGCATTTTACTTATTGTTGGCATCACTGGCTCCTGGACCCATGAGGCACCTGTGGAGCCTCAGACGGATCTTCCAAATCAGAGGGGCAGAACTGAAGTTGCGTAGTTTTGAACACAGCCCTCTCTGGGATCTGCAGCAGCTCTGTGGAAATCGGTAGGCCGTGGTAATCAGCCAGACTGTGGGCTCTGCCCCTGCACCCATCTCCTCAGGGTTTCTCCACGTGTGTCTTTATGCCCCCAAGTCAAACTCAATTTGCATGTGACGAAGATGGCCAGTATCTACCACTGGCTGAACGAAAGGAGTTTTTCTCTTGATGTAGAATCCTTGAAAATGCAACTAGGTAGCTTAAGAGAGCAAAGTGGGTTTAAGTCCCACTGCCTGATTTTAATTATTTTGCACTTGATATGTTTCATAGCTAATCATAAGAAAATCTAGAATTTTTTTTTTTTACTGCAGGAGCTCAGAGCACAAAAAGCAGATATATTTTACATGTGATTAGATGTCGGCTGCATCAGTAACATCTAATAACATCAGTAACATCAGCCCTAGCTCCCACCCAGGTGTCAAGTCACCTTTTTGTTGTTCAGTTGCTCAGTCATGTCTGACTGTTTGTGACCCCGTGGACTGCAGCACATCAGGCTTCCCTGTCCTTCACTGTCTTCTGGAGTTTGCCCAAACTTATGTCCATTGAGTTGATAATGCCTCCTTGGAAATAACATGATGAACTGTGCTAGGATGCTGCCTGGGTTCTAATCCCAGCTCCATCATTTTTAAGCTACATGACCTTGACAAGGTATTCTGCTTTTTGAAACCACAGATCGCTAATCTGTAAAATGATGACTTAAATTGTAATGTCAATTATGACTTTAATTGTAAAATTCAGACTTAAATTGAAGAAAGTAGAGAAAACTGCTAGACCATTCATGTATGACCTAAATCAAATCCCTTATGATTATACAGTGGAAGTGAGAAATAGATTTAAGGGCCTAGATTTGAGAGACAGAGTGCCTGATGAACTATGGAATGAGGTTTGTGACACTGTACAGGAGACAGGGATCAAGACCATCCCCATGGAAAATAAATGCAAAAAGAAACATGGCTGTCTGAGGAGGCCTTATAAATAGCTGTGAAGAGAAGAGAGACGAAAAGCCAAGGAGAAAAGGGAAGATATAAATGTCTGAATGCAGAGTTCCAAAGAATAGCAAGAAGAGATAAGAAAGCCCTCTTCAGTGATCAGTGCAAAGAAATAGAGGAAAAGAACAGAATGGGAAAGACTAGAGATCTCTTCAAGAAAATCAGAGATACCAAGGGAACGTTTCATGCAAAGATAGGCTTGATAAAGGACAGAAATGGTCTGGACCTAACAGAGGCAGAAGATATTAAGAAGAGATGGCAAGTATACATGGAAGAACTGTACAAAAAGATCTTCACGATCCAGATAAGCATGATGATGTGATCACTAATCTAGAGCCAGACATCTTGGAATGTGAACTCAAGTGGGCCTTAGAAAGCATCACTACGAACAAAGCTAGAGGAGGTGATGGAATTCCAGTGGAGCTATGTCAAATGCTGAAAGATGATGCTGTGAAAGTGCTGCACTCAATATGCCAGCAAATTTGGAAAACTCAGCAGTGGCCATAGGACTGGAAGAGGTCAGTCTTCATTCCAATCCCAAAGAAAGGCAATGCCAAAGAATACTCAAACTACCGTACAATTGCACTCATCTCACATGCTAGTAAAGTAATGCTCAAAATTCTCCAAGCCAGGCTTCAGCAGTATATGAACCGTGAACTCCCTGATGTTCAGGCTGGTTTTAGAAAAGGCAGAGGAACCAGAGATCAAATTGCCAACATCAGCTGGATCATGGAAAAAGCAAGAGAGTTCCAGAAAAACATCTATTTCTGCTTTATTGAGTATGCCAAAGCCTTTGACTGTGTGGGTCACAATAAACTGTGGACAATTCTGAAAGAGATGGGAATAGCAGACCACCTAACCTGCCTCTTGAGAAATCTGTATGCAGGTCAGGAAGTAACAGTTAGAATTGGACATGGAACAACAGACTGGTTCCAAATAGGAAAAGGAGTGCATCAAGGCTGTGTATTGTCACCCTGCTTATTTAACTTCTATGCAGAGTACATCATGAGAAACGCTGGACTGGAAGAAATAGAAGCTGGAATCAAGGTTGCCAGGAGAAATATCAATAACCTCAGATATGCAGATGATACCACCCTTATGGCAGAAAGTGAAGAGGAACTAAACAGCCTCTTGATGAAAGTGAAAGAGGACAGTGAAAAACTTGGCTTAAAGCTCAACATTCAGAAAACGAAGATCATGGCATCAGGTCCCATCACTTCATGGGAAATAGATGGGGAAATAGTGGAAACAGTGTCTGACTTTATTTTGGGGGGCTCCAAAATCACTGCAGATGGTGATTGCAGCCATGAAATCAGAAGATGCTTACTCCTTGGAAGGAAATTTATGACCAACTTAGACAGTCTATTCAAAAGCAGAGACATTACTTTGCTGACTAAGGTCCGTCTAGTCAAGGCTATGGTTTTTCCTGTGGTCATGTATGGATGTGAGAGTTGGACTGTGAAGAGGACTGAGTGCCAAAGAATTGATGCTTTTGAACTGTGGTGTTGGAGAAGACTCTTGAGAGTCTCTTGGACTGCAAGGAGATCCAACCAGTCCATTCTAAAGGAGATCAACCCTGGGATTTCTTTGGAGGGAATGATGCTGAAGCTGAAACTCCAGTACTTTGGTCACCTCGTGTGAAGAGTTGACTCATTGGAAAAGACTCTGATGCTGGGAGGGATTGGGGGCAGGAGGAGAAGGGGACGACAGAGGACAAGATGGCTGGATGGCATCACCCACTCGATGGACATGAGTCTGAGTGAACTCCGGGAGATGGTGATGAACAGGGAGGCCTGGTGTGCTGTGATTTATGGGGTCGCAAAGAGTCGGACACGACTGAGCAACTGAACTGAACTGAACTGATGTTTAGATGTGAGAACTGGGTCATAAAGAAGGCTTGAGTGCTGAAGAATTGATGCCTTCAAATTGTGGTGCTGGAGAAGACTCTTGAGAATCCTTTGGACAGCAAGGAGATCAAACCAGTCAATCCTGAAAGAAATCAACCCTGAATATTAATTGAATTGATGCTGAAACAGAAGCTCCAATATTTTGGCCACCAAATGTGAAGAGCCCACTCATTGGAGAAGATCCTGATACTGGGAAAGATGGAGGGCAGGAGAAGGGGGCGGCAGAAGATGACATGGTTGGATGGCATCACTGACTCAACGGACATGAGTTTGAACAAACTCAGGGAGATGGTGAAGGCCAGGGAGGCCTGGCATGCTGTGTCGTAGTGTAAGACACAACCAAGTGACTGAACAGCAACAACAAATCTTGTAGGGACAGCTAGAAAAAGACAGCTAACTGGTACTGTGTGTTTATTATACACCAAGAAACTGGACTGAGTACTTTCCATAGGCTTGCCTCATTTGATCCTTACAATATCCCTTTTGAGATAAGTATGGTTACTTGTGTTTTTTATATGTATGTTTGTTTTTACAGATGATATACTCAGTGATCAAGAAATGTGCTGAGTGACATAAACTACTGAGTGATGGAGATGGGAGTCCAGTTCTGTTAAGCTGACCCCAGGTCCTGAAGTGTCCATCCTGATGCTCCATGTCTCATATAAACTCATAAAATAGGAACTCAAACGTAGCTGCTGCTGTTGCTATTATTAAGGATTTTCCCTCCATGACACTAGGTGGAAGGAAAGGATACAGTCAGCCTAGTCATCTGTATGCTTATAGCAATTTGTCCACATGTGAAAAATCTAGCTCAGTCAGAACTCAGAGGCTGGGATTTCAGTGTGTGTGTCTGTCACCCAGGCCAGAATACTGATTTGAAAATCAATGCAAACATGTGTCTTCAAAAGGCATTTCAGTTGGGCGACTGTGAGTCATTCCCATATGCAGCTGGTCAGGAAGGCAAGAGACAGGGGCAGATTTCCATAGCTGGTGAATTCTGAGTGATCTGACAAGATGGGGATCAACCCCAATAAAGGCAGATGCCTGAGCCTGACTTCTCCTGCCATGTGTGACAGCAAATCACAAATCTGAGGAAAGCCAGAGATGGATGACCTCAGAGGTCATCTAGTCTTGCTCAGAAAAGAGGTGCAGAGAGGCAGAGAGGATCAGAGCTACAGGAAGGATGCTGACACAGGGTCACTGATGAAGGGTCTGCTTAAACCACCCCTAGGGTTGGCATCTATGGTTTGTGCCTGGCTAGAATCCAATCTTCCATTTTCTGGTGACTCTATCTGCTAGGGGAGCTTATCAACAAGACGTGACCACCAGTTTTATCTGGGAGTTGGACACAGGCAGTCAGATGCTCATCACCCCCACCTCTGCCCCTGGAATGTGTGGTCTTCTTGCCTTCCTGCTGACAGAAGCTGTCCAAGGACACAGCCTTGAGATAGTAATGTGCTGTTGAGACCATTTGTACTGCATACATGACTGAATCCAGTTAAGGCCTCTATATAAATTTTTAAGATTTGGCAGATGGGTAAGGAAATCCATTTGTTTTGTAGCCAGTCAAGACAAACCTCATAAGTAAGTTTCTTTGCATATTAAACAGCCAGTTAGTAACCTGGAGTGGTTTGCATCTCTATTATCTCTCCCTGCCTGGGGAGCGGGGCATGGGAAGAGGAGGTTTTGGATTACACCCAGAAGTTCCCCAAAGGAGGCTGTGCCCCAGCACTGAACATCTTGGTTTGGGCAAACCACCTGGGCAGTCCAAGCACACTGACCTGAAAACTGGTGCTCTCCCAGCGCACCGTCCTGCCACTGCTCAAGGCCACCCATACCTCCCTTGATAAACCCTATTAGCTAATCTGGAGTGGAGTTTTTACACTTGTTTCCCAGGTTTGTACTGTAAAATCCAGAGATGGAGAGAGGCACCTTAGCTTCTCAATTCTTTCAGGAAAGTCACATAGGACTTTTCTCTCTTATCAGCATTATGGGCTTATTTAGCTAAGGTAGCAAGTATCAGAGCAAGGGGAGCACTGTAATTCAGAGAATTACATTGGAAAAGCCCAGAAAGTGGTTGTATGTCACTCTTATTCAGTGTTGTTCCCTCAGCCTGGTCCAAACAGTGATGATATGGTTCTTAAGTGGTCAGCAAAAGCTATTAGACACCAACATTAAAAGCCAAATGCTTTCCAAAACAGTTCTCTAAATGATGTATCTATCGTGGCTTTGTTTATAAGAGCAAAAGATCAAAGTAAATCTAAGTATCCACCCATAGGAGACTGATACATAAATTCTGATTCATTCATACTACAAACTGTTATGTGCCCATTAAGAAGAATAAGCAGGTATTGTGTATACAAATATAACACCATCAGCAAGAAACAACAAGTGAAAAAACTCCAAGGTGTAGATTAGTGTGTATACCATTTGGGTTACAAAAAGAAAAAAAAAAGTATTCATATGTATATTTGAATAGAGATTCTCACTGGAAGGATACACACAAAGTGATTATTTAAGGGGAAGAGAGCAGAAAAGTTGAAGGCAAGCTTTATACAACGCTTGTGAAAGAAAGTGAAAGTGTTAATTGCTCAGTTGTGTCTGACTCTTTGTGACCTCACGGACTGTAGCCTGTAACCCACAAGGTTTCTCTCTCCATGGGATTTCTCTAGGCAAGAATACTGGAATGGGCTGTTGTTTGCTTCTCCAGGGGTTCTTTCTGATCCAGAAATTGAACCCAGGTCTCTTGCATTGCAGGCAAATTCTTTACCATCTGAGCCACCAGGGAAGCACAAAGCTTACTTGTCACCAAATATCCAAAATGCTTTAAACATATTTTACCATGTGGATGAATTACCTATCTCAAATAAACACATACATGATTTTTAGACAACAATAAATAGGTCTTTATAAAATATAGAGCCTCACTTGGAAACTGCATCTCAACTTTTCTCTATCCTTCAAGCTTAGGAGGCTGATTTTAAGGCAACTTTTTTTCCCTCCCACAATGAAGCCTTAGGGCTCCAAGGCTGGGAGAAAGTTGTTGAGATTCTACAGTATCCTTCCTTAAGTGATTTGATAACACTGAGCAAGAAGAAGGAATTGTCTAAACTCCTCATTGAATATTCTTCCTAACACTCATCAGAGAGGGAAGGAGAAGGCTGACAGCCAATTTCTCCATTTTCAGTGGTTGAGTAGCAGAGGCTTTCATCTGTCACCCCACAGCATGTGAAACATCACGCCACTCCACTTGATGTTCATCAGAGAGTCATGGGTCACAGGATGTTGCAGCTGGAACAGGGTTATCTCAGTAGTCTCCAACAAGGGAGAAGCCTCAGGCAGTGCAAAACAATGCTCTGTGGTATGGATAAAAGTATTTCTAATCACTTTTTGGATAAAAGAAATTTCTAACCCCTTTTTGCAGTAAAATTAACTCATATTTAATTATACTTTAAGAGGCATGTTATAAATACATATGCATATGGTAAAAGTATGTTTTGAAAGCTTTTGCTAGTAGGAGTTGTCACTAGCAACTAGTTGTCACTAGAATGGTCAAAACATTTTGAAGTCCATTCTACACATAATTCTGCTGCTGCTAAGTCACTTCAGTCGTGTCCAACTCTGTGCGACCCCATAGATGGCAGCCCACCAGGCTCCCCATCTGTGGGATTCTCCAGGCAAGAACACTGGAGTGGGTTGCCATTTCCTTCTCCAATGCATGAAAGTGAAAAGTGAAAGTGAAGTCACTCAGTCGTGTCTGACTCTTAGCAACCCCATGGACTGCAGCCCACCAGGCTCCTCCATCCATGGGATTTTCCAGGCAAGAGTACTGGAGTGGGGTGCCACTGCCTTCTCTGATACATAATTCTAGAGATGGCAAAGGCATAGTGACAATAACATCAGCTTTAAAACCAGATGGACCTTGGTCAAAAATCCCAGCTCTGTCCCTATGTCATGCTGAATAAATATGACTGCCTCTCGATGCCTGCTTCCTGACTTTTAAAAATGGGATAATAATAGTACCTATATTAAGAAGTCAAGGTGAAGATTAAACAGAGTAAAGCGTGTATGGTAGGCTGCTTATAAGAGGGCTCAGAATTAGTCCCACTTTCTAGTATTCATTCCCTGTGTATTCGCTCCTCCCCTTGAGTGGACAAACTGACTGATATTTAATGAATACAATAGGCAAAGGTGATGGGACATGTGACAAAAGACTGTGCCTTCTTTTTTGCTGGCATCCTCTCTCTCTCTTCTTGCACCCTTGTCCTGTACAGTGGGCACTCGGGCAAGGAACAGAGGACAGGCTGTGGACAATGGCTGGTGAGGAACTGAGACCCTAGTGCAAGAGTGCTGGAACAACTCAGTGCTACCATGCAAACGTGGCAGTGGGTCCTTCCCCCTTCAAGACTCTGAGAAGCCTGGAGCCCTGGCCAAAACCTTTATTGTGTCCCGGTGGGACACCCTGAGACAGAGAAACTAGGAAAGCTGCTCAAAGATTCACAATGCACAGAAAATACAAGATAACACATATTATTCTTTTAACCCATTAAATTTTGGGACAATTAGTTATTTAACAATAGACAACTAAGACAGCACGAAAGTAGCTTGACAGTACATGACATACGAAGATTTAGTAAATGTTGGTATGGAACATTATGTGGCTGATGTATGGCTTTATCCCACACCCATAGTAGACATCTATGTTTGGAGTGATGGAAGTGTTCCATACATTTTAATAGTGATTGTGGCTCAGCTGATAAAGAATTCACCTGTAATGTGGGAGACCTGGGTTTGATCCCTGGGTTAGGAATATCCCCTGGAGAAGGGAAAGGCTACCCACTCCAGTGTTCTGGCTTGGAGAATTTAATGGACAGTATAGTCCATGGGGTCGCAAACAGTCAGACACAACTGAGTGACTTTCACTCACTTCACTACAGCAGACATCGGATTGATCACAAAATATTTTTTGCTGATGAACCCAAATGTAGCCTCAGAATCCTTCTTAACAGATCTCCAGGAAGCTATTAATTGCTCCTGGAAAGCAATTAAGATGAAAATTTTTGCAAACTCTGATCTGATTAATATTTCTTATCTCTTCATTCTTCCTCTTGTATTATAGTCCTTTAATGGAAAACAAGTCTTTCATCATGAGAGACTATAAATTATCAGAATGGATCTATGAATGTATATAAAATAAAAACAGCTGCCATCGTATGTAAGGAGCTACCCTGATTGCTCAGTTGGTAAAGAATCCACCTGCAATGCAAGAGACCCCATTTCAATTCCTAGGGGTTGGGAAGATCCCCTGGAGAAGGGAAGGGCTACCTCCCCACTCCAGTGTTCTGGCCTGGAGAATTCCATGAACTATATAGTCCATGGGGCCTCAAAGAGTCAGACGGCTGAGCAACTTTCACTTTCAAGTAAGAAAAGAATTTGAAAAAGAATAGATACCTGTATATGCATAACTGAATCACTTTGCTGTACACTTGAAACTAATACAACATTGTTAATCAACTATCTCCAATGTAAAAGATTTAAAAAAAGAAACTCAGATAAAGCCTTGAATTATATGGCAGAGACATTTACGAAAATAGAAATGGCAAATAAATATCATTTATGGAAAGAGAAAAAATCTTATCTTTCTGATGTGTCTTGGAGCGAATCAATCTGATACAACATTACAGAATCCATTCATTTTACAGTGGATAGATTCTTGTGTATAGTTACATCCCTAAGTCCATCCCTTTGATTTTCCATAACCTCATAGAACCACATCTTGGTTAGAATGAGAAAGGTAAAAATAAATCAAATGCTGGTCATAAAAATAGATTGATCCCTAAGGTCATTTACTACAATCTGCTCCTTATACAATACTTCCTGAGGCAGAATCATCTTTTGCTCTAAAATAATAGAGGAATACCTGGAGTTGCATAGCTATTTCCACTGTTTTAGGATGTAGGTTATAATAAACAAGTGATGGTGAGGGCCGAGTGAGATGAAGAAGAGCATAGATTCTCCAGACACTTCACTCTTTAGGAACTTCCTTCTTTCCATTATGAAATATTTCTATGTAATTAATTCACTCTTACATCCCCAAAATACATTTACCCAGCAATGTACTACAAATATGTTGGGCTTTCAATATGTATTCATGGACAACAAAAGAAAACCAGACTTTGTTTTTACCCACAGGGAGTTTACAGTCTAGACAGATGACAGACAGACAATTACTCAAACACAAAAATGAATATAATTGCCTGTAATAACAATAATCCCCTAACTGTTCCATAGTAGGACAAGATAAATATATGGCATTAGGAAAGTTCACAGTTGTTGCACTTTGCCCTCATTTTCTTCCTCTTGTCATTTAACCTCTCCCTTCTGTAGGAACACAAACCTCACAAGCATATCCAGTGACCCTATGAGGGCCCATGCTCTGGAGACTCGAGGCAGTGTTGAGATTCTAGTCCTTTATGACTCCTAACACAGCTGTCTGGTCTCTCACTGACCCAGTGATCACCCTTTTGGAAACTTGGCTAAACAGAGAACCATATGTGTGGAGAAAGGTCTCCCGTGCACATGAATGTTTGGTATAGTGTAAAATAGTAGAAATATTAGCAAGTAGGGACTTATATCTTTTAATAGGGGATTGAGTAAAAATTTAACTTTCACTCCTGAGATGTAATATACATCAATGGTAAATAAAAATGTGGACACACGCACAATGCAATGGAAAGATGCCTATAATGTATTGTTGACTTTAAAAAGTAGGTTATAGAATGACTTGTAGAAAGAAACTCACTTATGTAACATTGTATGTGTGTGCGTTCTGTGTTTAAACAGAATATGCATCTCCATTGTATGTAAATAGTCACGTGTGTGTGTGTGTGTGTGTGTGTGTGTGTGTGTATTTAATTTTTACTATAGATCCAGGAGGATTTTTCTCTATATATAAACACATTGGTATCCTGTGTCTCAGTCATCACTGGAGCTAAGGGATATGCTTAAATTGAGGTGTATAAGAATAGCTTAATATTCCACTGTGACCAGGAAGCATATCTACACTGTAGCTGAGAACTTTTGAGATCTAAGTCAGGGATTTTAGGCAGATCAATAAGAGAGGGAGTTGGGGCCAGAAAAGTCTTTCTGCATCTCTTCAGTCACTTCTCATAAATATTTAAATTTAAGACCACACAAGGCTCACAAGTGACTCAAACGCAGATGAAGACATCTGAAGAATGTTATCTTCCTCTGGCTTCACAGAGCAATTTCCTAAACGTGAGTGTTGGTAGTCAATGTCCAGAATAATGAATTTGAGAATCAATTTAATAGAATTAACTCCTACTTGTAATTTTCAGGCATCAACTCATATTCTTCAGCTAAAAATTTTTGAGTTTTAGATTTTCTATTGCTGTTGAGTTCTTTCAGGCATGTGGAAGGTTTTATTAAGCTCTCAGTATCTAGAGTTGTGCATGTCTCTGTGAGATCCCAGACAAATTAAAAAGTCAAATTAGCAATGCATATTTAATACTGCTTTGTAGTTTTTTTTTTAAAGTTGGCAGCAATGTTTACTCTTTGAGGGGGAGTTTATAATTATGCAAATTGGAGAAACAGTCTGCATATGGTACAATGATAATGCCTTGGCTTTTATATCCAGAGTCAACAGTAGGTCTAAATATTTCTTCAATTTTATCCATGACATGGAGGGAGGTGAGCCAAGGCTGGGGTCCTGCTCTTCCTTTAGCGAAGATGCCTTGGAGACTGGGTACCTGTAAAAGTCTTCATCGTGGAGGAAGCACCACTGAGGTGTGCAGAGTATCACCTTGTAGCCTTAACAATAACCATTCATCTTCCTTTCTCCTTTATAACAGGATTTGAATTTTGTTCAGATATTCATTTTCCTCTGCGTGACCATACACTTCAGAGCATGTGGGTCCCCTCCCTAGCTTCCAGAAGAGATGAACGACTGGTCTAATCTAATCACTGTAGTCCCATCTGCTTTGCCAGGGACTGATTTAAGCAAGGTTATGTGACAAAGTTCTGGTTCATGAATGTGAGTAAAAGCCTGCAGGGGACTTCTGGAATGGTTTGTAAAAATATAAATGAAAGAGACATCCCACTGAAGCTTAGAACATAATGACCATTTTGAGCTACTCAGTTAACCAATTATGGACCTATCCTACTTTAGGATATCTTGCTATGAGAACGAATCATCTTTTCCTTATTATTTAAGGCAACTTGAGTCTGTGTTTTCTGTTACTTGTGGCTAAGAATAATCTTAAGTGATTTTCACCTTGGCAGTTCCTATATTGCTCTGGGGAATACATATATATCCATATATCCATATTTTCATATATATATATATACATATGTATATGTACATATAAAAAGTTAAGCCATATGCTTGCCATCTGGTTTACCAATGAGTTAATGGATATTTGTTTAAATTGGTTGGAGGAAGGAATGGTAACTTAATAAAGCTCATCTTGACACCATAAAGGAATCCATATCCTCTAAGCAATAAAAAGGAAAAACTATTCACTGTTCACACTCTTGCTTTCACTGAAACAAGTGTCACCAGTCCTAGTCCTATCAAAGCAAGTCTGCAAGATGCAGAAGAGAAAAAAAACACACAAAATATACAATCTCATTTTGGCATCAGGTAGTTATCAAGTATTTTGCCTTTTTCTCTCCATCTGAATGGCTCCAACTTTAAACTCCAGGGAGCAGACTGGACATTTCCCCAGAAAGTTCTTTTAACAGGAGTGGTTTATTCCCACTAAAGAACTGGGTCTACTTTATCTGCAGCTCTCTGGGTGCACATCCTGTTCCCACATACTCTAGCTAATTGCTCTATGAAACATGTATTGGCTCAGCCACCCAGTGCATTTTATCTTCTTTGACACATTGACTGGTTCAGGGATGGGCACAGGATCTGATTCAGGCCAATGGATATCAGTCCTGAAACTTGTGTTGAAAATGCAGGGTAAGAGAAGCTCTCTTTCAACTGCACTTAGGAGGGGTGGGGATGCCACCCCTGGAGCTGTTGGCAGCCAACATGAGAAATCAGGACTGCAGTTTTGAGCAAAAGGTGCCAAGCCCTGATGCTATGTGGGTGCTGGCCTCTAGCTATGATTGAAATGCCCAGACTCTACAGTTGCATGAACCAATATGTAATTATTTTTTGCTTAAGACAGTTGGGTTGTCTGTCTCTTCCAATCAACAATCCTCACTTAAAACAGAGAAGGGAGGGCAAGTGTCATAATCCTCACCTTATCAAATATGAAATGGAGGCTCAGAGAAAGCTCAGGGTGGAAGATTCAAGAACTTTGCTCAAGGGCTCTAGCCGTTCTATCTGCTGCCTACTCATTCAATGATTCATTGCAGTAAAGTGGAAGGAATCAACGCAGCCACGTCTGTCTTTACTGACTTCAAATATTTCTGCTTTAGAGAAAATGAAGGGGTCTTCTACTGGGTTACTAAGGGAGATATTTATGTGACCTTAGCAGAGTAAAGACTGTTACACATGTGACACACACTCACCCCTAAACTACAAAAGGCCATAGTAGGTGCCTTAGATTTGCACAAAAGATCATCGCCCTGGGATCTGCCCGGGCTGCAGACTGTCTCTCGTTGAAACCCTCTCTCCCCAGGGGACTGATGCCCTAAGTCTACAGATTGTCTCTACTGCCTGTCTCATCATCCAGATCTTGTCAGCCTCGTGTCTGCTGGTCTGTGACTGAACTGTTCACAAACAAAGCTTCCACCCAGTTGCTTGACCTGCCCAGTGAGTGACCCGTCCACTCGCAGAGGTCACAGAGAGGAAGCCCACAACCCAATCCTACTCCTTTCTGTGTTTTGACTCACTTTAAAAAAATGGAGCTACATTTAAAGATTGAAAGTTTTTACATAAAAATTTAAGACTTTATGCTTCACTTAAAAAAAAATAAAAAGCCTATCAACACTGTATGTACTCCCACACAGTGACATGAGCTGAATTCAGGTGTTTCCTGAGTCCTCTTTAGACATATTTCCTTTCTTCACCATATCATGGATCTGGTTTTTATTTATTTATTTTCAACTCACTTCTGCCACCTGCCAGGTTGCTGTGAGCACACGCACTTTCAACCATCTAAACTTTCCTTCACCTGTTGGTGCTACCCAGCTGAGATGCCACCTTGCCCTCCAGTGGCTGTGTTTGGAAACGACCTGTTTGTAGCCAGATGTCCCACCCAAGACTCCAGTCTCTCCAGAAATAAAATCACAAGGGCATCATTTTACATTTCCTTATCTTTGGGTCTGGATCTTCCAAATTCTCTGCTAAAAAATAAGAATCATTTATTTAAATCAGAAAAAAAATTTTTAAAATAAGTACTCTTGTAAAATGAAGCTGGCCTGTGTCTTGCACGACATTGAGATTGGAGGGAGGTGGTGTGGTGTAATCAACCAGGCATGTGATGAGAAGTCAGAATATTCTGTTACTCTGTAAATGATTTCCTTCTCTCTACTTCAGTTTCCTCATCTGTCAATAAAGGAAGTTTTAAGCTGGTGGCCCACAACTCACATCCAACCAATAGATGGCATTGTCTTCTTTTATTAATTATATGCCAGTAGATAAAAAGAAGCATATTTAAAGTAGGAATCCAGATTATTCAGCTGACAGACTTCTCAGAACTATCTAGAAATGATCAACAATGGGGTGGTATCCTTGCATGACATGATGGTAAGATGAAGGCTCTGAGCTCACCTCAATCTTCACCCACTTCCTAGTTGCCATACACACACCCTCACCACCTGAGCAGTTCATTTACAGCCCTGCCTCTCCTCAGACATTTGCTCTTGCCACCCTTGAATGAGATGACCTCCAGGGACCCATCAGCCCCCATTCTGTGAGTGGAGACTAGTGATCTAAGGGTTAGAGATGATTTGGAGAAAAGAAAAATGTTTTGAGCAGAGACCATGCTTCACAATTTCAGCAAATCTTAATGGGTCACCACTTCCCACTTGGCCCAGAGTTGAAACAGCAAGACGCCCAGGTCTTTGTGAAGATTCCACTACACAGTTAATCCTGAAAAGGCAACAGCTTTGAAAGTAGCAGAAATATTCTTCCGTTGGGGTTGCTAGCTGATTCTCTAAGTAATTTGCAATTCAAGTGCCTCTTTGTTTTGTATGAAAATTTGCTGCTATTTGGAAAGTGGGGAAGAGCTAAATTGCATCCTGCTGGTTTTACTTTGACTGTATCAAAAAGAAACTGTTAATCTGGTTCTGTAATTAACTTTCCTGTTCTAAAAGGCCCTGGGAGAGAGTCCAGAGAGTGCCTGTCAACTCCTGCTTCCCTTCTCAATAATGCCTTCAACAGGATGGCCTGAAAGAAGAATGAATCCAGGTGGGCACTGGTCTTGGTTTTCACTTTTCCCAATTTTTCTTCCCTTTTATCCCCACCCAACCAACATTTAATGAGCCCTTACTGGAGGTAAGGCACTGGGCTGATTCAGGTGAGCATAAAGATACATAAATTTCTGTGGAGCTGTCAGAGACTATAAGTTAATTTCCCATCCATCCATCCATCCTAGGTGTATTAGGTTTCGATATTATATGCCAGACATTGTGCTAGACAATGGTGTCATAAACGTGAACGTGACTTAATCAGCATCTAAGAATTCTAAAGTGAAGAGGTGATTTCTTGGCTAGTACCATGATGGCTGGCTTCATGGAGAAGATAACATTTCAACTGGTTTTGTCCCCTGTGATATTCGTGCCCATACATGTGTACAACATGCTAACAGGACAGGATAACTGATCCAGGCAAAGGCATGTAGACTGGAAATCAAGCTTGATGATCAAGGGGAGACACTGGCTACAGCAGAGGGCCTAGACTAAAATGAGCAATTAACACTCATTGACTACTGAGAACAGTGCTAAGCAGTTTTTAACTATAACCACAATGAGATCTCACAAAGTAGTACTTTGCTTACATGCTTACAGACAGGAACCAGACTCAGGCAAGTTCTCAGGGAACACACCGGTGGGATAAATGGCAGAGGCGGGACCAGGATCCACGTGTGGCTTCAAAGCATAAGCTTTTAGGTATGAGACTGCACTGCCTAGAGGAAAATGACTAAAGAAGGACTTGGAGTTCCACCAATTACTCAATAATGCATTAATCTGGGACTTGCCTGGTAGTCCAGTGGGTAAGATTTCACCTTCCAATGCAAGGGGTGTGGGTTTGACTCCTGGTCAGGGAGCTAACATCTCACATGCCTCATGGCCAAAACACCAAAACATAAAACAGAAGCAGTATTATGACAAATTCAATAAGGACTTTAAAAATGGTCCACATCAAAAATATCTTTTTTAAATTTTTTAATTTTTTTAAATTAAATTTATTTATTTTTTAAATTACAATACTGTATTTGTTTTGCCATACATTGACACGAATCAGCCATAGGTGAACACAATCGCCCAATGCCGAAGCCCCCTCCCACCTCCCACCCCACATCCTCTGCCTGAATCATCCTGTGCATCAGCCCCATGCATCCTGCATCCTACACCAAACATAGATTAGCGCTTCGTTTCTTACAGGAAAATACACATGCTTCACTGCCATTCTCCCAAACCATCCCACCCTTTCCCTCTCCCTCAGAGTCCAAAAGTCCACTCTATACCTCTGTGTCTCTTGTTGTCTCACATATAGGGTCATCATTACTGTCTTCTAAATTCCATATATATGTGTCAGTATACTGTATTGGTGTTTTTCTTTCTGGCTTACTTCACTCTGTATAATCGGTTCCAATTTCATCCATCTCATTAGAACTGAGTTAAATTTATTCTTTTTAAGGGCTGAGTAGTATTCCATAGTGTATATGAACCACAGCTTTCTTATCTATTCATCTGCTGATGGACATCTAGGTTGCTTCCATGTCCTGGCTATTATAAACAGCGCTGCAATGAACATTGGGGTACATGTGTCTCTTTCAATTCTGGTTTCCTCAGTGTGTATGCCCAGCAGTGGGATTGCTGGGTCATAAGGCAGTTCTATTTGCAATTTTTAAGGAATCTCCACAATGTTTTCCATAATGGCTGTACTAGTTTGCATTCCCACCAGCAGTGTAAGAGGGTTCTCTTTTCTCCACACCCTCTCCAGCATTTATTGCTTGTAGACTTTTGGATCGCAGCCATTCTGACTGGTGTGAAATGATACCTCACTGTGGTCTTGATTTGCATTTCTCTGATAATGAGTGATGTTGAGCATCTTTTCATGTGTTTGTTAGCCATCCGTATGTCTTCTTTGGAGAAATGCCTATTTAGCTCTTTGGCCCATTTTTTTATTGGATCATGTATTTTTCTGGAGTTGAGCTGCATAAGTTGCTTATATATCTTTGAGATTAGTTGTTTGTCAGTTGTTTCATTTGCTATTGTTTTCTCCCATTCAGAAGGCTGTCTTTTCACCTTGCTTATAGTTTCCTTTGTTGTGCAGAAGCTTTTAATTTTAATTAGATCCCATTTGTTTATCTTTGCTTTTATTTCCAGTATACTGGGAGATGGATCCTGCTGTGATTTATGTTGGAGAGTGTTTTGCCTATGTTCTCCTCTAGGAGTTTTATAGTTTCTGGTCTTACATTTAGATCTTTAATCCATTTTGAGTTTATTTTTGTGTATGGTGTTAGAGAGGGGTCTAATTTCATTCTTTTACAAGTGGTTGACCAGTTTTCCCAGCACCACCTGTTAAAGAGACTGTCTTTACTCCATTGTATATTCTTGCCTCCTTTGTCGAAGATAAGGTGTCCATAGGTATGTGGGTTAATCTCAGGGCTTTCGATTTTGTTCCATTGATCTATATTTCTGTCTTTGTGCCAGTACCATACTGTCTTAATGACTGTGGCTTTGTAGTAGAGCCTGAAGTCAGGCAAGTTGATTCCTCCAGTTCCATTTTTCTTTCCAGCAACACATTAAAAAGATCATACACCATGACCAAGTGGGCTTTATCCTAGGGATGCAAGGATTCTTTAATATCCGCAAGTCAATCAATGTAATTCATCACATTAACAAACTGAGAAATAAAAATCATATGATTATCTCAATAGATGCAGAAAAAGCCTTTGACAAAATTCAGCATCCATTTATGATAAAAACTCTCCAGAAAGCAGGAATAGAAGGAACATACCTCAACATAATAAAAGCTATATATGACAAACCCACAGCTAACATTATCCTCAATGGCGAAAAATTGAAACCATTTCCCCTAAAGTCAGGAACAAGACAAGGGTGTCCACTTTCACCACTACTCTTCAACATCGTACTGGAAGTTTTGGCCACAGCAATCAGAGCAGAAAAAGAAATACAAGGAATCCAAATTGGAAAAGAAGAAGTAAAACTCTCACTGTTTGCAGATGACATGATCCTCTACATAGAAAATCCTAAAGACTCGACCAGAAAACTACTAGAGCTAATCAGTGAATATAGTAAAGTTGCAGGATATAAAATCAACACTCAGAAATCCCTTGCATTCCTATACACTAATAATGAGAAAGTAGAAAAAGAAGTTAAGGAAACAATTCCATTCACCATTGCAATGAAAAGAATAAAATACTTAGGAATATTCCTACCTAAAGAAACTAAAGACCTATATATTGAAAACTATAAAACACTGATGAAAGAAATCAAAGAAGACACTAATAGATGGAGGAATATACCATGCTCATGGGTTGGAAGAATCAATATAGTGAAAATGAGTATATTACCCAAAGCAATCTACAGATTCAATGCAATTCCCATCAAGCTACCAGCAGTATTTTTCTCAGAACTAGATCAAATAATCTCAAGATTTGTATGGAAATACAAAAAACCTCGAATAGCCAAAAATATCTTTAAAAATAATGCATTAATTCACCAATTCATAGAAATACATATTTGTTAGTACTCTGCAGAAGAATACTCTGAAAGCTGGGACTAAAGAAAGTGGGACAGACAAGGTCCTTGTCCTCCTGGAGTATACATTCCAGTGACCTCACACTGAGTGTCTCCATTCTCCAAAGGCATGAGGGAGAAAGTACAAAGATCAAGGCAAAATGGTTCTCATAAGAGAAAACTGTCAATCAAATGACCTCTCCCTAGCTCCACTTAGATAACTTGGATGGTACCCCATCTCCACATTTTCTTTGTGGGGCATTTGCTCCTTCTTTTCTTTTTCTTCTCTCTGTTCTCTTCTCACCTTTGGTTTGTTGCATCTATTTTCAATTTTTCCTCAAATTTAACCTGAAAGATTCTATAAAGAACTTCCTCTTCGCAGTCCACTGAATAGATCTAAGTCCTTTTGCAGAACTGCTCAGGGTCTTTCAGGTTCTGGCTTTGAGCAAAGTCAGAGACTGATCTAGTCTTACTTGTGGTCCTCACTCCATCCCTACCTAATAAAACTAGCAGTCACCAGACTTGGACTGTAACCTGGCCCCACCAATATCTAACAGATGTTTGCATCAACTTCACATATCACCCCAAGCTTTTCCAGAGACCAGGCAAAGACACTGCATTATTTCTGAGAACTAGAGGAAGCCAGGACTCCTGACTGGGTCAAGGCTATAAAGGACCCCAAGCCTCCAGGGAAAATTTTCCCTTGGGTCATTATAGCTGTAAATGATGGTGACAGCTGAAACAAGATCTCATATGGACAGAAAACTGAGGGCATTGAGGTAACTGCATATTCTCCAGCTGTGGTAGACAGACTAAGTCTCTTTTAAAGATGTCCATGTCCAATCCCTGCAACTTATGAATATGTAACATTACACAGCAAATGGAACTTTGAATTAAGGTTACAGGCCTTGGACCTTATCTAAGGATAAGACAGAGAGGTAATCCTGGAGCATTTGGGTGGGCCCAGGTAATCACATGGATCTGTAAAAGTGGTAAAGGAAGACAGAAGGGTTGACCAGATATATGCAATTATGGAGGGAGAGGTAGATGAGATTTGAAATGTGGAGATCTGATCCACTGTTAGGGCTTTCCAGGTGACACTAGTGGTAAAGAACCTGCCTGTCAATGCAAGAGACATAAGATGCAGATTCAGTACCTGGAATAGGAAGATCCACTGGAGGAGGGCATAGCAACTCACTCTAATATTCTTGGCTGGAGAATCCCATGAACAAAGGAGCCTGGGAGGAGTCCATAGAGTCTCAAAGAGTTGGATACAACTGAAGAGACAATAAACTGTGGAAAATTCTGAAAGAGATGGGAATACCAGACCACCTGACCTGCCTCTTGAGAAACCTATATGTGGGTCAGGAAGCAACAGTTAGAACTGGACATGAAACAACAGACTGGTTCCAAATAGGAAAAGGAGTACATCAAGGTTGTATATTGTCACCCTGCTTATTTAACCTCTATGCAGAGTACATCATGAGAAACGCTGGACTGGAAGAAACACAAGCTGGAATCAAGATTGTTGGGAGAAATATCAATAACCTCAGATATGCAGATGACATCACTCTTATGGCAGAAAGTGAAGAGGAGCTAAAAGCCTCCTGATGAAAGTGAAAGAGGACAGTGAAAAACTTGGCTTAAAGCTCAAGATTCAGAAAACGAAGATCATGGCATCCGGTCCCATCACTTAATGGGAAATAGATGGGGAAACAGTGGAAACAGTGTCAGACTTTATTTTGGGGGGCTCCAAAATCACTGCAGATGGTGACTGCAGCCATGAAATTAAAAGACGCTTACTCCTTGGAAGGAAAGTTATGACCAACCTAGATAGTATATTCAAAAGCAGAGACATTACTCTGCTGACTAAGGTCCGTCTAGTCAAGGCTATGGTTTTTCCTGTGGTCATGTATGGATGTGAGAGTTGGACTGTGAAGAAGGCTGAGCACTGAAGAATTGATGCTTTTGAACTGTGGCGTTGGAGAAGACTCTTGAGAGTCTCTTGGACTGCAAGGAGATCCAACCAGTCCATTCTGAAGGAGATAAGCCCTGGGATTTCTTTGGAAGGAACGATGCTGAAGCTGAAACTCCAGTACTTTGGCCACCTCATGCGAAGAGTTGACTCATTGGAAAAGATTCTGATGCTGGGAGGTACTGGGGGCAGGAGAAGGGGACAACAGTGGATGAGATGGCTGGATGGCATCACGGACTCGATGGACGTGAGTCTGAGTGAACTCGGGGAGATGGTGATGGACAGGGAGGCCTGGCATGCTGCGATTCATGAGGTCGCAAAGAGTTGGACACAACTGAGTGAGTGACTGAACTGAACTGAACTGAAAAGACTTAGCAAGCACTCACAATCCACTGTTGCTGATTTGAAGATGGACTGTGGGGCCATAAGCCAAGGAATGTAGGCAGCCTCTAAAAGCTGGGGATGGTCCTTATCTAAAAGCTAGCAAAGAAAGAGGAGTCCTCAGTCCTACAACTGCAAGAACTAAATTTAGCCAACAAGCCAAATGAGAAAGGACCCAGATTTTCCCTTGAGTCTCCAGAGTGAAACAGCTCTGCTGTCACACTAGTAGGACCCAGGTTGGACTTTCAGAACTGTGAGATAAGTAAATAAAGTTCTGCTGCTTTACATCTGTGAGCTTGTGATAATGTGTTATGGTAGGAACAGAAAACTAATAAGCTGACTTTTGGTTGCCATTCATTGCTACATTTAATATAGCACCAGGTGAGGTTTGAAAGCTAGTTAGGACTTGGTATGACTATGGCATACAACAATAGCAATGGCTTAAATACCTACAGTCTTTTGTTTTTACTTTTAAAATATTTAATAGGTATGTGTACCTTTTGTGCCTTTCCCCCAGGCTTTTAAGATGCCTATATTGAGACTGTTATATTAGTGAAGACTTTGTAAAGGGTTTGGATAAGGCAGCCTTTTTGATAAGGCAATGATTATATGGCATTTCAAACTTCTTCCAGCTTTTTGAAGTGAGGTTGAAATGTGACTAAGCACATTAAATTTAAATTTTTTTCTTTTAAAAAAATGCTATTCTTTCAAATCATCCCACCTCACCTTCTCCCACAGAGTGTAAAAGACTGTTCTATACATCTGTGTCTCTTTTGCTGTCTCGCATACAGGGTTATCATTACCATCTTTCTAAATTTCATATATATGTATTAGTATACTGTATTGGTGTTTTTCCTTCTGGCTTGCTTCACTCTGTATAATAGGCTCCAGTTTCATCCACCTCATTAGAATGGATTCAAATGTGTTCTTTTTAATGGCTGAGTAATATTCCATTGTATATATGTACCACAGCTTTCTTATCTATTTGTCTACTGATAGACATCTAGGTTGCTTCCATGTCCTGGCTATTATAAACATTGCTGAGATGAACATTGGGGTACACGTGTCTCTTTCAGTCTGGTTTCCTCGGTGTGTATGCCCAGTAGTGGGATTGCTGGGTCATAAGCCAGTTCTGTTTCCAATTTTTAAGGAATCTCCATACTCTTCTCCATAGTGGCTGTACTACTTTGCATTCCCACCAACAGTGTAAGAGGGCTCCCTTTTCTCCACACCCTAGGGTTCTTTGCATGTATATCAGCAACTTCTTCCAACATGTATTACAGTTTACTGAGATCTCCTGACTCTACCTCCCATATCTTTTGTGTATAATTTTTAACTTGATTTTGGGTCTGTAAAGAAGTTTGAGGGTAGGCAGTCTAGGGCCTCCCACTCAGGTGCTTCTATAGAGACGTCAGGAAAGTGGGCAGATTCCAACTTTCTGTTCTGCTCCCACCAGGATTGGCTGCCCTTCCTCTGACCCAACATGACCTCCAGAGCTCTAGCTGTCACATCTGAATTCCGGGCAGTGGGCTGGAGGGAGTGTGAAGGAAAGCTACTTCCTTGACAGCACTTTTCTGTACTTGCATACAATGCTGCACTCATCTATCTTTGGTCAAAACTTGGTCATATGATCACATATAACTCTAAATAAGGGTGAGGCAGACGATATACTCAACTAAATGTTAGAACTGTCATTAAGGAAACAGGAGAGAATGAATTTGGAGAGAGAACCAAGAATATCTTTCTTCATATATATATATGTATGTGTGTGTGTGTATATATATATATGTATTTTGGTGATTAGCAGATGGCTCTCAAAAGCCCTCAGCTATGCAGATGACTCTGGCTGGCATGTCATTTCTTCCCTCCACACTGACTACAGTCCTTTCTCTCGTTTTGCTCAGTCCTTCCTCCTAAATTTTATTTGCATGCTGCACTAATTCTATCCAATATTAAAGGCCCATTTCAAATCTTACCTTCTCTTAAGAAGTTTTCCTAAGATTCACTCAGAGGAAAGTTAATTCTCTATACCTTCTTTAAACTTGCCTAACACTGGGTTTCTATTTACTCCTTGTCACACTCCATGCAATGTGAGAGGTACTGCTGTATTCGAGAGTCTCTTGCCTTCTGGAATGCAGGCCATCGTCTTATTCACAGCTGACAGTCTCAAACACAGCACAAACTGAATATATACATGATACAGCAGAGATGCTAGCTTGTCCCCCAGAATCATAGTCCTCTTTTCTTGTTAGAAACAGCCACCCTTCCTGGCCCTAAGTATTAGCTGTGTACATTGTCATACGACTAGACAGTTCAGTACTTTCTCTTCCTTGGGATTATGTGTGACCATATGACTAAGGACCAGTGGAATATGAGCTGGAGTGATATTTGCAAGTTCTGGGTCATCCATATAAAGATAAATCTACTTGCCTGGACTCTTCCTCCTACCCCTTCTTGTTGGCTGGAAAACAGTACAGCAGCTTCCTTGGAATGAGAGACGGAAGCCACATGTGGAGGAGGGCAGAGCCAAGTGGCCAGCCTGTGGCTCAGTGACCTCATGGGGCTGCCTACCTGCCCTAGCCTGCTGCCCTACTTTTAAATGGGGAGGGATATACAACCTTGCTTTTCTAAGCCACTATATTTGGTCTTCATGAGAGCAGTGTATCTGTGCCGTAGCTCATTCCCGTGAGTAATGGAACTAGGCTCTTTCCCTATGGATATAGTCTGTCTTCCTTTCCAATTACCAGGAGTGTGACACATAGCCTAAAATAATGAGACGTAAAGTACTGAAAGTACATACGCCATGCCTTAAAGTAGCCAAGGGCACTTGATAAGATGCAAGCCCAGCTCTCTTATTCTGGTCAGCTAGGAGAGCTAACTGAATAGGTTCCAGTCTAGCATTTTATTATTTCTGCTGGAGTTACTCTGGAAAATATCTTTAATCAGAAGTATGTCCAGACTTGCTAAATAATGTTTTGCACTGACATTCATTGCTGATTCATTCTTCTCAAACCCATCATTTTGGAAAATTGTCTTTTGCTGCATAAGTATCGCTTGCCATTTGAAACTTTCTTTACAAATTCCCATTTTTTTCCCATACCCTTTTAAGAGCCTATTCAGACAATTCCACTCAGTGTTCATTTTCTAGCTGGCTATTAACAACAAAATGCCTTGTATTTGTATGTTGTTTTAATACTTTTCAAAGTTATTTCACAATGTAATAGCTTTAATCATCAAGGAAACCTGCTAAGTTATATAGCCTAAGTGGTAGTATTCCTACTCCCTAGATCAACAGTCTTCAACAATGATGTAGTAGAAAAATAATATTTAGTAATCCATTGTGAAGTATGTTATAATGGAAATCATGTTTTATCAAATAAAGTGTCATTCTTTTCTGTCATCATATTAATGCAACAGACAGTTTTGGAGGAGTCAGTGTATCCTAGAACAGTCTTCAGCATGGGGAATCCAGTGTTGAGCAAAACAGACCATATCCCTGTTCCCAAGGATCTGATGGACAGTTGATGAGTCAAGATGGCTCCTGATCTATTTTTTTCTCCTGATGCCAAATATCTAGTGCATCAACCAAGTCTCATAGAGTTTCGCTCCAAATGATACCTTAGATCCATCCTTCTCTTTCTATATGCAGTCACTGCCTAAGTTCAGATCTTCACTATTGAGCTTCCCTGGTGGCTCAGTGGTAAAAATCCACCTGTCAATGCAGGAAACACAGGTTCGATCCCTGGTAAAGGAAGATCTCACATACTGTGGAGCAACTAACTTGGAGCAAACGTGCACCGCAACTATTGAGCCTGTGCTCTAGTGCCTGGGAGCTGCAACTACTGAGCCCATGTGTCCTCGAGCCCATGCTCCTCAACAAGAAAAGCCATGAAAAAGAAGCCTGTGCACTGCAATGAAGATTAGTCCCCAGCTGCTGCAACTAGAAAGAAGCCCACACAGTGACAAAGACCCAGTACAGCCAAAAGTAAAAAAATAAGATTTTAATAAATTAATTAATAAATTTAATAAATTAAATGAAAAAAAAATCTTCACTATCTTCGGCCTACAATGGTGCTCAGTTTAGTTGCTCAGTCGTGTGTGACTCTTTGTGACCCCATGAATTGCAGCACGCCAGGCCTCCCAGTCCATCACCAACTCCCAGAGTTTACCCAAACTCATATCCATCGAGTTGGTGATGCCATCCAGCCACCTCATCCTCGGTCATCCCCTTCTCCTCTGGCCCCCAATGCCTCCCAGCATCAGGGTCTTTTCCAATGAGTCAACTCTTTGCATGAGGTGGCCAAAGTATTGGAGTTCCAGCTTCAGCATCAGTCCTTCCAATGAACACCCAGGACTGAACTCCTTTAGGATGGACTGGTTGGACCTCCTTAGAGTCTTCTCCAACACCACAGTTCAAAAGCATCAATTCTTTGGCACTCAGCTTTCTTCACGGTCCAACTCTCACATTCATACATGACCACAGGAAAAGCCATAGCCTTGACTAGATGGACCTTAGTTGGCAAAGTAATGTCTCTGCTTTTGAATATACTATCTAGGTTGGTCATAACTTTCCTTCCAAGGAGTAAGTGTCTTAATTTCATGGCTGTAGTCACCATCTGCAGTGATTTTGGAGCCCCAAAAAATAAAGTCTGACACTGTTTCCCCGTCTATTTCCCATGAGGTGATAGGCCCAGATGCCATGATCTTAATTTTCTGAATCTTGAGCTTTAAGCCAAGTTTTTCACTGTCCTCTTTCACTTTCATTAGGAGGCTTTTTAGTTCCTCTTCACTTTCTGCCATAAGGGTGCTGTCATCTGCATATCTGAGGTTATTGATATTTCTCCCAACAATCTTGATTCCAGCTTGTGTTTCTTCCAGCCCAGCGTTTCTCATGATGTACTCTGCATAGAAGTTAAATAAGCAGGGTGACAATATACAGCCTTGACGTACTCCTTTTCCTATTTGGAACCAGTCTGTTGTTTCATGTCCAGTTCTAACTGTTGCTTCCTGACCCACATATAGGTTTCTCAAGAGGCAGGTCAGGTGGTCTGGTATTCCCATCTCTTTCAGAGTTTTCCACAGTTTATTGTGATCCACACAGTCAAAGTCTTTGGCATAGTCAATAAAGCAGAAATAGATGTTTTTCTGGAACTTTCTTGCTTTTTCTTTTTCTATGATCCAGCGGATGTTGGCAATTTGATCTCTGTTTCCTCTGCCTTTTCTAAAACCAGCTTGAACATCTGGAAGTTCACGGTTCATGTATTGCGAAGCCTGGCTTGGAGAATTTTGAGCATTACTTTACTAGTGTGTGAGATGAGTGCAATTGTGCGGTAGTTTGAGCATTCTTTGGCATTGCCTTCCTTGGGATTCAAATGGAAACTGATAGACTCCAAAAAGTTTCTTGCTTCCCTCTTACCATCCCATAATCTTTCCTCCATACATAGATCTTGAAAAACGCAAATTAGATCCTTCCCCCATGCACGCACATACACATCAATCACTTCATCATACTTTGAATGTCATTCACACCTTTTCCCAGGCCTACAAAGTGAAAAATGCCACCTGCCGTCTCATACCACTCACTTTCCCCATCCAGCTCTAAGTTCTGGTCATAAGTGTTTTCCCAGAACATGCCAATCTCACTGGCCCCTTAGGGCATTGTGTTTGGGAGGGAATGCCTTCTCTGGCCTCTTTGCAGAAAGGAATTCTCCAAATCTCGTCTCAGTTTCACAGAGACCCTCTCTAATTCCTCTAAAGTAGCATCTTCAGCAATAGACTTTCTCACAGAACTCTATTTCATTCATAGCAATTTCCCAAATTTCAAAAGAGCACTCCTTTGTTTTATGATTGTTGTCTGTCTCTCCCATATTGTATTGCAGTTCATAAATATAAGGAGGATGTTCATCTTGTTCACTATGGTCTCCTTAGCCCTAAGCACACTGTCTCAATATTTGCTAAATGAATAAACGAGCGAGTGTATGACCAGAGGAATGTTTCTCACTGATGGTAACGATGGGGATCTATGATACACAGAAATCATCCCCTTTTTGTTTTGACATTGACATGGTATACTGGCCAGTCCATTCCTTTATCTGATTACAAGCCATCCTTTTAAATCTTCACTACAAAATAAGATTTGAGTGGAATCTCAGATTGGCTATCTCAGTAGCAAAATTATCTTCCTTAAAATTTCTATTACCCAGACCAAAAAAAAAACTTCTAAATATTACAGAAAATACCCATATTATTCATATCTTTGGGTAAAAACACTGAAGACTGGTATGGAGAGAATATTTGATTCTGGTATCTACCATACTATCCTGGCTAAGTCATTTTCTGTCTCTGTTCCTCAAATTTCTGTATTGGGCTCCTCTCTGTGCTATTGCCAAGATCTTCAGCAAGTCACTTAACCTCTCTCAGCTCTAGGATACATACAGTGGGCTGGACAGTGAGCCTCCCAAAGATAGGCCTACATCATGATTCCTGGAACCCACAAGTGTTTCCTTGTTTAGAAAAAGGTCTTTGCAGATGTTATCCACTTAAGATCTTAAAATGAGCAGATCATACTGGCTTATGAAGACGGGCCTTATGTCTAATGACAAGTGTCCTCATCAGAGAAAGGCAGAGGGAGATTTGAGATAGAGAAAGTTATATGACCACAGTGACAGAGGGCGTGGTGAGGCGGTCATCCACTGAGGAATGCCACAGCCACCAAAGGCTGGAAGAAGTGAATAATGGATCCTCCCCTCGAACCCCCAGAGGAACTGTGGCCCTGCAGGATTAGACTTCTGACCTCCAGAACTGTGAAGGGACACATTTTTGTCAAGTTCCTAAGTTTACAGTAATGTGTTCTGGTACCCCTAGGAAATTAACAAAGTATTCATCTCTAAGCCCAGTTGTGACTGATGGTCCCTGGGCCTCTGTAGCCCAGAACCAAGTTTCTAATCTCATCGCATCTAGTAACCCCACTAGATCCACTCTAGAAGCTTAAAAATTGATGTATAGTCCAGTGAAAAGAGATATGGGGAACCATCTAATCCACATCACACTACAGTCTCCTTAAATAGTCAACTTTCACATTCTGTCTCTCACTGCAGCTACTTCTCCCTCTTTTCCCTGGGACCTCTCTCCTCCAGCCACCTTCAGTCATATAGCATCTCTCTCCTCTCTTTCATCCTCACTCCTTCTCCAACTCCCTTCAGATGGCACAGCAGCAAGTGTTTGAGGAGGGGTCAGTCTTCTCTTAGGTGCTATGAAGGTTTCCACTTCCACAAGAGATGCGAAAACTTGAACAGTACCAGTAATAACAGGGGTAACAGTAGCTAACACTAACTGGTTGTTTACCGTAAGCAACCGAGGTGTGAAGTACGTTTCATGTATTGTCCCTTTCGGCCTCCAAAATCAGGACCTCCTAAATGAATTCCCTAGTAAACATATTCTGAAATTCTAGAATTCCAGAAAAACATATACTTCTGTTTCATTGACTATGCTAAAGACTTGACTGTGTGGATCACAAGACATCGGAAAATTCTTAAAGAGATGAGAACACCAGAACACCTTACCAGCCTCCTGAGAAACCTGTATGCAGGTCAAGAAACAATACTTTGAACCAGTCTGTTGTTCCTTGTCTGGTTCAAACTAGGAGTTTGAATTAGAATACATCAAGGTTGTATATTGTCACCCTGCTTATTTAACTTAGATGTAGGGTACATCATGTGAAATGCCAGGCTGGATGAAGCACAAGATGGAATCAAGATTGCTGGGAGAAATATCAGTGACCTCAGATATGTTAGCTGATACCACCCTAATGACAGAAAGCTAAGAAGAGGTAGCCTCTAACAAGCCTCTTGATGAAAGTGAAAGAGAAGAGTGAAAAAGCTGGCTTAAAACTCAACATGGTATCGAGTCCCATCACTTCATGGTAAAGAGATAGAGAAAAATAGAAACAGAAAAAGTTTATTTTCTTGGGCTCCAAAATCATTGTGGATGGTACTGCAGCCATGAATTAAAAGATATTTGTTCCTTGGAAGAAAAGCTATGACAAACCTAGACAGTGCATTAAAATGTGGAGACATCACTTTGCCAACAACGGTTCATACAGTCAAATCTATAGTCATGTACAGATGTGAGAGTTGGACCATAAAGAAGGTTGAGCAACAAAGAATAGATGCTTTCATCTGTTTACATATACACAGTGGAATATTACTCATCTATTAAAAAGAATGCATTTGAATCAGTTCTAATGAGGTGGATGAAACTGGAGCCTATTATAGTGAAGTACGTCAGAAAGACAACACCAATACAGTATGTTAATGCATATATATGGAATTTAGAAAGATGGTAACAATGACCCTGTATGCGAGACAGCAAAAGAGACACAAATGTAAAGAACAGACTTTTGGACTCTGTGGGAGAAGGCGAGGATGGGATGATTTGAGAGGATAGCATTGAAACATGTATATTATCATATGTTAAGTAGACTGCCAGTCCAGGTTCGATGCATGAGACAGGGAGCTCAGGGCTGGTGCACTGGGATGATCCTGAGGGATGGGATGTGGAGGGAGGTGGGAGGGGCGTTCAGGATGGGGAACACATGTGCACCCGTGGCTGATTCATGTCAATGTGTGGCAAAAGCCACTACAATACTGCAAAGTAATTAGCCTCCAATTAAAATAAACAAATTAATTTAAAGAAAAGAATTGATGCTTTCAAACTGTGGTGCTGGAAAAGACTCTTGAGGGTCCCTTGGACAGCAAGGAGATCAAACCAGTCAATCCTAAAGACAATCAACCCTGAATATTAATTGGAAGGACTGATGCTGAAGCTCCAATGCTTTGGCCACCTGATGTGAAGAGCCAACTCACTGGAAAAGACCCTGAAGCTGGGAAAGACTGAGGGCAGGAGGAGAGGAGGGTGACAGAGGATCAGACAGGTGGATGGCATCACTGACTCAGTGGATAGGAGTTTGAACAAACTCTGGGAGAGAGTGAAGGACAGGGGAAACCTGCTGCGCTGCCATTCATGGGTCGCAGTCAGACACGACTTAACTGAACAACAGTGAGTAAACATATTTGGACTTCTCTGGTGGCTCAGTCAGTAAAGGACCTGTCTACAACTCAGGAGACCATATTCAAGGCCCATTACTGTATCCCCGGGTTACCTAAGTTGTCTTGCTTCATGTTTACACATGCCCTTCCGAATGATATAATTCCTCCAGAAGGACCTTTGATTATGACCGGCAGACTGCAGAGGAAACTACATTTTTATATTCACTGGACATTAAGGATCACCTTGTTCTCTGACAGGTTGTCTGTTGTAGACTCACAGGAAGTGAAAACCGTGAGCATGAACACTTCAGCCAGGCACCACCTGCAGCTGGGGGACCAGATGGGCATCCAGACGGAATAGGAGAAAAGGGAGGAAAGGAGCTCTTTCTAAGCCAGCTGTCTAGTGTACTAAAGGTTGAGTGCCATTTACTCTGGGAGCATCGGGATTTCATTTCACCTGGGGCTTAAACAAACCATTCTAGGTTGGCAACTGGAGGGGAGGTAGGGGGCAGAAAGAAATCTAAAGAAAACTGTCCTGGGGGACCTGCCCCAGCTGCGAGGGGCACCCAAGGGTGGGGAGCAAAACTCACCCTGAGTCTCCAGTGTGTGTCAGAACTCATTAAACACATATGGCTTCCAGGTCCCTGAAGGCTCAGGAACCAGACCCTGGAGGCCAGGGCTGGGAAGGTGTCATCTGCTGTGCCTTCTTCTTGACTGCCTTATCTGCTGCAGCAGCTGGGCTCACACATTATTCCACATGGCTCCCTGGGCCAGGCCTGCAAATGCACCTGATGCCCTGGGGGTTTCCCTTAGGTATGTGCACCCTGAATTACTCTCACTTTTGCATCAATACCAGCTCCCTTTTGCTCTGATGGCAACTTTCTAAGTCTCTCCCCACCTGTGTCCCTCTGTTCCCCTGAGACTGCCAGCTTTGCTAAAATGAATTTTCCCTATGGTACTTTTTCAGTCCCTCTCTGCTTGACCTTAATATATCCTATCTTAGAATTTTTGGTATCTATCTTTGATTGTGCCCCCAGTCTAAGTTCTTTGAAAGAACAAATTATATTTCACATATTCCATGTCCGTCCCCCAAGTCCTCAACACCTGGCCTTGCACAGAATAGATACCCAAGTTGTTTCTTTAATGATCAGCTCTCTATTTGGTATGTGATCTGATGACAGGGACGTGATTGGTTCTGGGAGAACAAGCTCAGAGGGGACAAGTTAGTTGTGGACAAGCTGACTTTCAGTGAGAAGGCTAAGAAAATACACACGCAGAGCACTGGCATGATGCTAAATAACAAGACAAGAAAAGAAACATATATAGTGACTGAGAATAGTTGATGGGATCAGGGAGCTTAGAAAGGTAGGTAAGGGCAGATTTCTCAGAGGAGGTGACATTTAGATTGAGATGTGAGGGTGTGAAGGAGCTAGTCAGGTGAAGAGATGGCAGGCAGGGAGCATTTTGGGCTGACAGTGCTCAGAAGTTCAAAGGGTGGGAAAGAGTTTGACATATTCAGAGCATTGAGAGGTGGCTACTATGGCTGAGTCTCAGCTGGTAAAGGTGGGGAGTGGGATGAAGTATGAACTGGGTTGAAGGGTTTCTCTAAAATTCAGGTCCGCCCAGCACCCCAGATGTGGCCTTACTTGGAAACAGGGTCTTTGCAGATGTAACTGGTTACAGTGAAGTTGCGTGAGTACTAGAGAAGACTCTTGAGGGTTCCTTGGAAACAAGGAGAACAAATCAGTCAATCCTAAAGGACATAAACCCTGAACATGCATTGGAAGGATTGATGCTGAAACTTTAATACTTTGGCCACCTGATGCAAAGAGCTGACTCACTGGAAAAGACCCTGATACTGGGAAAGACTGAGGAAAGGAGGAGAAGGGGGCAACAGAGGATGAGATGGTTGGATGGCATCGCTGACTCAACGGACATGAATCTGAGCAAATTCCAAGAGATAGTAAAGGACAGGGAAGCCTGGTGTGCTGCAGTTTATAAGGTTGCAAACAGTAAGACATAACTTTAGTGACTGAACAACAACATCACAAGTAAGATGAGCCTTATTCCAGTTCAGTTCAGTCGCTCAGTCCTATCCGACTCTTTGCGACCCCATGAATTGCAGCACACTAGGCCTCCCTGTTCATCACCATCTCTTGGAGTTCACTCAGACTCACGTCCATCGAGTCAGTGATGCCATCCAGCCATCTCATCCTCTGTCGTCCCCTTCTCCTCCTGCCCCCAATCCCTCCAAGCATCAGAGTCTTTTCCAATGAGTCAACTCTTCCCATGAGGTGGCCAAAGTACTGGTGTTTCAGCTTTAGCATCATTCCTTCCAAAGAAATCCCAGGGCTGATCTCCTTCAGAATGGACTGGTTGGATCTCCTTGCAGTCCAAGGGACTCTCAAGAGTCTTCTCCAACACCACAGTTCAAAAGCATTCTTCGGTGCTTAGCCTTCTTCACAGCCTTCTTGACTGCCTTGTCTACCACAGCAGCTGGGCCCTATTCCAGTGGGTGTTATCCTTGAAGAAAAGAAAACAATCAGGCTGAGAGACACACAGAGAAGAGGGTCACATGAAGACAAAGGCAGAGAGTACAGTCCTGCATCTAGAAGGCAAGGAATGTTTGGGACCACTGGCCATCACTGGAAGCTTGAGAAGAAGCAAGGAAGGATCTTTCCCAAGACCTTGACATCTTGATTTTGGACAGCTAGGCTCTAGAACCATGAAAGAATAAGTTTCTATAGGTGAAGGCCACCAAAACTTGGAATTTGCCATGGTAACTCTAGGAAATGAATACAGGAGGTAAGGGAAAGTCTACATTTTATTATCAGTGAAATGGAGATTCAAAGAATGTTAAACAGTAATAAGAACTGATTTTTTTTCACATTTGTGTTTTATAAAGGTACATCAAATGAATGAGAAAAGTCCTCATGCTCAGAACAATTTCCTTAAAGCTGAGATGCCCACAGCACCGATAATGCAGCTGCCCACTGACCATGCATGATGGGGCACTCTGGGAGATGAGTCATCTGTTTAACCATCTCCACCATTAGCCACTTGAGGTTTCTAAACATTTCCCCTCTATTTTAAAGCAAATTGGGGTCTACTTCTAGGTTCTGGATTATCTCCGTTCTCTGTTTCTCTCTGGACACGTGGTGACGACATGTGCTGTCCTTGCCCCTCCTCCTTCCAACCCTCTTCAGATCTAATGGAAAACATCACACATTTCAAAGTCACTGTTAATTAAAGCTGATGTTTGCTTTGCTGACATTGCTGTAAAAAGTGCTTATTTAAGGGATGAAGGGTTCTTCTAATTCTGAACACGATTTTCAGTATGTGCCTAAAAATCAATGCATGGCTGGATTCAGGTGCCCAGTTACAGTCTGAATTAAGCAATTCATGAGTGCTGGCTGTCTGACGCTTGCGGAAAAACACATACATTGGGGATGAGAATGGTCAAATGGGAAAATAGGGCACAAACCAGAAAGTTCTTGAGTTCACAGCTTTATGCAACCTGATAGGATTTGGAGTTCTCAGTTTCTTAGCACCTGAGAGAAAATAATTTTCTTTTCCCCTTACAACTAATGGTGAAAAGTGAACATGTTAGTTGCTCAGTCGTGTCTTACTCTTTCTGACCCCATGGATTGTAGCCCATCAGGCTCCTCTGTCCATGGAATTCTCCAGGCAAGAATACTAGAGTGGGTAGCCATTCCCTTCTCCAGAGGATCTTCCTAACTCAGGGATTAGACCCATATCTCCTGCATTGCAGGCTGATTCTTTTCAGGGTTCACCCATAATTCTCCTCCATTCAAGATGCAAAGCTTACTGATTAGGAATTTGAACCTCACTCCTTGCCAGCTGGAATAAAGCCTTTTGAGTTGGAACACTAAGTGTGTGCCAGTTATTGAACCAAAGACTGTATATCCACTATCTCATTTAAGAAGGAAATCATACACCAGTGATAAGGATAAAAAGACAATAAATGTCATTTATTGAGTGTCAAAAATCTTGGTTGGTACTTCATGTACATTATTCTTATAGTCCTGTCATTGTAGGGTAGTGGTTGGGAGTATGAACTTGGAGTCTAACACCCTGGATTGAAATACTGACTTGCAACTCAATAGCTAAGTGAGTTAATGGCTTCATTTTTCTAGGCCTCAGTTTTCTTGTTTTGTAAACAAGTGGAAACAATAAAACTGTGTATTTATGAGGACTAAATGGATTCCTGTAATATAGTCTGGCCTATTACAATAATGGTGATGATTAAAAATTAAAAGATAATAGTAACAACTGTATAGTATTTGCTATATGCCAAGCATGCTTCTACACATGGATATTATTATTGCTATTTCATATATGAGAAAATTAAAAAGTAGAGAGGTTAATAAACTTGCCCTTTATCACATGGCTAAAACATGGTAGAGCTGAGATTTCATCCATGGTTAGCACTGTGATCTAGAGTTCTCATTACTCTTGGTTTGCACAAGTACATACCAGATAAATATTTGTAGGTTGATAAATTATAGGCAGTATATTCCTTCCAGAGGAGACTCTTGGATCTCACTTAGTAACCTCCATTTAGGTTTCCTCCATTTAGGTAGCTCAGAAGGTAAAGAATTTGCCTGAAATACGGGAGACCCATGAGTTGGGAAGATCCCATGGAGAAGGGAATGGCTACCCACTCCTGTATTCTTGCCTGGAGAATGCCATAAACAGAGGAACCTGGTGGGTTACAGTCCATGGGTTTGCAAAGAGTTGGACACGACTGAAATGACTTAGCCCACATATTTAATTAGATTCTGAATACAACTGGCTTCTTTTTCCCTCCACTGTGTTCTGTAGAGAGAGGCCATTCCCCTTTGAATCTCAGTAGTTCTTCAGTCTGAGCAGAAAATACTTTCCAGATAATATTTGGGAATGATGACATCAGTTCAAGAAATACCTTTAAAACATTCATATTTCCAGGCTCAGGTAAAGCCTTTCCTCTTTCAGGAATCGTCAAAACTTCCCTGTCACCTGGAGGGCCCTCTGCTACAAGGCCCTCGGAGCCCAGGACTTTCCTTTGCCTCTTATTAAATAACTTTGTGATGTAGTTTGAAGACTTTTGGCTCCACTTTCACACTGTAAAGCCATGGTCAGCCCTAGGTCAGAACGTTCTAGAGTTACTTCCAGGAATCCTTGGGGAGTTTCATAAGAATTTGTGCAATTCTGGCCCCTCCTCTTTGATTTCTGGGCCCAGGAATCCACTGAGATGTATTTAACCACCACCGTAACCCTCAGGGTCCTCTCTGTGAACACATTCCCTGCCCAGGGAACTTCCTGGCCACAAACCCCGCCAGGAACTAACATGGTGCTGTTTCCTCTACAGAGATGCAACTCGCCCCTTCCCTGTCTCACTGGTCCTGCAGCCACCCTGCTTATACCCCATCTCACAAAGCCCTATAAGTTAACAGCCACTGCTTACCACCACTGCTCGTGACACCTTCCCATCAGTCTCAGACTGTAACCAGGCTCAGACACAGGGCTATACTTGATCTTTTCTATTGTAGCTATTATTAATGGTGAATACACATTATTTTGTGACATTTCTGCCTAATGTCTGTCTTCCCCATTAGGTGGTAAACTATGGGAGAATGAATTGAACAAGCTTTGCTCACTACCTCACACTCAGGGTTGCAGTCTTGAACATAATTGTGATCAATAAATATGTATTGAGTGAATAAATGACTATTCTGTTCTCCTGAACCCTTGTTTTTCCAAACCAAGGATCCAGACAAAGAAGACAGAGGATCTAATGTAAATCAATGTCTAGAAAGAGCCCACACATTCACATTGTTCACATTCTGGCCCCTGGAATAATGCATACCCCAAGTTTACAAGGTGGTCAGATAGAATCCAAATCTGGATTCAAACTGCAGGTCTTGAATTTAGAAGATATGTAGCCCATGTGGTCCTTCCAAATAGATTAGAAGCTTTGGATCTGGGGGTAATGCTTCTTTCATCTCAGCACCTTCTACTTTTTCTGGCACAATGCCTAATACAAGAAACCGGGCCAAGAAATACTTCTGGGATAGAACTAAGTATGATTTTCAAGATGAACATCTGCTAGCTTGTTACTGATCTGCTGCTGTTCCCCAGCCCTGTGTGTGAAGGTGGAGGCATGGCAGGGATTTCTGCAACAACTTTTTCCTTCAGTTCACCTCTCTGGACATGATTCATACCACTGTACATCAGGTGCTGAGAAACTATTTCCTAAAAATATAGGTGGGCCTTAGAAAGCTGAAAATAAGCTGAGGAAGCTAAGTGCCTCATGACTGCCTCCTTCCACAGGAGACAAGGGGATGAGCCAAATGCTTCCTAATTTGCCTCAATTTGCAAAGACAGAACAAAAATATCTCTCCCAGTAATGCAGGACTTTTTCTTTAGGCACAGTCAGGCCATGAACTCTTGGCTGCGCCCTTAAATGAAGTCAGGAGTATGCCAAACCCACAGCCATGCTCTGTTTGCAAGTCAGATGTCAAGTACTAGTTCCAACTGGGGGCAGTTTTGGCCTAGAAGACATCTGCCAATGGCCAGAGACATCTTTGGTTGTCACGGCTGCAGATTTTAACTGGTATTTAAATGAAAAGATATCAATAAAGTATCTTTTAGCACTCTCCCTGAGATAGTGCTAAACATTTACAATGGAGGCAAAGAACAATCCCTCATGAGAAAGAATTATTTGGCTCACAAAATCACTAGTGCTGAGAATCCTTGGTATAGATAAAACACAGAGCTAGTGACACACTGAATTCACACAGAGCCTGCTGCTGTACCAGAGTCCTTCTCCTCTCTTCCTGCTTTTCGTCAGCTGCTCAGGCAACATCATCTCTACTCTCCCAGCTGCAGCCTTCCGGATGAGGCGTTTGCACATTAGGGGGCAGCGTGAGTTTAGACTTTCAGCCTCTGTTGTGGCAGGAGCCAGAGTCCCATTAGACGGTAAACTATGGGGGACTGAACTGAACATGTGTTGCTCACCACCTCACATTCAGGGTAGCACAGTCTTGTGAGAGGGGACGCCTTTGTCTGGTGTCTCACCTTTTCCCTGCTGAGCTCCCGGGAGTGAAATCTGTCTCTTTCCAGTTTCACAATTCTGCATCCTTCATCCCATTCCAGAAAAGGGAAGGAGGGGAAATAACTAGGGCCCCCAACATTTTAAAGTGTGCTCTGCGCTCGCTTAGATGGAAGGAACTAGTTTCCGCTGACGTCATTCTTCTGGCCTACTCCCTGAGCAGGGCTTTTATTTGATGATTTCCCAGTGGCACCTGCCTGCTCTAAAGGCTTCTGCTGGTTGACCTGGGTTGCTGGGTTTGGATCCTGATGACCTGGGTTTGACTAGCTGTGTAACTTTAGACCTTTGAACCTCAGGTATTCCTTTTATGTAAAAGGAGAATGCTGTGACCAATCATTTTAGTTGTGCTACATGGATTAAAAAAAAAAACAAACCATCATCTGCCATGGACCACTACCTCCATTAACACAGTGATGAAGATTACCATATGCTAACACTGTGCTAAGTGTTTTATACACTATCTTATTTAATTACCACCATAATCTATTTTTGATCTCCTTGCAGTCCAAGGGACTCTCAAGAGTCTTCAACACCACAGTTCAAAAACATCACTTCTTCCTTGCTCAGCTTTTTATAGTCCAGCTCTCACATTCATACATGACTACTGGAAAAACCATAGTTTTGACTAGACAGACCTTTGTTGGCAAAGTAAAGTCTGCTTTTTAATATACTGTCTAGTTTGGTCATAGCTTTTCTTCCAAGGAAATTAAACCAGTCAGTCTTAAAGGAAATCAGTGCTGAATATTCATTGGAAGGGTTGAAGCTGAAACTCCAATACGTTGGCCACCTGATTCGAAGACCTGATTCATTGGAAAACACCCTGATTCTGGGAAAGATTGAAGGCAGGAGAAGGGGATGACAGAGGATGAGATGGTTGAATGGTATCACAGACTCGATGGACATGAGTCTGAGCGAGCTCTGGGAGTTGGTGATAGACAGGGAGGCCTGGCGTGCTACAGTCCATGGGGCCACAAAGAGTCAGACATGGACACGACTGACCGACTGAACTGATAATCTATTTTTAAGAGGAGTAAACTGATGGACAGGGAGGCCTGGCGTGCTGCAGTTCATGGGGTCACAAAGAGTCAGACACGACTGAGTGACTGAACTGAACTGAAACTGAGGCACATAAAGAGAGAACTTGCTCAAGATCAGGCAGCCTATAGTGGAAATCTTTCAAACCTAGTAGTTTACACTGAGCTCTGCCTTACTGATAAAGAGAAAGAACTCTGAATAAGGTGAGGTACCCACCAGAATTTGTAAATCCCAGAATTTCCCCACTGCACTTTGCATTCGTTCTTTATACTTTTCACTAATGTGTACTGAGCAGCTCTTGTGTGCTACAGACTGTCCCAGAGAAGGTCACACTGAGGTTTCTCCAGCACTGTCCCTGCAGGATTCATGGGGAGGTAGAGATCAAATTTCTAACATAGTCCCTGAACCAGCCTACTCTTCTCTGATGGCCTCCTGAGTGCCAGTGCTCAGATTCACAGCAAAAGAACACCCAGTGTCCTACACCATGACCATGCATAGCACATGGCATAGAGACCATGCATAGAGACAATTAAATCTGTTGGGTTAAATAGCTACTTCTATGAATGATGAAGTTACAACTGCTCTTCATCTTTTCAGGAAACCTTTTTGTCTGGTCAAAGTCCCCTTGGGAGGGAAGTTTGGGAGAGAATGGATACATGTGTATGCACGACTGAGTCCTTTGCCTGTCTACCTGAAACTATCACAGCATTGTTAATCAGCTATACTCCAATATAAAATAAAAAGTTAGAAGAAAAAGTCCCCTTTATATGGTCTCACAGCAGCATGTGCCTCCTGACTCAGTAATGTCCAGTCTGCATTATGTGTGTGATAAGAATGTGAACCATGTTGAACTGCCTTTGCTGATAAATTTTGACTCGTGTTTACCACAGTGTTGTACATACCATTCCAGAAATAAGTGAGTAAACTGGAGTTTATGGAACAGGCGAGGCCTGGAAGCACCATCTTACCATGCATTCTGCCTATATGATCTTATCGTGTGGGATGCACTGGTGCTGATGTTTTGTAGATAAAGAAACAGGCTTAGGAATTCACCTTCACACAGCTAGTAAGTGTGGAGTCAGGATACCAACCCAGACTCATCTGGATCCAAAGCCGCATGTTCCCTTAGTATTAGATTAGAATTTGAAAACTAGATATTTACAAATTTGCAGTCATGTGGGAGAAGATGTTACAATCAGCAGTAAAGCATGTGGGGTCCAGAGTCAGTCAGCTTGGGTTCAAATCTTGGATCCATCACCCTTCACATAAAAGGACTTTGATCTATAGTCCTTTATCCCTTCTGTACATGAGTTTATTTATATGTAAAACAGAGATAAAAAATAGTATCTCATTGGTGTTATTGTGAGGGTTAATTGTATTATTTGTGAAGTATTTAGAGCTTGGCATATCATATGTGGCCACATATCCACTTTTATTCTCCTTCTATGAAGAAAGATGGCTTTATCTTTGTCTATGAAGATAAATGGCTTTACAGAACATTTACCACTGCTTTTATATTATATTTAGGATTCTGCATGTAAGTATCCCAATTTGACAAGAAATGGTGAAATTTAAATGCTACTGATGAAAATCTCTTAACAGTAATTAATATGAATGTGCATTTTCTACATGGCAGCACCTCCACAAATTGATTCAGACAATCACCGGTATTTAGCAGGATCTTATTGATTTGAGCTGCATTGCTAAGTGTATCGCTAAGAAACCATTAGACCATCACTGAGGTTTTAAGTTGCCTGCTCACTTTAGAAGTCAAACCAATGCTGCCTGCAGTGCTGCTGAGCTGAGGATTGGCAAGCACACAAGGGTATTTCTGGGTGACTATGCTAACTCTACCCAGTTAGTGTAGTCACCCAGAAATACTAACTCACTCAACCTAAAGGCCACCTGGGACTAACCCGCATTTTTCAGAGCCAGAAACCTGTCTTGCTGCCTGCAAAGACTCCGGCAAAGTCAAGTATAGAGTGCATTTGTGTAGGGCTTGCCACAGCCCCAAGGACCTCAGATGATTTCTCTGGGTCCCTGGAGCTTGTAGCTGTGTGTGTGAGCAGATGCCCCTAGTGTGAGATGGTGGGGCGGGGGCAGTTCTGTGGGAAGATAGTTGCAAGTCCAATAACACTCTCCTGACACAGACCAAAGTCAACTGCCTTTGGTGTCAGTAAGGACTGGATCTGAAAAGAAGCTACCAGAGTTTTGAAGGGCAACCTAGCACTGCCATCTTTCCTTAATAACAATATGCATATAACCACACACAATTATCCCCTAGAGCAGAGATAACATTCAAGAGACAGAGATGCTAGCTGAGAAGAGAGGTTTCCTTCCATTGTTGTGCTTTTCTCTGAGCATCATCTAAGAGGTCTTGGGAAGTTGATCCTTATCCTCTAAGGAAGATGGAGATAACAGCAGCAATTAGCATTGATCGATTTCTTACCATGTGCTAGACATTTGACAAACATCATTTAATCTACTCAACAACTCTGTTTTGAGTGCTATTTTTATTTCCAGTTGAAGAAATTGAGGAGACACAGTTAGAGTAACTGGTCCAAGATCGCTTCGCTGCAAGTGGTAGGGTCCAGATTTGAAAACAGCCTGTCTTAACCAATATCTATAGTGTCTTCCAGAATTGATCATCATTTTCATAGCTGTTTATGGCAGCAGAGTACTCTTTCAGCCTCCACATAGTACAGTGAATCCCCTACATATGGAGGCGTTTACTCCAAGCATGTGCTTGTAAGTGCAGTTTGTTTATAAGTCTAACTAGGTATGCAACTAACAATCAGCCATATAGTACTGTACTGTAACAGGTATTTTTCACACAAATAATACAAACAAACACAAAAAATAAATAAAGCATTTTTAGTCTTACAATGCCCTACCTTGAAAAGTACAAGTATAGTATGACAGCTGGCACACAGGGGCTGGTATTGAGTGAACAGGTAAGAAGAGTTACTGACTGTTGGAGGGACAGGAGGCGGGAGATGGTAGTGCGAAGGATCGTCAGCAATAGGAGATGGAGAGCAAGCTGCAATTTCACTCGTGCCTGACACATGCTGGCATCTTTTAAAGTTCAAAACTTCAAGGTTTGTGTGTAGGGGACTTACTGTACAGGGAAACTTTCCTTGCTTCAAGTGGGAAGTAGAGCACAAGTGAGATTAGCTCCATTTTCAAGGACTTCAGAGAACAGACAAATGAGGAAAAATATAAGGAGATGAAAGTTCGATTCAGTCAAAGAGAAAATTTAACAACAAATTAGAACCACAGAAGAAAACTATACATACACCTGTTACGAAAGAATAGTTCTCTAGTGACCGATATGGAAGCTATGAGAGAAAAAAATACCAGGCAGGAGGGTGTATACTTGCTCTAATTATGTTACAAAAATAAAATATTCATGTATGTTTATCAACGCATAGACTTTGCTGGTAGTAGTGATTGCTTCTGTAAGGGAAACTTCTGAAGGGAGCAGAGGAGGAGGGAGATGTAATTTTCACTGTAAACATTTTTTAATCTTTTTAACCTTTGTGCCATGTGTTTGTATTACCTAGTTGAACTTTTAAGCTAGAGCTAAGAAACAGAATGGACTGTACTTTGAGGTGGTGAGTGGACAAGGCATATTCAAATAGACACTAAAGATACCAGAGCTGGTATAAGGATACTTCGGAGGGTAGATTGGGGCTTGGAGGTATTCTAATGACTTTTGTCCCTGGAGGTGGTACTTTCACCATCCTCTCTATGGGGAAAATACCTTGAGGATGGCATGTTATCTCTGTCTGAGGGTGGTCAGGGTATCCCATAGGGTGTCCATGACCTTGGAGAGCCCCAGATAGATGAGGACAAACTTGACTTTGAGTGTTCTATTTTGGGTCATCATTTATCCTTCTAAAGGCTAAGGCCCAAGAACCTATATTCTATCATCAATTCCTGCCACTGCCTCCACAATCCTATTTCCTTTTAATATGTTGTAAATAAGCTTTTCTCTACCTTAGCTGGTTGGGCTACATTGTTCTTTCTCACTGGGATGTCCTGCCCCAAACTCAGCAAGTTTCCTTCCGATGTCAGGTTAACTAAGACATTTTCTGGAAGATTTTCCTTGACCATTTATCCAGGCAAGATTCTCCACTGTTCTCCAACACATTTCCTCATTTATTATCTTTAAATCAATGTGTATTAGTTTCTTACAGCTGCTGTGACAAAGTACCTGAGTGGCTTAAACAGAAGAAGTGCACTGTCTCACAGTTCTAGAGGCTAGAAGTCCAAGATCAAGGTGTTGGCAGGGTAAGTTCTTGCTGAGGGCTGTGTTCCATGCCTCTGTCCTAGTTGCTGGTGTTGTGCTGACAGTCTTTGGAGTTCTATGGCTTGCAGAGCATCACACTGTCAGTTCTGTTTTCATCTTAACATATATTATAATTCTACATGTATGCCTCTGTATCCAAGTCTCCTCTTTTTATCAGGACATCAGTCACACTGGATTGGGGCCCACCCTAATAACTTTATCTTAGCTAATTAGCAATGATGAAGTAGCAATGAGGCTACTTCTGAATGAGGTCATATTGTGAGGTACTGGGAGTTAGGACTTAAACACATGAATTTGGTTGACACGATTCAACCCATAATAAAATATATTCAACTTGATTTATTTGTTTACCTGTTTATTGTTTCTTATTCCTCCACTGGACTGTGAGTAGCATAGGGGCAGAGATGATATTTCCTTCCCTTCTGTAAGCTGGGTATTCACCGAAGTGCTTTGCACACGATACAAATTGGAATTCATTTCTATTAGCTTGTCTCTTATTGTTGCTAATTTGTACATTTTGGTACAATTATTTGTACATTATTATGTACAAATTATATACAATTATTATGTACTATTTGTACATATTTGTACAATTGTACATTTTGTACAATGATTAAATTAAATGTAAATGTACTATTATATACAGTTATGTACTATTTGTACATATTTGTACAATTGTACATTTTGTACAATTATTAAATTAAATGTAAATGCACTATTATGTACAATTATTATGTATTATTTGTACATATTTGTACAATTGTACATTTCATACAATTATTTTGTATCTATTATTCTAGATAATAATGCTTGGTTGGTTAGATGAAATTCAAATAAATTTCCAAGTCTGTGACTTGATTTTTAATTTTGAGATATCTTTTCAAAACTCACTGACAGTTTTAATTTGTTTTAATTCAGATTACCAATCTATGTTCATTTGTGAGATGGCCAGTGATTTTTCTTTCTTCCAGTACTTGTTTGATTTTGGCTTCTAGCTTATATTAGCTTTGAATATAAACTGGAAGTGTTCAGTGATATCATCTGTTCCTTGAACATCCAGTCAAAATTTACCTGAAAAACTCACTTGGTGTGAATAGAAGGGTTTGGGGATGGAGGAAAAATTCCATTTTTGTTAGTGGTTAAGATCTTTCATTGTATATTAGGACTTTTAATGATCATTCAGCTTTTCTGTTTTTCTCTTGAATCAGGTTTGATAAATTATATTTTAAAAGAAATTGATCTTATAATTGAGAACCTTGAAAACTATTGACCTCAAGCTTTCTTTTTCTCAAGTATTTCTTTTTAATCTCTACATATCTTCTTTTTTTTCTGGATTAACTTTCCTAGAAGTATGTATGGCTTATTATAAGTCTCTTCAAAGACCAACTATTGACTTTTTGTCCCATTTCATTTTTAAAAAATTTTTTCTTATTTTCCTCTTATTACTCTAGCTCTTCTGTTAGCTTATTTTTATGTCCATTTTTCATAATATGAAAATTTCAGTCATTAGTTTTTCTTAAAGGTTTACAGTTCAGTACATAGCATCTTTACTACTTCATATTTCCAATTATCTAAACATTTCTATTATTCTTTCTTCTTTGACCTATTTTTACTTTCTGTTCAAATATTAAAATTTTAATGCTATTTTAAATAACTGCTTAATAATTTTTCTAATTAAATTGCTGAGTATGATATCAATTGTTTAGTATTTATTATGATTTATTTTATGTTTAGGGGATGTAACATTTTTAAGTAACTGTGTATTCTTAAAGAAGCTATCTATTATCTAATTGAGGTAATGGGTTCTCTGTGTGCTCATTTCATCAAGCTTGCTAAATGTATTCTTCAGATATTTATGTGTGTGCGTGCTAAGTCACTTCAGTCGTGTCTGACTCTTTGTGACTCCATGGACTATAGCCCACCAGGCTTCTCTGTCCATCGGATTCTCCAGGCAAGAATACTGGAGTGGGTTGCCATGCCCTTCTCCAGGGGACCTTCCTGACCCAGGGATCAAACCTGTGTCTCCTGTAGCTCCTGCATTGTAGGAAGATTCTTTACCGCTGAGCCACAGGGGAAGTCCTAATCTTTATATGTTCCTATTAAATTTTTATGTGCTTCAGGTAGAAATTAATCAGAAAACAACAATAATCTCCCATCAAGATTGTGGTTTTATCTTCTACACTGTTAGCTGGAATATAATCTGGTGTAGCTACTATGGAAAACAATATGGAGTTTCCTCAAAAACTAAAAATAGAGCTACAAAATGAGGTTAAGAACTAACAGAATGAGACAGAGAACAACAGACTGGTTCCAAATTGGGAAAGGACTACATCAAGGCTTCATATTGTCACTCTGCTTATTTAACTTCTATGCAGAGTATATCATGCAAAATGCCAGGCTGGATGAAGAACAAGCTGGAATCAAGATTGCTGGGAGAAATATCAACAACCTCAGATATGCAGATGATTCCACTCTACTGGCAGAAAGCAAAGAACTAAAGAGCTTGTTGATTAGGGTGAAAAAGGAGAGTGAAAAAGCTAGCTTGAAATTTAACATTAAAAAACTTAGATCATCATTTCAGTCCCATCATTTCATGGCAAAGAGATGGGGAAAAAAATGGAAACAGGGACAGATTTTATTTTCTGGGACTCCAGAATCCTTGTGGACAGTCACTGCAGCCATGAAATTAAAAGATGCTTGTTCCTTGGAAGGAGAGTTATGACTATTACTAGACAGAGTATTAAAAATCAGAGCCATCACTTTGTCGACAAAGGTCCACAGAGTCAAAGCTATGATTTGTCCAGTAGTCATGTATGGATGTAAGAGTTGGATCATAAAGAAGTCTGAGTGCTGAAGAAGTGATGTTATAGTGCTGGAGAAGACTCTTGAGAGTCCCTTGGACAGCAAGGAGATCAAACCAGTCATACTTAAAGAAAATCAACCCTGAATATTGATTGGAAGGATAGATGCTGAAGCTCCAATACTTTGGCTACCTACCTGATGCGAAGTGCCAACTCACTGGAAAAGATTATGATGCTGGAAAAGATTGAAGATAGGAGGAGAAGGGGACAACAGAGGATGAGATGGCTGGGTGGCATCACCAACTCAATGGACATGAGTTTGAGAAAACTTGGGGATATAGTGAAGGACAGGGAAGCCTAAAGTGCTGCAGTCCATGAGATTGCAAAGAGTCGGACATGACTTAGTGACTGAACAACAATAACAACAAAAAATACGATCCAGCAATCCCATTCCTGACACATATCTGGAGAAAACTCTAATTCAAAAAATACACTCACTCTAATGGTCACAGCAGCATGATTCACAACAGCCAAGACATGGAAACAACCGAAATATCCACCGACATTTAAACGGATAAATATGATGTTGTACATAGAAACAATGGAATGTTACTTGGCCATAAAAAAGAATGGAATAATGCCATTTGCAGCAATATGGATGGAACTAGAGATTATCACACTAAGTAAAGTAAGTCAGAAATAGAAAGACAAACACTATATGATATCACTTACACATGAAATCTAAAATATGACACAAACGAACCTATCTATGAAACAGACTTATAGAGAACAGACTTGCAGTTGTCAAGGGGTTGCATGGTTGGGAGGGGGCATAGGGGAAGGATGGATTGGGGGGTTGGGATTAGTAGATGCAAATGATTATATATAGAATGGACAAACAACAAGGTCCTACTGTATAGCACAGGGAACCATATTCAATGTCCTGTGATAAACTATAATGTAAAGGAATATGAAAAACAGTATATATATGTATAACTGAGTTACTTTACTGTACAGCAGAAATTAACAACATTGAAAATCAACTATACATGTATAAAACAATAAAAAGTTTGTGGTTTAAATTTCTGTAAGTTTGTTTATAACTATTATGAGGCTATGCCCTTAGTTGTATGAAAATTTGAGTTTTCCTGGTGAATTGTAACTTTTCCAGTGTTGTGAGCCTCTTTATTTCTAATAATTTTTCTTTAATGTCTATTTCATGTGATCTTGCTGTGCCAACTTTCTTTTGGTTAGAATCTCTTTATATTCTTCTACTTTCAGTCACTTTATGTCCTTAATTTAAAAATTAAGAGCTTTAGATTGATTTGTGCAATTTTAATCCAGTCTGTTAAGTCTATCTCTATAGGCAAGTTTAACGTATGTTTTTGTGATTTGACACATTTTTAATTTTTCCACTTTATTCAGTACTTTCTAGTTAAATGTTTGCTCTTATGTCTCTAGTTTCTGTATTCAACTGGCTTGGAGGTTAGTCAATGTATTTTTATCTTTTTCAATGATTATTCTTAAAAATCTAACATGGATACATAAAAAGTTGAAATGAATTATGTATTTATGTCCCCTGTGGAATTTAGGTTTCTTTGACTCTGCTCATCTCTGTTCTGCCCCCATCCCATCTGTCTTACCAGTTGTTACCCAGAAATTAGGACTTCCCTGATAGCTCAGTTGGTAAAGAATCTGCCTGCAATGCAGGAGACTTGGGTTTGATCCCTAGGTAGGGAATATCCCCTGGAGAAGGAAATTGCAACCTACTTTAATACTCTTGCCTGGGATTCCATGGGCAGAGGAGTCTGGCAGGCTACAGTCCAAAGGGTCACAAGAATCAGACATAACTTTGTGGCTAAAACACCACCACAACCCAGAATTTAATTCTACCTTTGTTTTTACTACTTCTAAATAAATGTTATTGCTTTCTCATATGGTCAGTATTCATTTAAATTTTTTGAATGTTTAAACTTTTTTTTGCTCAGCAGTTTTATTCCATTTTTTTCCTACTGGGTTAATGTCTCTACTAATTGCTTCAATGGAGTCTCTTACTAGTTCTTCTAGTCTTTGTCTGAAAACATCTTTATTTTTTTCTCACTTTTAAATACTATACTAGCTGTATATATATTGAGGTTAAGTTATTTTTCTGTAGCACCATTTTCTTTATAGTCTATTTATAATGAGAAGTTTTTCTTTGCAGATAATATATACATATTTAAATGTTTTTCTGAGATTTTTGTCAATTTTCTATCTAAATATGGCACTTTAATTTTTGATCTCATTCTAGTTAATCTGAAATATTAAAACAACAGTTTTAGTGATCTCACTCTCGCTTTCTCTATCTCTCCTTCATGTCTAATTTTTTTTTACCCCATACTTGCTATCTCATTAACTCACTGACTGTTTTTGTGGTAATGTCTTTATAACTATATTCTGGTTCACTTCTCCATTCCAGTTCATCAATTAGTTTTAAAAATCATTTGTTGTTGTTGTTTGTTTGTTTTTAACTTCAGAAGTTCTATTTGGCTCTTTTATATATCTACCTGGTCATATGTGTGTTTATGAATGTATATATATATTTTTTTCAGTCCCTATTATTCTTTAATCTTATTATAACCTTTACCTTCTATCATCTGAAGTTCTTGTTGTCTGATATTTGTTGTGTTAATAAACTTTATTCTTGACAAATTGTTTTCACATTTTTAAGCATTAACATTTCAAACACAGAAGAATGTTTCCTTTGAAAATTTTTCTGATTTATATCTGATGTAAGTTCATCTTATTCAAGTTCATTTTTCAAGGTTCATTATTTTCCTGTATAGTATTATTTTTCTAGAAATATTTGTTGAAGAGACAGTTTTTTTTTTTTTTTTTGCTGTTGAATTATCTTGGCTGTTGAAAGACAATTGACCATCTATTCTGTTTCATTGGTATGTATGTTCACATGTATGTCAGTACTACACTATCTTGATCACAATTTTACAGTAATTCTTGAAATCAGATTGTACATGTTCTCCAATTTTATTATTAATTTTAAAAGTTTCTTTGCCTGTGTTAGATATTTGCATTTTGATACAAATTTTGACATCATGTTTTAAATTTCTATAATAAAGCCTGATTGGATTTTCATTGAGATTGTTTGGAATATACACATAAATTTCAATAGAATTGACATCTTAACAACACCAAGTCTTCCAATTAATGACTTTAACATGTCTTTCTATTTATTTAGAGTTTTAAAAATTTCTCTCAGCAGAGATTTTAGGTAACATTTTGTTTAGTGGGTTTTTCTGATCTTTGTAAACAGTATTTTAAATTTTATTTCTAATCACTTTCCCAATTTTTAAAAATATAAATGAGTTTTCTATATTTATCTGTGACATTCCTAAATTTACTTATAGTAGTTTTTTTGAGGAATTTCCAGTACATGATCCTCTTTTCTTTGCTTAATAATTTATCTTTTTTCCTTTCTACATATCTTTTTTCTTATGCTTTTTAAGATTTTCCTTTATATCACAGGTTCTTAGATATTTAATTTTGATGTGCTGTAGTGTGGTTTTCCTTATATATTCTCCATAGAGTTCATTGGAGAACTGGATTTTTAGCTTTATAGTTTTCATCAACTAAAAAAAACCCCAAATGTTCTTTTGCAGGTTCCCTCTTCTAGAACTCTAAGTATACATGGTTAGTTGACTCATTACTGTCTCACAGGTCACAGAATCTTTCTTTTTTTCCTTCCATTATTTTCTCTTTGCTTTATAGTTTGAATAATTTTATTCTTTTGACTTTAGTTTCATAATCATTTCTTCAGTATAAAATTGGCTGTTACTCCCACCTAGTGCATATTTTATTTAAATATAATGTACTTTCAGTTATAAAATTATGTTTCTTCTTTATATTTTTATTTCTCTCCTCACTACGTTCAAATTTCCTTTAGATCACTGAGGATATTTATGGCAGCTATTTTAAGGACCTTGCCTACCAATTCTATGATCTCTTGTCATTTCTGGATCTGTTTTTATGGAATGATTTTTCTCCTGGAAATGGATCCTGTTGTCATGCTTAATTCTAACTCTATTAGAGCTGACTGAATGCTCAACATTGTGAATATTATACATTGTTGGATATCTGGATTATTTGTCTCATTTTAAAGAGTGTTGGACTTTGTTCTAACAGTCAGCTAATTAGTTGCAAGTCACATTACTTTTCTGGACTGTATTTTAAAAATTCTTTACAGGCTAAAGCAACTTTTACTCTAGTGCTAAGTTATCCCACCCACTAAAGGGTATAGGGTGTGGTCTCATGGGGTTGCTATCGAGTACACTCAGGGTCTAACACTTACTCTCCTCTAAGTTTTCAGAACAGTGTGATTTCCCAGCCTTGTATGAGCTCTGAGTGGGCCAGCTTATGATGCCCAAGTTTTCCTGTGGTTGGTCTCATGTAGTTTCATCCTGCACATGTGCACTTTGATATTTAGCAACACCCTGGTGGCTATAGTCCATGGGTTGGCAAAAGAGTCGGACACTACTGAGCACATATGCACACACACATGCAACACAATCAGAGGGACCCCTGTGGAACCTTCTGGAACTCTTTCTCTGTAGTTTCCTCTTCTCTGGTGCCTTAGCCCACAAATTCCTCTTGCCTTAGCTTTCCTGAACCCTTATTTCAGTCTACTCCAATCACTGAGTCTGTTGAGTTCTGCTTGGGTTTTTTCCTCTCCCTTCTCTGTGGTCTAGGAAATGCCTACAAGCAGAAGTTAGAGGAATCAAAAGTTTACCTCATTTTCTTCCCTTCTATTAGAGACCATAGGCCTACACTACTTCGTGTTCACTGTTTGAAAAGCACTGTTTTGTGTATTTTGCCCAATTTTCTGAGCTTTCATGGAGAGAGGCAAGTCTAGTTTGGCTCCTCCAGCATGACCAGAGCAGAAGGTCCCAAGAGCGTTTGCATGTGTGCATGTCACAGCTTCCTATTTCCTGGACCAAGCAGATGGCACAAAAGCAAATTTCAGGGGCTTCCCTGGTGGTTAAGAATTTGCCTTGTAATGCAAGGAACACAGGTTTGATCCCCGGTCAGAGAACTAAAGTCCCACTTGCTGCAGGGCAACTCAATCCATGCCAACTAGTGAGCTTGCGTGCCACAACTAAAGAAGCCCAGAGTGCTGCAACAACAATAAAAAATTTCCACGTGCCACGACTAAGACCCAGTGCAGCCAAATAAAGTTCTAAGAAGAACTGAACTCCAAACACAAGTGAAGACAGATTCATTATGAATTTTCAGAGTTTTTTTAAAAATATATATATATATATACTTTTCCTTGAGTTTAGGACATTGTATAATACATAAACTTCCAGTGTCCCTTTTTGATGGGCAGATTTTTCCCTTCAATTCTAGCCTTTCACTGAAATTAGAGTCTTTTGAAATTATTGGTTTTATATCAGTCAGTCAGTTCAGTCGCTCAGTCATGCCTGACTCTTTGTGACCCCATGGTTTTATATAGAGAGCTTAATTCAAAATTCCTCAGAGAGTTGAGACTCAAGATTTTGGTTTCTGCACACTAAAAATCAAGTTTTTATGTTATAGAGACTACCAGCTGCATCCCATTCCTCAAACTCACTTCAGGCACTCAGACTAATACCCATGCTTTCTCTTCTTTGGTCACATTTTTGGTTTTGACCCTTTAGGATTTTCCTTACTCTCCTGGGTGCTTAGCTAGCACTAAAAGGGTGTTTGTAATACTTTCACTTCTAGATGACTTTCAGAGTATGTAGTTACATTGTCTACAAAATATTTAGCTTATTGGCCATCAGAAAACAAACCTTATGTTAATTTCCCATGAAATTATAGAGCTATTCATTAGTATTTTTAATGGCTTTTAAATGTTCTAAAAGTTGATATAACTTACCAATATTTGATGTTTAAGATGTTTGCATGATTTTTACTATTATTATAACTAGTTCTCTTACAAGTTTGTTTAATACAATGAATATTTTCTCTTTTTGAGTAACCTCTCCAGATAAACTTTAAGAAGTAGAGTTTTGGGGTTGAAATCCACAAACCTGTTTAATAAGATTCCCATCTAGTTTCTACAACTTTCTTGTCTCTGTATCTTGTAGTTTAATGACTAAAACTGAAAGGGGATTGAGACTGAATAGCAGCTGGATATTGGTTTTCCAGGTTTCATTATTTTATGAATACTAAAGAGAGTTAAACTAAACCCTGGAAAAGATAGTATCTCTTAGTGACCTAGAGATATGTCCAACACAAACAAGAGGTACATGAACAAACCTCTGAGCAGTGACATAGCAGAAATAGAGCAGTTGCTTTTTTCATTCCAGTTATGCCAAGAAGAGGGGAGGTTTTCAGTCAGTGCCAGCAATTGCCATTCTGCAGGCTGTTCTAGTATAAAATAGTTTTCAAGAAAGTACCCTCTGTTATATTCTGTAATTGTTTATTTCAAACTGTTTGCATTTTCCTTTGATTTCAGGTAAGTACTTGGTCCTGCTCACAAATGATCGCCCCATCCTAAGATGTGCAGTAGAAAATCAGATACAGCAGCTTCCTGGGTGAGAAGTCTACCAGAGGACAAGTGCCTTCTTTGACTATCTCTAACAAAGGGTGATTATGGGGGTCAAGGATTTTCCTCAGCAACCTACCTTCTCCCTCTGTGCCTGATTTCCTTTTTGGTAAGAGAGGACACTTGGAGAAGGAAATGGCGGCCCACCAATGGCACCCCACTCCAGTACTCTTGCCTGGAAAATCCCATGGACAGAGGAGCCTGGTGGGCTGCAGTCCACGGGGTCGCTAAGAGTCAGACATGTCTGAGCAACTTCACTTTCACTTTTCACTTTGATGCATCGGAGAAGGAAATGGCAATCCACTCCAGTGATCTTGCCTGGAGAATCCCAGGGACAGAGGAGCCTGGTGGGCTGCCGTCTATAGGGTCACACAGAGTGGGGCATGACTGAAGCGACTTAGCAGCAGCAGCAGCAAGAGAGAACACTTGCCTGTGATCTCTCCAATTTTCACTAACATTTCCAAAGACTAAATATAAGATGTCCACTAGCTTTTATGCATTTCTAGAAAGGTTAATTCTTTAGGACTTATCTTCACTTTTTTTTGTTTGTTTATACCACTATTATACCTCTTATGTGGTTATCTTTTTTTTTTTTTTTCTCTTTTTGTCTTTCTTCCCCCTGAGTGGTAAGCTATTTGGGGTTGAAAGTTGTCCTACATATCCCCCATATTTCCCAAACCCAACACATATCTAGCATGTAGGAATTGCTCAGCAAATATCTGTTGGATCAATATGAGATTTCTAATGTAAAATTTTATTTCACTGATGCCATTTAAATTACTTACTGCTAATGTTTATTTGTATGTCAAAAGTTAGTAGTATACTAACTTTCTATATTATATATATATATATATATTTTACGTATTTTTATATTTTCTTAATCTTCCATTAAAAAAAAATCTTCCCAGAAGCACTCACGCAGTTAGTTCCTTAATTTTTTTCCAATTACTGAATGTGTGTGTAGGCACTGTGACAACTGACATGGTGCTTGAAAGTGAAGTGGCCAATACATGTTTGCCGAATAAATATGCTTTCTGCATGTGACAAATGGTAATCATGACACTAGACCAAGTAGGTCTAATATTTTTGAGCCTTGAAAACCTGTGCTTTGCTTTGTCAAGTGTGATTACAGCTGAAGATTAACCTAAGCCTTCTTTTATACTTGCATTGATTGGTTATCCACAGAGAAAACAGTGTTGAATTCACATAATCCAAATTCATTAGGAATTGAGCCAAATTTCTATGTGTGAAACCCTCTGGACCTTTTTTTCCGCTTAGCTTGGAGACGCTCTGTATTGCCTTTATCTGCAGTGCAGATTTCTACCATGAGTCTATAATGTCAATGGAAGCTCCAGAGCAGAAATGGGACAATGTATGGAATGGGATCCAGATGGATGGCTCACAGTGGAAATCCTACCCCTGCTGGACTGGCCTCCAGTCTCTGATTCTCATTCTAGTGAATCTGACACATCAGGAAAGACATTTTGGCTAGTTTTGTTCTCCTTCTCCGTCTCTGTCTTTCTGTCACACTCACATACTCTCAGCAGACAGAATATTATAGTGGTTGAAGACAGTCTTTGAAATTAGGCAAATTTAGATTTCAGTCTTGCCACTTTTTTTTTTGTTTTTCTTTGTGACTTTAAATGAACTGGGGTATTTTGTTTGTTTTTAGTTTCACTTGGTGCTCGGTTCTTTACCTGTTCGGACAAAAATAGTATTTTCTTGGTCTATTGTTGAGTGAAGTCAGTAAGATGATTCAGGGGGACTTCTTAGCATCACAGTTGGGATTAAGTAGTTAATGCTGACTACCTAGCATATAGTCTCACTTGTTTAATTCCACAGCTTTCTTCTGATACCTTATTAAAAATAAGATTACTGAATTTTCCTGCTGTTGGATACACACATTCTATTTAAGCCTTTAATAAGCAAGAGAACTGCCTACATCAGGAATTCAGGGGATAACCAAGTACATCATGCTTCACTTATGGGAAAATACAGATGACTGACATGAAAGAAGAAAAGAAGAGTTGTGGGAAGGCCGAATAAGTTTGGTAGAGTTCACGTATTAGAGTTCTCCTTATTGACTCATGGGAGAGCTCATCAGGTCCTCTGATTTTAAAGTTCACTTATTTTTAGTTTATAAACAATTCTAACAAGTAGGACATGTTCTCATCTCTGATGGGGAGTAGTCTTTCTGGACTTGGTGACTCAGAGATTAGGAAAAACAGGTAACTCATTATGAAAAGTGCTCAAAGTCTAATCACAAGGAAAGAGATAGAAGAAACAGAACATTTGGATTTATTTTTAAAGGAAACAATTACTTAGAGCAGTATGTCTGATACTGTGTTCTTTTTATAGGATGTAAATATACAATAGGCAATGAGAAGTTACTTGATCAATAGGTTGGAAAACACTAGGTTAAATAATGTTTAAAAGATCATCATTCCTCTTCACGGCCTCACAAAGTCTGTAGTATATTGAAATATTACTCTGAATCTCTAAGAAAGAAGGGTGTGTAGCTAGTGTATACTGGGTTTCCCAATCTAACTTGATCACAGAACCCCCTTTAATGGAATATTCATATCACTAGTATTCCATAGAGCATACTTTGGGTCATTGTGATCTCTAGCTTTCATGTAAGTGTGGACTATTGGTCAAACAGTCCAACACTTGTCAACAAGTGATAAGGGAATCACAGTAGAGGGATATCCCTCACGGTAGAGGGATAGAGTCATAATGACATCACAGAGCCATCTGGAAAAATTAGACTGTGTTTAACTAATGTCATGTTTTAGAAGTAGGAAACACCTTCAAAGTAATTATTTTAGTTTGAGAAATTCAACTTTAGAAATGCTCATAAAACTCTGCATACTGTTTTTAAAGATTGCTCATGAATACAGTATTTATAATATTAAAACACTTAATGACTAAATGTCCATCAGTAAGAAATTTCTTGGATAAATAATGATTTATCTTATATGATGGAAAACAGATGTTCAAAAGAATATAGTAATTTCACCTGTATTGGTAGGGAAATATACACATAACGTACTTTGGGAAAAAAAAGAGACTGTTGTAGAGCATATGCATGGCAGGTTAAACATTTATTTTAAAAGTTAAATACATATGACAGAGAGAAAGAAATGAATGAATAAATGAATAAAGTGTGTGTGTTTATAGACACACACTTATGGATGCACCTGGGGAACAAGACAACTTTCCACTTTTTATGTATGACTTCTGCTTCCAGTTAGAATAGAGAATGTTTTAAGAGACTGCTGCTCCTACCCTGACAGTCAGATGAAACTAGATAGGTCACAAAATCCTATTTCTAAAAAAGTCATTGGGGAGTTGAGGATGCAAAGAAATCTAAATAAAACAAACAGAAAAGGATAAGCAATTCCTAGGAGAAAAGAATATCACCACTCCTTTCACTTCGAAGACATGGTAGAAAAAGAAGGAAACCTGCCACAGATGGGGGCAAGGAGAAACAAGCTCGATATGTAACAATCTTTTCATGGCCAGCTATGGAATGGCATGATAGATTAGAATCCTGAGCGAATCCAAATCCAAGCAAGAATACTCTCACCTGTCAACTCTTTACTATGGCACTTCAATCAAGTGTACAGGGTTAGAGTGCCCAAATCTGTGGTGGGTGGGCCAAGAGATCTGATAGAGACTTACTTTAAGGAGCACGGGCCTTCATCAAGTATAATGGTTCATTTTTATTTTATTTTTTAAGGCATTAGTTGCCAAATGGCAGGTAGCAGCCTTGTGGCAGGGTCATATGATGGGGAGATTTCACAAGGCACACAAACCTAAAAGATTGATGGCTGTGTCATAAAACAAGAGGATCTCCAACAATTTCAAGAGCTGACAGCTTTATGATAGAATGTAGAGGAAACTCAAGATTCTCACTAATAATGAAATCCTAAGCCCTGATGAAGGCAAAGCTCAGATCTTACCCTCAAATCTTTGAAGCAAGTGGTAAACTGAATTTAACAAAAGTTCCAACAAATCCCAAATCCAGTTCAATTATAGATTAGTTGAGCCAGCTGACTCAACTTTTCACATTAGCAGTCTGAAGACAAAGGTTATGCTCTTTTCAAGGAGTTAATGTTTGTTTCATTCTTTTTTTTTTTTTTTTTAAGATACAATCTCCAGCATGAAACCAAGAATTATATGATGGGCAAAGAAACAGGAGAAGGTGATTTACAATAAAGAGAAAAAATAGTCAGTAGTAAAGTAGTTCATATGTTGGAATCCGAAGACAAGGACTTTAAATGTGATAAATATGTTATAAAATTTAGTTTGGAGGAAAGTGAAAAATTTACAGAGACAGAATTTTAAGCAAAAATTGAAGACTAAGAAAGAACCATATTTTTACATTGTATGCATTTTATCCTTTACATTTGGGCAGTGATAAGACATTTAAAAATCTTTTTAAGTGACTTTAAAAACAATTTTATGATTCTTTCCATGTGAAATGGTTCAAGCATAATTGAAACACTTTAGAGGGAAACTTCAATTCTATGGAAAAAAAAAAACTTCAATGAAGATCTATGCACTGGGGTTTATTGGCAATAATGGTTCTACTGTACTTGGAGACAAAGAATCAAGGTCTCTAAATGGACATCTAGACATTATAATAGTGACCACATCAACAGTATTTCTAAAAGCCTATGTATCGGAGGTAGACTTTCCAATCATAGCAGTATGATTCCAAGATAAACAATATCCTGAGGGGAGAGAGAGAATCACTGCTTTCTCTGGGAAGAACTTTTTCATCTTTTTAAGAAGTAACAGATTCGTTTGCCGTCATAGGCATAATGCTATTACAGAGTAATGGGCATGCTGTCCAGGATGGTCGAGTTCAGTCTAAGCTGGATGTAGCAGAAGATAATATATGTTCATTTTAAAAGATTTGATTAATCTGTACAAAAGGATATTGTATTTTCAGGGCAACATTCTTTATATAATGTTATTTGTGGAGATAAACACAGATGGAACAGAAAAACAGGCAGAGTGATTGGCAATAGGGCGAACCATGTTTAACATTGAATTAAATGAAAGCTTAATCTGGGGTCTTTAGTGATGGTGCATCTTCTCAATTTACAGCATGTATCTAGATTCTCACATAAATTCTCATCAAGCAGAGAAGCTCTTTGGTCATGATCCTTGTAGTATGCATTTCAGAGGTTTTTATACATGCTTCCTAGTCCAAACATAGGTTAGTTATTATGATAAATCTTTCCTTGAGGATTAAGGATCTGTAAAACCTCAGCTTTCTCAGTTCTTCTCAGTAAAGGTAATGACCACAACAAGCTTAGTATATTTCAGTGCATCCTTGACTAGAATTTGTGATTGTCTCCTTCTCTCACTTCCTACAAGACTGTGTGTGTTTTCTTAAAAAAATGAAAAAAATCAAGGTTTTTTCCTTAAAATGAAGTGATAGCTGAGATACAGATTACTGATGAGGTGAGAAGTTCCTCTGAACACATGTTCAGTGGGAGAATATGTAAAAAGAGATAGAATTCCTTAGCAAGACTTTTTCTTTTTTTCATTCTATGAGAGTCCTATTTCTAACACCCTGGATTAAGATGTGACAAAAAAAAAGTTGTGATTGAGGGAGAGGGAAATAAAATCATTGGTTTGACTTGTCACTTCTAACACCAAACACTGGCTCAGAAACAGACAATGCTTGCTGGAAAACAATCTCAGCTATATTGCTTGTGGTGGCTTTTTGTTGGAAGAAATGTTAAACTTCTGATTGTCAGTCACCTGCAGGGGGAAGGGGAGTGGAAAATGACAAGTAGTTGTGGTAAGAAAAGCATATGGTCATCTCTCTCGCTGCCCAAGGTTTTATGGAATATGCTGTTCTCTGTGACCTCCTACCTGTATCAGGAATAAGCATATGTGCTACACTGGATCTTGACCCACTGGCTTGAATCCAGTTATTTCTCTCCTCAGGAGTTAGGATGAAGGCAAGCCATGGGCATGCTCAGCACTATGAAACTAAAGATTACCATTATATTTTCAACCAGAAAGTTTCTTCCTCTTCCTGATTCCAAAGACCTATCTGTCAAGCAGCTGTTATCTATATTATACAAATTTGGATAATGTCTATGAAGCAAGTTGGACATTGGCTTAGGAGTTTGGCTAAGACAGGGATTTTTTTTTTTTCATGCATTGGAAATACACAACCCTGCCTCAAGAAACACACATATCTTTCATAGGGTTCCTGATTGTCCCCTGTAGTCAGATCTGATATTTTCCATCCTGGTTTCCTAGATATCCTTTCAATCTCAATTAAAAAAAAAAAGAGCAATATAGAAATAAAAAGAGAGCCAATTTTGCTTGTTTCATGCAGCTTATAATCTTTTGTTTACCTAATTCTTGAGGTTTAGTCCTGACTACTGATATCCTGCAGAGTGTTTTGATATCCATTTCAAAACACCTGGGCAACTGAACCTTGGATAACCCTCAAAACCTTTGCATTCATAACCAATCAATAAAGATTTTACGTTTATAGGAAACAATGGTATGTTTCCATTTCTTCATCCTCCAGAAATGCTTATATGTGGTAGCCATTCTGTAACTAATAGATTAATTGTAATTAACAGCCATGGCATATAGATGGGGAAACAATGGAAACAGTGACAGACTTTATTTTCTTGGGCTCCAAAATCACTGCAGATGGTGACTGCAGCCATGAAAAGCATCTTTTCTTCCTTGGAAAGAAAAGCTGTGACCAACCTATACAGCATATTTAAAAGCAGAGACATTACTTTGACAACAAAGGTCTGTCTAGTCAAAGCTATGGTTTTTCCAGTAGTTTTGTATAGATGTGAGAGTCAGACTACAAATAAAGCTGAGCACTGAAGAACCGATGCTTTTGAACTGTGGTGTTGGAGAAGACTCTTGAGAGTCCCTTGGACTACAAGAGATCCAACCAGTTCATCCTAAAGAAAATCAGTCCTGAATAGTCATTGGAAGGACTGATGTTGAAGCTGAAACTCCAATACTTTGGCCACCTGATGTGAAGAACTGACTCCTTGGAAAAGACCCTGATATTGGAAAAGATTGAAGGCAGGAGGAGAAGGCCACAGCAGAGGCTGAGATGGTTGGATGGCATCACCAACTCGATGGACATGAGTTTGAGCAAGCTCCGGGAGCTAGTGATGGACAGGGAAGCCCGGCGTGCTGCAGTCCACGGGACTGCAAAGAGTCGGACACAATTGAGCAACTGAACTGAACTGAACTGAACTGAGGCTGTAATTAAAGAAGGGTGAGTGCCCAAGAATTGACGCTTTCAAACTGTGGTTCTGGAGAAGACTTGAGAATCCCTTGGACAGCAAGATCAAACCAGTCAATCCTAAAGGCAATCAATATGCATTGGAAAAATTGATGCTGCACCTGAAGCTCCAATATTTTGGTCACCTCAAGTGAAGAGCCAATTTATTGGAAAAGACCCTGATGCTGGGAAAGATTAAGAGCAGGAAGAGAAGGGGGCGACAGAGGATGAGTTGGATGGATGACATCACTGACTCAATCGATCTGAGTTTGAGCAAACTCTGGGAGATAGTAAAGGACAGGGAAGCATGGCATGCTTCAGTTCATGGGGTCGCAGAGTCAGACACAACTTAGCGACTGAACAACATTCTGTAATTCAGCATTGAGTGAATGAAGTATTTCTGAAAGGTGTACCAGGTGCTCAGCAACATGCTAGTTACGTATAGAAAACAAGCTGAGATAGAGTCCCTGTGTTCTCCTTCCTGGTCTAGCAGACTGTCACATGTACTCTATTTGTCTTTCACATTATTCTATCCAAGTTATATTTCTAAAACCCTAATTTTATCACTTTCTTTACATATTACATTTCCTTCATTGCTTATTCATTCAAGTTCAAATGAGCACACTCAGTGAACTAGTTGTAAACTCTTTGCTTCCTCAGCTCTTACCAACCCAACAGACAAATTATATCTCCGCACAAGATTTCTAGCAAATTCAGATTCATGTTTGCTCACCCTGGTCCCCCTGATTCAATCATTCTTTCCCCAAGGACTTGACCCAACCATACTTTTCAGGCTGCAATTAAATGGCACCTCTGCCAGGGATCTTTACTTATACTCCATCCCTGGCCATCTCTGCTTCCTATTCCTTACATTACATAATGCTATTATTTCTTGTAACTTTCCCCAGAACTATGAGGTCCTGTCAATAGACTCAACTCCTCAAGTTCTCAAATACCCGTTGCTCAAACTGAAAATGTCTTTAATGTTTCAATTTTCTTTTTCTTAGGAGTTTTGAAGTATAACAACCCTTTGGAGAAATCACTATTTGGCTTCTAGGCTTACAGATTCACTGTCTTATCACACATCCAGCAATCAAACATCTTTCCACCTCATCAGTCAGTCCATCGTGTTTTCTCATCACTGCTGATTATATTTGTCCAATACTAAGTTGTTTGGCAGTTCTAAGAGATCATTTTGTGGGGTTTTCTTTTTCAACTAGAAAAGTCCATTTGAAGCAGGGATAAAAAATCAGCTACTATAAATGTGGGTGAGGCAGGTCATTTATATATGGTTACTCTCTCTTACCATATACTGCAGAAAATTTAGCTGTTGGAATATTATTTGCAAAATTACAAATGCTTTGAGATAAAGGGGTATATTTATTTCTCTTTATACTCCCTTGGTACTTAATAGAGTGTCATGAACCAGCAAGTGCTTATTAAACATTTGTTGAACTGAATAGTTTCTAAAAGGGAAATCAATGTTAGTGTTTCTCTTCCTAAAATGTCATCACTGTTTTATATCATTAGAAAGGCCTGAGTTTCTAAAATATGACTAAGGTTTCTTTACCAAGATACATTTACTTTTTTCCATGAAATCACAGCAAAGTAACACAGTTTTGATGCTGGCCATTAAACTATCATTTGGTGGTAAATCTCCCTCAAGTTAATAGTCCTTAGCAAGAAGCACTTTTACAGAAAACACAAGCTTTGCCTTCAGAGCAGAAATGTAAATAGCTATAATTTGTTCTCCTACATTTTTCAAATACAGTGCCATCTGGTTTAATCTCTTAGTCCTGGAGAACCATTTAAAAATTATTTCCCCATGACCCATTCTCCAGCCTATCCTTGCCCTGGAGATATTCCGGTACTTATTATTAGTTCACCAGTATACAATAACCACTACTGTTTAGAAAGGTATTCATTACCTACGGAAGTTTGAACAAAGTTATGAGAACCAGATTCTGCCATGACAGGATTCTACAATGTAGCCACAGATCGCAGGCAAACCATTTGGGACTGGGCTATCTTTCACTCACAAACTTTTGCCAGAATTACGAGATTATGCTGGTACTTAGAAGCCCACTCCAATTGCCTTTTCATCTGGCACACGTTTTGAAGCCTTGGGTTACTATGTTATACCTCATCAACTCCACCTGCCTCTCTTCTCTGCTTTATGTAGCATGAAGTTGGAAAATGGGGCAGCTGGTGCTAGGCTTCCATTCTGGAGGGTCTCACACTGTTAGTTTTAGGGTTCAGAATTACTCTTATTCTAGATTCCTGTTGGAATGGTTGAGGGAATGAAAGAAAACAGGCTCACAGGTTCAATCAAAACAAGATGTGGGTCAAACTTCCAATTTGTGATATGCAAACAGCCTAGAGAAAAACTTCAACAGGGCTCTCATCTGGTGGTTATGCAGCATCAAGCCATTGCCAAGTGTGTTTCTAGTATTGTTGTCTATTTGAGACCCTCAATATACTTGACCCAGGTTTTTGAATTTTGGAACTTTAGTTGGGCAGCATTTTAACAATGCCAAAATGCCATGAGAATTATGTTCTTTAGTTGAAGGGAACATTCAAATATTTTCTTTAGCCTTTAGTATCTATCCGTGACTTTTATTAACAATGGCAAGTTGTGGCACGTGCTTTGAAGAGAAATCATGTTGGACAAGGGTCTAGAGATCAATACAGTAGTGATTTTTAAATATAGGGTCAGGAATTATTTTGATGATGAAGTAAAAATATGATTCTAGACTTGAATGAAGTGAGAGAGTAAATAGTAAAAATTTCAAGGAAGGGCATTCAGAAAGAAGTAACCCAACTGCAGAGGCCTTGAGATGAGAACATGTTTGAGACAGATCAAGAAAGTCGTGATATTGGAGTTCAGTGAGTGAGTGGAGAGTCATAAGAAAAACCTCAGAGGAATAGTTTAAAAGAAGGTTATGGAAGGTTTTGTGGGTCATAGCAAGGATACTGGATTCTATTCTGAGATTGGGGAACCATTAAATGTTTTGAGATAATAAAGGGTTAAATAAGAAACAAAAGAATCAAAGATATTATAAATACCAGGTTAAACATTACAAGAGTAACATAAAACTTCGTAAATAGCCAAAGGCAAACAATAAAACATAAAAGCAAAGACCATACTGTGAATGAAGAGAGAAAATATGATGCTCAAAGAAATTGCAACATAAATCACAGTTGGCACCAAACATCACTCTCTCTCTTTAGTTACTAAGTCATGTCCGACTCTGGCAACCCCATGGACTATAGCCTGCCAGGCTCCTCTGTCCATGGGATTCTCCAGGCAACAATGCTGGAGTGGGTTGCCATTTCCTTCTCCAAACATAAGTCATATCAATAAACGTGAAAGAGCTTAACTCATCTATTAAAATAATATGATTCTCAAGTTTATCCAGTCCTGAAAATCTAAAATCAATGTTGAATGTAAGAGATGCAGCCAAACTGCAGTGATTCAAGGCTAAAAATATATGCACAGATTAACCACAGGCAAACGAAAACAATGTCAGAAATTGAAAATTTCATAATAAAGTAGAATTTAAGCCCAAAGCATAAAATGAGGCCGATGACATTTTATAATGTTAAAAGCCATATTTCTCAGTGAGAAATGTAACAAAACTCCTTAGCATTCATATACATAAATAATAGTTGGAAGACAGAATGAATAAGAAAATCTTATTTATAACAATAGCAATAAAGAAGATAAACCATTTAGGAGCCAACATAATGAGAAATAAAACTTTATATGAAGAAAAGTATAAATGTTCCTGAAGACATAAAAGTAGATATGAACAAGTGGGAAAATAATCCTGTTGCTTAGGATGCCTCAACATAATTGCGATCTCATTTCCACTATATTAATTTGTAAATTTAATGTAACCGAACAGAAATATTGACACAATTTATTATTAAGGCAGACATATTGAAACTAAAGTTCACATGATGTCAAATTATTACATTGTATACTTTAAACATCTTATAATTTTATTTGTCAATTATGCCTCAATAAAGCTATAAAAGAAAAATAAATATACAAGGATATGTAGATAAAGAGTGAATAGGAAGAGCTATAGATGGGGGTGGGATCTAGTCCCCTGGCTGTTAATACTACTAAGCCTTTATAATTAGAACAGTGCAGTATTGGGCTCATGAGGAGACAGAATGTAATGGAACAGAAATCTAGTATATTATAAAGGTGGTATCTACACTTACTAGGGAAACAATGATCTTTTAAATAAATAATCTTGGAATAACTGGATGAATATTAAAAAAAACCACGACTCAATCCTCATGTCATATACAAGAAAAACCTCTAAATTTAGAAAAGTAAATGAAGGAAATAAAACTTTACCAGTAATAAGAAGAAAGTATGAGTGAATTACTCTATAATCTACTTTTAGGAAAATGTTTCAAATTGTAACTAAAAAGTCCAGGTTATAAACAAACAGTTGATAAACTGAAATATCTGGCAACAAAACAAAACATCATAAGCAAAGTTAAAGTACAAATGACAGACTAAAAGAAAGTGCTTGCAGTGGATATCACAGAAAAGGGCCAGTGTTGTTAATAAACAAAAACCTTTAACACTTGAAGAAAAGTAAATATTAATAACTCAATAGAAAATGGATAAAAGACCTGAAGGGGCAATTTACAAAAAATATAAATATGAGCTTTGAACATATGAAAATATATTCAACTTCATTCATATAAAGATAAATCCAAGTTAATACTCATTGAAATACTGTCTCTCTCTTATCAGACTGGCAGAAACTCAAAAAGCTTGGTACGCTTTGTTCCTTGGCTGTGGAAAACAGACCCTCTCATACACTGTTGGAAGGGATGCAAAAGGGTATGAATGTAAAACCCTTACTGAGAGGAATTTGGCACCAGCTAATACGATTACTTATGCATCTAACCTTCAATATAGCAATCCCACATCCAAGAATTTATCCTGAAGCTATAGCCCACAACACTTAAAAAAAAAAAAAAAAAAAAAAGGCTTCCGTGGTGACTTGGACTATAAATTATCTGCCTTCAAGGCAGGAGGCCCGGGTTTGATCCTTGGGTGGGGAATGGCTACCCACTCCAATATTCTTGCCTGGAGAATCCCATGGACAGAGCAGCCTGGTGGGCTACAGTCTATGGGGTTACAAAGAGTTGGACATGACTGAGCATCTAATACAAAAATACATATGCACAAAGCAATTAATTACAGTATTATTTTTAGGAAACTGCCTAAATGTCTAAGCACAGGAAACTGACTGAATATATGATCATATGTTCAGCAGACTACTTCCATCTGTAAACAAAAAAACAAGAAAGATCTCTATAAACTGATGTGGAGTAATCTCTGGGAGATACTATTTAATGAAAAAGGCAAACTGTGAAAGAGCTACATGCAACCTTGCATAAAACAAAGAAGAGGTAATAAAGTAACAATATACAGCTACTTATCATTTAAAAAAACAGAGGAAGAATAAGTTACAAAATGATAGTGTTGGTTACCTGAGAGAGACAGGTAGAAATACAGGAGGAAATTGTTCTTTTCTGCGTATCCTTGTTTGCATAGGTTTGATTTTTAGAATTATATTAATTTTCTTCATATTAAAATAGTAAATTGATAAGAATGTGAAGGAAGAAAATTTATAAGTGAAAGCAAATTGAAAACAAATGAACCAACTGCGTTTCCAATAAATAATATAACCATGCTAAACGAAAGGGGAGAAAGAACAAATCCAATTAATTTATGAACAAGAGTGTTTGATCATATACTTTCAATCTTGCACAGGATTTCAAGTGTATGTGGAACATTTTACCAAAATAGTACCCTTGCAGGCCATAAAGCAAGTCTCAACATATTTCAAAGGATTTAAATCATAGAGAGTATAGTCTCAGATTACAGAGAATAAAATTAGAACTAAATGAAAGAAGCTATCTAGAAAAGATTTCCCCAAATCTGAAAGCTAAGCAATACACTACTAAATAACCCATGGGCCAAGAAGAAGAAATTATTATGAAAGTTTAGAAAATATTTTGAACTAAGAATATAGCATCTCAAAATTTGTGGGATACAGCTAAAGCTGTGCTTAGAGGGAAATTATGGCCTTGAGTGCAAATATTAGAAAAGAGGAAATGCTAAAAATCTTTTCAAAGTAGCTTTCTCAAGGAAGTAGGGAAAAGAGCAAATGAAACCCAAAGACTGTAAATTGAAGACAGTTAATACAATTTTGTACTGTATAGTATATAGAATTTTAAATTTTCAAAAGGTGGCTTAGGAAAAACTAACAAACCTTATATACCTCTGGAAAGGCTAATCAAGAGGGGAAAAAGAGAGAAAACAAAAAAACCCCAATAATGTAAAGGAAATTTTTGCATGCTAAATTGCTTTAGTCGTGTCTGACTTTGCAACCCCATGGACTGTGGCCTGCCAGGCTCCTCTGTCTATGGGGATTCTCCAGGCAAGATTACTGCAGCGGGTTGCCATGCCCTCTTACAGAGGATCTTCCTGACCCAGGGATTGAACCCACCTCTCTTATATCTCCTGCATTGACAGGCAGGTTCTTTACCACTAGCACCACCACCACCCAAAGGAAATTAAAGAATATCATTAAAGATTTCATTGACAAAAAATCATTGGAAGATATCATGAGCAACTTTATACCAATAAAATCAAGGTGATATGAACATTCTCAAAATAATAAACCTACCAACTGACATATGAAGAAACAGGAAATCTGAATAATCCTATCACTATTAAAAAAAATTGAACTCATCATTTAAAACATTCCCATAAGAAAATTTATGGACCATGTGTTTTTCCTGGTGATTTTTTTTAAATTTAAGGAATAAATAACATTGATTTTATTAAAAACTGTTTCAAAAATTAGAAAATAGAAAACACTTTTCAATTTATTTTATGAGGTCACAGAGCCTTGATACCAGGGCAAGATGGACATTTTATATAAAATGAAAGACAAACAAACAGAAGACTATCAGTGGAGTTCTGATCCAAGATGGCGACATGGGAAACTTGTGAATGCACCTCCTTCCCCAGGAACACCAAACCCACAGGCTTGTAAAGAAGCAATTTCCTCTGGAAGAAATCCAGAAACTAGCTGAGTGACTCCCATATATTAAACATAAAAGGAAATAGCCGTGTGACCCATATCAAAATGGGTAGGAAAGACTGAGACACACTTTTGCCATAATCCTGACCCCAGTCATAAGTGGAGTGAAGTTGCTCAGTCGTGTCCGACTCTTTGTGACCCCATGGACTGTAGCCTAACACACTCCTCCGTCCATGAGATTTTCCAGGCAACAGTACTGGAGTGCGTTGCCATTGCCTTCTCAGAAGATCTTCTCGACCCTGGGATCTTATAGATAAGGGCAGTCCTTATCCTAAACCTCACTGCATTTGTGCATAACAGGAGAGTTAGCCTATCCCTTCCTGAATTAAAACTAGTACTCACTTCCCTTCCTTACTGGTAAATGTCTTTTGTGGCACTTCCCTCCCCCCTCAGGCTCCCCTTCACCGAGAATAGGGCTCTTTTTGTCTACATTAAAAACCTGTTTAGCCTGTTATTGTTTCTCCTCGATGATTTTCTTAATGGTGCCTGGGAACTTATCTGCTGCTTCTTGGTCAGCAGAAGCTGCTGCTCCTGTTATCTTGACATGTTTTAAGTCAAACCCCTTTCTAAAATGATCAAATCAACCCTTGGTGGCATTAAGAGCCTTCATTTTCCATTTAAGTCATCATATAATAATGACTACTTTTTCTCAAATCATATTAGTAGGTGTGCCTTTCTTCCAGTCATAGTCCCATACAATTGGGAGAGAACTCCCACCTCCCAGTTTCTCCCTGAGAAGTGAAGGGTTTGGACCCCACATTTAGCATCCCAGTTTGTAAGACTCCCAACAGAGGGAGGGACCCCAAATCATCTACCTCTCAAAGCCAATGGGACTTGTGCCTGCAAGACCAAAGCAAACAAAGAAACTGCTCAACACAGAAAGTGAAAGTGGGAATGTTAGTCGCTCACTTGTTTCTGACTTCACAAACCCATGGACTGTAGGCTGCCAGGCTCCTCTGTCCATGGAATTCTCCATGCAAGAATACTGGAATGAGTAGCCATTTCCTTCTCCAGGGCATCTGCCCAACCCAGGGACTGAACACAGGTCTCCTGCATTACAGGTGGACTCTTTACCATCTGAGCCACCAGGGAAGCCCCACAAAACTCCCATCTCCCACAGAAATTCTCTGTGAAAGAGATCTATTTGCATACTTGAAAGCTGCTGCCTGAAAGTCAGGTTCCTAGGGGTGACTACAATCTCTCCCCTCCTGGACCAGGGAAACCAGCAACACCACCTTCAGCTTCTCACCTGAGTCCACTGCAAACTGCCAACATCTCCGTGGAAGCTTACACATGTCTGGTCCTCCTGCTGTTGTACCTGATGCCCAAGGGACAGAACCCTAGGATTGCCTGGCTACAACAGCCCCCTGGGGCTTCTATCTGAGTCCATCTGGACTGTAGTAAGACATGACTGAAGCGACTTAGCAGCAGCAGCAGGACTGTAGTAAACAAAGAAACAACACTTAATCTGGCTCAGCCCTTCCAAGGCTCAGCAGAGAGGGAGCAAACGGAAATATCTATTTCCCAGTCTTTCCCTGAAAGAGGGCTCTTTGCATACTTTAAAAGCTGCTGCCTGAGGGCTTAGCTTTTAATTTAGCACACATTTAGGGCTTGACTTTGACCCATTCTGGGCAACAGGAAAGAATATGGACACCTTTAAGCTTGCTCCAGTTTGACAGTATCTCCCTGGAGGTATTGGCACACATGTCTGGCACCACAACTTTGGTGAAGGCACCCAAGTGATGGGCCCCCGAATCACATGGCTTAAAGAGCCAAAGCTGCTTGCATTCAAAAGTCCTACGGGATTGTAGTAAACAAAGAAAGAGTCATTGACAGGCTCAGGAGTAGACTGCACAGATACACATCCAGACCCAGAACATGCCAGAAGAAAAGCAGGCCAAGAGGACCATCTCCCAGTTTCTCCCTAGCAGAGCCCTAGCTACAGATTCTCCCACCTGCTGCCTGAGGATCAGCCTGCATCTAGCTGTGGCCTTTGGGGACAAAGAACATGACTTGTTACTTCAGTAAATGACAAATGTTGCCCCATCAAGACATCAGCCATTGTAGCTGCATCTAACAGAACTCCCTAGTGGGGGACTTCAGGATGGTTAAAAATAGGATACTAGCCCTAGATGGTTAAGATGTCTATCTAAGGAAAAATTTTAAATGATCCCAGATTCTTGCATGTTCCCATACCTAGAAAAGCACTAAAATAACTTGAGATATCTCTTCTTTGTTATTAGCAATAATCTTTCTACACTTGACTAGAAATTTTCCCAGCAAAATAGTTTACATATATTCTGGCTCCTCCCTTATCTCTTCAGAGCACCGTCTCAGAGCTATCTGAGAGGCTGTCTCCCAGGCTTAGACCTCAATAAAGCCTCGAATAAAACTTAATTCTCAACTTTTGGGTTGTGCTTTTTTTCTTTCTTCAGTCGACATGTGACCCTCCCTTTTGCAACAGGCACAGGTCTTGGCAAACTACTGGGAGCCACTAAGAACAAGAAATGAGGCTTGGAAGATGACAAAGGTTAGAATAGTAACCAAAAGCTTGGGCTTAGCCGATTAACAATTCATTTCCTAAATAAGACAGCTCAGCTCCATCAAGACTAGGAGAGTAGTAGCTATTTTATCTAATGTGCAGAAAACAAAATAGAGACCAAAGAAAAAAATGAAGAATATAGAGAAATATGTTCCAAAATAAAGGAGCAAGATAAAACTCAAAAATCAGACCTTAATGAATGAAATGGAAATGTGTGATTTACCTGATAAAGAGTTCAAAATAACAGTCATAAAGATGCTCACTGAGGTCAAGAAGCAAGAACAAAGTGAGACTATCAACAAAGAAACAGAATAAATAAGAAAGTACAAAGCAGAGATCACAAAGCTGAAGAATACAAAGACTGTTAGAAATATAATACGTTGCATGTAAGCATCACAATAGTTGCAAAGCAAAAATCTGTCATAGATACACAAAAAATAAACACAAAGAAATCTATGCATAACATTTGAGAAAACTATCAAAGCAAAAAAAAAAAAATGAGTAAGAAAAGAAGATGGGAAAAGGGAGTTACAAAGATGTTAGAAAACGAAGAAAATGGTGATAGTAAGTAACTCCATTTTGTTGTTGTTGTTAGTGTTTGACTTTATGCAACCCCATGGACTATAGCCCAACAGGATCCTTTATACATTGAATTCTCCAGGCAAGAATACTGGATTGATAATCATTCCCTTCTCCACGGGATCTTCTTGACCCAGGGATCGAAACTGGGTCTCCTGCATTGCAGGTAGATTCCTTGCATCTGAGCCACAAGGGAAGTCCAGTAAGTCCATACCTATCAATAATTCCTTTATGTGTAAGTAGACTGAAATCTCCAGTCAAAAGACAAACATACTGAGTTCCCAAGCTGGTAGAGTAGAAAGAACCTAAGCTCACCTCCTCTCACAGGAACACCAAAACTGCAACTACTTACAGAACAACTATGGATGAAAAAGATGAGAACATAGCAGAAAGACATTCTACAGATAAAGATATAGAGAAGGAACCTACATAAGAAGGTTCCTATGTAGGAACCTCTCCTACATAGAGATATATGGGAGGAATGGAGCTGTGGTATAGTCAAAACCTATACCCCTGGTGGATGATTTACAAAGAAGAGAAGAGGAATGAGGGTTCTCAGCCCCACATCTGGCTCCCCCAGCAGGAGGTCCTTTACTGGAAAGATGAGCACTCATACCATTTGAATTTGAAGGCCAGTGAGCTTACTTTCAGAAGTTCCATGTGGTTGGGAGAAAGAGAGACTTCACTTTCAGAGGGTATACACAAAATGCTCTGAGACCCAGGGCAGAAACTGTAGGTTGATAGGAGCCTGGGTCACACTTACCTGCTGACCATGGAGAGTATCCTAAAGAAGTAGGAGCCAGTTCACCCTGGGGACATAGACACTGGTAGCAGCTCTTGTGGGAGCTCCTTCTACCGCATGGATTTCAGCTGGCAAGCACCATTTGGAATCTTTTCTCTAGCTTATTAGCGCCAAGGTCCAGCTCCAACCAGGCCTAGTAGTCTGTAGGCACTAATGCTAGGACGTTTCAGGCCAACCAACTAACTAGGCAAGGACACAGACCCACCCATTACCAAAAAGGCTGCTTAAGAACCCTTGACCCAGAGCTGCCCCTGGACATGGTGCTGCCTGCCACAGGGACTAAGATCCACCCCCGAATACCAGTGCACAGACTCTAGACGTGGAATCCCCAAGGTCCTCCAGCTAGAGACCCTGGGACACTCTACCTGCCAGTGGGCAGACACCAGCCCTAGAATCCCCTGGGATGAATGCACAGAGATGTTAAGATTTTTAAACAAGGAGTTAGAAAATAAAAAGAAAAACCAAATGGAGAGGAAGAATACAATAGCTAAAATGAAAAATACACCAGAAGTAATCAACAATAGACTAAATGATACAAAGAAGTGGATCAGCAAACTGGAAGACAGTACCAAAAGTCACTGATGCTGATCAAGAAAAAGAAAGAATGAAATGAAGTGAGAGCAGTTTAAGACAACTGGTCTTAAAGTTGTCTGGGACAACTTCAATCACATTAATATTTGCATATTTATAGGGATCCAAGAAGAAGAATACAGAAAGGGACTGAGAACATAATTTTCTAAGACTTAATAAATGAAAACTTTCATAACCTAGGAAAGGACATCCAAGTCCAAGAAGCGAAGAAAGTCTCATACAGGATTAAGTCAAAGAGGAACATGCCAATTCACATTGTAATTAAAATGGCAACATTTAAAGATAAAAAGATAATATTAAAAGAAGTAAGGAAAATACAAGATGTTACATACAAGGGAATTCCCATAAGGCTATCAGCTGACTTTTCAGCAGAAATGCTGCAATCCAGAAGGGAGTGGAATGATACACTTAAAGTGATTAAAGGGCAAAACCCACAACCAAGAATACTTTACACAGCAAGGCTGTTGTTCAGATTTGATGGAGAGATCAAATTTCACAGACAAGCAAAATTTAAGTGTCTAGCATCACCAACCAGCTTTATAAGAATGTTAAAGAAATTTCTCTAAGTGATAAAGAAAAGCCTACAATCAGAAACACAAAAGTTACAAAAGGAAAATCTCATAAAGAAAAACATACAGTAAAGGTATGTTTAAAGGATAAAGGAAACCATTATGCATGCACAAAGCCAGTAGGAAGTTTAAAAGATGTAATAAAATCATCTATATCCACAATAAGGATATTAAAGAGATACACAAAACAAGTAAATATAAAATACGATATCAAAAGAGTAATTGTGAGGAGAGGAGAATACAAATGTAGGATTGTTAAAATGTATTTGAAATTAAGAGATGAGCAATTCAAAAGAATCACACGCATATATTTCTATATATAAACCTCATAGTAATCACAAAACAGTTGGAAGAGGGTATTTGCTATGACCAGTGCATTCTCTTGGCAAAACTCTGTTAGCCTTTGCCCTGCTTCATTTTGTATTTCAAGGCCAAATTTGCCTGTTACTCCAGGTATTTCTTGATTTTCTACTTTTGCATTCCAGTCCCCTATAATGGAAAGGACAACCTCAGATACACAGATGACACCATTCTTATGGCAGAAAGCAAAGAAGGACTAAAGAGCCTCTTGATGAAAGAGAAAGAGAAGAGTGAAAAAGTTGGTTTAAAACTCACATTCAGCAAACAAGATCATGGCATCTGATCCCATCACATCATGGCAAATAGAAGGGAAAACAATGAAAACAGTGACAGACTTTATTTTGGGGGCTCCAAAATCACTGCAAGTGGTGACTACAGTGAAATGAAAAGATGCTTGCTCCTTGGAAGAAAAGCTATGATCAACCTAGACATCATATTTAAAAGCAGAGACATTACTTTGACAACAAAGGTCCAGCTAGTCAAAGCTATGGTTTTTCCAGTAGTCATGTATGGATGTGAGAGTTAGATTATAAAGAAAGCTGAGCACAGAAGAATTGATGCTTTTGGACTGTGGTGTTGGAGAAGACTCTTGAGAGTCCCTTGGACAGCAACAAGATCCAATGACTCAATTCTAAAGGAAATCAGTCCTGAATAGTAACTGGAAGGACTGATGCTGAAGCTGAAACGCCAATACTTTGGCCATCTGACATGAAGAACTGACTCATTTGAAAAGACCCTGATGATGGGGAAGACTGAAGGAAGGTAGAGAAGGGAACACGGAGGATGAGATGGTTGGATGGCATCACGGACCCGATGGACATGAATTTGCATAAGCTCCGGTAGTTGGTGATGGACAGGAAAGCCTGGTGTGCTGAAGTCCATAGGGTTGCAAAGAGTCAGACATGACTGAGTAGCTGAGCTGAACAAGGATATATTGTACAACATGAGGAATATAGTCAATTTTTATAATACCTATAACTGGAATATAATCTTTAAAAACTGTGAATCACTATGTGTATAGCTAAAACTTACACAATATTTTACATCAACTATACTTCAATAAAAATAAAGATATTTCATGTTTATGGATTGGAAGAAAATTGTTTAAATGTCCATATTAATCAAAATGATCTACTGATTGAATGCAATTCCTATCAAAATTCCAGTGGTATTTTTCACAGACATTTAAAATAATTTTATTGTGTTCACCTATGGCTGATTCGTGTCAATGTATGGCAAAACAAATACAGTATTGTAATTTAAAAATAAATAAATAAATAAATAAAATAAAAATAAAATAAAATAAAATAATTTTAAAGTGTGAATGGAATTGCGAAGATGTGAACAGTCAAAGCAACTTTGAGAAAGAAGACAAAGCTCGGGCATCATACTTTCTGTTTCATATTATATTACAAAACTACAGTAATCAAAACTATGATTTTGGCATAAAAACAGACACACAGATCAATGCAACAGAAGCGAGAACTCAGAAATATATCCATGTGTATACGATCAACCGATTTATGACAAAGAAATCAAGAATATAAAATAGGGAAAGGATAATCTCAGTCAATAAATGGTGTTGGGAAAACTGGACAGCCACATGCCAAAAGAATGAAACTAGACCTCTATCTTCCACCAAAAGACTTCAACATAAAGCCTGAAACTGTAAAGCTCCTGGAAGAAAACACAGGAAAAAAATCTTCCCTGTTAATAGTCTTGACAATGATTTTTCGATTAGATACCAAAAGCAAAGGTAACAAAAGCAAAAACAAAGACGGCAACACCAAATAAAAAACCTTCTGCAAAAGAAACCATCAGCAAAACAAAAGGCATCCTACTGAATGGGAAGAAATATATGCAAATTATTTCTCTGATTAGGCAGTTAATATTCAAAATGGGTAAAGAAACTCATACCCAACTGAATAGCAAAAGAAAAACAATTGTATTTAAAAATGGACAAAGGAACCGAATAGACATTTGTCAAAAAGACACACAAATGGCCAATAGGTATATAAAAATGTTCTTAACATACTAATTATCAAGGAAATGCAAATAAAAGTCACAGTGAGGTATTGACTCACATCTGTTAGAACAGCTGTAATGAAGAAGACGAAATAAGTCTTGAGGAGGATGTGGAGAAAAGGGAACCTTTGTGCACTGTTGGAGGGAATGCAAATTGGTACTACCACTATAAAAAAAGAGTATAATAGAATTAGTATGTGTTCCAGAATTCCCACTTTTGGGTCTATATCCAAAGGAAATGAAAACAGAACCTCTGAGACGTATCTGCATTCCCATAGTTACTGCAGCACTATTCACGAAAGCTAAGATATGGAAACTATCTATGAGTCCAGTAAGAGATAAATGGATAAAGAAAATGTATTGCATATGTATTCAATAGGATGTAGTTCAGCATGAGAAAGAAGGACATCCTGCAGTTTGTGACAACATGGATGGACCCTGAGGCCATTATGCTAAATGACTTAACCCATACAGAGAAACACAAATACTGCTTGTCATCATTTATATGAAAAATCTTGAAAAAAAGCTCCTCAAACTCAGAAACAGACAATAAAAAAAGGCTGCTAGAGCCTAGGGAGTGAGAGAAATAGGAGAGAACAGAGAAACAGCACAAACTTTCAGCCATTAGATGAATAAGTTCTGAAGATTTAATGTATAAAAGGTGATTATAGTTGATAACACTGTACTGTATAGTTGAAGTCTGCTAAGGGAGTGGAACTTGAATGCTCTCATTGAGAAATGAAACATTTCCTGCCATATCAGAAAATAAGAATGTCACAGTCATCAGCGATCGTTCCAATGTGAGCCAGTGAGCCTGAAGGAACTCAGGAAGGGGAAGAATGCAGGCCATCTAGCAGCCGTCAGACTACAGTCACTCCCTGCGGAGAGCCCTGAGGAACTCAGGATAAGAAAATAGGATACTGGCCTTGACAGCTGAGGTATGCATCAAAGGAATGATTTCAGTGAGCTGAGTCTCTCGCATCTTCCCATACATAGAAAAGCACTAAAATTCCTTAGCTTGAGATACCTGGTTTTCTTTAATTTACAATCATTTTTTGACATTCAAACTACCTGCCCTTTGTTGAAAAACTTCTGTATAACCTGGCTCCCTGTCTCTCCTCCTCCGAGTAGCTCTCTTAGGGTTACTTGAGATGCTCCCTCCTGGTCTTAAGTCCTAAAAATTTCCAACAAACAAAGCATAACACTCAACTTTCAGGTTACATCTATTTTTTCAGTCGACATCATCTAAGTAAAATGAGTAAGCAAAGTGATGGAGATGTTAACCAACTAGACAGGAGGAATTCTTTCACAGTGTATTTATTTGTGAACATATCAAATCATCACAATGTACATTTTAAGTATCTTATATTTTGATTTGTTAATCGTACCTCAAGAAAATTGGAAAAAGTAAATACTATTGACTGATCTTTTATGATCACAGAATAATAATCCTAAACCAAACATTCCCAACAAAACCTAGAGATTTATAAAAAGGAAAATACATCACGATCAGGTTGCACAGGAATGCAAGGGTGGTTTTAAGTTAGAAAAGTAACCGGACTGTTTCAACATGTAGTTGAGGGGCTGAGGGGCAGCAGGAAAATCATATGATCACTTCAACAGAAGCAGAATGGGTGTATGTGAGATTTGGACAAGTTGAGGGTACCTGTAGTTTAGATTTAATGATATATTTTTATAAAATTATAATTATATAATATAATTAATAGCTAGCAATGATGGGGTCACCAAGAGTTGGACACGACTGAGTGACTGAACTGAAACTGAATGATTAATTGCTAGCTGTTTTAGAGTATGAATGACTTCCAGGTATACATGGTATGTGCTTTGCTGGATTTCAACAGCAATTCAAAACAAATGGGATGATCTACTAATGATTTAATACATAATAAGTCACCACAACCAGGAAATTGATGACAAAGAAACTAGTAAGTCTCATCAATTTAAAGACTATTTAAGACTACCTACCATACAACCTGCAACATCCTAAAAACTGCAGTTCATTTTTGAAAAAAACCTGAGAGAGTCCTCAAATTTGACAAATTTTTGAACTTAAATACACTTTTCTAAACTACCTGTATTAAAAGTTTTTATTAAAGAAAATCTTTCTCTTTATTTTCTTTAAAGAAAGTGACAATGCAAAATTATTACCCTTTGAAGGGGTAATTCTGAAAAAAGCAGCTAAAAGCACAGAAATGAAAAATTGTAGGGGATGTGATGGGCAGTGAATTCAAATGATTTTTCTCAATTTTTGTTGATTTAATGGTATTTGGGGTTATTTCTTGAATTTTAAATCTAAAATCTGCTGGGATTTATTTTCTTCTAGTCAATAACTATTCATTCTTAATTTGTATTTATAAATTATTTTCTTCCTTAGATCAGACCTCCCAAATTGAACTAACCATCAGACAGCACAAAGTCTGGATTTGTGCCTACTAGAATTGGCTTGCATTAAAATTACTAACAATAGTAAATGTTAGTAGGATATGGAACAACCTACACTCTCATACAATTCTGGTGGAAGTGTAACTGGAATGACCACTTTAGGATACTTTTAGCAGTATCTACTAAAGTTGAAATGCCCATACCCTATGACTCAGTTAGTCCAAAATATATACCTACTAGAAATACACAATGCGTACTGAAAGCTGTGTTCAAAACAGTGCATAGGAGCACAGTTGACAATAGCTCCAAACTGGAAACAGTACAAATTTCCATTGATAGAATACATAAATAAATTGTGTACTCACAGTAGAAAACCAAACAAATGAAAATAAATGACTGCTGCACACAATATAAATGAATTTCATAGACCAGACTTTTACAAACCTCTTCAGGTTACTTATTATCTCAGCAAAAAGTTTAAGCTGTCGCTACACCCAAAGAAAAATATAACAGTTCTGATTATTAAGTAGTTAGGTCCCTAAAACTTACTACTTATGTACTAATAAAAGTGAAAGTTGCTCATTCATGCCTGACTCTTTGTGACCCTATGGACTGTAGCCTTCCAGGCTTCTCTGTCCATGAAATTTTCCATCAATAATACTGGAGTGGGTTGTCATGCCCTCCCCATGGCATCTTCCAACCCAGGGATTGAACCCAGGTCTCCCACATTGTTGGCAGATTCTTTACCATCTGAGCCACATTCCTCACCTCCTTCTCTGGTGGCTCAGCAGGGATCTGCCTGCAATGCAGGAGATCTGGGTTCGATTCCTGGGTCAGGAAGATTTTTCCTGGAGAAGGAAATGGCAACTCACTCCAATATTCTTGCTGAAAAAATCCCTTGGACACAGGAGCCTGGTGGGCTACAGTCCAATGGCTTGCAAAAGAGTGGGACACGACTTAGTGACTGCAGCCATGTTAAAAATACACATAAATTGAAAGAAAACAAATTAGTACTTTTATTTCATCCTTAAATAACCATAGTATCTTACTGGGAGGTATATACCTGCTAGATATTGTGCAGCTTCTCAAATCTTGAAGTCAGATTGGAAACTGCCACCCTCATTTTTTGTTCTATGGTGGTTTTTTTCACGTTTACTTTTAATTACAGCTTGAATAAACTTTTGAGTGTCTGAAAAGGTATGAAATCATTCAAAGAAATGTACCACAATTTATTGTTGAAACTAAACTGTCATGAACTATAATTTTGTTCACTGTCCCCTAGGTGTTGAGTATTGTCATGTTTCTGTAAAATGTAGAAATACCCTGCAGAACTCTGCAATGCTTTGGTACATAGTTTGGGGAACCCATGAGTATAGACATTACACTAAACAAAAAGCCAAACACAAAGGCATATGTGTGTGATTCCATTTGTGTAAGATTTCAAAGACAGGCAAATATAATCCCTGATATTAGAAATTAGGATTATGTTTATCTTGGTGAAGAGGGGAGAGGCCATTATTGGGAAGGGGCACATCAGAATCTCTGGGAAGCTCCTAAAAGCATTCTATTTCTTGACCTAGTGGTGGCTTCTTAATCAAGTGACTGTGTGGAAGTGTTCATTTTGTTATAATTCATTACCCTATATACACAAGATTAATCCACTCTGTGTATGTATAAATTATACATGAATAAAATGGTATTTTAATACAGAAGCCCTTAATACAGAAAGAAACAATCTAAGCAAAATAAAAGAAATAACCCCTAAGGGTGAAACCTCTTCTGATTCCCAAGTCAAATCCTTTGCTTTCCATTAGAGCTTTACATACTGGTCTATAATTATGCAATTATCGATGGTATCTCTGGCTAAACTGTGAGCTCCTGGAGGATGGGGCCATGTCTCATTTATCTTTAATTTCCTAGTGCTTCAAACATGACAACATGGAAGGCAGTTAAGCATTGTGAAATGAAAAACAATTGTTCAAAATACACGTATAAACTCAGGTTTTTTTCTTTACTTGCTGTCTTTTCTCTATCTTACTCAAATGCCCTGAATGATGATGTATGTATCACAATGTATTTGTGGCTTTCCTTTTCCAATTTCCTGTTTTTATAATAATCATCATTTATCATCTTCAAAGAATACATTTTAAAGGGACAGGTACATACACCCAGGGCTTTCCTGGTGGCTCAGTGGTAGAGAACCTGTCTGCCAATGCAAGAGATGCAGGTTCGCTCCCTGGGTTAGGAAGATCCCTGGAAAAGGAAATGGCAATTCACTCTAGTATTCTTGCCTTGGAATCCCATAGACAGAGGAGCCTGGCAGGCCACAGTCTATGGTGTCACAAAGAGAGCTGGACATGACTTAGCGGCTAAACATCACCATTGCATGCTGACACACCCCCATTCTCTTTTAAGGAAATTATATTATTATAAAGTTCTAGCGCTTCTCAGTACAGTCCATGGACCAGTGCTAGTCCATGAACTGTTGATTACTGGTTTACAGCAAGTTAAGTACAGAAATTGAGAATGTATGTTCAGAAACAAGTACATAATACAATCTGGATTATATCAATATAATCTGAAAAATGGACTATTTCCTGCCATATCAGTAAACAAAGGATATCACAGTTATCAGCAATTGCAGCCACCAGGGACAGTGAACCAGTGAGCCCTTGGGGAACACAGGAAGGAGAATATCTGCCATCCAGCAGCCATCAGACTGTAGCCACTCCCCAAACTGAGTCCTGAGAAAAGCAGTGTGTGATAGCCGGATCCTGGCCCCAGTAGCTGACATGATATCACAGGAATGATTTCACTGAGCCTAGGCTCTTGTATCTTCCCATACAGAAAGCAGCCCTAAATTCCTTAACTTGAGGTATCTGGTTTTCTTTAATTTATAATCATTTTTGACATTCAGACTGTCTTTTGTTGCAAAATTTCTATATAACTTGGCTCCCCCAACCCCTACGTCCTTGGAGCAGGTCTCTCAGGGTTACTTGAGTTGCTGTCTCCCCAACTTAAGTCCTAAAGTTTCCACTGAATAAAATATAACTCACAACTTTTAGGTTGTGCCTATTTTTTCAGCTGAGAAACCCTACTAAGATATTGCAATGTGATTAGGAAATTTGCCTTGCATATGACATGAAATAAGTTCTAGTCATTGATAGTAAAATTAGTTATTGGTTGAAGATGAAGTGAACAACAACAAAAAAACTGGTCCTTTTCCATGAATAGTTTTTAAAGTTCTGCCATTGACTATTCGAGTTGGAAAAGACCAATCTCATTATTTTATAAGTGGGGAAACTAAGGGGTAGATTTTACCCAGTTCCTGATTGCCAAGTTAATGGTCTTTATACTACAATGCCATCAACATTCCCAATATTAACAAAAAGCTTCAAAGATAAAATCAGCATATGATTCCTACCATTACTGGCAGCAGCAACTATAGCTACTCTTTATCCATATTCAATGCTTAATAGCCACAACCACATGAAATGGCTATCTATATATTAAAAAACTGTCATGTCCATAATTTCACATGGTTTAACTCATATGTGTTTTTATGCCTTAAAGAAGAGGCATCTATAGCCAGAGTACATGATGTTTGGTAAGTTCTCTCTGGGGCCTGTCCCCACATCCCTAACCTGAAGTTAATAATAATAACCTCAGATATTCATATTTATTGAGGCTTAAACAATCCTAGCCCTTGGAAGAGCACCTGGCAGGAAGTGCTTAGTGTGTATTACTTGTTCTGATTAATCAAGGAGATGATGTTGGAAATAATCTCAGAACAATCTTGTGAAACAGGAACATTTTATCCTCACTTTATAGATGAGGATACCAGAGTTTTAAGAGAAGGTACCAGTTTGAACTCTTGTCCACCTGAGTTCAAGCACATGCCCTTACATATGTCTTACAGAGCAATTTTCAATTAAGTGAAAGTTCAATCAAATAACCTCATTGGGGTGTTTCAGCATAATTGTCAATATTTGAGCAGATTAAGCATCTGGGACTCTTATAGTAGTCAGTTATGTGAAAGACAGTGCAAGCTTTTTCACATTCTATTAAGAGAAACTAACGTCACCATTTGTTGTTGTTGTTTTTAGGTCTCCTGATGGACAAGAATGCTGTAAGCAATATACAAGGTAATGGTTACCACCTCCGATTTCCCCATAGTGCAATCTTGTAGTAACCCCTCAAGTATTTCTTTCACCTCCCAAAGGGCCCCAAACCCCAGAGGCACCATCCTCCAGAGGCTGAGGAGGGAAAACTCCATGTGGCACTTGCTGCCTGGAACCCAAGCTGTTCAACTTGGTCAGCATTTTGTACAAGACCTAAGAAACACTGTCGTTTCTTCTCATGTAGAATAAGTAGTCAAGAAATTCCCTTGAGAAGCAACAAGATCTGATTGAATTTTTCAGGAATTTCTATTATTCTATCAAGTTCACCTGACAGCAAAGGACAAGCTGCCTTTCACATGCTATAAGCAAATGCATCAGCAACTCAGAAGGAAAAATGCGGGTTATTAAGTAGGAACAAGTCTCTCTGGATATATTTACACCAACTCATGGAAACCGTTTTACTTAGAAACCTCTGTGACAATCTATTTTCTAGTCTCAGTATTGCTTTAAGTTTGACAGATGATAAAAAAATACAATGAAATTACATCTGAGCTCTGAAATGTACATCAGCTTACAAATTTCTCATGACTTGAGTTTTTATTTTACCAGTGTGGCTCATCCATTCTCAATATTATTCTCAAGCATTCAAGGTTTATGTCTGGGCAATGTGCCATGCTTACATATATGCACATATACGATGTACACATTCTCTGTCTATTAACTAAGGGGCCTTTGAGATCATCAAGTCTCATTTTGTTGTCTTGTAAATGAGGACTCTGAAGCCCAGAAAGAAATGCTATTCTGAAGGCTATGAAGCAAATTGACTTCTAAACAAAGCTTGGAGGAATAACTGTGTAGAAAGCACTTATCATATTCTGAGGACCTCAGCAAGCATTCTTTGTACATAAATTCTCATACCATTTCTATGATGTTGGTATCATCATTCTCATTTGATAGATGAAAAAACTGAGATTAAGAAAGTAGTGTAACTAACAATGACCATAAATGGAATTAAAGGTTTGCTATATCTGGGTTCCTTTCAGGACACCCAGTGTTTCTCTGAATGCACTCACCCCCATATCCCTATTTTGTTTTGTTTTTTCCTATATCCACATACCAAATGGATTACTGTTTTCTTAACCTTTTCCTTAAATAGACTAAACATTTATAAAGGAAGCGTTTTATCACACTTAAATGTAAAACAAATATCATGTGCTGTAAGCAGAAGATATTTATAAAAGTAAACACAAACCAACAAAAATATTAATAAACTTTAGTTAGACTCTGCTGCTCCTTTCATTGGATTTGCATTCTAGGCTTTGTTGTAAATGGATATTAGCAATGGTTACAGAGATAGTAAAGGCCCAGCAACACCAAACTGAGATTTAAGGACTGAAAGACAAGCAAGACAGAAAACTTTCATTATGTGATTCAGCTGTTTGATGCCACATCGGTGTCACCTAAAGTCATCTTCACTCTATCTCAGATCGTTTTGAGTACCATCCTGGTACCTTCTCACTTTGAGAAAAACTGATGTACCTGCAGCATCTGGGTAGGTTCTGCAGAACATGATAATTACCTAGTACAATGCAATGACTGATTCAAAAATGGCATTTTACAATTATTCATCATTACTATTAACTGCAACCAAAAGAGAGGGAATATTAACTATTGCTAACTCCAGTCAGCAATCTTGTCCAGTCAGGAGGCTTGTTAAAAACACAGATTTGAGTCTTATCAAATTTTTGATTTAGTTTGTCTTGGGTAGAACCTGAGAATTTGCATTTTTAATACATTCCTGAGTATTGCTGAAACAATCCAAACAGGAACAACATCTTAAGAACCACTGCTCTGGGCTGTACTTGTCAGGGAGCAGGTAGAGAATACACAATGGCACATGTGTGAAAATTTCACCAAAAGTTTGACAGTAATTGGAGGGATCTGGTATTTTTATTGAAATAGGCGCAGATGCAGCCAAGAAACAATGCATTCTTGTGTTCCTGTGTGGTTTCTTCAATCCAATGAGCTCACACTGATACTACGCCACATCTGAGCAGTTCGAGGTAGTATTAGTTGAGGGATGGAAGTACCTCCCCCAGACCCAACAATTCAGGTCAATTCCAGGCAGCTTACTATCTGCAAGGCTCTTTGCATTAACAGCAACCAGTGATCATTAATCTCAAAAGCAAAAATGAGACTCTCCTTCTTTCTTCCACGCGTTAAGACATTACATAATATTAATAAATGCTATGACAGCTAATATTCCTCTCTTTTGGTTGCAGTTAATAGTAATGATGAATAATTGTAAAATGCCATTTTTGAATCAGTCATTGCATTGTACTAGGTAATTACACACACGCCCTCAGTCACTCGCTCATTCACTCTCAAAGCCAGGGTTTGAGGCTAAGTAACTTATCTAAGGTCATACAATTACTAAGAAGTATCACAGTGATTTAATGCTAATTTAAATGTCTATTTATTTATTTGTTTTTTAATACTAAACCACTCCATGCTATTGTTACTATTCATTTCTTCTTCCTTAATTTATTTTTAATTAAAGCATATTTACAATATTGTGTTGGTTTCTGTCATACATGACAGAAACATCAGTCATAGATATATGTATGTCCCCTTTAATCAATCTCTTAATAAAACTGTATTTTATAGAGAACTAAAAATAAGGAGAAAGGGTTCCAGATGCTTGAAACTTTTAAAAGAAAATGTTAAAACAATATCACTGGAAAAGAGAAATCAGTGATATTTAATCAGCAATGGAGGTAGAGTTCCCTAGGTTCAAGGATGGAAGGATGTTGAAGTTTTCTTCTTAGGAGAGTGAATAAGTGCATAGAACCAGTCTCAGAATTCCAACCTGGCTTAGTGTACTCGAGTCAAGAGGAGGGTTTTATTCCCTTCTGATATGTTAAGGGCCATTTTGGAGGACAACTGTGGTAGAACAGTCAAAACTGGATTGAGACCCACGAGCCTTGAATTCTGATTGTTGTTTTGTCTCAGTAACTCTCACTTTATTTCTCTGAGTCCCAGGTTCACCATCTGTAAACCAGGCAGCTGGCCCAAGTTCCCTTAATTCTCCCTTTCAGAATGGCAGACTCCTTCAACTGGATTTATTAGCACCATACGCTTCAAAATGATTATGCTCCTCTTTCAGCATAATGGGAATATGGTTTGATTGCAAACTCAGCAGTGGGTTTCAGCCTACCGTCTTTCAAGAGCCTATTAATCTGTCCGTATGTGGAGGTTACCCGGCTACATTCTTTGGGATATAGCACAACTTGGAGGAGAGAATCTGAATCCTCCAAGGTAGAAACAAAATTTAAATCCATATAAATAGAATTTAAGAAGAAGAAATTTAATTATCTGATTAATTTTTAAAGTCATCAATGACAATGAAATGACAAATTCAGTAGGTGTTATTAGGAGTAATTATGGCAATATTTGAAAAGAAAACAACATCTGTGATTTGCCTGATTAATGGCTTAATGTATCAGGGCATCTGTTAATGAAGTAACACTCCTGACGATCTCGACTGTATGTTTGCAAGATCTGGAAATAAAGAAAGGACTGGTGGAGAAGAAAGGAGCAGGGTTCCAGATTGGTTATTGGTGGTTAAGTTCCTCCTGAGAATTTTGAACTCCCCTCTGGCTACCTCGACCAGAATTGTATAGCTAATTCAGAGGATAAACGATCTCTACCAGGTATATGAACTCCTGCAGGCTAAACAACTAGCTTCTCAGAGAGACTGCAAAAATTTTACTTTGCACCTTGTGGTTGGAGATGTGTTACCCCAGCCCTGAAGGCATGCCACAGTAGGATTTTTACTAAAGGTACGCATCATGAAACTACTTGTATGCAAGAGGCTTTTTGAGGGGGTGGGGCAGGTAGTAGTTAATAATTTAGGGAGTAAATGTATTTTTCTTAACGCATCAATTTTCTCTTTTGAACTCAAAGGAAAACAAGGTGTTGCCACCTGTAGTTGAAAACCACTGCAATGTGGCAGCTTCCAGGGTGTATCGAGATGAAACTGGGAAATCATATAATGGTCTCACGCTCTTCCTCAAAGCTGTATTTTCTCACTGCTTTGAGAAACAGACAGACTACATCTGTTTCCTCAGGCTGCAATGGTTGAGAGAGGAATAGATTATTGTAAAACATATTCAGGTCCATTCAAACTGCAAGCTTTATTGCATGAGGAAGTAGCTTATCCTAATGAAATCAATTGCAGAAAAATACAACATTCTGTTACAAAAGAAGCGTGGATCTCACACTCAGCAAACCAAATGCAGTTTCCAATGTGGTAAAAAGAAAAGCAGTTATGAGCTGGGCATGACTCACAAGTCAGAATTAGTGACCAGAGGCAACGATTCCCCTATTATACGGAAGGCCCAAGTTGCTTTTACTCACCCCAGCAAAGATGACGTCTCTCCTGAGCGGGCTCCATTAGAAACTATGGAAAACTGGGCTTGAAAGTGGCATATTTCTCTCGTGCTGCTTGGTTAAAATATCACCATTCTTTCCTATTGCATTTTTCATTTCTCTGATTATATCTGATGGTGTCAACCTGAGGCCTTAAGCTACCACTCCCTTGGAAATTCAGAAAAGGAGGAGGCCTGGAAAGAAACAACTCTGACCAATAAAAGGAGGAGACAAATAAGCTGCCTCACTAGAGCCCTGTGAGAAAGAGAAGAATGACCTGACTCTGAGTGTGGGGCCCAGTAACAGAACAGTGACGGCAGTGTTCTCAACTCGCTGCGCATTCACACAGCACCATCACTGTTAGATATGGCTCCTGCATAAATTTCTGCTTTCTGTGAATCACTGAGCCAGCAATATAAAAAATTCATAAGCGATCCTATTCTCTATACATGGAACAAAAATGACTTTGTCCATTTACCTTTTACAACGCACATAATTAAGTGTGAGACAATTATAACCTTGTACCTCTCCTTGGGGGTTTGAAATATAATTTAGTCTCTGTGTTTCAAGGGCACTTAAGGAAGAAAAGACTCTCTGCAGTGACTCTTATATCCATGCTGGTGATGAATTTACCCTCAAAGCTTCTGAAGTCCCATTTTGCAGTAGTTGTAGTTCTTATGGATTACTGTTTGATTATACAAAATAAGGAAAGTGGGACCAGAATATTGTACTTATGGATTATGTGAATTCTTCAGATATACAGAAGATCAGAATTGTTTATGGGCTTATTGAGAGATTTGAGTCACTCCCTTAAAAGGAGATTTTCACGCACAACATTTTTAAAAGTGAGTTTTCTGTTTATGGGCCTGGAGAATCCCAGGGACGGGGGAGCCTGGTAGGCTGACATCTATGGGGTCGCACAGAGTAAGACACGACTGAAGTGACTTAGCAGCAGCAGCAGCTATGAACCAGATGCCACACTGATGGACAGTTATTGTTGAGCCCCTAAAGAAGAAGGTAAAGCAAGCAACAAGCCTTTTTTGATGGTAGCAATAATGAAATACTAAGAAGCTTGGGGATAAAAGGAGGTGAAAAGAAATCAACATACCAATTTCATGAAAATGTTTCCATATGCTCTTGATTGGTTGCTATGTTAATTGTGAACTTACATGTACAGTTGGATCCTATTAGAAACTGTCAAGAAGAAACATGGACATCAGAAACGTTTCAGAAGGAATGAAACATCCAAAACATCTAAGCTTTAAATAGCTGTAAGGTACAAGCTATCAACTTGTAAGAGCATAAAAACTGCCTAACAGAGACAGTCTAGAAATTTTTCAGAAGGCACTTGATATTTCACAGCTGTCCATCTGCTAAAAAGAGTGCTTTGCAAGTCCTGGTTTCTTTCTCTCCCTTTTCTCAGAGCCCTGTGGTTTCTTGGCACTAGCATGACCCGGACTCACAGATTTGGTACATCATGGAGTGTTAGCATCAGAATTGGAGGTTGTTTGGCTGTGGCAGAGGACACTGAAGCTTAGAGAAGTTAAATCTGCTCAAGGCACACAGGAAACAGAAACAGACCATAAACCACATCTCCTCACTTCTAAAGCCAGTGCTCTTCCCCTCACCACTTCCTCGGTGAACAGAGAGGTACACACAAAGCTGGGATGAGAAGGTCTAGCATATCAATCTCTTGATAATCATGGGGACCGATGGCTACAGAGTACTCAAAGCATAAGCTCATTTCCCAAGCTACTTAGAAACTGTAAATATTGATACTAACAGACATGTGCCAAGTTATTTGCATCATGAAGTTGAAATTAAATATCTCTGTCCAGCTAATTAGAACCCTAATGACAAGTAATAGATAGCACAGACTATGTTCAGTTTTTGCTAGAGAGGCTATATTTCTTTCATCTGGCTGCTGGAATTTCTCAATAAATCATGCTAAAAGATCACACATGACAGAGTTTTATGTAGTTCCTTTTTCCTGCCATCAACTTTTTTATGCTTAAGTGAATTTAATCATTTTTGTATTTGGATTTCTCATTGGATGCATCATGCTCTTCATGCATAATTTTTAGAGTTTGTCCTGGTTTAGCCCTTATATTCTTGCAGCCCCAAATCACCAACTAAGAGGCAATAGTTGGGGCTTCCCAGGTGGCTCAGTGGTAAAGTATCCATCTGTCAAAGCAAGAAGCAGTGGTTGACAGAAACTTTTGCTTCATCTCCCACCCACCCATACCACACAACCAGGATAAATTTCATAGGCTTAAGGCCCATTATTTACTCCATGCTGTGCAAATTTTACTGGTGGTAACTGTAACTATTAATAAGTGGTTACTCTGTGCCAAGCACTGGGGTAAGTACTCTACATAATTAGACTCATTTAATTCCTGAATATCCTTAATAGTTTGACTTAATGATTCCTATTAAAAAAACTCATAAAATTCTTCATACGTTAACAGAAGTAGTTGCAGGAAAAATGTTCTTGTAGTCACTTTGATAAGTCAGTGCTTATGTGTCTTGATTTTAGTCAAGAGAAAGTCAAAGGTCTAGAAAAATCTTCACTGAACAAGCAGAGTAATGTTTTAAGTGCTTGGAATGGAAAATAACTTGAGGCCTTTTAGCTGGTTAACCAGATGCAACACTGGTTGAGGACTAATGAACAAGGGTTGGAAGAAGTACTGAGTAATAACGAGATCATGAGGAGGAGTTAGTTACAGGAGAGACTAGCCGTGAAACTAGTGCCTTCAGGACTGAAGTATGGGGATGGACCACAGGGCAGTAGCCCAGGGCAGTTACAGCTCTGGAGATGTAACATGGTGGAACACGGTTCATTTACTAGCTCTCCTCTTGGGAAGAATACAGTATAAGCAGCCTGAGAAAGAGGTAAGATGCCCTCAAGGGCCAGGAATGGACACTCCTCCTAAATCAGAATTCTCAAAAAGGGGCGACTTTGCCCTCCCCTCCCCTCCCCCTTTGGCGCTATCTGGAGACATCTTTGACCATCATACTGTGACGGGGAAGCCACTGGCATCTGGTGAATAAAGCCTCCAGATGCTGATAAACATCCAACACTGCACAGAACATCCTCTTATGATGAAGAATCACCGGGCCCAAAATGTCAACAGTGCTGAGGTGAGAAATTCTGCCTTAAATATTCTCTGAGCAGAGAGCTCAAGTCAGGTGCTCTGTGACAATCTGGAGGGGTGGGAGTGAGGTTCATGAGAGGGGACATATATTTACCTATGTCTGGTTCGTGTCGATGTGTGTCAGAAAACAGCAGAATGTCGTAAAGCAATTATCCTCCAATTAAAATGAAGTAAATATAAGTTAAAAAAACAAACAAAATTCTTCCCTAAATTCCCGAGGTGCTGGGTTAGGCTAACCACAGAACTGAATCACTGACTAAATGAGTTTGGTGAGTCTTGTTTGCCTTTCCGCAACCTAGGCTTTGCTCTTTCTCTAGACAGTTATTGAACAAACTTCTAAAGATGAGCACTTTGAAGGAATATGAAGTCTTAGGCTAGGTTGCTAGTGATTAATTTGATTTCTGAAGTAATTTTCAAGAGCAAAGACAAAATAATGATGAAAAGCCTTTACAGTAAGAAGTATTGAGGGGGAGTGGGCAGGCTCAGCTGAAAAACTCCAGTAGCTACAGAAAACCTCAGTGGATGATGAGTTCTTGGTTGTTTGTCATCAAGTAATTTATGTGATATGCAGTGTTCCTAAACCAGATGTGACAGAGTGGTAATTACCTGCACAAATATTTCATTTGGCCTGCACAGACTTAAATTTCAGATTCATTGGCAGTGTTAAACATTGGGATGCTTCTCATAATAACACAGATTTTTTTTTTTTTTTTTTTTGGTGGAACTCAACTCAACTAGCTGAAGAACTGACAGCTGTGGGTTGTTTCTCATCAGTCAAGAACTGTCCATTGCTGAATGGTGCTGCCTGGACAGGGCATAAGCAGCCCCATTCCTCAGCTGAACTGCTTCTGGAGGTTATATTACCTGCCTGGTCCTTGGCGCAATCTTAGCTTGCAACTTCTGTCTTAAAAAAAATCATACTCTTACTTTCCTCTTTCGGGTGACCCTATATAATGATAGCGTCTCTTGCAATGTATGAAGTGTTGCCTAGACTGATTTTCATTCAGTCAGTTTTGCACCATCTTTTGGCTATGTTTGTGTTAATTACAATTATGACTTTTGGATGACTTTGTTTTTCTTTCACTTTTCCTGGTTACTCAAAAGGTGACTAAACAGTAAAAAATGACTCATTGTTAACCCACTGGTATGGAAAGCCACCACAATTCCTGTCCTACCCATTTTGCTATCTTAATAACTTTTGATATATAAAACATGAATAAAATAGTTCCCAAATAAATATTTTGACCATCACTTAAGGAAACTTGGTAAGCATAATTTACTGAGATCTACATAAAATTAGTTTTAGAATAAAATACTGCATATGATATTGAAAGTGAGGAACAAAGTTCAAATAGATATTTTATACTGCCAGAGCAAGTCATTAGAAGGTCACAAAAGAAGCTTGTAGACCAGTATTCCTTTATACTTTTAAAATTATTTAAGGTTTTTTGTTTATGCATGCTATATCCATCTATACTTACTGTATTAGAAATTTAAAATTAGAAAAATTCAAATTATTTATTCATTTCTTTAAAATAATTAGTGAGAATTTTTCTAAGTCTTATTAGTTGTTTGGATTCATAGAAGACATCTGCATTCTCATACGCATTTATCCGTTCATTCTCTTGCATCATGTTGTTTTGCTTGAAATACATGAAGAAAATCCAGCCTTATACATAGTTATAAAGGGAGCAGTCATGGGCCCCCAAAGAGCTTTGAGAACTGTGGTTACCTTTATGTGTTGACGTGGCTACGCTACAGTGTTTATTCAACCAGGCACTAGTCTAGGTGGTGGGGAGGTATTTTTGTAGGCATGACTAAAGTCCATAATCAGTCCATCCAAAATAGGGCCTGATTCAGTCAGTTGAAAGGACTTGGAAACACAGCTGTGTCTTCTCAGAAGAAGAAGAAAAAGATGCCATCTATGAACAGCAGTTTCAACTCATGTTTGAGAATTCCAGCAGGCCAGCTGATGGCCTTTCCTATGAATGTCATACTTGCATAGCTAGCCCACCAATCATGTAAGCTAATTCCTTGCAATAAATCAATAAATTCTCTCTCTCTCTGTGTGTGTGTGTGTGTGTGTGTGTGTCTGTGTCTGTGTGTATGTGTCTGTCTGTGTATAAAACCTAGTGGTTCTGTTCCTCTGGCTGAATTCTGACACAGGAACACCCTTGGGGTTCCTCAGACCACACTGTGAGAATCACTGATATAAGATATACTTTATAAAGTCTTTTATGTCAGTTACCTAATTGGCTCAACATAATAATTCTATGAAATAATTCAGTGAAACTAAGCCATGCAGTGTGGGGCCACCTAAGATGGACGGGTCATGGTGGAGAGGTCTGACAGAATGTGGTCCACTGGAGAAGGGAATGGCAAGCCACTTCAGTATTCTTGCCTTTGAGAAACCCATGAACAGTATGAAAAGGCAAAATGATAGGATACTGAAAGAGGAACTCCCCGAGGCAGTAGGTGCCCAGTATGCTACTGGAGATTAGTGAAGAAATAACTCCAGAAAGAATGAAGGGATGAAGCCAAAGCAAAAACAATACCCAGTTGTGGATGTGACTGGTGAGAGAAGCAAGGTCCGATTCTGTAAAGAGCAATATTGCATAGGAACCTGGAATGTCAGGTCCAAGAATCAAGGCAAATTGGAAGTGGTCAAACAGGAGATGGCAAGAGTGAATGTTGACATTTGAGGAAAATCAGCAAACTAAGATGGACTGGAAAGGGTAAATTTAATTCAGATGACCATTATATCTACTACTGCGGGCAGGAATCCCTTAGAAGAAATGGAGTAGTCATCATGGTCAACAAAACAGTTTGAAACGTAGTACTTGGATGCAATCTCAAAAACGACAGAATGATCTCTCTTCATTTCCAAGGCAAACCATTCACTATCACGGTAATCCAAGCCTATGCCCCAACCAGTAATGCTGAAGAAGCTGAAGTTGAATGGTTCTAATGAAGACCTACAAAACCTCTTAGAACTAACACCCAAAAAAGTTGTCCTTTTCATTATATGGGACTAGAGTGCAAAAGTAGAAAGTCAAGAAACACCTGGAGTAACAGGCAAATTTGGCCTTGGAATACGGAATGAAGCAGGGGAAAGGGTAATAGCATTCTGCCAAGAGAATGCACTGGTCATAGCAAACATCCTCTTCCAACAACACAAGAAAAGACTCTACACATGGACATCACCAGATGGTCAACACCAAAACCAGATTGATTATATCCTACGCAGCCAAAGATGGAGAAACTCTAAACAGTTAGCAAAAACAAGACCAGGAGCTGACTGTGGCTCAGATCATGAACTCCTTATTGCCAAATTCAGACTTAAATTGAAGAAAGTAGGGAAAACCACTAGACCATTCAGGTATGACCTAAATCAAATCCCTTATGATTATACAGTGGAAGTGAGAAATAGATTTAAGGGACTAGATCTGATAGACAGAGTGCCTGATGAACTATGGACAGAGGTTCATGACAAGGTACAGGAGACAGGGATCAAGACCATCCCCATGGAAAAGAAATGCAAAAAAGCAAAATGGCTGTCTAGAGAGGCCTTACAAATAGCTGTGAAAAGAAGAGAAGTGAAAAGCAAAGGAGAAAGGGAAAGATATTCCCATTTGAATGCAGAGTTCCAAAGAATAGCAAGGAGAGATAAGAAAGCCTTCCTCAGTGATCAATGCAAAGAAATAGAGGAAAAGAACAGAATGGGAAAGACTAGAGATCTCTTCAAGAAAATTAGAGTTATCAAGGGAACATTTCATGCAAAGATGGGCTCGATAAAGGACAGAAATGGTATGGACCTAACAGAAGCAGAAGACATTAAGAAAAGGTAGCAAAAATACACAGAAAGACTGTACAAAAAAGATCTTCACAACCCAGATAATCATGATGGTGTGACCACTCACCTAGAGCCAGACTTCCTGGAATGTGAAGTCAAGTGAGCCTTAGAAAGCATCACTATGAACAAAGCTAGTGGAGGTGATGGAATTCCAGTTGAGCTATTTCAAATCCTGAAAGATGATGCTGTGAATGTGTTGCACTCAATATGCCAGCAAATTTTGAAAACTCATCAGTGGCCACAGGACTGGAAAAGGTCAGGTTTCATTCCAATCCCAAAGAAAGGCAATGCCAAAGAATGCTCAAACTACTGCACAATTGCACTCATCTCACATGCTAGTAAAGGAATGCTCAAAATTCTGCAAGCCAAGCTTCAGCAATTCGTGAACCATGAACTTCCAGATGTTCAAGCTGGTTTTAGAAAAGGCAGAGGAACCAGAGATCAAATGGCCAACATCTGCTGGATCATGGAAAAGCAAGAGAGTTCCAGGAAAACATCTATCTCTGCTTTATTGACTATGCCAAAGCCTTTGACTGTGTGGATCACTATAAACTGTGGAAAACTCTGAAAGAGATGAGAATACCAGACCACCTGACCTGCCTCTTGAGAAACGTGTATGCAGGTCAGGAAGCAACAGTTAGAACTGGACATGGAACAACAGACTGGTTCCAAATAGGAAAAGGAGTACGTCAAGGCTGTATATTGTCACCCCACTTATTTAACTTCTATGCAGAGTACGTCATCAGAAACGCTGGACTGGAAGAAACACAAGCTGGAATCAAGATAGCTGGGAGAAATATCAATAACCTCAGATATGCAGATGACACCACCCTTATGGCAGAAAGTGAAGAGGAACTAAAAGCCTCTTGATGAAAGTGAAAGTGGAGAGTGAAAAAGTTGGCTTAAAGCTCAACATTCAGAAAATGAAGATCATGGCGTCTTGTCCCATCACTTCATGGGAAATAGATGGGGAAATAGTGGAAACAGTATCAGACTTTATTTTGGGGGCTCCAAAATCACTACAGATGGTGTTTTCAGCCATGAAATTAAAAGACGCTTACTCCTTGGAAGGAAAGTTATGACCAACCTATATAGCATCTTCAAAAGCAGAGACATTATTTTGCCAACAAAGGTTCATTTTGTCAAGGCTATGGTTTTTCCAGTGGTCATGTATGGATGTGAGAGTTGGACTATAAAGAAAGCTGAGTGCAGAAAAATTGATGCTTTTGAACTGTGGTGTTGGAGAAGACTCTTGAGAGTCCCTTGGACTGCAAGGAGATCCAACCAGTCCATCCTAAAGGAGACCAGTCCTGGGTGTTCATTGGAATAACTGATGTTGAAGATGAAACTCTAATACTTTGGCCACCTCATGTGAGGAGTTGACTCATTGGAAAAGATCCTGATGCTGGGAGGGATTGGGGGCAGGAGGAGTAGAGGACTACAGGGGATGAGATGGCTGGATGGCATCACTGACTTGATGGACATGAATTTGGGTAAACTCGAGGAGTTGGTGATGGAGAGGGAGGCCTGGTGTGCTGTAGTTCATGGGGTTGCAAAGAGTCGGACACCACTGAGCAAGTGAACTGAACTGAATAATTCTATGAAGTAAAAGGCAGAAATCATTATTTCTATCCCCAGAGACAATATTTATCAAATGTCACACACCCATCAGAGGCTCTTAGTCTTGATCCTTAACAACAGCAACAATTCCAGGGCTCCTATCCTTCAGCACAGTAACTGTCAATATGTTTGCAAGTGTACACACAGATCTGTATGTAGGTCAAGAAACAGCAGTGAGACCCAGACACAGAAGAATGGACTTGGTCAAAACTGGGAAAGGAGTACATCAAGGCTTCACATTGACATTCTGCTTATTTAATTTCCATGCAGATACATCATGCAAAATATCAGGCTGGATAAATAACAAGCTGGAGTCAAGATTTCCAGGAGAAATATCAACAACTTCAGATATGGAGATGAAACCACTAATAGCAGAAAGTGAAGAGGAACCAAAGAGCCTCTTGATGAGGGTGAAAAAAAGAGTGTGAAAAAGCTGGTTTGAAACTCAACATTCAAAAACCTAAGATTATGGCATCCAGTTCCATCACTTCGTGGCAAATAGGTAGGGAACAATGGAAACAGTGACAGACTATTTTCCTGGGCTTCAAAATCACCATGGATGGTGACTGCAGCCACAAAATTAAAAGACACTTGCTCCTTGCAAGAAAAGACACTTGCTTCTTGCTCCTATGACAAACCTAGGTGGCATATTAAAAAACAGACATCATTTGCTGACAAAGGTCCCTCTAGTGAAAGCTATGGTTTTTCTAGTAGTCATGTACATATGTGAAAGTTAGACCACAAAAAAGGGTGAGCGCAGAACTGATGCTTTCACATTGTGGTGCTGGGGAAGACTTGTGAGTCCCTTGGACAGTGGGGAGATAAAACCAGTCAATTCTAAAGGAAATCAATGCTGAATATTCACTGGAAGGACTGTGGCTGAAGCTGAAGCTCTAATACTTTGGCTACCTGATGCGAAGAGCCAACTCATTGGAAAAGACCGTGATGCTGGGAAAGATTGAGGGCATGAAGAGAAGGGGGTGACAAGAGGATGAGATGGTTGGATGGTATCACTGACTCAATGGACATGAGTCTGAGCAAGCTCTGGGAGATAGTGAAGGACAGGGAAGCCTGGTATGCGATAGTCCATAGGGTTGCAAAGAGCTGGACAGGACTTTGCGACTGAACAACAACACAGATCTAGACAGTCATATTACTTAATGCACACACACCACACAAATTCTTTAGAAAAAGTAGATGGGACTTAAAACCTTTAAGTTGGTTTCCTACGGTAAAGTGATACTAAAAAACATAGGGCTTTGTTTAATGCTCAAGCAACTTATAATGTGCCTGGTAGAATAAGATTACTCACTCCTAAAAGTATGAGATTCAATGAGATGATTAGGAATTTGATTCTTTACCAATAATTTTTAAGTACCAGGCTCTGGAATAGGGCTGTTTTCATCTTTTTCAGCTACTGCCATTATGGAATGGATCCCCCATGCATATATGATGCTCCTACTACTCAGTGAATTTATGGAAGACAAGAATAGTCACTGACCAGCAGGTGCTTAGGAATAATGACCTGTTCACTGAATGACTGAGGGTGCCAAGGATGGGTGCAATACCCAGATGTGCAAAGAAAGAGCAAAAGTGGGAAAGTCTGGAGAAATGAAAAGACCAAAGAGCTTAAAGAAGAACTATGGCTTTTAAAAAAGAACAAGAGGAAATTGAGCTGGAGAAAAGAGTGTGTATCCAAGAGTAAAACAAGAGTTATGTGAACAAATGAAAGGCTTCCATTCTAGGAAAGACTGGCCAAGGAGTCTGTCTTTCAGTAGAAAGAAGAGGCAGAATAATATCGTGACTGAGGGAATAAACTTTAGTCAGACAGATGTGAGTTTGGGTCTTACATCACACATTAGCTATGGGATCTTGGGTAAATTGCCTAACATTTTTGGCCCCAGTTTCTACAACCATGAACTTCAGTTACTGTGAAGATTAAGGACGTACATATAAAGGACATCACATAGCGTCTAGCATAGAGTAAATCCAGTGAGCGTTGGCTCCCGTGATTATTAATGTTACTACTGGAACTATCGTTAATTCTAGAGGCTGAATGCAGCCCAGGGGAGGCTTTTAACTGGGATGGTGATAGGGAGACACCTGTCAATTTTGAAAATATATTTGATGCTAGTTAGAATGAATCATTAAAGGGAAATATTGAAGCCAGAACAATCAGGAAATTACTTTAATAGTACAAGCACAAGGAAGTGACAGAGGTAATTAATATTCTAGCCCAGCGCTCCTTCCACTGGATCAGCCAATACACAACAGATTGGACTTTCGCATTTCATTATTCTAAACAGGAGCAAAAGTTCTCTTTTTAAGCATAACTGGGAAAAGAGAAACTGTATAAAATTTTGCAAGCATATTTAATTTCAATACATCATTGGTCAGATTTAGGGGAGAATGTTAGAAGCTGAAAGTTGCAAATTTTAGACTGTCAAACTTTCTGATATACCTATTACATTTTCAAGTTCTCTCTGCTTACATGGCAAATTAACTAGAGGTTCCCAGGAAATGAACTGCTAAGGAGGCACCAGTCTAGGCTAATAATAAAAAGCAAAACTGCTTACAAGTCACGTAACCATCTTTGTATATATCTAGGATCTTCTAAGAGAGACACATAGCTGGATATGTGATATCTACAGAGCTTACAAATGGTGGCTATTCACACTCAGTGAAACCCACATGTTAATATCTGGGTATGCTGGCAGTAAAATCAGCTGATGACAGGTAAGTAGACTAGTAGGTAAGCAGGAAGATTCACTTGCCGATATACTGCACTGGTCACAATATATGAACAAGCACTTGTCTTGTTAATATAGCACTAGTCTTTTTATGCCTGTGTCCAATAAGTAATAATCACATCTTTCAATTTTCAGTCTTAGTTTGAGGTTTCATCTTTATTTTTGATGCAGATCAAAACTACAATAAGTCACCACCCCATACCGGTCAGAATGCCCATCATTAAAAAGTCTACAAATGAAAAATGCTGGAAAGGGTATGGAGAAAAACGCCTTCCTACACTGTTGGTAGGAATGCAAATTGGTGTGGCCACTATGGAAAAAAAATATAGAGGTTCCTTAAGAAAGCTTAAAATAGAGTTGCCGTAAGATTCAGCAAGCCCTTTCCTGGGCATATACTGATGAACTGTAATTTGAAAAGATATATGGTATTCATAGCAGCGCTATTTAAAATAGCCAACACAGAGAAATAACCTAAATATCCACCAGTAGATAAATGTATAAAGAATATACAGTACATATATACAATAGAATACTACTCAGCCATTAAAAAGAGTGAAATAATGCCATTAGTAGAAATATGATGGACCCAGAAATTATTATACTAAGCCAAGTCAGACAGAGAAAGACAAATACCATGATATCATTTTTACGTAGATTTAAAATAAGATGCAGATGGATTTATCTACAAAACAGAAACAGACTCAACAGACATAGAGAACAGATGTGGTTGCCAAGCAGGCAGGTAGGAGAGGCATGGATTGGAAGTCTGGGATTAGCAGATGTAAACTATTGAACAGTACATAGAATGGGTAATCAAAATAGAGTTAAAGCAATGAACTTGGAATAACAAGATAAAACAGGCCTTAGGTTTTAAGTAATCCAATATTAGCATATCACAGATAAAGGAGACAAAGACTCGGGGAAGTTAAGTAGGGTCATGAGTCAAGGTGGCCACCAGGACTATCTTGTAACTTCTAATCAAATATACTTTTGCCACTTCACACTGGCTTAGTGTGGTCACACAACCACTATCTGCCTACCCAGTTGTTTTCTACCAATCTACTTAAGCAAAAAGAAAAAATTACTGGCTCACAGAACTGGAACGTCCAGAGACCCAAGGGCTCCATTGCATGCTTTAAGCAGGCTTTCTCCGTGTGGTGGCCAGATGGCCTTTGTAAACTCCAGACTCATACTGACTCAACCCAGAAGCCTCATTAGAAAGTCTTTCCTGACACATTTTATCTTGCCAAAGTCTCAGGTAAACCTCTGATTGGTTCATTCTGGATTGGGTACCCAACTCCACCAGCTCATACAGCAATACATTTTCTGTGCCAATGTCTTTTAAACCACACTGAATATATTATTCACAGAAAAGAGGGTTATCTAATTAAAAAGAAGCCAGGGATTTTAAAAACAGGCACAAGCAATGCATATATATTATAAAATTATATTAACAAATATATATTATAAACATACTTCTAAAATAAAACCATATGGAAGGAAATATCTAAAAACAGAAGCTTACCAAACACAGGAAGTCAACTATGGTAACGGTGTTGCTTTTCTTCTTTTAAATAATTTGTGTCAATTTCTGTAATGACAAAGATAAAGAAAAATCTCATTTCAGGAGATGAAAGATTGATTCATTATGGCTGACATCATAATTGCTTTTGTACACACTCAACATACAATATTTTCTATTCTCCGCACAGTGTCTGGCATTCAGTGAATGCTCACTCTCATTCTTTGCACACATACAATAGTTAGCTTGATTTGTGCTAAAGCTCCTGTCATCACCTTTCTATCACCACACACTGACTGTGTCATTCACATCTTGAAGTCTCAGTTGAAAGACAACATGGACTATAAGCTGTTCCATATTTTTGATTTTCAGTGTTTGAGCTTTAGAATGCCACAGTTTCCAGAATGGCTTGCCATTTGCTCTGGGATTTCAGAGCACATATTCCCCATTTCCTTATACTTCAGTGGAGTTTCTATTATTCAGATTTTCTTTCTTAATTTCAATTGACATGAACTTTGGTTATTATGTCTGAGAATTTCATGAATATAGCTCAAATTTTGTCATCTGGTAAAATTAGGTTTCTACAGTGTCACTCTGGAGAATAACCACAGACTTAAATGAAGCACAAATTGTTAAGAAATTGTCACCTGTCTCATTTCATTGGAGATCAACAAGGTAGAGTATGATCATAGTTAGGAGACAGGGCTATTTAAACAGTTCTGGGTTCAAATCCTACCATCTTACTGGCTGCTGCTGCTGCTGCTGCTAAGTCACTTCAGTCGTGTACGACTCTGTGCGACACCATAGATGGCAGTCAACCAGGCTCCCCTATCCCTGGGATTCTCCAGGCAAGAATACAGGAGTGGGTTGGCTGGTCTTAGTCAAATTAGTTTACACAATAAGACTTAATGACCTCATCTATAATGTGGGACAGCACCATTACCTAATTCATAGGTAATACATGTAGAGGGTGTTGTACTCTTTGAACTCTAAATACAGATTAACCATTGTTATGATAGCCATTGGAGAAGGCAAGGGCACCCCCACTCCAGTACTCTTGCCTGGAGAATCCCATGGATGGAGGAGCCTGGTGGGCTGCAGTCCATGGGGTCGCTAAGAGTTGGACACAACTGAGCAACTTCACTTTCACTTTTCACTTTCATGCATTGGAGAAGGAAATGGCAACCCACTCCAGTGTTCTTGCCTGGAGAATCCAAAGTAGCTTATTTATGGGCAATAAAATAAAGAGCAGAAATAGCATCTGCTGCAGTTTGCAAGCACAATATAAAAATGAACATATTCATTTGTGAACACTGATTTTACTGATAGGCAATTTTTATATTTTTCCCAAGAAGCCTTCCCACATTTCTTTGTTTTCATTTGTCTACCTCCTTTTGGATTCTTTATAATCACTTTTTAAAAATAGTTTTGAGGTACAACTGACCTTGTACCTCAAATAAAAATTGTATATATTTAAGGTACAAAAAATGATTTGATATATATATACAAATGATAATCATAACCAAGCCAGTTAACATACCTATCACTTCACATAGTTACCTTTTTGTGTGTGTGTGGTGAAAACACTTAAGGTCTACTCTCCTGGTGATTTTCAAGTAATTAATATTATTAACTACAGTCACCATGCTGTAAGGTCAATATTCAGAATTTCTTCATCTTATAAGTAGAAGTTTGTACTATTTGACCAACATCTATTTTGTCTGATTATTTTGATTGTTTGTTTAGCTTTTTTGAATTTTTTTAAGAATAAGACATTAAGACAGATTGCCAGCAGACACAGAATTCTCTGACTGCTGCTTGTCTCTAAAATCTACTCATTTCTTCCGTCTCTCCTGTTTGAGTCCAGGCTACATCTTCTCTTGCCTGCTCCCTGTTGTTCTCTCTGCTTCTGTGATCACATCCTGTGGTGGTCATTGCTGCTGGTCACCAATAGTCATCCCTCCTGTGCATGCGGGCTAAGTTGCTTCAGTCGTGTCTGACTCTTTGCAACCCTATGGACTGTAGCCTGCCAGGCTACTCTATCCATGGGGATTCTCCAGGCAAGAATACTGGAGCGGGTTGTCATGCCCCCTCCAGGGAATCTTCCTGGCCCAGGGATCAAACCTGTTATCTCTTGTGTCTCCCGCACTGGCAGGTGAGTTCTTTACCACTCGTGCTACCGGGGAAGCCCCCAGTACTGTACTTTTGGGCATTTATGAAGACCACCCTTTCCCATGCCTTAAAGAAATGCTTGGCCATGACAGTGATGTAAGAGTGGAAGTGACCACGGTGCTTCCAGGTGGAGGCGCTTAAGCTCACGTATGTGGTTTCTCTCGTTCAGTCCTTGTTAACATGACCACCAACCTTCCAAAATGCAGAGCTGTTGTCAGTCAAGAGTTGTAGAGTGAGGATGATGTAGAACAGAGTGACAAATGATACGTGAACAAGGAATAAAGCTTGTTTCACAAACACAGTTTAAGTACTAATTACAGACTGCTTGGAACTGGTGGCTCACATGATAAAGCATCTGTCTACAATGCGGGAGACCTGGGTCCGATCCCTGGGTCGGGAAGATCCGCTGGCGAAGGAAACGGCAATCCACTCCAGTACTATTGCCTGGAAAATCCCATGGACAGATGAGCCTGATACAGTCCCTGGGGTGGCAAAGAGTCGGACACGACTGAGCGACTTCACTTCACTTCTGGAACATAAACTGTTGCATAGTATTCTTTTCAACTGAAATTTAAGCAGCTTCTCTGGGGAAATGACATGTTGCTTCTTGCACAGTCTCTGTATCATCACTCTGAGCTTAACATAAGAAATCAATACATACTTGTCAATGGACTGACCAGGGAAAGGAACTTCATTTCCTCCTCTTTGAAGTGAAATTTGACTATTTTACATTAAGTTAGAAGTGGACTTACATACAGTTACTATAGTTATATGGACTGGGACAAAAGCTCCTCTTAAAATCTTCTAAGACTTCTCAAACTCTCCTTTTGTATAGATGTGTCTAAGGCCCCTAAATCTCATATTATTATTCACTTGCTCACAGGGGCTGAAATAAATCTATGTCTTATTTCTATTACCTTTTAATATTCTTCTATTATCAAAGATATGGAAGGAGAAAGGTAACGGAGGATGGACTTTCTGATAATTTAACTGTCATCTTTAGCATCATGGTTTGACTAAAGGCTGGAATGGTCAAACCACAATTATAAACGGTGACATATAAAGTGTCTCCTAGGACTTTGGTCCAGGAGCAGTTTACATTTTTAGTAGTTTCAAGCATTCAATTTGATATTTCCTCGTTGCATCTTCTTAATAGGATGGCGGAGGCAGAAGTATGAGATGTGAGGGTATCTCAGATTATGCCTTAACAGGAAGAAAAGCCCAGGCACCAAATGTTTGCTAAGGACACTTTATACAAATAGCCTTGGGAAAGACTTTCAAAACCTTGTTCAACAACTCCAGAATTTTTCTCCATTTTATTACTCCTCAATAGTCAGCAGTCCCCATATCTTGCTGTCCCTTCACTGCCTCTTCAGTTTGTTGTCACTTTCACTTTGTTATCTTGTGAGTCTTGTTTCTGATTTCCAGGATCTGCCTTGACCTCTGGTGCCTGTGTAGGGTACAAATCCCATCTCTGCAATCACATCAGTAACATCATAACAGAAACTCCCCAACTGTATGTCCATAAATGGCTCTTCCCACAAATCTCCAGTGCAACTAAATTTGAATCAGGTCAGAGAGTATAGGATGAGAGGCCCATGTCTGATTTGCCATCAACTTCAGCAGTGACTAACATTCCACTACCCTTGGTATCTTTTACTTCTCCAAGAAAGTCTGTGGGAATGATCCATTCAGATTAGTTTCATAAGATCAAAGCTTTATTACTATATATATTCACAATTTTTTCACATTCTAATGTTTCTGAAATTGTGGTGCCTCTTACACTTGATATGCACCTTTAATGAGATATTTAATCTCCAAATGCTGTCATTAAATTTATAAAGAAATAGATAATTGATTGCATCTTAATCTTCAAAGTTAAAATTACTCCTCATATTTTATTGTTCAGTTGCTAAGTCATCTCCTACTCTTTATGACCCCATGGACTGTGGCACACACCAGGCTTCCCTGTCCTTCATTAGCTCCTGGAGTTGCTCAAACTCATATGCGTTGAGTCAGTGATGTGATCCAACCATCTCATCCTCTGTCACCCCCCTTCTCCACCTGCTCTCAATCTTTCCCAGCATTGGGGTCTTTTCCAATGAGTTGACTCTCTGCATCAGGGGCCAATGTATTGGAACTCACAAATCAGATATAATCCTGTGACAAACAGATTCAAGGGATTAGGTCTGATTTGTGAACTTCTCATATTAGAGGTTCTCATACACTTTATGGCTTTGGCTTTTTATTTCACTGAATGCATGCCATTTAACAGAGCTAAAGGGTGATAAATTTAAGAACTATGAAAGGCAACCAAATCCTGAGCATCACAGGCTAGAAGAGTGTTGAGCCTGGTTTGCACAGATGTGTCTGGCCTGCCCTCTAAGCTTCCGTACGAAACCAACAACAACCGTTCCTCATCAGGAGAAGCAGCCAGAACATCATCACATCTGGGGTCGAATAGCAGCTAATTTTACACAGAAAGAGTGCCTATTTGACTTTTTTCTCAAGTTCTTTCGGCATTCCAATCAACGTAAACATGTTGACTAGACGGTTATTTTCTCAGGGAAAACTGTTTCATCTGATCCCATTTACTCTTTTTCTCATACTTAAATTTACAAGTAAACATTCCAGCATTCACAATGAGGCTTTACTTCATTTCCCTATCTGCATTCAACATTTACTTGTTGAAACCACTGCTATGAAGTTCATAATTTTCTTTAGACAAAAACATGTACACCAAAACCCCACCAAAACACTGCATCTTTTCCAATAACCCCATTTTAAGGCATATAAGCACATGATAACAAATTCATATCCCAATATTAAAGCACACATCTAAAATCTGCTGTTTTACTTATCTGTGTCTCTCTAATCTGAATGTCAGAGATTGAATTATCATGCTTATAAAGAAATCTTTTTCTCCTCAACAAATCAACTACATGATACTGCCCTAAACTTTGGGAAAGTAAATGACTTTTTCTAAGACCCACAGTTTAGTAAGGACTAGCTAGCTTTTATTGGGATTCAATCTTTACATATGGATTTAAATTTCCAGGAATGCTTGGTGAGGAGAATCCTACAGTTCACACCACAATACCTAAACAGATTGAGAGAATCAAGATTTGGGGCCTTGATTAGTTAATGAAGCCAGGGATATATTATTACTCACCCAATCTACAATTATTCAATTGCATTAATTAAGTAGGGAAGCCAAGTGATTCCTGTAAGAGTTAAATATGTATTAGCCACTAGGAGTCAGTGAGATTATGAATGTTCACTGAAAATGAGTCACACAGACCGACCTTGTTCTAATTTCACTTCTGCCACCTTTCCCTGGTTATTTGACCTTGTAAAACTACTTAATCTCTTAGCCTTAAGTTTCTTCTGAAAAATAAGCAAAATAATAGCTACTTTACATGATTATAAATTTCCCTCCTCTCTCTATATATCTATCCAATGTGTGTGTGTATACATATTTGGCATGAGTAATCAATGGCAATTTTGTTTTAACTGTACTGTACCCAACCCAACTGTAAACTCAAATATTCTAATAGCTCTCATTTCTCCTATCAATATGAGAAACAGACAATGAAATTCATGTCCCAGGATATCATCATTTATCAGTTCACCCTCACTTTCTATTTGTTTAAGAGAAGTTGAGAGAGTAAGATTAACTATAAAAAATCATACAAATGTCTAATTTCAAGGAAACAGTGCCTGTGGGACAAAAAATAGTTGTATAATTGCCTCTTTCTTCAGTTGAGAAAAGAAAAGTCTGAACAAGCCTACTCACAAAACCTTCCATTTAAAATTTTTCCTAGCACCTCCTTCATAAAACCTCCTGCAAATAACTGGTATAGAACTGGGAAGCAACATCAAGGGAAAACAAAAACTGCTACAAACGCAGTAAATTATAGAAAACTAGAATGGGAAAAGCAACTTAAAAAGGATTAGTGAGAGGAAGATATTAAGGAGAAAAACCTTTTACTTGTCCCTGAAATTATATAAAATTGTCATAACTCATCAGTAAAAATAACTATACCCAAATCAATGGCAACTTCTTCAATAGAAAGACCATATTTTCTTCAAATTGCCAGAAGACTCTTCCAAGTGTACATTTGTGCATGTGGTACATCAAATAATAAGGGGTAAGGTTTGTTATTTCAGCAAGAAACAGTAGTTTTTAGAAAGTAAAGTGATGCTGTTTCCAAGCCTTCACTCCTACAATGAGATTGGAAAAAGAGAGTTTTGAATTTGCTAAGGCTGCTATAACGAAGTACCACAAGTGGGTGGCTTAAGCAATAGAACTTTATAGGCTCACAGTTCTGGAGCCCAGATCAGGCTCTTAGCAGGGTTGGTCCTTTCTGAGGGCTGTGAGGAAAGAATCTCGTTCATGCCCCTTTCATAGCTTCAGTGTTTTGCTGCAAACCGGGATGTGCCTGGGCCTATAGACCCATCACCTAGATCTCTGCCCCTATATTCACATGGCACTCTCCTTCTGAGCATGTCTCTTTCACACATATCTCAGCTTTGTATAACAGCATGTTTTATCAGCTTGGGAGTTCACCTACTTCAGAACAACGACCTCATCAAAGCTTCATTACATCTCCAAGACTATTCCCAAACGAGGTCACTTCCTGAGGTACTGGGCGTTAGGACCTCACACATGAATTTGGGGGAGACACAATTAAACCTAGCAAGACAGAAGAGAAAGTACTGCTTCTGAAATGGTAGAGCAAACCATCCCTGTCAAAGTAGGATACTCATTAAAATAGGTGTCATTGCTGGTATACATGTTGAATGTCACTGGCACTTCTTGCAGTTTTCTTATCTACCATGTAGATGATTCTGCCTACTGATATTCATCTTTGCAACCCATGGACTGTAGCCCATCAGGCTCCTCTGTTCATGAAATTCTCCAGAAGAGAATGAACCAGGGACTGAATCCAGATCTCTTGCATTGCAAGCATATTCTTCACCGACTGAGCCACCAGGGAAGCCCAGTGATAGGAAATAAAGCACATGAGTACTTCAGAGTATGAGAGAAAGAAATTAAGATCCAAGTTCAAGCACACTGATACTAGGACATCTAATCAGGGAATGGAAACATACCTGATTTCATAAGACTTTCAAATTTACTAATAGTTCCTTTTTCTTTCTAGAATATGGCTTATAAGCAGCCTTATATTATTAAATAAGTGTAATTCACTGTTGCTGAACCTAAGCAAGTCTTCCAAAACCCTAATTTCATCAGAATTATTAATTCCTCCCAGAGATACACATGCCTTATTCTGGGGCCAACTATATTGCAACAATTCTTTGTTGATTACACAGGGTGTAGGGGTGGGTAGCTTGAGGTTCTACTTTTATGGGACTTGATGCTTTACTTTTTAAAAAAGTCAACCTAATATGAACACGAACCAAGAGCTTTCACGTCTTCCAGGTACCAAAAAATCTCTCCCACACAAATTTCAGCTTCAGTTAATTGACCAATGTTTTCCATGGTTGGGGGATGATTCTTAAAAGGGTTTTGAGCAAAGAGAGGATGTTACTTGAAAGTGGTAATGTGACATTGACATTGATGTTCACACTGAGATTATTCTTTTTAGCTTCATTTTGTATTGAATAATCAAAAGAATTGGCTATCAATCTGGTGCTAGTGTGATTTTAATCATTAATACATCCTAATCTCCTCGTAATGCAGAGGAAGATACCATAGTTCTGAGTTATAGTTTTGTTTATTTAGAATGTGATGCTATTTTTAATTATGTTTATTTTAACATTATTATCTAACTATGGTATTTGATATAAGTATTCCCTTTAAAATTTTTAAAGTATTTTTAAAATAAATTTAAGTCAATTTTTAAAAGAAACTATGAAATAAGTAACAGTCATGAAGTTAGACAAACATTTGAAAGATAGCATGCAAATAATTAAAATATGGGAACTAATGATTCATTCTTTTACCGGAAGGCATTTGCATAGAGGAACAAAACATTCCACTGGATGCTCAATAAATGCATTCAGTTGCAGGAAAAAAGGTGTCCTCCACACCCAGTTGGCATGTTTTGGTTGGGCAGAAAGCAAAAACATGGAAATCCAACAGATCTATTTTTTTGCTGGAATAGAGCAAGGACTAAATTCCAACCACTTTAGGAGCTGGTGGCAAACCCTCCTCTGTCCTATTTTCATCCTGGCTTACCTGGTTTGCATTATGTTTAATCCCAAAAGCCACCTCTGATCCTTTTGGGAATAGGCAGAGTATATAAAAAGGGAGGTGATTAATCAGTATTTGTTGAGTAAGTGAATGGATAAGTTAACAGAGAAAACAGAGACTAAGAGGGAGAATTTGCAAAGCTCTGATTGTTCTTAGCTCTCCTGTTTTAAGAAGGAGAGTTGATTCAAGGAGTACACTGTAATTCTAACAAGGAAGATAGCACTATGCAAGGCTCAGATGGGAAACATGGGGTCTGAATAGCAGGAAATTAGAGAAAACACTCCTTAGCGATTGTTTGTCTTCTCTCTAGATGCACTGGAGGACCACCTGATAATCCCAGATGGATCCAGAAATGACTTTTCAGGCAACCAGAAGAGACTGAAGCTGATGGTCACCTTGGCTGTATCTCGGATTAAGCCTATCGACCCTAATTTACAGGAATCATGAAAATAAAATCCTGGTTGTTGGTGGAAAGGAGCGTGATAAAACTCCATCTGAGAGGGAATCCAGCCTGAATTAATAAGAGAGAGAAAACACACCATGTCTTCGTTCTCTGCTCAAGAAGTCCATCAGTGTGACACTGAAAGCTCTTCTGGGGGAGCAAGAGAAACTCCCTGGTGTCTATGTGGAAGTTGTTTTCATCCTAGTTGATGGGAAGATTTATAGTCTGTTGGAGAAAAATATCTGTTGCAGAGCAAAGAGAAATATGAGTGAATTAAACCTATTGTTCTTGACTCTCTAGTTTTCAACACGTCTTCTTTGGTAATACGGGGCTTCCCTGGTAGCTCAGACAGTAAAGAATATGCCTGCAATGTGGGGGACCAGGGTTTGATCCCTGGGTTCGAAAGATCCCCTGGAGAAGGGCATGACAACCCATTTCAGTATTCTTGCCTGGAGAATGCCACGGATGGAGGAGCCTGGTGGACTACAGTCTTTGAGGTCAAAAGAATCAGACATGACTGAGTGACTAACACTTTCACTTCACTTTCCTTTGTAATATAGAACTTTACATATATGTTCCCGCTCTCCTAAACTGGACTCTGCCCAAAGGTAGGATATGTTTCCTGATTCACTTTTGTTGTCCCATGGTACCCATTATTTGAGACACAATAGATGCTCAGTAACCCAGACAGCATCCAGACAGCATATTAAAAAGCAGATACATTTCTTTGCTAACAAAGCTATGGTTTTTCCAGTAGTCATGTATGGATGTGAGAGCTGGACTATAAAGAAAGATGAGTGCAGAAGAATTGATGCTTTTGAACTGTGGTGTTGAAGAAGACTCTTGAGAGTTCCTTGGTCTGCAAGGAGATCCAGCCAGTCTATCCTAAAGGAAATCAGTCCTGAATATTCATTGGAAGGACTGACACTGAAGCTGAAGCTCTAGTACTTTGTCCACCTGATGAGAAGAACTGACTCACTGGAAAAGACCCTGATGCTGGGAAAGACTGAAGGCAGGAGGAGAAGGGGATGACAGAGGATGAGATGTTTGGATGGCATCACTAACTCGATGGACTTGAATCTGAGCAAGCTCAGGGAATTGGTGATGAACAGGGAAGCCTGGCATGTTGCCGTCCACGGGGTCGCAAAGAGTTGGACACGGCTGAGCAACTGAAATAAGAAATGAAAATAGACATTTGAAAATTGCTACAGCTGCTGTTTAAATTCGTCTCCATGAATATTTGAGTGCTTACCATGAACCAGACAAATTTTTCACTGGGGGAAATTTTACAACAACCTCATTTACATTTGTAGACCTGAGGCTGATTTGCCATGAACATTAGTAACATTTATACAACTGAGATCATGAGAAGCAAAGAGAGAGGGGGATATGGTAAAGGGGTGTGGGTGCACAGAGAAAGAGGAATCAGTTTGGGGATTGCTGAGGGTGGAGATCAGGGAAGGAGCATTTGTTGAAAGCTTTGAAGGATGAAATTCAACAGGTGTAGGTAACTCTGGAGAAGGATGTCCAAAAGGGAATATTACACCCCCAGACAAAATCAATAGAACAGTTTTTTGGGGGAGGGGTGATAGGTAGTTTAGAGGGGCTATAATAATGTTTGCAATGTAGGGATGTGTATGTTTGTGTGTGTGTGAGTGCAAGTGTTTGAGAGAGGGAGGAGAGAGAAAGAAGTGAGGAGAAAGGACAAAGAGAGAACAAGAATCAAGGAGTTAAGGCCATCTGGGCACAGATTTCACAGAGCCTTAAAAACTCGCTGAAGCCATTTGGAGTTAAGTAAACCTGATGTTCAAGCTGGTTTTAGAAAGGCAGAGGAACCAGAGATCAAATTGCCAACATCCTCTGGATCATGGAAAAAGCAAGAGAATTCCAGAAAAACATCTATTTCTGCTTTATTGACTATGCCAAAGCCTTTGACTGTGTGGATCGCAATAAACTGTGGAAAATTCTGAAAGAGACGGGAATACCAGACCACCTGACCTGCCTCTTGAGAAACCTGTATGCAGGTCAGGAAGCAACAGTTAGAACTGGACAGGGAACAACAGAATGGTTCCAAATAGGAAGAGGAGTACGTCAAGGCTGTATGTTGTCACCCTGCTTATTTAACTTCTATCCAGAGTACATCATGAGAAATGCTGGGCTGGAAGAAACACAAGCTGGAATCAAGATTGCTGGGAGAAATATCAATAACCAAAGATGTGCAGATGACATACCTTATGGCAGAAAATGAAGAGGAACTAAAAAGCCTCTTGATGAAAGTGAAAGTGGAGAGTGAAAAAGTTGGCTTAAAGCTCAACATTCAGAAAATGAAGATCATGGCATGTGGTCTCATCACTTCATGGGAAATAGATGGGGAAACAGTGGAAACAACGTCTGACTATTTTTGGATGCTCCAAAATCACTGCAGATGGTGACTGCAGCCATGAAATTAAAAGATGGTTACTCCTTGGAAGAAAAGTTATGACCAACCTAGACAGCATATTCAAAAGCAGAGACATTACTTTGCCGACTAAGGTCTGTCTAGTCAAGGCTGTGGTTTTTCTTGTGGTCATGTATGGATGTGAGAGTTGGACTGTGAAGAAAGCTGAGCACCGAAGAATTGATGCTTTTGAACTGTGGTGTTGGAGAAGACTCTTGAGAGTCCCTTGGACTGCAAGGAGATCCAACCAGTCCATCCTGAAGGAGATCAACCCTGGGATTTCTTTGGAAGGAATAATGCTAAAGCTGAAACTCCAGTACTCTGGCCACCTCATGAGAAGAGTTGACTCATTGGAAAAGACTCTGAAGCTGGGAGGTATTGGAGGCAGGAGGAGAAGGGGATGACAGAGGATGAGATGGCTGGATGGCATCACTGACTTGATGGACATGAATCTGAGTGAACTCCGGGAGATGGTGATGGACAGGGAGGCCTGGCGTGCTGCAATTCATGGGGTCGCAGAGAGTCAGACACGACTGAGCGACTGAACTGAACTGAACTGAAATAATGCAGGTCATGGAGCAGGGACATGAAAAATCTCAGCTGCTCTTTAGGATATGGACACAATTAGCTCATCTGACCAACAAATTTAGGCGAGAGTTTAGCAACGCCCCCTCCTCCAAGGTCATTCTTTTCCTCCCTGATATCACAGGTACATATCCATAAGGAGACTCCAAAAGATGACAGCAGACTCAAGGAATGGCTCCCTGCTGGAATTTCATCCCACTAAGTAAGGACAACATAAGAGGGAAATAGTGTGGGCATCCTTCTATAGCACAAGCCACATTTGTCTCACTTTGAAAGGCTAATTGTTTTTTCTAAAGCTTCCCTTGAACATATGCCCTTAAAGGGAATGATTTAAGTGTTTATTTTTACTTTTCAGCAGGAAATGTATTCCTCTGTAATCAAATACCTTGAATTGATGAGAAAGCTATATTTCACAAAGGAATGTCTGCTGATAAGTATAGAATGAGTGACAAAATTAGAAAACGTGTCTTCATGCTCTCATGTAATTGATTCAGGCAAGAATTTTCAACTGGTGTTAAAACTATTTGGTCAATGAAAATATATTGTAGAAATGTAATGAATAAAAGTGAGATTTCATAGCTCCTCTGATCTAAGCTCAGCATTGGCTCCTTTCACTCTAAAACCCAGCTCCTTACAGAGGCCACCAAGGACTCACATCACCTGCCCTCCAATCCTTTTCTGAATTCGACCTCACTGTGATCCCCTTGTTCCTATAACTTCTTCCACATCACCTCCTTAGTATTTTTTGAATGGATGTACCAGTCATGCATCCTTTTAACGATCTTTGCTCTCTATCCCGTGTCTGGATTTCTCTTCTCCCAAATATGTGCATGGCTAAGTCTTTCCTGATACACGTCCCTATTAAGAATCAACTTCTTGGGTTTCCCTGGTGGCTCAGTGGTAAGAATCTGCCTGCTGATGCAGGAGACATGGATTTGATCCTGATCTGGGAAGATCCCACATGCTGCAGAGCCTGTGTGCCACAACTATTGAGCCTGTCTTGAGCCACACTACTGAAGCCTCAAGCCCTAGAGCCTGTTCTCTGAGCATCAACAGAAGCCACTGCAATGAGAAGCCTGCTCACTCCAACCAGAGAGCAGCCCATGCCACAATGAAGTCCCAGCACAGCCATAAATAAATAAATAAAATTATACAAGAAAGAGAGTCAACTTCTCAACACTGTTTGCAAATACACCCCACCCCATTGCCACGCCCGAACTCTCCCAGCCTTTGTCACTCCACTCTCTGCTTCTCCCTCCTAGGCATCTACTAACTGCTAACCTATGATACAATTTACCTGGGTTAGGAGACAGAGATTTTTGTCCTGTGTTTTCTGCAAAACTCCTAGGCATCTAGGCTAGTACCTGGAATGCAGCAGTTGCTCAAATATTTGTTTAATGTATTGAATAAAAGCCTGTGGGCAAAGGAACCTTTGGTGAGTCACCCTTGATGCGAGGTACTGCGCTGCTCATACATACAGTGGGAGCACAGATCACAAGTGGGGACTGGCCTCTGTGTACAAAAAGCAGCAACCCTTGCTCATGGGCATTTCACTACCATAAATATGTGAGAGGTGGCACTAATTAGAGCATACGGTAAATATATTAATGCTGAGAAATTGATGAGCTTGGAGAATAGAAAATCAGTGCTTTTGACAAAGGAATTTGTTAGAGAAACAAACACAGAGGCAAGGGAGAAGGCAATACCAGTTTTTAGAATTGGGTTTCTCCGCTTCAAAGATCCAGAAGTTTTGTCACAGATAATCTTCATTAAGAAGCCAACAGAAATCTCCCAACACCCAGGCAGCTTCTTTGAATTTTCCTCATTTTGTGAGCCATTCTAGAAACTAGCCCAGGATCTACATGCTGGGGAAATAATCTTTCATCTGACAAAGGGAATAAGGCAATCTGCTTCTTCAATCTGGGGGACTGTTCTCGCAGGGGGCCAGGGTATTAAGTGTAATCACCTGTCTGGGATCAGGAAGCAGAGGGGAGGGGTCAGAAGTACGCAGTTCAATCAACCAGGCTGTGAAGTCATTTCATTTCCTCTTCTATAATCAGCTTTGTTTTCCCTTATTCCTAAGATTATGATCTTTTATTTTTTCTTCATTCCAGCAGCTCTTAACTCATGAAGTCATGGAATTAGTGCCAGGGGTTTGAAAATTCATGAGAATGAAACATCATTAGAGTGAATAAATATCAGATTTATATATATGTGTGTATGTACATATACATGTACATATGTATACACACACACACATAAATACACATTATTTTGAGACATGGGTGTTCCTGGAAACAATGAGATATGAATCCTATTAAAAGTGTTGCTGGATTCATTGAGTGGTTTAATACTCCTAACACAGATATGCAGATGACACCACCCTTAGGGCAGAAAGTGAAGAGGAACTAAAAAGCCTCTTGATGAAAGTGAAAGAGGAAAGCAAAAAAGTTGGCTTAAAACTCAACATTCAGAAGACGAAGATCATAGCATCCGGTCCCATCACTTCATGGGAAATAGATGGGGAAACAGTGGAAACAGTGTCACTGCAGATGGTGATTGCAGCCATGAAATTAAAAAGACGCTTACTCCTTGGAAGAAAAGTTATGACCAACCTAGACAGTATATTCAAAAGCAGAGACATTACTTTGCCCACTAAGGTTCATCTAGTCAATGTATGGTTTTTCCTGTGGTCATGTATGGATGTGAGAGTTGGACTGTGAAGAAGGCTGAGCGCCGAAGAATTGATGCTTTTGAACTGTGGTGTTGGAGAAGACTCTTGAGAGTCCCTTGGACTGCAAGAAGATCCAACCAATCCATTCTGAAGGAAATCAGCCCTGGGATTTCTTTGGAAGGAATGATGCTAAAGCTGAAACTCCAGTACTTTGGGCAACTCATGAGAAGAGTTGACTCATTGGAAAAGACTCTGATGCTGGGAAGGATTGGGGGCAGGAGGAGAAGGGGACGACAGAGGATGAGATGGCTGGATGGCATCACAGACTCGATGAACGTGAGTCTGAGTGAACTCTGGGAGATGGTGATGGACAGGGAGGCCTGGCGTGCTGCGATTCGTGGGGTCGAAAAGAGTTGGACATGACTGAGCAACTGAACTGAACACAGTAATCATTTGTCACAATGGCTCAAATAAATCAGTTGCTATTAGCACATTAGATGAAATCTTTTATAGGAAAGACTAGGGTAGGGATAATCATCTAGGTCAAGTTCATTATTTACTTCCCTAACAGGATGGAGAACCAGAAAGATGGAGAGACATTTAGATCTCATGGCAAGATAAGAGCACTGCACCAGAATCATGGTCCCTGGACACCAGCGTAATGCTCTCAGCAAGTGTGCTAACCTGTCAGCTGACTATAGACTTTCAACATTCCTCATTGAAGGAAACTTCCCCTACCCTTTGACCTCTGACCATTTAATCTCTTGCTAGGGTACTCAGAAGGGCTTCCATAGTGGCTCAGTGGTAAAGAACCTGCCTGCCAATACAGGAGATGTAGGTTTAATCTCTGGGTCAGGAAAATCCCCTGGAAAAGGAAACGGCAACTTCACTCCCGTATTCTTGCCTAGAAAATCCCATGAACAGACAGAGAAGTCTGGCAGGCTACAATCCCGTGGGTCTCAAAAGAGTTGGACACAACTTAGCATCTCAACAACAACAGGATTGTCAGAATCAAGGGGCCAGAGTGTTCAGCTGATAAAAGAATCTTACTCCTGAAGCTAAGACCTCCTTTCAGTACATGACCTATTTGTCTTTCTAAAAGCCATCAGCCTCTGCACAGCCTAGGAAACAGGTTGAAATGTGCCCTTGCAGCAAAAAGTTACAGATGAGTTTCAACAGAAAATGACATTTCTCTTTGCCCTATTCATTTACCTTGGTAGGCTAGTCTTCAAGTTTTAAAAACTTGGGAAAATTATTAAACCTCTGAGTCAATTTTCTCATTTGTAGAATAGGAATGATACTTGTTTTATTGAGGCAAATGAGAACTATAGGTCAAAAGCTTGGAGTTGTGCCTAGCAGGCAGCATGCATCATTATAAAGTACTCATTTGTTATTTTATCCAAGCTAAGGTGCCATAGTAGAGAGAGAATTTCATTATTATAATTATTTAAAATATCATTTTTATAATGATTCCTAATTATTTGTTTTAACCAGAAGGTTGATATTTTCTTCATTTATGAGTTCTTTAGTGAGAGGCCATAATCTTTAAACAGTTAAATGTGCTCCTGGTCTTTCCTGGTGACTCAGACAGTAAAGAATTTGCCTGTATGATGGGAAACCTGGGTTCGATCTCTGGGTTGGGAAGATCCCCTGGGTAAGGAAATGGCTATCCACACTGGTACTCTTGCCTGGGAAATCCCATGGACAGGGTAACCTGGCAGGCTACAGTCTATGGAGTTGCAAAAGAATCAGATACGACTGAGCGACTAACACTTTCACTTTCCTCTGAGAACTTTTCACTGTGTTTAGAATTAAACCCAAACTTCTTCCAAGGCTTTCTGATCTGGTCCTTACCTTTCCCTCTAGCTGTATTCTCTGACATCTCTCCATTTTTCTCAAGCTCAAACCTAGTGGGCCTCAAGCCTTGCTCTAGCCTTGTAGGGTAGCTGTTCCCTTGAGGTTCCAGCTTCTTCCCTGCTTTGGGTCCTTAGCATCTGCTGACGACGCAGCCTTCAAATTTATCTCCCAGGCTTCCCCAAGCTTTTGGGTAAGAAAGAAACTGCTATCAACTCCCTTGCTGCTGCTGCTGCTGCTGCTAAGTCGCTTCAGTTGTGTCTGACTCTGTGTGACCCCAGAGATGGCAGCCCACCAGGCTCCCCCATCCCTGGGATTCTCCAGGCAAGAACACTGGAGTGGGTTGCCATTTCCTTCTCCAATGCATAAGAGTGAAAAGGGAAAGTGAAGTTGCTCAGTCATGTCCGACTCCTAGCGACCTCATGGACTGCAGCCCACCAGGCTCCTCCGTCCATGGATTTTCCAGGCAACAGTACTGGAGTGGGTGCCATTGCCTTCTCCGATCAACTCCCTTAACTCCCTTTCATTCCTTATGTGTGATGTTAAAAATAGAAACAAAATCACAGATTTTTTTGTGACTGTGTGCTTTTGTGCTTTCCATTTTCCTTCAATATCTGTTTACCTAGAGGTGGTCAGTGCCCCCTGCTAAGCTGTGAGCTTCATGAGTCCAGGAGCCTGGTCAGTTTTGCCCTTCACTTCACACACAAAGCACCAAGACAGAGAAGCCTCTCTTTCACTGAATGAATGAAACCATAATTTCTCCTCCACCCTGGTGCCAAAATCATCTCTAGTGAGCCTTATTTCCAATTCCATAAAGAGAGCAAAAGTCATAGTAAGGGCCAATTATAAAAATCATTCCCAGTTGCAGTGACATATACAGAGAGATGCATCTGCCTTCCCGGAAGCAGCTTTGACATGAGAGCAGGGTCGAGGGGATGGCATCAGAGTTTTTAGAGGGATAGTGAGAAAAATACTGTGAGCTCCCACTCCCTAGCAAACAGAACCACAAGGATCTGATAACATGAAATTGTCTATAATTACTGGAAATAAGATGGAAAAACATTATAGTCATGTAGAAGGCTTTTAGGGGCAAGGGTAGCGGGAAGAACTACAAAGGGGCACACAAAAACTGCGGTGACACATGTGTTCATTGAGGTGACTGTGGTGACGGTTTCACAGGTTAATGCATGTGCGATAACCCGCATCTAATGTTTCAAATATGTGCAGTTTATTGTATGGCAATTATACCTCAGTAAGGCTACTCATGGGAAATAGATGGGGAAACAGTGTCAGACTTTATTTTGAGGAGCTCCAAAATCACTGCAGATGGTGACTGCAGCCATGACATTAAAAGACGCTTATTCCTTGGAAGGAAAGTTATGACCAACCTAGATGGCATATTGGAAAGCAGAGACATTACTTTGCCAACAAAGGTCCGTCTAGTCAAGGCTATGGTTTTTCCAGTGATCATGTATGGATGTGAGAGTTGAACTGTGAAAAAGCTGAGCACCGAAGAATTGATGCTTTTGAACTGTGGTGCTGGAGAAGAGTCCCTTGGATGGCAAGGAGATCCAACCAGTCCATCCTAAAGGAGATCAGTCCTGGGTGTTCATTGGAAGGACTGATGCTGAAGCTGAAACTCCAATACTTTGGCTACCTCATGTGAAGAGTTGACTCACTGGAAAAGACCCTGATGCTAGGAAAGATTGAGAGCCGGAGGAGAAGGGGACGACAGAGGATGAGATGGCTGGACGGCATCACCGACTCGATGGACATGAGTTTGGGTGAACACTGGGAATTGGTGATGGACAGGGAGGCCTGGAGGGCTGTGGTTCATAGGGTTGCAAGGAGTCGGACATGACTGAGCGACTGAACTGAAGGCTACTCAAAACATTAACAAGATTATATAGAAAATAACAATAATCTCCACAACAAAACAGCATCATGAATTTTCTCAGGCTGATTAGTTTCAGAATCTACATTTCTGAAGATATAGCTAATGCATCCCATTTGTTCTGGGAATATGGGGATGGGATACTGGTGGGGCCCTTTGCAGATGCAAGAGAGACAGAACAGCCTTTGTGGTGCAGTGGTTGCTGTGCAGGCCTCATCTCTATCTTCAAGGAGGCACCTTGGGGGAGTAAAATCAGGACCGTCACGTGCACCAGCATTCAGAGGGAAACCTTCCAGCCCAGACAAGAAGCAAGCTGTGCCATTACTGTGCTTTGCTTTTGCCGAAAGCAGTGAGGAGTTCAGACAACAGACCAGCAGCTCCCATAGAAAACCCATCATTTCCCACACAGACATCGACCTCTCCTCTCTCAGGACTGCCCTGCATCTCCCAGCTCACCTTCAGCTGCTGAACCCTTCCTGTTTATGGACAAGGCATCTCTCCCTACCATGCCTTTTCTCTTTCTTCCTTTTTACTCTGCTCATGTTTCCTTTCTCTTCTTGTTCTAGTCCCTCTTTAAATGTAAAAATAAATTAACACTGGTTGAACACTATGCAACCAACTTCTCAACTTACATTAATCTATTTTATCCTTTATACCACCCCAGGGAACAACTGCCATCAACCATTCCTCTTTCATAGAAGAGGAAAATGATACTATGACAGGTTCAGGGACTCATGGACTGAATGAGTCTGTGTCCTGGATTGGCTTTTTGAGGAATCTGCTACATAATCTTAAAGAAATAAATCCACAACTCTCTGTTTCAGAGTCCTTGATGACACCCTCGCTAGCAAACACACTAATGTGAGGGACTGTGGCAAATGTATGGGTGAGAACAAGTGTGTCAAAGGGGGATAGAGAATAGTAGAAGAGAACCTAGTTTTGAAGTCTGCTCTGGGAGAAAGGAATAGAGCTCATGATGGAGGAGAAAGAAATAACGGGACAAGAACAGAAAGTGACAGAAAGATGAGAATATTTTTTGTTTTCCCAAATAGCCATAGACTTTCTGATGGTAGTGCCTATTTCTTCCCCTTTTTTTTTTTTTCGCTATAAGAGTTGGCCATAAAGAAGGCTGAGCACTGAAGAACTGATAGTTTAAAACTGTGGTTCTGGAGAAGACTCCTGATAGCCCCTTGGACTGCAAGGAGATCAAACCAGTCCATTCTAAAGAAAATCAACCCTGAATATTCATTGGAAAGGCTGATGTTGAAGCTGAAGCTCCAGTACTTTGGCCACCTCCAATACTTTTCCAGCTGACTCACTGGAAAAGACCCTGGTGCTGGGAAAGATTGAGGGCAAGAGGAGAAGTGGCGACAGAGGATGAGATGGTTGGATGGCATCATCGACTCAATGGATGTGAATTTGGGCAGACTCAGGGAGATAGTGGAGGATGGGGAGACCTGCAGTGCTGCAGTTTATGGGCTTGTAGAGAGTCAGATGTGACTTAGTGGCTGAGCAACAACAATCAGGACCTGTTCAAGGGCCCCAGCACATAGTATGTGGCTCATTGACTGCTCAATAACTTGGAACATTCAGAGATGGAAAGGATGCTTACTACAAAGACGTGTTGACTAATAAATGATTAGAAAGTAAGTAGACAAAGTCAGATAACTACAGAGAGCCACTGTGTAGGCCTCAGGAATTTGTCACCAGCAATTGGCAGGGACACAGTTCACACGGTGAAGTATGCACAGGAGGGCGAGTCTGCTTCTCTGATGGGTTGGTGTGAATACACACCATAAGTGTCCATGGCAGGCAGTTCAGAGTATAAACTGGTCCTATCCTACCACCATCCATCTGACATTTATTAATTTATTTACACTTATTCTGTGTCAGGCATTGTTGAACAGTGGAGACAGAATCTTGGACAAAACACATCTGCCTCTTGGAACCAAGAACCTAGGAGATCAATTACCTTGCCTCAGAAGTTAATAATATGAGTAACTATTAACAAAAACAGTGAATGGCTAAGAGGTCGTGTGACCTTTTAAAAGTGAAGGTGTCTTAGACCATATAGTCTAAAACTCCTTTTTTAAAATTTAAACTTTTTATTTTGTATTGGCAATATAGCTGATTAACAATGTTGTGATAGTTTCAGCTGGACAGCAAAGGGACTCAAGCCATACATATACATGGATCAATTCCTCCTCAAACTCCCCTCCCATCCAGGCTGCTGCATGACATTGAGCAGGGCTCCCTGTGCTATACAGAGGCACTTTGCTGGTTATCCATTTTAAATATAGCAGTTTGTACACGTCAATCCCAAACCCCTAACTATCCCTTCCTGCTGGCAACTGTAAGTTCATTCTTTGATTTTGTAAACCTTTTTTCTGTTTTGTAAATAAGTTCACTTGTATATTTTCATTTTAGATTCCACATGTATGGGATATCATGCAATAGTTCTCTTTCTGTCTGCTTACTTCACCGTGTATGATATTCTCTATGTCCATCCATGTTGCTGCAAATGGCATTACTGAGGCTCCAAAAGGCCACATTGCTCAGGGCTACATAGCTTTTTGATGTGAGTCCCAAGACCAGAACTTGGTCTGATGACTTGAAGTTTCTACATTGCTAGGCTGGGTCTCAGAGAAGTTTGTCCCTGTTCCCAGTGCAGTGATGCTGAGGCCCTGGCAGGCAGTGGGGCTTGAAGGTGCTTATATGTGGTCCACAGCTCTCCATGCCTTGAACACAGGCAGAGGGGCTTCTAGCAGGCTTTGGCAGACAGGCTCTCAAAGGCCCACTGCATTGTCTGCACGGCAAATGGGCTTCACAGAGCCATCAAGGGACCAGCGCCTTCCAGCATCACCTCGGTAAATGGAAAACAAGTAACAACATGAATCTGTTCTTTCCCATTACACAAAGCACTAAGTACCCAAGTGTTTGATGGTCTACTGCAAATGAAATATCACAGAAGCGCTGATATCATTTTAATATCCTTTTGTCATCCCATTTAGCTGACAACAGGATGATCCCAGTTGTCATTTGAGGCGCCTCTGCCACACGCTTGACAAGTTGTATCCTGGTTGTTCCCTGCAGGTTTCCCACATCCAACAACAGTGGAACAGGAACAGAGTGTGGCCCTGCCTGCCTGCCTGCCAGCCTATTTCCCTTGTTCAGAAAGGTGTGCAGGTGTGCTGAGTGGTTAGAAGCTGCAACTCTACATTCTCCCCAGGTCATGGAGGGTGGGACCAGACTTTCTGGACCAGAAGGTCATCCTTGACTAGTGGCCCTGAGGTGAATGTCTATCTGGTGACCTCTAGGAGGTCAGGATCTCCATGGGGGAATCTCACCGGATAGTTTCCATCACCAAAGGTTTTAGGTCTGAGGCTGTTAGTTCCCTGCTGAGGACACCACCCCTGGACTCCTCCCCAGCACCAGGAGAGATCTCAGGACTTTAGTATGAAGGAAGCTGGAAACAGTTTCCTGTTTTTGTTTGTTAAAGGGCTTAAGTAACAGCAAATCTGCTTTTCTGCATCTACTTTGCATAGCTATTGTAAGGCTTTGAACTAATGTATTTATGTATTGCTTGAATTTCTGTGCATACCTTATAAAGCATAATGTCTGACAATTAAAAAGAAAAAGAAACTAAAGTTCTGAGTGTGGTGGTTGACAGTACCAAGGCTTTGTAGTTACACTGCAGCTTAGGTTTCCCACTTCCTAACAGGATAAGCTGCTTCATATCTTTGAGCCTCATGTGTGTATCTGTAAATAAAGATATCCCCAGTACTCTTCCAACAGGGTTATTGTGAGGAACAGATGAGGCAATCCATGTGAAGTGCTTCTAGCAATGTCTGAACCTCAGTTGTTACCCAGTACATGATAGCTCTTTTTGTTCTGGGTCTTCACCATCTAGAGAGAGCAGGATGGGCAGACAGTTCTCACCGGGGAATCACATTAGCCTCTCCCATTCAATACTGATGTGTAGGCACTCATACTGGCATATATGTATGTGTGTGTATATACACAAACACATACACACACACACATATTTAGTGAATGTGATAACTTGGTCAAGCCTGCTTGCCCAACTTGCAATAGATAATTTAAGGCAAAATATATATTTTGCCAACATCAGCAAGAGAGGAGGAAAAGGAAGAACAGACTCTTCAATGACATACAATAATGTATCTAGAATGTTTTGAAGAGCAGTTGGCATGAGGCAAGTACCCTGTGAATAAGAGTTATTATTATCCTGAGACTCTGGGGGCTGCTGGAACTCCTGTGCCAACAGTAAGCCTTGTGCTTTTTCTTAGGAGAACTCATGCTTTTCTTCGGTTCCTTGTGAGAGAGTTTAGCTGCCTTGGCACCTGAATGAACTGTGAAAAGCATGGAATGACAGACAGGAGGAGGCATGGAGAATATTGAGATAATTCCTTCCTATTTCACAAATGAGACCTGGAGAGAGGAGAAAATTCCTCATAGCCAAACAATGAGTTAGATAATGAAAGAAATTCCATCAAGGTAGGAAAGAAAAAATAACAGCTACTGAACAGCAACCTTGGATTATTATATCAAGTCCTGCCAACAAATCTATGAATTAGTTACTGTTATTAATCCCATTTTACAGATGAGTAAACTGAGGCTTAGAGAGTTGGGGAAATTTAATGAAAGAGAGCTAGTTGGGTTCTACAGTCCATGTTCTTGACTAATTCACCACCCTGTGTGAGTAAATCTTGATGGTGGAGTTACAGGTAGGGAGTTAGGGCATTAGTTATGTTTGATGGTGGTGGTTTAGTCACAAAGTCGTGTCTGACTCTTGCAACCTCATGGACTGCAGCCCACCAGGCTCCTCTGTCCACACGATATCCCAGGCAAGAATACTGGATGGGTTGCCATTTCCTCCTCCAGGGGACCTTTCTGACCCAGGAATCGAACCTGCATCTCCTGCATTGGCAGGTGGATTCTTTACCACTGAGCCAGCAGGGAAGCTAGCAGATATGTTTAGCCAATAATTAAACACCTTGGGAGATAGCCCAGCTTTGTATTTAAGACAGACGGGCCCAGGTTCAATCCCAGCCCTGCCATTTTATAGCTCTGAAGTTGACTGTGGGCAAGTCACCAACCTCTTTGAGCCCTGGGCTCCTTGGGTGTAAGGTGAGACAACCTACATCCCATGGGCTGCTGAGAAAATTCTACAGCAGCACAGTCTAGTGATTAAGAGAACTAGTCTGACCCACAGCTTGACTGCTTGTAGCTGTGATATTTGACAAATGTCTCAACTTGCTTGGATCTTCAATTTTTTTATCTGTAAAACAAGTTAAGAAACAGCACCTTTAACCTGGTGGAGTTCTCATGATGAATCAAGAGGATCATTTATGTAAAGCACTGGCACCAAGCCTGGAGCTCAGTGAGCACTTCCTAAAGGTCAGCTAATATTATGGTTATAATGTATATGAGACCCTGTTACAGCAGGAGACACACTGGCCGATATTCAATAAAATCTGGCTGTTAAATGATGAAAAAGTGAGATGTTTCATTAAAGTATTAAAAAGCGGAAGCATTTTTGCCTAGGCTTTTTTCTCAAGCCTACCTCACTTCACTGGAATTAAAAAAAAAAAAGTTTGTGGGTTAGAGTAGGGGTGGGGAAAAGGTTAAGAAACAGGTGGGACAATTTATGCAGGACTTAACTCTCCAAGATGTACCTTCTCTCCCTCCCTTTTATTGCCCTTACACTGGAATCCTGTTCCAGTTGCTATCTGGGGATGTTTTAGCACCTGATGCTTAGATTTAGATTTTCGGCTTTAGAACATCTAAAGCTTGGTGAGGATTAAGTTCTGAAGGAACTTGGGAAACAGCTTCTATTTTTTGAGAAGTTAGAATGGGTTAGGCACTGTGCTGAAGTTTTAGAATGTTTTTCCTCCTATTAACACGTGTGACCACAGAGAAGGACTGTCCTGGGATCTTAGAGACATTTCATTACAGAAAGAGCTCTTGCTTTTTTTCTTTCCAGTTTTATTGAGAAATAATTGACCTACTATAGAAAGAGGCTTTAACCAGAGAGATCTATCCAGAAATAGCCTTTGGAAAAGCATCTATCAACCAGTCCACTCTCCATACCCAATACTACTCAAGTTCTCCTGCGCCAGGAAGGGTCTCTGCAGACCCCGTGGAACAAATGTTTACATCTTTCTACTTTTTATAAGCATCATGGAGAGCAGAGTCAGTGAAAGGAATTCGTCAGGTTCAGGTCAGTTGTTACCTCCTCCCCGCTCCCTCTTGTAACACTGATGTTCAACTGGGGACATCTGACAGATGTGATCGGTTAGCACTTCTGTTTTTCCAGGCTCAACAACTTCTTCCCTTAAATCTACTAAAGGGTACTTAAAAACAGAATTTCACAGGTTCCCTTGCAGCTAGGGTTAGCTCCATGTCGCAGTGTGTCCAGGGAGATGGAGTGGAGGTCTGCTGGTAACACTCTCCTTTCTCCTATTGCAACTGTAGGTATGGGAATGAGAGTGATGGGCTAAGGAAACAAGGAGGAAGGGTAGAGAGTGGTTTGCCAAGGGGATGGCATCAAGTCAAAGAGTTTCAGGTGTTTCCCACCACAAAGTCTCGGTTGCCTGTCTTTTACAAGCTGGTTCTTCAGTCTTCATTCCAACTCTAAAAGGTACCCCCAAACCCTTCCACTAAATTATGTATTTTCTGAAGTGATTTAGAACCTGTTTCTGTCACCTGCAGCCCAAGAGTCCTTCTTGAAGTATACTAATCTCTACAACAACATCGGTATTGAATCGTTTCTACCCTGGTGGCTCAGGTGGTAAAGAATCTGCATGCAATACAGGAGATGAGGGTTCAGTCCCTGGGTTGGGAAGATCCCTTGGAGAAGGAAATGGCAACCTACTCCAGCAATTGCTTGGAGAATTCCATGGACAGAGGAGTCAGGCTGGCTACAGTCTATGGGGGTCACAAAGAGTTGGACATGACTGAGCGACTAACACACACACACACACCTCTGAGACAGACACAAAAGTTTGAATAATGGTTCGATCCCTGGGTTGGGAAGATCCCCTGGAGAAGGTAATGGCCACCCACTCCAGTATTCTTGGCTGGAGAATTCCATGGACAGAGAAGCCTGGCAGGCTACTGTCCATGGGGTTGCGAAGAATTGGACATGACTGAGCAATTAACACTTTGTATCTACTTTTATGAGGTAATGTGCTCAAGACTTTCCCTGCAGTATCCCATATAATTCTTACAAAGTTCCATTGAGTAGGAACTGTGAGACTATTGCAGAGCTGGAGAAACTGAGACTCCAAGAGGCTAAGGGATTTCTCCAATGTCATACAGCAAGGGTGTAGCTGTGGCAGAGACAGCTAGTACTCACCAAATATCCCCATGCTACTCTGTATTACTGAGCCTTATGGCATTTAGGTGGGGCCCTGGTAAATAACCAGGACTGACCGAGTGGAGCCCAGTGGCCATGACATATACACTACCAGGCTGAAGCAGGTGAGAGCTGGTGCATCGTCCCTATTCTCAGTCCCTGCCTCTGTGGCCTCTGAGGATGGCTTGACTGCAGGTGCAATGATGGGCTTGCAACCCACACAGGGCTGCGACATTAGAGAGAACAGAACTATTGCCCATTAAGCCACTGAGAGTTCAAGATGTGTTTTTGTCCTGCCCAATGCAGAGTGAGTTGAAACTATTTCTGGTTTACTTCTCTCTGTTTTATCTTTTAACGAAAACAATATAGAACTGAAAGAGGAGATAGAAAAGACACCTACTTAAAAATAATCCTCTTGAAGCTCTTTGGTCTTAGCCTGGGTCTCTGGGAATATGCCCGTTCTCTCTTCCTGCCTCCTTCTAGGGCAGTGATGATCGTGATCACATAAGGAAATAACTAGCTCTATTCTTTGAGTGTTCACTTGCCATTGGCCATTGAATTAGCAGGTGGCAGATAGGAACTCACACCCTGGAAGTTCAGATTTCAAAGCCCACATTTAGACTCCACATCTCAGTGTCCTCTGAGTTTGACTGCTCATCTGCTTCTGAAGGACTGGAATCAGCTGACAGTGCTTACTTTTTCATGCCTTCCCTCTCTCTCCCCTGCAGAGACCTCATCTCAGAGAGAACCCTGAGGCCAGCTGTGTTGGAGCATCCCTTCCTCTGTCCTCAGCAGGAAGGGAGCAGGGATCTGAAAGGCATGGAGGCTGCGAGCAGAGAACACCTCTGCTTACCTCCCAGCTCCCAGCATGAGGGGATTCTGGTTATCATCAAGCTAATGATTTTGCTAATTTGATTCCATTTATCCCCACTGCTCTGCTGGGAGGGGAGCAGGCAGTACAGTTTGATGCTTATTATTCTTTTATTCTTTTGGTGAACACTCCTTCTGCTCTCTCATCAAACCCAACTCTCCCTCAGGGTTACTTCTCTGCAAGTTCTGAGCCCAGCTCCCTTATTTCCCACCCTCCACCCTTTCCTCTAGGAAAGCTGATCTTAATTTAACACAATATGATATTAATCGACTATCTACTATATGCCTGATACTGTGCCAGGGTCTGGGAATTGAATGGTGGACATGAAAGAAATATGGTACTTGTGCACATCAAATGGTCTATGGTCTCCTGGGACAGTGAGGGGAGGAGTTGGGGGTTGGGAGTGGGGGGAAGACACAGATAATCCATCACAATACAATGTGATGAGGGCTCTGATGAGAGAAGCCGAAGAGGCTCTAAATACCTTAGCAGAGGCACTGCACCCAGACTACCAGGAAGGCTTCCTCGGCATTATAAGGAGTCAGTGGATTTGGCCAAGGATTTAAAACATGAACAGAAGTGTTAGGGTGAGAGGCACCAAATGCTGGCTGTTCTTCCTGAAGTCAGTTCCCCAACAGGGCATGTAATGCTGGGAGCTTCTCTACACAGTGTGGAGAGAGAGGTTTCTGCCACTCAAACTGCCCTTTCAATTTTGGTTGGGACTTATGCCCACATTCTGGGAGAAATAAGAACTAGGAGACTTATAGGTGCAGTATCAGTCTCTCCACGTTCCTCAGCTCTGTAATGACAAGACCACATTATCATCAAATGCACAAAGCAGAACTGGTAGCCAGAGACTTCTCTGTCTCTAATTCTCTAAAAGGGCCATTTCCTCCAAAGCATCTAATCCAGGTAGGGACAGGGACTGTCATCTCACCATCCTCTCCCCAGGCCATGCTCACCCTGCCTCCCCTGTCCAGAAAGACCACAACTTCACTTCATTTATTCTCATTCTGCCCAACTGAAGCCTCCTTCTCCATTTATTCTTTTCCATGAAGCCTTCTGGTTGTTGTAATTTGCATCCCTCTCCCCTCTCTTTCTCCCAAGAACACATTTTCTGGCATTTGGAAAATTTAAGTATAAAATCCTATGGAATTTCCCTGGTGGTCCAGTTGCAAAGACTCTGTGCTCTCAATACAGGGGACCCAGGTTCTATCCCTGATCAGGGAACTAGATTCCACATGCTGCAGCTAAAACCAAGGGCAGCCAAATATATAAATATTTTTAAAAAATCCTAAAGAACATTCTCTGTGGAAATTTTCCTTATAAGTGTTCAACTCTTTGAGACAGAGACATTGTATCTCCTAAAGGCTTCATAATGTTTTGTTCACCGATAGGCACTTAGTAGACACTTCTTAAATATTGATTGAATGGATGTATATGGTATAGTTCAAAGCATCCCATAGATGCTGATTAAATAGTTTTAGGACCAATATTATTATTTATGAGCCAGTAGTCATGAATGGATGTGGGAGTTGGACCATAAAGAAGACCGAGTACTGAAGAATTGATGCTTTTGAATAGTGGTTCTGGAGAAGGATCTTGAGAGTCCTTTGGACTACATGGAGATCAAACCAATCAACCATAAAGGAAATCAATCCTAAATATTCATTAGAAGGACTGATGCTGAAGCTGAAGCTCCAATACTTTGGCCACCTAATGCAAAGAGCTGACTTATTGGAAAAGACCCTGATTTTGGGAAAGACTGAGGGCAGGAGAAGGGAACAACAGAGGATGAGATGGTTGGATGGCATCACTGACTCAATGGACATGAGTTTGAGCAGACTCTGGAAGATAGTGAAAGACAGGGAAGTCTGGCAAGCTGCAGTTCATGGGGTCACCAAGAGTTGGACATGAATAAGCAACTGAACAACAACAGAAAAAGGTAGACTGATCTGGGACACTAAGAGTCTTTAACTCTAAAAGATTCTGAGGGAAGAGAAGGGACACTGTGCCAGATCCTTTGTTAGGAACTTTTTTCTCTTTGCATACTTTATGTATGCAAATACTGTTTTGTATTCATTGCCCAGGTTCATTACAATAACCACCCTCTGTTCATTACAATAACCATCCTCTGTCCATGGAATTCTCCAGGCAAGAATACTGGAATGGTTTGCCTTTCCCTTCTCCAGGGATTCTTCCCAACCCAGTGGTCGAACCTGGGTCTCCCACATTGCAGGCTGATTCTTTGCCATCTGGGACACCAGGGAAGCACTGAGTAATATTAACTTGATTTAATAGATGAAGAAAAATAACACGGCACTGGAGAATGATTCAAATTCAAATGTGACGTCAGAGTCTTATGACACAGCACACTGGTTTCCCTGCTGGGTGTACCTAACATGGGCTGGTCTCTGATAATAATCTTAGTTCCAGGTCAGTGTTCTATAAGAAGAGAGCAGAGGAACCTGGCAGAGGACTAAGAATAGCATTAGCAGACTCATCTCGAGACAGTCAGTGTCCTGGACCAAGAGGAGGCTCTCTGGCTTTCTTGGTGGTTCAGAGGTAAAGAATCCAGCATCAATGCCAGAGGCCTGGGTTTAATACCTGACCTGAAAAGATCCCACACACTGAGGAACAATAAGCCCATGCACCACAAGTCTTGAGTCTGACCTTTGGAGCCCGGGGAGCCACAACTACTGAGCCCACAAGCCTAGAGCCAGTGTTCCACAAGGGAAGCCACTGCAGTGAGAAAAAGCATGCACGTTGCCAACTAGAGAGTAGCTCCCACTCTCTGCAATTAGATAAAAGCCCGCACAGCACAGCCAAAATTAAATAAATAAATAAAAACTAAAAAAAAAAAGACCTTATTAAAAAATAAGAACAGGATCTCATTAGGCATGTCAGTGTAATATTCCTGGTGGGACTGGCAGAGAGACCACATAGATGAGCTGGTTTGCAGAGTCACTCACCAGGTTCTTGTCTCCATCTTGACTAATTCAGTATTTGAAAAACTAAAAGTTAACTGAATAGATTAGGAAAAGGCAAACCGCTCCAGTAATCTTGCCTGGAAAATTCCCTGTACAGAGGAGACTTGCAGGCTACGGTCCATGGGATCACAGAGTCAGACAGGACTGAGTACACATACACACACCCCTAAAGGTTTGGAATCACTTCTATTCTTGTTTTTGCTTATTAAACAGTGAAGTGATAAGAATATATTCATCTCTAATTAGGAGGAAAGGCATAAATTAGAAAAAAATGGGAAAAATCACAGCAGTGCAGAAGAGAGTCAGGCTCCATCTTGAAGGCCTTAGCTGACCGACAAACGCCACTTTCTGCAAGCAGCTCAATAAAATAGAACAGCTGTAAGGAAGCGAGACCATCTCATTTCCAAAACCATCCAGTGTTTCAGTGGCACTGAACAAGTCACTGTGCTTTAGTTCTTGAGTTAGTGAGAAGCAGGGCCAGGACAAATCAAAGTCCAAACTCATTCTCATAACCTAAGACAGTGGGTATGACCCAGCCTTGGCTCGTTTCTCTGCTTGCTGCTTCCCTTCCTGAGGACTTGCACCAAGGCCTTTGTGTTTACTCCTCTGCCTGCACTATCTTCCCATCCTCTTCCTTTCAAGAGGAGACAGATATCTTTTCTGACACTCAGGTTTCAACTCTGACAGGCTTCCCCTGACTCTCTTAGCTAATATGATCCTCCTCCACACAGTACTGTTATATTAATTTCTCTTATTCATGGGATCTACCACTTTCTATAATCTCCCTTGCTTGTGTGTATATTCTCATTACCTTCCTAAGAGCAGGAAAGCTTCATAAGAGCAGGGACTTTCAGGTTTTCTCTCCCATTGCTCTAACCTCCCGGGGCTCCCCAGGCAGCACTAGTGGTAAAGAACCCATCTGCCAATGCAGGAGACATAAGAGACCTGGGTTTGATCCCTGGGTTGGGAAGAACCCTTGGAGAAGGGAATCAGCATTCTTGCCTGGAGAGTCCCATGGACAGAGGAGCCTGGGTCGCAAAGAGTCAGACATGACTGAATCGACTTAGTATACATGCACACAACCTCTGGACTAAGAACAAATTTGGTACATGTGCTAAGTGCTAAGTTGCTTCAGTCATGTCCAACTCTTGGCAACCCCTCAGAGTGCAGCCGGCCAGGCTGCTCCATCCGTGGGATTCTCCAAGTAAGAATATTGGAATGGGTGGCCATTTCTTTCTACAGGAGATCTTCCCAACCCAGGGAGCAAACAAATCTCTTTTATCTTCTGCACTGGCAGGCAGGTTCTTTACCACTAGCGCCATCTGGGAAGCCCACCCATTGGTTCATAGTGTATGGTCAGTAAATATCTAGTAGCCAACTGGATAATAAGGTTTCTATAGTTTTCAAGTTTAGTCTCATTGAGAAATTACTATTCTTTTAATTCAGATTATTATATTTCAATACCAAGATGATTTGTGTTTGTGTGTGTGTGTGATAACTAATTTTATAATTTGGAAGATTTTAAGAGGAAAGGAAAAACCATCCCATTGAATGTGTTTTCTAATTATATATTTTATATATATATTATATATATATATAATTTTATATTTATAATTTATAAGGCTGAACCTGCTTAAGAAACATTGATGATAAAAATGTGTAACTTAGAATTAAGACAACATCATTATAACTATTTAAAAATGAGGAAGAAATTTTCCCCAAACCCTGAAGGAAGCTAGTGGTACAAACTGATGTTTAAACTGCTGGTGTCTTTTGTATTTCAGGTTAAACACCCAGGACCAGCATTATCTGATTGTGGTACCCTTTCAAGGCTCAGAGGACAAAGGAGATACAACTCAATACTAACTCCTGTGCTGTATCTTGAAAATTAAAAAAAAAAAATTGAGTTTCAGTTGACCTAGAAGTTGAGAATAAAGGATGAAATGAATCACAAGGAAGAAAGCTTCCCTTCTGCAAATGTAGCCAGGGTGCCTAAGTACAGAGTTGGCTGGAAATGCAAGGCTGGAGTAGATGTCTTTCAAGATCACTTCTAATTTGTTTGTTTTTTTAATTGAAGTACAGTTGATTTTAAAGGCTTTCCTGGTGGCTCAGTGGTAAAGAATTTACCTGCCAATGCAGGAGACACAGGTTTGTTCTGTAGGTCAGGAAGACCCCCTGGAGAAGGAAATGGCAGCCCATTCCAGTGCACTTGCCTGGGAAATGCCATGGACAGAGGAACCTGGCTGGCTACAGTGCATGGGTCGCAGAAGAGTCAGACATGACTGAGCAACAGCAACACAGCTGATTTCAATATCATGCTAGTTTCAGGTGCAGAGCATAGCAATATATAAACATATATATATATCTTTTTCAGATTCTTTTCTCTTATAGTTCCTATGCTGTACAGTAAGTTCTTATTAATTATCTACTTTATACATAGTAGTAGTGTGTATATGTTAGTCCCAAACTCATTTATCTACACCCACTTTCCACTTTGGTAACCACAGGTTTGTTTTCTATGCTTCTTTCTGTTCCGTAACACGTGATTTGGGGTACCAAAAGAGTACACGTGCTCAGATACATCAAAACTTAGTAGAATAATTCTGGTGGTGATAATCTCCCAATATATACAGATATCATGTTGTACACCTGAAACTAATATATTCTATGTCAATTATATTTCAAGTTAATAATGAACCGTACATACACACATCCAAAAAAATTCCTTTAATAAGTCTCCAGGTAGATAAACAGGTAAGAGATCTCTTCCTTATCTTTCATGAAATTAGTACGAGAACGGGAATTAAGAGATACATGCTTCCAGTTCTAGTTCCTGATGACTCAGCAGTAAAGAATCTGCCTGCAATGCAGGAGCCACAGAAGATGCAGGTTTAAACCCTGGGTCAGTAAGATGCCCTGGAGGAGGGCATGGCAACCCATTCCAGTATTCTTGCCTGGAGAATCCCATGGACAGAGGAGCCTGGTGGGCTACAGTCCATACCATTGTAAAGAGTCGGACATGACTGAAGCGACTTAGCATATGCATTTTCCAATCCTAGCTCCATGCTTTTTGCAACTTTGGTGGAACTCTGAACTATGTTAATAAAACTCAGTGGGACTCTTTGGTGACCTCCTTCTGAAATCCAAGGAGTTAAGATTGATGGCTAGGGGATTCCTTTCTGTCTCCTTTTATTTCCTCTCCACTGTCAGAACTTTGCCAGATTCATGGAGGCTGCATTGGCACCAGAGGTGTTGGTCCTGCAGCCTTATAAAACCAGCTTTAGCAAAGTGAAAGCTGCATGTATATACCTAGTGTGTTTGCATTCACAATTTGGCCTCTCTGAGTTCATTTTCTCTGTCCATCCATTACCTGCTTCACCTCAATCCTCCTGGCCCAAATCTCTCATCCTAGTTTGTTTATGCAACTCATGTCTCTCACTTCCCCCATCTAAAGGCTAAGACAAAAGTGCTGGCAAAAGAAAAAAAAAAAAAAAAAGGAGAGAGAGACTGGAAAAATGTAAAGAGCCTGCATGTTCTATCTCTTGCATGTATCATTTATGCTGTTGCACTTTTTACAGGGTTGGAAGCCTCATATTGATAGCAATGAGTTATTCAGGGCATGCAGTGTTACTGGAGCTGAGTATAATGTAAATAGAATTATTTTCCGTGGAAATACCCAATCTAATCTCTTAGTAAATTGCAATCCCTGAAACTAAGTCCCTCTGGAAAGTGCTTAAGTAAATGTATACCTTGTTTGAGAGATTTGCAGCAATTTGAAAGACATATTGGATTCTTTCAAATATCAAAATGAATGGCCTCTGTTCCATGTATCATAAAATTTAATTAGCTATCATCTATCAGAATCTGTTAATTACCTGATTGTTTATCGTTTGACAGGTTGAATCACCAAAATAATTCAAAAATGCAAGCTATGTGTCACTTCAATATACATGTATGCACATAGGTCAGGAATATTATACCATATGTATTTATTTATGAAAAAAATAAGCAAGCTTTTGTGCTTTGCTTGGTTAGACTAAAACTTTTTTGAAGATTTAAAAGCAACTTTGTTAGATTAAGTTTTCTTCTATTCAAAACTGTCCTGGATCGAAAGGCAAAGGGGTTATATGATACTGCCTTACTCTCAGGGACACCTTACAAATTAAACTGGGGACTTAAGACATATAAATGTGAACTAGATGGAAAATGCAAGGCTATAAGCAGCCATGACTATACGTGTGTGTGTGCTAAGTCAGCTCAGTCATGTCTGACTCTCTGCGTCCCTATAGACTGTAGCCTGCCAGGCTCTTCAGTTCATGGGATTCTTCAGGCAAAAATGCTGGAGTGGGTTGCCATTCCTTCCTCCAGATGATCTTCTCAACCCAGGGATCAAGCCCGAGTCTCCCACATCTCCTACACTGGCGGGTGGGTTCTTTACCACTAGCACCACCTGGGAAGCCCTGGAGCCATAGCTTTAATAGACTTACGGAGGGATCCAGCATCCTCCAATATGTTAAGAACCACTAGTTTAGTAATGCTAAGCTATAAAATCCTCAATTGCCGATATTTATGAATGCATTGTAATGTTCAGCATTATTCTACACATTTTATATATTTAGCTCATTTAGTCATAACAACTCGTTTATAGTCCTTTTAAAGATGAGTAAATTACAGCTGAGAGAAGTTAAGTAACTTTCCTAAAGACACACAGTAAGCAGCAGAAGTCAGATTCTAAAGCCAGGCAGTCTGGTTCCAGAGTCCATACTCTTAAACTACTCCACTGTTACTTCCCAACAGACATGCGGAACAGGACTGTGGAACAGGACTGTGCCTCCCAGTGTGAGAGCCTAAAGTTCAAAGGACTGAAAGAGCTCCGAGCTCATCTGGTTCAGTGGCTTCCTAACTTTTTCATACTCGACTGGACCCTGTTCTTATTACCTGCAGTGCCACGCGCACAGCACGCTGGTGCGTGAAACAGATGAGAGCTTCCGAGAAAGAGCGGGAGTGCATGCAGTGGGTACGAGTGCATGCATGAGTGTGTGTGCCTGTGTGAGAGACGCAGGGGGCCAGTGAAGGGGGGAGTGTCAGTGTCTCAAAGTCCTCTTTTGCTCTCCACAGTGGCTCCAAGTTATCGCTTCAGGACCCTATGGCTTCAGAGACAGAATGTGAAGATCACTCGTCTTCTCTGCCCTTCTGTCTCCCAGCAGGTAACATGGAGCCCAGGGGGCAGGCAACCGGGTGTGCCCCCAGATTCTTGATCCCAGCACCCAAATTGTTCATCCCAGTACTGTTTCCTGTCTGCTCATCTCCTTGCTGTAACCAGGTTACTGCCCAATTCATGGCCAAAGGGCTATTACAAGTCAACGACAAACACACTCCATTATCCCTTCAAGCCTTTCCCTGGGTTGCCTGGATGTTTGAATGCTTCTAACTTAAAAGCCAACCAGTCCATTCTAAAGGAGGTCAGTCCTGGGTGTTCATTGGAAAGACTGATGTTGAGGCTGAAACTACAGTACTTGGGCCACCTGATGCGAAGAGCTGACTCATTGGAAAAGACCCTGATGCTGGGAAAGACTTAGGGCAGGAGGAGAAGGGGACTTACAGAGGATGAGATGGTTGGATGGCATCATCGACTCAATGGACATGGGTTTGGGTGGGTTCCGGGAGTTGGTGATGGACAGGGAGGCCTGGCGTTCTGTGATTCATGGGGTCGCAAATAGCCAGACATGACTGAGTAACTGAACTGAACTTAAAAGCTAGCTGGGAACAATCACCAAAACGCTTTCAAGGATAGGATGAATGGAAGAAAAGCTTTGGAGTGCCTTGGTAATATCAGGAAAATGGTCAGCTCCAAGTGGTAGGATAGGGGCTCACATAAAAAGCTCCTTATATTCAAATCATATCACACTATTTGTCCACTTTGAGTGAGGTAGTCAGTAGCAGGGGAAGAAAACACCTCTCCTCCAGCATTCCACAGACTCTGGTGAGACTCATTCTTCCAGACAGAACACGTCTGGGATGTCAGACCTACTTACAAGACAACTTTGCTGCCCTTCCTGCCACCTGCCTCCCCTTCTGGATTTGCCATCACAACCCTCTGCTGCCTCAGCAGTTGGCATCTGGACCCGGCTCAGTGTTGCAAGGAACAAGCTTGCAGGAGAGCTGTGGCCTGATTTAAACAGGGAGGGAGCACCGTGGGGCAGGCTGGGACCCAGCAGCCACAGTGCTTCCCAGCAAGTCCCCATGATGCTGAATGACTGGCTGGAGTTTCTGCGTGTAGGCAGCAGAGGCTCACCCTCCAGGAACACCAAGAGAAGGGAGGCCAGGCATTCCCTCTGCTTACTCTCTCTCTTCACACTCAGGGGTTCTAATAAGGGCTGCAGATCATCAGCTATTCATTCCAGAGGGCGTCTACAGGATGCTGGGCACGTTGCTAGATGCTGGGGGAAATGAAGACAGACAGTCCTCATGAGGCCTCAGGTATAAAGGAGGAGGCAAACTTACACTAGATAATAGAGTCAATAATTATAATTGGTAGCAACCCTCATAAAGGAAACATAAGCAGCTAGAACATAAAATTGTGGGTTTGACTGGGACAGGAAGAAAGCTTGCCTGTGTCAGTAATATATCTGAATTGAGGTCTGCAGGGCAGACAAAATGACTAGGAAAAAAGGTAAGAAGAATATCCAAATGGCGGGAACACCAAGTACAAAAGCACTGAGGCTATCAGACATACTTCCTTATTCAGCTTGAAATACCAGTGACACATCATATACACATGTATTTACATGTACACATCCTATTTACTCATCATCACCTGCTATAACACACACTTTCTCATTTTTTTTCTTTCGCGAGGCAGACACAAATATGAAAGAGTTAGGTAAGACCAGAGATCATCTATGTGGCATGTGTGTGTGTGGGTCTGCATGCTCAGTCTGACTCTTTGTGACCCCATGGACTGTAGCCACCAGGCTCCTTTGTCCATGGGATTTTCCAGGCAAGAATACTGAAGTGAGTTGCCATGCCCTCCTCCAGGGGATCTTCCCAACCCAGGAATTGAACCCACATCTCTGGCATTGTGTGCCCACATTGTTTAGCCACTGCGCCAGCTGGGAAGTCCCTCTATGTGGCATAATGGGGACATAAAGGAGGGCCATAATAGCCTAGAAATTTGATGAGACAATGGAAGTTAATGGGAGGAAAATACTATTGTCTAAGAGTACAATTTCCGATACAGATTGAGTGAGGAACACAATGATTTCTTAAGCAGGGGGTAAAATTAACCAAAAGATGAAAGGTAGAACACAGCCTGGTACCTATACAGGCAACTTGGAGCATTTCAGCATTACTGAGAAACACATTGCAAAGCAGAGGGGGAAGATTAGGCAGGAAGCTTCTGTATGACATCCTTGCATGCATTTATTTTTCCAATGAATATTTATTGAGCAACTGCTACAAATTAGACCCTAGGGCTGACACTGCAAAAAAATCACACTTTGGAAATATGGACTCACACAGAGCAAGGACTCAATCAGATGAGAAAGACAATCTAATAAACAGACCACTGAAAGCTGGGGAGGTGACTGGGAGAAGAATCTAGAAGCCATACTCTCTAGACCCTGTTTAGAGTATTGGTCTTTATTTGCAAAGTTCTTATAGGGCTTTATTTATTTTTGGACAAGATATATCTTTCCTTTCCCTAATCACTAACTGAAATATAGCATTTCTTTGAGTTTTAAATGTAGTCAACAAACCATAGTAGTATTAGTGGTACCTGTGCCTTTGTTACAAAAATCACAGATATTTTCATGTTACACTTTGAAATTACATCTCAAAGGGTTTTAAACAGCAGTTCTAAACATGTTCAGAGCAACATTTGGAGAAGATGATTCTAGGTACTGTTGGGGTGGATGCTGTCAGAGGGGGTCAGCTATTCTGATTTGGACACCTCTCCCCCCATCTCACTCCTGTCTGGCAACAGAAAGGAAGCTTGGAAACCACTCTCAAGCCATCACCTAGCCACGCGGAAATCCTAGCAGCTTCTACTAGCTCTTTGCACTTGCAGTCATCTCGGGTTACTAACCATGACGCCTTGCTGAGTGCCTCTAGGCCAACTGCAATGTCTTGGCAACAATTATATTAATATCAGAGCTAGGAATGAGCTGATGGAAAGCTGTTCATCCATGTAATGAGGTTTCAGTTGCATTTTGGAAAAGTGTCGGATAATTTGCTAAGAGACAGCAGAGTTTGTACTGTTTGTCAAGGGACGGGGGAGGTGGAATTTGAACTTTCTCACGTTCAGTTGCAATGTGAGAAATATCATCTGTATGTGAGACACTCAAAGCAGAAGAAACAGATGTGAAGGGAGGCGCGACAGTGAGAGGAGCCCAGGACAAGTGGGGAAGGGAAGGGAAGTGGACATAATCATCATTATCGCCTAAAAATGACCATCTTATTTAAAGATGGCAGCTCTATGAGGCAGGTGTTAAGCCCACTTGGCTAGTGCTCAGAGAAGTAAATTCAACTCCCTATTTTTCTAACTCTAAAGTCTGATTTTAAAAGACCTGACAGGAACTTCCCCGCTGGTCCAGTGGCCAAGACTCTGTGTTGCTAAGGCAGGGGGCCCAGGCTGGGCAGGGAACTGGAGCCCACATGCTGCAACTGAGAGTTCACACGCGACACTGCTGCTGCTAAGTTGCTTCAGTCATGTCCGACTGTGTGCGACCCCATAGACACTAAAGATCTCAAAGACCACAATGGAGACCGAAGACCCCACTTGCTGAACGAAGACCTGGTGCAGCCAAAGAAATGAATAAATATTAAAACAACTAGTAAATAAATAAATGACAAGATGTGACTTTATGCTCCACCCATGGATTAAAGAAGGCTTGTCATTGTTATGTGTCTTGATTAAAACATTATAGTCTATTTTATATGAGGAAGAAACATCTTGCCTCTCAAGTTCAGGGGAATCTAACACTCCGTGTTCCTGTGTGACGTTCACGTGGCCTAGATAGTCATCCTGGCCAGTGCTCTGAAGTGTGGGACACATAATGATTTCTAAGGGGCACATGGAACCCACAATGAAGAAGACTGAACCATGTAGTAACACTATTGGGAAAAACGAAAGGGCCAATATAGAAACAATTACATTAAATCTGAAGTTGGCAGTATTAACTGTCTCCACGGGGTCACCTGGGAGCCTTAATGAGCTCCAAGGCTCAAACCTCACCTCAGAGATCCTGATTTAGTTAGTCCTGTGCCTTACTTCTCACACTTTAATGTCCTGTGAGCCACTGGTGAAAAGTGAAAGTGCAAGCATTAGTCATTTAGCCCTGTCTGACTCTTTGTGATCCTATGGACTGTAGCCAGCCATGCTCCCCTGTCCATGGAATTCCCCAGGCAAGAATACTGGAGTGGGTTGCCATTTCCTTCTCCAGGGGATCGTCCTGACCCAGGGACAAAACCTGGGTCTCCTGCATCGAAGGCAGATTCTTTACCATCCAAGCCACGAGGGAAGGCACTGGGGACCTTGCTAAATGTAGATTTGGATTCCTCGCATTTGGGTGGCCTTGAGATCCTCTATTTCTAACAAGTTACAAGCTCGCAGGGGATAACGATGCTAGGTCAGGGTACCTGACTTTGAGCAGCTGGAGTCTAGGTGGAGGCAAGGTTGAGAAGTATTGCTTTAAGGAGATAATTTCATTTTGGTGCCTAGGTTTTAAGTGTTAAAAAAACTAGAATGAGTTATACATGCACTTGGAATACAAATCAAATAGCAATGATCCTTCTTCTCTTTCTATTTCTTATTCCCTTTACCGAATCCAGTATTGCTATCCTTCCAGAGGGATCATCTCATATACAAGCCTAGATACATGTGTATACACATATTCCTTTAAAAACAACTCAGAGATGGCAGCATTCAGGTCACACTGTTCAGCACTTTGCATTTTTCACTTAATGCATGTTGAACACTGTTTCTTAACTGTAACATAAAGAGCTTCTGAATTTTTAAACAGGTAAAAATATATATAATAAAATTTACCATCCAGTGCATTGACATCGTTGTGTAAGCATCATCACCACCCATCTCCAGAGTATCTCAAACTGAAACTCCACACCCATGAAATGGCACCAGGTAATATTCAACTCTCCTTTGAAACAAAGCAAGAACTGGTCTCAGGGCCAGAGCTTACAGAAGACAGTGATGTTTGAAAAGAGTTTACTCACGGTGCTCTGCGTTCAGTGTGTTTAACTATCGTTACCTTCTGTGATAAATAGTACTGCTTTTTCCTGGTGGCTCAGTGGTATAGAATCTGCCTGCCAAACAGGAGACCTGAGTTCAATCAGTGGGTTGGGAAGAAGATCCCCTGGAGAAGGAAATGGCAACTTGCTCCAGTACTCTTGCCTGGGAAATCCCACTGACAGAGGAGTCTGGTAGGCTATAGTCCATGGGATCACAAAGACTCAGACATGACTTAGCAACTATGTAACAAAAACAACCTTTTGTGATGAACAATACTGATTTTTCACTTAAAATAGTTCCCTTCTAAATAAACCAAAGTTCCACTGGAATAATGAGGTCTACTGAGCTTTAGCCAAGGCTGCTCCTGGTTGTGCCCCAGATCAGAAAGTTGCAGTTCAAGAAGAACTGAAGCACAAGACACCCTTGCTGGCTGCCACCTATGACCTTTCTCTCCACACATTAACTGGGAAATTGGTCTTCCCTTAGGGCCTCATGTACCCAAAGGCAGTTTTTTATAGGCCATTTTGTAGCAGATCTTCCTTCTGCAAGAAAGAGGGAAAGTATTCTTTTTCAGTTCAGTTAAGTCGCTCAGTCATGCCTGACTCTTTCCAACCCCATGGACCACAGCACACCAGGCCTCCCTGTCCATCACCAACTCCCGGAGTCTACCCAAACTCATGTCCATCGAGTTGGTGATGCCATCTAGCCATCTCATCCTCTGTTGCCCCCTTCTCCTCCTGCCTTCAATCTTTCCCAGCATCAGGGTCTTTTCCAATGAGTCAGTTCTTCGCATGAGGTGGCCAAAGTACTGGAGTTTCAGCTTCAACATCAGTCCTTCCAGTGAACACCCAGGATTGATCTCCTTTAGGATGGACTTGTTATATTTCCTTGCAGTCCATGGGACTCTCAAGAGTCTTCTCCAACACCACAGTTCAAAAGCATCAATTCTTTGGTGCTCAGCTTTCTTCACAGTCCAACTCTCATATCCATACATGACCACTGGAAAAACCATAGCATTGACTAGATGGACCTTTGTTGTCAAAGTAATGTCTCTTGCTTTTTTATATTCTGTCTAGGTTGCTCATAACTTTCCTTCCAAGGAGTAAGCGTCTTTTATTTCATGGCTGCAATCACCATCTGCAGTGATTTTGGAGCCCTGAAAAATAAAGTCAATCACTGTTTCTACTGTTTCCCCATCTATTTACCATGAAGTGATGGGACCAGATGCCATGATCTTCGTTTTCTGAATGTTGAGCTTTAAGCCAACTTTTTCACTCTCCTCTTTCACTTTCATCAAGAGGCTGTTTAGTTCTTCTTTACTTTCTGCCATAAGGGTGGTGTCATCTGCATATCTGAGGTTATTATTTTGATTCCAGCTTGTGCTTCATCCAGCCCAGTGTTCTTTTTAATGGCTGAGTAATATTCCATGGTATATATATATGCACCACAATTTCTCACAGACTTAGGGAACTAACTTATGGTTACCAGGGGGAAGGGTTGGGAGGAGAAATAGTAGGAATTTGGAATGTACATGTACACACTGCTATATTTAAAATAGGCAACTAATAAGGACCTACTACATTGTGCAGAGAATTGTGCTCAATATTCTATAACAACCTAAATGGGAAAAGAATTTGAAAAAGAATAATACATATATATGTATAACTGAATCACTTTGCTGAATACCTGAAACACAACATTGTTAGTCAATTATACCCCAATATAACACACAGTTTTTAAAAAGAAGCAAACAGGGAACACAACCCCAGGCTCCTTACACTAAAGCAATAGGAGATTGCACTACCAGAATTTAGTGCCATTTTATTTTCCCAGGTGGCATTATTGGTAAAGAATCCACCTGCCAATGCCAGAGACACAGAGGACTTGGGTTCAGTCCCTGGGTTGGGAAGATACCCTGGAGTAGGAAATTGCAACCCACTCTAGTATCCTTGCCTGGGTAATTCCATGGACAGGGGAGCCTGGTGGGCTGCAGTACATGGGGTTGCAAAGAGTCAGACACAACTGAGTGAGTGAGCACACACGCAGTGCCAATTTCTGGCTGGATAGAAGTCAGAGAAGGACCAGCATCTGTGTCATATGGTAGGGTGACTAACAGACCATGACTGAAGGCAGGGGTGGATCCACTGTACAGCCCACGATGGAAAGAGCTCAGATTGGGTACTCATAGTTCTGGCATGGAGGCCAGGGCTCACCAGCCACCAGCACTGTGACCTCCAGCAGGTCAATTCACCTTGTCAGTGGCAGGGTTTTGTTCGGTGCAATATGGTGAGGTAGAGGTCTTGTGACAGTTGGTAAAGAATCTGTCTGCAATGTGGGAGACTTGGATTCGACCCTTGGGTTGGGAAGATCCCCTGGAGAAAGGAAAGGCTACTCACTCCAGTATTCTGGCCTGGAGAATTCCATGGAGCACAGTCCGTGGGGTTGCAAAGAGTTGGACATGACTGAGAGACTTTCACTTTTACTTTTCAGGGAGGTGTTTAGCACTGAGCCTGGCACATTGCTAGCACTCAATATCTGGAAAGCTTATCATCCTGGACTCTTCCTGAAGAGAAACTAAAGGAGATGTGGGGAAGACTGGGGCCTAGGGACACTCACGTGGTCACCACTCAGCCAGGCTTCCACCTGTGATGGAAAGAGGTGGAGTGTGTGTGATGGGCTTCCCAGTTTAGCCATGAGGGATAAATGGTATCATTAGGTGGGATGGAAATGATGAGCTCCACTCCCAAATAGAGTCCAGACTAACTCAAAAAATAGCTGAGCAGAGAAACACTCCAAGAAGCTGAGAGACGAAAATGTGTTCCCAAATGTAGTCATTCCATTGACCCAAAGCTTAACCCTCTCCCTTCTTTGTTTCTTCTTAAGCAAAGGAACTGGCAACTCACTCCCATATTCTTGCCTAAAAAACTCCCTGGGCAGAAGAGCCTGGCAGGCTACAGTCCAAAGGGTCGCAAAGAGTAGGGCGTGCCTGTGACTAAGTACCTATACAAGCAAAACAAACAAGTGTGTGAAATAAACATGTACTTTTTTCCCTGAAGCTAACACAGTGATTCAGGGTATAAACGCTTGAGCCCCCTATGTGCCTGGAACCGCACTGGGTCCTGGGGATAGCGACACACAGGATGGAGCCCCCTGCACTGATAGGCATACATCCTGCCGGGTTCACTCCCAGCCCCGACTCCAGGGCCCATTCAATTTGCCCACACACAACCCCTGCTTCTCTCTGAGTGTCTTGGAAAGGTGGTGGGATCTGGGGTGGGGAGGTCCTTCTGCCTTGCAGAGAAAGGAAAAATGGATGGATGGCTTCTCAGAAGTAACCACAAGTAGTTGTTTGGAAGCTCTCTCAAATGTTAAGAAACTGAAAAGATTCACACTTATTGATGAGATATCTTTCTGTGGTGGGGAGAGCAGACAGAGCAGCAGGGGTAATGAGTGATGGCCGGGCTTGGGCTGGAGCCACATGGGTCACTGATCTGGAGGTTGGCAGATGAGGAGCGGTGTCATGAGACAGGGCCTGGAAAAAGTCCTTAGCATGAGCTGCAAAAGCAGACTACACTCAAGAGAAAGACTTAGGCATGCTCTCATGGAAGAAAAGGAAGAATTTAATGTTGCACCATCAACCAAGGGCATTATCGTGGTCTGGGGGATAAAAGTGAAAGTGTTAATCACTCAGTCATGTCTGACTCTTTGCAACCCTATGGACTGTAGCCTGCCAGGCTCCTCTGTCCATGGGATTTCCCTGGCAAGGATACTGGAGTGAGTAGCCAAGTCTGGGGGACAGATTCTGACATTAATGGAAACATTTACACTACCATATGTAAAATAGCCACTAGGAATTTGCTGTATTACTGGGGGAACTCAAACCAGAGGTCTGTGACAACCTAGAGAGGTGGGATGGGGTGGGATGGGACATATGTGTATCTATGGCTGATTCATGTTGTTGTATGGCAGAAACCAAATCAACAGTATAAAGCAATTATCCTTCAATCAAAAATAAATAAATCTAAAAAGAGAAAGAACTGGTTCAATCCCCACTTCCACCACTTTGTTAATAGGTACTTAACCTTACAAACCTGAGTTTCCTAATCTGTAAAGTGATGTTCACACTATTTAACTCATTAGGTTGATGGAGTGGCTTAAGGGAAATGGTACACATAAAGGGGCCAGTATAATGCCTGTGACACTGTAGAAATCTTATTACTAGATGTAGGCAGAGCTGAGCAAAATGAAAGCAGTGTTATGCTACTGCAGAAAATAACTAATTTGTGCAAGATCACATGGATAGCAAAAGGTCACGATGTCTAAGATTTAACTAGATTTCCCAGCTCCTTCCTGCATTTACTCCTTTTAAAAGCCCAGCTGTACAAGCAGCACTTTCGAGGGATGACACTTTCTTGACAGGTAGCCACTGTGCAGCCTACTGTTTTGTCTGCTTTTGTAAATAACACAATTCACAGGCCAGTCCTCAGGCTAAGATGCCAATTACTGAGTTACCTTGCCGCACTGAAAATATGCTTTATAATTGATCCAATTCGGCTTGCTCTTAAACCAAGCTGAAAAGTGAACAAAGAAGGACAAAAAAGTTAAATAGCTCAGAAGGTTTACTCTTCAAAAGGATAGGTACTGAGGGGGACTGGCAGACAGAGAAACTCCACTCTCGTTCTTTCCTACTGTGATATCCCAGTGACTACAGAGTTATGAACCCCAGGTGGCCCAGTGGAAAAGAACCCGCCTGCCAGTGCAGGATATGCAAGAGATTTTGGTTTGATGCCTGGGTTGGGAAGATCCTTTGGAGTAGGAAATGGTAACCTGCTCCAATATTCTTGCCTGGAAGATTTTGTGGATGGAAGAGCCCAGTGGGCTACAGTCCATGGGATGTGACTGCGGGCGTGCGTACACACACACACACACACACACACACACACACACACACACACACGAGTTATGGGGGAGAAAGCCAACCGGAGTAGTTAAGGTGCTCAATTGTGTCTGGAGAAGATGCAGCAAAAAGAGAGCAGGCTCACGGCCCAGGGAAACCTGGTGAGGAGGGTTTGTCTATATACCCCATGGGGTTGGCCCAGCAGGACTGGTTTTTCCATAGCTAATGGGGAATGTGTTATCACAGCATCTCAGAGGGGTGACTCAGGCAGGAGGAGTTTGGGGTTGATGAGCACAGAGGTGAAGAGCACATGTTCAGTCATACAGGTTTGGGGGCACATCCTGGTGGCACCATTCAGTTGGGTGCCTTTGACGTCATCTTCTGCTTCCCTAAAATAGGATAATACTGGAACCTGCTTGAGAGTATTGTAAGATTCTGTGAACTCTCACATAGCAAGTACTCAATGAAAGGAAGCTGTTCATTATGAATGACAGTCATGATTTGGGAGGCAGCTGGGAGCCAGGCATACTCAGCGCTGGCAGTGGAAGGAGGGAGGCCTTCCCAGGATCTCATGCTCTCTCACTATATACTGGGACCCTGCAGAAGCGAGTCCTCACCCAGGGAGAACAAACCCATACATAACTCCAATATCCAACCAGGTACCATGGTCAAAAGGGCACAAGGACTGGCATCTGTCTTTGACCAGCCCAGGACAGAACCCTGGACTGTTTCTTCTGGTCTCTTATGCCAACACAGATGCTAACTCAAGAGACTGTGTAGCAACAGATTTCAGCCAGCCAGCACAGAACAATGTTATCACAGAGCCAGAAGAAGGCCCCTTACTGGCCAGGTCAGCACTCTGTCTGAGGGAAGAGGAATGTCATTGATGGCCTTTAATAAGCAAACTTATCACCTCAAGGCCAGTATGGCTGCCTGCCCAGAGACCAAATCTTGAATAGAGGAGAGAACTAATTCTGGTTGGTTTGATGATGGCCTAGAGGCAGGGCTTAAGACATCTGCAACAAGACACTTCACTCACCACCCTAAAGATGGCATAAATAGCTACCTGTATGGAGAGAATGTAGGTTGCATTTTGGAGTATGGATTCCTGTCAAACTGAGTTCCCAGAGGAATGTGTGTTTCTTTTAGGGTTTACTGAGGAAATAGGACGTAGAAAAGGGAAGGCTTGGGATGAACACAGTTGGGGGTTCAAATCCTGATTTTAGCTGTATGACCTGACTCTTGATCAGTTTCTACACATGCAGGATGGGAGTGAGAGGATGTCACTCACAGAATGGCTGAGGCAAAAGCAGCTGCAACAGCAACTTTGAGACGACATTTCATACCAAGCACCATTTCAGCCCATTACATGTATTCTCTTAGACAGTGCCCACAACATCTAGGGGAAAAGTTTAGTAATATCTCTGTTTATGGATGGAGAATGTGAAGCAGAGTGTTCGAGAGACTTACCTAAGGTCACACAGCTAGCAACTGACTGAGCCAGACTCCTGAAACCACAAGCCCACACCTTCCCCACTGAGGAATGCACACACTTTAACAGGAGGAAAATGTTTCCATCAGGGTGGAGTATGAAGTCGTAGTTAATGCATATTGATTACTCTGATTTTATCATTAACTCATAGCATAGTAGATAGTATCTACAAATTCTCCTCAAGAAGGAATATCCATAGAATATTTTCCTAAATTTTGGTAAACAAGATGTATGAGGAATGGTGAAATAATCCTGCATCATTTCATTAAACCTTCACTGGCATCACCTCTTTGGATGATACACTGTGAAGAAGGCAGGTCTGGGAAGGTTGCACTGTGTATAAAGATACCCAAGTAGTGTGGCTGAGTAGACAGCAAGTTACTTGGTACGTAAGTGCCTGTGCCCTTAAGTCAACCAGCATGTGTTCAAATTGGGGTTCCATCACTCCCTTGTACCCTCTGAGTCTCACACTTCCCATTTTCAAAAGCAGGAATAGTCAGCATCACCATGAAATGAGGATATCTAAAGAATCCTTTAAACATCCCCTAAGTTCTCAGTAAAAGTCCACTGCAGTATTGCTATCATGGCCCTGCCCTCACGGTCCAAGAAGTCAGGAGAGAGTTCAAGTCCCAGTCTCTGGAAACTTAATGTCATTCTCCTTCCATTACGCAACTTTGCATAAGGACATCTTTCTCCTCAGAAGACCCTCAGGACTCTGGCTTCACTCCTAATTCAAGCATTTATTTTCTTTTGAACAAGTCATATTTTAAAGTCTGGAAATGAAGAATTGCACAAGTAAGTAGAACAAGATAAGGAGCGCATTAAAAAATAGAATCACAGAACAACCTGAGGATCAGAAATAAAATCAGCAGTTCCTTAAATCAAGTGGGGCCAGGGCTGATGCCAGAAAGGCTTACCACACATTACAATGAAGAACACAGAAGAGCAAGATGGGACCCATAAAACCACCAGCGTGTGAAATACTGCCAAGGGCTGCGTGCCTGCCAAGGAGGAAGTGTCACCAGGCTGGAGTCTAATGCAACTCGCTGCAAAGCAAATCGTCTGGGTGTTAATTAAAGTGTATAAGTCGATTCTTGAGGTAGCTGTCTGGGAGAAGGAATCCTGTAGAGAAGTCTCTTCCTCTCAGATTTCTTTTGGAACTGTGGATTTTATGCAAGCAAAAATCTCCAGAACAAACACACCTCACTGTATATTCTCTGCTCCTCCTTACTGACAGGCCCAGGTACTTGTAAAGCAAGAAATTTATGGCACATCAGTGCCCTCCAGAATCCACTACAACCTCACGGGCAGCAGAAGAAAAGCATGAGATGTGGTGGTACTAAGGGACATGCCCACAGTGGCAGAGAGTGACAGAGCCCATAGAAACTTGAGACCCCTTGTTCCTAGGGATGGACCTCTTCCCATCCAGCAAATGAATGACACTCCAAAATAGCAGAAGGTATGTGAGCGAAGGCTGGTGGCTCATTTGAATGAAAGGCTTGATGAAGCAGGGCAGGAAGCATACACTCTCAGCTTTCTGAAATGTCATTGTCCCTACAAGTACCCCAGGCAGAGCCAAGGTCAATACGCTATGTCTAGAAGACGGCTGGGCTGAGTCATAGGCAGTGAGTGCTGCTTATCAAGACTGGCCAGCAGAGCCGGCCTTGTCATACCTTGCTGCTTTTCAGGGAATTAAATTCACTTGATGCCATTTATCCTTTTTCCCTTCTTTATTCCAAGAATGCCCCTTGAACACTTGAAAGCTCAGATGCTATTATACTTCACCTTCTAGACCAAGAGATTTACAACCATAAGGGAGAATGAGTTGAGATGTTGGATAAGAAGGAGGCAATGATATCTCCTGACCCCTTGTATTATTTATTCACTCAACAAACATTAACTCAGGCCTTGTTACTGGGAGACCTAAACCCTGGGGACCCAGTAGTGTCCAGAAGGCAGAAGACATGCAAGGTCACTACCTTCATGGAGTTCTATTGGGGAGACGGACGACAAACAAGAGAGCCAAACTCCAGATTGACATCAGTGTAATGACTGTAATCAGCACAATAAGGGAGTGTATTCCGGGATGGCAGTGACCGTTCTACTTGCCATCCTGGTATCTAGGAAGCCCTCTTAAACAGGCCAATCTGAGCTGCAGCCTTACTGAAGGGAGAGACCCAATTACAGGAAGAACCCAGGGGGATGCGTTCCAAGGAGAGGGAAAATACAGAGGCAGCCAGTGTTGCTGGCTTACCTCCAACTGACGGCCATGTAATAGGTGAAGTTTGGAAATAGGGAATGGTTGGCAATATGAGAGATGTGGTAAACTGTTTGGGGGTGGGGGTGTTAGGTTTAATCTAAGTGGCCACAAGGCACTGGCTCTCAAATGCATTCCTGTCCTCCGGTATTTTAAGGACCAGCTCCATTGCTCAGCTGTAGCCTCTGAATCCTTGATGACACTGACCTTCGAGATTACATATTGTTGACAGTAGGCTCTTAACAGTCTCCAGATCCACAAGACAGGGCTATTGAGGGAGGCTCAGGTCTAAATTAATTCCTGAACATGGCCACAGGAGATGGAGGCTATCAGATGGAGAAAGCCTCTTTGCAAACCCTCTGCAGAGTCAGTTGCGCCTCACTTCTGTTCACTTTGAATCTAAAAGACCTTCAGCTAAATATGACCTCGTGGCTAGAAGTCAAGAGCATGTACTCATTTCAGCAAACCCTGGTTTGGCTCAGGTAACCTTCCTGACCCTCAGCCTCACCACCAATTGTAGATAATAACCAACACCCACTGCACAGACAGCACCAAGATGAAAAGTCATCGTCATGCTTTGTAAATCGTAAGCTCTCAGTAAGCTCTTACCCTGACTATTTTTATTCATTACCATCAAAAACTCAATTCTCTGACGCTTCCTCACACAATGTGCTTCTTTCAAAATGCTGCACAATGGTTTGGTAAGCTTTCAGAAAAAGGTCCTGAAATATTACAGGTAATGACCAATGCCGGTATGTTATGGACTCTCTGTACAGGTAATTCATTCCAAGCTCTAGACAGCAAAGGCAGAGGTGGTCTGCTCATCAGAACATGAAAAAAGCCGAGGCCACATCGAGCAGCCATCATCACCATCTGCAGTTGCCCTCATGACCCTGTCAGCTGCACACACCGGACCTTCCAGTGTGAGCAAAGAGCTCCCCAAACAAAGCAATGAGGTTCCATGGGACCCCCGGCTGCAGGTGGTCTGTAGTAGGCATGGCTGCAACGCCCAGAATACAAAGGCTGAAGCCTCTGGGGCAGCCTCAGAGGGTCCCTTGGAAGCAGCATCCTAGCTCTGGGCCAGCAAGGAGGAGGGAATGCTAAGCTAAGCCCCCCACCCCCCGCCCCACAGTCTTTGCATCAGCAGGGTCCTTACCTCCTCTCTGCTTGGTGCAGGCTCCACAGCTATGATAGGGGGGCTGGCATGCCTCGGGCCCTTCTAGGTTTCCTCTTCTGGGGAGGGAGACTTGGCTGAGACACCAATTATTCTCTCAGACGGGCATCACAGCCACCAAGACAGCTTTCTTCTCCTCCCTGGCTGGGCAGGCAGCCTCAACCCATTCTGAAGCCTGGCCTTCGGTGGCGCACACCTGAACACAATTCCTCCACCCCATTTCCTCCTCTCCCGCCTAGCAGAGACCTGCTCAGCCCCGCCCTCCCCAGGCCTCGCTGCTCCTCTCCCAAGCCCTGCATCTCCACCCTGCTCTCCAAGGAGCCCTGGCAGGGCTGGTCTAACCGGCTGGGAGCCCAGAGCAAACCTTGGAGAGGCTGCTAGCTGGGGGGCTGGTTGGCCTGGTCCCTACCAGCCCAACTCCCACCCCTCCAATTTATTTTGAGAGAGAACCCTGGCTTAGTTAAAGCCAGCACTTAGGACTTTGGTCTAGCTGAGGGAAAATGGGAAGTATCCATTTTCTGGTGATTAATTTTTAAACTGTAGGAATCTGAAGGTCAGAGGTCAAGAGATGGGGCTTCTTTCCTGGCCAAAGAGCTACTTCTCTCTGTCTGAGACTTGGCTAGATCACATCCCTACTTCCAGGGCCCAGCTTTTCCCAAATCAGGGGCAGCACCTACCTTTATTCTCGGTAGAAAAGTGAGGGAGAGGACCTGAGAGCCAGGCTGAAATCTGCCATTAGGCCAAAATGAGATTTTATTTCTTCCTCTGTGAAGCACTGGGGAGATCAGCAAGGAAAGTTTAACAATGCATCCCATGTCTGTTATTAAAAAGCACTCTGTCATTCTAGTTAATTGCTATTCCACTGAATCCACAGGTGGTTTTAACATAAGGCACTAAATGATCCTTGAAAAAAAAGGCATCATTATTCAGGTCCTAAATCTAAACATTTGGGATTTTATTTCCCTACCTTGGCAAGTATTTTGTCTCTCCAGATGAGAGGTTTGCAGAATTTAGGATTCATAGGAATTATCCAAGTGTTAAAAATGCAATTTCTGCGTGAAATGTTCAGATTCCAGGAAGACTCCGGAATACTTACTTAAAAATTTTATCCTGGGTGATTCTGATGTGAGTGGTCTGGCACCTGAACTTGAAGGAATGCAAGTCTAGAAGATGCCTAAGTTCTCCTATCCCAGTCTGGAATTTCTTTTAAATTTTTACATTGTTTTGGAGTATAGTCATTTATCAATTTTGTAATAGTTTCAGGTGGACTGCAAAGGGATTCAGCTGTATATACACATGGATCTATTCTCATCCAAATTCCTCTCCCATCCACCAGCCTGGAATTTCTTGAAGGTATTAAACTCAGCGTTCTCCATTGTCTCCAAATCACTCTTTCATCCCTGCAATGTGGAAGACCTGGGTTCAGTCCCTAGGTTGGGAAGATCCCCTGGAGAAGCAAAAGGCTACCCACTCCAGTACTCTGACCTGGGGAATTCCATGGACTGTATAGGTTGCAAACAGCTGGACATGACTGAGCAACTTTCACTTTCACTCCTGTCCTCAGAAATTTTCCTGCTGACTCCAGCCAAGGAGCTCCCAGCTAGCAGCACAGGCAGAGTCTCTGGAGTTAGTATCTTCCTCCTTCCTTTGACTCATAAATGAGCTTTGTTAGCCCCAAAGGTTTTGTACCTGTGCAGGTGTGTATGTTAAGTCGCTTCAGTCATGTCTGACTCTGAGATCCCATGGGCTGTAGCCTGCCAGGCTCCCTCTTTCTGTGGGATTTTTCAGACAAGAATACAGGGGTGGGTGGCTATTCCCTTCTCCAGGGGATCTTCCCAACCCAGGGATCCAACATGTGTCTCTTATGCTTCCTGCACTGGCAGGCATGTTCTTTACTAGCGCCACCTGGCAGGACCTTTGTACCTATAAGGGGCATTAGATACGATATTGTTGGAGCCTTTATCACACCAGCAAAGACCAAAGACATTAAGTCCTAGTTTGGCCCTTTCACCCCACCAGAGGCCCAGATCTCACAGTACAACCATCTGTCCCAAAGCAAATCCCCCATGCCAGCCCCACCCCAGGCACAGTGTCCCCAGAGCACCCCCGCATAGCACTTCTGCAGAAGCCAGGTTCACAGGCCCCACAGTCAGTTCCTCTCCCTGCCCAATAGCCGACACAATCTGTCTGTGCTGTGTGCTAAGTTGCTTCAGTCATGTCTGACTCTGTGTGGTCCTAAGGACTATAGTCTGCCAGGCTCCTCTGTCTATGGGATTCTCCAGGCAAGAATACTAGAGTGGGTTGTCATGCCATCCTCCAGGGGATCTTCCCAGCCCAGAGATCTCACCCTTGTCTTCTTGTGTCTCCTGCACTGGCAGATGAGTTCTTTACTACTAGTACCACCTGAGAACCCCTTATTTCTTGAGTCAAGTTTAGTTTTAGAATGAGATTCTCACATTCCACCTGCTCTCCCAAATGGAGTTTTCATACAGGCAGGCAGATCTCCCCGTTGACCACTTTGTTCATGCCGACCATTTCAACCCTAAAGCAAGAACTACAAGGCTGTTTAATTCAAAACACATAGACTAGGCACTTAATGTGGGCAGCGGCCTGTGCTCAGCCCAGCAAGGAGTGCCAAGAGGACAAAAGTGTGTGGATGGGGACTTCCCTAGTGCCCCAGTGGTTAAAAATCTGTCTTCCAATGTAGAGGATGAGGGTTTGATCCCTGATCAGAGAACGGAGGTCCCACAGCAAGAGGTGGGCAACAAAGCCCACATGTTGCAACTACTGAGGCTCATGATCCATAACCAGAGAAGTTTGTACACTGCAACGAGAAGGCCTTATGCTGCAACAAGAGAAGCCCCATGCTTCAACTAGAGAAGCCTCTGCAGACCACAACTAGAGAAATCCCGGACATTGCAACCAAGACCCAGCACAGTCAAAATAAAAAAGGAAAACACTCAAAATGTGTTGATGATGGTGTTACAGTTATTGGCATCCATTATCCTATCAGTGAATTGGGCAGAGAGCACTGAATAGGAATCCATTCATGAGAGCAATGTGGGAAGGAGTGTGTGCTTTATTTGTTCAAGGGGAAATGCGTTCTTGGGGCTGGCCAATCCTACCCTATCATTAGCTCAAGTGATCCCATGTGATACAATATGAAAACTAAATTGAAATTTTTTTTGCCTTGTCAGTGAAGTTCTGTAAGACTTTCTCAGGACTCAGCATATTAAACAGCAGAGACAAATGTCCATATAGTCAAAGCTATGCATTTTCCAGTAGTCATGTACAAATGTGAGTTGGACCAAAAGAAGGCTGAACACCAAAGAATTGATGCTTTCAAACTGTGGTGCTGGAGAAGACTCTTGAGGGTCCCTTGGACTGAAAGGAGATCAAACCAATCAATCCTAAAGGAAATCAGTCCTGAATATTCATTGGAAGTACTGATGCTGAAGCTCCAATACTTTGGCTACCTGATGTGGAGAGCCAATTCATTGGAAAAGACTCTGATGCTGGAAATGATTGAGGATGGGAGGAGACAAAGGCAACAGAGGATGAGATGTATAGATGGCATCACTGACTCAATGGATGTGAGTTTGAGCAAGCTCTGGGAGATAGCGAAGGACAGAGGAGCCTGGCATGCTGACGTCCATGGGGTTACAAAGAGTCAGACAAAACTTGGTGACTAAACAACAACAGCAACAACAAAATCTTCAGACCAAAGGGATGGTATTAGGGTCCAGTGACTTTGGGTTGAATTCAACTCATTCTTTAGCAGCTTCCAGTTACATGTTTGGGCAAAGTGCTAACCTTCCTTCTGGGATAACAGCAGTACTTATATCATAGGGCTGTTACCAAGATGATACAAACTAATAAGTGCTTTTAACAGAAAAAGTGCTTAAATATCATTATTATTATTCAGGAGATCCTGAAAACTGTTAGTACATATTTATTTGCACTATTAGAAGACTCATAATGTTTTCTCACCTAAAGACAAATAATCTTATCTAAACATTTGCTTCTTTGATTTACGCTTCTCAACTCTATGTTCAAAGTTCTTTATTATTTTACCCATGCTTTCCTTCATGTATTCATCTAAATTTTCTTTTTTTTTTAAATTGAGGATATACTATGTGCCAAGAACTGATAGGTCCTGAGGATACAGTGGGTGAACACATAGTCATGATCACTGCTCTGAGGAGTTCACAGCCCACTGGCATACAGGGTGTTGAGTGAACAATCACCAAAAAATCGTGACAGTAATATTGTGATAATTGTTAAGAGGAAACAGTGCTGAGAGTGCATGTGTGAGAAGGAATTTGACCAGGCCTAAGGGTTAGATTGGGCTTCCCTGGTGGCTCAGACGGTAAAGCATCTGACTGCAATGTGGGAGACCCAGGTTTAATTCTTGGATCAGGAAGATCCCCTGGAGAAGGAAATGGCAGTCCACCCCAGCACTCTTCCCTGGAAAATCCCATGGACGGAGGAACCTGATAGGCTACAGTCCATGGGTCGCAAAGAGTCGGACACGACTAAGCGACTTCACTTTCACTAAGGGTTAGATTAGAAGTGGGCTACGGGGGTGGTCCAAAGATGGCGGAGGAATAGGACAGGGAGACCACTTTCTCCCTCACTACTTCATCAAAAGAACATTTCAACGCTGAGTAAATTCCACAAAACAACTTCTGAATGCTGGCAGAGGACATCAGGCATCCAGCAAAGCAGATCATTGGCTTCAAAAACAGGTAGGAATAAATATAAAAGACTAAAAAAGAGACAAAGGAGGTAGGGAGGGAGCTCCATCCCGGGAAGGGAATCCCGTCCTGGGAAGAGACTTAAAAAGAGAGGTTTCCAAACACCAGGAAACATTCTCACAGCCGAGTCTGTGGTGAGCCTTGGAAGCACAGAAGGCAACATAACAGGAAGGAAAAATAAATAAAAATTAAAGCCAACAGATTACAGGCCCAACATTAAATCGCCCAGAGGAAAAGCAGTGCAGACGCCTGCATCCGCCACTAGCAAGTGGGGGGTTGGGCAGGGGAGGAGCGGGAGGCGCAAGCGGCAGTGCTTTCTAAGAATCGGGCCGCGGAGACGCGGGCTGCAGTGCTTTTCTCGTCATAATGCCCAGCACGTGGCCAGAATGAACTAACTTGGGCTAGCAAACCAGACTGTGGGATAGCTACCACGTGAAATGCTCGAATGTAAGACACCGCCAGGACCGCACACAGAACAAAGGACGTATCGGAAATAGCCAGCTGCAGACCACACCCTCCGGTGACAGGCAGCCAGAGCCTTAAGGGCTGGAAGGGGGCAATCTCAGCCCAAGAGAGAAGTTATCTACCAAACTGCAACCAGGTTTCTTTGCTAACTAAGACTTCTGGGGGATCTGGACAGTCATCATCTGCCTGAGAATGAGCCGCAGTGGTACTCCCAGAAAACAGAGCAGCACGGAAAGGCCAGAAGTCGCAGCAATTGCGCTCGCCAAACTCCCTAGATACTCGGACCTGGGAAGGGCACAAAACGCAGGCCCAACCAAATCTGTGCCTGGGAGGGCTTCCTGAGCACTGAGCCTGAGTGGCTTAGACTGGAGAGGTGCATGAAGCCTAGGGCTGGCCTCAGACAGTTACCCAGCGGAGCAACATAGAACCTGAGTGGTGTGCACCGTGAGCAGGGGCAAGCCCAGCATAGAGTCCACCATCACCCTCCCTGTGTTAAGACGGAAATCAGACATGGAAGGGACCAGCAAACAGAGGAAGTTAAACAGAGGGAACTGCCTTGGTAGTGACCCCACACAGCTCACAATGCCAGAGAAAGGGCCAGATATACCTTTACTACTTTTATGATCAATCTTTTTTTTTTTTTGAGTTGATGTGGATGCGTGATTGTTTTTTCTTTCTTTTTTTTAATTAAAAATTTTTTTCTTCTTTTCTTTTTCATCTTCTTTTTTAACTTTCTTAAATTTTAAGTCTTCTATTTATTATTATTTTTATAGCCTATTATTACTTTTCCAAAGAAAACCCCTATTTTAAAAGCAAATGCTGTATATAGTCTTTTTGTAGTGGATGTTGTTGTCTTTTAATAATTCTGGTGGCTATTTTTTTCTCCTTCTTCTTCTTTTCTTTAATATTGTATTTTTGAAAATCCAATCTCTACTCCAGATTTTTAACCTTGGCATTTTGGTATTTGTTGTCAATTTTGTACATTTAAAAGCCTAATCCTCAGTACCCAATTTTACCTGAGAGCGAGATTACTGGCTTGACCACTCTCTCCTCCTTTGAACTCTCCTTTTTCTCCACCAGGTGGCCTCTGTCTCCTCCCTCCCCCTTCTCTTCTCTACCCAACTCTGAATTTCTGTGTGTTCCAGAAGGTGGAGAACACTCAGGGAACTGGTTACTGGCCGGATCTGTCTCCCTCCTTTTCATCTCTCTCTTTCATCCCCCTGGCCACCTCTGTCTACTTCCTCCCTCTCCTTTTCCCTGTATAATTCTGTGAACACCTCTGAGAGGTCCAGACTGTGGAGCGCACACAAGAAAGTGGTTACGGGCTAGCTTGCTCTCTCCTCTTTTGATTCCACCTTATCCCATTCCAGTCATCTCTAACTACCCCCTCCCTCTTCTCTTCTCCATGTAACTCAGTGATCCTCTAGGGGTGACCCTCAATGTGGAGAAAACTTTCATCTTTAAGTCAAGTGGCTCAGTCATGTACGACTCCTTGAGACCCCATGGACTGTAGCCTACCAGGCTCCTCCCTCCGTGGGATTCTCCAGGCAAGAGTACTGGAGTGGGTTGCCATTGCTTCTCCAGGGGATCTTCCTGACCAAGGGATCAAACCTGGGTCTCCTGTATTCCAGGCAGACGCTTTAACCTCTGAGCCACCAGGTCTGTATAGATGGAGAAGTCCTGAGGCTACTGTAAAAATAAAACTGAAAACCAGAATCAGGAGGCTTAAGTCCAAATCCTGAGAACATCAGAGAATTCCTGAATACAGGGAACATTATTCAACAGGAGCTCATCAAACGCCTCCATACCTACACTGAAACTGAGCACCACCCAAGGGCCAACAAGTTCCAGAGCAAGACATACCATGCAAATTCTCCAGCAACACAAGAACACACCCCTGAGCTTCAATATATAGGCAGCTCAAAAATACTCCAAAACCATTGACGTATCATAACCCATTACTGGACAATTCACAGCACTCCGGAGAGAAGAAATCCAGCTCCACCCACCAGAACTCCAACACAAGCCTCCCTAATCAAGAAACCTTGACAAGCCACTGATACAATCCCACACACAGTGAGGAAGCTCAATAATAAAGAGAACTCCACAAATTCCCAGAATATAGAAAGGCCACCCCAAACACAGCAATATAACCAAGATGAAGAGAAAGAGGAATATCCAGAAGGTAAAGGAACAGGAGAAATGCCCACCAAACCAAACAAAAGAGGAAGAGATAGGGAATCTACCTGAGAAAGAATTCCGAATACTGATAGTGAAAATGATCCAAAATCTTGAAATCAAAATGGAATCACAGATTAAACAGCCTGGAGACAAGGATTGAGAAGATGCAAGAAAGGTTTAACAAGGACCTAGAAGAAATAAAAAAAGAGTCAACATATTATGAATAATGCAATAAATGAGATCAGAAACACTCTGGAGGCAACAAATAGTAGAATAACAGAGGCAGAAGATAGGATTAGTGAAAAAGAAGACAGAATGGTTGAAATAAATGGATCAGTGAGGAAAAAAGAAAAATGAATTAAAAGAAATGAGGACAACCTCAGAGACCTCTAGGACAATATGAAATGCTCCAACATTCGAATTATACGAGTCCCAGAAGAAGAAGACAAAAGAAAGACCATGAGAAAGTACTTGAGGAGATAATAGTTGAAAACTTCCCTAAAATGGGGAAGGAAGTAATCACCCAAGTCCAAGAAACCTAGAGAGTGCCAAACAGGATAAACCCAAGGTGAAACACCCCAAGACATATATTAATCAAATTAACAAAGACCAAACACAAAGAACAAATATTAAAAGGGAAAAACAACAAATAACACACACGGGGATTCCCATAAGAATAACTGCAGATCTTTCAATAGAAACTCTTCAGGCCAGGAGGGAATGGCAAGACATACTTAAAGTGATGAAAGATAATAACCTACAGCCCAGACTACTGTACCCAGCAAGGATCTCATTCAAATATGAAGGAGAAATAAAAAGCTTTACAGACAAGCAAAAGCTGAGAGAATTCAGCACCACCAAACCAGCTCTCCAACAAATGCTAAAGGATAGACTTTAGACAGGAAACACAAAAAGGGCATATAAACCCGAACCCAAAACAATAAAGTAAATGGCAACGGGAGCATACTTATCACTAATTACCTTAAACGTAAATGGGTTGAATGCCCCAACCAAAAGGCAAAGACTGGCTGAATGCATACAAAAACAAGATCCCTTGAAGGGTTAATGGGGCCACAATAGAGAAAGCAGAGATATGCATGCAAGCGGGTCTCTCTGTTCAAGGCTGAACCTGCTGGCAAGCGAGGCGTTCTGCCAAGGAGTCTAGACACAGCCTTGAGTTTAATGGTCCCTTGCTAATGAGGGAGCATTCCTTTCTTTTGATAAAAGGAGAGAAGAGGGCTCTGGACAGACCTTGCAGTAAACAGAAGTTTCACTCCCCTTGCTGTATGATAACATGTATGCACCTGCGCTGTACTGAAAAGGCTTATTCATACAGTCTGGAATTCTGCCTAGGGGGCTATATAATAATAAACCGCAATGATTTACTCAGTCTTTTCCTTCGGCCGGAGTGTGTGTGTGTGTGTGTGTCTCCTATACGTCTCGTATGTCTTGTGTGTTTTATGTCATTTCACTTGTAATATCCAGTAATCAACAATCCCTATATATGCTGCCTACAAGAGACCCACCTCAAAACAACGGACACATACAGACTGAAAGTGAAGGGCTGGAAAAAGATATTCCATGCAAATAGAGACCAAAAGAAAGCAGGAGTAGCAATACTCATATCCGATAAAATAGACTTTAAAACAAAGGCTGTGAAAAGAGACAAAGAAGGCCACTACATAATGATTAAAGGATCAATCCAAGAAGAAGATATAACAATTATAAATATATATGCACCCAACATAGGAGCACCGCAATATGTAAGACAAATGCTAACAAGCATGAAAGGGGAAATTAATATTAACACAATAATATTGGGAGACTTTAATAACCCACTCACACCTATGGACAGATCAACTAAACAGAAAATTAACAAAGAAACGCAAACTTTAAATGATACAATAGACCAGTTAGACCTAACTGATATCTATAGAACATTTCACCCCAAAACAATGAATTTCACCTTTTTCTCAGGTGCACATGGAACCTTTTCACATCCTGGGCCATAAATCTAACCTTGATAAATTCAAAAAAATTGAAATCATTCCAAGCATCTTTTCTGACCATAATGCACTAAGGTTAGATCTCAATTACAGGAGAAAAACTATTAAAAATTTCAACATTTGGAGGCTGAACAACACCCTTCTGAATAACCAAAATATCACAGAAGAAATCAAAAAAGAAATCAAAAAAGAAATCAAAATATGCATAGAAATGAATGAAAATGAAAACTCAACTACCCAAAACCTGTGGGACACTATAAAAGCAGTGCTAAGAGGAAAGTTCATAGCAATACAGGCATACCTCAAGAAACAAGAAAAAAGTCAAATAAATAACCTAACTCTACACCTAAAGCGATTAGAAAAGGAAGAACTAGAGAACCCCAGAGTTAGTAGAAGGAAAGAAATCTTTAAAATTAGGGCAGAAATAAATGCAAAAGAAACAAAAGAGACCATAGCAAAAATCAACTAAACCAAAAGCTGATTCTTTGAAAGGATAAATAAAATTGACAAACCATTAGCCAGACTCATCAAGAAACAAGAGAAAAAAGTCAAATCAATAAAATTAGAAATGAAAATGGAGAGATCATAACAGACAACATAGAAATACAAAGGATCATAAGAGACTTCTATCAGCAATTATATGCCAATAAAATGGACAGCGTGGAAGAAATGGACAAATTCTTAGAAAAGTACAGCTTTCCAAAATTGAACCAGGAAGAAATAGAAAATCTTAACAGACCCATCACAAGCACGGAAATTGAAACTGTAATCAGAAATCTTCCAGCAAACAAAAGCCCAGATCCAGACGGCTTCACAGCTGAATTCTACCAAAAATTCGAGAAGAGCTAACACCTATCTTACTGAAACTATTCCAGAAAACTGCAGAGGAAGGTAAACTTCCAAACTCATTCTATGAGGCCACCATCACCCTAATACCAAAACCTGACAAAGACGCCACAAAAAAGAAAACTACAGGCCAATATCACTGATGAACATAGATGCAAAAATCCTTAACAAAATTCTAGCAATCAGAATCCAAAAACACATTAAAAAGATCATACACCATGACCAAGTGGGCTTTATCCCAGGGATGCAAGGATTCTTCAATATCCACAAATCAATCAATGTAATTCACCACATTAACAAATTGAAAAATAAAAGTCATATGATTATCTCAATAGATGCAGAGAGGGCCTTTGACAAAATTCAACATCCATTTATGATAAAAACTCTCCAGAAAGCAGGAATAGAAGGAACATACCTCAACATAATAAAAGCTATATATGACAAACCCACAGCTAACATTATCCTCAATGGTGAAAAATTGAAAGCATTTCCCCTAAAGTCAGGAACAAGACAAGGGTGCCCACTTTCACCACTACTATTCAATATAGTTCTGGAAGTTTTGGCCACAGCAATCAGAGCAGAAAAAGAAATAAAAGGAATCCAAATTGGAAAAGAAGAAGTAAAACTCTCACTGTTTGCAGATGACATGATCCTCTACATAAAAAATCCTAAAGACTCCACCAGAAAACTACTAGAGCTAATCACTGAATATAGTAAAGTTGCAGGATATAGATCAACACTCAGAAATTCCTTGCATTCCTATACACTAATAATGAGAAAGTAGAAAAAGAAGTTAAGGAAACAATTCCATTCACCATTGCAACGAAAAGAATAAAATACTTAGGAATATACCTACCTAAAGAAACTAAAGACCTATATATTGAAAACTATGAAACACTGATGAAAGAAATCAAAAGGACACAAATAGATGGAGAAATATACCATGTTCATGTATCGGAAGAGTCAATATAGTGAAAATGAGTATACTACCCAAAGCAATCTACAGATTCGATGCAATCCCTATCAAGCTACCAGCAGTATTTTTCACAGAACTAGAACAAATAATTTCAAGATTTGTATGGAAATACAAAAAACCTCGAATAGCCAAAGCAATCTTGAGAAAGAAAAATGGAACTGGAGAAATCAACTTACCTGACTTCAGGCTCTACTACAAAGCCACAGTCATTAAGACAGTATGGTACTGGCACAAAGACAGAAATATAGATCAATGGAACAAAATAGAAAGCCCAGAGATAAATTCACACACCTATGGACACCTTATCTTTGACAAAGGAGGCAAGAATATACAATGGAGTAAAGACAATCTCTTTAACAGGTGGTGCTGGGAAAACTGGTCAACCACTTGTAAAAGTATGAAAGTAGATCACTTTCTAACACTACACACAAAAATAAACTCAAAATGGATTAAAGATCTAAATGTAAGACCAGAAACTATAAAACTCCTAGAGGAGAACATAGGCAAAACACTCTCCGACATAAATCACAGCAGGATCCTCTATGATCCACCTCCCAGTATACTGGAAATAAAAGCAAAAATAAACAAATGGGATCTAATTAAAATTAAAAGCTTCTGCACAACAAAGGAAACTATAAGTAAGGTGAAAAGACAGTCTTCTGAATGGGAGAAAACAATAGCAAATGAAGCAACTGACAAACAACTAATCTCAAAAATATACAAGCAACTTATGCAGCTCAATTCCAGAAAAATAAACGATCCAATCAAAAAATGGCCAAAGAACTAAATAGGCATTTCTCCAAAGAAGACATATGGATGGCTAACAAACACATGAAAAGATGCTCAACATCACTCATTATCAGAGAAATGCAAATCAAGACCACAATGAGGTACCATTTCACACCAGCCAGAATGGCTGAGATCCAAAAGTCTACAAGCAATAAATGCTGGAGAGGATGTGGAGAAAAGGGAACCCTCTTACACTGCTGGTGGGAATGCAAACTAGTATAGCCACTATGGAAAACAGTGTGGAGATTCCTTAAAAATTGCAAATAGAACTGCTTTATGACCCAGCAATCCCACTGCTGGGCATACACACCGAGGAAACCAGAACTGAAAGAGACACATGTACCCCAATGTTCATTGCAGCATTGTTTATAATAGCCAGGACATGGAAGCAACCTAGATGTCCATCAGCAGATGAATGGATAAGAAAGCCGTGGTACATATACACAATGGAGTATTACTCAGCCCTTAAAAAGAATAAATTTGAATCAATTTTAATGAGATGGATGAAACTGGAGCCGATTATACAGAGTGAAGTAAGCCAGAAAGAAAAACACCAATACGGTATACTGACACATATATATGGAATTTAGAAAGATCGTAATGATGACCCTGTATGTGAGACAACAAGAGAGACACAGATGTATAGAACGGACTTTTGGCCTCTGCAGGAGAGGCAGAGGGTGGGATGATTTGGGAGAATGACATTGAAACATGTATACTATCATGTAAGAAATGAAGCGCCAGTCTATGTTCAATACAGGATATAGGATGCTTGGGGCTGATGCACGGGGATGATCCAGAGAGGCGATATGGGGTGGGAGGTGGGAGGGGTTTCAGGACTGGGAGCTTGTGTACACCTGTGGCTGATTCATGTCAATGTATGGCAAAACCAATACAGTATTGTAAAGTAGAATAAAGTAAAAATAAAATTAAAAAAAAAAAAAAAGAACTGGGCTGTGAAGGAAGGATGGAATTAGCCTCATGGAGTAGGGGGGGCCAGACAGAATGTCACAAATAGAGAGACGCCATGTGCCAGTTTTTGTTGTGGTAACAAATGACTTCCGTGTCTCTGTGGCTTACTTTCTTATTATACAGGTAGGCTGTGGTTGACTCCATTTATGCCTAGGCTAGGACTCTGCTTCTCATTTAGATACTCAAACTGCAGGAACAGTCCCTGTGTGAGACATGGTGTTCATGTAGCATAAAGAAAGGTCAAGAGCACTGGTGGAAATGTGCCGTGACTCTAAAGGCTTCTGGTTGGGTGTGGCCTTGTCCTGTGTACATTCCTTTGGCAAAGCCAGTGGCACAGGAATGATGGTCCTCAACACTGGGGACATAGCAGTTGACAGGAATGTGATCCTCCTACAGGAAAGGGATGGCAATGAAAAACTGCAAAAATAATGTAATTTACTATGGTAAGGCTCTGTAATAGGAAAAAATCTGGAGGCCTATATGGCTAGTAGTGAGAGAGTTGGCTGGAACAGGAGCAATGAGGGTGGAGTGGCAGGTGGGGCCAAGCCATGCAAAGGACTCTGAACTTTATCCTTTGAGCAATAAAAACACTGATCTTTACCCATTCAATCTCTTTCCTTAGTTGTGAAAAAAATACTTTTCCTGTTTCTCTTATCTCTGAAGTTATACTGTTTATTAGAGAAAGTGTGGACATGGCAGATAAATTTGTAAAAATCACCCTTAATATTACAACTCAGAACCGTCATTCATTGACATTTTGTTGAACATATTTCTAGACTTTTAGATGTTATTTTAATGTACATAATTTCTACAACAAAAACTGGATCATATTCTTCATCAGTTGTTACAAATATTCTCCAAGTTATCAAATAGTCTCCTTATTGTCTGATCATATGGATGTGCCATAATTAAACCAGTTCTAAACTACTGGACATATAGGTTTTTTCCCCCAATTTTTCCATTTTATAAAAGTCTCTAAATAACTTTGCAATGGACTTCTTTAGATTTAGCAACATCCATATTATTTCATAAATGTGATATTTTTATCTTAAAGGATATAACAAATTTAAGACCACTGACAAAAGTTATCCATTGTCCTTCCAGATCATAGCAAATCACACACAAGAGCAGAGCAGGATTTTCCTGATCTGTTGATAATTATCTTATATTGCCAGTTTAATCAGTGGAATTATTTTAATTTTATACTTATTTGATTATTCAGGTTGGACCTTATTCTCTATAATTCCCAGTGTTTTCATCAGGGAAGGACTTGCCTGATTGAAATGCTGGGCCTTTTGGACCTCCGGCTTAGAATGCACTCTGTTTCTCTTCAGCAAATTATGACTGCTTCTCATGTTATGACTCTGCAAGATTTTCTTCTGCTTCCTACAAGAAGTCTTCTCTGATTGCCTCAGTCTCTTTACTGTGGAAGCTGTCAGGAAGAATGCAGACTGTTGGTTTTATGTGCATGAAAGGATATGTTTCCCATACACCTCATCTCCCCAGATGAAGAGCGTGTTTCTGTGGTTAAATACTGTGCCCTTCTACAGTGACTCACTCTGTCCTCTGCATGCCTTATAGTTCATAAACATTTCTGAATGAATGCCAAGAAAAGTCATAATGGCATAATGGGTGGGTAAATCCTGACCTGATGGATGACTCACTTGTGGAGACTGACACGTGGCTATATCAATAAAAGATTATGGACCAAAAGTCACTGTGAATGTCACTCAGAATTTCTTTTTAGATTGTAATTAACACCAATTTTCAATTTTCATAACAGAAGTTAGCAACAACACATTCTGATTTGATAGAAGCCTGATGACTTAAATCTCTCTTTCTTATATTCACACTTTTCCTCCTAGCCAGAGACAAAGACTTTTTATCCATTTGATACGTGGCATGATTTCCAGTTAATTTTTAATAGAGATTGGGCTTTTCTTTCCCTCCTGTTACAGATTGTGCTAATGTCTTGTCAAGCTAGTCTGACAATGTAGTTTGTACCTTCGGGCTCTCCTTCTCATGTTACAGAGGGGCCAAGCCTTACAACATGAAAAGGCCATTAGCAGAGCATTGGATTGTGTCCGAGGGGAGTGTGGAGAAAAGGGAAATCCTTGTTGACATGGTCCTGCTTGCTGGGGTGGTAGATTAAGTGCCTGCAAGTCTCTTAGAGGCCTCAGGTGAATTGGGCTTATGATGATTTATCTCTACACTGGCATCGTTTGCATCCCTGTCTTGAAAGAGCAGGGACTAAAGCCTGTCAGTTCTTTGTTTTATCATGTCACACCTTCTACACTCATTCTGTGCCACTGAATCTAGAAGTAACTGTAGGAGTATTCTTTCATATAGCTCCATACAACCCCCCAGTGACAAGAATGCTTGCATGACTGAGGCCAAATCTATTTGCCTTACCTACCTGTTTCAGTATTACCAGATGGTGCTTATGGTATGTTATATACTATATAGAATACTATACACATACGATATAGAACATAGTACGTGTGTTAGCTACTCAGTGAGCCCGACTCTTTGCAACTCCATCGACTGTAGCCTGCCAGGATCCTCTGTCCATGGGATTCTCCAGGCAAGAATACTGGAGTGGATTGCCATGCCCTCCTCCAGGGGATCCACCCGACTCAAGGATTGAATTCAGGTCTCCTGTATTGCAGACAGTTTCTTTACCACTGGTGCCAGTAGGGAAGTCCTGAATATCATATACAATGTACCATATATTCTCCCTGTTGTCTCGCATCTTGCAAATACCACCTATGCCTTCAAACAAATAGATGCCCATCTCCTTCCAGACATAGTGAGATTTTGGTTTTTAATCATTGTTTTCCAAATAAAGCCAAGGCACTCCCTGAACAGGTGTTCTCTCCATGAGTTACTTAATTAAAAGAGCTCCCCGAAGGCCACTGAAACACCAGAAAAGACTGAAGAACAGAGATTTAATTTTGAATAAATCCTTTATTAAAATGGAAGGAAAGACAATCTGGTCTATTTCAACTTGGGAGGCTACATTAAAACTCCATCAGCAAAGAACGATGCCTTGTTCCAAAGCAGTGTTTTCAGAGTGTGGCATGAGGACTGCCTACATTAGGATGATTTGGGGAACTTGTGAAACATTTAGGTTCTTGGCTTCCCCCAGACCTACTGAACTCACTGAGGGTGGAGCCTGCATCTGCATTTTAACATCCACCATGCTGGATAAGATGGTAAAGAATCCATCTGCAAGGTGGGAGACCCAGGTTTGATCCCTGGGTTGGGAAGAACCCTTGGAGAAGGGAATGGTTACCCACTCCAGTATTTTTTCCTGGAGAATTCCATGACCAGAGGAGCCTGGGGGGCTATAGTCTGTGGGGTTTCAAAGAATCGGACACAACTGAGCAACTAACACTTTCATTCTGGGTTTCCCAAGTGTGAAGAACCTGGGAACCTAGAGGTAAATGACCCACCTGCCAATGCAGGAGACATAAAAGATGTGGGTTCGATCCCTGGGATGGAAAGATCACCTGGAGGAGGGCATGAAAACCCACTCCAGTATTCTTGCCTGGGAAATCCCATGGACAGAGGAGCCTGGTGGGCTACAGTCCATGGGGTCACAAAGAATTGAACATGACTGAAGTAACTTAGAAGGCACGCATGCTGAATAATTTCTTTGTACACCAAAGTTTGAGAACCAACACAGGGCTTAATGATATTCTAGAGGAGAAATCTGAATATGATATTGTCTTCTTAAAACTCTACGTGTCAGAGCATTGTTTAATGTTTGCCTCCTCCATTAAGTTGTTAGATCTGTAATGGTAGGGACCAGTGACTTCACCTGCATATCTCTAGGGCCCAGCCCAATGCCTGGCCCATTTCATACCTACTGGATGAGAAACTTAAGGATTCAGGCCCATCTTTATTTTAACAAGTCCTGTAGTTGAGCCTGATTCCTGCTATAGTTTGAGAAGCCCAAGTATAAAAGAATCTTTTCAGAACAACTAATTGCTTCATAAGAGTAGCAATCTACTGCCCCTCCCCTCCACCCTCCCCTGGCCATTTCAAATGGGATACTCCTTGGTGTGTATGCTACCATATCTCTCTTAAGATCAGGATATATTATAGGCATAGTTTCAAGAAAATGAAATATTATTTCCACTTGACAACAGAGGAGAGTGAGGCACATTGAATGGAGGTGACTTGCGTGAGGCTGAAAACAGACAGATTTGGGGTTTAATTTAAAGTCTCTTAGAAACTTATGCCACATTCTTCCTTTTTTTTTTTTTACTAATTGCCTGTGTGTGTGCTCAGTCACTTCAGTTATGTCCAACTCTTTGTGACCTCATGGACTGTAGCCCGCCAGGCTCCTCTGTCCATGGGATTTATCAGGCAAGAATACTGAAGTAGGTTGCTACTCCAGGGGACCTTCCTGATCCAGGGACTGAACTTGTGTGTCCTGCATTGGTAGGCAGTTCTTCACCACTGAGCCACTTGGGAAGCCCCACTAATTGCCTAGGTCCTGGCTTGTATTTCATTGGTCTGCATGAGGACTCTTCGGTGAGTTTTTTAAGGAAGAAATAACACAGTCTCTTCTCTCATCACTAATAACATCACCCTGAGGATATCTGCCCTGCAAGACCAAGATCTGAGTAATTTCCTGAACAGATCATCCAGAAGTGGTGTGGAGGGATCCCTGGACTTCCAAGCTGGAGCAGCAGCCTGATTACTGTTAAACTGTCCCCTCTCACATTCACTAAATGGTCCTTAAAAGTTATGCATTTAAAAAATTCTGCTCTAGTAACCAAAATAAGTCATGTTTCTACAGACTGGATATCAGAGTAGACCTAATGGAAAATATTCATTGTGAATAAACAAACCTCTTGAAGACAGATCTGTGTTTGTTTTTTTGTTTGTTTTAATTCAGAGTAGTGAGTGAGGTAATGCTTGACTAGCCTAGAGAAAAGTAGATCACTAGTCCATATATACTCATTTTGAACTCGCGGTTGCTTGAATACAAAAGACAATGCCATATCAAATATAGCAAGATGAGTGCCACAAGAAGCAAAGGCAAGATACTGTGACAAAACCTAAGAGGGCAAACTGAAGAGGTGTGGGAGTTAAGGAAGGCTTCCTGGAGGTAGTGAGGTTAGGACCTGAAGATTTTACAGGCACTGCCAGCTGGGGAGTATGCAGGGAGAGAAGTATAGGGAGGAGGTGGGTGTTTCTCTACATATAAAGAGTATATTTCAGAGTCAACCTATTTAGGTCTTGTAATTATACCCCAACTTATCTCTGGAGAAGGAATTGGCAACCCACTCCAGTGTTCTTGCCTGGAGAATCCCAGGGGCGGTGGAGCCTGGTGGGCTGCCGTCTATGGGGTCACACAGAGTCGGACATGACTGAAGCGACTTAGCAGCAGTAGCATCTCTATTCTTTGGGGAATCAAACCAAAACAGAGATGTAAGACAGACTTGCGCAGTCATTCAAAGTCTGGGCATCCTCTTAATCTTATTTATCACCACCATCATTATTATAGTACTATTATTAGAGAAAATAGGATGGCAGACTATATTAATATGACTATGGGCTCAAAACAGGGAGAATGGAAAATCCTCTTTCCTTCTTCTCAGATTAGAAACATCTGGGTTTCATGTCTGATGCCCCACTGAAAGACACCCTGATAAACTAGTGTGTTCAGGAGTAGCAGAGAGGAAATATCTCATGTGAGGAACATCTAAAGAACTAGAAGGCTGCAGAGAGGCAGGAGAGCTATCTTTCAATTTCAAAGTGCTATTATTATTATTATAGGAGAATTTCCCTAAGAGGTAACTCTAGGCTATCTCCCATGAAATTGCCATGGCACCCTTTAAACTGTGCGTCTCATTGGAGTAAGGACCAAGATGGTCTTACCACTGCTTCCTCAATGCCTAGCACAGTGCCTGGTACATAATAGATACTCAGTAGATATTTGTTGAATGAATGAATGACTGGAACAGAAGCAGCCCCAGGCCAACTGCAACTTCTAGGCTCTGTATTATTCCCACCATTTCCAAAGATGAGAACTTGGTTGTACTCCTTTTCAACTAGAAAAAGGCCCACTTAAAAGATACAAAGCTCATCACATTGTTGTGTCTCGTTTCCATGGTTTATCTGCAGACAAATCCTTTAAAACACTTAACCAGTGGGTGAGATGCTGTGTCTAATAGTTCTGTAGTACAGCTTGGAGAGTTTATTTTTCACAATCTGTTCTATGCATCAAAAACCAAAATATACAATTGAAATCAATGCTGAGAAAGCGACACGACTTTTTTCAGGTCTGGGAATTGACCTCCTCTGCCTAATCTATTGAGAAGTGCCCTGAAATTATGCAAGAGGAAAGAGAGGATAAGTGAAGATTTTAATCACAGAGCTGATAGGTTCGAAGAACCCCAAGCAGTTTTCTGAGCCCCTTAAGCATCAGAGTATCCCTCCAAGGGTCTGTGGAGACCACTTAGTACAACATCTTCATTTTCATGTGAGTCAACTTGTCCAAAAATAGAGAGTCTTCCCATTAAAGCATCCTAGAGTGGCACAGCAGGTGTCTTTACTCAAAGGCCTGCTTTCTCCACCATGTACTGCCACTTTCCTGCTATTCTTTCTTTTCCATCTGTGGCAAGCTGAGCATTCATCTTCCTCTAAAAATCAAAGATGGGCTAAAACATTAAGCTGACTGTCTTCACTTTCCTCCACCAGGAATCACGTCCTTCTCAGCTACCTCTTTTCATATGCAGCCTATAACAGGGTTTTCCCCCTTATCTTCCCTTTGGGTTTTCTTTTCCGCTAAAATGGTCTATTTAACTAGTAATGATCATGTTCATCTTGGCATTCTGACAGCCTAGAGCAAAATAACAGATGCAGGAAAAACAAATGGAGGGGAGTACTCTAAAGATCTGGACTTTCAAAGAATAAGGAAACACTCTACTGACTTTTTGTTCAGTTTCCTAAGATGAAGACATTTAAATATGTAAAATACAATACTCACCTTAGGCAGCTGCTCATTTATGAGACTTGGCACCAGCCATCGAGATATGAGTTTTTAAAGTGAATGATTGATGCTGCCTTTAATCTCAGTATTTCATATTCATTGTATGAATGCTTATTCCTAACTAGATCTAGATGGTAGGTTGAATGATTTGAAGAGTAGAAAGCTTCTCCATTGAAGATTATATTTTGATTGGCCTATTAAACAATTTAGACTTAGATAGATATCCCTTTTCATGAAGGCATTTGTCTTCAGGGATCTCCTATAAAATACAGCTAGGACTGGCACAACCAAGGTACCAGGAGTCATCAAATATTGAATTCCAGGTAAGGGAAACCCAGGTTTGATCCCTGGGTTGGGATGATCCCTTGGAGAAAGAAATGGCAACCCACTCCAGTATTCTCGTCTGGTGAATACCATGGACAGAGGAGCCTGGCGGGCTACAGCCCATGGGGTTGCAGAGTCAAATGTGACTGAACAACTAGCACTTCACCAGTTTTTACCTTGAAAATCTGAAAATATAATTCCCCTCATTAATGAGAACTAAGACAGGTGAATTTGATACATGCAAGCTTGGAACATACGTCATATTGACGGTGAAGGAAGCAGGGAACATGGGGATCACAGCACGGGAAACGTGACTAAGGCAAGAAGAGTAATAAATAAAAAATAAATAATAAAAAGAGCAAGAGATAAGTAATGTCATGAAACTTACATTTCTCCTTTATTTTGTACAGGGACAGACTAGATAGGAAAAGTCTGCATTTTTGAAAATTTTATTTCACTCGTTTGCTTTCTATGATTTTGTTTTCAAATCATTGTCTTTTTAACTGGAGTATGATTGCTTTACTATGTCATGTTACTTTCTTCTGTACAATGAAGCGAATTAGCTAGACATTTATTCCCTCCCTCTTGGACCACCCCTGCCCAGCACCCTGCCTGCCTAGGTCATCACAGAGTACTGAGCTGAGCTCCCTCTGCTAGACAGCAGCTTCCTGTTAGCTATGTACTTTATACATGGTAATGTATATCTGTTAATCCTAATCTCCCAATTTGTCCCACCCTCCCTTACCGCTGTGATGTCCATATGTCCGTTTTCAACATCTGTGTCTCTATTCCTACCCTGGAACTAAGTTCATCTGTACTCACACCAGTCAGAATGGCTATCGTCAAAAAATCTACAAACAATAAATGCTGGAGAGAAGGAAATTCTCTTGCACTGTTGGTGGGAATATAAATTGGTACAGTCACTAGGGAGAACAGTATACAGGTTCCTTTAAAAATTAAAACTAGAACTACCACGTGACCCAGCAATCCCACTACTGTGAGCAAACCATAAGTTAAAAAGACGTATGGACCTCATATATTTGCTTTTTTTTAACCAAACACTTCATGAACAACTAAAGTTAAGATGTGCTTACTTAGTAGCTTAGTCATGTCTGACTCTTTGAACTGAAGCCCGCCAGGCTTCTCTGTCCATGGGATTTCTCAGGCAAGAATACTAGAGTGGGTTGCCATTTCCTCCTCCAGGGGATCTTCTCAATCCAGGGATCAAACCCGTGTCTCCTGCATTGCAGGCAGATTCTTTACCCACTGAGCCACGCAAGAAGCCCATAAAGTTAAGATTTTTGATTCCAGAATTCAAGTTTTTAACCATTTCACTCTGTTCTTTCTGAAGGAGCCCCAGATGGAAACATCTGGTCCCAAAGAATCTTCTGCTGGGTTTTAATGAATAAAAACCTCTCCTGAAAACAAAACAAAACAAAAACCCTCCACGAACCCTAATCTCAAGCCACTGTTTTAGCTTTATTTGAGGAATTTGATTTTTTAGTCCAATCAAGCAAGTGATGAGGTTATATTGAGTTGAGAAGTAGCCTTATCTTAGCTTCCTGAGGTCTAATATTAGGATAAAAACTTCTCATCTAGATCAAAGCTTTCCAGAGAAGTCTGTCTCTAAGAGAGAATAGCTGCTTATCTTGAGTGAAGACCACGTTGGGCAGGGTGTAAGTACTGTTTCCACAGGTTGGTACTGATGGAGTGGCTCCTCTTACCTTCTCTCTCAGGTTATCTTTGGTCTTCTCATCTCAGAATTCATTTGGGGTGTTTTCTTTTGTCCAAATATTTATAAGAAATTGACATTGGTTTTCTGGGCATTTGGCCGAGGTTTTCTAGCGTTTGGTTTCCTACCTCAGAGGTAATTTCAGATATCACTCCTAGAGATGAACACATTGGTGGCTGTTGTATTCATTAGTGCAAAATGTATTTCAGTTGAGGAGAAGAGGTCTTTAACTTAGGTGCCTCCAAAGATGATAGGGAAAGGGCTGCCCTAAAAACTGAGAGTGCTGAAAGATGAGACATGCAAATAAATCTTTGGCATTGCCATAAAAAACCTTGTTCCTCATATTTGCTTTGCAATAAGAGCTTGGTTTCAGTTTGAAAGCTATTCAGCCTTGATGTTTGAAATAATAACATTTTATTTTCAAATCTGTTTACAAGTCACAAACCATACTGGTAAATATTCATGGATCATTTTCTTTTGCTTCCAAGAAAGTATGGAGAGAAGAAAAACACCTTCTGGGGTCAGAGCTTGGAGTGTGGTGGGAGATAAGATTGAATATCAGCAGAGTTAAGTTGGAAATAAATTTGGGTTGCCAATTGTGGATCCTGGTTGAAAAATAACCTCAAGCACTTTTCAAGATGAATGATGCTAGGGAAAGGCAAAGCCCAACTTTATGGCCCTAGTCCAAACACACACAGGCTAGGATGCTAGAAAACTGACAGCAGTGGTGCCTCATACAATATCTTCTCTTGCACTGTGTAGAATGATTTAGAATTTAATAATCATGTGCACATATGTTTTGCTACATGACACTATGGCATGTATTATTATCCCCATCTCGCAGATGAAGGAACTGATGTTAATTTTAAATGACTTGCACATGTTTATAAGACCAATAACTAAAAACAAAACAAAACAAAAAAAACTGGACCTGGATCCCAGATCCATTGGCTTCTGGTCTAGGATTCTTTCAGATATGTCTTATTCAGGGTTTGGATTAAGATACTTCTTCCTCTGGTAGATTTTCTGTCTACAATCCAAAACCTGGATTGTAAACATCTCTGGGCTCCAAAAAAAAAACTCTATAACAGCCTGGCTGTCATCACAGTGACTTGTAATGAATTACTACCTTCATTTTATTTTTCACTGGACAATAAACTCCATGAGAAAAGTGACTAGTTTACTACAGCAATTACAACACACTGGGCCAGGTAGGAAAATGTTTCCGAAGTCTCTGTGAATTGAACTGAAGTCCAACAGTTATTTTGCCAAAACTGGAAGGATAGTAAAGATCTGACTTTTTGACTGACAAGTTCCAAGTCTGTTTTGAATGGGTGTTTTCAAGGAAAGGTGTTGCGCTCTTGAAAATCTCATTACAGATGCCCAAGAGAGGACTGGAAAATTCTTCCTAACAGAGACCATGGCCTTAGGAATTACCCCCATTTCAGTCTCATTTGAAGGGCATTTCTACCCAGTTGTAAATGCCAGATGGCAAAGGAATGAGAAATCCTAAAAGTTCTCTGGGTACACAGAACCTTTACTGTTGCTTTCTCACTGGTGCCCACACACCTGCAGATGAAGATCTGGAAGTCTGACTCTCTAGAGAAGCTGGATCTCTTTTCCAAAGCAGCCATCCTCTGCCAGGCAGATAACCGTGATGATAAGGTTGACAGAGCTACCAAATGACGTCTCATCATTCCAGATAAGAAGGAGCAAATGCTAAGGGAAAATAAACAGTGAAAAGGTCCATTTAAAACCCATAACCTGTGTAATTCAAAATTGGAAGTGGGACTTAGGATCTCACTCTCCTTTGAAAATTTGTAAACTCTTCCCTACTTCTGTGAGATTCTCCAACATGCTGGCAAAGCCAGAGTTGGCCAGACTCCCAGGTGCAACGCAGAGTCCATCTGTTCGGTCACTCTGTCTGATGTGGATTTAGAGAGTAAATTGTGTGTATGGGATATGTTCCAGATAAATGTGAATTTCCTAAATATATTGAAAATGTGGTTGTGAGTTCTAAGAGAGATTCCCACTGTACTTGGTCCCCACCACTCAATTTTTCAGATAATATACAACAGAGGTTTAAAGGAACATGGAATGTACTCTGCTGTAAGGCTGATGAATCTAGTCTAGCAAAATGCCTGGCTTAGAGAAGGTACTTAATAACCATTCCTTTAATAATAATACTAATAGTATGGTTTTACTATTTCTATGTATCAGGTGATATGTTAAGTACTATCTTTCCCCTCTCTCCTCTCTTCTCTCCTCTCTCTCTCACTCTCCCAATCCTTCCTTCCCTTCTTTGTATTTCCACTAATATTCATGGAGTTTCCTGTACATATCAGGCATTCTTCTAAGAGCTAGGGCTATATTGGTGAACAAGTGACATCATGAACCTTAATTCTGTTTGGAGGGATACTAATAATAATCAAGTGAACAAACAACTTCAGATAGTGATACAAAACAGAGTAATATGAGATAGTGACCTGGGGATGGAAGATTACTTTCCTTTGCATGTACATGAAAAACTTCTCTATGGGGGAGACATTTTAACTGACATTCTTTCAACGGGTAAGAAAGAATTTTCCATGAAACAATCTGCGGTGGAAGTCTTCTAGGCAGACATTTCTAGAACATTTCAAGACAAATGTCCCAAATGATCCACTCTTGTTTGTGGGACAAAAAAAAGCCAGCAGCTCTGGAGCAAGATGCACAATAGTCATTTGGACACAAGGCTGGAGAGGAAGGCAGATGGCAGGTGGCTGTAGAGATGCAGTGTGTGTGCACGTGTGCTCCGTGCTCAGTCGTGTCTCACTCTTTGTGACCCCATGTTCCAGAGGCTTTCAGGCCCCTCTGCCCATGGAATTTTCTAGGCAAGAATACTGAAGTGGGTTGCCATGCCTTCTTTCAGGGGATCAAACCCATTCTTCTGCATCTTCTGCATTGGCAGACAGATTCTTAGCAGAGCCAAACAAACCCAGCTTAAGTGCTATTTGTATGCCCCTTGTACCACCTGGGAAGCCTTGAAGAGATGTTGTAGGCCATGGCAAATAACACTTCAATGCATTATCTTCTGCAACCACCACAATGACCCTACAATGCTGCTTGTATCCCCATTTACAGAAGAGACTAGTGAGACACAGACAGCTGATGTAGCATGGTCAGGGTCACATCACTGGCAAGTGGTCACAAACTAGGCAACCTGGCTCCAAAACTCAAAGCACAAGTCCCAACATAAATCCAGACATATTCATCATCATCTTAGAATTGTCCCCCTCCCCACATCCAACTACTCATCAATGCAAGTTCCAATCAGCATCACAGAACACTCAGTACTGGCATGGATACATGAATCAGAGCCAAACAAAGCCAGCTTAAGATCTCAGCTCTGCTTTGATGGGCAATGTGATCTGGGAAAGTCATCTAATTCGTTATGGCTTTTGTTTTCTCATCTGTGAAATGAGACTAATAATAGTAGTTTCCTTCAAGATCCCCTGGAGGAGGGTATGGCAACCCACTCCAGTATTTTTGCCTGGAGACTCAGACACGATTGATGCAACTTAGCCTGCACACACACATCCACTTCTTAGGGTATTGTGAGAATACAGTGATATCATAACTGCACAGTCTAAGTCTTCAATAAATTCTTAACCTCAAACCAAACCAAATCCCTACCACATGTATCATTTACCACAATCCATCTGTCCTTTCTCTTTCCTTCCCTGCTGTTACCCTAGTTGCAGATCACTGCTATTACCATCTAGCCCTTCTGACTCAGACTCCTCAGTTGCATTTTAACACACTCTTCAAAATTGTTTCTATGCAAACCAGCGTTTAAGACCATTGAAACAGGCCATCAACCAAGATACAAGTGGATCTTAGTAGATCTCAGTGTCAGACACTGCAACTGTATTTGCAAATATTCAGTGTTAGGGTTAAATGGGAGTTGAGGTCTTTGTTGATGCATTTTGATGATATGACAGAGTTTTGGGAGTACCTGAATGCTGCCCTGCTTGCACCCATTTCCCACATTCTCCTGCTCTTTCAATATTCCTGTGTGAATTATATGCAAGGGATAAGAGCCAAATGGTATTTATTTATTTATTTTGCCAAATGGTATTTAAAGTATAATATGTAACATCTCTCAGCACACCCTTAAGGTAAAAGTTAATCTGATTTGCCTGTTTAGGTTCAACTGCTAACAATTCAAATGTTGACTTATCATTTCAAATGTAATATTTAATTTCAATTTAATATATAACCAAACTCATAATTTTCCCTCTAAATTTGCTCCTTCAATAACCTTTCCCACTTTGGAAAAATCGTATCCATCCTTCCAGTTTCTCAGATTGAAAACTGGGAGAAGTCAGCTCCTCTTCTTTTTCATGACCCACATTAACAAACCATGCTGACTATCTTCCAAACATACCCAGGATATGACTTCTCGGTCACGCTGCCGCCATCACCTGAAACTCAACCATCACCATCTTTGGTGTGGGGTACTGCAAGAGCCACCCTACAGGTTTTGTTGTTTCCACCTCTGCAATTCCAGATCTCTCTTTTAAGAGAGCAGCCAAAGAACCCTTTAGAAACATAAGCCAGACCAAGGTATCTGTGGTAGAGTGAACAGTGAAAAGGAAATAAAAGTGAAAGTGCTAGTTGTTCAAGCATGTCTGACTCTTGCAACCCCATGGACTCTAGCCCACCAGGCTTCTCCGTCCATGCAATTCTTCAGGCAAGAATACTGGAATGGGTTGCCATTGCCTTCTCCAAGAGATCTTCCCAACCCAGGGATCGAACTCAAGTCTCCTGCATTACAGGCAGATTCTTTACCGTCTGAGCCACCAGGGAAGCCCAGAGAGAACAATGGCTTCCCACATATGGCCAGATTCTAACCCCCAGAACCTATGCATGTTACCTTATATGGCAAAAGAGATGCCGCAGGTACAAGTAACTTAAAGATTTTGAGATGATATTATCTCGGGGGAGGAGGTCTGATGTAACTACATGGGTCCTTGTAAGTGGATGCTTGAACAGAGTTAAAGGAGAAACGATGTGATGATGAAAGCAGAGAATGCAACAATATGCTTTGAAGATGCAATAGGGGCCAGAAGTAAAGGAATGCAGGTGGCTCCTAGACCCTGAGAAAGGCCTGGAAACAAAGCCTCTTCACTCAGCCTCCAGAAGGAATCTTCCCACTGACACCTTGACCTCAGTCTAGTGAAACCAACTGCAGACTTCTGACTTCCAGAATTACAAGAGAATAAGTTTGGGTTGTTTCAAGCTCTTAAACTCATGGTCATTTGTAATAGGAGCGACAGCACCCGCTTCATTTCCTCTCATCCTCAGTCAAATCCAAAGTCATCACAAGGACCTATAGGGTCCCACACCATCTGTTCCCCACTATCCACCTTGTGACTCAGACCTCAACTCCTATGAGCCTCCCTTTTGCTTGCTCTTTCCAGCCACTTGACCTCCTTGCTTCAAACACTTGGACATGCCCTCTACTCACTCTTTGCCTTTATCTTTTACAGATCTGGCCTGCTATTTTCCCAAAATAGTCGCATGATTTGATCCTCCCTTCCTTGGGTGTCATTCACCTGTCTCCTTCTCAGTGGGGCTTTCCTGACCACACTACTTGAAATCAGAATGCATCTCCTTTGAACCCTTCTATTCCTTATATCACTTGCCTCCTTTATTTTTCAAAGAACTTACAACCATCTGGTGAACTCTAGTTTTACTCACTTATTTACTAGAATGAAAGGTCTATTTTTCATTGTTCTGTGCAGCACTACAAGCCCATGACTTCCATAATGCTTGCACATAGTAGGTGCTATTTAGTTAATTGAAAGAAATTTAGTGAATGAGATGCTAACCCATTGCAATGGCTGGCATGACTTGCATGCATACACATGTGCTGGCATGCAGGCAAAGTGATGGTAGGGCTCCAAGGAGAATCCTGACTCAGCTGAGGGAGTGTATCCATGAACTTTGAGAAAAGGAGAAGCAGGTGACATGTCCTGCCAAACACAAGTCCTAGTTGACTTACAACCAACCTGTGTGTAGTGGATGGCAATAAAGAGAGGAGCAGGATATGGGTTAAGGTCTTTTAATGCCATGGCCCTATCCATGAATATCCATTAATAAGTTTTGATTGCTGACCAATTATGTTAGAAATTACGCCCCTACTACCCTTCCCTTGAAAGGAGATCTGGAAAGACAGTGGATAGAGACAAGAGCTAAAATTTCTTTCCCCTATATTGAGTTATTTTTAAGACACATGTACACCCATGGCCACCGGACTGGAAAAGGTCAGTTTTCATTCCAATCCCAAAGAAAGGCAATGCAAAAGAATGCTCAAACTACTGCACAATTGCACTCATCTCACATGCTAGTAAAGGAATGCTCAAAATTCTCCAAGCCAGGCTTCAGCAATACATGAACTGTGAACTTCCAGATATTCAAGCTGGTTTTAGAAAAGGCAGAGGAACCAGAGATCAAATTGCCAACATCTACTGGATCATGGAAAAAGCAAGAGAGTTCCAGAAAAACATCTATTTCTGCTTTATTGTCTATGCCAAAGCCTTTGACTGTGTGGATCACAATAAACTGTGGAAAATTCTGAGAGAGATGGGAATACCAGACCACCTGACCTGCCTCTTGAGAAACCTATATGTGGGTCAGGAAGCAACAGTTAGAACTGGACATGGAACAACAGACTTGTTCCAAATAGGAAAAGGAGTACGTCAAGGCTGTATATTGTCACCCTGTTTATTTAACTTCTATGCAGAGTACATCCTGAGAAACGCTAGTCTGGAAGAAGCACAAGCTGGAATCAAGGTTGCCGGGAGAAACATCAATAACCTCAGATGTGCAGATGACACCACCCTTATGGCAGAAAGTGAAGAGGAACTAAAAAGCCTCTTGATGAAAGTGAAAGAGGAGAGTGAAAAAGTTGGCTTAAAGCTCAACATTCAGAAAATGAAGATCATGGTATCCGGTTCCATCACTTCATGGGAAATAGATGGGGAAACAGTGGAAACAGTGGCAGACTTTAATTTTGGGGCTCCAAAATCACTGCAGATGGTGATTGCAGCCATGAAATTAGAAGATGCTTACTCCTTGGAAGAAAAGTTATGACCAACCTAGAGAGCATATTCAAAAGCAGAGACATTACTTTGCCAACAAAGATCCGTCAAGTCAAGGCTGTGGTTTTATCTGTGGTCATGTATGGATGTGAGAGTTGGACTGTGAAGAAAGCTGAGCACCGAAGAATTGATGCTTTTGAACTGTGGTGTTGGAGAAGACTCTTGAGAGTCCCTTGGACTGCAAGGAGATCCAACCAGTCCATTCTGAAGGAGATTAGTCCTGGGATTTCTTTGGAGGGAATGATGCTGAAGCTGAAACTCCAGTACTTTGGCCACCTCATGCAAAGTGTTGACTCATTGGAAAAGACTCCGATGCTGGGAGGGATTGGGGGCAGGAGGAGAAGGGGATGACACAGGATGAAATGGCTGGATGGCATCGCTGACTCGATAGACGCGAGTCTGAGTGAACTCTGGGAGTTGGTGATGGACAGGGAGGCCTGGCATGCTGCGATTCATGGGGTCTCAAAGAGTCGGACACGACTGAGCGACTGAAGTGAAGTGAAGTGAACTGAACTGAACACCCATGGCTGATTCATGTCAATGTATGGCAAAACCACCACAATATTGTAATTAGCCTAAAATTATAATAAATATATTAATTTTAAAAAGAAAGTCTGAAGAAGTGATTTAATGAGGAAACCATCAATTTCCAAACTTTCTCTCAATGACAGACAATGATCCATGAGAAAAGTTTAGCTTCCTTTTCAACATAAGGATGTGTTCTGTGCAAGTTAAAAGATCTTCAGCAGTCATCTGTTAGCAATGGCATGGTACCCTAGACTACGTACACATCACATTGTATAAATGCAAGGGAAATTGACACCACTAGGACCCAGACCATGGACAGAACTCAAAGAAGAAGCCTGGCTGGAGCGACTGCAGGGGTGGCAGATAGTCTAGCTTGCAGGCCAGTTCTAAAGTAATTGCCTGAAGCTCTAAGTTCCCTTCCAGAGCAATAGGAGAGAGTGCTGACTGATACTGGCCGTGAGGAAAGCGACGTGTCACAGTTTTGCTGGCTTTAGATGAGAGATGGATTTTAGAGTTTAGGATTTGCAAGACAAATTCAAATTCAAATGGCAACCACTGGGTACTTTCCCTTTCTCATCCTTGGATTGCCACCTCTGCCTATGTCAGGAAGGGAGAAAGCAAGTTAGAAAGAGGTTAAAGGTCTGGTTAAACTTGCACAGTTCATGTATAAAACAGCCTAAAGTTCCAAGGTTTCCAGCAACTCTGGTTATCATTAAGCAATGGCATGTGACACACTGAGGAACCGGTACTCACAGGACAGAACTGTGAGCGTGTGAAAGCTTCCATGGATGAACAAAGCCTGTTTTCCTCATCTTGACTGATCTTTTCTCACCACATGTAGTATTTATCAGAAAATGCCTCACTAGCCACCAAATAGGTGATCGTTATTGACAAGACAAGAAAACCAAACTGGAAGGATAACAACCAGGCATGCAGAACGGCAGGCTGCCACTAATCTTATCACCATAGTGGATCGCTGCTATCAAAGTTGGCTTTGAGTCAGCCTCCTTTGGAGACCTGCTGATTGTGTTACAAATGTGAGTTTGACATGGAGCAGGTGAGGATTTTTCAAAACACATGTTCAGTGAAGAGGGAGGTCACAGCTTAAGTGAAATCAATGTGGGCTCTTGGCCTGGCTCAGATCAAAAGACCTGGGGAGTAAAATCCCCTGGAAGGCAATGTAAATACACCTGGTGATAACCTTATTTTCCCTCATCGACCTCCAGGTCTTCAGAGGTTTCTGGTTATGTGGGTACTTCCTCAGGTACTGCCATCATCTTTCAGGGTTTTGGCCTCCTGCAGCATCCTCAAATATTTTTATCATCCTCCCCATCATCTCTCTGCCCTGACACTGTCTTGTGGATAATCCTGGCGGCTGGCCCCACACAGTGCTGCTCTTGGTAGCTGCCGAGCATTTGGAGGTAGAATCTTTTCCTGCAGCTTTTATCCCTGATGGTGGGGAGACTGTATGCCAGGTGACACCAGGTAGAACAGATGGCCTCATTTTTTGCCTGGTTCCAATTTAAAGTCAAGTTCTTTCCCTCTGATGTCATGTATATCAAAAGCCATTCCTCCTAAGCAATGATATTTACTTAGATTAATTATTGCTGAACTCAGATTTGCATTGAAAGATAATTTAGGTGTCACTAAATTTTTTAAATGGAGTTTTTCTATAAATTAAAAAGGCACATGGTAAAATAAATTCTAAAACTGTCAGAAAGGCACAAAGTAAAAGATAGTCTCTCTTCTCTCACCTCTTCTAAAGGACACCGATAAACTTTCTTGCCTATCCAGTCAGAAATATATTTACACCAATATTTATATACAGCTATACTTTTACTAATTCCCAGAATTGAGGTAACACACTATATACTGTTCCTCACTCAGCTTTCTATTTTTATTAATAATTTATCTTGGAGATAGCATCATATAAGCAATATAATCTTATACGTTAATATTTTTACTGAAAATATACTATTTAATCACATAATGTACCAAGATTTATTTTATTAGGATCCCATAGATGGACATCTGGGTTATTTCTGGTAACTATCATTACAGAGCTATTACGAAAACTGAGGGGTGCTTATTCCTGTACTTGGCCCGCTTCTGCTTATATCTAATAGCTTTGTTGACTCCATTCTCTTCCATGTGTGTCTGTGCTTAGTCACTCAGTGTGTTCGACTCTTTGCAATCCCAGGCTCTGCTGTCCATGGGGATTTTCCAGGCAAGAATACTGGAGTGGGTTGCTATGCCCTCCCCCAGGGGATCTTCCTAACCCAGAGGTCAAACCCAGGTCTCCCGCATTGCAGGCAAATTCTTTACCATCTGAGCCACCAAATAAGCCCTCTCCTCTTCAATAGCTCCTAGCAATTCATCAGTACCTTACACCACTTTATTTTCTTTTTAGAATTTGGTATGTCTAAGATAACCCATCTATTTCTTACATCTTCTTTCCTGTCCTCCCAAACTAGACAATTAAGTGTAATAAAAGTAGACATTGATGTCTTCTTCACTTTCGTATTACCAGCACCTAGAACAGTGCATGGCATATAGTGGGTGCTCAATAAAAACTTAAACAAAATGAACTTCACAAATTTGGTAGAATGAATTTTCCTGAATGGAATCAAAACCTACAATGCAAACTGAAAAAAGCAAAAGAAAATTTATCTCATGAAACCTGGAAGCCTAGCCATGTGGCAGGTTCTTCTGATCAGTGTCTCAATAATGTCACCAAGGACCCAAAGTCTTCTGTTCTTTTTATTTTGTCACCCTCAGCCTGGGCTTCATTTTATGGATGGTTATGTGCTCAAAAATGGCCACAGGATTTACAGGCATCACTGGCAGATATGATAACAGCCAGAGGAAGAAGGTAAACTATTCCTCTCTGTGTTTCATTTATTGACCGTTTAGGTCACATGCACATTTCAGAGTCACTCATCAGTAAGAGATGTGGGATCTGGCCTGGCTTCAACTAATATTACACCTTGAGCGAAACCGAAGTGAAGTCATTCATAAATGTGAACTGCACTTGAGTTCTGGAGTCAGACGGAGACAAGCTGGGACCCGGGGCCCTTTGCTGCAGTGCTGCAATGCTTGTACTTGGACATACATGGAAGTAAAAATAACTGCATGCATGCACAGTTGTGGCAAATTCTGGTCTAAAAGATACAAAAAGACAAAAAAAAACCAACTATCTTTTCAGAAGAGTTGGGAGTAACAAAAAATTGGGTGTCAGGAGCAAAAGCAGGGTACTGCACATGCCCCTGGCAGTTAACACCACAAATGAGTGGGAATCTACTTATGCCACCCCTCCGGCTGAGCCCTGGACACACTCCTACCTTCATCCCATAAAAGGAACGAGCAAGGAAACCTGTTACTTGTTTTCCCTCTATCCTGCACCTGGTGCAGGAGCCCCAATGAAGCCTTGCCTGAATTTCTTGGCTGGCCTCTCATCAATTTCTACTGATTAAGGAAGGCCCTGGTCAGTATCAGAACCAACAGCCCTGGTATTCCTGGATTATAAACCTAGCCACTGGCAAGGTAGCAGCTAGTTATACCTGAATGCAGCCATGAAATTTAAAGATGCTTGCTCCTTGGAGGAAAAGCTATGACAAACTTAGATAGTGCATTAGAAAGCAGAGACATCACTCTGCCGACAAATGTCCATATAGTTGAAGCTATGGTTTTTCCAGTAGTCATGTATGGATGTGAGAGTTGGACCATAAAGAAGGTTGACAGCTGAAGAACTGATGCTTTCAAACTGTGGTGCTAGAGAAGACTCTTGAGAGTCCCTTGTACTGCAAGGATATCGAAGCTGTCAATCCTAAAGGAAACCAACCCTGAATATACAGTGGAAGGACTGATGCTAAAGCTGAAGCTCCAATACTTTGGCCACCTGATGCGAAGGGATGACTCACTGGAAAAGACTCTGAAGCTGGGAAAGATCGAGGAGACGAGGAAAAGGGGGCAACAGAAGAGAGATGGCTGGATAGTATCATTGACTCAATCAATGGTCATGAGTTGGCACAAACGGGGAGATAGTGAAGGACAGGGAAGCCTGGTGTACTGCAGTCCATATCATGAAGAGTTGGACATGACTTAATGACTGAACAATAAGTGGGACCAAAGAGGGGCTAGAAGGATAGAACTGGGGGACTGAAGGAGCTAAATTGATCTGTAATAATAGAAAACATTTTCTGTTTTGTAGCAAAGTTATGTATTTTCAGACTATATTCCTTTGGGGACAACTTTCGTTTCAAGGTCTGGGTTTAGAAATATATGTGACTAAAATCAGTGGCTTGTTTAGGGTGAAGTGTGCATTTTTATTTGCTCAGTAGCCCTTTAGGAAGGCTGTGTGCACATGGGTTTCACTGCAGGCCAAGGCAGCTCACAGGGAAAACCAAGATCCTGCTGGTTCTAAATATGTCACATAACTGCACCAGGCTCATCACTTCCACCCATGCACATTCAGCTGGCTCTCCCTTCTTCTCCCGCCTGGACCACCACGTTACCTGTGTGGACTGCTCCTCCCAGGGTCTTGGCCTTCTCTTGTCTCCCATCAGTTGGTTCTCCCCAAAGCAGCTAAGTGAGCTTTTGAAAATTAATCATCATTTCCCTGGCTCAAATGCTTACATAGCTTTTCACCTCACTCAGAATAAAACACATTCCCCCTTTGGCAAGGGATAAATTAGGAGTTTAGGATTAATATATATGCATTATACACACTACTATCTAAAATAGATAACCAGTAATGATATGTTGTGTAGCATAGGGAACTCCACTCACTGTTTTGTGATAATGTATAAGGGAAAAGAATCTGAAAAAGAATATATATATATATATATATATATATATATATATATTCTGACTGAAAATATAGATACATATACACATGTGTATATGTGTATATATATATGACTGAATCTCTTTGCTATACACCTAAAACACGTTGCAATCAACTATACTTCAATAAAAAAATAAAATTGCACAAACTGTATCTATAAAAATTTTATCTAAAATATATATCTCCAAAATTTACTAAAAAAGTTCTTGTGGCTCAATGTCAAAAACAACAACACAACCCAATCAAAAAATGTGCAGAAGACCTAAATAGACATAAACGTAATTCAAAACTACAATGAGATATCATCTCATACCACTCAGAATGGCTATCATCAAAAAAATCTACAAACAATAAGTGATGGAGAGGGTGTGGAGAAAACCAAACCCTTCTGTTATTGGGAATGTAAATTGGTTTAGTTACTATGGAGAAAAGTATGGAGGTGCCTTAAGAAACTAAAAATATAGCCATCATATGATATAGCAATCTTGCTCCTGAGCATATATCCACAGAAAAACATGGATCAAAAGGATACACGCACCGCAATGTTCATAGAAGCACTATTTATAATAGCCAAGACATAGAAGCAAACTAAATGTCTGCCTGGCAGAAGATGGCTGCTTTGGAAAATAGACACAGCTTCTCTAGAAAGTCAGACCTTCCTCTTCTGCAGGTGTGTGGGTATTGAGGAGGAAACAGCAAGAAAGTTTCTCTGTGTCCAGAGAGACTTTTAGGGTTTCTCATTCCTTCACCATCTTGAATTTGCAACTGGGCAGAAATATCCTTCAAATGAGACTGAAACAGGGGCGAGTCCCAGAGCAGAACAATTGTGTATTAGAAAGAGTTTTCAAGCCCTCTCTTAGTCATCTGCGTTTTCAAGAGAGCAGCACCAGTAAAACTGGCTCATCCTTGAAAATAAGATGTGGTACACACACACACACACACACACACACACACTCACACACTCACTCACACACACACACACACACACACACACTCACCCACTGGAATATTACTAAGCCATAAAAAAGAATGAAATTATGCCATTTGCAGCGACATGGATGGACCTAGACATTGTCATACTGAGTGAAGTAAGTTAGACAGAGAAAGACAAATATCCCATGATACCACTTACATATGGAATCTAATAGATATGATACAAACCAACTTATTTAGAGAACAGAAACAGACTCAGAGACTTAGAGAAGGAACTTTTTAATGGTTACCAGGGAAGAGTTGGCAGGAGGGCTACATCTGGAGTTTGGGACTGACATGTACACACTGCTGTATTTAAAATAGATAACCAACAGTGATCTACTGTATAGCACAGGGAACACTGATCAATATTTTGTAACAACCTAAATAAGAAAAGAATTTTCAAAAGAGTGGATGCATGTATATGTATAACTGAATTAGCTTGCTGTACGCCCAAAATTAACACAATATTGCAAATCAAGTATACTTCAATAAAATTAAAAACTAAGTAAAATGCACCATCCATTTAATGATAGCTTTGAAAGGCTAAAGATAAATGTTCTATTTACTATTTAAAGAACGAAAACAACAAAAAACCATGCTCTCCTTATCTTACATCCTTGACCCCTCCACCATGAGGTGATACGCCAGTGCCCTTGCCCTCATTTGCTTAATTCCAACCCCATGTGATGCTGTTCTTTACTCTTGAACATGCCAGGCTGTCACTTTCTGAAGGTCTTTGCCCTGAACTTCCGGTTGGTCACAAGGCTGCCACTTTCAGCTTATTCAAGTCTCACCTTTAATATTACATTCTCCCTAGGCCACCTTGAGCTGCAGCGAAAGTAACTCGATCCCCATGTCCTAGTAACTCTTTATCTCATGGTTTATTTTTGCTTGTTCAGAATTTTATTACTATGTAATATCTTACATATTTCTCTGTTTACTAATTAATATTCAGGGTCTCACAATCAGAAGGTATCCTCTTAGATGGTAGGGTTTTGTTTGGCACTTAATCCCCAGTGCCTAGAACAATGACTGGCTTAATTAATATTGGATTGTTTAATACTTGATAACAACAATGGCAACGTCTGTTCTTTTAATCAACTCCTTCTATCAATACATAGTATTTTCACATCATATGTTGCATATGAAGGCTCAGAAAAGAAATGGCTCCCTAACAGGCATGATTTTCTGGAGAATAGAAAAGAGAGTGGGTATAGGCTTATATCACGTTTTTAAAGCTATGGTTTTCCCAGTAGTCATGTATGGGCTTCCCTGATAGCTCAGTCAGTTAAGAGTCTGCTTGCTTGCAGGAGACCTGGGTTTGATCCCTGGGTCGGAAAGATCCCCCAGAGAAGGAAATGGCAAACCACTCCAGTATCCTTGCCTAGAAACTCCTGTGAATAGGGAAGCCTGGTGGGCTGCAGTCCAAGGGTTCACTAAGAGTCGGGCATGACTGAGCAACTAACACACGCACACAGTCTTGTAACCCTTGGGTCAAATAGTAAAGCACTGTCTGTCACATGGAGAAGTGACTCCACGGTCAAGCCACTTTGACAGGGCCAGTAAATAGGTACTAGGAGATACTGACACAGGCTTACAAAAACTACAAAAGAGAAGCCCCAAATTGCCATCAACCTTTCCCTCTTTTAAAATGAATGATGCCCTCCTGCTGAGAGAGGTGCTAAGTCAGTCTGTAAAACACACATCTTGGGGAGAAAGGGCAATGGAAGACAGAAGAAAAGGAAAGCTGTAATAGCGGTAACAGGAGAAATGTTTCAGGGGTTGGATGGTGATGCAACAGCAGCTGCACACTGAGGGAGAAAGGTCGGAGAGGAAAGACACTTCTTAGGTTTGGATGGATAACGTGTCTAGCTGCTGCTGCTAAGTCGCTTCAGTCGTGTCTGACTCTGTGCGACCCCATAGTTGGCAGCCGACCAGACTCTCCCGTCCCTGGGATTCTCCAGGCAAGAACACTGGAGTGGGTTGTCATTTCCTTCTCCAATGCATGAAAGTGAAAAGTGAAACTGACATCGCTCAGTCGTGTCTGACTCTTAGTGACCCCGTGGACTGCAGCCTACCAGGCTCCTCTGTCCATGGGATTTTCCAGCCATGGACTGCAGCCTACCAAGCTCCTCTGCCCAAGGAATTTTCCAGGCAAGAGTACTGGAGTGGATTGCCATTCCCTTCTCCAATGTGTCTAGCTATGGACACATTATTTGGGTCACTTTTAATGCTGTTGAGTGGAGAATAGAATTCCTTTCTCATTACTTTTTTTGCCAGTTTGTGGCATGTGGAATCTTTGTTCCCCAACCAGGGATTGAAACCACATCCCCTGTAGTGGGGCAGAGTCTTAACCACTGGAGCACCAGGAAGTCCATTTCTCATTGCTTCTGGATATTGATTATATTCATATTTTTTAACATAAAGTCCCTCTGTGACTGAACCACTTGGGTCCCTGAATTATAATGGTTACATTAAAAATACAACTTTAAAACAGCTGACTGAGAATGGAGAATTTTTTTTCTTCCATTAGTAGCTTGTCATTTGAAATTTAAGCAGAACCAAAAGACCGTTTGCTGGAGACTAAAGTATAAGTTATTTGCTAAAGTCTGATTCAACTCTCACTTGACTCTAGTCTACTGCCAGGGAGAAAGAGCTTCTGCAAGGAGAACAGAAGGGACGTTTACATGTTCTTATGGACTCTGGGATGAAAGGTGGCCGATTTGGGTATGGAAATGGGTACAGCAATAGGACACTGTTTCTGTTTTCCCATCTAGAATTTCCTGCTGAATGACCTACAGAGTGAAGAAAATGGAGGTGCAAGGAGAGATGAGGAGCATGGGATCAGTTCTGGCCAGGCTTGGATGTGTGACCTCAGATTGGTCTGTGTGCATGCTATCCTGCCGCCTGCATGCAGGGGAGTGATACCTTCTGTATGTACAAAAAGATAATCTGTTTGCAGATTCTAACCTCAGCAAAAATGGTCCCTGGAATGAACTGAGCAGGCAAACAGGTGATGAACCAAATGCAGTAAACAGATGAGAAGGGCACTGGATTGCAGTGTTGTCTTGTGACCTTGGAGTGTCTCTTCCGTCTCTGGACCTCACTACACTTACATGTGAACGAAGAGGACTAGACAAGACATTCAGCCAGCTCTCCTCCCTTGGATATTCGTCTGGTTAGTAAAACTGCAGGTCAGTATGCTTTTGCTGTTGCATAATCCTCAGAAACTGGAAACTTAGAACAAAATTGGAATACAGAAATAAGGCAGAAGACAGCAGCAAGAGAGAAACAAAAAGAACTGGACAAGAAAGGTACCAATTAGAGTATGGAAAATCATTAATTTGCTCAGGAAAAGAAAGTATTATTTTAAAAAAAAAACTTAGATTTTCTTCTGCTAACAAATATTTCTGAGAGGTGAGGAACTGTAGATGAGAAATCTCTTTTTCCCCTTTATTTCTTACTCTTCATGGCTGGTTTGAAAATCAGATCTTCTTTAATAACACACGAGGCTCTCCACGATCTGCCCTGTCTTTGCTACTTTATCTCTCCATAATCCTTGCTGATCCTCCATTACCATGGCCACTTCAGACTCTCTCACTTTGCACTTTGCTATCTGTATTAGTTTTCTCAGGCTGCTATAGCAAAACACCACAGCCTGGGTGGCCTAAACAACAGAAATTTATTCCTGACAGTTCTAGAGCTTAAGATGCTGGCTGTCCAAGATGAAGGTGTGGGCAGGTTTGACTTCTCCTGAGACCTTTCTCCCTAGCTTGCAGATGGCTGCCCTTTCACTGTGTCCTCAGGTAACCTTTTCTCAGTACATAGGAATCCCTGGCATCTCTCCCTCTTCTTATAAGGACACCACTCATGTCAGATCAGAACCCCACCTTAGTGGCCTCATGTAACTTGATCATCTCTTTAAAGGCCCTGTCTCCGATATAGTCACATTCTGAGGTACAGGAGATTAGAGCTTCGGTATATGAATTTTGGGACATGATTCAGCCCCTTTCACCATCTCATGGATTTGGTTCAAGTTTCTGCCTCCTAGAATGTCGTATCCCATTTTCTTTCAAAATCCTATGTATCTTTTAATTTCATCTCAAAACGCTTTCCTCTTTTCCTTCCTTCACTTATCACCCCCTCTCTCTGTAACTAGCTTTTCTTTTAATTGAAGAAGTAACACTTGTACACAGTATGCTAACAAAAACATAACAGCGCTATCCTGTAGATGATAAAACTCTTTCACACCCCAAGTCCCCCATCCAGAGTGCCCCTCTGCAAGCAAACGGTTAATACCACTTTGGAGAGTCTCTTATCCCATCCATGATACCCATATCCTGGCCATTAGACTACACTGCTTAGACGGAAGAGATTAATTCTGAGTGAGGGGTGGGCAAGGACATCATAGACTGCTGAATATCCTCTTATACAAGGTTCTTCCCAATCTCCGATGATTAGATCAGCCCCTGAGCAGTGGGACTGAGAGCAGCCTGGAGCTTCATGATTCATGAAGACTTGGATTTGAATGCAAGCACTAGAATTTACAAGTTGCATACTTTGGACAAAGTGTTTCCATCCCTTCAGGCCTCTGTTTGCTTGACTCTAAAGTAGGGACAATCATTATACCTTCTCTACCTGTGGGAGGGAAAAAGAGATTGCTTCAGGAATACCTTGTGAATGGCCAGAAGCAATGCTTCAGAAATGGCCTTTCTTTCCATCGATCTCCGACCTCCGTGCCTCTGCAGGACTCCATGACTTCGCCATGGCTTCTGCAGGCTGACTGCTCTCAGCCAGTCCCGTGGTTCCAGGGCCCAGGTAGGTGTAGATTTATATCTTTGAAGACCCCACTGATTCTATGTACCCATTTAGGCAGTAAATAAACATTCAAATCAATTAAAAACGGAATCTGTCTGGAACACAGAAAGCACAGTGTTCTGTTTTGTGGCAGAAAGACGTGGGAGAGTAACCCAGTTCTGTCATCTAATTGAGCTGTGGCCTCAGGCAAGTCATTTAAGCCGCTTTCATCCGAAGGTTTCTTATCTATAGAGTGTGGGTGGCCATCTCTACCTCTTGGGGCTTGTGGGAGGGAAACAGAGAAGCCCAGAGCTGCTGCAGGACAATCATAGAATGAGGAGGACATTTCTTACCAGTTTTTGCTTTCCCTTCCCCGTGAAATTCCCCCTTTAGGTACACAGCATCCCTGTGGCCCCTATTTGTGCCCCCTCCTTATTCTGAGAGCTAACTGGGCTGGAAGGAAGATAAGAAACTAAAGTGTGTGCAAATATTGTCAGAGTTACTCTTTCCCGAAGTTCTGACAGTTTGAAACTGCCTTGCTGAAATTCTCTGTTGCATTGTCAAATTGACTTGTGTGAATCATCTCTATGGTAATCATTAGAGAAAGCCTCACACGATAATTTATTTAATGATGGAATCCACATCGTTCTGCTGTCTTCCTAATATACAGTCAGCAACTGAGTAGCAGGACATCAGTCAATCTGTGATTCTTTTGGGTCCACTCAGCATCTTCTGTGCAGTTTTAACTATAGCGTCCAGTTCTCTGTCACCTCATTTGATATTCCAGAACTTCCCATTTGAGATTTTAACTGAGATCTATTCAGGATATAGGGGCTTCTGGTTCAGTGGTAAACAATCCACCTATCAATGCAGGAGATATGAGTTTGATCCCTGAGTCAGAAAGATTCCCTGGAGAAAGAAATGGCAACCCATTTGAGTATTCTTGCCTGGGAAATTCTATGGATGGAGGAGCCTGGTGGGGAAAGCACCTTGGACAGCAAGAAGATCAAACTAGTCAATCCTAAAGGAAATCAACCCTGAATATTCATAGGAAGGACTGATGTTGAAGCTAAAGCTCCAATACTTTGGCCATCTGATGCAAAGAGCTGAATCATTGGAAAAGACCCTGATGCTGGATAGGATTGAGGGCAAGAGAGAAAGGAGGTGACAGAGGATGAGATGGTTGGATGGCATCACCAACTCAGCGGACATGAGTGTGAGCAAACTGGGAGATAGTGAAGGACAGGCAAGCCTGGCAAGCTACAGTCCATGGGGTTAGATATGAAAAAGAGTTAGATATGACTTAATGACTAAACAACAACGAATGGCAAAGCATGCCATGCACTTACTCTCTGATCCCATCTCATGTCCCCATCTCCCAGATTATATTCTGAATTATTGTTGTTGTTTAGTCACTAAGTCATGTCTGACTCTTTACAACTCCAGGGACTATAGCAAGCCAGGCTCCTCCATCCATGGAATTTCCCAGGTAAGAATACTCAAATGGGTTGCCGTTTCCTTTTCCAGGGGATCTTCCTGATTCAGGGATCAAACCCATGTCTCCTGCATTGGTAGGTGGATTCTTTACCACTGAGTTACCTAGGCAGCCCCTTTATCCCGAATAGATCTCACTTAAGAAGAGGGAGATCAACCTTGAAGTACTAGGCCACCAGGCAGCCTTGCGGCAAGTGTGTGAGCAGGCAGATAGATTTAAAAGGAGGAGACAAAGTTTTTCCAGGACAGTGGTTCTCAGACATTGTAGTCTCAGGATTTCTTCATATTTGTAAAAATTATTGTTCTGTGGGTTATATATACCAATAGTTATCACATTAGAAATTGTATAAAGAAGTTAAATTGTTGTGAGTTTATTTAAAAATAGCAATAATAAGCTGTTAACATCAGCACATTAGTAATGCAAATCATGTGGCCTCTGGAAAACTCCGTTTTATATTTAAGAAAGAATAAAAGTGAAAAGTCAGTTAATGCCAGTATTATTATAACAGGTTGATCTCATGAACCTCTAGAATGGGTTTTGAGGACCTTTGAGAGCCATTGGTCCAGACAAGGACACTGGAGGTTAAAGGGCTGAGAGAGAGGGAAAGAGAGAATGTGTTTCTGTGTTTATGTGATATACATGAATCTTTCTCTCTTTTGGTAATAATAATAGCACATTGTTTACTTTGAATTAGATACTACACTAATTCACAGTTATTATTTCATTTAATCCCCATAATAACTCATAAGAGGTAATACTATTATTACATGGATTTTAGAGATTAGGAGGCAAGACAGATTTTAGAGAGGTTAAAACTCAAAGTGAGGCCAAATTTTTGTGACAAATATCAGAAAAGAACAAATCAGGTTTCTAACGCAAACTTCTGTGAGGTATATGCTAAAGCATGTAGACAAAAAACAAAAGACTTGAGGAATACTCTCCTACAAAAACTTCCAGGTTAAAGGTTACTTAACCCTGGAGGATGACAAGAGTAACTTCCTGGTTAGGCTCTGGGGAGATGGGGAGCTGGCCGCAGTGGATGCCGTCGTGTGCTGTCCGCAGCTTCCTCAGAGCTAAGTCACCCAGTATTCACTGCGGACTGCTGCCAGTGCATTCCTCTCTGGGAATGCTTCTCAAAAAGAGGGCTGTTGACTATGGAAGTACGGAGAGTCCTCAAAAACTAGGAATCAGTTCAGTCGTTCAGTCGTGTCCGACTCTTTGCAACCCCATGAATCGCAGCACCCCAGGCCTCCCTGTCCATCACCAACTCCTGGAGTTCACTCAGACTCACGTCCATCGAGTCCATGATGCCATCCAGCCATCTCATCCTCTATTGTCCCCTTCTTCTCCTGCCCCCAATCCCTCCCAGCATCAGAGTCTTTTCCAATGAATCAACTCTTTGCATGAGGTGGCCAAAGGACTGGAGTTTCAGCTTTAGCATCACTCCTTCCGAAGAACACCCAGGACTGATATCCTTCCAAAGAACACCCAGGACTGGTTGACTCTCCTAGCAGTCCAAGGGATTGCCAAAAGTCTTCTCCAACTCCACAGTTCAAAGGAACAATTCTTTGGTGCTCAGCTTTCTTCACAGTCCAACTCTCACATCCGTACATGACCACAGGAAAAACCATAGCCTTGACTAAACAGACGTTTGTTGGCAAAGTAATGTCTCTGCTTTTGAATATGTTATCTAGGTTGGTCATTACTTTCCTTCTGAGGAGTAAGCGTCTTTTAATTCCATGGCTGCAATCACCATCTGCAGGAGTACAAAAATAAAGTCTGACACTATTTCCACTGTTTCCCCATCTATTTCCCATGAAGTGATGGGACCAGATGCCATGATCTTCATTTTCTGAATGTTGAGCTTTAAGCCAACTTTTTCACTCTCCTCTTTCACTTTCATCAAGAGACTTTTAGTTCCTCTTCACTTTCTGCCATAACGGTGGTGTCATCTGCATATCTGAGGTTATTGATATTTCTCCCAGCAATCTTGATTCCAGCTTGTGCTTCTTCCAGTCCAGCGTTGCTCAGGATGTACTCTGCATAGAAGTTAAATAAGCAGGGTGACAATATACAGCCTCGATGTACTCCTTTTCCTATTTGGAACCAGTCTGTTGTTCCATGTCCAGTTCTAACTGTTGCTTCCTGACCTGCATATAGGTTTTTCAAGAGGATGGTCAGGTGGTCTGGTATTCCCATCTCTTTCAGAATTTTCCACAGAAAGGCAATGCCAAAGAATGCTCAAACTACCACACAATTGCACTCATCTCACGCTAGTAAAGTAATGCTCAAAATTCTCCAAGTCAGGCTTCAGCAATATGTGAACCATGAACTTCCAGATGTTCAAGCTGGTTTTAGAAAAAGCAGAGGAACCAGAGATCAAATTGCCAACATCTTCTGGATCATTGGAAAAGCAAGAGAGTTCCAGAAAAACATCTATTTCTGCTTTATTGACTATGCCAAAGCTTTGACTGTGTGGATCACAATAAACTGTGGAAAATTCTGAAAACTACCATTTGACCCCACATTCCCACTACTAGGCATATACCCTGAGGAAAGCAAAATTGTAAAAGGTACAAAGGTACCTCAATGTTCATTGCAGCACTATTTACAATAGCTAGGACATGGAAGTAACCTAGATATCCATTGATAGATAGATGGATAAAGAAACTGGTACATATATACAATGGAATATTAGTCATAAAATGGAGCACATCTAAGTCAGTTCTAATGAGGTGGATGAACCTAGAGCCTATTACACAAAGTGAAGTAAGTCAGAAAGAGAAAACAAACATTGTATATTAACACACACGTGTGTGTGTGTGTTTATCTGTGTGTGTCTATATGGAATCTAGAAAGATGGTCCTGATGAACCTATTTGCAGGCCAGCAGTGGAGACACAGACAAAGAGAACACGATTAAGGACAATGGTGCAGAGGAGGAAGGAGAGGGTGAGATGAAGGGAGAGAGTAACATGGAAACATATATGCTACCACATATAAAATAGATAGCCAATGGGAATTTGCTGTATGACTCAGAGAACTAAAATTGGAGCTCTGCAACTGCAACATCTTGGGGCGGGTCGGGAGGGTGGGGGGAGGGCACATATGTATATCCGTGACTGACTCCTGTTAATAGATGGCAGAAACCAACACAATACTGTAAAGTAATTATTCTTCAATTAAAAATAAATAAATTTACAAGCATATATAAAAGGAGGGCTGTTAGTCCAAGGTCACACCGATTCCCCTGGGGCAGTGCAAAGCCAGGGCTAATTAGCAGTTACATAGAAGACCTTACCACCAGGCAGGACAATTCTGAAAGGCCATCCAATTGCAGATATCCCCAGAAGATCTGAGTGGGCCTTTCCTGCTTGTGCATTACTGTCCAATACCTCCCTTGGCCTAGGCCTGCTCCCTTCATTCCCCTGAAGGTGGTCCTGAGAGCACCTCTCAGTCAATATCCTGCCACCAAATCTCCTTTTCAGAGTCTATTAACCAGAGAACTAATCTGAGACAAATTCCCAAGTCTTCCACCATTCAGAATAGTTCACTCCAATTTCTTTTAAGTATTAGGTCTCTGCAGGGTTAGTATTAAGCCTCTTTAAACTCCATAACCAATAGAATAGTCCTGATTTATGCTTATCCATCCTTCCAGCAATAGTCTTTTCATCTCAGGTTGGACACTTTAGATTTCGAAAGTTCTTTCTATGAATGGAAATTGGCCTGCCTGATAGCCATGCACTGTTATTAGTTTATCACGTGGAACTTTTCAGATCCACCCATTCATTCTTGCATGATGGGCTGCACATACATTACAATCTGGCTGGATATATGAGAACCTTATCAGTCAGCAAGCTAGAAGAGACAGCATTTTAGGTGCTTCCTCATCCCAAGGTTTTCTGATTTTAGGAAAGTTTTTCTGGTACGCTGTTCATAATAGACAGTCCCCTCTTTCCAATCTTCACCTTCCATGCAGATTTGGATGCCTCATGCCATGGAGAGGTGATAGCCTAACAAACTTCCTTCTGATTCTTCTTCTGTTTTCTGTTATAGTCCAACATGGACATACAAGGCCACTTAGCTTCATGGTTTTCAGTTTGACCTCAGATACTGTCTTTTTTGTGAACCAGCTTACTTTTGTGCAGTCTCATCTTCCCTGCTGTGCTCTGGAAGTGGGACAATTTTCAGTGTTATTTTTAATCACATAGCACTCAGGGAGATAATGATATTGATTAAAATATGAGTCTAAGAAAGGTAATTCTCTTGGAGAAGGATGCATGGAAAAATTGTGTCTTAACTCCAAAACTCCACTAGGTGGCATTTCGTTAAAATAGTACTGCTACTGTGCTTATTAGAGGTAATTGTGCATGATATTATTCTTAAAGAGATACTAGTAAACTCAAAGATTTAAATGTCCACATTTCCCTAGTAAAGTGAGGATTCTAAAACAAAAGTGTGTCTTATTTTTTAAGATAAGATACCCAGATCCATGCCTGGAAAATTTAGTATAGCCTAAAGAGAGAATGGAGACTCAAGATTTTTAACCTGGATTCCAATATTAATTTATTTGTCTGACCTTGTGCAAGTTTGGAGAAGGCAGTGGCATCCCACTTCAGTACTCTTGCCTGGAAAATCTCATGGACGGAGGAGCCTGGTGGGCTACAGTGCATGGGGTCGCTAAGAGTCAGACACCACTGAGCGACTTCACTTTCACTTTTCACTTTCATGCACTGGAAAAGGAAATGGCAACCCACTCCAGTGTTCTTGCCTGGAGAATCCCAGGGACGGGGGAGCCTGGTGGGCTGCCGTCTATGGGGTCACACAGAGTCGGACGCAACTGAAGCGACTTAGCAGCAGCAGCAGCAGCAGTGCAAGTCATTTTCCCTCTCTGGGCTGATTTCTTCTTTTATATGAGGGAGAGAGCAAACTAGACAATCTTCTAAGGTCTTTTTACTTCTACTACTCATAATTCAATTTCATTCATTAATGTGTTTAAAGGACAAGCTTTTAATACTTTCATCACCGAATTTTTAATGAAGATAAAACTTAACTGTGGATTTGTTTATAAAATACACATACACACATACATGCATAAGTTGTGTCTGACTCTTTGCGACCCCATGGACTGTAACCTATCAGGCTCCTCTGTCCATGGGATTTTCCCAGGCAAGAGTGCTGGACTGGATTGCCATTTCCTTCTCCAAGGGATCTTCCCAACCCAGGAATCGAACTCAGGTCTCCCACATTACAGGCAGACGCTTTACCGTCTGAGCCACCAGGGAAGCCCAAATACTTACTATGAAACATTATTGTGATTTTAGGCAATTCTAATTTTTATTATTGAAGAAGACCTGTTAGAGGCAGTTTTTCCTCACATTGAGTTTCAGAATCTTTTATTTCAAGCCAAACAGTTTCAGTGGTCAACAACATTTTTTCTACCCTTTCAAGCCACTGTGGAATGAGCATCTTTGAAACTTAGAGAAACTCATCTCGGAGAGCAAGAGAGATCTTCACAGATTATTATTAGAAAGGAGAAGTGCACTCAACAGTCTTGTCCAGTTCTCCTGAAGAACCCTCTTTAAAGTTTGCATTTTCCAGATTGCTTTTATCTGAATTATAGCAGATGCCACTAAACAGAGGCTTATAATATTGTACACTGTCATATAATTCCTCTGAGCCTTAATAAAATAGAAGGGACAGTGTCTTCAGAACCTAAGCTCCTATGGACCTGTGGATTCTGTCTCAGGGGAAAGCAGTTTTAACTCTCTGAGAGGATTACTGCTCTCCTATGGACATTAAAAACTCAGCAGTGGCCACAGGACTGGAAAAGGCCAGTTTTCATTCCAATCCCAAAGAAAGGCAATGCCAAAGAATGCTCAAAATACTGCACAATTGCACTCATCTCACACGCTAGTAAAGTAATGCTTAAAATTCTCCAAGCCAGGCTTCAGGAATATGTGAACCGTGAACTTCCTGATGTTTAAGCTGGTTTTAGAAAAGGCAGAGGAACCAGAGAGCAAATGGCCAACATCTTCTGGATCATGGAGAAAGCAAGAGAGTTCCAGAAAAACATCTATTTCTGCTTTATTGACTATACCAAAGCCTTTGACTGTGTGGATCACAATAAACTGTGGAAAATTCTGAAGGAGCTGGGAATACCAGACCACCTAACCTGCCTCTTGAGAAATCTGTATGCAGGTCAGGAAGCAACAGTTAGAACTGGACATGGAACAACAGACTGGTTCCAAATAGGAAAAGGAGTACATCAAGGCTGTATACTGTCACCCTGTTTATTTAACTTCTATGCAGAGTATATCTTGAGAAACGATGGGCTGGAAGAAACACAAGCTGGAATCAAGATTGCCAGGAGAAATATCAATAACCTCAGATATGCAGATGACACCACCCTTATGGCAGAAAGTGAAGAGGAATTAAAAAGCCTCTTGATGAAAGTGAAAGAGGAGAGTGAAAAAGTTGGTTTAAAGCTCAACATTCAGAAAACGAAGATCATGGCATCCAGTCCCATCACTTCATGGGAAATAGATGGGGAAACAGTGGAAACAGTGGCAGACTTTATTTTTGGGGGCTCCAAAATCACTGCAGATGGTGACTGCAGCCATGAAATTAGAAGACGTTTACTTTTTGGAAGAAAAGTTATGAGTAACCTAGACAGCATATTCAAAAGCAGAGACATTACTTTGCCGACTAAGGTCCATCTAGTCAAGGCTATGGTTTTTCTAGCAGTCACGTATGGATGTGAAATTTGGACTGTGAAGAAGGCTGAGTGCTGAAGAATTGCTTTTGAACTGTGGTGTTGGAGAAGACCCTTGAGAGTTCCTTGGACTGCAAAGAGATTCAACCAGTCCATTCTCAAGGAGATCAGCCCTGGGATTTCTTTGGAAGAATGATGCTAAAGCTGAAAGTCCAGTACTTTGGCCACCTCATGCGAAGAGTTTATTCACTGGAATAGACTTTGATTCTGGGAGGGATTGGGGACAGGAAGAGAAAGGGACGACAGAGGATGAGATGGCTGGATGGCATCACCAACTCAATGGATGTGAAACCGGGAGTTGGTGATGTACAGGGAGGCCTGGAGTGCTGTGATTCATGGGGTTGCAAAGAGTTGGACACAACTGAGCAACTGAACTGAACTGATGTTATGAATAGTGAAGAAACAGTTCAAGAACAAAGTCAAAGAGAAAACTCTAACTTTAAAGGATACAGGCACCCCGATGTTAATCACAACAATATTTACAAAAGTCAAGACATGCAAGCAACCTAAATGTTCATTGACAGATGAATGGATAAAGATGTGGTACATATATGCAATAGAATACTATTCAGTAATAAAAAGAATGAAACAATACCATCTGCAGCAACATTGAAATTATCATACCAAGTGAAATAAGTCAGAGAAAGAGAAATATCTTCTGATATCACTTATATGTGGAATCCAAAAATGATACAAAGGAATCATTTACAAAATAGAAAAAGACTCACAGGCACCAAGCTTACAGTTACCAAAGGGGAAAGGAATAAACTGGAATTTGAGATTAACAGATACAGACTACTACATATAAAACAGATAAACAATAAGGACCTACTGTATAGCACAAGGACCTATATTCAATATCCTGTAATAACCTACAATGGAAAAAAATCTGAAAAATAATATATATATATATATATAAACTAAATCACTTTGCTGTAATGTGAAACACTGTAAATCAACAATATTTCAATTAAAAATAAAAACTAAAAAGAATAAGATGGAAATTTCCATTACCATATCTAAAACAGATAGCCAGTGGGAATTTGCTGTATAACTCGGGAAACAAACAGCAGCTCTGTATCAACCTAGAGGGGTGGGATGGGGAGGGAGATGAGTGGGAGGTTCCCAAGTGAGGGGACATATGTATACCTATGGCTGATTCATGCTGAGGTTTGACAGAAAACCACACAATTCTGTAAAGCAATTATCCTTCAATAAATAAATAATAATAATAATAAAGGATAAAGTCAAGAATTTAGTCACACTAAAAAAGTAGGGGAAGCATTGGACTCAGAACACTGGCTTTCAGCTCTGTTATTTTTCCTATATATTTCAATTGCAGATCCAAATCTAGAAAATCCTCTACAGTTTTTCAGAATGAAATATGAATTGCACACATTTTAAAACAAAAATGGCTCCAGACAATGTTACTTAATGTTATTTTACTAGTGAGCAAAGAAAGACAGAAAAGTTACGTGAGAGGCTGGGTGACTTTCTCAAGATCATACAATTAAGTACAAGCAGAACTAGAGACAAGAGGTGAATTTGCTTAATGTCTATCTAGCTATGGTATGCGTACTTATGTCTTTTGTCCACATTAACCTGTGCCTTTGAATTAAGAATGAACATTATGTCTGTCATTCTGTACCTGTGTTATTATCAACCATTAAAAAATTCAGTTGAATGAACTTGCTCCTTTTGCCTTAGTGGAAGGTGACAGCAGTACAGATATGTTTTGATAGCACTATTTTGACAGGGAAGGACTAATAAAAATAAGTATCATAGTGAAAAATTTCAAATGCATAGCTTTGAACTCATGTTCTTTAAAGTTTGGCTTGGCTTATACCAATCAAATTAGTGAGAAATTGTGTTCTTAAAAAAAAAAAAAAGAATCTAATTATAGCCCTGGATAGCAGTGACAAAGGGCCCAAATATTAAAGATAATAATAATTATAGAAATACAGGCAGATAACATTCACTAAGGATTTGTGCAGTGCCAGACACTATGCTGAGGACCCACATACATCTAATCTTTGCAATAACTCTACAAGGTAGGCATGCTCATTTCATGGATGTTCAAGCTAAATCTTAGGAAGGTTAACAGATTGGTAAAAGGTCACACAGTAGAAAGTGGGAGAAATAGGATCTGAACTTATGAAGTCAGTTTCTCGAGTCAGTGTCTTTAACTAATTTACAATTTTTATGCCACACTGAAAAACAAATCTGAAAATATCATACAGAAATGTCCTTCTTCTTTGGGAGCCCTCTTGCTCAGCAGGAAATGTGAATCCCTGTCCTTCCCTCCGTTTATGTTAGTGAGTTCATTGCTGGCCACTCCCTAGATAAGACTGTACTGCCTTTTATTTTGAGAACCTCTTAAAGAATAAACAAATACAGTATTGTAATTAAAAAATAAATAAATTTAATTAAAATTAAAAAAAATTAAAAAATAAAAGAATAAATATAAGCAGAGACATCACTTTGCCCACAAAGATCCGTACAGTCAAAGCTCTGATTTTTCTAGTAGTCATGTATGGATGTGAGAGATGGACCATAAAGAAGGTTGGGAGCTGAAGAATTGATGCTTTCCAACTGCGGTGCTGAGGAAGACTCTTGAGATTTCCTTGGACAGGAAGAAGATTAAACCAGTGAATTCTAAAGAAAGTCAACCCAATATTCATTGGAAGGACTGATACTGAAGCTGAAGCTCCAATACTCTGGCCACCTGATGTGAAGAGCTGACTCATTGGAAAAGACTCTGATGCTGGGAAAGATTGAGGGCAGGAAGAGAAGGGGGTGTTGGAGGATGATATGGTTGGATGGCATCACTGACTCAGTGGACAAGAGTTTGAGCGCACTCTGAGAGACAGTGAAAGACAAGGAAGCCTGGCACGCTGATGTTCATGAGGTCACAAAGAGTCAGACACAACTTGGTGAATGAACAACGAAGCATTTCTAGTTTCATATATAATGGAATTACATGGTTTGGACAAGGAACTGGGCTGAAAGCAAATTTCCCTGCTCTGAGGAGAAAGAGTTTGCAAAAAAAAAAAAAATGATGTTGATAAAATGACCTTAAGTGTAGTCTTCACAAGAAAACTGGCCTATCAAAAAGTATTTGTCTGATTTCATTTGTACAAGGCACCTCGAATAGTCAAATTCATAGAGTTAGAATGTACACCTGGAGATATCAGTGGGGATGAGGAGCTAGTGTTTAATGTGGACAGAGTTTCAGTTTGGGAAGGTGAAAATTCAGGAGATGGATTATAATGAGAATTGCACCACAAAGTGAGTGCACTCAGTGCCATTGAACTGTATAGTTAAAATAACACGTTTTATATTATGTGACTTTCACTGCAATTTAAAAAAATGAAACGTGGTCTACTGTAAGTTGGCAGTTTTCCAAAATGTGCTCATATCCACGATGCTGCTTCATCTAAACGTCCCCTGTAACAACCTTTGTTTGCTTTCTCTTATGACAAGGTGATGGTAGAAGCTCCCTTGCCTTTTGGAAAACAACCAGCCCTTGTTTAAACGGCTGGTTCCATGGCTCAGGGAAGTCTGAAGTGTCACCAAAATTTCTGGGAGTTCTCAGGAGCTTGCTTCCTCCTGGTGACTTCTATCTTGAGGTCTGCAGCCATTGTGGTGTTGGCCTATTCTCCTCCTTCCAGGGAAATAAAGCTACTCCCATTTTGTGAGTTAGATCACCCTGCCGAACATTTGAAGGGTCAAAGGGGAGAGCATACACTGTGTCATGCAAAGCTTTCTGTCACCTCTGCCCTCCCCTGCTGTCCCTTCTCCCCTCCTCTCCTCGTAACCCCTCCTCCACCCTGCTCCTCTTTCCCTCTTAGGAAGAAATTTCCTTTCCTGCCACTAGCAGATTGCTCTGCCCTGCTCTGAAGGCTCTCTGTAAGCTGACATGCATTCCCCACAGCCACTGAATGACCCATAGAGAGCCTCTCATGGCTTTCATCCAAGGTATGTGCTTTGCTCTGTAATAAATTCTGTAGCATACCCCTGAGAATAAATTTTTCTCTGCTTGCTGTAACCATATGTGCTTGAAAATAGAAAAATCATGTATTTTCTTTTAAATTCTGTGCTTTTGACTGCTCACCAAAGCACTCAACTTAATCACCTGCTTATTTAATGCTAATACTTTGCAAAGAAAATGTTTCTATTTTTAAAAAAATACTATGCTTCTAAGTCATCTCTTATATCATGTCTCCTTGCCATTCTTATAAGAGGAGAGTGGCATTAGATGTTGCTTAATTTTCTTTAAAGATGAACAAAAAATGAGACCCAGGGAAGTGAAACAGGTTGTCAGAATTCAACCTGTCACGTGTCTGGCACCAGCACCCATGTTCTTTCTGGATGTACTCCTTCACATCTGACGTGCTTTCCCTAAAACATAGCTTAGAGCATAGTAGGTTTTAGTGGTATGTATACACAGCAGCAAACTGCAGTGCAGTTCTGGGGCTGGTGAAAATGTTAGTCATTCAGTCAAGTTTGACTCTTTGCAACCCAGTGGACTGTAGCTCACCAGGATATTCTGTCCCTAGGATTCTTCAGGCAAGAATACTGGAGTGGGTTGCCATTTCCTTCTCCAGGGTATCTTCCTAACCCAGGGATAGAATCTGGGTCTCCTGCTTTGCAGACAGATGCTGGAGCCCACCGCAAAGAGAGAGAACGTTTAGACAAAGGGAGCAAAGACAAAGAGACCAAAAAAAAGTCTTCACCATTACTAGTCATCCATGGGCTTTGGTTAAGTTATCTGGGAGCAACTTTTCTTTATCCTGCAGGAGGCACGTGCTTTTAAATTTAATCAGATCATGATTCAAGTTGAAATAGCTTCCTTTTGCTCTCGGGTCAAGATTCAAACTTCTGTACATGCCCTGGCTCTTTTTCTTCCTCACCTGAGTTACCTGTTCCATCCTTTGATCAACTCCAGACAGCCGGCTTCTTTGCATTTCTGCAAATAAGCTGTGCTACCTTCTGTCCCAGGCTCCCTACGCATGCTCCAGTCTCCAGCCTAAAATGACATCCTCTCATCCCACATGCCACCTTTCCACCTGGTCGACTTCCTTTGCTTCTATGATTTGCATTTATTTGTCTTCTCTTTTGAAAAGCTCTTCCCACCAGCCTGTCTTGAAGACTTCCCTCCATTTTGCCCTATTTGTATTGATATTATTTTTTATAGTCTCTTACTCCCATGAACCCTTGTTAAGCTCTGAAAGCAGTACTCAAAGTAGTTCCTGGCACATAATAAGCTTTCAATAAATAATTCTGTATGAGTGAACGAATGAATGAGCAAAGCAGCATGGAAGACACACTTTTCTGCCTGTGCTCAGCTCATATATTTGCCCACTGCACAAATGCCTGGTAGACTCCCCCAGTCGTGCATGTATTAAGGGAAACCAGGGTTTGGCGCTGACAGAGGCCCTGCCATCTGACATTTAAAATGGAATGCCAAGTTGTCTGGGAGGCAAGTTTGGAGCACCATAACTGAGCACAGACTTTGTCTTTGGCAAACCTTCTTATCTACTACCTTCCAGAATCTCCTTAAGGCTACCCAACACGTTCTGCACCCAATATATCATGATGACCCTTTAAGCTGCCAGGTCAGCAGTATTAAAATGTGCATGGCTCCTCCATCCTGCTGTGGTCCCACTGATTGCCAGGCCCTGATTTTGCAATTTCTGAAAGAACTGCAAGGACTCTTTGGATTAATAGCTGAATTTAATCTGTTTGTTTATCATGAATTGAGATGGCCAATCTGCCTATTTCCTCCTAAAAGGGAAAACATTTTTTTAAATTATATGTTAGAATGCTTATTCCAATTTGCCTCAACCTTAAGAGCCCACACAAGCCTGAAAAATCCCTAAACTCTCCCAGTCTTCCTATTTAGTCATTTCATTTCAGTCACTCAATCGTGTCTGACTCTTTGTGACCCCAGTTGCAGCACGCCAGGCCTCCCTGTCCATCACCAACTCCTGGAGTTCACTCAGACTCACATCCATTGAGTCAGTGATACCATCCAGCCATCTCATCCTCTGTCATCCCCTTTTCCTCCTGCCTCCAATCCCTCCCAGAATCAGAGTCTTTTCTAATGAGTCAGCTCTTCGCATGAGGTGGCCAAAGTACTGGAGTTTCAGCTTTAGCATCATTCCTTCCAAGGAACACCCAGGGCTGGTCTCCTTTAGAATGAACTCTCAGGAGTCTTCTCCAACACCACAGTTCAAAAGCATCAATTCTTCAGCACTCAGCTTTCTTCACAGTCCAACTCTCACATCCATACATGACCACTGGAAAAACCATAGCCTTGACTAGATGAACCTCTGTTGGCAAAGTGATGTCTCTGCTTTTCAATATTCTATCTAGGTTGGTCATAACTTTCCTTCCAAGGAGTAAGCGTCTTTTAATTTCATGGCTGCATTCACCATCTGCAGTGATTTTGGATGTAAATAGTTTTTCTGTCTCTCATCTTGTCATGTAATCACACAAATTCACATACTGTCATGTAAACAATGTTGCATTATTATTTAGCTATTAGGGGGTGCGTGTGCATGTGTTTTCTGTCTCTTTGTGGTGTTCTTTGAGTATAAGAACACATGCACTCCCTTTATAAACCCCATAGTGTTTAGCTTGGTCCCAGACATTCCTTAAGACCTCAAAGAGGTAGGCCCCATAGTGATATGTCACAGTTTGGGTTCTCCAGAAGCAGACAAAGAGATGAAGTTCGGTTTGCAGATTCGCTTGCTCCTTCGAAGAAAAGTTATGACCAACCTAGACAGCATATTAAAACACAGAGACATCACTTTGCCAACAAAAGTCCATCTAGTCAAAGCTATGATATTCCCAGTAGTAATGTATGGATGTGAGACTATAAAGAAAGCTGAGTGCTGAAGAACTGATGTTTTTGAACTGTGATGTTGGAGAAGACTTTGAGAGTTCCTTGGACTGCAAGGATATCCAACCAGTCAATCCGAAAGGAAATCAGTCCTAAATATTCATTGGAAGGACTGATGCTGAAGCTGAAGCACCAATATTTTGGCCACCTGGTGCTAAGCACTGACTCACTGGAAAGGACCCTGATGCTGGGAAAGATTGGAGGTCAGAGGAGAAGGGGACAGCAGAGGATGAGATGGATGGATGGCATCACCAACTCGATGGACATGAATTTGAGCAAACTCTGAGAGCTGGTGATGGACAGGGAAGCCTGATGTGCTGCAGTCTGTGGGGTTGCAAAGAGTCGGACATGACTGAGTGACTGAATTGAACTGAACTGAACTTGCAGGATATTTGTCAGGGATCAATGCATGTGGAAGGAAAGCAGAAGAAGAATTGGGCAGATGGAGAAGTCCAACTGAGTTGCAGACCCTACAAAGCCTCAGTGAACCCAGCCCTACAGAGTTGTTCCCCTAAGTACCAGCACAACAAGGCCTCTACATCCTCTGGCTCCTGGCTTGATCAGTCACTGTACATGAGGCTCCCTCAGAAGGGCCTGCCTTCGTGTGCCTTCTTGCACTGACATAAGGCCCAGAGCAGCTATCAGCTGAGGCTGCCTGCTGACAACTGGGGTAACATGTCTTGCCATGAAGGGAAATCTGGGTGGCACTTCACCTTGTCTATAATGAAGCAGGTCACCAAAAGCCATATGAGATTAAAGTTTAATAATTACCTGTGGAACTGAATCCTATTGGCCAGATCTCTGACTAAAGTGAAAGACCACCCAATGAACCCAGATATTACCTAATAAGAAAAAAAGAACAATAGCACTTTGGTCTGGAAATGATATGGGGAAGATAAAGCATCCTCCTAAATTTAAAAGGTTCTTGGACACATACGAAAACTTAAATATCCAAAACCCATCCAGGATGGTCCCTTTTCAGTTCTGAGTCAATAAGTAGAGAAATGCTCTCTGCTCAACCACATATTCAATTCAAAATATTTCCCCAGCAGGGCTTTAAATCTCTACCCTTTTAATGTGTATGAAAACATGACATCATCTGACTCACATAAAAGCCTATGAAATAGCAATAGCTTCTCCTTACTGAAAGTCCACTGTGTATTTGGCATTTTACACATCTGTTTCTTAACATTTGTGGGGTTATGAGCCTGATCTTGTGCTAAGCCCTTTTTAGGGATCATCTCATTTAATCATAACAACAACCGCATAATGTAAAATCTCTTATTCCTATTTTAGAGACAGGGAAATTACAGTTTACCAAGAGGAAACAACTTGCCCCAATAAGGTAGGAAACTATAGAACCAGCATTTTAATCTAAGCAGTCTGCCCCCAGGGGGATTTAAAATTTTCTTTACAACAAGGACACCACTCTCTCATTGAAGACTCTAGCCTATTTTTTGAAATTTGTTTTGTAAGTCCCTTAGGGTTTCAGAGCCTCAGGGATTTTATCTCAAGGCTTAAGAGGGTAGAAAACTATTGTGCCTAACAACGTCAAGATAAAGAACTCAAGTTCCCCAAGAGGGAATGAGAGCAACCAGCTGGACTGGTCTGCTTTGTGGACAAAGGGTTGATGAGCATCCTTGCTCTTGTTTTACCTGTGGCAGCTCAGCTGATGCTCTTTAGGAGAGAAAAACAAGTAACGAAAGTGGAAAAAAATCACGTATGTAATAAAAACATCCTCCTCGATCTTATAAAAGCTTCAGCAAAATCAGTCTTGCTAGTGAAGAAGACACTTGTATGAGTGGATCTTTTAGAGAAGTTGGAGGAGGTGTGAAGATGTGCCTCTGAGTGGCTGCTGGGTGATCACAGAGACAGCCCAATGAAACAAAGGCTCCCCAAAACAAGAGAACAGCTGATAACTGGGTTTCCCTTCCATTTAAAACAACCTGTTGGGTGAGTTGGGCTTCCTTCATAGCTTAGTCAGTAAAGAATCTGCCTGCAATGCAGGAGACCTGGGTTCAATTCCTGGATCAGGAAGGTGCCCTGGAGGAGGGCATGGCAACCCACTCCAGTATTCTTTCTAGGAGAATCCCCATGGACAGAGCAGCCTAGTAGGCTACTGTCCATGGGGTCGCAAGAGTCAGACATGACTTAGTGACTAAAGCACCACATTGGGTGAGTTGATACTTCCATCTTGTGGCTGAAAAAACAGTGACTGTGAGACATGACCTTGCCAAAGGTCACACAGAGAATAATGACAAACCAGGTTCAATAGCCTGAACTTATTTTTCTGTGACCTTCAACTGTCATCACAAGAGGTCAGGGGAAAGATAAAAACAAACAAAAAGCTGTTAATATTTTGATTCCACTCTTAAGTCCTTAATTTTAATCTCTTTGACCTGAGCAGAAGATGCTAAATGAAAAGTGAAAGCCACAGATAAGACTCCTTCTGACTGACTGTGCGTGTAATATAAGGGGGCTCTGATCCCCCATGCTCCCCAACAAGGACAGCCATCACTGCATAATGAGGTTACAGCTCTTGCAGGAGATGCAGACAGCCAGGGGATTTCAGCCTCAGAGAGCTAGAGAGGCTATGCATCACAACCCTTCAAAATCAGGGATCCTGTTCCTATCCATGAGATCTCTGCAAAGCATCATAAAATTGAAATTGAGGAAGATCCAGGTGTTACTTCAGGATACAGGTACCTAGCCCTCCAAGGCACACCACTGTTTAGATAAAAAGGAACCTGAAACATGAGAGTTGGCTATCGGTGTCACATCAAAACCCCAGCCAGAGGACTCTCCTCTGGTTGTTTCATTTGCATTGAAACAGGCATGCCTGCCAGTAGAAATTACAGCCCTAGATGTCCTCATCTGACCCACACTTGGATGGGTAGAAAGAAGCAGACCATCAGGCAAATGTTCTCAACTTTGAACATTTACTCTGTACCAGGGTGTTCCTGTTGCAGGTGACTGAATGAATAATAAGAGAGGGATCCTTGTTTCAGGATGCTGACAGTCTCATGGGCAAGATGTGTAGGACCATGTGAAACACAAGACAGCAGAGTAAGGGAAGTTCTCACACTCAGAAGACTAGCTCCTTGGTTACTTAAGTTTAGCTGCAAAGGGGCTTTGAGGAGGAGAAATAAGCAAAGACTTACATAGGAGAACCATTTGTGTCTAGGCCTATGATTCATTAGGTAGGGCAAGGTGAAGGGGCTGGGGTAGAGTCAGGATGCCCCTGCCTCGTTCAACTATCAGGCTATGAAGACCAACAATGGTCTGGTGTCAGGAGGCCCTGGGATTTCTTCTCCCACGTTATCCATGGAAACATCCCACAAAACTTCTGTCCTTTGGAGTCTTCCACCTTTGAAGACTTCTTTTGCAGCAGTCATTACCCTAAACTACCCAGTACCTTTGTCCCAAGGTATGTGGGTGCATGTGAGAAGCATTAAGTGTCCTTGTCCACACGGACTTCAGTACATTGAGTAGAAGCAACCTTCACCCTGAGAAGCCTGAAGACCCTCCTGTGGAGCATGAGGTGAGTGTGCTCCTGGAGGATCCTGTCAGGCTGCACCAAGCTCATGCCGATCACAAGGCAGGAGTCTCAGTTAAGGAAAACGGAGACGTTCCATTCATTCCAGCCAGTTGGTGGGGTCTTTCTCTCCTTCAATCTATTTCTTCTTTTCTCACTCACTCTCCCCACACTTCTTTTCACTCTGTCTCGCTTTCCCTGGCCCAGCATGTGACTGCACTGAGAGTGTTCCCACCACTGATGACTGGGCAATCCCTTGGCCTGCAAAGAAGATGTGCAGCCAAGCACTGGGCAGATATTAAAGGGCAGGGCCTTCCTTCCATCCAGGGGAATCATGTCACGGTCAAGTTCATAGTTCATTTCTAGTACCTTCAGGAAAATGTTCCCATCCCTGAATCACTTAACAGCTGGGCTATCTTATCAGCTGGGGAAGGTAGGTCTGGGGTCCATTTCTGTGTTCCTACTTTTGAATCGAGTTCACATCCAAGGGCTGGAGACAGACCTCAAAGGCCCTAGAATGTGTGAAGAGATGTCCAGGCTGATGAACCTCATGTCCTACTGCTTCTCCTAGTTTTGTTAGACACTTTCTCTGAAACCTTCCCTGTCTCCCCTCTGCTGTTCTCCCATTTGGGAAAAGAAGAACACAGAAAGGACACTGCTTTATGCCACCACTCCACCCCCAGCTCCCCTAGGTCTGCTGTATCCAACAGTTGATAGCCAAGGTCACCACAAGGTGGACAGTCACGGTCCACTCACTGAGCCATTTGCAGCCTCTCTGGCCTTGAGACAGGAAGTGAGGCTACATAAATGATTAACATTTTCATTTGTATAAGGAGGGAAAGGAATCCCACTGCAGCCATCCCTACAGCTACATGCACACACACACACACACACACACACACACACACACACACACACATATATATATATATACATATATATATATACACCCTGGAAATCTAGCTCCTGGAACGTGTGCAAGTGGGGAATGGGGAGCCATGGCTGCTCTCCACCGCACTAAGGCAGAGCGGCAGAGTGTAGTGGAGCGGGTAGCGCCCGTCTCCGAGTCTTCATCGGGAAGGGAAAGGGGTCTGAGTTAAGGAGTCAGCTCTTTAACTGAGAAACACAGATTTCCCCCAACTCTTCCAGACTCAGGGCCCAGCCTCCCCAGACTGCATTCTCACAGGGTGACATGTGAGACACTTGTCTTTACTCTTCATGGAGGATTTCTGGCCATAGCAGGCCTATGTGGCCCTATCCACCCCACTTCCCTGAAGAGTTCAGGAGAGCCAGGGTGTAGGGTGAAGGGCTGCTTAAGCTGGCACTGGGATTGGGAATTCACTGTATTTCTCACCCTCACAGGCTCTTACAGACTTTTATAATATGTCTTTGTTGTGAAACTTTTAAATAATAAATTTAAGAAAAAAATATTTTAAGGATAGAGTCTCAGTGATGAAAGTGAAGAAATGCTGGATGGTAATAGATGTGTGATCCCACTGTCAGCTTCCCTCCAGAATGGGGTTCTTCTGGAGGCAAAGCAAGTGCCCCCTTTATCAGAGCATGAGCTACTGGGACCCAAATGCAGCAGACACAGAGGCCATCACTCTCTGATTTGAACAAGCGTATCTTTAAAGAACATTTTTGGGGGATAGGAAAAACAGGTTATCCTCTTCAGAGAAGGTTCTACATGGATGGAAGGAGACTTTAGGGCTCAGTGAGGAAGGCACATCCTATAATACAGAGCAGATGGTAGTGGTGACAACAGCCTGTGGGACCTGGCACCCTTGCCACCTGCTGGTGAGTCCTTATGGGAGACACAGACTCTCCAGGAGGGATGGAAGAAGGACGTCTTGGACACTGTCACCGGACAGCTGACATTGACCTAGTTGGTTTCAAGGCAACTTGCTATCTTTTCCCTTTTCTCCTTAGACAAATCCAACCTAGTAAACCACTCATCCTTTTTTGGTTTTCTTTTTTGAGCATCTTGTTCCTCAATGCAAGAACTGGGGCACTAAGATCTCTGTTGATCCCACATTCTGGGAAAGGTGGTCCATTACCTCTCTGATGAAAGAGGTCCCTCTGCCTGCTCACTGAGTTCCCTAAAGGAAATGTCCCCATCTTTCCCCCAAAGGGGAAAAACACTTTATAATGCAAAACTGGTAATGTGATAAAAGTAGAAGTCTAGGGAACTTCTGCAAAGTATAGGATATTCCAGACATGATAAGATAATATGTGATCTTAGGGCTTCCCTAAGGGCTTCCCCGGAAGGAAGCAACAGTTAGAACTGGACATGGAACAACAGACTGGTTCCAAATAGGAAAAGGAGTATGTCAAGGCTGTATATTGTCACCATGCTTATTTAACTTATATGCAGAGTACATTATGAGAAACGCTGGGCTGGAAGAAGCACAAGCTGGAATCAAGATTGCCAGGAGAAATATCAATAACCTCAGATATGCAGATGATACCACCCTTATGGCAGAAAGTGAAGAAGAATTAAAAAGCCTCTTGATGAAAGTGAAAGAGGAGAGTGAAAAAGTTGGCTTAAAGTTCAGCATTCAGAAAATGAAGATCATGGCATCTGGTCCCATCACTTCATGGGAAATAAATGGGGAAACAATGGAAACAGTGTCAGACTTTATTTTTCTGGGCTCCAAAATCATTGTAGATGGTGATTGCAGCCATGAAATTAAAAGATGCTTACTCCTTGGAAAGAAAGTTATGACCAACCTAGATAGCATACTGAAAAGTAGAGACATTACTTTGCCAACAAAGATCCGTCTAGTCAAAGCTATGGCTTTTTCAGTAGTCACATATGGATGTGAGAGTTGGACTGTGAAGAAAGCTGAGGGCCGAAGAATTGATGCTTTTGAACTGTGGTGTTGGAGAAGACTCTTGAGATTCCCTTGGAATGCAAGGAGATCCAACAAATCCATTCTAAACGAGATCAGCCCTGGGATTTCTTTGGAAGAAATGATGCTAAAGCTGAAATTCCAGTACTTAGGCCACCTCATGAGAAGAGTTGACTCACTGGAAAAGACTCCGATGCTGGGAGGGACTGGGAGCAGGAGGAAAAGGGGATGACAGAGGATGAAATGGCTGGATGGCATCACTGACTCAATGGACGTGAGTTTGAGTGAACTCTGGGAGTTGGTGATGGACAGGGAGGCCTGGCGTGCTGTGATTCATGGGGTCGCAAAGAGTCGGACACGACTGAGCGACTGAACTGAACTGAACGGAAGGGCTTCCCAGTGGCTCAGTATTAAAGAATCTGCCTGTAATGCAGGAGACACAGGAGACAAGGGTTTGCAGTCAGGAAGAATCACTGGAGAAGGAAATGACAACCCACTCCAATATTCTTGTCAGGAAAATCCCATGGACAGAAGAGCCTGGGGCTAGAGTCCGCGGGATCGCAAAGAGTTGGACATGACTGAAGCAACTGAGCACCACAATATGTGATCTTAGATGGGATTCTGTATTGGAGGAAAAACAATGCAATATGAGATATTACTGGCTAAATTGACAAGAAATGCAATCACCAGATTAGATAGAATTTCTATATTAATGTTCAGTTCAGTGAAGTTGAGAACCATGCTCTGGTTGTAGAAAAGAATTTGCATCTTAGGAAATACACACTGAAGTATTTAGGGATAAAAGGCAATTATGTATGCAATTTATTTTCCAATATTCAGGAAAAAGAGTCATTGTGTGTAGGGACAGAAAGAAGGCAAATGGAACAGGATGATAACAGGAGGTGAATCTGAGTAAAGAGTACGCTCTTCACTATTCAGGAAACTTCTCTGTAAGGTGGAAATTTTTTTCAAGTAAAAAGTTTGATAAACTGACCCATGGCTCTGTCTTCTAAATGTTACCCCTTCTCTGAGATGTTCTAACTTTTGCCTTCTGCAACTGCTACCATCATACAGAACCCCCAGAGATGTGATAACACAACCGTGAAAACTTTGTGTTAGATGCTGTCTCAAGCTAATGCCCTGGGGTACACTTATCACAACTGACATTCAAAGAGGTCAAGCAGGGTTTTACAAAATACTGGGGAAGTGCAAACAACAAATGGAATAGAAAAAATTGACACACAAACAAAAATACAAAATAAATGCCAAACTCCAAAGAAGGGGATGATACCTCTGAGATTTAACTTTCACTTTAACACACACCTGGGGAAGGACATTGCATCTCATTGCTCTTCAATTTCCTGACCCAGTATGTGGAGGTAAATACATTCACTTAAGTGGTTAAAACGACAACAACAAAACCACAATAAATAAGCCACATGAGAAGGACTCATAAAAAGAAATGTATCAAGAGGAAATTAACCCTGTCAGGAAAATGGAACAACCAGCTATGATAGTTGAAGCAGGACAATACCAATTCAGAGTTGGACAGAAAAATAATGGAAAAGAACACAGTTCAGAAAGCAACCTCAACTCCAAAGGAAATTTTGTGTTTGAAACAGAAGGCATTTAAAATTGTTGGGAGAATGTTACAGTCAATATATTTGGTTGAGAAAGGCAAGGAGCTGAGGAGAAATGGATTTTTAGGATGCTGAAAAACACAAAGCTGAGATGCTCAGAAACATCTAGGCACTACCCTCAGTTTTCTGTCTTAAATGCTAATGCGGAGTGCAGGCAAAAAGCTTATAATGGAGAGAACTGAGAACAGCTAGACATTAGATGAGCAGGTATAGACCTGAGGTAGTTTTTATTGTTTGAATTCACAGACATGGTCCAATTTTTTGTCTGGGGTATACATACACCTCCTTCTATGCACATGCTTTCAGTTTAAAAGAATCAGGGTAGGCGTATGCAGCTGAAATCAGGCATAAAAGAGAGCAGCTGGATCAGGGGTAGGCAAGTTTTTTTTTTTTTTTTTGTTTTTTTTGTTTTTTTTTTCCTGTGAAGGGCTAGATAGTAAATATTTTAGATTTTGCAGATCAATAGGCAATGCTGAGGATATCATGTAGGAAGCAGGTTGAAATCTAAGACAGCCCTGAAGATTCCTGCCTCTTTGTTTATACCAAGCACACACTGCCTTCTCCTTGACTAGGTGTAGGGCCATAACTGGTTTCATTATGTGACAAAAATACTGGTATGGCCATTTCTGCGGTTATGGTATGTCATATAAGATTTAGTCATAACAGACAGAGATTCCTTTAATAGCTTTGAAGAAGTTCCCAAGTTGTGGTTAGGACCAGAAGGCAGCCTCTAGGATCTGGAGAGGGACCTCTAGCCAGACAGTTAACAAGAAAACAAAGACTTCAGTTCTACACCCAAGGAACTGAATTCTGCCAACAATCTGAATGAGACTGGAATAGGAACTCAACTCCAAATGATAATGTAGCCCAGCTGACACTTAGATTTCAGCCTTGTGAGACTCTGAGCAGAACTCAGTGATGCCATACCGACACTTCTTACCTGCAGAACTTTGGGACAATAAATGGGTGCTGTTTTAAGCTTCTAATTTTGTGGTAGTTCATTATGCAGAAATAGAAAACCAATATACTAACATAACAAGGAAGAAAACAAATTGTTGCAATGTTTTTGTTAATAAAATACAAATGTAATATTAGTTAACTCTTTTCTTTTGCAGTACAGGTCTACTAATGAAAAGAATGGAGTGGAGGGGGAACATCTCTTTTAATCGGGGTAAAAATCAGTGTTTCCTATTGATAGCTTACAGTGAACGATGTTGGACTTGTGATCTATGAAGAAGATTTAGCTTTGGGACCTGGGACCAGGGACCAGGCTTGATCACTCAAGAGCTTTTGTGCAGCAGAGTTTTATTAAAGTGAAAGAGGGACAGAGAAAGCTTCTGACGTAGACATCAGAAAAGGGAGTTATATACTTTTTCAATTGTTTATTACAATAAATCGAAAGAATGTCTCAAGGTTGTAAAGATCTTCCTAGACCCACTCCCACAATTCACATTTTAAGATGACAGGATTAGAACTAACAACAGAAAGATTTTACCAGACCCACTCCCATTAATAAACATTTTAAAATAACAAGATTAGTCAGAAGGTTCTTGTTAAGGAGAAACATGTCTTAGAGCAAGATACATTGTTATATTGACTAAGACATATAGAAAAAAAGTTTGTCCTTTTCTCCTTGAGAGCCCCAGACCCCCTTTCTCTTCCTTGGGAACCCTGGACTTCTTATCAACCTGCCTAGGAATTGACTCACTATGATCAAAATTGATTGTAAATACTTATATGGTAATACTGATCTGTGACTAAATACTATATACTTCATCTTTGAAAATTTCCTTCTGCATAAAAAGGTCCTACTAAAAGTACTATAATTTATGAGCATGTAAATTTTTTAGAATTGAGGTAAAATTCAAATAACATAAAATTAACCCTTTCAACATGGCATTTAGTGCACTCACAATGTTTTGCAACCATTATCTCTATCTATTTCCAAACATTTTATCATTATTAAAGGAAAATGTACCCATTATGAACTTGCATTCCATTTCCCCCTTATCTCAGCCCCTGGCAACTCCCAGACTACTTTCGGACTGTGTAGACTTCCCTATTCTGAGTATTTTATTTAAGTGGAGTCACATGATATCTGACCTTCTTTGGCATACTTCACTCAGCAGAGTGTTTTCAAGGTTCATTCGCAGTGAGTACTGTGTGCTGTGTGTGTATTAGTTGCTCGGTTGTGTTTGACTCTTTGGGACCCCATGAACTGTAGCCCTCCAGGCTCCTCTGTCCATGGAATTTCTCAGGCAAGAATCCTGGAGTGGTTGCCATTTCTTCCTCTAGGGGATCTTCTGACCCAGGGATCTTTGCAAATGTATATATCATAATTTATCTTTTATGGTATATATATCTACAATGTTTCTGATGTACACTTCAGATGTTTCTGCCTTTGGCTATTGTGAATAACGCTGCTATAAATATGTATATATACATATTTGTTTGAGAACTAGCTTTCAATTGAGCGTGGGATGGTATAAACTTAGGAGTGGAATTGCTGAGTCATAAGGTAATTTATGCTTGTCTTTCTGACAAATTTTGTCACAGTAGTCCTGCCGTGTCCCACTCCCATCAGCAATGCACAAAGGTTCCACTTCCTCCACTTTCTCACCAACACTTGCCATCTTCTGGCTTCTGGTCTTTTGATAATAGCTCATCCTACTGGGTGTGAGGCAGTTAAATTATTCTTCACTGTGATTTTGACGTGCATTTCCCTAATGAACAATGATCATTCCATGTGCTATGCTGTTGTTATTGTTGAGTTGCTAAGTTGTGTCCAACTCTCTGTGTAGCCCTCCAGGCTCCTCTGTTCAGGCTAGAATACTGGGATGGGTTGCCATTTCCTTCTCCAGGGGATCTTTCTGACCTAGGGATCAAAACCACTTCTCCTGCCTGGCAGGTGGACTATTTATCACTGAACCAGCTGGGAAGCCCTCTATATCCTTACTGTGCTGTGCTGTGCTTAGTTGCTCAGTCATGTCTGACTCTTTGTGACCCCCCGTGGACTGTAGCCCTCTAAGCCTCTCTGTCCATGAGATTCTCCAGGCAACAATACTAGAGTGGGTTGCCATTTCTTCCTCCAGGGGATCTTCCCAACCCAGGGATCAAACCAGGTCTCCCACACTGTAGGCAGATTCTTTACCTACTGAACCACTAAGGAAGTCCGTATACTTGCTGGCAATTTATAAATCTTCTCTGGAGAAATCCTTTGCCCATTTTAAAATTGTATAGTTTGCTATTCTGTTTTTGGGTTGTAGGAGTTCTCCAAAGATTCTGGGTGCTAGACCCTTATCAGATATAGGGTTTACAAATATTTTCTCCAATGCTGTAGATTATATTTTCACTTTGTTGGTAGGGCCTTTTGATGGATTGACGTTTTTGATTTTAATAAATTTTAAGATATGTTTTAATATATGTTATATATATATATATATATATGCTATTTTCTCTTGTGGTTTTAGGTTGAATTTAGTCAGAAATATTATGAAGTATGCAGCAACAGTTACTTTTCAAATCCATTCAGTACTCAATATTTTTCTTCAGAAAAATTTCACTCTTGGCCCTCCACTCAAAAAAAATTACAATAAAAATTTCCCACTGCTAAGTCATTGAACTTCTGGGTAGTAGGGAATTTATTCTGCTTATATTTCTAACTAAAATTAATGAAACTGATGATGTTTAAGTCCAAAAGGTGAATGAACTCACTGTTGGCACCACTAATTCAATAACACATGATAGAGCCAAATATTTTCTGCCGACTATGTGACAATGAATAATGCTCTTTCTTTCTGTTGATTCAAATTACCATTATTGTCATTTCCTTTTAACCTGAAAGATTTCCCTTGGGACTATTTTTAAGACATTTCTGCTAGGAATGAATATTTCCCATATTTGCTTAGCTAGGAAAGTATGTCACATTCACTTTCTTAAAGGCTAGTTTTGATGGATATAGAATTATTTCTCAACTTCTTTTTGAAAGTGAAGTCACTCAGTCGTGTCCGACTCTTTGCAACCCCATGGACTGTAGCCTACCAGGCTCCTTTGTCCATGAGATTTTCCAGGCAATAGTCCTGGAGTAGATTGCCATTTCCTTCTCCAGGGAATCTTCCCAACCCAGGGATCAAACCTGGGTCTCCCATATAGTAGACAGATGTTTTACTGTCTGAGCCTCCAGCATGTTAAATATGTTATCCCATTATTTCATGTCTTCTGTTTCTGATCAGAAATAAGTTATGATTCTTATTGCAGCTCAAGATAATCTGTTTTTAGATTTTAATAGTGTCAGCTACAAATTGGCACTTACCAGAGCATTGCCAATGACTGAACAACAGAGGCATTTGCCATTTGCACCTATGGAGACTGAACCCTATGCTGCTATAGCTGTTGACCTTCAACAAACCTTGAGGGAGTTCAGGGTGGAGTGAGGCACTCTGTGCTCCAGGGAATCTGGTGGGTCAAGTCTTCAGATAGTTGGATGGTTTTAGGATCAGATTTTATGATCTTAATCCTTGTATTTCCTCTTATCTAGAAAGTGAAACTGAAGTCTCTCAGTCCTGTCCTACTCTTTGAGACCCCATGGACTGTAGAGATTTTCCAGGAAAGAATACTGGAGTGGGTTGCCATTTCCTTCTCCAGGAGATCTTCCTGACCCAGGGATTGAACCTGGGTCTTCCGCATTGTAGGCAGATGCTTCACCATCTGAGCCACCAGGGAAGTATTCTCTTATTTAGAGAAGCACTAAATCCCTTCATGGTGACATCAGACCCTCAGTTCAGTTCAGTCGCTCAGTCATGTCCAACTCTTTGCGACCCCATGAATCGCAGCACGCCAAGCCTCTCTGTCCAACACCAAACCTGGAGTTCACTCAGATTCACGTCCATCGAGTCAGTGATGCCATCCAGCCATCACATCCTCTGTCATCTCCTTCTCTTCCTTCCCCCAATTCCTCTCAGCATCAGAGTCTTTTCCAATGAGTCAACTCTTCTCATGAGGTGGCCAAAGTACTGGAGTTTCAGCTTTAGAATCACTCCTTCCAAAGAAATCCCAGGGCTGATCTCCTTCAGAATGAACTGGTTGGATCTCCTTGCAGTCCAAGGGACTCTCAAGAGTCTTCTCCAACACTATAGTTCAAAAGCACCAATTCTTCAGTGCTCAGCTTTCTTCAGTCCAACTCTCACATCCACATATGATTATTGGAAAAACCATAGCCTTGACTAGACAGACCTTTGTTGGCAAAGTAATGTCTCTGATTTTCAATATGCTATCTAGGTTGGTCATAACTTTTCTTCCAAGGAGTAAACATCTTTTAATTTCATGGCTGCAATCACCATCTGCAGTGATTTTGGAGCCCCTCTCCCCCAAAAAATAAAGTTTGACACTGTTTCCACTGTTTCCCCATCGATTTTCCATGAAGTGATGGGACCAGATGCCATGATCTTCATTTTCTGAATGCTGAACTTTAAGCCAACTTTTTCACTCTCCTCTTTCACTTTCATCAAGAGGCTTTTTAGTTCCTCTTCACTTTCTGCCATAAGGGTGGTGTCCTCTGCATATCTGAGTTTATTGACATTTCTCCTGGCAATCTTGATTCCAGCTTGTGCTTCTTCCAGCCCAGCGTTTCTCATGGTGTACTCTCTGCATATAAGTTAAATAAGCAGGTTGACAATATACAGCCTTGATGTACTCCTTTTCCTATTTGGAACCAGTCTGTTGTTCCATGTCTAGTTCTAACTGTTGCTTCCTGACCTACATATAGGTTTCTCAAGAGGTAGGTCAGGTGGTCTGGTTTTCCCATCTTTTTCAGAATTTTCCACAGTTTATTGTGATCCTCACAGTCAAAGGCTTTGGCATAGTCTATAAAGCAGAAATAAACGGTAGGTGTTGCAAGAGGGCATCAGAGTGCAGACACACTGACACCAAAATCACAGAAAACTAGTTAATCTAATCACACTAGGACCACAGCCTTGTCTAACTCTTTGAAACTAAGCCATGCCCACGGGGCAACCCAAGATGGGCGGGTCATGGTGGAGAGGTCTGACAGAATGTGGTCCACTGGAGAAGGGACTAGCAAACCACTTCAATATTCTTGCCTTGAGAACCCTATGAACAATATGAAAAGGCAAAATCATAGGATACTGTTAAGGGACAAGACTTGAGCCATGACAGGCTCAACAAGCTATATTAAGCCTAAGATTCAGATTCTTGTAAAACCTGAGTCATGATTCCAGGAAACCACACCCTGGGATAGTCCTGCTCAAACACAAGCCAATCAGAATTGGGATTTTGATTCAAACCCGAGCCAATGAGATTTTGTGATTTGTGTGATTTGACCAATGAGATTTTGTGATTTGAAAAATCCTGCGCATGCATGAACTAACCAATCGCTGTTTGCCAACTCTTCTGTTGCAACATTTGAACCGGGCTAAATGTATAAATACTGCTGTAATCCAGAGCTCAGGACTCTCATCAAGATTCCACTGCGCTGGATGAGACAGGAGCCCTAGCTCGAGCTAGCAATAAAACCCCTTTTGCTTTTGCATTGCTGTGGACGTCTTATTCTCTCGGTTCTGGGATCCAGACTCTGGGCATAACATTTGGAGGCTTGTCTGGGATCCCTTTAACTGGGAAGAATAACACTCTCCCAGTAGAAGGGGTTTCCTCACTAGGAGGAAAGATATCTGAACACTGGTGTTAAGTCTGGTTAAGTCTAGTGTAAGAACGAGGCCCAGCAAGTCCACTGGAAGGCAGCTGGCTCTGGTAAGGAGAAAGCTTTCGTCAGGTTTGGTCAGGGGCGAATTAGTCGTCCTAGCTAGCATAAGGCTGAGGCCCAGTGAGCGCTGGAGGGCAGCTGGCTCTGTGGAGGAGAGAGAAGTTCTCTTGTTCCCGAATCTGGTAGGTGGTGGACGCCCTTCGGTAAGGTAACCTCGAGGGATAAGAAGGTTCAGGGGGCCCTAGGAAGACCTGACTGTGTTCTTGGCCAACGTTTGTCTGTCCCCTCTTTGTCGCATCTTTGTGTGTGCCGGCATTGTCTCCATTCTCTATGTGTTTGTCTCGTCTCCTATGTTTTACTCCATAATCATGGGACAAGCAACTTCCACTCCTCTGTCCCTTATGACTGACCATTTTTTCTGATTTTAAGTCTAGAGTGCAGACTCTACTGGTGCTGGTGGCGAAGAACAAATTAGTAACATTTTGATAGTCTGAATAAGCTACTTTTACTGCTAACAACCTGTCCGCCATTCGAGCAGTAAAATCTGTATAATTTTGTCCTCATTGACCTTCTAGAATCTATCCTTTTTACTCATAATCCCATGTGGGATGACTGTCAGCAGCTGTTACAGGTGCTCTTCACTACAGAGGAACACAAACGGATTTTGTTGGAAGCGTGGAGAAACGTTCCAGGGGTGGACGGAAGACCTACCATGTAGCCTAATCCAATTGACGAGGGATTCCCTCTGACGCGACCTCACTGGGATTTCAAGCGTGCTAAAGGTAGGGAGTGTCTCCCAGAGTACCGCCAGACTCTCATGGCTGGCCTTCGAGTAGCCGCCAGGAAACCAACAAATTTGGCCAAGGTAAATTTTGTTAGACAGGAAACGACAGGCAGCCCTCTTAGAGAGGTTAATGGAAGCTTTCAGACAGTGCATCCCCATGGACCCACAGTCTGATGAGTCGTGCGGCACTTATACTAGAATTTTGTGAATCAGGCAGCCCCGGACATTAGGAAAAAGTTGCAAAAAATAGATAGGCTAAGGGAAATTTAGAGAGGGCAGAAGAAGATGAAGCAGGGCTGACGGTGGCTGACTCAGTCCATGAAAGAGACTATTCTGTGGATTCCCGAGCCGGTGACCCCTTGCCAAGTGAGGGAGTTCCTAGGGACTATTGGGCACTGCAGACTGTGGATCACTGGGTTTGCCCAGAAGGCCCGACCACTGTATGAAGGAGGTACAGAAAGCCAAAACTGGACTTGGACTGAACCCGTGAGGCAGGCATTTCGAGAGCATATTTATGGCCCAATATACAAGGAACGGGGGTTCCTAACGGCAGAGGGAAAGGTAGTCAAGAACTTACCTGAGATCCATAGACTCTTGGCAGTGGTCCACCAGCCTCAGGTGGCAGCCATAGTGCATGTTCCGGGACAACGAAAGGAGAAAGATCTCAGGGCTTGAGGCAACCGAGCTGCCAACGCAGCAGCTCGCCAAGCTGCCACGGGACGCTACGGGACCCGCATACTGGCTGTGAGATTGCTGGCCCCAGGAATGGGGACCCTGCCACCGGCCCCCGAGTACTCCCTCTCTGATCAGGACTGGATTCGAAAAAAACAGCAACCATTCTACGAGTAAGGACGGATGGTACTGGGACCAGGAGGGCAACTTATTGCTCCCGGCGGATCTGGGCCGACAACTCTGCACGCACCTACATCAGACCACCCATCTGGGAGAAAAGAAGACTCTAGCACTTCTACAAACAGCACACCTGTGATTTCCCTGACAAAAGGCAACTATACAAGACATAGTCCACGTTTGCAAGGCATGCCAAATGATGAGTCCAGGGTAGGGACAGCACACGGGTATAAGGTACCGAGGGGAGAGGCCAGGACAACATTGGGAAATAGATTTCACTGAAGTAAGGCCAGGCAAGTATGGATACCATTACTTGTTAGTCTTGGTGGATACCGTCTCTGGGTGGGTGAAGGCCTACCCCACTAAGAGAGAGAGCAGCAGTGATGGTTGCCAAGGAGCTCCTAGAAGAGATAGTGTCTAGGTTTGGGCTGCCGGTATCTATTGGTTTTGACAACAGACCTGCTTTTGTGAGCCAAATTGTTCAGGGACTGACCTCAGCCCTGGGGACCAAATGAAAACTGCATTGCAATAAAATCCCCAGAGCTAGGGACAGGTAGAAAAAATGAGCTGGACCCTAAAAGAAACTTTAACAAAGTTGGCAATAGAGACTGGTGGGGACTGGGTGACCCTCCTTCCCTTCATAGACTGGGTAAATGCTGAGGAAGATTCCTCAGTATAACTAAAGACGGGGGAATGTTAAGGGACCAGACCTGAGCCATGACAGGCTCAACAAGCTATACTAAGTCTAAGATTCAGATTCTTGTAAAACCTGAGTCATGATTCTGGGAAACCACACCCTGGGAAAGTCCTGCTCATGCCAAACACAAGCCAATCAGACTCTGGGCATAACAATACTGAAAGGGGAACTCCCCAGGTCAGTAGGTGCGCAATATGCTACTGGAGATCAGTGGAGAAATAATTCCAGAAAGAATGAAGGGATGGAGCCAAAGCAAAAACAATACCCAGTTGTGCATGTGACTGGTGATAGAAGCAAGGTCCAATGCTGTAAAGAGCAATATTGTATAGGAACCTGGAATGTCAGGTCCATGAATCAAGGCAAATTGGAAGTGGTCAAATAAGAGATGGCAAGAGTGAACGTCGACATTCTAGGAATCAACAAACTAAAATGGACTGGAATGGGTAAATTTAACTCAGATGACCATTATATCTACTACCGCTGGCAGGAATCCCTCAGAAGAAATGGAGTATCCATCATGGTCAACAAAAGAGTCTGAAATGCAGTACTTGGATGGAATTTCAAAAATGACAGAATGATCTCCATTCATCTCCAAGGCAAACCATTCAATATCACAGTAATCCAAGTCTATGCCCCAACCAGTAATGCTGAAGAAGTTGAAGGTGAACAGTTCTATGAAGACCTGCAAGACCTTTTAGAACTAACACCCAAAAAAGATGTCCTTTTTGTTATAGGGGACTGGAATGCTAAAGTAGGAAGTCAAGAAACATCTGGAGTAACAGGCAAATTTGGCCTTGGAATGTGGAATGAAGCAGGGCAAAGACTAGTAGAGTTTTGCCAAGAAAATGCACTGGTCATAGCAAACATCCTCTTCCAACAACACAAGAGAAGACTCTACACATGGACATCACCAGGTAGTCAACAGCAAAATCAGATTGATTATATTCTTTGCAGCCAAAGATGGAGAAGCTCTATACAGTCAACAAAAACAAGACCAGGAGCTGACTATGGCTCAGATCATGAACTCCTTATTGCCAAATTCAGACTTAAATTGAAGAAAGTAGGAAAACCACTAGACCATTCAGGTAAGACCTAAATCAAATCCCTTATGATTATACAGTGGAAGTGAGAAATAGATTTAAGGGACTAGATCTGATAGACAGAGTGCCTGATGAACTATGAAATGAGGTTCATGACACTGTACAGGAGACAAGGATCAAGACCATCCCCATGGAAAAGCAATGCAAAAAGCACAATGGCTGTCTGAGGAGGCCTTACAAATAGTTGTGAAAAGAAAAGTGAAAAGCAAAGAAGAAAAGGAAAGATATAAGCATCTGAATGCTGAATTCCAAAGAATGTCAAGAAGAGATAAGAAAGCATTCTTCAGAGATCAATGCAAAGAAATAGAGGAAAACAACAGAATGGGGAAGACTAGAGATCTCTTCAAGAAAACTAGAAATACCAAGGGAACATTTCATGCAAAGATGGGCTTGATAAAGGACAAAAATGGTATGGACCTAGCAGAAGCAGAAGATATTAAGAGGTTGCAAGTATACACAGAAGACTACAAAAAAGAGCTTCACAACCCAGATAGTCACAATGGTGTGATCATTCACCTAGAGCCAGACATTCTGGAATTGAAGTAAAGTGGGCCTTAGAAAGCATCACTATGAATCTTTTTGTAAAATGAGTGCTTCATGGTATTGAACTCATCCTTCAACAAAACTTATATATTGACTTTCCCTCACCGCTACTTTGGAGCCATCTCTAGAGCTATCTGAGATGCTGCTTTCCGGGCTGCAGTCCTCATTTTGCCCCATATAAAACTTAACGCACAACTCTCAAGTTGTACATCTTTTTGTTGTTGTTGACAATATTTATAATATAAAGAGTCTAGATTTTGATCTGTTAGTCTTTATCATACTTGAAATTTGGTGTATTTCTTGAATGTACAGATTCTTTTTTTCTTTATAACTTTTGGAAGTTTGCAGCTATTATTTCCTTAAATATTTTTTTGTGTGTGTGTGTTCCTTCTTATCTTTGTTCCCTCTTTCTCTTTTTCTGGAATCTCCAATATGCACATGTTGTCACTTTTGATAGTGTTCCACAGGTCTCTGAGGTACTAATCTTTTTTTGTTTTCCAGTGTTTCATTGTTTTTCAGATTGTATTGTTTTTTGCTCAGTTCTCAAGTTTGCTGATTTCTGCCAGTTCAAAGCATCTATTGCAACTCTCTGCTATATTATTTAAATTTCAGTTACTGTACTGTACATCTAACTCAGAATTTCAGTTTTTTTTTTTTAATCTCTTTACTAGCACTCTATTTGATGATTCATTGTTGTTACATTTTCCTTTAATTCTCTAAATGTCATCTCCTTTTTTCATTTGAATAAACTTATTACAGTAGCTGCTTTGTAGTTTTTTGTTTGCTAAACATCTGGATTCCTTCAAAGATAATTTTCACTCATGCTTTTTTCTGTTTATTGACCAAACTCTCCTATTATGTTGCATTTTTCATGGTTTCTTTAACTGAGCATTTTAGATAATATATTATAGCTCATTGGATTCTGATTTCATCATTCCCAGGAGATACTATGGCTTTAACTGTTTAATTTTTGAGTGACTTGGTTGGACTAATTCTTAGGATCTACCTACCCTGCATTGTGTGACCACTGATGTCTCCACTCAGGTTTTTAAAAACCTTTTTAAAAACCATTTTAAAACCTGGCTTTCCTGGGTTTGTCTCCATGTGAGCAGACCTTAATGGTCTAGAGATATCATCGATAACTCAGTGGACATGAATTTGAGCAAACTATGGGAGATAATGAAGGACAAGGGAGCCTGGCGTGCTGCAGGCCATGAGGTTGCAAAGAGTCGAACATGACTTAGCAACTGAACAGCAACAACAAGGATACTGGTCAGAAGCTGTGCCTAAACACCTTGAAATTTTAACCTTTTGTCCATAGTTCTGTAAATTGCAGAAAGTATTCCAAGCTTAGGCAATTATCAAACATGCTTCAGCCTTTACTTTCTGCTCATGAAGACCTCACATTCAGCCATAAATAGATAGCTAAGGTACCCTCTTGTCTCTCCTGAACAGACACACAGCCTTCTTGACCACCAGAAATGTCTGGATTATTGTCAACACCTGCCTTATTCCATGCATTTCTCTATCACATTTCTGGTTAATCTGTTCCTTGGCTCAGTTAGTACCATGGCCTTAGGCAGAGGTGTTGTTCCTCTTCCTAGACTGATACGGAAATCTCTGTTATTTTTTATAAAGCCCATGGGCATATGGCTTTTCTCCACTCTTCTCCAAATCCAGCCAGCCCTCTATAGGTTGTAGAGCTGTGTGTTCTCACAGTCAGCCTCAGTCATGATAGAGCTACTATGCCAGGTAGCTGGGAATGGATGCAGCCTAAATGTCACAGACTCTTACTCTCCTTATAGATGTTTAGTAGTTTTTCTTGAGTAAACACTTCACAGTTTATCTTATGCCTTTGATAAATTTAGAGAGCCCTACAATTTTTTTTTTTTTTTAGACAATTCTGCTCAGTTTCTTAATTTTATTTTGGATGGGGATTTGCCAAACCTTTTCTCTGACATTTTTGGTTCCTTATCTAAACATATACATTCCATAAGCAAATTCTCTTACATATTTAAATACTACCTATAAATATAATTAAGTTCAAAGGCTGAATCCCAAAATCATCATGAGGTACTGTCTAGCATCTCACAGCAACGTATAAGCTTATTTTATCCTTTCTTACTCACTCTGAAATTTCATAAAAAGTATATAATTTTAATAATATTAAGATCAAAAGACATAGGGAATATCTTCTTTGATTATTGGTAAGGAGAAAGATGAGGGAAAAGTCTGAGACTCATTCTATTTTCCAAGGAGCATCATTCCTAATGTGAAGAACTTATAACCTAGATGGAATAGGATAGTAGAGTTGCTGCAAACCTTAACCTCATTTATTTGACTCCTTTTTATAGATGAGGAAACTGAGTCTCAGGAAGACTAGGTGTGGGAATCAATTTTGACCTGCTACTTTTTCCAAGATTTAATAATGTATGTGTAGCTATTCTTCTTTTAGCAGCAGCAGATAGGGTTGGGAGAATTGAAAAGCTATATGGAAGACTGATGGTGGCTACTTGGCAGGATAAAAGAACTCCCAGTAATACCTTTTACTTTGTTTACAAGGGAAAGAATATGCTTTGTTGTGACAGCAAAGGACTCTTTCTACAGAAAAAGAAAAATCAATTTCTACAGTTGCCAGCTCTGTATTTTCCAGCTATGTGAAATATGAAACTGAAATACCGGGTTGGCACATTTCTTCTGTTCTATCTTATGGGAAAATCTGAATGAGCTTTTTGGCCAACCAAATATAATGGTCAGGGATTTGTATTAGGGTCCACCTGGGAAGGTATGCTGGGGAGAGGATGTGACGAACTCACACTGCACTACTTCTACACAGTTTAGAAAAAAAAACACATCTATTTGGGTCACTGATATCACTGCTCAGAGTACCACCAATGCCTATCATCTCTCATAAGATTCTAGGCTGAATTAGAATTCTGCTTTCAGAAATGGACCAGATAAGAACAAACAGATCTCTCTAAGAGGAGCAGCGGTTTCCTGCCATTTGTCTAAATTCTTTATAGTCCTCTATACCTAATGGCAGCTAGTTACACTTAACACCTGGCCCATTGTATCAGATTTTCTGTTTGAATTTAGCCACACTTGAGTCTTGTTTTGGAACTTCTGTATCAAATATCTTGCACTGGGTGGAGATACACAACCTCTGTAATCATGGAAGCAGCTTGTACATCAGACACTAGGAAAAGGGATTTTTTTTTAGTCAAAATAACAAGTAGCTTTTACAGAAAGGAAAGAACTAACTGAGTGATAGTTTGAGCTTTGCAGATCTCAGGATTTGAAATCATCTGATGTTACTAAGTAGCATAGGACTGTTGGTTAGAACTGTTTTCTTAAAGGGATAAATACTGTTGCCTTGACCTAACACTGACCACAGGCCAGGGACTTAGAAAAGACTGATGTCATGAGGAAGAAGAGAGACAGCAGGATGAAGAAAGGAGGAGAGGATAGAAAAAAGGAAAAGAGGGAAGAGAAATAAGGGAATTCAGAGGAGGAGTTAGCAGAAAGGGAAAGGAAGAGAAAGGAAGAAAAGAAAAATGGTAGATGAAGAAGAAAATCATGAAAGATGACAACAAAAACTCTATTACATATTATACAACATAAGCAGTGTTTTTTCTTAGGCTCCTACATAAGAGAATTCTGTTAACCTCTCTGAAAGTGAAAGTCACTCAGTCATGTCTGACTTTTGTGACCCCAAGGACTGTATAGTCCATGGAATTCTACAGGCCTGAATACTGAAGTGGGTAGCCTTTCCCTTCTCCATGGGATCTTCCCAACCCAGGGATCAAACTCAGGTCTCCTGCACTGCAGGCAGATTCTCTACCAGCTGAACCACCAGGGAAGCCCAAAAATACTGGAATGGCTAGCCTATCCCTTCTCCAGTGGATCTTTCCATCCCAGGAATTGAACTGGGGTCTCCTGCATTACAGGCAGATTCTTTACCAGCTGACTTTTACCAGTTAGTTGCTTCCCTGATGGCTCAGATGGTAAAGTGTCTGCCTAAATTGCCAGAGACCCGGGTTCAATCCCTGGGTTGGGAAAATCTCCTAGAGAAAGAAATGACACCCTACTCCAATATTCTTGCCTGGAAAATCCCATTGGCAGAGGAGCCTGGTAGGCTACAGTCCATGGGGTTGCAAAGTTGGACACGACTAGACAACTTCACTTCCACTTTTTTTTTTTTTTTTTACCAGTTAACCTCTCTAGGCTTGTGTCATTCTACCTGTCGAGTGAATGGATTGGACCAAGTGACCAATATGGTCCTTGGTGGTTTACTATCCCATGAGAATACAACTATCCCATCATAGACTGTCAGTCTGCTACTGTCTGTGTGATCTTACTTGCATCTATCACTCCTCACTCACTCACTCTGTTCTAGTCATGTAAACTTTTCTGCTGTTCCTTCAACATACAGCATCCATTCCTTATCCTCTGATGGCCTCTCCGTCTTTTGCATTGCCATCCCCTCTTCCTGAAGTTTCTCCCACCAGCTCTTCACATGGCATGCTCTTCTGCATTGCTTACATATCTACCTAAATAGCACCTCCTTGGAGAGTTCTTCCCTGACTTTCCTACATAACAGGAAATCTCACCTGCACTCTCCCATTCTTCTTTAATTTATTATTCAGGTCTACTTACTTATAGTGTAACATAAATGTAAGTAATTATATGTTTTTGTTTTATCTATGCCTCTATGAGGTGAAAATATTGTCTTCTACTGTGATCCTTAGCACCTTAGTACCTGTCACCTCATGGGCAATCAATATTTATAGAATAAACCTCACCATGATGCTGTGAAAGTGCTGCACTCAATATACCAGCAAATTTGGAAAAATCAGCAGTGGTCACAGGACTGGAAAAGGTCAGTTTTCATTCAAATTCCAAAGAAAGGCAATGCCAAAGAATGCTCAAACTATGCACAATTGCACTCATCTCACATGCTAGGAAAGTAATGCTCAAAATTCTCCAAGCCAGGCTTCAGAAATATGTGAACCATGAACTTCCTGATATTCAAGCTGGTTTTAGAAAAGACAGAGGAACCAGAGATCAAACTGCCAACATCCGCTGGATCATGGAAAAAGCAAGAGAGTTCCAGAAAAACATCTATTTCTGCTTTATTGACTATGCCAAAGACTTTGACTGTGTGGATCACAATAAACTGTGGAAACTTCTGAGAGAGACGGGAATACCAGGCCACCTAACCTGCCTCTTGAGAAATCTGCATGCAGGTCCAGTTAGAACTGGACATGGAACAACAGACTGGTTCCAAATAGGAAAAGGAGTACGTCAAGGCTGTATACTGTCACCCTGCTTATTTAATTTATATGCAGAGTACATCCTGAGAAACGCTGGACTGGAAGAAACACAAGCTGGAATCAAGATTGCCTGGAGAAATATCAATAACCTCAGATATGCAGATGACACCACCCTTATGGCAGAAAGTGAAGAGAAACTAAAAAGCCTCTTGATGAAAGTGAAAGTGGAGAGTGAAAAAGTTGGCTTAAAGCTCAACATTCAGAAAACGAAGATCATGGCATATGGTCCCATCACTTCATGGGAAATAGATGGGGAAACAGTGGAACCAATGTCAAACTTTATTTTGGAGGGCTCCAAAATCACTGCAGATGGTGACTGCAGCCATGAAATTAAAAGACGCTTACTCCTTGGAAGAAAAGTTATGACCAACCTAGATAGTATATTCAAAAGCAGAGACATTACTTTGCCGACTAAGGTCCGTCTAGTCAAGGCTATGGTTTTTCCTGTGGTCATGTATGGATGTGAGAGTTGGACTGTGAAGAAGGCTGAGCACCGAAGAATTGATGCTTTTGAACTGTGGTGTTGGAGAAGACTTTTGAGAGTCCCTTGGACTGCAAGGAGATCCAACCAGTCCATTCTGAAGGAGATCAGCCCTGGGATTTCTTTAGAAGGAATGATGCTAAAGCCGAAACTCCAGTACTTTGGCCACCTCATGTGAGGAGTTGACTCATTGGAAAAGACCCTGATGCTGGGAGGGATTGGGGGCAGGAGGAGAAGGGGATGACAGAGGATGAGATGGCTCGATGGCATCACTGACTTGGTGGGCATGAGTCTGAGTGAACTCTGGGAGTTGGTGATGGACAGGGAGGTCTGGCATGCTGGGATTCATAGGGTTGCAGAGTCGAACATGACTGAACTGAACTGAGCTGAACTGAAACGTCACCTGGCTATGCTGGTAGACCAGTCAGGCTTTAATATCCCCTTTTTATATGTCATGATACTACAGTGTAAAATAGGGGATGAGCTTTAAACATCTTGTGATTTGGAATTATTTCTGTCTTATTCCCTTGGTGCTTCCCTCCCATCCCCATCCCTACCAAACTCCATAACATCCTGCTCTGATTAATAAATTACAATCAATTGCAATGCCTTATTATCTCCTTAGGAGGCCTGAAAAGAATGTAATAGATGAAGCATACTTACCTCTCAGCATGGGAGGGGAGCTATCTCAGGAAAAAATACTTCAAGAAGAAAAAAATATGTACGTGAACAAATGAAAAGCTGTTCTAGGTAGAAATAACTGAAATGCATTTGCTGCTTCTAAATAGCAAGTTTAATAAAAGTTTCTTGGTTTGATGTTTGGAGGCTTAAAGTAGCTCTTTTCCAAGTGTGGTCACCACCTGATGCAGATACATCCAAGGTGCTTGGTAAGAATGCAAATGCCTGGGAAAACTCCAGACTGATAGAATTAGAAACTCTGAAGGTGTGATTTGGAAATTTTCATCTTTACTAAGTTCCCTGTGATGTTTTCTGACACACATTAGAGTTTGCACTAAAACTGGCTGAATGATTATTCAAACAAATATTGTAATATTAATGTATATATATAGAATCTAGAAAAATAGTACTGATGAACTATCTGCAAGGCAGCAATGGATATGCATACACTGAAAACAGACTTGTGGACATACAGTGGGAAGGAGAGGGTGGGACAAATTGAGAGAGTGGTACTGAAACATATACATTACCATATGAAAAACTGATAGCCAGTGGAAATTTGATCTATGATGCAAGGAGATCAAAACTGGTGCTCTGTGACAGTCTAGAGGGTGAGATAGGGTAGGAGGTGGGAGAGAGGTTCAAGACGGAGGGGACATATGTATACTCATGGCTGATTCATGTTGATATATGACAGAAACCAACACAACATTATAAAGCAATTATCCTCCAATTACAAATAAAGCTTAATGTAAAAACAAAAATAACACAATCAAAAAATGGACAGAAGATATGTCTCTAAAGAAGACATACAGATGACCAACAAGCATATGAAAAGATATTCAACATCGCTAATTATTAGAGAAATGCAAATCAAAACTATAGTGAGGTATCATCTCACAGTGATCAGAATGGCCACCATCAAAAAGTCTACAAATAACACATGCTAGAGGGTGTCTAAAAGGGGACCCTCCTAGGAAACATTGGTGGAAATGTAAATTGGTCCAGCCATTATAGAGTACAATATGGAGATTCCTCAAAAAGTCTAAAAATAAAGTTATCATATGATCCAGTAATTCCACTCCTGTGCATATCTCTAGAATAGATGAAAACTGTAATTCAAAAAGGTACACGTACCCCAATGTTCTTAGTGGCACTATTAACAATAGCCAAGACACGGAAGCAACCTAAATGATGCCCATCAACAGATGCATGGATAAAGAAGATTTGGTGTATACATACAATGGAATATTAGTTCACTTCAGTCACTCAGTCTTGTCTGACTCTTTGCGACCCCATGAATCACAGCATGCCAGGATTCCCTGTCTATCACCATCTCCCAGAGTTCACTCAAACTCACATCCATTGAGTCAGTGATGCCATCCAGCCATCTCATCCTCTGTTGTCCCCTTTTCCTCCTGCCCCCAATCCCTCCCAGCATCAGAGTCTTTTCCAATGAGCCAACTCTTTCCATGAGGTGACCAAAATACTGGAGTTTCAGCTTCAGCATCTTTCCTTCCAAAGGGCTGATCTCCTTCAGAATGGACTGGTTGGACCTCCTTGCAGTCCAAGGGATTCTCAAGAGTCTTCTCCAACACCACAGTTCAAAAGCATCAATTCTTTGGTGCTCAGATTTATTCACAGTCCAACTCTCACATCCATACATGACCACAGGAAAAACCATAGCCTTGACTAGACGGACCTTTGTTACTCAGTCATAAAAGAGAATAAGTTAATGCCATTTGCAGCAACATGGATGGACCAGGAGACTATCATACTGGGTGAAGTAAATCAGGCAAAGACAAATATCATTTGATATTACTTATATGTGGAATCTAAAAGAAAGATGATACAAATGAAGTTATTTACAAAACAGACGTAGATTCACAGATATAGAAAATTATGGTTGCCAAAAGGGAAAGGGGACAGGGTAATAAATTAGGAGTTTGAGATTAAAAGAACATACCACTGTGTGTAAAGTAGATAACCAACATGGACCTACTGTACAGCACAGGCAAATATATTCTACATCATACAATAACCTATAATGAAAAAGAATCTGAAAAGTTATATATATATACATATACATATGTATATAAATAAACTCAATCACTTTGCTGTACACCTGAAACTAATACAACATTGTAAATCAACTATATTTCAATTTAAAAAAGAGTAAATTACTTGATTTAAGGATTCTTTCCTTCATTATTATAAACATTTGCTGAGTGCCTATTATGTGTGAGACTCTGTGCCAGGTACTTGGATACAGAAATGAATGAGATGTGAGCTTTGTGGTAAAGGCCTCTGTCTTTTAAAAATCACTAAAGGTCAGAGAAAGAAGTCTGAAGTACCATGAAAGTATCCCATTCTGTAGTCTGAGTGAGAAGGCTACTGCCAGATTTGAAGGTTTATCACGTGGAAGATATAGTGTATTAAAAAGCAGAGACATCACTCGCTGACAAAGGTCCCTATAGTCGAGGCTATGGTTTTTCCTGTAGTCATGTATAGATGTGAGAGCTGAACCACAAAGAAGGCTGAGCACCAAAGAATTGATACTTTTGAACTGTGGTGTTGGGGAAGACAATTGAGAGCCCCTTAGACTGCAAGGAGATCAAACCAGTCCATTCTAAAGGAAATCGGTCTCGAATATTCATTGGAAGGACTGATGCTGAAGCTGAAGCTCCAATACTTTGGCTACCTGATGCGAAGAGCAAACTCATTGGAAAAGACCCTGATGCTGGGAAAGATTGAAGGCAGGAAGAGAAGGGGACAACAGAGGTTGAGATGGCTGGATGGCATCACTGACTCAAAGGACATCAGTTTGAGCAAGCCCTGGGATTTGGTGAAGGACAAGGAAGCCTGGAGTGCTGCAGTCCATGGGGCTGAAAAGAGTTGGACACGACTTAGAGGCTGAACAACAACACGTAGAAGGGACAGAAGCCACGTTCTCTGTGATCCAGAGACAGAAGTAAGGAAACGGATGACTGTTTCAGGAGAGTTAACTTCAGCTCCACATGGAGCATAATTTTCCTGTGATCAGAGCTGCCTAGCTGGGGCATAAACAGTCACTGGCTTCATCAAAGTAGGTACTGGAAAACCATCTGTGAGGGACTTGGCAAGAGGGATTAGCACACTTATGGGGAGGTGGAGGTCCATTTTTCCTGACTCCAAGATTCACTGATTCACAGAAATACTTATCAATCAATATTTCCCAACAATTTATGGACAAAAATTATTTTATGTCTAGACTCTGTGAAGGGTATAAAACACACAAGGTAGGCTCACCATTCTTATAGAATAAGAAGAAAAGGATAGATATGAAGACTGATAGCTAGCATTTCTTGCAAGCTTGTATGTGTTTGACCTTATGTTAAGCACCTTCTATATATTACTTTATTTTGTCCTTAGAGCATCCTTGTGGTATAGGTACCATTATCCTCTCCATTTTATAGCTGGACCCAATGATATTTTAGCCCAGTAACCTTTCCAGGAAGAGGAGTACCACTGGAGGATAACTTGTTGGTTTTGCAGATTTTGAAATGTTTAGACTAAGTTCTCATGTGAGACTCCCTAGCTAATATGCACTCAGGTCTCAAATCTTGCTTCAGTATCACTTCCTGCAGATAATCTGCTCAACTTCCATAGATTAAGCCAGGTTTCGTGACCATCTGATCCCACAATACCTTGTGTCTCTCTTTCTCAGCTACTGTCATGAACTATTATAAGGGGAAGAAACAGTTTGACATCTCATTTAACAGAGATTCAATTTTTTCAGCTGAAACTATGCCTCATCTTATTCTCTAATGGCACAATGGTTACTGAATCCTAAATCCTCCTGGGGGTTTGCTCAGCCTGGGAGAGAAATATGAAATTTCAATTTTACCGTGGCCTGCACGTGTCACACAAAAACTAAAAGATTCTTTGGTCCACAGTGAATGGCTTTAGGTTTGCATATAAAACCCTTCTTTCAAGATCTCTGATCACCACTTTTTGCTGACTTCCTCCTCCACCCTGGCCCACCCTCATCATAAATGCCTAATGAGCCTTGCTGTTTCTCCTCTTCATTATTTTGCTCATACTGCCACCTCAGCCTGTATCCCTGTAGCCTGCCTCTCTGCTTGGATAACTTTCAAGACATGGTCTTTCTCATGAGACCACCCCCTGCTTCATTTGAGCCCACACTGTATACCCCTCACAGAATTCTATAATAAAACCTGCAACACTTGGTTTCACTTAAGCCTCTTTCTACTAGATGAGGGAGAGCAATATTTTTCTGGAAAGACTCAGATAGTAAATATATTCAGTTCTTTGGCCCACATGATTTCTATTATCTGCTTATCTCCACTGATGTAGTGCAAAGCAGCCAGAGATGATATACAAATGAATGGACTTGGGTGTGTTTCAATAACACTTGATTTGGCAAAACAGGCTTTGGGCCAAATTTGGCCCAGGTTTGTTCTAGGTATATCTGTTCTAGGTTGTCAGCTCTTCAGAATACTTACCATTATCTGTTTATCTCTTTCTAGGTGCCCTTGTAGCTCAGTTGATAAAGAATCTGCCTGCAATGTGGGAGACCCAGGTTCGATCCCTGGGTTGAGAAGACCCCTTGGAGAAGGAAATGGCAATCCACTCCAGTATTCTTGCCTGGAGAATCTCATGGACAGAGGATCCTGGCAAGCCCCAGTCTATGGGGTCACAAGAGTCGGACACGACTTAGCGACTAAACCATCACCACCACAGGTGCTATCCTAATACTTATCACATGCTAGGTGTTCAGCAAGTGTTTGTTGACTGAACACATGATTCCAGTCCTGAAAAAAACTAAGTCATGAGCTGACACAATTTCCTTCCTGACTAGTATTTGAAAATCCTAACACTCTTTCCATTTTGAGCTTCAGTTTATCACCTGACAAAAGGAGAAGGTGGCAGTTACCTTGCATCACTCACAGGGATCTGATGAGGAAAAAAGTGATCTTGCATTGGGCTAAACTTGCATAAAATGGAGTACATACTTGAGAGAATTTTGTATCATTTGCTGTTGGGCCTGTAGCCAGTGAGGTCTTCACAAAAAATGTTAGTGGATGAGGAAATGTGCAAATGGGAGGGCTGATCTGGCAAATGAAACCGACAGAGGAAGACATGAGGAGCAGGCAGGAGAAGCATTAACATCCAGGGGCTGCCCTGACTCTAGCTCAGCAGCTGTTGGAGCTGTTGTGCAGCCTCATTACCACCCTGATGTGGTGATTGCCCCAGTGGGGAACTGATGTGTCCCCTCAAGCAGCAGGGCTGGGTGCTTCTCAGGGGTTGCCTTAAGCTGATCTGAGCCTGGGTCAAGCCTCAGTGAGGAGCTGTGCACGACAGCAATGGTTGCTTGGGGAACTATGTCATTGGCAGATGGACATATCATAGATCAAGTTGCCTTGAGGACCTGAGTGTGTCCATGACAATGTAAAACTAAGGGAAATGTGAAGATCTGAGGCACCTGGTGACAGGCACACAGGACAATTCAGAAGGCAAGGTAAACCAGGAAGAGACAGACAATAAGACTAGATCAATCACAAGTCATGAAATTGAAACTGTGATTAAAAATCTTCCAACAAAGAGTCTGTGACCAGATGATTTCACAGGCAAATTCCATGAAACATTTAGAGAAGAGCTAAAACCTATCTTTCTCAAACTCTTCCAAACAACTGAAGAGGGAGGAATACTCCCAAACTCATTCTACAAGGCCACTATCACCCTGATACCAAAACCAGACAAAAATATCATGCAAAAAAGAAAATTATAGAAGGTAAGGTAAGACTGTGCCCAAATCAAAACAGAACCACTGTGAAAGAATCAGACCAGGATTCTGGTCTCTCTCACTCTTACTGTGAAGAGCCCAAATGCAATCTACATTATTGGTACTTTAGATTGCCCATTATATGGGTCAGTTATGCCCCAGTGAGCTATTATAGAAATCTGTCTCCATTTAGAACACTGCCTTTATTAGTAAGTTAATTCCAAGGTTTTCCCAGTTGATTTATAAACTAGTGGCTTAGTCGGTAAAGAATATGCTTGCAATGCATGAGACCTCCTGCAATGCAGGAAACTTGGGTTTGATCCCTGGGTCAAGAAGATCCCTGGAGAAGGAAATGGCAATCCCCTGGAAAAGATCCAGTATTCTTGCCTGGAGAGTCCCATGGACAGAGGAGCCAGGCATGTTACAGGCTACGGGGTCGCAGGAGTTGGACATAACTTAGCAACTAAACCACCAATCATCACCACCAGGTCAGCTTTACTCTATTTGGTATCTGTCTAGTTGATGTGTTTTGCCTCTTCTCTTTGTGAACACTTTGCCTTTTGCTTTGCTCTCTCTGTGGCTCTTAATACCAGCAGTACTAACGAATAATGAGGAGGGCTTTTAAGATGATTTGGTGCCATGGACTTTGTTAGCAGAGGTTCTAATTTAGTTTGGGTAGGACATAGGCATCAGTATGTTTTAAAAGCCCTCAGAGGGGATTATGATTTTTTTTTTTAATAAGTTCACCAAGGAGCGAAAAAGATGGCAGAGGAATAGGATGGGGAGAACACTTTCTCCCTCTCTACCTCATCAAAAGAACATTTCAACGCTGAGTAAATTCCGCAAAATAACTTCTGACTGCTGGCAGAGGACATCAGGCATCCAGCAAAGGAGATCATTGGCTTCAAAACCAGGTAGGAATTATTTTAAAGGATGAAGATAGAGACGAAGGAGGTAGAGAGGGAACCCCGGCATGGGAAGGGAATCCCATCCCAGGAAGAGACTCTTAAAAAGAGAGGTTCCCTAAAATTGGGAAACTTTCTCATAGCTGTGTATGAGGCGAGCCCTGGAAGCACAGAGGGCAACATAACAGGAAAAAAGAATAAATAAATAATTAAAACCAACAGATTATGAAATCAACAGTATAACCCCCAGCGGATAAGCAGCGCAAACGCCTGCGTCCGACAGCAGTGGGGGTTGGGCAGGGAGGAGCGCGCCCGTGACAGTGCTTTCTAAGAATTGGGCCGCGGGAGACAAAGGCTGCAGGGCTTTTCTCGAGAATCGGGCGTAACGGGGCCAGAATCGGGTCCGCGCGTGGCTAGAACGATTTATCTCGGTCTAGCAAACCAGACTTGGGGATAACTAACACGCGAAATGCTCGAACATAAGACACCGACAGGCCCGCGCACAGAACAAAGGACGGATCGGAAATAGCTGGCTGCAGACCATCCCCCCACCGGTGACAGGCAGCCAGAGCCTTAAGCGCTGGAAGAGGGCAATCACAGCTCAAGAGAGACATTACCTACCAAATTGCAAGCAGGTTTCTTTACTGAGACTTCTGGGGGTCTCTGAACAGTCATCATCTGCCTGAGAAAGAGCCCTGGCGGAGCTCCCAGAAAATTGAGTGACCCGGAAAGCCCAGAAGACGCAACAATAGTGCGCGCCAAACTCCCTAGCCACTCGGACTTGGGAAGGGAACATAGCCCAGGATCAACCAAACCCGACACCCGGAGGGGGGCTTCCTGAGTGCCAAACCTGAGCGGCTTAGACCGGGGAAGTGCATGAAGCATAGGGCAGGTCCCACACGGTTATCCCGTGGAGCAAGAGGGGCAAGCCCAGTGCAGAGCTCTTTTAATAATTCTGGAGTCTTTTAATAATTCTGGAGTCTTTTATTATATTTTACTTTTTTTCTCTATTTTTAAAAAATTTCTCTCTCCTTCTTCTTCTTCTCGTCAATATTCCATCTTTGAAAATCCAATCTTTACTCCAGATTTTTAACCTTGGCATTTTAGTACTTGTTGCCAATTTTGTACTTTTAAAAACCTAATCCTCAGTACCCAGTTTTACCTGAGAGCGAGACTACTGGTTTGACCACTCTCTCCGCCTTTGGAATCTCTCTTTTCTCCACCAGGTGGCTTTTGTCTCCTCCCTCCCCCTCCTCTTCTCTACCCAACTCTATGAATCTCTGTGTGTTCCAGAAGGTGGAGAATTCTGAGGGAACTGGTCACTGGCCGGATCTGTATCCCTCCTTTGCATCTCCCTCTCTTATCCTTCTGTCCACCTATATCTACTTCCTTCCTCTCCTCTTCCGTGTATAACTCTGTGACCACCTCTGAGCAGTCCAGACTTCGGAGTGCACAAAAGAAAGTGGTTACGGGCTAGCTTGCTTTTTCCTCTTTTGATTCCATCTCATCCCATTCCACTCACCTCTAACTACCCCCTCCCTCTTCTCTCCTCCAAGTAACTCAGCGATCCTCTAGGGACGACACTCAAGGTGGAGAAACCTATCATCATTAACCCAGATGTTTTAACATTAGTGCTGAATAGATGGAGAAATCGTGAGGCTATTGTAAAAATAAATCTGAAAACCAGAATCAGGAGGCGTAAGTCTAAATCTTGAGATCATCAAAGAATTCCTGAATACAGGGAACATTATCCAATAAGAGCTCATCAAACGCCTTCATATCTATACCAAAATTGAGCACCGCCCAAGGGCCAAAAAGCTCCAGAGCAAGACATACCACGCAAATTCTCCAGCAACACAAGAACAAGCCCCTGAGCTTCAATACACAGGCAGCTCAAAATACTCCAAAACCATTGACGTCTCATAACCCATTACTTCACACTTCACAGCACTCCAGAGAGAGGAAATCCAGCTCCACCCACCAGAACTCCAACACAAGCCTCCCTAATCAAGAAACTTTGACAAGCCACTGATATAACCCCAAACACAGAGAGGAAGCTCTATAAGAAAGAGAATTCCACAAATTACCAGAATATAGAAAAGCCACCCCAAACGCAGCAATATAACCAAGATGAAGAGACAGAAGAATACCCAGCAGGTAAAGGAACAGGAGACATGCCCACCAAACCAAACAAAAGAGAAAGAGATAGGGAATCTACCTGAGAAAGAATTCCAAATACTGATAGTGAAAATGATCCAAAATCTTGAAATCAAAATGGAATCACAGATAAATAGCCTGGGGTCAAGGATTGAGAAGATGCAAGAAAGGTTTAACAAGGACCTAGAAGAAATAAAAAAGAGTCAACATATAATGAATAATGCAGTAAATGAGATCAGAAACACTCTGGAGGCTACAAATAGTAGAATATCGGAGGCAGAAGATAGGATTAGTGAAACAGAAGATAGAATGGTAGAAATAAATGAATCAGTGAGGGAAAAAGAAAGGTGAATTAAAAGAAATGAGGACGACCTCAGAGACCTCCAAGACAATATGAAACGCTCCAACATTCGAATTATAGGAGTCCCAGAAGAAGAAGACAAAAAGAAAGATCATGAGAAAATACTTGAGGAGATAATAGTTGAAAACTTCCCTAAAATGGGGAAGGAAATAATCACCCAAGTCCAAGAAACCCAGAGAGTGCCAAACAGGATAAACCCAAGGCGAAACACCCCAAGGCATATTTTAATCAAACTAACAAAGACCAAACACAAAGAACAAATATTAAAAGCAGCAAGGGAAAAACAACAAAAAACACACAAGGAGATCCCCATAAGAATAACTGCAGATCTTTCAAAAGAAACTCTTCAGGCCAGGAGGGAATGGCAAGACATACTTAAAGTGATGAAAGATAATAACATTCAGCCAAGACTACTGTACCCAGCAAGGATCTCATTCAAATATGAAGGAGAAATCAAAAGCTTTACAGACAAGCAAAAGCTGAGAGAATTCAGCACCACCAAACCAGCTCTCCAACAAATACTAAAGGATAGACTTTCGAAAGGAAACACAAAAAGGACGTATAAACCCGAACCCAAAGCAATAAAGTAAATGGCAACAGGAGCATACTTATCAATAATTACCTTAAATGTAAATGGGTTGAATGCCCCAACCAAAAGGCAAAGACTGGCTGAATGGATACAAAAACAAGATCCCTATATATGCTGCCTACAAGAGACCCACCTCAAAACAACGGACACATACAGACTGAAAGTGAAGGGCTGGAAAAAGATATTCCATGCAAATAAAGACCAAAAGAAAGCAGGAGTAGCAATACTCATATCCGATAAAATAGACTTTAAAACAAAGGCTGTGAAAAGGGACAAAGAACGCCACTACATAATGATTAAAGGATCAATCCAAGAAGAAGATATAACAATTATAAATATATATGCACCCAATATAGGAACACCGCAATATGTGAGACAATTGCTAACAAGCATGAAAGGGGAAATTAATAATAACACAATAATAGTGGGAGACTTTAATACCCCACTCACACCTATGGACAGATCAACTAAACAGAAAATTAACAAAGAAACGCAAACGTTAAACGATACAATAGACCAGTTAGACCTAATTGATATCTATAGGACATTTCACCCCAAAACAATGAATTTCACCTTTTACTCAAGTGCACACGGAACCTTCTCCAGAATAGATCACATTCTGGGTCATAAATCTAACCTTGATAAATTCAAAAAAATTGAAATTACTCCAAGCATCTTCTCTGACCATAATGCACTAAGGTTAGATCTCAATTATAGGAGAAAAACTATTAAAAATTCAAACATTTGGAGGCTGAACAACACCCTACTGAATAATCAACAAATCACAGAAGAAATCAAAAAAGAAATCAAAATATGCATCGAAACAAATGAAAATGAAAACACAACTACACAGAACCTTTGGGACACTATAAAAGCAGTCCTAAGAGGAAAGTTCATAGCCATACAGGCATACCTCAAGAAACAAGAAAAAGTCAAATAAATAGCCTAACTCTACACCTAAAGCAACTAGAAAAGGAAGAAATAGAGAACCCCAGAGTTAGTAGAAGGAAAGAAATCCTAAAAATTAGGGCAGAAATAAATGCAGAAGAAACAAAAGAGACCATAGCAAAAATCAACAAAGCAAAAAGCTGGTTCTTTGAAAGGATAAATAAAATTGACAAACCATTAGCCAGACTCATCAAGAAACAAAGAGAAAAAAATCAAATCAACAAAATTAGAAATGAAAATGGAGAGATCATGACTGACAACTCAGAAATACAAAGACTCATAAGAGACTACTATCAGCAATTATATGCCAATAAAATGGACAACTTGGAAGAAATGAACAAATTCTTAGAAAAGTACAACTTTCCAAAACTGAACCAGGAAGAAATAGAAAATCTTAACAGACCCATCACAAGCATGGAAATTGAAACTGTAATCAGAAATCTTCCAGCAAACAAAAGCCCAGGTCCAGACGGCTTCACAGCTGAATTCTACCAAAAATTTCGAGAAGAGCTAACACCTATCTTACTGAAACTATTCCAGAAAACTGCAGAGGAAGGTAAACTTCCAAACTCATTCTATGAGGCCACCATCACCCTAATACCAAAACCTGACAAAGACACCACAAAAAAAGAAAACTACAGGCCAATATCACTGATGAACATAGATGCAAAAATCCTCAACAAAATCCTAGCAATCAGAATCCAGCAACACATTAAAAAGATCATACACCATGACCAAGTGGGCTTTATCCCAGGGATGCAAGGATTCTTCAATATCCACAAGTCAATCAATGTAACTCACCACATTAACAAACTGAGAAATAAAAATCATATGATTATCTCAATAGATGCAGAAAAAGCCTTTGATAAAATTCAACATCCATTTATGATAAAAACGCTCCAGAAAGCAGGAATAGAAGGAACATACCTCAACATAATAAAAGCTATATATGACAAACCCACAGCTAACATTATCCTCAATGGTGAAAAACTGAAACCATTTCCCTAAAGGCAGGAACAAGACAAGGGTGTCCACTTTCACCACTACTCTTCAACATCGTACTGGAAGTTTTGGCCACAGCAATCAGAGCAGAAAAAGAAATACAAGGAATCCAAATTGGAAAAGAAGAAGTAAAACTCTCACTGTTTGCAGATGACATGATCCTCTACATAGAAAATCCTAAAGACTCGACCAGAAAACTACTAGAGCTAATCAATGAATATAGTAAAGTTGCAGGATATAAAATCAACACTCAGAAATCCCTTGCATTCCGATACACTAATAATGAGAAAGTAGAAAAAGAAGTTAAGGAAACAATTCCATTCACCATTGCAATGAAAAGAATAAAATACTTAGGGATATACCTACCTAAAGAAACTAAAGACCTATATATCGAAAACTATAAAACACTGATGAAAGAAATCAAAGAGAACACTAATAGATGGAGAAATATACCATGCTCATGGGTCAGAAGAGTCAATATAGTGAAAATGAGTATACTACCCAAAGCAATCTACAGATTCAATGCAATTCCCATCAAGCTACCAGCAGTATTTTTCACAGAACTAGAAAAAATAATCTCAAGATTTGTGTGGAAATACAAAAAACCTCAAATAGCCAAAGCAGTCTTGAGAAAGAAGAATGGAACTGGATGAATCAACTTGCCTGACTTCAGGCTCTACTACAAAGCCACAGTCATTAAGACAGTATGGTACTGGCACAAAGACAGAAATATAGATCAATGGAACAAAATAGAAAGCCCTGAGATAAACCCACACACCTATGGACACCTTATCTTCGACAAAGGAGGCAAGAACATAAAATGGAGTAAAGACAGTCTCTTTAACAGGTGGTGCTGGGAAAACTGGTCAACCACTTGTAAAAGAATGAAACTAGACCTCTTTCTAACACCATACAGAAAAATAAACTCAAAAGTGATTAAAGATCTAAATGTAAGACCAGAAACTATAAAACTCCTAGAGGAGAACATAGGCAAAACACTCTCCGACATAAATCACAGCAGGATCCTCTATGATCCACCTCCCAGTATACTGGAAATAAAAGCAAAGATAAACAAATGGGATCTAATTAAAATTAAAAGCTTCTGCACAACAAAGGAAACTATAAGCAAGGTGAAAAGACAGCCTTCTGAATGGGAGAAAACAATAGCAAATGAAACAACTGACAAACAACTAATCTCAAAGATATATAAGCAACTTACGCAGCTCAACTCCAGAAAAATAAACGATCCAATCAAAAAATGGGCCAAAGAACTAAATAGGCATTTGTCCAAAGAAGACATACGGATGGCTAACAAACACATGAAAAGATGCTCAACATCACTCATTATCAGAGAAATGCAAATCAAGACCACAATGAGGTACCATTTCACACCAGTCAGAATGGCTGCGATCCAAAAGTCTACAAGCAATAAATGCTGGAGAGGATGTGGAGAAAAGGGAACCCTCTTACACTGCTGGTGGGAATGCAAACTAGTACAGCCACTATGGAGAACAGTGTGGAGATTCCTTAAAAATTGCAAATAGAACTGCCTTATGACCCAGAAATCCCACTGCTGGGCATACACACCGAGGAAACCAGAATTGAAAGAGACACATGTACCCCAATGTTCATTGCAGCGCTGTTTATAATAGCCAGGACATGGAAGCAACCTAGATGTCCATCAGCAGATGAATGGATAAGAAAGCTGTGGTTCATATACACAATGGAGTAGTACTTAGCCCTTAAAAAGAATAAATTTGACTCAGTTCTAATGAGATGGATGAAATTGGAACCGATTATACAGAGTGGAGTAAGCCAGAAAGAAAAACACCAATACAGTATACTGACACATATATATGGAATTTAGAAGATAGTAATGATGACCCTCTATGTGAGACAACAAAAGAGACACAGAGGTATAGAACGGACTTTTGGACTCTGTGGGAGAGGGAGAGGGTGGGATGGTTTGGGAGAATGGCATTGAAACATGTATACTATCTTGTAAGAAACGAAGCACCAGTCTATGTTCAATGCAGGATGCAGGATGCATGGGGCTGGTGCACAGGATGATTCAGGTAGATGATGTGGGGTGGGAGTTGGGAGGGGGCTTCGGCATTGGGAGATTGTGTTCACCTGTGGCTGATTCATGTCAATGTATGGCAAAACAAATACAGTATTGTAATTTAAAAATAAATAAATAAAAATTAAAAAAAATAAGTTCACCACTTTAATGCAGTGGTTAGAGCTCAGGCATCTGGAAGAGACAAGGATGGTTTCATGTCCTCACTTCCCACTTAGAATTTGACCATAGGAAAGTGATCTAACATGTTACATAGTTATTTCATATTGTTTAATGGGGTTAATAGTAGTCCCTTCCCTATATGAAGGACAGATTAAGACAGCATATAAACAGCACTTACAATAACAAGAAGCACATAGTAGGTTAGTAATAAATAGCAAGTATGATGGCTATTGTAGTTTTTGTTTTTATTGTGGGGGTTATAATTCTTACTGTTGTTATGATTATGATTATGATGGTGATAATTGCAAGTAATATGCACACTTTATTTGCCTACTTCTGGACCCCAGTGGTTACTGCCAGGCACAACAGAAAGCTAACTTTCTATTTTTGCTTTTCCATTCTATGGCAGGCTACGTAAACAACTATAGAACAGGAGTCTAGAACTAGAGTCAGAAGACCTATGTTACAGAGCCCTGTTCTGCCATGTATTATTACGTGACCTTAGGTAGCCTTCTAGTTTTCTCAGTTACAAAGGCAAACCAATATATATATACACACAATAGAGCAATACTATTCCCTGAGAGGGAAGACATTTAAACTCTGTGTGCTTGCCATTCCACAAAGATGACCTGTAATATTTTTCTTCCTGTAGTGTAATCCTTTTACTCCTCTAACAACAAGTCAAAATTCTGCCTTTTTGCTGAAGAACTTATGGAGGACATCGGTTTTACTTTTGTGTTTCCACAATTTACTACTAGTACTTCCATTTTACTTTGTACATTATAACTAGTTGCTTATTTCTATTCTCTCTTACTTATGAGGTCACTAAAGCCAGAGAGCAATTTTTTTTTTTTTACGTGTAGCCAGATATTTTCTAGAAATAAAACTTAGCATGTTAATTAGCCATAGCTGTATAACAAACAACCTCAAAATCTCAGAGGCTACAAAATAAGCATTGATTTCCTGATCACGCTCTACTGGTCAGCTGGAGAAGCCCTGCTTCAGGCTGTAGGTCTGCGGGTTGGCCAGGGCTGCTTGACTTTATGTGTCTCTCATTCTTTATCTGGGACTGGTGGATTGCTGGAGCATGTTCTTCTCATGACCATTGCAGAAGTGCAAGGGGACAAGCTCAACCTTACAAGCCCATTTTAAGCCATTGTTCATGTTGTATCTATATTTATCATCAGCCAAAGCAAACCTCATGGTCAAGAGCAAAGTCATCTACAATGAGAACTGAAATTTACATGTGTGTAATAAGGTTGGAAAAGGCAGTGAAAAGCAAATAAGCATTTTTAGCTAATAAAATTCATTATGATGCTGGGAAAACATTTACTAAAATATTCACCATGAAACATTTATTTCAGGAGACATGACTTAATGTTTCATCAGAAAGGAGGGAAGGGGTGGGATTCTATGGTAGATTAAGTACAGAAAATACAGAGGTATATTTAAATGATTTTTTGTTTTGCTAACTGAGGCACTTTCAAAGTTTTTTATTTGTTCGCCTGTGTCATGAATATGTTAAAAGATGACATAGTAGGTAGCTTTAGCAAATCTTAAAGGAGATGAAACTTTCCTTTTAGGAGCATCTTGCTGAACTACTATTGTGTGGCCCTATTTCAGGACAGTTCTTGGGTAGAATGATGGGAACACAGTTTTCTTAATCTTTCACTTAGAAGGGCTGCTTAAAGAGTTGATGAAGGATTAAGGAAGTAAGGGCAGAATGGCCAATGAGAAAGTTGAATGAAGACTCCAATTGATGACAGAAAGTGGACATAGTGAAGCAACTATTTCAAGAAAGCATGCTCTTGTGAAACCCAAATAATTAGTCAATATAGAAATGGAGAATTCTAACAATACCCTCCATGTTTCAAGTCACTATAGTGTCAAAGTAGAACCTGTCTGGTTGATGAATCAGAGTTAAGACTTTGAAATAAAATTACATTTATTTCAACATAAGAGGACAGGAAATGTCTTGTCCTCTGAGATGCCATGCTTCAGACTGCAAAGCTGGAGCTGATTTTCAGGGTTAGGGATAAACCCACAGAAGGAGTGGACTACAGGCTCATTCTGAACTCTGCTACTTTCTGAGTGGTATCTATCTCCCCTTTCAGTCTGTTCTTTTCTTTTCAACTGCTTCACTGAACTCTAATCTGGAGAACACAGAGCTGAAACTCCCCTAGCTCTGTTGACAAATAGCTGATGCATTGATTAGATGGATGGAACTGATAGAAGCAAAGCTATTATTGGGAGTGAAATGAGGAATGTAGATAAATGAACAGAGAGAGGGAACCAGGAAAAGAGACACAAGACCTATTCTGTGGAAGAGTAGGAGAGCCCTTCTGTACCCACGGGGTCAGGCTGCAAGGAAATGTATGGAGATGGGTTTGTGAATCAAGACTGAATAATAAAACTTAGATGAAAGATACAGATGAGAAACACAAAATTTGAAGATGCAAAGTATATTAGTTTCTTTCTGACAGCTTCAAAAAGTAAATGTATTTAATTTCTTTGATTTCCTCCTGACTGTAACAAGTGTTTAGAGCAAATTGTTGACTTTCTCTGTCAAGAAATAAAATAGTAAAGACAGCTTTTATGGCCGAGGTGATAGATTCAACTGTCTAGAGAGCCTCCGTAGATGATGTTAATAGAAGAAATTGGACAGGGATGAACTGGGAAGACAGGGAAAGGGGGAAAAGTGTTAGTCTCACAATTGTGTCTGATTCTTCGCAACCCATGAACTGCAGCCTGCCAGGCTCCTCTGTCCATGAAATTCTCCAGGCAAGAATACTAGAGTGGGTAGCCATTCCCTTCTCCAGGGGATCTTCCTGACCCAGGAATGAAACCCAGATCTCCTGCACTGCAGCAAATGCTTTACTGTCTGAGGCACAAAGAAAGGCCAGTGATACTGGTAAATGAACTTAAAAGCACATGCCCCATCTGTTAGGAAAATTAAACAGTCATGTTTAGGCTTCAGAGAAGGGCTTTCCTGGTAGCTCAGAGGGTAGGGCGTCTGCCTGCAATGCAGGAGACCTAGGTTTGATCCCTGGGTCTGGAAGATCTCCTGGAGAAGGAAGTGGCAACCCACTCCAGTATTCTTGCCTGAAAAATCCCAAGGACAAAGGAGCCTGGCAGGCTACAGTCAATGAGGTCACAAAGGGTCTGACATGATTGAGCAACTAACACGTCCACTTTCAGGCTTCAGAGACAAAGCAGAACAGGCCTCTGACCTTACTTCTAACCTGCATGGACACTGCCCTGACTGTGCCTGGCTGCCTACTATGAGTGCAAGACTTGTAGCACCGTAGATAGGATGGGGTGAACTTGAGATTGTTGAATCTCTGGAGGGGATCTGGCCAACCAAGCTCCAGGCTTAACAACATTCCAAGTTTTACAAGATAAAACAAACAGCATTAACATGAAACCAGAGTTGTAAATTGCTCACAGATTGAAGACGATATCAGTTTGCCTCCTGGGATTATAAGTGGAACCACAAACTACAATTTCTGAAGTCTCACTCATGGAGCAGAAATGCTGCCTGGGACCTTTTCCCAATTGGGACTCCAGAAGTGCTGTGACCAGGGACCTCCCAGCACTGTTTGGGTCTGGATGTTGGTGAAAACCCAGTTTGGTGATGCATCCTCTGCTGTTTCTATTTCTCTTTTCTTTTAATGCTAGCATATTGAAAGTAAGCTAGATAATCCTCTAATAAATATTTATTTATATATAATGAGTGGCTTATTTTGTTAACAAATCCTTTGAACCGAGACAAAAGTGAAGACTTTTGGCCAAACACCCATCTGAAGGATCAAAAGCTGGAAACCATCTTCAGGCAATTGTTGCCTTACTAGAATGGGGATCCAGAGTTGCCAGATGTTCTGATTTATAAAGGAAGGCTATGTGTGCACATTCTGTGCGTAAATTAACATCCTTTGGAGCATGCTGTGTGGGATAGACCAATCCACCTCTCAGGAGTTTGTGAACTCTTCATTAGAGGACGCAGTGAGGTGAGAGATGGGGAAGGCCAGCTTCGGAATATGACACCTGGACTTAGATCCCAATGACCTGGGGGTCACTTAATAACTGACTTGAAATTTCCTTGTCACTAAATAGTGGGGTGATGATGCCCAACTTATGCGTCTTAACAGTTGCAGTAAGAATAGCAAAGACATTGGTCCACCAGACTTCTGCTGTTCTTCCTAGGACATAGTCATATCTGGGTACTGACTCCCCAGCATTTCCTAGGTCCTGCTTAGAGCCAGATGTGGCCTGGCGAGTAGTTCTCCACAATGGACTGAGGACAGAAGCAACATATATCCTCTCTCTGTCAGCTGAATACGTGTGATGAGGAGGGGGACTGACCGTGAGACAAAAGGAACCTGGGTCTCAGCATTGCCGTGTGGAAGACAGCCAGCAGCCCACCAGGAACATCTACTTTCCCTGTTAGATGAGTGATAGACGTACTGCTATTTTGATTGGGCCACGGTACACACAGAGATCAATTTTCATTGCAGCCTGACCTAGTGCAACAACGCAGTCCTTGACACGTGGCAGGTGCTATGTGAATGTGAGTTCCATTCCCTCGAGTTATGCTCATAGTTATGCTGAGTTACCTTCTCTTTCACAACTATGACACATGAAGCACTCTCTTGGACTCTTGGCCTGTGTGCTGTCATTCCTCACAACAGTTCTGCCAGGTAGATATTATCACTTACATTTTACAACGTAAATGAATCAGTAATTCTGAGAAGTGAAGTTACACAAACCAGGGTGACCCAGCTCATGAGTGGTAGAGCTACATCATGAACTAGTCTGTCCAATTCCACGCCTGGGTTTTTTCTAGTGAGCCACACTGTCTTCCTGTCCTGACACTGGGGCAGATGGAGTATGACGGAAGAAAGATCCCACATGGCTATGAATACTCTGCTAGATGCTTTTAGTCCTTTTTCCTTCTTTGTCAACAAATGGAGCATAGACAGCTTCAGGAAACATTTCAGTAATTTAGAAAGATTTGTGTGACTCCCTGCTGGAGCCTAATAGTATTTTTGCCTATCCAAATTGGATAAAGGATGTGATTTTCCAAAGAAACTTCACACTGAATTATTCTATGACAATAGTATCAGACTGGACTTGCTCAGCTGTATTGAAGATAAGTGAAGGGAAAAGACTTCTCAATGTACCAGAGAATCTAATCTCAAATTTATCTCTGTATCCCTAGGGCTTCTGTCATCTCTAACACATAATGGGCATGGAGTTATGGTCTGGAAGGGAGGAAGGAAGGAAGGGAGGAAAAATGGAAGGAAAGAATGAAGGAGGAGATGGGGAAAGAGGGAATAAGGGAAAGTGACAAGAGTAAGGGATCAGAAATTAACTAGGAAAGGAAATGGGGGAGTTCGCTGGTGGTCCTGTGGTTAAGACTTTGCTTCTTCCAATGCATGGGGCATGGGTTCAATCTCTGGTCAGGGAGCTAAGATCCTACATATCACATGGCAAAAAAACAAAACAAAACAAACAAACAAACAAACAAAAAAAAAACACAGGAGCTGGGGAGAGAAAGGAGGGAAAGGAAAAACAGGAGGAAAACAGAATGGGAGAGGTATCAGATTACTAATTGCAGTCCTGTCTTCTATTTTGGACTGAAGTCCCAGCGGTTGCAGTAACCAGCTATTTAAACTTCTACCATAAATTCAGAATTGAAAGTCACCTTGGGTATCTACTCAGAGCCCTCTCTGGAAAGATAAGGAATTCGAGATTCAGAGGTTAGAGAAACCTGACAACATTTCTCAGGTGGTTAATTGTAGGACCAAGCTTAGCATCTAGTTCTCTTCATTTCCAATTACATCACATTTAAACTTTTTTTTTTTTTTGCCATACAATTGCTGCAATAATAGATGCAGCTGAGATGGAAGTATTGAGGCTGCTTGGTGGAGAATTCACCAAAATAAGTACATCTGTGTATATATGTAGCTTCACCATTCTGAGCCAGTGACTTTCCATAATGGACCTGGCTAAATTTCACAGGTACGTTCAGTGAAGACCCAACATACATTTAATTTTGTCAAACATAACTGCAGGAGCTCAACAAAGAAAGGGAGAAGCAAAGAGAGAGGGAAGAGTTTAAATAAGGCAAGTGGCTGGCCAGTCACTCCTCTTACGCTCCTCTAAGACCACAGGCAGCCAGATACAGGCAGACACACTGCTCCTCCCTTGTAAGTAAGTTCTCTCATGCTCCCCATGGAGACAGCATTTCACTCTGCCGTTGAGTGTTTGGTGTTTAAAGATACATATTTTTCATACAACATTGCCCCTGAATGCAAGCCAACTCACCACTTATCTGGTGCTCAACCGAAGAAAGAGCAGTCTGTTTCAAAATTGGAGCAAATGCAGTCTGAGTTGGATAGGCTGAGAGTTAGTGTTGGGATCTTCGATGCAGTGCCATTTCAGGGAAGTAGCAAGGAGATTTTTGACTATTGGTGGTGTTTGCTTTAGAAGCTGACTTGTGATCCCAGCCAATCCCCTGCCAGGATGTGAGGTTCCTGTGTTACTGATTTCTACCCTGGAGATTCAGTCCTATTTGCTCGCCTGTCTGACTTAAACAGGGTCAAGCATCATGCACTTTCATTGCACCTAGTGCTTCCCTGGTAGCTCAGACAGTAAAGGATCTGCCTGCAATGCAGGAGTCTGGGGGTTCAATCCCTGGCTTGAGAAGATCCCTTGGAGAAGGGGAATGGCTACCCACTCCGGTATTTCTTGCCTGGAAAATCCCATGGACAGAGGAGCCTGGTGGGCTACAGTCTATGGGGTTGCAAAGAGTCAGACACTACTGAGTGACTAGTATATATCATTAACTCCAACAGTGTTATCAGGTAAATACATGCCAGGATGGTGATCAATATTTAAGATTCCTATAATACTGGGGACATATAATACAAAATTGGCAATTTTTTTGATGGTGATACTTAAGATTCCTCTAATTATGAGAACCAATAGAAATATTCTCCCAAGGACAGAAATTCTGTATATTTCAAAAAGCCGTGGATAATAAGTCAAGGTTCTGAGTCTGAATCTTAGTCTTCCATTGAAGGATGGATGGCCCTGGGCATGCCACTTTCACTATCTGGGATTTGATTTCATCACTTAAACATGCCTGCTAGTAATTATGATCTCAAAATTGCTTTCAGAGTTTACTTTGTTTCAGTCTATTAAATATACTCCCCTTACTTGTGTTTACAGGGAGAAGAGAAAATAGCTCTTTTGAATCTGTTTGCCCACCTGCCACTTGGTAGATCAGAAAGCAAGGACAGAATTGAGACTATAATTTGGCTCATTCCCAAGTTAGAAGTTTGAAGTTGTTTTACTTTCTTCTACAATTTTTTTTTTTTTTTTTTGCTGTTGCAGGTGCAGTCACTCGTTGGATTCAGTTTCACTTTTTATACCCAGCATTCAAAATGTAAGAAGCCCCAGTGTGTGTTCTCCATGTCCTTCCACTATAACCTCATTCCAGTGAATCTGGGCATTGCCGACTGGTCGGGGTGGGGGTCTCCTGGCCTTGGCTTTCAGGCTACAAATGCTTTCTTATTTCAGTGCTACTAAAGGCTCACTACTTGAGAGATCCAGCCTACTTCTATCTGGTTCTATGTATCTGTGACCAAGAAGAGTTGATGTGTCTTCAAAGTTAGAGAAAAGGACATTTTATGAAGCTGAAGTTGTTTTTTCTTCCTACCAACCATGAATATCAATGAAAGCCTCCCGTCCTGGCCAAAACATAGCATAGCCTAGCTACATCCTACCACCTTTTGAGTTAAACAAGGAAAGCATGAACAAGGAAGGAAGGAAGGTGGAGGATTCTTAAAAGTTTCAAAAAGGAAAACAGAGATTCAGATGAATGAAATGACTTTTTTTTTTTGGAAGTCCTCCAAAAAGATGAGTGTGACCACCAACTGAAAGACACTGAATGTGATGCAGAGGGAAAAAAAAAGTTTCAAAAATAGTGGCTGTTGTTCATAGATTTGCAAAGAGCTGGACACGACTGAAGTGACTCTGCACACATGCAAAATGAAGATATACTGAGAGGTTCCTGAGCTTTGTCTGTGCTATTAACACAGCAGCTCCTTCACCTCAGGGCTCAGACATGGATGTGCCTTCTCATGTCATTATATCTGTCTGTCTTCTTCATCTAATTGTGTGCACTTCAGGATTCATACCAGACACTTAGTGGCTGCTTTCCTGGGGGCTCAGAGGGTAAAGAATCTGCCTGCAATGCAGGAGACCCAGATTCGATCCCTGGGTCAGGAAGATCCAGAATGCCTTCCCACTCCAGTATTCTTGCCTAGAGAATCCCATGGACAGAGGAGCCTGGAGGGCTACAGTTCATAGGGTTGCAAAGAGTCAGACACAACTGAGCAACTAACCCTTTCTGTATTAAATATTCTCTTAGAACATCTCTGCTTCACTGCCTTCATCTGGAAAAAGTCCCCCTAGTTTTTCTTTTGCAGGCAACAGAAACAGGATGGAAGAGAAGGGGAAGTGTAAGGTCCTCTGTTAGGAGCATATTTATATAACAGTCATTTGTAAGTGGAACACTCAGTGTAGACAAAGAATGATTACAGGGGTGGTTGAGGAAACGAAACGGAATGATACAAAGTTGGAATACAAGCAGATCTAAACAATTCCATGGACCATAATACAAATTCTGAGAAGAGGATTGATGATTGTGGGTTGGAGCCTCATGTGGCATTCATCTGCCAGAGTAATGTTTAGAAGAGACTGTCCTACATGACTGTGGCTGCATTTGTAGTGTGGGAAGCTGGGAGAGCCCATACATTTGCATTGCCCCCTTCCTCTGAGCCGAAAGAGGACCAAACCACCCTCATCCAGCAGAGGGAGCCCTGTTGCCTGAACAGACCGTCTCTGCTCTGGCCACTGTAGGAGGGGAGAATATGGCGTCTCTAGAGAATAATGTACTCACTTGCTATATTTAAAAGCTCTGAAGCTCCAATATAACCAATTTATCAGAAAGAACTTCTACCACTTGTTTTTAAACAATCCAATGAAAATGATATTCCAAGGATGAAGGTGGGGTTGGTGATACCCATAGTGGTACAATAGTGGTAATAAGGAAATAGTTCACTAAATTTAAATAGCAAGCCAAAAATTCTTCTGAAAGATTGGCAAGATTCAGATAGTGTGCTATCTTTCAGTTTGTCTGAGTTTAGCCTCTGATAAGAAAAGAAGACCAGGGAGAATTGTGTTAAAGTTTACTCTGTGTGTATGACACTTTACTAAGCAGTTTTTATGGCTTGTCTCACTCAACTCTCACAGCAACGCTGTATATTATGGACTCATTTGAAAAATGTATAAATGTTCTACAGTGAAGTTCCGTAAAACTATCAATAAGTGCTGTAGCCAACACAAAACCCCAGAGAGTCTGCATTCAGAATCCACATTTTCAGGGGTTGTCTCTCTTACTGTGGCAGATATTATGCTGGATGTTTAAAAACTATTTTATTTACACAGCACTGCCCCCTTCCAAATATACTAAAATGGAGGGACGTTAAGTGACTTGCCTAATACCACGTAGGTAGTAGCTTGATGATTGACAAAAAGTCAAAATGTTAGTCATTCAGTCGTGTCTGACTCTCTGTGACCCCATGGACTGTAGTCCGCCAGGCTCCACTGTCCCTGGAATTCTCCAGCCAAGAAGACTGGAGTGGGTTGCCATTCCCTTCTGCACAGGACCTTCCTAACTCAGGAATCAAATCCAGGTCTCCTGTATCGCAGGCAGATTCTTTACCATCGGAGCCACCAGGCAAGCCATGATTGACAAGTGTGTGTTTATTTTTAAAGCTACACTTTTGACCTGGGGACTGGGAGAATATAGAAAAACAATAGATCTTGACTCCTTCCCTCCAGAATCTTACAGTCTTCTAAAAGATATAGGAAGCAATGGATAGAAAACAGCAAAAATGGAATTCCAATTCCAGTTCAAAGTATGAGGTTAGCATACTGCTAACCTCCTGCTCTGAGACAGGAGGAATGGGGGCCAACCTTTCAGCTGCCATGGCCTTAAAGCCTGTTGGGGAGAATGGATGGTTCTGGAATTTACAGGAAGACTTGTCAATCCCTCATTTTAATCATCTCCCCATCTATCTGTTTCTTCTCTATGGATCTTGAAATAAACCTCTTGTCTATTTCCAGCTGAATGATGCCATGGAGACGGGCCTGGTGTCCAGGAAGTAGAGATCCCAGCAGTCTGTCCCGGAGTGCCCTATGACTCTGGAGCCAGGGTAAGCCCAGAGCTGCCACTGCTGTGTGGACCCAGCCTGGGTGTGCTAGGAGGTGGCTAAGCAGACACGTTGGGGGCAGAGGAAAGTCTCGGGTGGGAGGTATTAAAAATTAGAAATCAAGGGTGCCAATGACTAATACTTCATCTGGGGAGGCTTTAGCAACACATATTTGCAGGGAAATGTCTTCAGGGAAGCTGTGTGCAGAAGGACAGGCCAAGGGGATGATCTTAAGAGAGAAGAAAAAGACATATCTATTATATATGTAAGTTGCTGCAGTCATGTCTGACTCTTTGCAACCCTGTGGACTGTAGCCTGCCAGGCTCTCCTGTCCCTGGGATTCTCCATGCAAGAATATCGGAGTGGGTTGCTATTTCCTGCTCCACATGTCTTTTATATATTCTCACAAATGTTTTTGACCTTCAAAGAAAAAAACACTAAAAGCTACCTTGTGTGGGCTATGGGCTATATGCCAAGTACTTTGCATACCTGATCTCTACTTACAGGGATTCCTGTTTAACAAGGGGTAGAAGTGGAGCATTTAACTAGGTTAAAGTAAAACCATATATTTTGAGCCTAGATTGGCCTGAATCCAAAGTCCATGCTTTGTAGACTATCAGGTATCCTACATGTGCTCAGAGAATCCATGCCTTAGATAAAGCACATCCCTGCCCTTCCTCTCACATCCGGGAGCAGGTTTGTGTTATGGTTTCTGGATTTGTATGTGAGAAATGAACCATACAAAGTGGAAGCTCTGCATATAGTTAACAGGTTCATGTTGCAAACATACTGCTGGAGGCTCTTCTGGGGTAGCTGGAGTGGATCTTCTGCTCTCTCTCCCTCGTCTCTGGTCCAGGTTGTGGGTAACACTTCAATGGAGTCTCCACACAACAGCCCCTGCGGTGATGGGACATTTCTCTTGCCTGCCCATGATGCTGGCTAAACAGCAGCCCAACGTGGTTCCAGAAATCATATCAGCTTCTATTTAGAACCTGATGGAAGCTATTTCGAAGCTTCTACTTAGAATTATATTCTGTTTGAACTAATCAGAGTGTATTCTGGGGTCTGCAGAAGTCCCTCTGACTTATGTCATTGCATCTGACAAATGGGGAAACTGAGGCTCAGAGGGTGTGAGCTACTTATAAGGAAGGAAACATTCCTTGCATTATATGCTTTTGCACAGGAAACATATTTTCTCATTAAAGTCTTCATGGATGAGGTTTATTTGTAAGAAACTTGTGGGCATTTAGTCTGTTCACGTGATTTTACCCTCAGTGATTGTTATGTGGCATCAGCTCAAGTAATATGGGATTTTTTTTTTTTTTACCTGACTTTAAAAGAGTAAGAATCCTTAAAAACACCATGAACAGGAGATAATATCTGGTGCACTAAAATGAGGGCTGTGTAGATCACGTGCTCTTTTGGCCAGTTCAGCAGACTTCTCCCTTTTGTGATGTGTCTTGCTTTTCCTTTCAAGAACTGTTATTCCTCCCTCCAAGTGATTCTGATGGGACTTGTGGTCCCTGCACAGGACCACACATATTCAGATTAGCCAGAGAAGCAGAGTAGTCCCTGGGAGAGCATGGGACCCAGGGATGTCAACTTGAGTCAGTTTTAGAGGTTTGTTTTGACTTTTTCCAGGTAGAGATCTCCACTACACTCACTCTAGGTTTCTATAAACATGGAGGCTTGAATCGTCAAGGGACCATCTGCTACCATGTGGAACAAACTGATTGGAGAATTAAATTTGGAAAGAAGAAAACAGAGCTGCTAATTGAGAAAGAGGAGAGGCAGATGAGGAGAAACAACTGCAGAGAGAAGGAGGAGGGGAGGAAAGGAGGCAGGGAAGAAAAAGACTCAAAGAAAAAGGCAGGAAAAGACAAAAACCAAGCCAGAATAGTTATATTAGGCACATATGCACACAGATCACACAGATCCACACACATAAACACAGGGAGCAACACACACACACAAACAGAAACAGACACACGTGCAGACACACAGGATATATGTGGAGAGGACCAAAGGGACTAGATGCCACCGACACTTGGTGGTATTATCTGAATTCCTGCAGTCACCTGTGCATAAGATGGTATCTGTTTATAGGACTTCCTGTTCTAAGAGCTGACATTGCTTAAGTCCATTGGGTTTGGTGCATGCTAAGTCACTTCAGTCGTGTCCAACTCTTTGTCACCCCATGAACTATAACTGGCCAGGCTCTCTGTCCATGGGATTCTCCAGGCAAGGATACAGGAGTGGGTCACCACTCCCTCCTCCAGAGGATCTTCTCAACGCATGGATGGAAGCTGTGTCCCTTACATCTCTTTCACTGGCAGGCAGGTTTTTTTTTTTTTTTTTTTTTGAAACCACCGGTGCCATCTGGACTTGGAGTCCTAAAGAATACAGGATAGGACTCTGTTTCTGGCTCCATTTGGGGCACTCTACCAGCTCTGAAACATTTCTATATCTCTGAGCCTCAATTTTCTCATTTTTTAAAAATGCAACCATGAAACTTGCTTTACCTACAAGCTCGCTAATATTCTGAGAGCTATACTGATCAGGCCGTGGAAGGGATTTGAAAGTAAAAACAAACGCTATACAGATATATGGACATCATCATGGAACATGCATTCTGGAAAAAAATTTCCCTGGTAGGAGTTTGTTGTCTTTTTCCAATGCTGCGGTTCTCACTCTGGGCAAAGCTGGTGGGAAAAACTCCTGTATCCAGGCAGTGCTTTTTGAGGTAACAGAAAGTAGCTATTAAAAGCTGTCAAACATTTGGGGAGCCGATGTATCTAATGGGAGAGAATTGCTTTGAAAAGAGATGATTTCTCCTTTTAAGGACACCTTGAGAGAATGACCCAGAAAATCAGCATGATCTCCTGCTGCAGAGTGGTTGTCCCATCCCTATTTGTGTTCAGATGGAAAGGCAATGGGGAGAGAACATGTAATCCTTATCTTTCAAATCCATGTTCTATTGATTTTACAGAGTTGAATCTTTCAGTAAAGGAAGAACATTTCTCTGACTTTATCCTCATGCCTCTCTGATAGGAGATGTTTTGTTTGTGATGTGTTGGATTCCTTTAGCAGCAACACTGCTGTAACTACTTGGGCAGCCAAAAACCAATAGCTGGAATTTGTGATAATTTGTACCTGTGTGTGTGCTACATCACTTCAGTCATGTCCAACTCTTTGCAACCCTATGGACTGTAGCCCACCAGGCTCCTCTGTCCATGGGATTCTCCAGGCAAGAATACTAGAGTGGGTTGTCATGCCCTCCTCAGGGGATCTTCCTGATCCAGGGATCAAACCCACATCTCTTATTTCTCCTGCATTGGCAGGAGGGTTCTTTACCACTAGCACCACTTGGGAAGTTCATTGTGATAATTAGGTTGCCTCTTAAAAGCAAGGTGAAATCTTTTGGAGGAAATCATCTCAAAAGTATTCCTACAAAGAGAATAACCACTATGTACTGAGTGCAGGACAATGAAATAGATGTCTCTCCTGTCCTCTGTCTCCTTGAGATCTCACATGTGGGGTAGGCAATTGAACCACATTATCTAGAAGAGAAAGTTGAGTATGGAAAACTTAGGTGAGAGGTTCCCAACCCTCGTTTTGTATCAACATCATCTCAGGTGCTTGTTTAACAAACAGATTCTTTCACTGAAGCCCAAGTGATTCTAATGTGTGAGATCAGGTTCAGGAAACACTGTCCAGGATCCTACTGGCTGCTAGTTGACCCAGGTCTCAGTTCAGTTCAGTTCAGTTGCCCAGCTGTGTCTGACTCTTTGTGACCCCATAAACAGCAGCACTCCAGGCCTCCCTTTCCATCACCAACTCCCGGAGTTCACCCAACCCATGTCCACTGAGTCAGTGATGCTATCCAACCATCTCATCCTCTGTCACCCCCCTTCTCCTCCTGCCCTCAATCTTTCCCAGTATCAGGGTCTTTTCAAATGAGTCAGCTCTTCATATCAGGTGGCTAAATTATTGGAGTTTCAGCTTCAAAATCAGTCCTACCAATGAACACCCAGGACTTATTTCCTTTAGGATTGTCTGGTTGGATCTCCTTGCTGTCCAAGGGACTCTCAAGAGTCTTCTCCAACACCACAGTTCAAAAGCATCAATTCTTCGGTGCTCAGCTTTTTTATGGTCCTACTCTCACATCCATACATGACTACTGGAAAAACCATAGCCTTGACTAGATGGACCTTTGTTGGCAAAGTAATGTCTCTGCTTTTTAATATGCTGTCTAGGTTGGTCATAACTTTTCTTCCCAGGAATAAACGTCTTTTAATTTCATGGCTGCAATCACCATCTGCAGTGATTTTGGAGCCCAGAAAAATAAAGTCTAACACTGTTTCCACTGTTTCCCCATCTATTTGCCATGAAGTGATGGAACCAGATGCCATGATCTTAGTTTTCTGAACGTTGAGCTTTAAGCCAACTTTTTCACTCTCCTCTTTCACCTTCATCAAGAGGCTCTTTAGTTCTTCACTTTCTGCCATAAGGATGGTGTCATCTGCATATCTGAGGTTACTGATATTTCTCCTGGCATTCTTGATTCCAGTTTGTGCTTCCTCTAGCCCAGCGTTTCTCATGATGTACTCTACATATAAGTTAAATAAGCAGGGTGACAATATACAGCCTTGACGTACTCCTTTTCCTATTTACCTAGGTCTGCCTGAATCCAAATTCCCCATTCTTTTCCTTTCATTATCTCTGTTGATGATCCTCAAAGTAACTTAAACAACCAAAAAAAAAAAAAAAAAAAAAAAGGCAACCACCCACACCTTTTGCATTGTTCCCTATACTTAAAATAGTCCATCAAAGATAGGAAACACAAATCCTATTGAGTCTACATTTCCAAAAAAGCATTTACCCTCTAATGGGTTGTCTCTATCTTGGACCTAACACAGGGCTGATTAAATGCTCACTGTCCTAGGCCAGGTTCGGCAAGTGACACTGAATTGGTTATCTACTGGCTAGCAAAATTAAGAGAACAAAATACATTCACTAGAGTGTGGAAGGTCAGTCAGCTCTCCTTAATAAAGGGTTTGTGGTGATGTGAAATTGGAAAAGAAATGATGTATTCTGAAGCTATTTTCATCCCATTACCTTCAGTCAAGGAGAATAAAGGCAAATGTAGTTTCTAAGATCAGTCTCCAAATCTGATGTGCACTGAAGGGACATAACTGACTCTCTTCTCCCACTTGCACTGACCCTTTCCCCTCAGCTTGGAAACTTGTCCTAGAACATTCACGGCTGCTAAAGGCATACATATACTTTTCATGTCTTTTGTTTGTTTGTGTGACAGGATGCACATTTTCTGAGTTCAGGGCCTGAAAATCTACTGATCCTCAGAAAAAGAAATCTGTTTCCTTCTTAAGGCCAGGCAGCCCCACCCACCAGCTATCTTCTTCGGAACATAAACCAAATAAATATGGGATCCTGGTGCCTTCTAACAGTTACTTCAAAGCTAGTGGCTAATTTATTTTAACTCAGCATAATCAGGTGCCTCCAATTGGTCTGTTTTGTGATTTGGAGCTTTTTCTCCTAACAGTTTTGACTTTTAAAGAATGGTACCAAGATAATGAAGAAAAGAAAAGGGAATCTGAGTTAGAGAAAAGATTGTGTTGGTCACTAAGTCATATCCGACTCTTTGTGACCCCGTGGACTGTAGCCCGCCAGGCTCCTCTGTCCTTGAGATTCCCCAGGCAAGGATACTGGAGTGGTTGCCATTCCCTTCTCCAGGGTATCTTCCCAACCCAGGGATTGAACCTGTGTCTCAATGCAGGTTCTACCTGCATTGCAGGCAGATTCTTTACCATCTGAGTCACTAGGATGGTGATAGATTGAAACCTTCTCAAAAAGTAGAGACTGTTCCTGGTTTATATAAACCACAGGAATCTTTTCACCCAAAGACACAGTGGGAGGAGATGCATTTCCAGAGTGTTTTTCTTTTCCAAAGAAAAAGAAATTTGTATATACATATTTTTTTCTCATATTCACTGTAAACTGCAGTTCAGTATGATTCCAAATATTCTGAAACAAAGACTGCCATTTCACTTTTAGAGACCCATGTTGTTTAGGTTTTTTTAATATAAGAAGTAAATCTGGGTCCTCACCAGAGCCATGACAAGTTTGAGATGCAAGTATGAGAGAGATGAATGAGGATGCTCTTAAAATGCACAGATGGGGTTTTGAATTGTCTGCCTTCAACAATGGAATTCCTAGTGATAAATGGGGCCTGGGGGTGGATGAGAATGCTTCATTATAGGGTGTGCTGTTTGTCCATGCTCCATAAAAATGGGAAGCTCAGTGGTTATTTTCATGGGGACCCTCTCTTCACTTCTGTGCATTCCTGCAGCTTCTTGCTTGTTTTCATCTACATGGAAATTCTCTCCCATTTCTAAACACCTAAGTTAGGCAGATTTGATTTTACCAGGTTGTTCTTATTTTCCATACAACCTATACTTGACCTCTGACTTTTCCTACAATAGGCCATTCTGGGAAACCCCCAAGTTCATTCCGACCCCAGCCTCTAAGATGCTTCCAGTTGTATCAGCAGATTTGGTTGGCTTCCCTTTGTTCTTGGTGAGGTTTCTGTGGGAGGCATCATTATATTCCATTTTCTACCGGTTAACCAGATAACCATCTGACTAATTTATGTTGTAGCAAATGTTTGTCAGAAACAAATCTGAAATAAAATAGTGCTAGGTCTTTGATGGTGAGATATATCACCAGACACATGACTATCTGTCAAGCACAGCCCCTACTAATCTTGACACCCAGTCTCCCTCATCTACAAAGAAGTTAATTCAGGCAATGACTCATTGGAAAAGACTGATACTGGAAGGGATTGGGGGCAGGAGGAGAAGGGGAAGACAGAGGATGAGATGGCTGGATGGCATCACTGACTTGATGGACATGAGTCTGAGTGAACTCCGGGAGTTGGTGATGGACAGGGAGGCCTGGCATGCTGCAATTCATGGGGTCACAAAGAGTCGGACATGACTGAGCAACTGAACTGAACTGAACTCTTTATTAACATTGGGTTAGCAAAAAATACTCATATAGGTTTTTGGAACGCCTAACAGAAAAAACCCATATGAATTTTTTGGTCAATCTAATACTTTTCAGGGTCTGGTTCCATCTTCTTTATATCATGTATATCTGCTAAATGGGCCTGAAACAAGTGTGACCCACAGAAGTATCCTTTACCTAGATTAGTGTCTGACCTATGTGTTCCCTTCAGGATTATCTGTTTCGTGTTGGCCTTCCAAGTTAAGAGAAGATGTCATTTAGACTTCAAGGAGGGGGAGCTGAATCACTTTCAGAGGACCAAAAGGGAGAAAGGCCGAGAGAGAATTCCAGCCCACTTTTATTTCAATTCACAATCTATTTATCTCCTCTTTTCCATCCATTTTGTTTGTAACCTTATCATGGCACCTCCTTTACCCTGATGAAGTGAGGTGTTGTGGTGTGCTTGCATGTGTGTGTTCGTGTGTGTTAGAAGGCTATCGCTTGGGGTTAGAATGTGCAGCTAATAATGACCTTTAGGGCATTTGATCAAAAAAGAGGTGGAGAGGGAAGGTGTGTGGAGATTAGGCATTCTCAAACTCTGCTGGCTGGAAGGCAAACTGGTCACACTTTACTTGAGGGTACTCTGTTCATATTTACCAGTCCTCTTACAAATCTACAAGCTTCCCTGATGACTCAGATGGTATAGAATCCACCTGCAATGCAGGAGACCCACATTTGATCCCTGGGTTGAGAAGATCTCTTAGAGAAGGGAATGGCTAACCACTGCAGTATTCTTGCTTGGAGGATTCCATGGACAGAAGAACTGGCGAGAAAAATGTGTAATGTTGATAATAATGGAAGAGACATAACCTTACCACCATTGTTCAATACATATCAGTTCAGTTCATTTCAGTCGCTCAGTCATGTCCGACTCTGTGACACCATGGAGGCAGCACGCCAGGCCTCCCTGTCCATCACCAACTCCTGGAGTTTACTCAAACTCACTTCCACTGAATCGGTGATGCTAGCCAACCATATCATCCTCTGTTGTTCCCTTCTCCTTGCGCCTTCAATGTTTCCCAGCATCAGGGTCTTTTCCAATGAGTCAGTTCTTTACATCAGGTGGTCAAAGTATTGGAGTTTCAGCTTCAGCATCAGTCCTTCCAATGAATATTCAGGACTAATTTTCTTTAGGATGGACTGGTTGGATCTCCTTGCAGTCCAAGGGACTCTCAAGAGTCTTCTTTAACACTGCAGTTCAAAAACATCAATTCTTTGGCCCTCTCTTTCTTTAAAGTCCAAATCTCACATCCATACATGACCATAGATAGCTTTGACTAGATGGACCTTTGTTGGCAAAGTAATGTCTCTGCTTTTTAATATGCTGTCTAGGTTGTTCATAGCTTTTCTTCCAAGGAGCAAGCATCTTTTAATTTCATGGCTGCAATCACCATCTGCAGTGATTTTGGAGCCCCCCAAAATAAAGTCCCTCTCTGTTTCCATTGTTTCCCCATCTATTTGCCATGAAGTGATGGGACCAGATCCTATGATCTTAGTTTTCTAAATGTTGAGTTTTGAGCCAACTTTTTCTCTCTCCTCTTTCACTTCCATCAAGAGGTCCTTTAGTTCTTTTTTGTTTTCTGCCATTAGGGTGGTATCATCTGCATATCTGAGGTTATTGATATTTCTCCTGGCAGTCTTGGTTCCAGCTTGTGCTTCATCCAGCCCGGCATTTCTCATGATGTACTCTGCATATAAGTTAAATAAGCAGGGTGACAGTATACAACCTTAACATACTCCTTTCCTGATTTGGACCCAGTCTGCTGTTCCATGTCCAGTTCTAACTGTTGCTTCTTGACCTGAATACATATTTCTCAGGAGGCAGGTCAGGTGGTCTGGTATTCTCAGACCATCCAATATAAGTAGACATTGGAAAATTCATTATAGTCCTTGGGGTTGCAAAGAGTTGGACACAATTGAATGACTAACACTTCCACTTTTTCACTTAAACATTTACATTCTTCTTTTAGGAATCTATTTTTAAACAAATAAGAAATATAGAAAAAGATTTGTGTCAAAAAATCTGAATCTCAGTATTGTTTATATCAATGAAAAAACTCAAGGATTTGTCAGGTAAGTTATGAAATACCCACACAATGGGATTCTGTCATTAAAAATATTGCCCCTAAGAATTTTTAGTCATAGGGAAATGAATTACTCTAAGTGAAAAGGATAGATATAAAACCATGTGACTAATACCAGTTCTGCCAAAAGTAAAATATTGGAAAAGACTGTACAAACATGTCAATTGAATTCTGGGTTGCTTTTTCTTCATTTTTTTGTATTTAAAACACACACAAACATACACATACACCCCTCCAAAACCATTAGGGAACAAAAGAAAGAGAAATAAGGCATAGGGATGTATTAGCTCAAATGCAGACAAACCTTCTGGGAAGTGCCCACAACTTCAAACACAGAAGCTAACTTTGAGCTAACTGCAAAAAGCCAGTGTTGAAAAGACATGTGGGGCTCATAGAACCAGGAAGAAGCCTGAAGATAAAGCTGGAGAAAGACAGATAGGCTACCCAGAATGTCTGTGGGGCCAAAGCAAGTGTACAAATGGAAGCCCATATACTATATGTTTAAATATGTATGAGTTATAAATCAAACTAGTTACATGAAATATGTTCTGCGTTTTGCCCTTGACAAATACACCTTCAGAATAACAATGAAAAATATGTGCAAAGCCATAGTTAGTTCCAAATAACTGAGGCTCGCCTGCACATTTGCCCTGGGGTTCTGCAGATTCAGCAGGAGCCAGGCAGGAATAGAGAGAGAACAGAGAAGAGTTTCTGCTGACTGCCAGCTTCCTCTTCTGAGAGCTCAGGCAGTCCATAGGGAAAGCTCTGTGTTTTCTCTTTCTCTGAGGTGTCTAAGGGGGCTGGCTTTTAATTCTCATACAGCTGATCGCCCACTATTATCTCCTTTATCTAGAGATCTCTTGTACCTTTCATCATTTAAGGACACGATAGAAGGTGCTGGCTCAGAACCAGGAAGCCACCAGGCCAGTGTTTTAGTCTTGGACTTCCCAGTCTCCTGAACTGAGAGCAATACATTTCTGTTGCTTGTAAGACAGCCAGGGTACTGTGTTTTGTTATAGTAGCTCAAAGACATTAAGACAGTGCATAAGATAAATTGGAGACAGGAAGACAAATTGGGAACCATCTTGGCCTTGGAGTAAATGTTAATGGTTGCCTCTGATACCAGTGGTCGTCAAAAACAATGACCCTCAGATTGCATCTGTGGGCTTCGACTCCAGGAAATTCTTTCCAACTCTCTGTAGATTATGGCGTGATCTCCTGCCTAACTGATAAGTGGTGCTGAGTGAAGTAAGTAGCTCTCTGCTTGCTTTCAGGCAAGCATATCTGGACACACAAAGCCAGATACTCTGGCTTGTGTCTGGAGGTACTACCCCTGGATTAAGGTAATCACACTGAGACCCATGATGTCTTGGAACACTTGCCTATGAAGGATGAAATGAATCCCTTGGAGAATATTTATCACACACACACATATACACAGTCACACACAGAATGTTGAGAGGACCTAGTAACATATAACTGCAATAGAAGAATTTGTGTGTCAGAATTTATGTGTCCTCTCATAGCAACTGATCTCAGTGCTTGTGTGTGAATAAATCTGGGGAGAGGGCTGCGGGGAAAGCTTTTATTTTATACCTCAACTTGTGAGTTTAATGCCTAGCTTCTGATTAAATTTCTGTAAAGCACAACAGAAGGTCTCTGGGATTAGGGATTATAAATTCTCCCACATGAGCCAATATTTCAAAATCTCTCACTCAAGTGTGTTAACGCCCATGCTTCTAGGCGGAATGATTCATGGCCTCTGATACATATTTTCTCCTTTGAAGGTTGAAGTGACGATGATGTCTTTTACCTTATTAATTTCTTCTGTCCTCTTAGTTTCTCTTTGTCCTTCCATCCAAGGCTTCTCTCTCTTTCCTTCTGAGCTCCCCTCTTGCTCCAAATTAGCCACCTTCTCTGTCTGACATCTCTGTCAGGGGGCACTTGTTGTTTGTCTTATTCAGAACTCATACCTAGGTGACATCATTTACCCCTCCACTTTCCTCACGTCTCATCAGTCAAACGCTCTGTCAGCCCTGTCGATGTGACCCATATGAAATCTTTTATGGACCCACCATCCATTCACTTCCTGAGATCCCACTGAGCTACTCCATTATTGCTCATCTTTATACTATATCCAGAGCTCAAATTTTAAAAACAATCTCCATTAAAAAATTTATCTCTCTTCATATTCTCTTAGGAGATTAAAACATTGTTACTAAACACTATTTTCAAACTTTCCAAGGAACTTCCCAGTATAAATCTCAAATTCTTTAACTTGGCATTAAACGTTCTCCCTCCATCGAGTATCCACCTTCTTTACATCCTTCCTCCCACAACATTTGCAGCTGGATTTCAGTGTTCTTGGAAACTTAAAGCACATTTTTTTTACTAGACTATCTTTGTTCTTACTATTCCATCTGCCTACAATTATTTTCCTCCATTTCTGCCTTTGCCCAATTCTAGTGTATTTTTTTAAAAGCAGGGGTCCCCAGCCTCAGGGATCAAATGCCTGTTGATCTCAAGTGGAACTGATATAATAATAATAGAAATAAAGTGCACAACAAATGTAATGCACTTGAAGCATCCTGAAACCACGCTCCCTGCCCCCTGGTCCATGGATAAATTGTCTTCCATGAAACTGGTCACTGACGCCAAAACAGTTGGGGACTGTTGCTTTAAAGTCTGTCTCACACCTGACCTCTGCTTTGGAATCTTCCCTGTTTAATATTTTCTTCTTCTCTAATAACCTATAGGAACTTACACTCTCTATCATTCTCTCATTTTAATTTAATGCTAGCTAGCTATAATGTTATTTCTCTACTAAAAGAAATATCCTGTCTTCCAGGTAACATACTCCTTGAGTATATAACCTTTCTCTCGTATTGCTTTGACTTGAAACTCTTAACAACAATTAATGAAAAGATTAACAGCAACATTCGTTGGGTACTTACTATGTGTTGGGCACTGTGTTAAGAGTTTCATGTTTCTGATGTCACTTGTTTTCTTAACATCAGTGAATTAAATAGGGAGTGTTACCTACTGCTTTGCACACAAGGAAGCTGAAGCTTAGAGAAGCAAAGTAACTTGTCTGAGGTCACTAAACTAGAAAGTTGTAAAGTCAACATGTGAATCTTGGACTTTCTTGTGGCAAAGACTAAACATATGCACCCATTGTCTATTGAATCTCCAGTTTTCCATTCAGTTTTCACATTTAAAAAGTTCCTGAGGGCCGATCATATACAAAGCATTGTCCTTGTAACTTATTCATTGACATGACAACTACCAATAGCTAAAAGTAGTTCAAACGGGCCTACCCCAAATGGGCTAATTCCTGTGGAGGTAGGCAACATCCTTAGGGAACTCAAGTGCAGCAAATCATCATGCAGAATTAAGGATGGCGCAAATTCCTTTTAAGTTTTTGTTGCCAGAGCTGCTCCAGGTCCTTTGCTTAATACCCTCCATCTCCCATCTTAAGTGTCCTGTTCAAAACCTACCAACCCCCACCTTTAGCAGGAGTTCATATGAATCTTTAAGTTAAAGGGTTCAAAGATAACAAAGGAAGTTACAAACCAGCTGGGGCCAAGATCACTAGGAATCTGACCTCCACCAGACCTGAGTCTCATACAGGCTAATTTTACAACATGAACATATTACATGCTATAGCTACCAGTGGCCGTGACCAGACATTAAGGACCAAAGAAGATAAAAAGAGGGTAGCACTCCACTATCTCAAAAAAACCCCAAAAGCCCTGCCCCTTCCCAGGCAGATTAAAGCAAATGTCTCTCCATCACTGACCTCACTCCTCCGCCCTTTGTCTTTACTCTTCAAAAGTAAATCCCTCTCACCAGTAGGGCCAGAAACTGATCTGTAAACTTAGTTCTGCTACTCTATTGTTTGGCCTTGGAATAAAGCTAGCGTTCCGTCCATGTCAGCTTCAGTTTTGTTATTTGCCTACTCAAAGCTAACATAAAAAAGAACCTCCCTGCAATTCAGAAAGCCTACGCAAGACTAGGGCCCAAGTAGGGCCCATATGACTTAATTTAATAATATTTTCATTAAGAAGTCAAGTCTCATTTTCCTCCCCCTTGAATCTAAACTGGACTTAGTAAATTGCCTGACTAATAAAACTGGGACAGAAAAGAATGTAATGCCAATTTCCAGTCTGGGACCTTGAGAGATTAGTGGCTTCCGCTTTCTCTCTTGGAACACTTTCTAGAGGAATCCTGAGATCTCTGAAACAACTCTGAATAATCGGAGACTGCCATGCTAAAGTGGTCACAGGAAGACATTTCCAGCTGAGTCCAGGCTTCCCACCAACCTTACCATGGCACTAAGCATGTACGTGGAGATGCCATGGGCCCTCTAGACCAGTCTGTCTGCCAGCTGAATAGCAGTTAGTACCTTTGGACAATGACAAGAAGTAGGAGACCCATCCAAGCTCTGCCCCAATTCCTCACCCTTAACATCATGCGATGTAATGACATGGTTGTTATTTAAGTGAAGTGTTAATCGCTCATTCGTGTCCAACTCTTTATGATCTCATGGACTGCAGACAGAATAAACTGGTCATAACATAGCTCCTTAGTTTATATGTCCTTCTAAGTCAGGAGATGATGGGAACTGAATAATATTTCTTGTTTTAATTCTAAATTTCCATGGGATAAATTTTTAAATTGGGCTCAGCTTGAGTTGCTTTTCAACTCCTGCTACAGAGGAAAAAAAAAAAAAACAAAAACAGCCAAGGAGAAGAGTTCACATAATGCAAACAGGGCTTCCAGCATCTACTACAGTGTATGTGTCATAGGGGACGAGCAGTTCTGAGAAAAATCCTCAGGAATGCTTTATTTAAAAGCCTGCCTTCCTTATTTCTGGATCCTCAAATGACACTGCTCTCTGCTTCTAGCCTGTGAAGTGTATCGGCCGCCTAAAGCGTTTCACGTGCTCATTAGCACAATACTGATCCCTGGAGCAGCCTCCGTTATTCACTCTCCTCTAGCGGTTCTTTAGGAAGCACAGGAAATTGGCACCCAAGGCAGAGTCTGCCTCTATCAGTTAAACATTCTCCCCAGGAGCTGGCTTGGGATGCTGGTCCAGAGGCAGAGTGGTGGAGTAGTTAGGAAGGAATCTAGTACCTCTGAGATACTGCAAGTTCAGTTCCAGACAACCTCAATAAAGAGAATATCTGAATATCATCACAATAAAGATACACAAGGTTCTTGGTTTCCAGTGGAAAGTTATGTTTATACTATACTGTAGTCCAGTAAATATATGGTAGCATTATGTCTGAAACCACAATGTACATACCTTAATTAAAAAGTACTTTATTGCTAAAACATGCTAACCATCCTCCGAACCTTCACAAGTCATAATCTTTTTGCAACAGAAACATTAAAGATTACTTATTACAGATCACCATAACAAATATAAGTAAAAAAGTTTGAAATATTGCAAAAATTGCCCAAAAATGTGACATGGAGGCAAAAAGTAAGCAAATGTTGGGAAAATGGCACCAATAGACTTGCTCAAGGCAGGGTTGCCACAAACCTTCATTTGAAAACAAACAAACAAACACATAATATCTATGAAGTGCAATAAAGTGGGGTATAATAAAATGAGGTGTGCCTATGTACACATGTTGCATAAAGCAACATTTTTCCAGACATTAGTCATTCATTATAAATTTCTGGATTTGGGACCATTTCCACATACTATCAACACTAATGTTTACTTTATATTTTTCTTCAAATAAATTTCTTTAAAATATAAATGTACTTATTTAAAAAGTAACTATCAGGATTTCTGGATTCTGAGTCAGCTTGTAAGGGTCTTAGAAGTCCCCACTCCCTCCTAACAAGTAGAAAGCTAAAGAGACAGAAGTCAGCAACTCTTCTTGGATCCATAAGAAAGGTGAGGGCAAAGGACAAATTATTGCCCTCAAGATTAGAGAGACAGACAGGCGAATATAGGGAGTCACGGTTTACCAGAGCAGAGTCATGAGTGGAAATTGCCTTGGCAACCAGTGTCAGGGTAGGAAAACCTGAACTGTAACTGACAAACATCTGAGGGTCCAGTTGGCCAATTCTGAGTTAAAAACACCAGGTGACCAAGTCATGGCTGAGGGATGGCTTGGTGTGTGTTTCCACATTTATGTGGTTTTTACCTCCCGGAACTCCATTAAGTTCTCATAATAAATATCAGGGGGAAATCCCCTCATGATTCTAGCAGCGGGAGAAAAAAGAAATCATTTTCAGCTACACCAGAGCACTCTGTTATTTTTAACAAGGGCTACCCACAGAAGAAACTAGTCAACCAGAACCTAACCTGCTGAAGTATTATCAGAACCTACCTGACTTAGGGGAAGAGAAAGACCCAACTCCAGTCAGTTTTAACCTTTCATGTGAGAGAAGGGGAAAACTCAGTTCCTGTCCACTATCATCCTGTGGAAGGAGGGAATACCTAACTCCAGCCCTCTCTCTTCATCTTGCTCCAACTAAGAGGGGAGGGAAAGTAGAATACATGTGATAATCCCAGTCTGGAGGTTCAGACTCACTGAAAGATTGACTACATTGAGGTGAGGTGAATTTGCTCAGTCGTGTCCGACTCTTTGCGACCCCATGGACTGTAACCTACTAGGCTTCTCCATCCATGGGATTCTCAAGGCAAGAATACTGAAGTGGGTTGCCATTTCCTTCTCCAGGGGATCTTTTCAACCCAGGTATCAAACCCAGGTCTCCCGCATTGGAGGCAGACGCTTTAACCTCTGAGAATAAAGGCCTATTTACAGCAATTCCTTTTACCCAACACCTCATGTCTGGCTATCAAGAAATATTACAAGGTGCATTAAAGAGGAAAAAACACAATTGAACAAACAGAGCAAGTATCAGTACCAGATATAGCAGGGATGTTGGAATTATCAGACTGAAAATTTAAACAACTCTGATTCATATAATAAGAGCTTTAATTGACAAAGTAGACAGCATGTAAGAACAGATGGGCAATGTAAGCAGGGAGATGGAAATCCTACAGACGAAACAAAAAGAAATGCTAAAGAACAGAAAAACTTTAACAGAAATGAAGACTGCCTTTAGTAGACTCATTTATAAACATGTCACAGCTGAGGAAAGGATCTTTGAGGATTTGTCAATAGATACCTCCAAAACTGAAAAGCAGAGAGAACAAAAACAGAAAACAACAGAAAAATAGTGGAACAGAATATGCAAGGACTATGAGAAAACTCTATAATGTGTAACATATGGATAATGGGAATACTGGGAAGACCAAAGGAAGAAGAAAGAGAGAAAGGGATGGAAGAAATATTTGAAATGACAATGACTGAGAATTTCATTCAAATTAATGCTCAATACCAAATCACAGATCAAGGAAGATCAGAGAACACTGAGAAGAATAAATGTCAAAAGTACACCTAGGCATATTATTTTCAAACTACACGAAATCAAATATAAAAACTCTAAAAGAACTCAGAAGAAAAGAATACCTGACCTACAGTGAAATAAAGATAACAGCTACATCTGACTTCCCAGAAACCATGCAAGCAAGAAGAGAGGGAAGTGAAATATTTAATGTGCTAAGAGAAATATTTAATATGCTGCTTCACATGAAAAGTCAAAATCAGTTTTCTTAGAAAGAAATAATAATTTAGGTCAGAAACCTGGATCTACATAAGAAAAGAAGAGCACTGAAGAAGGAATAAGTGAACTTAAATACTTTTCTCTTACTCTTAACTGCTCAAACAGCATGTTCAAAATAATAATAGCAACAATGTATTTTATTATGTATACACTACACCTTACTGTATTCCTTGAACAGAGAGCTCAGATAGACTCCTATAAATGTAAGCAACTGACCTTTGACAAAGGAGAAAAGGCAATGCAACTGAACAAAGATAGTTTTCTCAACTAATGGTCCTGAGACAACTGGACATGCATGTGTAAAAAAAAAAAAAGGTGAATATGGACACAGACATTATAGCCGTCACAAAAATTAATCCAACATGGATCACAGACGTAAATGTAAAGTGCAAAACTATAAAACACCTAGATGGCAATATAGAGAAAAACCCAGATGACCTTGGGTATTGTGATGGCTTTTTAGACGCAATACCAAAGGCACTATCCATGAAAGAAATAACTGATAAGCTAAACTTCATTGAAATTAACTTTTCTGCAAAAGACAAATTCAAGAGAATGAGAAGGAAAGCAACAGATTGGGAGAACATGTGTGTCTTTCAAAAGATACATCCTATAAAATACTGTATCCAAAATACACAAAGAACACTTAAATCTCAAGAGTAAGAAAACAATCCAATTAAAGTGAACTTAAGTCCTGAACAATCTCACTGAAAAGCCACACAGATGGCAAATAAGCAAATGAAAAGATGCTTCCCATCATATGAGATTAGGGAAGTGGAAATTAAGACAATGGGATACCACTACACACCAGTTAGAATGGTCAAAATCTGGACCACTGACGACAACAAATCCTGGTGAGAAAGTAGAGCAACAGGAACTCTCATTAACTGCTGGTGGGAATGCAAAATTGTTCAGTCATGATGGAAGACAGTTTGGTAGCTGCTTGTAAACATACTTTTACCACATCAAAGTGAAAGTGAAAGTTAGTCACACAGTCTTGTCTGACTCTTTATGATCCCATGGACTTTAGCCTGCCTGGCTCCTCTGTCCATGGAATTGTCCAGGCAAGAGAACTGGAGTGGGTTGCATTTTCTTTTCTAGGGGATCTTCCCAACCCGGGGATCGAACCCAGGTCTCCTGCATTGTAGGCAGATTCTTTACCAACTGAGCCACTAGGGAATGAACCGTAGTATAATATGTTAATAATATATCAATTTAGTTTCATTAATTATGATGAATGTGCCTTGCTCATGGAATTGACAATAGGGAAGCTGTCTGGTGGAAGTGGACATAGGGAAATCTCTGTACCTTCCTTCCAGTTTTGCTGTGAAGTGCTATAAAAAAAAGTAGTCTCTGAAAAAAAGTGACACCAATGAAAAATCAGTATTAACTGTGATGAACAAATGGAAACTATAAAAATAAGCATAGTGAAAACAAATAACTATAATTTATTAAAGACAATATAAATATAACAGCCACTCTATGGAAGATGTTATGGAGATTCCTTAAAAACCAGGAATAAAACCACTCAGCAATCCCACTCCTAGGCCTATACCCTGAGGAAACCAAGATTGAAAGAGACACAGGTATCCCGTTGTTCATTGCAGCACTACTTACAATAGCTAGAACATGGAAGCAACCTAGATGTCCATCGACAGATGAATGGATAAAGAAGTTGTGGTACATATACACAATGGAATATTACTCAGCCATAAAAAGGAATGCGTTTGAGTCAGTTCTAATGAGGTGGATGAACCTAAAACCTATTATACAGAGTGAAGTGAGTCAGAAAGAGAAAGATAAATACAGTATTCTAACACATATACACAGAATCTAGAAACATGGTACTGAAGAATTTATTCACAGAGCAGCACTGGAGAAACAGACATAGAGAATGGATTTGTAGACATGGGGAGAGGGGAGGAGAGGGTGAGATGTGTGGACAGAGTAACATGGAAACTTACATTACCATATGTAAAATAGATAGCCAATAGGAATTTGCTGTACGGCTCAGGAAACTCAGACAGGGGCTCTGTATCAATCTAGAGCAGTTGGGTGGGGAGGGAGATGGGAGGGAGTTTCAAAAGGGAGGGGATATATGTATATCTATGGATGATTCATGTTGGGGCTTGAAAGAAAACAGCAAAATTTTGTAAAGCAATTATCCTTCAATAAAAATAAATAAAATTTAAAAAAAAGCAAACTTAAAATAAATTTATTAAATAAAACACCCTATAATTTATATATACTACTTATAATACTATATAATATAAACTATTAATTTATCATAAATATTAATTTATTATGCATTAATTTATACAAATATAAATATTTTATTTTAACTTAAATATAATAGATTATAATTTATAAAATAAAATATAATATAAATAATTAACATAAATTAATATTGCCAGGAACTTTTGTCTGATGAAGGCTCTGAAGATCAGATATATTTCTTTGTTAAACATGTCTAGCTATTATTGTAGTGGAGTTAGAGACATACCATCACTAAATTAAGTCTTTCTCATTAAGGGAATAAGAAAGAATGGAAGAAAATACAAAGAGAATAACTGTACTGCAGTTATTTAATACCATGCCTTCATAGATCTAAAATAATCATGTGTAAACTTTACAAGCATATCCTACATATCCGGAAATATTGGAATAGTGTTCCAGTGAGTCAAGTGGGCCTTAGAAAGCAACACTATGAACAAAGCTAGTGGAGATGATGGAATTCCAGTTAAGCTGTTTCAAATCCTGAAAGATGATGCTGTGAAAGTGCTGCACTCAATATGCCAGCAAATTTGGAAAACTCAGCAGTGGCCACAGGACTGGAAAAGGCCAGTTTTCATTCCAACCCCAAAGAAAGGCAATGCCAAAGAATGCTCAGACTACCGCACAATTGCACTCATCTCACATGCTAGTAAAGTAAAGCTCAAAATTCTCCAAGCCAGGCTTCAGCAATACATGAACCGTGAACTCCCTGATGTTCAAGCTGGTTTTAGAAAAGGCAGAGGAACCAGAGATCACATTGCCAACATCCACTGGATCATGGAAAAAGCAAGAGAGTTCCAGAAAAACATCTATTTCTGCTTTATTGACTATGCCAAAGCCTTTGACTGTGTGGATCACAATAAACTTTGGAAAATTCTGAAGGAGATGGGAATATCACACCACCTGACCTGCCTCTTGAGAAATCTGTATGCAGGTCAGGAAGCAACAGTTAGAACTGGATATGGAACAACAGACTGGTTCCAAATAGGAAAAGCAGTACGCCAAGGCTGTATATTGTCACCCTGCTTCTTTAACTTCTATGCAGAGTATATCATGAGAAACGCTGGGCTGGAAGAAACACAAGCTGGAATCAAGATTGCTGGGAGAAATATCAATAACTTCAGATATGCAGATAACACCACCCTTATGGCAGAAAGTGAAGAGGAGCTAAAGGGCCTCTTGATGAAGGTGAATGAGAGTGAAAAAGTTGGCTTAAAGCTCAACATTCAGAAAACGAAGATCATGGCATCTGGTCCCATTACTTCATGGGAAATAGATGGGGAAACAGTGGAAACAGTGTCAGACTTTATTTTGGGGAGCTCCAAAATTACTGCAGATAGTGATTGCAGCCATGAAATTAAAAGACGCTTACTCCTTGGAAGAAAAGTTATGACCAACCTAGATAGCATATTCAAAAGCAGAGACATTACTTTGACGACTAAGGTCTGTCTAGTCAAGGCTATGGTTTTTCCTGTGGTCATGTATGGATGTGAGAGTTGGACTGTGAAGAAGGCTGAGCGCTGAAGAATTGATGCTTTTGAACTGTGGTGTTGGAGAAGACTCTTGAGAGTCCCTTGGACTGCAAGGAGATCCAACCAGTCCATTCTGAAGGAGACCAACCCTGGGATTTCTTTGGAAGGAATGATGCTAAAGCTGAAACTTCAGTACTTTGGCCACCTCATATGAAGAGATGACTCATTGGAAAAGACTCTGATGCTGGGAGGGATTGGGGGCAGGAGGAGAAGGGGACAACCGAGGATGAGATGGCTGGATGGCTTCATGGACTTGATGGGCATGAGTCTGAGTGAACTCCCGGAGTTGGTGATGGACAGGGAGGCCTGGTGTGCTGCAATTCATGGGTTCGCAAAGAGTTGGACACGACTGAGTGACTGAACCGAACTGAACTGAACTGAGTCTTTTCTTGAGTTTGATCATTTGGGTTAAAATTCCCACCCTGCCCATTTACTAGGCTGTGTGACCTGGAGAAAGTTACTTCTCATATCTGAATCTTGGTGTCCTAAAATGGGTAATAATTGGAGAATAATAGAATATAATTCATAAGGTTATGAATGTTATGTTATTATGGTTAAATGAGTTAGCCTGTGTAAACTATTTAGCAGATGTCCTGAGATTAAACACAGCTCTCAGATTAATAGATATTTCTTTTAATATGCACTATTTACCATTATATGCTACACCATGGTCATTAGAAGTGAGAAAAAGAACAAGATGCTTTCTCATTATGAAACATCTCATTGTCAATTTTAGACTTCATTCTCGTATATAAGTGCCAGTTGGTATAATATACCACTGGTTCTCAATTCTAGTTGTGCACAAGAATTACCTGATGAGCTCTAGGAGAATATATATTTTCCAACTCCTCTTAGATCTCACAAGCAAAAAATTTTTGAATGAGCCACAAGTATGCCTGCTTCTAAGATGCTCACAGGTGATTTTGATATCCAACTATATTAGTTTCTCAGGATGGCCATAGTTCTTCCGTTCAGTTCAGTCACTCGGTCGTGTCTGATTCTTTGCCACCCCATGAACCACTGCACACCAGGCCTCCCTGTCCATCACCAACTCCCAGAGTTTATCCAAACTCATGTCCATTGAGTCAGTCATGCCATCTAATCATCTCATCCTCTGTTGTCCCCTTCTCCTCCTGTTCTCAATCTTTCCTAGCATCAGGGTCTTTTCAAATGAGTCAGCTCTTCACATCAGGTGGCCAAAATATTGGAGCTTCAGCTTCAACATCAGTCCTTCCAATGAATACCCAGGACTGATCTCCTTTAGGATGGACTGGTTGGATCTCCTTGCAGTCCACGGGAATCTCAAGAGTCTTCTCCAACACCACAGTTCAAAAGCATCAGTTCTTCAGTGCTCAGCTTTCTTTATGGTCCAACTCTCACATCCATACATGACTATTGGAAAAACCATAGCCTTGACTAGATGGACCTTTGTTGACAAAGTGGTCCACTGGAGAAGGGAATGGCAAACCACTTCAGTATTCTTGCCTTGAGAACCCCATGAACAGTATGAAAAGGATGGCCATAATATTGCCACAAACGGAGAAGATTAAAATAATACAAATGTATTCTTTTACAGTCCTGGGTAATAGAAATCCAAAATCAAAGCATCAGCAGGGCCATGCTCTCTCCGAAATCTCCAGGGAAGGATCCTTCCTTGCTTCTTTCTAGCTTTGACAGTTGCTGATAACCCTTTGTGTTCCTTGACCTAAAGATATATTACTCAAATTTTTCCTTCAGTAGCATCCTTCCTATGTGTCTCTGTGTTTGAATACCCTTCTTTCAAGGACATCAGACACTGGTTTAGGACTCATTCTAATTCAGTGCTACATCATTTTTGTCTATTGTGGTAAGTGTATTTAACATGAGCCTTACCTTCTTAAATTTCTAAAGTGCACAAAACAGTATGACTAACTTTAGGCACAATGTTACACTGCATATCTTTAGAATTTATCCTTGTATAACTAATATACAAGATATTCTTGTGTAACTAATATACAAGTATGAAACTTTATACTCATTGAAAAGCAGCTCTTCTTTATTCCCCCTTCAGATGTTGAGAATCACCATTCTACTCTGTTTCTATGAGTCTGATTATTTTAAATACCCATACTAGTAGAATAATGCAGTATTTGTCCTTCTGTGGCCAGCTTATTTCACTTAGAATAGTGTCTTTCTGATTCATCTATATTGTCACCTATGGCAGGATTTCATTAAGACTGAATGATATTCCCTTGTATGTATATACCACTTTTTCTTTATCCATTCACCTGTCAATGAACATTTATGGTGCTTCCATGTCTTGACTATTATAAATAATTCTGCAATGGACACATGAAAGTTGATCTCATTGAGATCTTGATTTCGGTTCTTTTCCATAAATATTCAGAAGTGGGATTACTAGATCACATAGTAATTCTATTTTTAAGTTTTTTATAAACTGCCATACTGTTTTCTGTAGTGGCTACACTAGTTTACATCCCCAGCAACATTATAGAAGGGTTCAGTTTCTTCACATCCTCACCAACACTTATCTTTTTTTTTTGGCTGTGCCACATGGCCTTGTGAGATTCTAGTTCCCCAAACAAGAGTCAAGCCCAGGCCCTCAGCAGTGAGAGCACAGAATCTTAACCACTGGACCACCAAGGAATTCCCTTATCTCTTGTTTCACAGTAACGATCCTAAAGGTGTGAGATGATATCTTGCTGCTTTTTTGACATGCCATTATGAACTCAAATTTATTACATATGTAAAGACTCCAATTCCAAATGAGGTGGAAGTCACAGGTGCTGGTTTTAGAGCTTCAACATACCTTTTGGGGGAATACAATTCAACCAATAAAACCACCTATAATTGATACCAGTGTCTTAAACTTGAATTGTGCTGGTTTACAACAATAACGATGATAATTATCACTACCATCATCATAATTTATTGAACAATTAGAAAAGTTATCTACTTCACATGATATTGTTTTAGTCTTATTACCATTTTATAGATGAGAAAACTGGTCTATGATGAAGTTTTAAAACTTGCTAGTTAGGGCTCAAGTCAAGACCAGAACTCAAGACTCTAGATTTTATTATTCCTCAGGGAAAGGCACAGAGACTATGAAATTTTCAGACATCTGTACTATCTCCATGTTGATGAAGATAAGGCTGGAAATCTAATATCTACATTTTTCAGCTGATAATGAAATCAGGTGCAGAGAGCCCTGGACTGGAAGACCAATTTCTTTGCATTTCTGCCAGTAGGTCACTTGCTCCCTGGGGCCCAAGTCAGAATGAGGCAGAGATGTATACTGCATGCCACTGGATGTATACTACGGCTTGAACAAAAGCAGTTCACCTTTTATTTTTTCTTGGAGTTACACCTAAGATTTCATTTATAAATGGGATTGTACTGCAAAAAATATGTTTGTAAATAACTGACTTAGGCAATGGCTAGGCAGAAAGACACACATACACACACACTTTCACTAGCCATTCTATGCCATTTGTCACAGATATGAACTGATTCTTTTGCACCATCTAGGCCTAGATATGATAATTCAGTCTTAGTGAGGCCTTCAGTTCAGATGCAATAGTCACATTCAGTCTCTCTCAGAATTGAATTCACTACAAATAGATCAAGGTTCTCTGGGACTGTTCTTTAAAATAAGGGGATTACTTATCAGTGAAAGTGAAAATCGCTCAGTCATATCCGACTCTTTGCGACCCCATGGACTACAGGGTCCTTAAATTTTCCAGGCTAGAATACTGGAGTGGGTTCTGTTCAGTTCAGTCACTCAGTCATGTCTGACTCTTTGCAACGCCATGAATCACAGCACACCAGGCCTCCCTGTTCATCACCATCTCATGGAGTTCACTCAGACTCACGCCCATCGAGTCCATGATGCCATCCAGCCATCTCATCCTAGGTCGTCCCCTTCTCCTCCTGCCCTCAATCCCTCCCAGCATCAAACTATTTTCCAATGAGTCAACTCTTCACATGAGGTGGCCAAAGTACTGAAGTTTCAGCTTTAGCATCATTCCTTCCAAAGAAATCCCAGGGTTGATCTCCTTTAGAATGGACTGGTTAGATCTCCTTGCAGTCCAAGGGACTCTCAAGAGTCTTCTCTAACACCACAGTTCAAAAGCATCAATTCTTTGGCGCTCAGCCTTCTTCACAGTCCAACTCTCACATCCATACATGACCACAGGAAAAACCATAGCCTTGACTAGACGGACCTTAGTCGGCAAAGTAATGTCTCTGCTTTTGAATATGCTATCTAAGTTGGTCATAACTTTTCTTCCAAGGAGCAAGCGTCTTTTAATTTCATGGCTGCAGTCACGATCTGCAGTGATTTTGGAGCCCCAGAAATAAAAGTCTGACACTGTTTCCACTGTTTCCCCATCTATTTCCTATGAAGTGATGAGATGGGATGCCATGATCTTCGTTTTCTGAATGTTGAGCTTTAAGCCAACTTTTTCACTCTCTTCATTCACCTTCATCAAGAGGCCCTTTAGCTCCTCTTCACTTTCTGCCATAAGGGTGGTGTTATCTGCATATCTGAAGTTATTGATATTTCTCCCAGCAATCTTGATTCCAACTTGTGCTTCATCCAGCCCAGCGTTTCTCATGATATACTCTGCATAGAAGTTAAAGAAGCAGGGTGACAATATACAGCCTTGACGTACTGCTTTTCCTATTTGGAACCAGTCTGTTGTTCCATGTCCAGTTCTAACTGTTGCTTCCTGACTTGCATACAGATTTCTCAAGAGGCAAGTCAGGTGGTCTGGTATTCCCATCTCCTTCAGAATTTTCCAAAATTTATTGTGATCCACACAAAGGCTTTGGCATAGTCAATAAAGCAGAAATAGATGTTTTTCTGGAACTCTCTTGCTTTTTCCATGATCCAGCGGATGTTGGCAATGTGATCTCTGGTTCCTCTGCATTTTCTAAAACCAGCTTGAACATCAGGGAGTTCACGGTTCATGTATTGCTGAAGCCTGACTTGGAGAATTTTGAGCATTACTTTACTAGTATGTGAGATGAGTGCAATTGTGCGGTAGTCTGAGCATTCTTTGGCATTGCCTTTCTTGGGAACTGGAATGAAATCTGACCTTTTCCAGTCCTGTGGCCACTGCTGAGTTTTCCAAATTTTCTGGCGTTTTGAGTGCGGCACTTTCACAGCATCATCTTTCAGGATTTGAAACAGCTCAACTGGAATTCCATCACCTCCACTGGCTTTGTTTGTAGTGATGCTTTCTAAGGCCCAGTGACTTTGCATTCAAAGATGTCTGGCTCTAGATTAGTGATCACATCATCATGATTATCTCAGTCGTGAAGATCTTTTTGTACAGTTTTTCTGTGTATTCATTCCACATCTTCTTAATATCTTCTGCTTCTGTCAGGACCATACCATTTCTGTCCTTTATCGAGTGCATCTTTGCATGGAATGTTCCCTTGATATCTCTAATTTTCTTGAAGAGATCTCTAGTCTTTCCCATTCTGTTGTTTTCCTCTATTTCTTTGCATTGATCGCTGAAGAAGGCTTTCTTATCTCTTCTTGCTATTCTTTGGAACTCTGCATTCAGATGCTTATATCTTTCCTTTTCTCCTTTGTTTTCACCTCTCTTCTTTCACAGCTATTTGTAAGGCCTCTCTAGACAGCCATTTTGCATTTTTGCATTTCTTTTCCATGAGGATGGTCTTGATCACTGTCTCCTGTACAATGTCATGAACCTCTGTCCATAGTTCATCAGGCACTCTATCTATCAGATCTAGGCCCTTAAATCTATTTCTCACTTCCACTGTATAATCATAAGGGGTTTGATTTAGGTCATACCTGAATGGTCTAGTGGTTTTCCCTACTTTCTTCAGTTTAAGTCTGAATTTGTCAATAAGGAGTTCATGATCTGAGCCACAGTCAGCTCCTGGTCTTGTTTTTGCTGACTGTATAGAGCTTCTCCATCTTTGGCTGTAAAGAATATAATCAATCTGATTTTGGTGTTGACCATCTGGTGATGTCCATGTGTAGAGTCTTCTCTTGTGTTGTTGGTAGAGAATGTTTGCTATGACCAGTGCATTTTCTTGGCAGAACTCTTTTAGTCTTTGCCCTGATTCATTCCACATTCCAAGGCCAAATTTGCTTGTTACTCCAGGTGTTTCTTGACTTCCTACTTTTGCATTCCAGTCCCCTATAATTAAAAGGATATCTTTTTTTCTGTGTTCGTTCTAAAAGGTCTTGTAGGTCTTCATTAAACCATTCAACTTCAGCTTCTTCAGCATTACTGGTTGGGGCATAGACTTGGATAACTGTGATATTGAATGGTTTGCCTTGGAGAAGAACAGAGATCATTCTGTCGTTTTTGAGATTGCATCCAAGTACTGCATTTCAGACTCTTTTGTTGACCATGATGTCTACTCCATTTCTTTTGAGGGATTCCTGCCCACAGTAGTAGATATAATGGTCATCTGGGTTACATTCACCCATTCCAGTCCATTTTAGTTCGCTGATTCCTAGAATGTCAGCGTTCACCCTTGCCACTCTTGTTTGACCACTTCCAATTTGCCTTGATTCATGTACCTGACATTCCAGGTTCCTATGGAATATTGCTCTTTACAGCATCGGACCTTGCTTCTATCACCAGTCACATCCCCAACTGGTTATTGTTTTTGCTTTGGCTCCATCCCTTCATTCTTTCTGGAGTTATTTCTCCATTGATCTCCATTAGCATATTGGGCACCTAATGACCTTGGGAGTTCCTCTTTTGGTATCCTATCATTTTGCCTTTTCATACTCTTCATGGGGTTCTCAAGGCAAGAATACTGAAGTGGCTTGCCATTCCCTTCTCCAGTGGACCACATTCTGTCAGACCTCTCCACCATGACCTGCCCGTCTTGGGTTGCCCCGCAGGCATGGCTTGGTTTTACTGAATTAGACAAGGCTGTGGTCCTAGTGTGATAAGATTGACTGGTTTTCTGTAAGTATGGATTCAGAGTGTATGCCCTCTGATGCCCTCTTGCAACACCTACCATCGTACTTGGGTTTCTCTTACCTTGGGTGTGGGGTATCTCTTCACGGCTGTTCCAGCAAGGCACAGCCACTGCTCCTTACCTTGGATGAGGGGTATCTCCTTACCACCGCTGTTCCTGACCTTCAGCGTGGGATAGCTCCTCTAGGCTCTCCTGCACCTGGAATCTTCCTCATCAAAGAAGACAGCTCAGTTTGATGAGGAAGATTCCCTTTAGTGAAGAATTCATAGACTTAATCAATATGAGAGCAACTGTAAAACTAGATAAAAGTGACAAAACCAACCATTTTAGTTCTCTGGGAATCAACAAATTCATATAGTAATCAGAAAAGCACTTATGTTTGAAAACTGATAAATTTTGTTAAGAACAGTAGGCGTCTGTGGTATTCTTACTTGAGAGAATTCCCATTTCTTCCATTAACATAGAGATTCTTCCAGGGCAGGGAAGACTATAAACCAGAAACATGACTGTCACAATTGAAGGAGGATCACTAGATTTGGAAAAGTTGCAAAGTTCACTGATGTTTTTAGAGGAAGTGACAGATATCAGGGAATGCATGGCAAACGGAGCTGGAGTTAGCAAATGTGGCTGCAAAAATATATACTCTTGGCTGAGGCAGCACACATATACAGTGAAGAGCAGAAAGTAAAAACCGAGGCAGATTTTAAAGCAATCAATTTATAACATATTTTCTTATTCATATAGATAAATTGGCAGAGGACAGGCTGGCTAACAGTGTTCAGTAATTGTCTGACTATTAAATTAGGCAGACCCAAGGGTAATCCTTGGAAAACCAGGCTTCAAGATGAAAACAAAAATTATTTTCAACAAATGAAAAAAGAGAGAGAGAGGAAGAAAAAAAGGAAAGAGAGAGAGAGAGAGAAAGAACAAAAAACTCAGAGAACAGAGATTGTACACTCCAGAAGAGGCAGATTTCACAGATTTAGCCTGTAAAGTTACAAAATAAAGAAACAAAATCAGCAACAGCAAAATTTTAGGGGGAGGAGCTATGAAGAATTAGAATCCAAAAGAGATAGAATATGTTATCTAAAATATCTGGTTTAAAAAAGTTATAAGATGTGGAAATAAATAAAATATGAATCATATTCAAGAAAAAAGTAAAGAGTAGTCAATAAAGTGAATAGAAATTATGTTCCCAGATACAGGATTTAACAAAGATTTCAAATCAGCTATTATATACATAGCCAAAAACTGAAGGAAAACATGTTTTTAAAAATTAATGAAATGATACCAACAATGAATAAAATAGATCTTTCAATAAGGAAACAGAAATCATAAAAAAGAACCTGGAAAAATGAAAGCCTGGATTTAGAAAGTTCAATAACTGAAATGAAAAAGTAACTACACAGATCAACAAAATATTTAAACTGGCAGATGATTCAGATGAATTTGAAGATAGATCAACAAAAATCATGCAGTCTAAAAGACAGAGGAAAATAATTTCAAAGAAAAATGAATAGAACTTCACAGACAATATTATGAGTATGAACAGACATACAGAGTGTGTCATAAGAAAGGAAAGAGAGAAAGAAGCAGAAAAGGATTTGAAGAAATCACAGAGAAATGTCCTTAAGTTGATGAAAACCATAAATCTACAGACGGGAGATGTTAAATGAATCCCAAGTAGGATAAATACAAAGATATTTACATCCAACACAACAGGGCCAAACTGATTAAAAAACAAAAGGCCAAAGTCCAAACCTGCACAAAGACATTATCTCTGATCTTTACATTTTTAGTAAGGATAAAATTGTGTCTTATCCATGGAATTTAAATGGAAACAACTGTCTCCTTAGCCTTCCATTAATATAGAGATTCTTCCAGGGCAGGGAAGACTATAAACCAGAAACATGACTGTCACAACTGAATGAGGATCACTAGATTTGGAAAAGTTGCAAAGTTCACTGATGTGAACTTTGTGCGCAGGAGAGCCTAGAGGAGCTATCCCATGTGTCCCTTGTGATCACTTGCACAGTGTTTTGTCTGTGACTGTGGGACAGAGTAATAGTAACTTGAACATAAAATTTAATCATGAAAACTATGTAACTTGGCTATGTTCAGAGCAGCAACCATGGCCTAACAGAGTATGTCTAGAATAAACCTTTTGCTTCAAAGAAAGATATTAGTTGCCTCCTGGCATTTTAAGCACATCAGATTCCCCAGAGAAGACAATGAGGATTTTCCAGCTTTTCTGAAGATGATGATAGGAATGTTCACATCAGAAGAGGGCACCTATTAAAAGATTTATAATTAGCAAGAGCTCATCAAGACCTGGCTGCTGAGGTCTAGTCTCTTTTCTTGCTAAACTTCACAACTGTTTATTTTCTCCCAACAGTCTGTCAAGTCAGGCTGATTTCTTCATGCAGGAATTCCTAATAACACCTTTGAGAACTGACTGTTCAGGTGGAAGCATGGGAATATTCAGGTATAATACAACTTCAACTCCACTGCTGTTCATTTTCTGCCTCAATCCACTACTTTTTGGGGATATTAAATCTTTTTCATTGTGAATCTGCAGCCCAGTTGGCAATCTCTTGAAAATTGTAAAGCTTCATGTTTGCTTGTCTGCCAACATCTCAACAGTGAGCCTTGCTCTGACTGAAATAGTTTACATGCTGGGCAGACTGAGACAAAAAAGAGTTTCCTACTCTAATATTTTTACTCCCTTTATCCTCAAAGTGTATTGCATTAGTGAGATTAAAAGAGGTCTTCCTACAATCAGCAAAACTCAGAGGTAGTTAGAAAATAAACAGGAAGCCCAAGGCCAAACTTCCAGCTCATAGGAGAAATTTAAAGCATCATGTCCAGCAGTGATACTTAGCACCCTTTCTAGATTTACAGGTTACTTAAGGATAGGGATCAGGGTTTATTTGTATCTTTTAACAAGGTATTATACATAGTGCTTGTTCAGCTGCATCCAACTCTTCGCAACCCCTTGGACTTTAGGCTGCCAGGATCCTCTATCCATGGAATTCTCCAGGCAAGAATACTGGAATGGGTTGCCATTTTCTCCTTCAGAGGATCTTCCTGACTTAATGATGCATCTCTTTTGTCTCCTGCATTTGCAAGTGGATTCTTTACCAATGCACCACCTGAGAAGTATTATATATAGTAGGTACTCAAGTTTGAAATTTTACCTGCAGAATATTTATTTTGGGAGATTATAGTTGGGCATAATCTTTTGTTTTTTTTCTGGCCTGCAATTCAAACCAGTTATTTGGTGAGAGGCAGTGTTGGTTAGAGCTGAGGAACTTCCTAAATACAGATTTACTTATCCTCACTGGATGTTGAACGTTCATTCATGTTTAGAGTTTTTCCAGCTTCTTATATGATTTCCCACCTACTGACGCATCTATCTGTGGTACACTCAAAATTTCATAGTGCATTAACATATAATGGTTCATTTCTTTAAAAGTACATTATTTATAAAACTATTGCACAAATAGCAGTTAAGCATACATATTAATTATTCTTTTCATTTTGCCAAAGTGGAAATAACTTTCATCAGCAGTTAATTTCTTTCTTAATTCCTAACAAATTAATTAAGATGTTCATTCCTTTGCCTTTTCTGATTTTCTTTCTCATTGTGATCTTAACTTTTCTAGCCTATTTCTCTCTTAATCCAAGGGGAAGGTGAAGAGATGAGAAGGGAGAAATTACAACCAAAAACATTTTTGTACACAAGTAAAATTTTCTTGCCAGTTTGTTTGGTAGTGACTATCTACCAAGATATTAGTGCCAAGATATTAGTTTTTGCTATCAACTTGAGTTATGAAGGTATTTGCCATTTTTATTTTGCTTTAGTCTTTTAAATACATTTTTAGCATTTCTATTCCATAACTCATAGATTGCCAATGGATAAGCAGCACAAGCATCCCTGGAAGCTTGTTAAAAATGTAAAATTTCAGGCCTCACCACAGACTTCCTGTATCAGAGTTTGCATTTCAACAAAATCAAACATTCATATGAACATAAAGTTTGAAAAGTTCTGCTCTAAACAATTAGTTCTCAAAGTTGGCTGCACATTGGAATCACCTGATGTATTTCCAAAAATATTAATTAATTTTTGCCATTACCACACTCTATTGATTACTGTAGCTTTAAAATAAGTCAAACTTTGGAGTTTAGTTCTCTGACTTTGTTCTTCTCTTTCAACAGTCTTTTGGCTATTCTGGGTCAGGTCTCACCCTCTGAATTCTGATGAAATTGATATGGATGATGGTATTTTATTAAAAGTTCATAGATTATTTTTACTGCAAAATGAAAACTGCTGCTATTGCATGATTTCACTGACAATATTGATAGATTTCTGTAAATAAACCTTAAGTCCTCTGCCTATGTTCTCTTAGTAAAACTAGGACATCAGTGGGTAGGTTATTAACAAGCTGATATTTCAAATGGAGACAACATGATTCAGGACAGGTAAGTCACCTAGGAGGAATAATTATGATGTTTACCCTACAATTTGCTCTTCTGATGCCTTTTCTATGCTGCCCCTTTGCCTCTTATATTAGTAATAACTAAAGTATGATTTTCAAAAATTAGACTACATGAACTACAGACATGCTTTGTCAAACCTATCACCAAAACCCAGTTTTATTAAAACAACTTGATTTTGCCATATATGTTATTCTAGAAAGCAGGCATTAATAATCAGCTGCCTGATGCTTTGGCTAAGCGATGAGAAAAACACCATGGGAAAAAAATAAAAGCAAAATATAGCAATCCAGTATAATCTGAACAAAAGTACATCGGGTTGAGTAGTTGGGGTCATCATGCCCTGCTGAGCTAAGGAAAAACATAGTGTAGACCTTGGAATGCGGGTCAGCACATGTGCAGAATGTTGCTTGTGCATACACCAAGATGTTTTCCGAAACCATGTGCAGGTTTATGGCCTCCAGCTGGGTGAAGCCCTTTTACAAGAAAATAACAAAGATAGTCCAAAGTAATCAATAAAATGGGAGACGTGACCAGGGAGACAGGCTGATTTTATCATAGCACAACAGATACTCTCTGTGTGCCAAGACACTAAACAAGTGATGTGGCTCTGAGGAACAGGGCTCTTGATCCTAGAGGTCTTGAGTCCCCCAGTCCCATCTTTAAAACTTTAATTCTGTCTTTAGTTTCTTTTTTTCCAAACTGTGCTTCGACCACTATCTATGCCTACCTGTTGCGCTGGCTGCAGCACTGGAAAGTCTGTTAAGTTGGAATAAAAGCAATACCAACATGATCTCATCATTACTTAGCAAGTAACTTGGTATCTTTAAAACTAGAGATCAAAGTTATTGAAGCCCACTGACTAAAAGCCACCAGGAACACCCAGAACAATTGCTTGGTGTATTTACTCACTGCAGCAAAGGAAAATGCCTTTCAGAGAAATAATGGAATATCTCCGTAAGAGAGAAGGAGGCTAGGAAGGGCTTCTCGCGGGGACGTAAGCTTGTGCGGGATGATTCTCTGGAGAGATGAAGAAAGCCAGGGCTGGTTGTCTCTTGGAAGCTCTCGAGCAGCAGTGACTGTGTATCTTAATGCATTTCACCTGGGAGGTGGGATGATTACCGGGGCTAGCGCTGCCGCTGGTAGCATCAGAATCACACAGGTCAGTCAGGAAGCTGTGTTTAATCATTTGTTGTTATCTCTGTTGTTTACTAAATATGAGCCTAATGTGGTCTTGTTTGAGTCTTACTTATACTCTGAAATCTCATAGGCTGCTTACAAGATGGTTATTTAGTTTTACTTTATCAAAGTAAAAATGCCTTTAAGTTCCAATAGCTCTTTAGAAAATTTTAAGAGTAAAAAGAAAAGGAAGGAATATAAATCCCTGGGTCCCTATTATAATTGGGCTCTGAAGATGAACATAGTTGCAAGTTTTAGACTCAAAAATATTATTACTGTATACCAGAAAAAAAGTCATAATTTATAACGCAATGTTTTTTTAAAGGGGGTGGATTTTGGTAGCTTGAAGGGGTTTTACTGTTCTGCTGATTAAATGCTAGGTTAAGTCACCATGGTAAAATGTTAAGGGTAAAAGAGTAGAAATAAGAGTATATTACTATCAAAAGAGTGGAAGAAGAGAGAGATATTTGGAAAACAATCTTAGTCAATCAAAAGAAGATTGCTAGCATAAAAGTTACAGAAAAACGAAGGGGAAAAAGAACATAAAGTAAATGCTAGAAAACAGTGCAAATATATTAGTAATAATGAGGCAAGGAGAAAAGGAAAAATATACCCATTTGAATGTAGCATTCCAAAGAATAACAAGAAGTGAAAAAGAGCTTTCCTCAGTGATCAATGCAAAGAAATAGAGGGAAAAATAGAATGGGAAAGACAAGATCTCTTCAAGAAAATTAGAGATACCAAAGAAACTTTTTATGCAAAGATGGGCACAATAAGGATAGAAATGGTATGGACCTAACAGAAACAGAAGATATTAAGAAGAGGTGGCAAGAATACATAAAACTATACAAAAAAGATCTTCATGACCCAGATAATCACAATGGTGTGATCACTCATCTAGAGCCGGACATCCTGGAATGCAAACTCAAGTGGGCCTTAGGAAGCATCACTATGAACAAAGCTAGTGGAGGTGGTGGAATTCCAGTTGAGCTATTTCAAATCCTGAAAGATGATGCTGTGAAAGTGCTGCATTCAATATGCCAGCAAATTTGGAAGACTCAGCAGTGGCTACAGGACTGGAAAATGTCAATTTTCATTCCAGTCCCAAAGAAAGGCAATGCCAAAGAATGTTCAAACTACCACACAGTTGCACTCATCTCACATGCTAGCAAAGAAATGCTCAAAATTCTCCAAGCCAAGCTAAAACAATATGTGAACCATGAACTTCCATGTGTTCAAGCTGGATTTAGAAAAGGCAATGGAACCAGAGATTGAATTGCCAACATCAGCTGGATCATCCTAAAAGCAAGAGAGTTCCAGAAAAATACCTACTTCTGCTTTATTGACTATGCCAAAGCCTTTGACTGTGTGGATCACAACAAACTGAAAAATTCTTAATGAGATGGGAATACCAGACCACCTGTCCTGCCTCCTGAGAAATCTGTATGCAGGTCAAGAAGCAACAGTTAGAACTGGACATGGAACAACAGACTGGTTCCAAATTGGGAAAGGAGTACATCAAAGTGGTATATTGTCACCCTGCTTATCTAACTTATATACAGAGTACATCAGGAGAAATGTTGGAGTGGATGAATCACAAGCTGGAATCAAGATTGCCAGGAGAAATATCAATAACCTCAGATATGCAGATGACACAACCCTTATGGCATAAAGTGAAGAAGAACTAAAGAGCCTCTTGATAAAAGTGAAAGAAGAGAGTGAGAAAGTTGGCTTAAAACTGAAGCTTCAGAAAACTAAGGTTATGGCATCTGGTCCCATCACTTCATGGCAAATAAATGGGGAAACAGTGGAAAGAGTGGCTTATTTTATTTTTCTGGGGCTCCAAAATCACTGCAGAGGGTATTTGCAGCCGTGAAATTAAAGGACGCTTGCTCCTTGGACGGAAAGTTATGACTAACCTAGATGGCATATTAAAAGCAGAGATATTACTTTGACGACAAAGGTTCATCTAATCAAAGCTATGGTTTTTCCAGTAGTCATATATGGATGTGAGAGTTGGACCATAAGGAAAGCTGAGCCCTGAAGAATTGATGCTTTTGACCTGTGGTGTTGGAGAAGACTCTTGAGGGTCCCTTGGACTGCAAGGAGATCCAACCAGTCCATCCTAAAGGAAATCAGTCCTGAATATTCATTGGAAGGACTGATGTTGAAGCTGAAACTCCAATATTTTGGCCACCTGATGTGAAGAACTGACTCACTGGAAAAGACCCCGATGCTGGGAAAGATTGACAGTGGGAGGAGAAGGGAATAACAGAGGATGAGATGGTTGGCTGGCATCACTGACTGGACAGACATGAGTCTGAGTAAACTCTGGGAGTTGGTGATGGACAGGGAAGCCTGGTGTGCTGCAGTCCATGGGATTTCAAAGAGTTGGACATGACTGAGTGACTGAACTGCAATATGACAAGAAAGAAGCAGAACACAACCTTTAAAAAGAGTGACACAGCCTGAAGACACGGCATAAAATGATCAGAACCAAATAAGTTCAAGATGGGTGGATAGGTCAACTTCCACTAGGCCTTGAGCCTCAGTAGACACTCACTGTAGCATATTAGCAAGCTAAATGGCATACCTACAGGTGCTATGACAGTTTCAAGGCCGATCATAAAGGTCAAAGAGTAGGCAGCAGTCTGATTCCTAGAATTCCCACCCTTTCTCCAAAATAGCTGGAATACTCCTCCTACTCATTAGCATATAAAATTACCCACTCTTATAAAAACTGACAACCCCATAGCCTGGTATCTCTCTTGTCTTCCAAGATGGCCCACACCCTGTCTACGGAGTGTTTCCTCCCTGAATATACCTTCTTTCACTGTACTATGGCTCCCTCCGCAATTAATTCCTGTGTGAAGCCAAGAACCCACCCTAGGCAGCCATTCAGGATCTCAGACATGACCTGGGATGTGACTATCCTCTTGCACTTCACTTTCTTTTCTGCAACAATAACAATTACAATGAACTATGCCTGTTAACTGGGAGACAGAAACTACCAGATTAAATTTTTTTAGAATCCAACTCTATGATATTTAAAAGACACATTTAATATATTAATGAGAAGATTGAAAGAAAAATGATGGAAACAGGCACATCAGGCAAATACCAAGCAATATATAGCTGGGTAATAAGGCAAACTGTACTTTAAGAAAAAGAGCATGAATAGTGATCAAGTAAATCATTATTAAATGATCATAGAATGATAGGTTTAATTATAAGGAAGACATAATAATTCTAAAATTATAGGTATCTAATAAAATGTTATAGCAGGAGGAGAAGGGGGTGAAAGAGGATGAGCTGGTTGGGTGATATCACCAATTCAATGGAGATAAGTTTGAGCAAATTCCAGCAGACAGGAAAGGGCAGGGAAGCCTGGTGTGCTGCAGTCCATGGGGTCGCAAAGAGTTGGACACGACTTAGTGACTGAACAACAACAAAGACATACATATAGATATAACCTATGATGGAACTACGTGGGCACATTGAAAGATCCATCATCATGGTGGAAATTTTCAAAATATCTTTCTCAGTTTTAAGACAAGCAGATGGAAAATTAGTAGGATATAGAAATTTGAATACACAAATAATAAGCGTGGTATAATAATGTACAGAGAGCTCTGCCTTAAACAACTATGGAACACATTTTTTTGAAGCACCTATGGAATGTTCACAAAACAAACCTAGTACTAGGTCACAGAGCAAATATTGATAAATTTTAGGATATGTACATTATTAGAATACATTATATGATCACAATACATGTAGAAATAACTTTTGTAAAGAGATAGATTTAAAGAAATAATTAACAGTAAAGGAAACTTAAAAACCTTTAAAATTTTTATCTTGAGACTAGAAAAAAATCATAATGGAAATTAAAAATACAACTGAATAATAATTAAAATACTGAGAATACTGTAGAATAATCATATAATGGTATACTAGAGTAATGAAAATTGACAAATTACTGCTTTCTGCAATAAAATGGATGAATCTCACAGACACAATATTTAGCAAAGATTAGCAAAGAAGCCAAATACAAGCTTACACATTAACAGTTTCATTTTCATAATAAAGAGGCAAAACTAATGGATAGTAATAGCTGTCATAATTGTTCTCACTTTCAGGAAGGGATACTAACTGGGGAGGTGCATGAGAGTGTGTTCTGAGGTCTGGTGATGTTCTATACATCAACACGGGTAAGAACCCTGTCACCACTGACCATTACTAGTGCAGCCTTTATTCTATAAATATTCAGCATGCTGAAAACTTATGGTTTGTGTACTTCTCTATGTATATTTCAATGAAAAGTTTCCTTCAACAAAAGCAAGCAAAACAATATACAATATTGCAGGTGAATATATATGTGTTAAAACATTTTTTCTTAGTAAGCTAGATAATGGCTTATCCAAAATTTAGACTAGAAATTACCTCTGAGGAGCAGTGGGAGGCTGGTAAGTTATCTGGGAGGACTGTAGGACATCTTTAGAACCAGTGATGTTCTAAGCCAGGCCAGGGTTCAGAAGACTTTTTCTGTCAAAAGACAAATAGTTTTCACTTTTGCAGGCCATAAAGTCACTGTTGCAACTACTCATCTGTGCCATTGTTGCCTGAAAAGAGCCACAGACAACATATAAATGGATGGACTTGATTGTATCTCAATACAACTTTATTTACAAAAACCAGTGCTGGAGTGGATTTGGCCCACAGGTCATAGTTTTCTGATCCCTGCTCTAATTCTTTACAAAAGGTCTAATAGTCTCATTCACAGTTATTCTCTGCATTTCTATCCTTTCTAATTTTATCTTCCTCACTTACATGGTTTTGTGCATTTCAGAAAACAGTCATCCTCCAAACTCATATGCGGTGATGTGGGGTGGTATGAGGCAATCTAATGCAACAATGCCTTTAAGTTGGACTTGCTATTTCATATTAACTGAACACTGATAAAATGCAAATACTTCAGTGTCATTACTTGACTAGCAGACCCTGAATGAACTATATAATTGCTATTACTTTACCTATAAATGAAGATAGAAATAATGTTTGTTCTTCACAGTTATTTATAAAACCTAACTGCAATAGTACAAATACAGTGCACAGCATTCTGTCCAGTTCATAGTGAGCATAATGCTGCTGCTACAGCCACTCTGACTGTGGCTATTGCTACTGCTTTGACTACAGGGAAATAGATGGGGAAACAGTGTCAGACTTTTATTTCTGGGGCTCCAAAATCACTGCAGATGGTGACTGCAGCCATGAAATTCAAAGACACTTACTCCTTGGAAGAAAAGTTATGACCAACCTAGATAGCATATTCAAAAGCAGAGACATTACTTTGCCAACTAAGGTCCGTCTAGTCAAGGCTATGGTTTTTCCAGTAGTCATATATGGATGTGAGAGTTGGACTGTGAAGAAGGCTGAGCGCCGAAGAATTGATGCTTTTGAACTGTGGTGCTGGAGAAGACTCTTGAGAGTCCCTTGGACTGCAAGGAGATCCAACCAGTCCATTCTGAAGATCAACTCTGGGATTTCTTTGGAGGGAATGATGCTAAAGCTGAAACTCCAGTACTTTGGCCACCTCATGCGAAGGGTTGACTCATTGGAAAATACTTTGATGCTGGGAGGGATTGGGGGCAGGAGAAGAAGGGGACGACTGAGGATGAGATATCTAGATGGCATCACGGACTCGATGGACGTGAATCTGAGTAACTCCTGGAGTTGGTGATGGACAGGGAGGCCTGGTGTGCTGTGATTCATGGGGTCGCAAAGAGTCAGACACAGCTGAGCGACTGAACTGAACTGAAATGAACTCAACTGACTACTACTACTGTGCTGCTGCTGCTGCTTCTGCTGCTAAGTCGCTTCAGTCGTGTCCAACTCTGTGCGACCCCACAGACGGCAGCCCATTGGGCTCCGCCATCCCTGGGATTCTCCAGGCAAGAACACTGGAGTGGGTTGCCATTTCCTTCTCCAATGCATGAAAGTGAAAAGTGAAAGTGAAGTTGCTCAGTCATGTCTGACTCAGCGACCCCATGGACTGCAGCCCACCAGGCTCCTCCGTCCATGGGAGTTTCCAGGCAAGAGTACTGGAGTGGGATGCCATTGCCTTCTCCACTGTACTGCTATTATTAATACTAACCTCTAGGGGCCCACGGTCTTTGGTAGAAAGTGAAAGAGATAAACAAGGTAAACTTAAAAGCTACTTCAGCTCAGTGTCATAGAAGTAGAAGGGGGCAACAGAGAATGAGATGGTTGGATGGCATCATTGATTCAATGGATATGAGTTTGAGCAAACTCTGGGAGATAGTGAAGGACAGAGAAGCCTGGTGTGCTGCAATCCATGGGGTTGCAAAAAGGCAGACACAACTTAGTGGCTGAACAACAGCAACAGCATAGACAGATAGGAAATGAGTTAGGAAGGATAAATGTTTGACGAGTTGAGGTGACTTGATTTAATGAGGAAAGAAGAACAATAACGCTAAGTCTATGGTTGTACTTGACCTTTGCTTCCTGAAGTAGTGTAAACATACCCAGAACACCACTCATTTACGTTGCATGTGAAGCAAGTGGCTCCTGAACAATGTGCATTGATAGCCTCAACATCAGAATGATTACAAATCCCAAATGAATTAACACTTCACTGCAGAAAAATACTGAAAAGAGGTCAGGAAGAGAGGGGAACAAAAAGCATAGGGATAAATGAGGTCCAGCAGCCAAGAACTCAGTGTAGCTGAAAAGTATAGTTGTTGAGTGTTTTGGCTCCTGGTAGACCTGGATTCCATCCTGATTCTGCTCCTTCCTAACTAGGTCACCAAGGCAGTTACTTAAAGCTAGAGCTTAGTCTCTCGCTCTGTAAAAAGGAGGTGATGATGAAAGGTACCACTTAATGATAAATGCATGTCAATCACATGGCTTCAGGCCAGCATGTAGTAAATGTTCAACAAAGGGCCTTGGTATCATTTAATACCTAAGTCAGAGCGTTCCTTTTAAACATGGAAGACAGAGGACAAACTTTAAAACCTGCAACACTCCGAAAGAATCCCCCTTTCCCCCTGTGGACTCAAGAATGAAAAAGTGTGACCATGCATTTGTCCATGCTCCATGCCAGGAGTCAGTCAGCAAATTTTGTGTATGTTATCTCACTTAATCCTCACAAAATTCTCCTGAGGTGGACATTACTATCCCTTCTTAAAAAAAATAAGCCCACATTGAGAGAAGACGGATAACTTATTCCAGGTCACAAAATCAGGAGCTTAATCAAGGTTTCTCTGACTCTAAATGCAGGACTTTTTTCTGCTCATCAGCTTGCCTTTTTCAACAGATCCCTTGGTTCGGCTGTAGCATTTCAGTGGTTCAAAGTATCGGTATGTTATTGTGTTTGTGATTTGGTTATTTACCTGACTTACTAGGCTTTCTGTGCCAGGGGTCTGAGATTACCACATTCTTCTGTTGGCATAGAAGTTAGTTTCTGAGAAGAAATCTAACCATTTCCAGTTTCCCCATATGTGCAGTCAGCTCCTGGAGGAGAGAATTTTCTCTGTCTCTTCACAATAGACTCTTCCCAAGGGCTACAGAAAGGTTCTGCCCTGTGTCCAGCAAATTCCAGTCCCTTTCTCCCAAGGGCCATGACAATTACACTCTTATATAAATCCAGTGTGGAGACATTTTTCCTTTAATACTTCCCAAAAGCTATAATTACCCACTCCTAATTGAAGAGCAAGTAAAATGACTTTACATTGAAGAGGAATAAGAGACTGAGAAACAGTGGTGTTTTGTCAATTGTGGGACCATGAGGTCCTCGTTCAAAAGCCCTAGTTTGGAAAGAGCAAACACAACAGGCCACCCCTTACTTCCAGTAAATGAACGGGCCTTGGCATGTCCCTTACTCGAGCTTAGCAGATTCAAGGGAAAATTGCACTACTGTTCACACACAGAATCAATAGGCTGTGATGATATTTGCTCGTCGGCATTCAAGAGCTGTTTCATGACTCTGGGTTGACACCATGTCACTACGCCATTTTGCTCACCACTTTTTTCTGCTTCTGACTTGGATACATTTGTGTGACTTAAGCCCATAACTTCTAACTATGAAAGTTAGGAGAAGCTAATTGATCTCCAAAGATATAAAACCCATGAATTCTTGAATGATGTTTATGGTCAACAACTTAATTAATATTCTTTTCTCCATGAACATATAAAGTCATATAGTCTATATTTGAGTGCAAAATAATTAAGAAATTAAAATAGGGATGTGTCAACAGAAAGAACCATGCTGAGTGAGTAGTCTGTGGCAGTTGCTGCTCTTGGCATTTTTAATACTCTATTTCAGTTAGTTCCTCATACAACCCTCAAATCAGTGTTATTCCTACAGACAGTTGTAGGACACTGTGTCCTATAGACGCAGTCCAGAATAAGATGGACTCACAGATACTGGGTGACTTATTCAGTGTTTTGAAGTCTCAGAGAAAAGATTCAAAAGCACATGCATTTCCACAGTCCCATGCTTCCTTGCTCCACTGTAAAGTTTACATTTTAATCCTTATACAAGCCTTTGAGGAGGGTATATAAGATACCACCTGCATATGACAGATGAGGTCACCAAGGCTCAGAGCTAAGTCAGCTGCCTAAGATAGCAGAGATCGTACATACAGAAACCAAAATTCTCATTCAAGAATGTCTGACCTCAATAAATTTTAAATATTTGCAGTGGTACTTGGTTTTTAGCATTTCAGTATTTTCAATAAAGTACTATGTCCAACTGAACCAACTGACCATTGCCTTTCAACTTGAAAATTCAAAGACTGAGACTGAATGGAGCCAGAGTCAGCATGAGATAGAGGAAAGAAGAGTCTCAAAGGAATACTCTGTTTGGCCATTCATCAGATCTCTTTCTATCAGTGTCTAGATCACATCTTCACAGCTTGGATTGGGACCATTGCCCCTTAACTGAGCAGTGGGATTAGATAACTGAAAAGGAAAAACATAGCAGAAAGCATTTTTCTTGCTGTTTCATTCCTGCCTTTCAAAATGCACAGCTATGACTGGGATGTGGAGAACAAGAAGGGATTAAAAGACCTAATGGTAGATTTTTCGGCTGAAGTGAGATCTGAACCAGGCAAATTCTATTCTGCTATACTACCCACATGTATGTTTGTACATGTACCCACATGTACAGATGTAAGAGTTGAACCATAAAGAAGGCTGAGCACCAAAGAATTGATACTTTTGAATCAAGGTGCTGAAGAAGACTCTTGAGAGTTCTTTGGACTGCAAGGAGCTCAAACCAGTCAATCCTAAAGGAAATCAATTCTGAATATTCATTGGAAGGACTGATACTGAAGCTCCAATACTTTTGCCACCTTATGCAGAGAGCCAGCTCATTGGAAAAGACTCTGATGCTGAGAAAGATTGAAGGCAAAAGGGGAAGGGGGCAACAAAGGATGAGACTGTTAGATAGCATCACTGACTCAGTGGTGAATTTGAGCATGGACAGGGGAGCCTGGAGTGCTGCTGTTCATGAGGTCACAGAGTTGGACATGACTCAGTGAGTGAACAACAACAAACCGCCTGCTGGATAACTGGAGATATGTTATTTAAACTCCTGGGCTACTGTAAAGATGAAATAAGCTTGTGCAGGTGATGTATTTGGCATTGTTCCTGGTACATAATAATAACACTGTAATTGTTCATTAGTTTATCATGATAGCCTCAGCCAGGGCAAAGGGATGGGAGTGGGTTTCCACCTCCCTTGGTTAAGTTCAGTTCATTTCAGTCCAGAATAAGGTCTGTCTCAGTTCATTCAAGGTTATGTCCCTTTCTCTTCACTTCTCTCTGAAATGCAGAGGGGTGGGTGGGCAAGGGACATAGGAAGGCACACCAGATCCTCTTGAGATGCTGCCTGAAGCTCCTCTGCACAGCCTGCTCTGCAGACCAGGTGTTCCAGGCACCTCATCTTTGCAGGTATTTAGCAAATCAAAGCCAACAGCAGGAGGCTGTCAGCCTGACATATGATAAACACCCTCTGCAATTTAGCGCGGAGCCCAGAGAGAGTGTGTTAGCAGGATAAGTTAATTGCCAAGCTATCAACCGCTATCAACCGAGCTGATGTTTCTTGAATATTCTGAAAGGCAGCTGAGAACTCCCTAAGAGTCTGGGGTAGTGGGAGGTTTTCAAGCCTGAAGAGAAAATTGGGTGGGGACAGTCAGTGAGAAGATTGGCAGGCAGTAACACAAACTGTATTAGCTAACTCTTGAAAATATAATTACCTACAAACAAGAAGAAAATGACTCAGAGCTTTAGAAATAATGTAATAAAAGTCTTTCATTTTTCAGGTAGAAATGAGACTCTGGATGAGGCATGGAAGGGTTTAAGGGAAAGAAATAAAGACTATAGCCAGTGACAAAGTCAGCACTGCAATGTCCACCTTTTGAGTTTGAATTCATTTTTGTGCAATCATGCTTTTATTATTAAATTTTCTTCTCAATTTCATAAAGGGCAACATAGCGTAGGCTCTGGTATATCTTGGTTTGGCCAATTACTAGTTCTGTACACTGAGGCAATTTTTTTTTTTTTCTGGGCCTTAGTTTCCTTAACTCTAAAAGGATTGATATTAGTATCTGTTCCAAAGGATTTATGACAAATGTATATGTGTGTGTGTGTGTGTGTGTGTGCACACTCAGTTGTGTCTGACTCTTTGTGACCCCATGGACTGTAGCCCACCAGGCTCTTCTACCCATGAAATTTTCCAGGCAAGAATACTAGAGTGGGCTGCCATATCCTCCTCTGGGGGATCTTCCTGACCCAAGGATCCAACTCACGTCTCTCAAGTCTCCCACACTGGCCAGTAGATTCTTTCAGTTCAGTTTAGTTGCTCAATAGTTTCTGACTCTCTTCAACCCCATGTACTGCAGCATGCCAAACTTTCCTATCCATCACCAACCCCCAAAACTTGCTCAAACTCATGTCCATCACATCAGTGATGCCATCCAACTGTCTCATTCTCTGGCAGATTCTTTACCACTGGACAAATGAAATGATGTTAAAGGTTTGGAAGGTTGTGAATGTGTCAATAAAATGCAATTGACATTATTATTATTGGTTCAAGATTACTGGCTTTGATTTACTCGGTGAAGAGTATGGCTGGGACTTTTGTAGTGATTTGAGGACATGGCAGAAACATCTTTCTGAGTCCCCTCTTGTATTTCTTAAACACATACTGAGAGAGGAAATCTACTCACAACAAAAAAGAGCCTTGGACCAGTATAGGTGACCACCAGTTTATGATGGTTTGACTTGCAATTTTATGACTGTAAGACTTCCCTGGTAAGTCAGACACTCAGATGGTAAAGCGTCTGCCTACAATGTGGGAGACCCAGGTTCGATCCCTGGGCCGGGAAGATCCTCTGGAGAAGCAAATGGCAACCCTCTGCTCCAGTACTCTTGCCTGGAAAATCCCATGGACGGAGGAGCGTTGTAGGCTACAGCCCATGGGGTCACGAAGAGTTGGACACAACTGAGCGACTTCACTCACTTTTATGACTTTACCATAGTGTGAAAGCAATACGCATTCAGCAGAAACCATAATTTGAATTCCTAGTGTTCATCTTTTCCTGGGCTAGTGATAAGTAGCACAATAAACTCTTGTGATGCTGGGCAGCAGTAGTAAACCACAGCCTCCAGACAGCCACAAGATCAAAGTAAACAAATGATACAGGTACGACCATTCTGTACTCACACAACCATCCTGGTTTTCACTTTCAGAATTGTATTCAACAAAGTACATGATACATCAAAAACTTTTTTATAAAAGAGGCTTTGTGTGAGATGATTTTGAACAATTGGAGGCTAACATATTTGTTCTGAGTGCATGAAGGTAGGCTAACCTAAGTTATGATGTTTTGTTGGTTAGGTGCATCTTCAAATAACGCTATTTTCAACTTAAATGGATTTATCAGGATGTAACATCCATTGTAAGCAGAGGAAGATCTGTATTATAATATTTGGTTCTGGTCTCAGCTGCGGGTTAATTACTAGATTAAAAGCAGATAGCCCCCATGACTCCTTTGAACCTTCTTTCCTTTGTCTGTGAAAGGGATAATGCTGATCTCTTGTTTATGTCTTTTAATAATAATTGCATTATTATGGTGCTCAAATCAGATAATGCATGTGAACTACTTTAGAAAATCTATATAAATAGAATAAAACCTTCTATATTTTTAAAGCCAAACTTTGGATACCACTTTTTTCTCATTTTCCTGTTTATTCCTTGGCCAAGTCCTATTGAATCTACCTTTAATATATATTTCAAATGCAAGAAATTATTTACCTCCACAGCTACCATCTTAATCCAAGTCATTGACATTTTTCACATTAACATTTCAGTAGCGTCCTAACCCACTTATATATGTTCAGTTTTCCAAGGTATTTTCCATGGAGAAAATTGGCACTTTGGTGATTAAAACTATTCAATAAATAAAATTTAAGACCTTAACTGATCATCTGGCTTTATATGACCAAGCATCTTTCACCTAACAGATTCTTTTTCATTCAAGCTTGCATAGTTTCAAAATGCTTAATAAAAGCAGCATTTATGTTAGAAAAACTCAGTCTTTCACCTCCTGTGTCTCCCTTACTGTTGACATGGAGTGGTTAATTTCTGACACTTTTGGTCACCGAATATGAGGCTTTTCCATATATACCAAGCAATGCTCTGTGAGT